>JAOWCC010000577.1:264659-1655914 GCA_030867875.1 Actinernus sp. WN-2022 | reverse complement strand
CCTGGGTGCCAGAGATTTTTTCCCCCGTTGCTGATAACACCGAGCAGCAAAGCCACGAGAGTCGAGAAATGTAGTTGTCGCTCGGATCTCGCGGCTTAGGTTTTGTTCGGTGTGTCGGCGAGAAAAAATAACTTCTGCTCCTTAAGGGTAGGTTGGTGACCGACCTTTATAAAAAAAATATGCCTTAATCAGCTAGGGTCCGAAATTCTAGTTGCGTCTTATTGGGCGCCAATGCGACTAAATTTTGAGTGTTGCCAGCAAATGTTCTTTGTCACATGTTCTTTGTCACATGTCACGTCGCTTGAAACTCGAAATGTGGCGACCACACTATTGGTCATTTGGCGACTAAAAAAAAGTTGGTTAGTCGCGTTGGCGCCTATGTGAAAAAGTTAATTTCGGACCCTGCTTATTTTACTTGCCTTGGCTCACTTTGAAGTGGATTTTTTTTTTACTATTGAATGTCAGTTACATATTATGCAGCAATATTATTTTTTGCAAATGTACCGTCGTCTAATAATTACTCAGGCCAGGCCTTTGGTCGGCACGAGTCTTAAATCGCAAGTGTTTTGTCGAGTTTTGGCGCCGTCGACCAATCAGATTTCGACTGGTCACGTGACACGTACGTTGCGCCAGCCATGTGACATGTGAACAGTGGACAACATTTTCAGGTTTTTCAAGATGGCGGCGAGTGGGAGTTTTCACTTGGCAAAACCTTTAATATCAGCTGTTTTTTTGTGTAAACCAAAGGTTCCTTCAAGTGCAATACCAATATTTTTGTCTTTTCTAAAGCTGAGAGGTGTTTCACGGGCTTTGGACGGGAATTTATCACATATTATGCGACATGCTTTAAGATACATTCGTGACAGTCTGCTCTGCGATCAACACTGACTATAAAGACAACAGTTTGTAAATGTAAGTAGCCGCTAATCTGAACATGATAACCTTTACGCCAATTGACTGTCGTTGTGGTGTTATTTATTGTTATTAACCTCTCGAAAGTATAGTAGAAATGACCCGATTTCTCAGTTCTCTGACAGGGGCCTTTTAAAATATTATAATTTATATGCATGCACATGTATTTCAATGTTTATAAATTCGGGAACGAAAATCTAGCATGCAGTGAGTGAGTATAAACTGAGTAAGTAATCTGAAATGAAGATTTTTTCAAACGAACGATAAATGACTCTGATGTGGAAATCGCATATTTATCTGTGGCGTGTTATTGACACTGGTAAAAACAAATCTTTCCTAAACACAAGACAGTTACCACCTAACACAATTATTGACTTTTATTTTGTTCTATTTCCCGGGTCTATTTACATCTGGCCTGTACCTCTTTGTATTTGATTATTATCTCTGGGTTCAGCCATTCTACAATGTATTATTTTAATGTTTTTTTTAGAACTGACATAATGATATTATGTATAGAGTAGTGTATTTATCATTATTACAAGTTTATAAAATAAAATAAATTTGGTCCAGAACTGAGAGAGTATACTTACATGCAAGTGGCATTCTTTCTTTCCCTTCCCCTTTCTTGGTACCATTATACATGTATATCCATTCAAGCTAGATCTTGTTTCAGTGTTTTCCATCTGAGGTGGTCGTGGCTTAAGATAATCCTAAGGTTACCTTAAGGACCTACCTTCTCACCATTGTATGTCTCCTTCAAGATGAAGAAAATGAGCACTAGTACAGTGGCAGCTCACTAATACTAGAAAATGGTGGTCTGTAGTTTACGCCCCAATCGAAAAATATTGTATTGAGAATTTAGCCTGAATTTCAGCCGTCTCCACTGGTTTGTTATTGAGAATTACAAATAGATGACTTTATTATTTTCACATGTAGAACGACATTACCTAACTATTCACAATGAATAGCAAACATTATGTGGAATTTGTTGTTCTAAATTGCTTGATTTCTTTTAGTCCTACTGCACCTGATATAATCACAGGCAGCCCAAGCTCTGTATTTGCACTGTGTGACTATTATTCCACAAAATTCTCAGATAAAGAAATTAAACTTACCTTAAGAGTTTGTTGTTGTCCTGTTGTTTCTCTGGGGTCTAGAAATGGCGGTTATGGGGCATTTCTCTCACTTTGGGTTTTTCTCTCTTCTCTGTCTTAAATAAAGGAAAGGCTGCACACTCCAATTCAAACCACGAGGCACTTGAGGCCGATTTTTCCCACGAAAACCCATCCGATAGGCGTAATTTCCTCCGTCAGGTGAAAGGTAGATAGTTTTTCTTACCCCAGAAGTTTACAGACTTGAGAAATCATTATCCTAACTCTTCCAAATGAACTCATTTCTTTGAAAAAGCCCTCTCATTCTTCGTCAGAAACTACGTGTTTGCTGCTATTCGGTCGTGACGTGGCAAACTCGGCTTTGTAGCCTGGTCTGCTGACAAAATTCCTCTTTCCGCAGAGGGACAGTCAATAAATTGCAAGGTACTGTACTCTCTCCCCACGGGGTCTAACGTGCCGCGCTATTGTACTGAGTAGCCAATCGCGTGGCGAAGAACACAGGTCGCCAAAGGGGGTTTGGCACGGATTTTCCTCGGGAGCAGTTCCGAAATAGTGCCGAAGAAATCCGACACCTCGTTTATTTCGCGGGGAGTTGAAGAAGAAAGTCATTAGAGAGCTTAAGCAACCACGACGGCAACGTCTAGGACGACGGCATGAAACAATAGCCTTAATTGCAAAATACAATAACTGCACGTGGGAATGCACGCAGTCACCTACATTTCAACCGTTGTCTGGAAAAACAGAACGTGAAAACCCCACATTTTACGTTTACAAGAGAACGCCAACGTATAAAGTAAGTCACTCCGTTTTTCTTTCGGCGTGAACGGAACTCTATGCTTGTCATATTTTTCTAAGATATGAATGTGAAAAGTAATTAAAGGCGAACGAAGGAAATAGTAAGCATCACATTTCGGTAGAAAACATTTTTCTAGGTCCCGTCCTCGCTGCCGTCGCCGTCGTTGATGCTTAAGCTCTCTATTCACGGCTTATTGACCAATCGCTGAACGGTGGAATCTGCAGAGAAAACCCACGAAGTAAATTAACACACATGTGTAAAGAAATATAATGTGGTCCATTCGTTAGACCCCGTGGGGATAGAGTACAGTACCTTGCAATTTATTGACTGTCCCTCTGCCGGAAAGAGGAATTTTGTCAGCAGACCAGGCTACAAAGCCGAGTTTGCCACGTCATGACCGAATAGCAGCAAACACGTAGTTTCTGACGAAGAATGAGAGGGCTTTTTCAAAGAAATGAGTTCATTTGGAAGAGTTAGGATAATGATTTCTCAAGTCTGTAAACTTCTGGGGTAAGAAAAACTATCTACCTTTCACCTGACGGAGGAAATTACGCCTATCGGATGGGTTTTCGTGGGAAAAATCGGCCTCAAGTGCCTCGTGGTTTGAATTGGAGTGTGCAGCCTTTCCTTTATTTAAGACAGAGAAGAGAGAAAAACCCAAAGTGAGAGAAATGCCCCATAACCGCCATTTCTAGACCCCAGAGAAACAACAGGACAACAACAAACTCTTAAGGTAAGTTTAATTTCTTTATCTGAGAATTTTGTGAAATAATAGTCACACAGTGCAAATACAGAGCTTGGGCTGCCTGTGATATAATTACAATGCATCAAATTTGAGTGACTCGATATCGTGCAGACTACATGTACTCAAATAACCATTGCACTTCAATCAACAATACCCATACCAAGTTTTTTTTTATAATTCTAACGACCCTCAAGGAACAATAATATTGAAAAGAAAGTAATATTAAACTACAGAATTGAAGGAAATTGTGGCTGAAATGTACATGCACAGCATGTAACTATGTATGTGTGTGTTGTGTGTGTATTATGGCTCTATCATTTCCAACCCCCCCCCCCCCCGGCATACCATAACCCTAACCTAACCCCCCTCCCCCCGGCATACGTGGGGCATTTGCACATTGACATTTGACAGACAAGAGCATCGTAGAGAAACAATTCTCTGGCTACTCTAGCACAAACCATGTTGACACAACATTATGCTAGAACTCCATGCAGTACATGCTATAGATGGCCCGAGTTAAGGCCACTCAGGGCCTCTTGTTATTAGTAGAAACCAACTAGTGTTCCATCACGAACCTGCAATTTGAATGGCTAAGCTACTCCCTATCTATTCTGTGATAGATAGTGACTAGTGAAAAAGCCGATTTTCAAAAGCAAAACAATGGCTGCCAAGTCATAAAAAAAAAATGTTTTAATTTAAGAGTATTGAAATACTAGTTGGTTTCTACTAAAACAATCAGACTACTCACTCTCAGTTTCTATTGCTGATATATGCTCCTCGTCAACTATCAGCCAACTATCAGCCAACTATCAGCCAACTATCAACTATCAGCCGACTATCATACAACTATCAACTATCAGCCAGCTATCAACTATCAGCCAACTATCAACTATCAGCCGACTATCAGCCAACTATCAACTATCAGCCGATAGAAACTGAGAGTGAGTAGTCTACACATGTAATTGTTAATTTGTCGGGGCCGGAATAACTGTTTCTTGTCCGATCTTTGGTTTGATCGAGCATCAACACTTGATATGGATCCGCGTAGCTAGCTCGCGCATGGCTGCTGAAACTACATCCATAAAACGAATATTCAACGTTAAGGTAGCTAACGCCCAACAGCCTACTTTTGATATCTGCTTCACTCGTCACGCACAAAGGTCTCACTACGAGGCTCCGAGGTAAATGAAATGTGCTCATTACTCGTATGCACCAATTGCCTACACAAATATTCTCTCTGTGCAATGAGGTTATGACGAAGGAAGCCGTTATCTAATCACCGTTGTGTGAATAGATTGCTATTAAATCAGATAAAAATATGAAATTGTTTGCGGGTTTCTTTATGACAACACAAAACAAACCCGCCAGAAATTGCCTCGCTTCCGTGTTTATCCACAGGTGACCGTCGCTAATGGGCCATTGTTTACTTTATGCCACGTAAGTACATGTAGAAGTCAGCATCTAATATTGATCAATTATTTCCTCCTTTTAGGACCCAGAGGGTGTGTTCCCATTGAGAAAATGAGAGACAAATCAGGCTGTTCAGTTGTCACCACATTTGATCCCTTCAACAGCAGAGGTTGTACGAATGTACGAAGAAAGAGGTGGAAGGCTAAATACTGATCCTAGCATTGGTTATGACCCAATTGCGGAATATGAACATCTTCAAGAATCAAGAGAGTACTTATTTCATTCCCAAAACCCTTCATTTGAAACATTATTTTCTGACGTTGTACATGGAAAGATATATACTTTTGTAACTGCTATCAAAAGTTTTATTCACATAACAGATATGCTTGCCAGAACTGAAGTAACTAGATAACAGACTTTACCCATGATTTTAGGGCGCCTTACATGGCCAGCATTACCCAACATGGGGTTACATGTTACAAATTATGGAGCCTAACATAAAGTAATTAAACTGGTCAGGATACAGAGTGGATGCAATGCCAGTTACTAATCCTGAATCTAAGAACTGTAACATTATTATAAAGGGTACTAATTCAATACCAGGTTTCTTCCAGTTGACCTGCCTGAACAATGTAAAGGTAATACCTAAAACTCAAGAGTAAGCTACTACTAGTACTTCACTGATATTAACTGTTCATGTCTGATGCATCATTTGACAACTAAAGAATGTCATCATCATCATCAACATCAACCTCATCAAGATTGGCTTCTTTTAATGCGGATTTCATGGAAATATCAGGGATTCCTAAACAGCCTGCTAGGCCACCAACTGACAGTGGCTTGCGTATTTCTGCATCTGGCAGACTTACTCTGCACAAGGGGCAATCATCTATTTTGGAAGCACAATAATAGCATCCAATTAATTGCCCGCAGCCAGTGACACAAAAATACATAGAAGCAGCACAAGTTGATTGGCATATAACACACTTCTTTCAGCTTCTTGACCTCCTTGGTAGTTTGCATGGTGTCCTTTATTTCTGCAAACATGCTTTTTATTTCAGAAAACTTGTCTTCACTTTGAGCCTGTTGAGATAAATAATCAAGGAATGCACTTGTAGTGAGGTATTATTCGTATGGAGTGTTGATCTTTATTTGAGAAGAGATAGACTACAGCCTTGGACTCAAATTCTTGGAACGCCCGTTTTTCTCTAATAAGTCACCACAAAATCCTGATATCACCCCTTCCCCCAGTTCAATGTAGTTGTTTGAGTAGCCTGAATTTCAGCCGTCTCCTCTGGTTCTTTCCTCCTGAGAGAGGCGAGGAACCGAACCAGAGGAGATGACTAAGATTCAGGCTATTTTTTTAGTTTTGTAGATAAATTGAATGGGAAAATGTAGCTTATCAATAATGAATGGGAGAGAGAGGGGAAGGGTACATAAAAATTGGCAAAAAATGTCCAAAATATGAGGTGTTGTAGCCATCAGGTAGCCAAATATCTTTACTCAATTCCCAACGGGACTACAGGGTAGATTGCAGATGATCAATCTAACACAACAGATTATGAATCAGCCTTTTAATTATATTGTGTAGTTCAGAGATCGAGAATGATATTGAGATCGCACTTAGAGTTGTATATATGTGCTTAAAGTTGCAGTTGTTGATTAAAAAAAAAACCTGGGTGAAGACTTCGGTGTAAGAATGACTGATGTAGTGCATATATATAATCATCTGTTTGTCTGTCTGTCTATATATATAGAGTACATCTTTAGAGCACATTTATATTAATTAAAGTACATGTACATTGTACACTCGCCAACAGCCCACCCTTTTTTTACATGGTCTTTGACTGGTATTTCATTGTTGTAAAAGTATCTGATCTACAAATATTAAACTTACACAGGCAAATGAAGAATTCTGGTGCTGTACTTCTAGACTTGATGACTGGAAGCTCATATCATGAATGGCCAGTTTTTTCGGCAAATCACTTTCATATTCTTCCTCTTCAAGGGTATACAGCCCTGTATTGACTGCTGCCCAAACACTTGGTTTCCATTTCTTGAAAATCTGTTGAGAAATTGCACGGAATGTCCTTTGAGTTGCCCAGAATCATTCCTCTGTGTAAGGAAATAAAATATGAAAATGATAAAAATAACAGTATTATTACTTGTTGAAGAATTTTGAAAGCAAATAATTGAAAGAGCTTAATTTAGAAAATGTGTGGCAGTATAATAAAAGTAAAATTCTTAGAATTTTAGCTTTATGGCATTTCGAGGCATGGAAATATTTTTTTTATAACCCAGGGGAGGATTTAGGGGGGTGGATTGAGTGGCTAGCCACCCCCCTTTGGGCTGGTTGGACTGGCCAAATTGCAGCATTTTACAGAGGTAATGCATGTTCCTGAACAAAAAATCTATGACAGACACCCCCCCCTGCATGTTCCCAAACAAACAATCTATGCCAGCCACTACCCCTTCAAAAATCCTGGATCCGCCCCTGTAATCCCCTTCCTCCTCTTCATGCACATTGAGAACCTCGGCAGAAAACTCTGGATTATTTTTGTATGTATCCCTCGGTTAATACAGCGAAACTTTACAAGGTAGGCTTTAAATCTCCATATCAACACTTTAAAGAGCATACGTAAGCCGACAGTACGTGGCAACAAGTTCACCCGCCACACACCCGGGCCAACGTTGGCATGCAACAATGCAAAAAGAAGGAACGGAAATAAATATAGTTAAAACTAGAAGTAATCATCGATTATAAAAGTGCATTCGACTTATTTTTTGTAAGAGAAAGGACTAGGCTGAAAGATTACTTATAAGTTAATATACAAGGGGATGCATCTGGGTATAAAACTGTAATTATCTTTGTGTAATGAACCTATCAATGTTAAGCCCGAGGGCGGAGGGGGTGGGGGATTTGATATTTTCTCCCAAAAAAAATTATAATTCCTCACTCTCAGGACAACATGTTTGGTCAAAAATATCAAATATCTGCCCTATCTTCCTTATGTTTCCTATAAATAACTCCATCCTGAGCAGGCACAGTATGTCAAAATCCCCACCCTCGGGGTAGCTCTCCCTCTCAAATCCCCACCCCTTGCCCGCTCCCTCCCCCTTGGGCTTAACATTGATAGGTGCATAACATACAATGCCTATGTGGCTATATGTGTTCTTGGTTTGCAATCAATCCCTGGAGATTCAAAAGACAAAGACCTGGCAGCCATGTTGGAGGACGGAACAAAGGACACTGAGTTTGTTGTTAATGTTCCTCCAACATGGCCGCCATGACGTCATGTGCAAACCAAGAATACATGTGTGTTTTATATGGTTTATATGGCATTCATTTGAGTATTCATAGTACATTTTGCTGTGTGGTATACAGTGTAAAGCAATAATTGGAGTTAGTGTAGAACACAAATCAACCCTATTAGTATAGCTAGCTAAGGCTATTCAGATGTGTATAAAATACATTGCAGTTGCTAGCATTCACAATACTAAGTACACTCCAGTGTTGAACATAAACTACATGCATGTATGTATATACAGTCGATGCCAAAAAGGTTGTCCAGCAGAACATAATATAATACTTTAATATCCATTGTTTTGGCCTATTGTCTTGGTCTAGACAATAGCCCAAAACAATGGATATTATAGTATTATATTATGTTCTGCTGGACAACCCTTTTGGCATTGACTGTTTTCACAAAAGGACCCTTATAAACTAACACCCCCTTTTGTGAAAACATGGTAGATCTTGTGTGCCTTTAGCTTCAAAAGCCAGTTACTCGTGTTCTTGCCGTTTTCGCGAAAGGGCAAATGGTAGTTTAAGACTTTTCTAGCCTTTCTATCCCATAATTGATCTCTAGGTATTTTATGTGGGTGGTGAGGGGTGGGGAGGAGTAGTTCAAAAATGTTCGCGAAAAAACAACTTTGCCTGACGTATGGCGCAACGATTTGCTTAGTGAAAGATCTACATTTCCCACTAGGTCTGAAAACGTTGAAAAGTGGGTTGCTGGCTTTTAAAGCCAACAGATACACACTAATTTACTTGTGTAACCTAAATTTCAAAGTGGCGCCATTTCTCGAGCTTTTAGTGGATTTCGATGCACTACACGGCAATACAACGGTCCCTTCCTGTAGATTAAGTTTAATCCATGGAATTTTGCTGTATTTTGAGTAACAATACCAGAAAATGGCCTTTTTCTAACCTAACCCTAACCTCTAGCTCTCAAATAAAGAAATTATGGGATAGAAAGGCCAGAAAAGTCTTAAACTGTCATTTGCCCTTTCGCGAAAATGGCAAAAACACGAGTAACTGGCTTTTAAAGCTAAAGGCACACAAGATCTACCATGTTTTCACAAAAGGACCCTCGCCTGCCTCTTTGGAAACAACCTGTCGATTAAGGAACTTGAAAAACAAATCGAGATCTATCTCATCTTCTGGTGTGTCGGCTAATTCTAACTCCCACTTTTCTAACAACTGTGATGGCAGCTTGGTTTCAAATATGGGTAGCAGAATACATCCGTGGCTCATTGGGTTTTCCCCGAGAGCCTCTAGTGCCCTAGTTCTGTTCTTTACTGTATCATAGAGATCACGAAGGGAGGATGCAGATGTGTTTGACTTAGCCTCCATGTTGACAACTGACTTAACGAGAGATGCGATTATAACACGCTTTCTTCCATACCTATGTTTCAGCGATTCTACAGCTGGCTGGTAGTTAGCACCAGTAACTTCAAAACCTTCTATCGTTTGCAATGCATTGCCTGTCAGCACTGAGCGTAAATATGTAAATTTCTGGACATTTGGCAACGCATCATTGTCATGCACTGCAGCTTCAAACTGATCCCAGAAGTTCTGGAATTTTAGAACATCACCATGAAACTTAGGCAGCTCTATTCTGGGCAATTTGAGGTTAGACGATTGGCGATTTTCATTATGAGCACTGCCCTTTGAGGATTGATCCTATCTCTCAGCTCAAGGCATGTCATTCGATATTCTATTAATCGTTCCACTCTGATCTGTACTTTAACTTTATTTTTCGGTGTTTCACTTAGTTCTGAAATGGCATGAATCAAGGCGTCGATATCCCCTTGTAATACTCTTTCTTTACGCTTAAGCGAGCTAATTTCTTGCAACAGTTCCTCGTCTTGAGCTAGAGACGTTTTCTGGGTGACCTCAGCAAAATTCAAACAATCAGCTTTCTCTGGCTTGGCGACAGATTTCAGCTCGATTTTAGCGTGTACTAACCTTTTAACTAGGTTCTTCTTCCTTCCAACTGTGGGAAGACCTTTTTCTCGGAGAATTTTGCGTAGTTTCTCGACCGACATGCGAGATAGGTCGTCTTCTAGTTGCATTTCACTTTCAATCGAGGTGGCGGCCATTTTATCGAGCACGTGCTTGCGATTCATAATAATAATAATAAATCTTTATTTAAACACGGTAATATACATCAGCGTAGCTGCTTTTCAGATAGCCGTGAGGGATGCACTAAAATAAATATCTAGTAACTAATATCACTAATTATATAGGTATTATATAGGTGTAGTAAAAACAAGACTAAAATACTCTAGGATAATTGTTTTACAATAAGTACTAATGCTAACGCATAATCGAATTTCCTTAAATATAATAATAAAATTGAAAGATACAACTTAATTTTTACTAAGAGATGCTTTAAAAGCGTCTAAAGAAACAGAGTCTTTAATGGCCTTAGGTAATTGATTCCACAGTAGGGCACCACTGCAACTGAAACTCTTTTTTTGGTATTCACGAGTAGGGCGTGGTATAGAATAATTATTCTGACTAACACTTCTTAAAACGTAGTGTGTGGACATTGATCTACTTGTAAATAACTCTGATAAATAGTCAGGACATAAACCGTGATGGATTTTATACATCATAATTGCCATATGTTTATTTCTTCTAGTTTGTAGATCATCCCATCCAAGTTGTTGAAGAAGAGTACGGGACCGTATGTCATAAGAAGATTTTGTTACTACCCTCGCAGCTCTATTTTGTAGTTTCTGTAGTTTATTTGCTAAAGTCAATCCGATATTATCCCACACAGAGCTGCAGTAGTCAAAGTGAGATTGGACGAGAGATTTGTAAATGACATTTAACGTTTCGACATTGACATATGGCCTCATTCTCTTTATCATACCTATGCCTGATGACACTTTTTTTACATATTTTATCAACATGATTACACCAAGAAAGTTTATCATCAATTTCCATACCTAAGTATTTTGTGTTCGAGACATTATTAAGTTGTGTGCCTCCAATTGTAATGACTGGTATAGAGTTCAGGGCTCTTTGTTTTTGAGTATTGGCAATAATCATAAACTCGCTTTTCACAGTATTAAGATTTAATTTATCAGCCGTGAACCAGTCGTTGATTTTGCTTAGGTCATAATTAATTTTTGATTCAACTTCAAGTATGTCTTTTCCAGATACACATATACTGGTATCATCGGCATACATTTTACAATTTGAATAATGTATTGATTGGTGTAAATCATTTATATATATTAAAAATAATAGTGGCCCTATAATTAACAATATATTGACGAACCAATTATTAGTTGCATCAAGTAAGGCTGTGACAGTCGAGTGTAATGAGCGAAACCCAGATTGATATTTAGTTAGTAAATTATTGGAAGTTAGGTAGCTATAGTGTCAGGGAACTATTCCTGATCTGTGGGGTTCTTCGCAGAGCTTGTAGACGACAACAACCAATGTTGGATCTTACGTACTTTATTACTGGTCTCAATGACTGGCAACTTACAAGAGTATTCGTTCTGTATTTATGTAATTGACAAACAATGGTCTCTGTGGTGAACAGATGTCTTTGACCAGAATAATTCTTCAGCTATCATGGTCTATGTGGTGAACAGATGTCCTTGACCAGAATAGTTCTCAAGCAATCCAGCTGTCTTTACATGAACTCCTATTGTGTATAGGTCGTTGCCCGAACATTGCAAAACTGACCTTGAAAGGAAGGTGTTCCAACCGATCGACAACATAAATAAGAAATGTCAAAGGTGAAACTAGAAATCAAATATCATAGCTTGAGCGTAAAACATTATACGAGTCTTTAGATATGTTCCATAGAAATCCAACTAGAAGTTGGTGACTAATCTGCATTGACGGAAAGTTCAATGGATTTGGTACCTGGAAAAGTACGGAACTGTAATTAGGAATACTCAATTCTTATTGGCTTGTTCTCGAGATCGCTTGGTACCGATAGCTTAAGATATAATCAATACTTAATTAGTTTCCTGTAACAACACAGGTTGTTGGAAAATGAGTTCTATTCAATAATGTCAATGGATTGAAAACGACATTAGTAAATACAGGCTCGTGACCAAACCGAAATTAACAAAAGAACGTTTTAATTAAAGTAACTCAACTTTGGGGCTAAACTAGAATTTGTTAATATGTTTCTCCTAGAGTAGGATTTTGTCTAAAATCGTAAGATCCTTTATCTTAACATACGTCCCTTCTCAAATTCGAGCTCCTGTGAGAAAGAAAGTAGTAACTATATTTTTTAGATATATAACATGTAAACCATAATATGATAAATCTATTTAGCTTTTGCGAAATAGTAAAATGTTTTTTTTTTTTTTTTTTTTTTTTTGAAGATTAGAGATTAAATACTTATCCTAACTGTGAATAATATAATAGCTAAAATTGAAATTTTGGATAACACAAGCAAGTGTAAGGTGAAAGAAGTAAACATATAAATAAATACATTTTTACGTTCTTGCGTGATCCTAAATTCCATGGTTGAATAATAATATATAATTGAATAAATGGTTAATAGTAAATACTGTTAAATATTGGAATAGTAATACTGAATAGTACTCATAGACAATGTTTGATTCAAATATCAGTTCATGGAGGATTTAAAGCCTCAGTTCTTGTCAATCTTTAACCTGGTCGACCATTAGGGATTTCTTCGCCTGGGGGACGTCGTAAATGGGCGGGTAGTGTTCGTCTGACTTCCGCCCAATCGATGGGAGGTCGCTGTGGCGCTACGACTGCCCGAGGTCGGCGAGGAATGAATCGTGGCCGTCCGTCCGGCTGTGGTAGTAGGGCCTCAATGAAGTCGTGATGATGATGATGATGGTGGTAGTGGTGATTATGTTGATCGATGAGGGCGGGATATTGGTGGAGTGGCTGTAAGGCGAGGTCGTTGAAAATGTAAATGTAACGGGGGGCCCTCCCTCGGCTAACATCTGATTGGCGTAGCGGAAGGAGCGCCTGCCGACAGAATGGACATCGGTATGGGTTTGGTGGTTCACGTTGTTGGCGGTTGTTGGCGATCGATGCCTCGAAACATTTATGTAGGCATGCCTCATGGCAGCTGTTCTGACAGCAAGGCATTGATCGCAGGGGTGTCGACGTGACTGTGGCACATATGTGACATTCATTGCTAGGACCGTTCATACTGTTGGAAGTGATAGTAGCAACAAGGTTAAGGGGTGACCATAGCATTTCAGTGTTCCTATACGTTAGTGGTTGAATCCGTTAACGGACCACTGCAGTCGGAGCAGAATTCGTCGAGAGGGCGAGTCTCTGGGTTGTCAGGTTTGTTGGCAGGAAGTTCCACATGATCGTGCCGTTTTTTCATGGCGTAGCATAATGCTAATATCAACACAACTGTGTGGACCAGCGTTAAAGTGAAGGCAGTGCACGCCAGAATTTCTACGGTTGTGGTTTCTGTGGTTTCGTGGATGCGATTAATGTCTTTCTTGATTTGTTGGAGTTTTGTGGTTAGTCTGCCGTCAATAGTTTGGAAGGTATCGTCGAGTGCTTTTAGGGTACGTTTGTTAAACTTCAGGGCTGGCATGATCTTCAACGACTTATAGTGAAGTTGCAGAGTCACGTCATCTGATGTTGGGAGCCACGGTACGTACTTGATGGTGTGGTGTGTAAATATTGGCAAGGTGAAGGTAAGGGAAGTGGGACATTGCCCAAGTCCGATTTCCATCGTTGCCGTGGTCATATTGCACGGTATGTTATAGATGGTTAGTGGTGTCAGAGCCAATGGTCCGTTTTGTAATTGGAGTTTTTGGCTTTTGGTCGACAAGTAATAGCGGCCACCAAGATGAAGTAGTGGGTTTAGATGTCTACATGACGTTGACTTGTGGTTGCGCGAGAATTCAATCTTGGATCCAGGGTACCAAGGTAAACCAAGCCACTCAATATTTTTTACTAGTTTTAGTACATTAGTTGGACAGACAAGTGTGCCATGTTGAGAATAACACTTAGTTAGTGCGTCAGCTTTTACAATAGTCTTCGAGTTAGGACATGTGATTAAGGCGAGTTCGTCACGTGTTAGGGGGCCTGAATAACACTTATTTGAAAGTTTGTATTTTAATAGACTTAAGTACTCTATTGTGCAAATTGAATTCCTATTCAAAAGTTTAGGTAAGGTCACTAAAATAATCAAATTTATTTGTTTACCAGCACGGTGCTCGTATTCTGTGACTGGATTAATGAGTAGCGGATAGCCTTGCTCAAGGGCTTCGACTGTTAATGCTATATGTGGTTGTGTTTTTAATCTGGCAGATAATGCGGAGAGTAAAAATCTAGGTAAATCATTGTAACCTATTAATTCCTTATCTTGAAAACGCGAAATTTGGTTCACGGTATCTTGGATTTCAAAAAGACGTAGGATGGACGAAAACACTTTGTTTGTTTCAAAAGAGACTTTAGAAAACATTTCTAGGGCAGAATCGTAATGACAACGTTCCTCTTTTGCAAATTGGTTAATTCCCTTTTGCCATTGTTGTATGGTGGTGTCTAAACTTTTCATGTTATCAGACAGGTGGTTAACTTTAGTTGTAATTTGGTCGGTCACTTTTATGAGATACACTGTTTTTCCGTTAACTGTTCGGATAAGACTTTGTTCGTCCTCCATTGAGTTTGTTAATTTCTGAAGGGTGGCCTTTAGATTAGCGATGCTATTAGATTCGCAGGTACCGCCTGTAGATTTATAAATGGCTTTAGCAATGCCGAACAGGCCGGCGTGGCATGCCCAAGCCGAGCGTTTCGATCTACGCTTATTCTGTAACCACAATTTTTCATTGGGTGAAATGAACATACATCTTTTAAGTGCCCACGATTTACATTCGTCGAGTGAGGATTTATAAACACGGGGACAGATCATCTTAGGTGGACTCTTGGTAGAATATCTGTAGTAACGGCGAAGATATGAATCACATTCTATTAACCTGGAAAACCCCGGTAAGGACAGGAGTCGTCTAGTAGCCTTATTGGTTTGGCGGATGGTTTGCAAAAGATTTGTCATAAATTTCTTTTGTTGTTCGGAACACGTAGTTTTAATAGAAGGTTCTTTACCTAAAGGAGCTGATTTAAGTTTTATCACTATATTGATAAGTTCGGTATCCTCGAAAATAACTAACGGCCTGGGATTGCGTGCTAACACCAGAGCGGATGGATAATAGGTAACTGGTTTCCCCGTGCTATCGAGATTATCATTAGCGTAGGTTAATGTGAAGTTAATAAGAATTAGTACAAGTGGTAGGAACATTGTGTTACCAGGTTGCCTGTAAAGAAAAAAAAACCTAAATGTTTAATGAGGAAGTGTCAATCAGGGACCTATAGTAACCGTATTTAGAAAAAATTCTATTGAGGGTGTCGAGACTAATAGGTCCCATTGTGAACCAGAACAATAAGATCGGGCTAAGTGTAGATAGTTATTAGCATAAAGTTCGAAAATGAAAACAAAGGTTAAATAGGAAGTTGGAAGCTGCTTTCGGGTTAGGAAATGCTGGCCAAGCCAGGTGGCACTAACGCCGAAATAACGGCATATGGGAATAATGGTAATTTGATCTTCATCAGAAATATAGAATGGAAGGTCCTCATTTACGAGATCTATGAAACATCCTAATGCGCAAATGTTAAATGTACTAGGCGGTAAACAAAGGATATTAGTGCTGTGTGTAGAACTACAAACGGAACACCTTGGGGCTTTAATAATATGCTCTCGATAGTAAGGACTGATTTTGAGCAATTTCTGTTGGTCTACTGGCAAAAATATATTCTCGCTAGGAATGTGAATAAAACACTTGTGAAAATCGATATATAGTTGTGGTGCTGGGCTATCTTGGTAGAAACAAGGCTCTTTGTCGGGATGAGTAATTTCACTTTGCAGATTTTCTGTTGGGGATGACATGGTACAATCTCGGGTGTTGGCCTAATTGATAAAACAAAGAACTACGTTACCTAGGTTGCGATGAGTTAGTTGGATGTTATTGATCAGGAGCAAGGGATTTGTCATATTCTTCAATAAGCCTTTTATCTAGTATGTTTTCTAGGGGTTCCCATGTAGCATCCTTAGGTGGGTATCCAAACCATTTTACTAGATATTGTGGTTTTCCCTTCCTGTCTCTTTTCTTAAGGGGCTTTTCTGCTTGAAAAATATCGTTAGAAGTCGTGTCGTGTTCCGATGGTTGTACAACAGTTTGTGTTTGATTAGTATTTGTATCTGTCGAAGCTTCGACTTGAATTTCGGCCTGATTTGCCTGCGCCTGGTTTACTGTGGGGGTTACCTCGTTGGGTATCTCTCGCGCTTCTATAGTTGGGTGATCCATGACAGGCTCATCTTCAAAACTATCTAAAGGTAATTCATCTTCACATAGGCAGTGATGCATGGAATCGTCGGCTTCGACGGGGACCTCTAGCGGTCTCTGACCGGGGTCAAAATATGGTTTCAATCTATTGGCGTGAATAATAGCAGAAATGCGCCTGTTGTCGCATGTGCGGAGAGCAAAGTGAACTGGGGAAAGTTTCTCAACTATACGATATGGTCCGTGCCATAAATGCCGTAATTTCTTAGTTAAACCCGGTGCAGGGCTAGGCGTAAATACCCAAACCCGGTCACCTGCTTGAAAAGTTGGAGTACGAGCATGGCGGTCGTGTTGTTCCTTCATTACTTGCTGTGCTAATTGAATATTAGTTCTAGCGATCTCATGTGCTATTTCAATATTTTGTACAATTCTTTTGCGATGTTCCGCTACGGAGCGTGACAGATTCGTTGGAGGCAAAAGAGAGACATCTATTGGTAACCTAGGTTCTCTACCGTAGAGTAAATAGAACGGGCTTTCACATGTGGCTACACTTAGAGATGACCTATACCCGAAAAGAACCGAGGGGATGAAAAGGTCCCAGTCTTTTTGGTCTTTACTTACGTACATAGATAAAGAGTGGGCGAGGGCCCCATTAAAACGTTCGACTAACCCGTTCGTCTGCGGGTGGTAAGAAGAAGTGTTGATTTTCTTTGTGTTTAACATAAAACAAACTTCTTTGATGAGTTTCGATAAGAAATTCTTACCTCGGTCGGACAGTAAGGTTCTAGGAGCGCCGTGTCTACATACTATTTCGTCTACTAAAAGTCTAGCAATTGTGGCTGCTTCTATAGAAGGTACTGGAAAAGCTTCAGGCCATCTTGTTAGGTAGTCCGTGAAGACGACTATGTGTCTATTTCCTGAATTAGTCACAGAGAAAGGTTAACAATCCACAGCTACTCGTTCGAATGCTGATTCGACTGGAATGGGTAATATCGGTGCATTTCGTATTGTTTTAGGATTCTTCTTCATTGAACAATCTACACACGACTGGACCCATGTCTCACAATCTCTAAACATACCCTTCCAAAAATAACGTTCTCTCACTTTCTCATAGGTTTTATGAATGCCTAAGTGTCCCGCAAGTGGGCTGTCATGAGTAGCGACTAATATTTCAAATTGTAAGGTCTTTGGAATGAATAATTGTGCGTGAATGTCCTTTCGTCTACTCCCAGTAGGTTTAAATAAATGATAAAGCAGTCCATTGTCATCAAAAACATACTCTGCAGACTCGAGTATTATTTTCCTTGCTATTTCGTCATTTTCAGGCAAAATATCATCCTGTAAATACTGGATGATAGGATAAAGAGCTTGATCTCTCTTTTGTAGGTCCTGGATTTGGTCAATCGCCACTCCTGGTACATCTAGTGCGCCTATGTTTGAGTAAGGTCTGCGACTCAGTGAGTCCGCGTTTGTGTTTAATTTACCAGGCTTATGTTGAATTTCAAAATCAAATTGTTGGATTAACAAACTCCAACGCGCTAATCGACCTATTGGATCCTTAATATTCATGAGCCACGTAAGCGGTCTATGATCTGAGAAGAGAATGAACTTTTGGCCTTGTAAATATGGTTGAAATTTCTTAATAGCAGCGATAACCGCGAGTGCTTCCCTCTCGGTAGCGCTATAGTTCTGTTCTGCCGGATTGAGATCTCGCCCGGCATATGCAATGGCGACTTCGCGTTCATTCTGTACCTGGGATAGTACCATTCCTATCCCGGTTGCGCTTGCATCCACATGCACTAAAAATTGACCAGTCATTGGAAATATGTTGATGACATTACGATCTCCGAATCTTTAACGGTGAACGGTAATTCCACTCTTCAATCTGACCTGGTCGAAATATCTCGTTGGGCGAAATGTAATGATATGAAACTTAATCCTAAGAAATGTAAAGAGATGTCCATTAGTTTCCTCCGTCAGCAACCTGACACCACTTATCTCAATATTAATGAACAACCGCTTGAACGTGTTTCATCTTATAAATTCCTCGGCTTGACGCTTCAACATAATCTTAAGTGGGTCGACAATATCAATAATATGGTGAAAAAGGCATCTAAACGGCTTCATATTCTAAGAGTCCTCCGCTGCAGTGGTGTTCCTCTTTCCGATCTTGTTCTGATTTACTTTTCGTTGGTGCGATCCATTCTTGAATATAGTTGTGCTGTTTGGCATACCAGCCTACCGTGTTACTTAACTGACAAAATTGAGCTTGTCCAAAAGAGAGCCTTGCGAATCATCCATCCATATCAAAGTTACTCTAAAGCACTCACTCTATGTAACTGCTCTCGCCTTGATACGAGGAGGCATGAACTATGTTCTAAAGTATTCAGGAAGCTAAAGAGCCCTAGTTCACGTCTCCACCACCTTCTGCCTGGCACTCGAGTAAGCGCGCACGGCCGAGAGTTGCGCAATAGCCAAAACCTTAGTTTGCCTAAGTGTCGCACCGAAAGGTATAAGAGAAGCTTTTTTCCTGCGATGTGTTTTAATAAGTCCTAACTAATTTCTTCATTTTCAATTGTATAATAATAATCTTAGCTTAACTTATTGTAGGATATTTTAACTCAGCTTGTAGGACACAGTAATATATTTTTTGTAAACCGGATCCAGTCCCCCGGTGTAAATGATTGTAAGTGCCAGTTTCCCATTTTTATACTCTTAGTTTCATATATATTACTTGTAAAATATAAGGTAATTCACACGTTGTGCGATTTTATATTCAATAAATCTCTATTATTATTATTATTATTATTAGTCATCCAAGGGGCGGGCCGACTCCTTATTTTCTTTTTATGCCATGACCCGAGCGGTCCTTCTAGACTAACATGCTAAGTGTGATTGTGCTGTAAGTGCTAGAGGCAAGCTCTGTTTGGTGAATGAAGAAAACACGCGACAACCCTGATTGGATTAATTTGCCACGATTTGCCACGTGGCTTTTATTTAAATGTCTCAAATCACTAATCCATTTACTGAGAGAAGTGTTTGTCATTCATCAAAGGTGGGACGAATAACAACGCCACGAGTCACATCTTGTGACAAGCCCACCAGAAGCCGCGGGCACGCACAGCACGGAGAGGAAACTGCTCAAATTAAATCAGTGGCAAGAAGCACAAGAAATCAGCCCCTGTCTGTAATTTCTTGTATTTCTGCCCCTGAAATTTGCAAGCATCTGAAAGAACCTTTCACAATTTAACAGAAAAACTCCCTTAACAACATTAGAATTGGAATCGAGTACGGGAAGTGAGCGAAACTAGCCCTTGTCTATAATTTCACCGACTTCCCACTCGTAAAATATGAACAATATTAACAGAACGGAAGCCTCCTTAAGAATATGAGAATTCTATTGAAACCGAGTACGGGAAGCAGGCGAAACTAGCCCCTGTCTATAATTTAACCGACTTCCCACTCGTGAAACACACGGCCTTTGCCGGTTGCCGGGAATTTGTAAGAAATACGTGAAACTAGCCCGTGTCTACAATTTCACGAATTACAGTCCTTTACATATGCACGAATGGCAAAAATTGGTCTATAATTGCACTGAATTTCTCTACCGCAACGGGCAGATAGTAAGTGAATGTAAAGCGAATCAGTTTGCAGTGAGCGATTCGGAACGGAGGTAGACTTTGAATGCGTCTGATTTCCACCGACCAAGACCACGGATCTGAGCATCAGAAAAACCCTTTTCGGCGGCATGACTAGCCGCCCCAATTCGAAAACTGTGAGCTTTATAGCGGCTCGCGTCCAACCCGCAAAAGGCAAGGCATTGACTTAACTGTTGCGAAAACAGCGAGGTGGTAATACTGGAGTAGTCTGCTTCAGAAAATGAACTCGAACCCCGCTCCTCCTACTCGCATGGCAAACGTCGCAACCACTACACTAAACCACCTGGGGACTACCACTTCATATAGCTGTAACAATAGCCTAAATTAGCCTAATTAGTGATTAGCTCTAAAACACCCAAAATTAGTGACTACCTCTAAACACCCTGAATTAGTGAACACCTGTTGTTGACGGTTGGGGTGTTTTTTTAAATGTAGGGTCAGGGTTTTATAAGGGTTTGGGACAGTTTGTGCAGCTACATGAAGTACTTGATCGTCACTCAATTGCTGCTAATCCATGTTTTTTTTAGCTTGCCCGCCATCTTAGATCGCCAAATCACGTGACAAAATACTAAGTATTTGATCAACCTCGTCCCCAGTGTCTTCTCGGTCCGAGAAAAACCCTGGGAACGAGGTTACCGAAATGCAGTTTGTATGGGAATACGATGCCAAAAAAAATCCATAAAATCATATTTCTGAAATATTAACTGTCTGCAAACTTAAGATACCAGGTAAAAAAATACCTGTTTAAAATTTGAGGGATGTAGCTGTGCTGGGAAGCGTGCAATCGTGTTTTCATTTTTCCATACATTTGTGTATGTAATAACGAGTCGAAGTCCGCTGGAAAATTTCCCAGCACAGCTTCAAATTTTGATCAGTTAATCTTTTACCTGGTATCTTAAGTTTGCAGAGAGTGAATATTTCAGAAATTCGATTTTATGGAAATTATTTGGCATCGGATTCCCATACAAACACTGTATTTCGCGCCATGGTAGTACTTGACTGGAAGAATACTGGAAGGGGATGTCCACAAGGCTCTTATTTCGGGCTGTTGTTATGGAACTTATACCAAAACGACTTGACATATTTTATGAAAAACACAAACTTCTCGATGTACGCAGATGACCACCAGTTATATGTGGCAGACACATCTATGGAAAGAGTGGAGGAAACGCTTAACGCCAATGGTGCTGTGGTATCTAACTGGTACAAGGAAAACTTTCTTCAAGGCAATAGAGACAAATATTATGCCTTGGCACTCTCACATAAGAAACAAAGCCAACTAATGAATGTTGAACTAGATGGAAACGGTATAACACCCTGCGAAAAGCTTTAATAAAAACGATACTAAATACAATTTACGTAGCAAGGAGGACTTCCAAATAACTAGATTTAATACCATCAAAAAATTTTTTATTTAGTACAATCACATTAATGCTTACATACATTTCTAATAATCTAAATATAATTATACAAATATTATACTATATTGTTTTTTGGACATACAAACAAACAGACTAAAAAAAAAAAGCATTATTTAAAAAATGAAGATTATGCCAGACAATGCCATTTTGAAATAAAATATTGTAGACTATTATTCCTTTCTGTGTCAATTTTATTAAACAATGACAGCAGAAAAAGATAAAAAAAAGTGCCTTGTTCCTTAAGAAAACTTTTATAAATTCCTAGTTTAGCAATCAAGATACAGTGGTTGAAGCCAATGAACTTGTCATCATTGGGTTTATACCCGTACAATATATCAGTATTCGAAAGATGAACTTCACAATTTAACTTATCTCTCCACCATTCCAATAAAAGGGACCAAAAATCAACAGCATGTTGACAATTAACAAATAAGTGTTCAATAGTATGAGGAACCTTGCACAAGATGCAATTCATTGACTTCACTAAGTTCATTTAAAAAAGAAGGTAATTTGAGGGCAAAAAGCCATGGATTATTTTTAACTCAAACATGGACAAGAACGTTTCGAGTGTTACTTTGAAAGGTAGTAACATAACTTGTAAATCATCCGCGTTTACGCCAGCTCTGAGAATTTGAGACTCCGACGTTGGAGGGACAAACAGATTTTCAACAAGTAGTTTTCTATAAGCGATAGGCAACTAGTTCCTGTAAAAACTAGTGTTGGTCTGCGTCGGCGGGGAAGATAAACACTGGTATGTAATCAACTAAAGTCGATTGAGGTATGCTAACCGCCGTGGAAAGCGAGTAGCAGCTGACGTTTCGAGCGCTAGGCCTTCGTCATTTTCTATAAGCGCTAGCCCTTCGTCATTTTCTATAAGCGGCTTATCAAACAGCTTCTTGTCAATAACTTTAATTTCTGCATCATCAAGATCTGACAAACAAGTTTGGTGGTTTATATAAGCATTAACAGCGCTATATACACAAACTACTTTAAAATAATCGCGTTTTAAATAGAAGATATCAATTAGCGATTGTGAAGGAATTAATTCTCCATCTGAATTGAATAAATCATGAACATATAAAAGTCAAGTCAAGTCAAGTCAAACTTTATTTAGACACGGTGATCTATCAGGTTAACTATACAAAAATACTAAAAGATATAAAATACCACAATTAAAAAATATTCTAGCGCTAATTATAATGTTTAAAACTACTGATATGTACATGTATGAAATATACAATAATAAAACGAAAAATCCCTGTTTTACAAAGATGCCGTGTTTGTTGTGAAATTGAAACCTCGTATTTGAGCCTTGAAATTTATCAGCGATGGCGCTTGTCTTATTTGCACAGGTAAGTTATTCCACAAAGCTGCTCCGCTGTAACTAAGGCTCTTTTTGCCATAGTTGGTATGAGGCAATGGAAGTATCAGCTTATTTTCCGAATTCCTTAGGTTATACTTTGAGTTGTTATTCCAATGGAATTTTGTGGTAAGGTAATCCGGAGTTTCATTGTGCAAAGTTTTATAAACCATAATTGATTTAGCAATTTCCCGCTGATGGCTTAACCTTTCCCAATTGAGGGTTTGGAAAAGTTCGTCCGCGTGGCTATCATAAGTGGCAAAGGTTATGATAAGCGCCGCAGAAAGACCAATCGATCCCGAATCGTTTTCAAATTGGAGGATACTGATTCGAGTTACAGCACGTATCCAGAGACTAGCAAAGAAGATACGCTTGAGAAAACACGGCCAAGAAGGAGTAGAGGGCCCATTAGCATCCGAAGAGCTAAAGAAAGCAGAAATGTTCTGGATCAAGAATGCGCAAAGGAGTCTACATAGCCGCATGACAAAGGGCGAATTCAAGTCGTTAAGCCCGTTCGTAGATAACAAGGGTGTCATCAGAGTTGGAGGAAGAGTCGACCGAGCCTTGGTGTCATATAAGAGGAAACACCCAGCCCTTCTCCCGGACAAGCACTTGGTATCGCTGTTAATAACAAGAAACGTACATCAATTCGGGCACCCAGGAGTAGCGACTACAACCGCCAAAGTAAGGCTACAGTACTGGATCCTGAAAGGCAACAAGCTAAGTAAAGCAGTCAAGTTCCAGTGTGTCTTCTGTAGGAGGTTTGCGCACAAGGCTGAGTGTCAAGTAATGGCAGAACTACCTGGACTACGCCTAGCCCCCCACACTCCGCCATTCCACTATACAGCGTGTGACTACTTCGGGCCGATGAATGTCAAAATCGGACGAAACAAAACAACGAAGCACTACGGAGTAATTTTCACCTGTTTAAATACAAGGGCAGTCCACCTTGAATTAGCAGTTGACCTTTCTACGATTGAGTTTATGCAAGTTCTGAGGAGATTTCTCTCCATATGCGGTCAACCGTCGATCATCATGAGTGATAACGGAACCCAGATGGTTGGAGCCGCAAGGGAACTAAGAGAGATGATTGAAGGGTGGAATATCGATGAGCTCCGAGCGTTTTGCGCAGAGAAAGAAATGAGGTGGATATTCACGACACCTGCAGCTCCACACCAGAACGGCAGCGTAGAGGCACTCGTGAAAACCTGCAAAACGGCGCTAAAGAAAGCCATAGGCGACCAGGTCCTGACACTCAAGCATATTAAGGCCTGACTCGCCTGTTAATTTGACATATTTTTATTTAAAGGGAGGCTTCCATCCAATCTTTGTGAAACTCGGTAGGCTGTTTGTTATCGGTATTTGTAACAATATGAACTACTTACATCTTTCAAAGTGGTGTCACGTGACTTGAAAACGACCGTTAACGGTTGAAACCTTGCGACAAAAACGGGGTACGTAAAGTGAACTTCAATTAATATTTTTTCTTGATTCTTCTATGACTCATAATAAGGGCTTGAACGATGCGCCTTTTAATCATGGCCAGATCATAACGAAAGTAATTGATTAAAGGAAACAGGTCACGTGACATAGTAAAAAGTACAATATATCATAATATAAGTGACCGATACCACCTTAAAAGGCACAAATGCAATGCAATTGTCATGTCAAGCAGTGTGATAGCAAAACAAAGCCAAATTTTCCTGTGTAAACTTCCCCCATTTCAAAGAACTCGTTTTATGACGTCACCAACTGGGGAATGTCACATGACACTAAAGGAGACTTCCATCTGATTAAGAAAGTCAAATATTAGGTATTTTCATATTTTTGACAACTTACATATAAATATATCGACAGAGAATTGAAGATCTTTAAAATCTCTGCTGGGGGTCTGTTAAGGACGAAAATCCAGGCCTTAAGTTACTTGAGCACCATTTGAATTGTATACCTGTCTCCTCGAGGTAGGAAACCTAGTCAATCAACGCCCAATCGGCCGCCTACCTAACGATCCTGACGACGGATCGTATGTGTGCCCAAACGACATGCTGTTGGGACGAGCCTCGCCTACAGCACCACAAGGACCATTCAAGGAGACGAAGAATCCGCGAGAAAGAGTGCAGTTCGTCCAGAAGATAGTCGAATCTTTCTGGAAACGGTGGAGTAGAGATGTCTTTCCAACGCTGATTCCACGAAAGAAGTGGCACGCTGAGCGGCGTGACGTGCGAATCGATGACATCGCTGTGCTATCGGACAATCAAGCCTTCCGCGGAAAATGGACCATCTGTCGAGTGGTTGAAGTGTTCCCAGGACCAGACGGACGGGTCAGGAATGTGAAGGTGAAGACAGCAGAAGGCGAATACAACAGACCGGTGACCAAGATCGCCGTAATCTACCCAGCTGAGGGATATAACTGAACAATGCAGGAGAAGCAGATCTGACGTCAATTAGAGGAAAAGGACTACGCCCTTTTTGGGGTGGAGAATGTTCCGATAAGTTTTGTTATTATATTTGATTGATCTTGATTGACATTTAATAGGATCAGATATCGCACGCATAGTCAGTGTTTACGCAATCCGTAACAGGAAGAGCAAGGACTGCGAGAGCTAACCCGTAATCAGAGAAACTGTAAGCTAACCTGGAAACGAAAGGATCAGAGAAAACTGTAAGCTAACCTGGAAACTAAAGGAGAATTAATACCCGCCACAGAAGTAAGTGATTCGCATTGATTTAGCCTATTATATTATTGTACAGAATACTAGCACAAGATAACCAGAGACTCATGATTTGTTTCAGATTGAATAATTATCAAGTAACATGGAAATCAATATACGAGATTCAAGGAAATAAAGTACGACGATATAATTATACGATTTGTGGTGGAATTCAATGGGTTTAAACGGAACAGTAATGAAGCCAGAGTTTATACCGCTATCACGCTACGATCATAGGATCAGCTACCCTGCTACCATATCTGCAATCTGCTATCGTTTGGTGCAAGCGTAAACTAAAGTAAGTGTATCATATATTTCTTTAAAGTTATCACCGTAGAATTTATATTGTGATTATCGCGTAACGGACGCAGCTATTTTAGTAGAATCACGCTAATCAATCAATCATTACGCTCTTCAACAATTGTTACGCTACTAGAAGTTGTCTAACGATGTACTATACGATTAATCGAAATTGTGATTTAGTCTATGCTTAACGCTATCAAATTCAATTCAATGCTAGTTATCGTATTCTCAGTATGTACATGTATGAGCATGTTATTCTAGTTCGTAGATTGTTTATGATTAGTTCATGTGATATTTCATGTTTCTATGTTCAGATAAGTTAGAATGTATTTTGTAATCCATGTTTCAGTTCGAACCTACAATCTCTACAATCGCTACATTTCCTACAAAACCTACCTTTCTACAAAATCTGCAATCCTTACAAATTTCTGCAAACCTAATCGATTCTACAATCCGCTAAGTCACGTAATATACAAATCGCTACTGGAACATTGTGAATGAACTGTTGACATTCAATACTGTGATTAAAGTTAATTGGTTTATAATCAATCTGTGGAGTTCGGACTCATTGACTTGCACCACCACACTACCCCTGTAATTGTTGAGACTGGAGTATCCGCAATCCCTAGAGTCTTAATAGTTACAGAAAGGAGGTAAAAAGTCATGGAGTCTGGTGGCTATAGCTCCAGTATCATAATTACGTTGCGTGAAACACAAATTTACCTCCAAATCTATTTAAATAGTATAAGGGAATGATTTTCCAGGGCGCATTTGAATCATCAAGAAGTCTTTTTACCCAAGACAGTTTAAGAGCAGTTTCGAAAGTTCTAAAACCAATCATATTGAGCCCACCTCGTTTCTTCTCACCTAGGATAGTAGACTATTTAATTTTTGAGGGTTTTCTATTCCAAATAAACTTAAAAGTAATCTGATCTACTAATTTATCAAAATCAGGGGGCCTCGTAATAAGGAACTTGCATTGCACGTCAGTTTTGATAGACCTAGCGTTTTAACTATATTTATTTTCCCTAACAGGGTTAAATTTCTGTCTTGCCAACGATTCAATACTTGTTCGAATTTTTTAAATTTGTCTTGTGAAATTCATTAATAATTCATAAGGGTACTAGCCAATCCCATGTGCTGAATGACACCACATGATCGCCTCTGTATACCCCCGTACAAACCTGATCAATAAAACATCAGGTTCTGTATCGAGATACAGACCGCATGGTCCATTGTAGCTCTAGTAGTATTCTGTATCAGGTACAGAATACTAGCTAAGCTAGTGAGGGAGTCTCACGACCGATCACTGACTACCCCTATCCCGGGACGGTTGAAATGACGAAGTACATCTGCTCTCTTATTATGTACACACCATCTATTCCATGTGGGACCTGTTTTTCTGCACGCTACGCTCTGCTCTCTTATTGCATACACATTGTCTCTTCGATGTGGGATATGTTTTTGTGAGAAATTAATTCATTCAACATTGATACCAAGGTGGGAGAAATCAAAGGTTAAAATTTTATGTCGTGCTGAGTATCAATGGCTTTTAGTTATCTATTCATTTCACAAGTAAGATAAAATATTCGCGTCCGATCTGTATGGGCTTTACAATGGATGCCCATACAAATCGGACGCGAATATTTTATCTAATTCTGCATAAGAGAAATGGCAGCCAAGTGCTTTAATTAGCTCAAGTGGCCAGTTAACCTGTAAAGGAGTACTTCGGCTATCTTTTTCTCGCCCAAGCCACATGGCATCAGTTTTCGATTTATTTATTGAAAGCCCAGAGACCTTTTCAAATTTAGCTAGCAAATCAAATAAATGTCTTCCCGCTTTCATCCTAAAGAAATAGTGTGAGATCATCTGCATGCATTTAGGCAGAATATTTTATCTCTGTAACACCAACTGTTATACCTTCAATATCGGACGAGGACTGTTTGCACAGTTTAACAATTCTATTGCAATAACAAATAATATCCCTGACAACGGGCAACCTTGTCTCACTCCTCTATTTAAAGGGAAAAACTCCGTCGAGAAGCCATTGTTGATAACACAACTAGAAATTTAATTGTAAAATACTCTAAACCACCTAATTATGTCAGGGCCAAATTTTAATGTTTCAAGCGCCTTTTGAAGAAAAGGCCATTCTATGCTATCAATAAACAAAGCAAATCCGGAATTATTTTTTTTCAGTGACATACAAAAGGTCGTTTATCAACCGGATATTTCCCCTATATATCTGCCTTTAATATATCCAGTTTGATTGGGATGAATAATTGACGGCAATACCTTTTTCATTCTCTTTGCAATAACCGCAGTTGCCATTTTATAATCCGTGTTAAGTAAAGCCGTAACAAAAGAAAGGACTTAAAAAGATTGCACTGTAGCTCAAACAGAATAAGAACAATAATCAAAAGCCAAGTTATTTGAATGTCTGGTTGTAGTGAGTTTATGGTCTGAAGAGCCTACGATAGTTGGGCGAGGAAACAGTGTTTTTTTAATATTTAAGAAAACAGGAAACTACAGAGAACAGCTATCTTGCTCTTAGACACACCATAGAGTTGTAAGATAAAAAAAATGAACAGCCTTTTCAACGGACATCATTTCTAACTGTGTTTGAATACCTGGTCTTACCTCGTTCGGTCGTTTGACTTCGGCCGCTTCGCTTGGCGATAGCCGGATAGGTTTTCCCTAAAACAGATTCCCGTAAACTCGACGGCTTTCCCGATTCGTCGTCTTCGTTGGGATACCTGTGGCTGTCACTTTTTGGCGCCATTTTCGGACGCGTCCTCCATATTAGGATATCGAGGGAGCCTGGGAAAGAGCGTTACACCACACACACACATTATCACATCACATTATTACATTATTATAACACCTGTACAGGTGCTAACGAGGTGTAGCCCAATGGCAATGATAAGCAACGTGCATTATGAAATTAAACTAAAACCGACCGTAATAAATAGAAAGAGCACTGAACTTCCAAGCCCTGTACATGTGCTAACGAGGCGAAGCCCAATGGCAATGATAAGCAACGCGTGCATTATGAAATTAAACTAAAACCTACTGTAATAAATAGAAAGAGCACTGAACTTCCAAGTCCTATACATGTGCTAACGAGGCGAAGCCCAATGGCAATAGTAAGCAACGTGCATTATGAAATTAAACTAAAACCTACTGTAATAAATAGAAAGAGCAACTTGCAAGCCCTGTACAGGTGCTAACGAGGCGAAGCCCAATGGCAATGATAAGCAACGTGCATTATGAAATTAAACTAAAACCTACTGTAATAAATAGAAAGAGCACTGAACTTCCAAGCCCTGTACATGTGCTAACGAGGCGAAGCCCAATGGCAATAGTAAGCAACGGTGCATTATGAAATTAAACTAAAACCTACTGTAATAAATAGAAAGAGTAACTTGCAAGCCCTGTACTTGTGCTAACGAGGCGAAGCCCAATGGCAATAGTAAGCAACGTGCATTATTCAATTAAACTAAAACCTACTGTAATAAATAGAAAGAGTAACTTGCAAGCCCTGTACACTGAGGTGCTAACGAGGCGAAGCCCAATGGCAATGATAAGCAACGTGCATTATGAAATTAAACTAAAACCTACTGTAATAAATAGAAAGAGCAACTTGCAAGCCCAGTACACTGAGGTGCTAACGAGGCGAAGCCCAATGGCAATGATAAGCAACATGCATTATGAAATTAAACTAAAACCTACTGTAATAAATAGAAAGAGCAACTTGCAAGCCCTGTACAGGTGCTAACGAGGCGAAGCCCAATGGCAATGATAAGCAACGTGCATTATGAAATTAAACTAAAACCTACTGTAATAAATAGAAAGAGCACTGAACTTCCAAGCCCTGTACATGTGCTAACGAGGCGAAGCCCAATGGCAATGATAAGCACGTGCATTATGAAATTAAACTAAAACCTACTGTAATAAATAGAAAGAGCAACTTGCAAGCCCTGTACAGGTGCTAACGAGGCGAAGCCCAATGGCAATGATAAGCAACGTGCATTATGAAATTAAACTAAAACCTACTGTAATAAATAGAAAGAGCACTGAACTTCCAAGCCCTGTACATGTGCTAACGAGGCGAAGCCCAATGGCAATAGTAAGCAACGGTGCATTATGAAATTAAACTAAAACCTACTGTAATAAATAGAAAGAGTAACTTGCAAGCCCTGTACTTGTGCTAACGAGGCGAAGCCCAATGGCAATAGTAAGCAACGTGCATTATTCAATTAAACTAAAACCTACTGTAATAAATAGAAAGAGTAACTTGCAAGCCCTGTACTTGTGCTAACGAGGAGAAGCCCAATGGCAATAGTAAGCAACGTGCATTATTCAATTAAACTAAAACCTACTGTAATAAATAGAAAGAGCAACTTGCAAGCCCTGTACACTGAGGTGCTAACGAGGAGAAGCCCAATGGCAATGATAAGCAACGTGCATTATGAAATTAAACTAAAACCTACTGTAATAAATAGAAAGAGCAACTTGCAAGCCCTGTACACTGAGGTGCTAACGAGGAGAAGCCCAATGGCAATGATAAGCAACGTGCATTATGAAATTAAACTAAAACCTACTGTAATAAATAGAAAGAGCAACTTGCAAGCCCTGTACACTGAGGTGCTAACGAGGCGAAGCCCAATGGCAATAGTAAGCAACGGTGCATTATGAAATTAAACTAAAACCTACTGTAATAAATAGAAAGAGCACTGAACTTCCAAGCCCTGTACATGTGCTAACGAGGCGAAGCCCAATGGCAATGATAAGCAACGTGCATTATGAAATTAAACTAAAACCTACTGTAATAAATAGAAAGAGCACTGAACTTCCAAGCCCTGTACATGTGCTAACGAGGCGAAGCCCAATGGCAATAGTAAGCAACGGTGCATTATGAAATTAAACTAAAACCTACTGTAATAAATAGAAAGAGTAACTTGCAAGCCCTGTACTTGTGCTAACGAGGCGAAGCCCAATGGCAATAGTAAGCAACGTGCATTATTCAATTAAACTAAAACCTACTGTAATCAATAGAAAGAGTAACTTGCAAGCCCTGTACTTGTGCTAACGAGGCGAAGCCCAATGGCAATAGTAAGCAACGTGCATTATGAAATTAAACTAAAACCTACTGTAATAAATAGAGAGAGTAACTTGCAAGCCCTGTACTTGTGCTAACGAGGCGAAGCCCAATGGCAATAGTAAGCAACGTGCATTATGAAATTAAACTAAAACCTACTGTAATAAATAGAAAGAGCAACTTGCAAGCCCTGTACACTGAGGTGCTAACGAGGCGAAGCCCAATGGCAATAGTAAGCAACGGTGCATTATGAAATTAAACTAAAACCTACTGTAATAAATAGAAAGAGCACTGAACTTCCAAGCCCTGTACATGTGCTAACGAGGCGAAGCCCAATGGCAATGATAAGCAACGTGCATTATGAAATTAAACTAAAACCTACTGTAATAAATAGAAAGAGCACTGAACTTCCAAGCCCTGTACATGTGCTAACGAGGCGAAGCCCAATGGCAATAGTAAGCAACGGTGCATTATGAAATTAAACTAAAACCTACTGTAATAAATAGAAAGAGTAACTTGCAAGCCCTGTACTTGTGCTAACGAGGCGAAGCCCAATGGCAATAGTAAGCAACGTGCATTATTCAATTGAACTAAAACCTACTGTAATCAATAGAAAGAGTAACTTGCAAGCCCTGTACTTGTGCTAACGAGGCGAAGCCCAATGGCAATAGTAAGCAACGTGCATTATGAAATTAAACTAAAACCTACTGTAATAAATAGAAAGAGTAACTTGCAAGCCCTGTACTTGTGCTAACGAGGCGAAGCCCAATGGCAATAGTAAGCAACGTGCATTATGAAATTAAACTAAAACCTACTGTAATAAATAGAAAGTGCAACTTGCAAGCCCTGTACACTGAGGTGCTAACGAGGCGAAGCCCAATGGCAATGATAAGCAACGTGCATTATGAAATGAAACTAAAACCTACTGTAATAAATAGAAAGAGCAACTTGCAAGCCCTGTACACTGAGGTGCTAACGAGGCGAAGCCCAATGGCAATAGTAAGCAACGGTGCATTATGAAATTAAACTAAAACCTACTGTAATAAATAGAAAGAGCACTGAACTTCCAAGCCCTGTACATGTGCTAACGAGGCGAAGCCCAATGGCAATAGTAAGCAACGTGCATTATGAAATTAAACTAAAACCTACTGTAATAAATAGAAAGAGCAACTTGCAAGCCCTGTACAGGTGCTAACGAGGCGAAGCCCAATGGCAATGATAAGCAACGTGCATTATGAAATTAAACTAAAACCGACCGTAATAAATAGAAAGAGCACTGAACTTCCAAGCCCTGTACATGTGCTAACGAGGCGAAGCCCAATGGCAATGATAAGCAACGCGTGCATTATGAAATTAAACTAAAACCTACTGTAATAAATAGAAAGAGTAACTTGCAAGCTCTGTACTTGTGCTAACGAGGCGAAGCCGAATGGCAATGATAAGCAACGTGCATTATGAAATTAAACTAAAATCGACCGTAATAAATAGCTGGTAATAAATATTTGCGATCAAGCTATCAAGATGGCGGCGCAGTGCCTTGTGCATGGGTTGAGTCAGACAGACAGACAATCTTTATTTATCCACGGTTATAAACATCAGTTGTACACGAAAGGTGTACCATTGCAATAGTAAAATGTGTACATCAAAAAATATAAATATAATAATGCATTAAAACTGTTTTACGTGTTTGGCGTGTGGAAGTCCGATTTAGCATGCATACAAGGTATCAATGTCCCTTTTGAAATGCTTTACATGGTTACTCTTAGGTCACGTGTGAGATTATTCCATACAGCCGTGTACCCAGGCTTAAAAGAGTTTCTACAATTTCAGTACGTTTTTCATATTACGCCTGGAGCAAGTTTACTTTGTCTCACTTTCGGGCTGAAAGCTAAAAAATGCCTGGGAACGCCCCTGGCTTTAAACCTTATTCAGTGCTTGGTTAGGTTAGGGTTTAGTGTGTACTCCCTGCTTGATTAACCGTTTTCACTCTGCGTGTTAGCTAGATGTATTAAATCTTCTAAAACGAAAAGAAAATGGTGGAAAAAAACATGTTGACTAGCCTACTATAACCAGACGTTTCAAAACGTCTGATGTACCCGGCTGTCTCATCCAGCCGATTATCAACGAGTGTAGGTTTTTGTCGAGGGTCGAGGGTCGAGTGTAAAAAGTCGAGGGTCGAGTGTGAAAAGTCGAGGGTCGAGGGTAAAAAGACGAGGGTCCAAAAAAATTGCTTAAAATCTATCTATACTATTATAATTTATGTCCCTACGACGTTGGGCCTCCTGAACACCGCTGATATCTCGGTAATTACTGAACGGATATTCACCAAAATTGGACACAATGACCTTCTAGACCAGAGAAACCATCCAGGGGGGGGGGGGGGGCATCAATGATGACGTCATCAGTCACGTGACATTTCTGCTCTCTTCGCAAGTTCTTCCATCGTAACAATTGCTAAAACCACAGAGAAAGTCGAGAAACTATCCTGGTTAACTAATCCAAGTCGTCCAAACAGCCAGAAAGACTGAGCTACCGAATTCCAGAGAGTGTAAACGAGCTTGCCGATGTCAATCAAAGTCCATATGCCATGGAGTGAAATTTTAGAACGTGTTCCCGACGGGACCCCTGTACTGTTTCCCGCCTCAAGATCATATGACTGAATAGCCCAGCCTCCGTTCGAGATACATGTGCTTCGTCGTCTCGAGCGGATAGCTTTGTGAGTTCCTTGTTACTGGCTGAGGTCACACGAGAAGGTTAAGCAAGATTTAGCGACCTAAATCACTATTCAAAAAAGTGTAAAAACTAATCACGATTTACGAAACTCGAGAGGTATGTTAATTAAAACGACCTAAATCACTATTCAAAAAAGTGTAAAAACTAATCACGATTTACGAAACTCGAGCGAGAGGTATGTTAATTAAAACGACCTAAATCACTATTCAAAAAAGTGTAAAAACTAATCACGATTTACGAAACTCGAGCGAGAGGTATGTTAATTAAAACGACCTAAATCACTATTCAAAAAAGTGTAAAAACTAATCACGATTTACGAAACTCGAGAGGTATGTTAATTAAAACGAAAAGTACATGTAGCTTTCATTATACAGACAAGGCGGTCATGCTTGTCTGCAGTTTAATTTACCGAGTGCTTCGTGATGCCGGTCTTGTTGCAGGATTTGCTACTTTTTCTGCTGAGACGATACATAAGTAAATACCACTCAAGACGCATGAAAAGGATGAAGATACTCCTACTGCAAAGAAGAATGCCGCCAGATGACCGGGCACTGACATGTCACACGGATTTGAAAAGCTTGTGAAGCGGGGACGGGCGAGCATTGATGACGAATAACTCGCAAAATTATTTACCGGTAAACTTATTTGTCATAAAAATTTACGCAAATTTTTGGGCCCTCGACTTTTTACCCTCGACTTTTTACACTCGACCCTCGACTTTTTACACTCGACCCTTTACACTCGGCCCTCGACAAAAACCTACACTCAACTGAAAACACAATACACGCAGCGAAAACACAATACATTAACTGAAAACACAACACACACAGCGAAAACACAATACACACTGCACAAGGATTGGAAGGCCTTCCCATGAACACTTGCGCTTGAAAATTGTCTAGAAGAAGAGAACTTTAAAGTTTCGCGCGAGTTTTGTCATTTCCAACTAAATTTCTCCTTGAAGTTTTTTTAACTCTAGAAACTAGAGATGGATTCAACAAAGTCAGAAATATACTTTCTAACTTTACTACTCGCTAAACATCTTCAATTTTTGAACTTTTCATACAATCTGAGCATACTTATCGGACACTTTTCTCGAGAGGTTGTTTGTGAGAAATTTCCCGCGAACTCAAGACGTAAATCTTACCCTGAAAGAAATTAACTACAAACCTTTTAGACAACTAACCTTACCTGGAAATTAGCATGAGCAGTGACATAAATAAATTAAGTGTCGAATTTGTGCAAAGGGCTCCAAAGGGCTCCAGGTTTAAGAGGTTTACAAAGCCGTTGAAAATGCGTATTGTTTACGGTGTTTCGATACCATTCACAAAATGTCGCGCTCACTGGATATACAGTACTCACCCGATCTTTCGTGAAGCATTTCGCGAACAGTACGAGTGGTGTTTATTGTGTATTATACCCAAAAAACAGACGATTCTTTGTTAAACATTTGGAGAGGGAAAAAAGCGAGGGGGACTGGGGAGGGAGGAGGGTTAGGGAGAGCCTGCCGGAACGCTATTGTTTCGGCGTATTTACTCGTTCTCTCAGGAGACGAGAAATGTGATTGGCTAAAAACGCGAGAGTTGCAATTACAATCACGAATGTACAACAGTTAGAAAATAATAATACGCCATGTGTTTGAAGGCTTCCTCGCGCTGTCCGACGAACTAAACTAACGAACTAAGCTAGGGCAGCGCGAGCTAGGACATTAATAACTAAACTATTTACAATGACTCTCTACATCTTCCCCCCCTTTGGAGGAACTTCGGCCTGAAGTTATGAAACTAGAAAATTGAAACAAATACCATTTGTTTCTGTACATGTAGCTTCTAAAAGTCATAGTTTGACCTATTGGTCCAACCATTCTTGAAATACAGTTCTTAAGAAGTGTACATTACCTTGACAATGTAAACAAGCGCCGCTATTGGTTAGTTTTGACAGCTATTAGTGACGGATTTCGTGACCACTTGACGAGAGGCGGATAACGCCGAAACAATAGCGTTCCGGCAGGCTCTCCCTTCCCCTCCCCAGTCCTCTTCGCTTTTTCCCTCTTCCTTGCCCCTTTTTTCCCTCTCCCTTCCCCTTTGAGCCGCTACGCAGGCTAATGATTACCTGAAAAGATAAAGGGCAGAAATAAGTAAATACTTTGGTTTATTCAGTCGCGCGCTCGTACAAAAGCAGCTTTGAGCGCGCGCTCATTGTTCGAAAATGGCGTGATCAGATTGCGTCAGCAGCGCGCGCCAACCTCTAAAATTGACAACTTTTCACTCAAATCACAGGTAATTCTCTGCATATTTTCCCATTTTTCGTAGGCTTTCATTGTAAAATAATGGCCAGAAATATGGGGAAGTCAAAGCTAGCCTAAACATACGTCAAAATCCCAGGAAAAACTTTGGTTTTGAGATGCTGTGCTGCTGAGGTCCGATCTCCACGAAATTAAACGCAGAATGAATTGCACACGTGACCGGGAAAATTGATAATATAGTTGCTACGCAAAGGATTGTGGGAAGGCCTTCCAATCCTCCTTGACACTGCACAAAGCGTGGTAAGTAGCCGAGGACTGGGCAATAATATTATTACCGCTTACCAGTTTGAAACGCAGTCGCACCAGCCAGAAATTTGAAAAATGGCGGATGCTGAAGCACGACTTCTCTTTGGACTATGACTATACGACAATTTTGAGTTTTCGTGAAAAAAAGTCATGGAATATGAATTTCGAAAAGAACACTTTTGAAAAGTTTAAATCAATATGGTCTATGCAGGCGAGGGCAGAGTGTGGATAGAGACATTGTTCGGGAATACAATATACAAGAGAGCTGGGTGGTCCGGCTCTCGGTTACAGCTAGGTCTATGTGGCGAAGGCTGCACTCAAAATACATGGCAAAACAGAGTTTGTACGCCATACAATCTTTAGCAACTTTTTGTGCTCACTTCTGTAGTATAATCATAAGATCTTAAGGAGATGGTAGAAAAAGACAGGAAAATCAGTGGTCCATTTTACCACATGCACAGAAAAGTCATTTTCTCCCGTAAAATGTACGAGTCTGATCGAGATGCTACTCAGTTCTCAAGCACTTTCTAATCCGGAAAACCGCGTTTAAAATAGGGGGGTCTCGAAAACACAGACCTCGAAAATATAACACAGGCTAGGCAATCAATGCGGCTAGCCTTTGCGTGACTATTATCATCGTGTTACCTACTTCAGGATCACCATGATCACGATCACAGTCGCTGGATCGCTAAGCCGATGTAAACAAACCGTGGTAGACATCCGGCGATCGTCAGCCCATCCGGGAAGCCAGGCTTTACTTTCCCAGTACCATCTCCTTAAGATCTTAATAATAATAATAATAACACTTTATTTAATGAGGATATGCAGATAAAGTTTACACTTGTTTCCAATCTGGTCCTCCTAACTATTATATGCCAAGATAGAAACATGATATAATTACATTATAAGACATAATAGATAATTATTTAACTACTCAAAAAGGAATATACATTATTGGGAAGATATGAAAAAACATTGAATAAAATATAAACACTATAGCTTTAGAATTATACAATTAAAAACATATATGTAAACGAAAGGTGGTTACATGTATTAAGGGATGGATCTAGTGGTTACTACAGGGAGCCTTCGCCACATAGACCTAGCTGTAACCGAGATTCGAGAAGCCGCGAGCCGGACCACCCAGCTCTCTTGTGTATTGTATTCCCGAACAATGTCTCCATCCACACTCTGCCCTCGCCTGCATAGACCATATTGATTTAAACGATTCAAGTGTTCTTTTCGAAATCCTTATTCCATGACATTTTTCAAGAAACTCAAAATTGGCGTGTAAGTCATAGTTGAGCGGTAATAACATTAGTGCCCAGTCCTCGGCTACTTAATCATGCTTTGCGTATTCGCTGTGTGTATTGTGTTTTCAGTTAGTGTAGTGTTTTCGCTTTGTGTGGTGTTTTCATTTTAGTTTATTGTGTTTTCAGTTTAGTGTATTGTGTTTTCGCTGTGTGTTGTGTTTTCAGTTAGTGTATTGTGTTTTCAGTTAATGTATTGTGTTTTCGCTGTGTGTATTGTGTTTTGCACTTATGGCCCATCGTAAAAAAACACGTTTCAGGGGCGGAGCTTACATTTCGCGCTTTTGACACTCTTTCCGAGTACAATCAAATTGTAAATACCACATCTACGGTTGACTGACTTGACACGTAGTAGTATATACAATGGGGGTTCTGGCGCACATCCTTATTTAAGCCTTTTTTCTCCCATCGTATATCCCTACTCCCACGAAAAATCGTTGAAAATTTGTTCCTTATATAAGCCCCCATTAGTCCCCCAGGAAGAACTATACGCCGCTTGCTTTAAACCGCTTTTCTACACCGCTCGCGGCCGTCGAAGTCTTGCGGCACTGCTTTAAACCGCTTTGATAGTCGAAAATCGTCGGAAAAAATGTGCCTTATATAAGCCCCATTTATTCCCCAGTAAGAACCATCGCCAACCACATTTAATGCAACCATTAATAAATCCCAATGCTATCATCATATTATGAGGTTACTATATAAAAACGCCCCGTATACTATATCTAATATGCCGTACCGTTCTAATGTCGCAACCACTATGTCGAAACATCTGAAGTATGTAAATACTATGACTAATATATTATACCTTCCTATAGAAATTTCGACTAAGATCGTAGAGTATGCCGGTCCTACATCATTTGCCGCTATTTCTTTGACTTCAAAACATCTAAATGATGCCGCATCTATAGCACGTTACGAAAACGTAGACAAAGAATTCCGTAGACGAGTAGTCCTATTAGGGCTTATGTCTGCTCATAACGATGATGAGAGAGATAATTTGGTTAAGAAATTCAATATTTCCGAGGATGACGTATACGATTGCGAATATGGTATCGTAGTAGGATATAGCCATACTGATAATGGTAATTTTAGGGCATACTACTACGATGAAGACGACGACGATGAAACCGAGCATAACTACGATGGGGACATACTAATCAATGCCTGTAGGAATAATAATTTTGGTATCGTTAAGTGGCTAATTAAGCGCTTCCAGTTCAATATACTAGCCATACACATCACCTGTGCATTTTGCTACGCATGCGAAAATGGTAATATCGATATCGTTAAGTTTCTCTTTAAGCACTCCCAGATCCTCAAATACGATTATGATGAATTATATGAGGACGTTGGTGGTATGCTATTCAAGGCCACTAGAAATGGCTTTCTTGACGTTGTTAAATTTATTATTGAGTACTTCTATCCCTTTTATTATGATACGGACGCCGACCACGCACTACGTTATGCCTACTACAATGGTCATTACGGTATCGTTAAGTGTCTCGTCGAGTACTTCTTCCAGTACGAACTAGAGAACGAATATTCAGACCTCATATAACCCCCATTATTCCCTTACTAAGAACTACCCCCAATAAAAAACGACCGATTTTATGCAACCATTATATTATCAGCCATAAGATGCGAGGACAAAATCAGTGCCGATGGTTAACACTAGGTAGGACAACTATTTGTGGTAAGAGTTGTTTATTCGAGTGCTGTAAGCAACACCGAAGCCGCCAGCAGAGCTGGCACCAGAGAAGGATCGTTTGAGCCATACCCCTGCCGCGGGTGTTTCATTCCTACACGAAGGATCATCTAGATATCGCTTAGTCATCTTCATCGTCAGTCCCCTCGTTGACAGCAATTCCTAAGCTTCGAAGATCATTATGTGGCTCGTTTAGCACTTCCAGTTCACCATAGAGTACGACTGTATTTTGCTATACATTATTCGATGTCTACGAAATCACCATAGAGTGTGACTATATTATTATACATTATTCGATGTCTACGAAATCACCATAGAGTGTGACTGTATGTATTATGGCATCTCACCATAGAGTGTGACTGTATTTATTGTGCACTATTCGATACCAGTAAAATAGGCACCCCGCTCGCTATAAAAAGCACTTATTTCCCATTTCTGGTCACGATATAGATAGAAAAAATTCGAACTAGACCATATGATTTTAGTTCTAAGAAGAAAAAATCAAAACTAAGAAAAAGACCAAAAGCAAAACTGGACGTCTCCAGAACCTCTCTAGGAACCCACTTTCTCCTTTTTCCTTACTTCGCCTTTTCGTTCCTAGAGAGGTTTTTGCTTATTACCGGGCCCGGCTTACTGTATTCGGTCTACTGTATTTGGTCCACTGTATTCGGTCTACTGTATTCGGTCTACTGTATTTGGTCTACTGTATTTGGTCCTAACTGGTTGAGGCACAACCGGCACTCCTTGGAACCCTATTCGAGTATCTGTAAGCTCTACCCAAGCACCCGACCCAGGATTGACACTGTTTGTACTGTATTTGTTCGTATTCTACCACATCGGCAGACGCGCTACGATTTGTGAGGGGCTGGAGGCTTTTTACCCCCCACAAACCGATCTACCATGTATAGTCCCCAGCCGGATTCGAACTCTGAACTGAAAGGGCCTCCATTTTCCTTCCAGTCCAGCGCTGAACCGCGAGGGCTATACATGCTAGACAGTGACGTAGGCGAAAAATATCCTACTTATGTCTTAAGTAATTGTTGTATGTTAATTAGCGCCGCCTACGCTATGTCTCGAAATTTGCATACGAACTCGACATACAAGTTAATTTATACGAACCGCTTAGAAAAGCGTAAATATCGCCCACGCTCACTTTTCTCATATGAGATGTCAATTTTTATCCCAATTTTGCTATCATTTCTTCTAGCATTTTTTGCTTGACTTCGCCTCGAATTTGTTCCACTCTTTTTTCACTCATTTGGCTTAAATTAGCCGAAGTTTTGTGACGAATTTCAATCTTCATAGTTTCGTATTTACCTACCTCAGCGAGGATTAGGTTGTATTCAACGTCAGATATATTTTCATCACGCAAGGCCTTCGATACTAGATCACGAATCGTATTAATTTTCGCTCTAGCCAACATAGTGGTTTTCTCATGTTTAGATACTTTTATTCCTAATTTTTTAGCTCCAACGGTCGTAGATGCTGAAATTAATCCACATAAGCCACCAATAATACCTAATGGTAAACCAATCACTATACCAAAACCAGTTAAAGCTATTCCCAACCCAGACCCAGATAAAATTACAGATAGACCTCCTGTTACCACGGCAATGCCATGAACTATTCCTTGAGAACGAGCATATTTCTTACGCACACCTTCATAGTGTTTTTCTTGAGTTTCGATATCTGAAAGAGTATCTCGGACTGTTTGCAACCGAAAAGTATCTCCGCTAGCCCCGCTAGCCAGCGGCGGATAAATACCTGGTGCCGTTGGAAGTAATGGAATTGAATCGCTTGCCATTTCGATATATTATAACTTACTCAATCTTCAATACGTATCGTATAGGTCGACCACGGAAGTCTATAATATTTCCTTCTTCGTCTCTAAGTGTCAGGCGAAGGCTGTTTCGTGTCGTATCTAGAGCTCGTATGGCTTGGGGATTCGTTATAGAGTATGTGTTTTTTGCAAACTTCCCGCCTCGGACTTCTAAGCTATCCAGTACGTTTGATAGCTTTCCATTGATAAGTGAGAAGCTGGGATCTACCACATCGCAGTTGACATACACTGTGTAGATATCTTGTAGTGTCAGTTCGTGGCTATCCGCGTCGAGCGTCACACCATGCCCCTCTTCATTGCCTTTGAGACACAGCAGTGTACAGAGATTTCTGCTGAATCGAATCTGTTTCTTGACTTCTAGGATCCAACCCCATGTTGGTAAGGTTTTCATGAATTTCATTACACCAGCCTCAATTGCGGGTTTGAAGTATGGTTGGATGCTTGCCATGTCGTAGTGCCCTGCAGTTATAGTGTGCGAGATTCTCACATCAGGCTTGTTATTTTTTCCAACCGTAAACCACCAGAAAGTCGCATCCTCTGCTAGGTTCCACCAATTGTTCTCGAAAGTGATCTCGATTAGAGAAATATTATGGATGTAAATAGGTTCTTGAAAGTAGACCGTATGATCAGACGAGGTAGTGGTGACATTTAAGATTACCATATTGAAGCCTGAAGTTTACTTCGATATGATATTAACATATTATGATACTAACATACGTTCTTTACTTCACGATATTAACATATGTCATAACTTTAATACGTATCAACATCAAACAGATTAGTCAAGTGGATGGATCGAACGGATTGGTTGAAGAAGTTCCCATTTATAGATCCTTCTCAGACAATAGCTTGACCCGGCGCCAAGGATAAGAAACTAGCCGATAATATGCCTAGTCTCAAAGCGAGAGTTCATTTCGAAGGAGATTGGGGTGACTATATCGCACCTCGCAATGCGAAGGCTTTAGCGGCCTTTAAGAAAAAATATCCTCACGCGGACTTCGATAAGTTCTCAGCTAGGACAACGGCATCCGACATACATGATGAGTCTACATACGAGACTAGAATCATGTTTTACGATGGTGGGCAGCATTGGAATATGAGTGGTCTCATACCAGTAGATGTCAGAAATCGTCTACACGAAGCGTTACGCGTGACAATGCAAAAACATGCGGTGGCCGCATTCGGCAGGGGTTTTCCACTTCCATTCAAAAGGACTGATTTTAAGTATCCAGTTCCAGCCGTTCCATGGGCACACATTGCTAAGGACATATACCCAATCGTACAAACTCTAAGGATCTACGTAGCAAAAGATCAACTATTTACGTATGAGCCGCGACATATCTTTCAAGAGCTAGGACTTGATCTTAGTGATAAAATAACAAATAAAGATCCGAGCTATGCCCTGCGAGACAGTATTGCTAACGCTACCGATAGAATAGAAAAAACGAATAAGTGGTTCGATGTTGAACCAATGAAACTTTGGCAGCACCAATTATGTTTCGCCGTTTGGTGTGCTACGGCAGGCTGTGGCGTATCATTCGACGACCATCTTTCAGACAATGCGCCAATCATTGACAATATTCGGAGTTTTTATCGATTTCATGTATACTATACGATAAGGCGAATACTGTTTGAATTGGAAGTACCACTCCCAAGAGAAAGCGTATTCAATAAGTTCAACAACGTTCCATGGAATTACGTCATATATGACAAGATCAGAAGAGAGTTCGGCGCTTATGAAATCAACTTTGCCACACGTCGAAATGATATGAACGAGAAGCACTACAATTGGTTCGTTCCACAGAAGGGAAAAGGATTGACAGGGGCCGGGATAGTCCGAATTAATACGTCAATAATGGTATATTTGTTTTGTGTACTATCATCCCAGGCTTCAACCGGCTCACCAATCGTAGGGTCGAAGTCCCCAGCCGCCCAAAATAAATTTGATACGATGTTTGAAGATACCATCATAGAATCGGCTTCAGACACTCTAGCCCAATACCAAGAATCTATTAAGGATATTAGTTCTCGTCTAGATCTAGCAGTTGCGAAGGATTGTCTGTTAATACCTAGCTATATGATTATCTTTAAGGGCGCTACGTACGTAAACAGCCTACGAACGGCAAATAAACCTGGTATCAGTTTAGGAATAAACGATGACATCAATCTTAACGAAAAATCTCCACCACCAGCCCCTATGGAAGGCTCGACATCAAAGACGAATAAACCTGCTACAGACAGCGGAGCCACGACAGGCAGCGGAGCCACTACAGGCAGCGGAGCCACGACTGCTACAGACAGCGGAGCCACGACAGGCAGCTACGCTGCCACTAAATCACACAGTCGACAAAGTCGCGGCGCATCACCAACGAGTCACGAAACCAATTTAGCAATCGTGGGTATTGTGGCCGGCGTAGCCTCATGGATGATATTTCGTTAGCGCCGACGTTTCGACGATTTATATTGCTCTACTAGGAATATGACCACAGCTACAATGAGTAGCCAGGCATTCTTGGCAAGGAAGCCGAAAACTTCTCCAGCGGTACGGAATATGAAACTCGCAATAGCGCCTATCGCCGCAGGTAGCACGTTAGCCAACTTTTTTCCAAGATCCTTCAAAGCACCACCAACCCCCTTAGTGATGGAAGCCAAGCCTTTTGTCAATATACTAACGACAGTACCAATTACGGCACCAGCGACAGCTAATACTCCAATCACCGTAAATCCATGTTTCTTGAAGATGGCTTTTATTCGGTCTCGTAACGACATACGATCTTTGATGGCTTCTATTTCTTTCTCGATCTCCTGTTTCTGATCCTCTAGTGCTACTACTTTATTCTTTGCCACTTCATATTCTGGAGTTCCCTTAGTTAATGAATCCATCTTTTTTATTTCCTTGGCCTTTTGCTTATCTTTTTCGGTGGCCATATCCTCTTTCATACTAATCTCCTTTTCCGCAGTAGGTCCAAGAGCGTTTTTAAGCGTTTTCGGTAATACATTGGGAGTGTCTACGGCATCCGACAGTAAGTATGATCCAGCATTTTTACGATTGAGTTTTATCACGACCCTATCATAGTCATCCAAACTAGCAGTGAACTTCGTTAGATCTGCTTTTGGAAACTTTATAGTGATTTGGTCCTGTGCATTTTCAGTCCGTCTTTCCAGTCTTTCAAGTGGCGTTTCCGCAGAAGCAGCTCCGCTGGCAGCTTTGCTGCCGCTACTGCCCGCCGTAAACTGCGTTTCCGCATCATCACCTTGATTGACTAATTCTATATACTCAGCTGAACTGGTTCCCCAGTTACTACGATTTTTCCATAGCCTGTCGCGTATGCTTTTCGTCGTATTTTTGAAGCTATTCTTAGCTCTATTCCACCAATCCATTTCTGCCTCGCCATCATCAGGTCTAATCTCCGCCCATTCTTCGGCAGTAAGATCATTCACATCGGCTCTACCTTCTTCAGATATAGGATCGAAGTCTAATTTTTCTTCCATATTGAACACTCGATATGTGATATACTATTAGTATTCAATTGTGGAACGAAACATATTCAATTGTGAAACAAACATCATGATATCAACGACGCTCCATCCTGACTATTCTCCTAGAGAAGGTAGATTTCTTAAAGCCAGTCGTGTGTTCCATCGTGTAACTTTCACTCCTTCATCGGCCAATCCGGGGGAAACTTTAATCGTTAATGTTCCTACGTTAGGCGAAAATAGACTTCTAGTACCTGGTAGTCTAGCCCTTAGTGCCAATATCACTCTATCCGGGGGTCATGCCGACAACTATTTGGTGGCCAATGTTGGACGTTGCATAGTCTCAAAGCGAGTCGTATGGATGGGAACTACTAGATTAGAAGATCTAAGTCGACCCGATCTACTACAGGTATATAGCGATCTATACCTATCTGAGGTAGAACGAGAGAATAGCGTAGAGCGTGGCATTCAATCTGCTAGTGTGAACAAACTTCGTTCAAAGGCCAGTAACGCATCTACGTCTAATGCGGCTGATAATGCGACACTAGCGGCATACGGTAGCGTATATAAGATACCTATTGATCATGAAGTTATCACAACCCATGGTGTCTTTTATCCACATGCGATTCGAGATAAGATGGCATTTCATTTGACACTGGCACCGGCCATAGACGTCATAGTCGGATCCGACAGTACGAAAGTAGGAACGTACAAACTATCGAACATTGAACTAGAATATGAAGTCATTGAAAGTCTAGATCTTGCGTCTCAGGCCAATAGTACCTACGCCAGCGGTAAAGCCTTTCTGTATAACCATTATGAGTACTTCAAAACCGTCTCAATCAATCTAGCCACCGATACACTAGTATCTGAAAGCATAAACGTACTTCGTCTCTCTCTCAATGGCATTCTTCTTCTATTTGTGGATCCTCATGTGGCAGGCACTAGAGATAGTGAGAAATTCGTAAATCCAGGAATCACCAAGGTCGAGGTACACGTCAATGGCATTCCCAATGCTCTATATTCTTTTGGGATGCTACCAAAGGATTTATGGAAGTCAGCGAAGAATTGGTTTGTCCCGCGTTTCGGAGAGGCTGCCGCCGCTACATCCATGACGCATAAGAAGTTCTTTGAGAACAAGTTTGCCGCACTCATCGATTGTCGCACCTCGCAAACCAGTATAGTTCATGGAGATGGTTTAGCCCAACAAGATGCTGGAGCATCCATTCGCCTTAGGATTCATCGCAGTGGAGGCTCAGGTACGGTGAACATGCACATATTCGTGCTTTCTGATGCACAAGCAACTATTGAACAAGGAATGCTACAAAATGTTTATCATTAATGTATTCATTAATGTATTCGTTGATGTATTCATTAATGTACTCTTGACGTATTCGTCGACATGGACACATTAACAGAACAAATTCCCTTTAACGCACTCATAATTGGCCCCACAAACTGCGGAAAGACTCAGTTCATAGTTGACCAATTGAGAGGTCCATTTCGTTTTAAGTTTGAATATATCGTATTGATTTGTCCCACCTATGCTAACAATAAAACCTATAAAGGCGTTGGTAAGGGAGATCCTCGCTTCATTGTCCTAGCGCCTTCTCAGAACGATATTGATGCAACCCTAGGCGACTGTGCATGTTTTTTCGAAGGAACAAATACACTTATTATCCTTGATGATTGTGCGGCAAGCAAGGATGTTAAGGGAAGGACCAATAAGATATCCGATTTAGCCTTTTCTGCACGCCACATTGGTATTTCGATTTGGGCCTCATCTCAAACACAAAAAAGTATATGCAAGAACTTTCGCGAGAATTGCGCAATCATTGTGGCATTTCGCATCGCAAGCGCACCGGGATTAAAGGATCTATTCGATGACTACGGCGCTAGCATATCCTTAGATGATAAGAAGCTATTCATTTCAGAACTTGAGACTAAGTTCGCACATATATGTTTCTGTTTGCGACATCCTTTTTCGACCGTATTAGAGATACCTTCGCCTATGGTATGTCACAATACGTTGAAGTAAGATGGATAAAGATTTTGATGATGAATTAATGAACATACTAACTGAATCCGGCGAAATAGATGTGACAGCAAAGCTGCCGGGTCCTCCACCAAGGGCCGAATGCGGCAGCAAGCTGCCGCCACACTGCGCCGCTACCACTGATGAAGCGGCAGCAATCTTTCATCGTAGCATAGAAATCATCGAATATAGGGAAGCTCTTTCTATTCTAGTCGTGACTGGTACGACAAAAGAATATCTAGGGAAGAATTTTTCTCTTGGGGACATTTCTAAGTTACCTGATAAAGACATAGAACGCCTATATCGTAGATACCAAGCCGTCTTAGCGAAGGAAATAAATGACTGCTTAGTGGATAGAGCACTAAGTCTAGCAACTTGTGTAGTCGCATATGTGAGGCCTCTAGATTCTCGACAACAACGAAGGCTGTTGAAAGCTCTAAAGAAAGACCGCTTAGTCCGAAACGAGCTATCTGCACTGGCTGGCCGATTGGCCTACAAAGCAGGTCCACTTGTGGCACTAACTAGTGCCCTTTGTCACGTTGTTAACCATTCTATGCCCACTAAACAGGACTCCGAGGCGCAAGTATTGCCTAGCGAAGACGAAGTTGATGAAGTACATTCAAATTTTAAAGAATCTTAACGTATTGAAGTTACCTCAACCACTAAGTAATTACTCTTAACAAGATGGAAATTGATACCCATTCCGAAGATCGAAATGATCCCATCACGAAAGAACCAGTAAAACCCCCACCAAATCCAAAACGAGTTGCTGCAGGCAAACTCATAGCGCAAAGAAGGAAAGAAAATATCGCCAATGTGGCGGCGGCGAATTTCAGCCCGCAGGCGGCAACGCAGGCGGCAACGCAGGCGCAGGTAGACAAGCCAAGTTGGATATCAACTAATACCACACTTGCTGTAATTGGGGTAAGCATAGCATTTGTGGGTTTGTACTATCAGTATAAGCAATACAAACAAACGCAACAAGTTAACCACAGCTCCAATGGCAGCTTTGATGCCGCCACAGACAGCTCAGCTGCCGCTACCAAAGAAACCCCAAAAGGTCGTAACCTAAAAACTCAAGGCATGATATAGCATTTGAAGCCACACTGTAGACATATATGCAACGTCCAACATTGGCCGGTGATGTAAACGTTGTTCCAATAAGATGGAAAACAAACTTATGAACACAATACAGGAAGCTACTATATTGACTGGACTTGCGGCAGGTATCGGTTGGGTCGGAAAAAAAGCACTCAAAGAGTCTTTGACTAACGATCCTTCATCTAGTATTTTGAACTTCGTGAAGTGGATAGCGGTTCTATCTGGTGGTCTTGCAGCTAAGAAATACCTAAAGGACAAAGGGTATTGGAAGCCTGTTGAGTAACGGGGGCGACTCTACCTAGCCTTCGAAGCTATGGCATCAATAATATTTATGGGACTTGTCTTCGCCATAACTAGTGCTGCCGCTAGTATTGCCACATACGAAATAGAAAAAGCAATTAGCGGGCCTAATGCGGCTGCCGCAGAGATGGTAAGACATGATAAGGCCCAGGAGAAGGCAAATGCCGCTATGAAAACCTATGTGAAAAATCGAGAAAAACGACTAGAAGCACAAGCCACCTGGAACCACTGGAAAGAAAAAAACGCACACGTTGGACTTAAAGATAGAATCGATGCAATGCGAAAACTCCATGTATATCACATATTGCAAACGAAACTGGAAAATCCTAAACTCTCAGATTATTATCGACCATCTAATTCGAGGAAAACTGCCGAATTGGTGGCCTTAGGTGGTAGTGTATTCGCGACTGGATACGTTGCCACTAAATTCTTATGAGAATTGGTTATAGCTATGCTTTTAAAAAACGAGCTTTTTTACGATTAACGTAATTACTAGATCACTTACTAGATTACTAGATCACTTACTAGGTAATTACTAGAGTATTACTAGGTAATTACTAGAGTATTACTATAAGATGCGGGCAGCTACGCTGCCAGGTAGTAACTTTCTGCTTATTGAAGCTTAGAATGCACATATGTGTATGCACATATATGTATGTACATATTAATGGACACTAAATTAAGTTTACGATACTATAGTCCGGAGGGTTATTGGAAAGGACTAGCGGCTATTAAACATCTTGCCAATTCGACAAGCGTATCTGAAGATGTGACTCGGATGTGGCTAGAAAAACAAGCTATATGGCAGGTCTATTTACCACCCCCCAAATACGTTCCACGACCTAAATTCAATGTATCTACACCAAATGAGGTCCATCAAGCCGATTTGATATTTCTACCTCACGATCGACCTGGACGTGGAAGAAAGCTATATAAGTATGCGCTGACGATCGTGGATGTAGCATCCAGATACAAAGAAGCCGAACCATTAGCCACTAAAGAATCTAAAGAAGTTGCTGCGGCATTCGAACGAATATATAAGCGAAGTCCACTAACATGGCCAAAACTTTTACAAGTCGATCCAGGACGTGAATTTATGGGTGCAATGTCTTCGCTACTAGATAAACATGAAGTTTCTGTACGTCGTGGTCGTGTGGATATTCACCGGGATCAAGCAATCGTCGAACGATTTAATCGTACTTTAGCTGAGAGATTGTTTGGATACCAATATGCTCAGGAGATGGTACTTACTTCACAGGGAAAGGATGATAGATCTGTCGAATGGGTGTCTCGTCTACCCGCTGTCGTAAAAGCTTTAAACAACGAATCTACGCGTTTGACAGGAAAACAACCATCCATAGCAATTGCGAGTTCCAAAGGAATCGAATCGAACCCAGCAGAACCCGTGCCGGTTCGGGACGAACGGATACGTCTAGTTGGGCTCAAAGAGGAAAGACTTCCATTCGATGTCAGTGTTCGATATCTATACGCTCCTGGTGAGCTAGAAGGTGGACGAAAGCGTGCTACCGATCCTATATGGAGTTTGAAAACGTATAGCATTTCGCGTAGTATGGTTTCTTCGGGTCAGCCAGTCCTATATTATTTGTATGCTCCGCAGGTTTCGAATGTTGCTCAGCAGGTTTCGAATGTTGCTCAGCAGGTTTCGAAGAAACAACCCACGCGTGGATTCGTGCGTGAAGAGCTACAAGTCGTACCACTTGATACCGAACTACCTCCGAATGGGATCCTAAGCTAGTTCGTCTTGGAGCAAACAGATATCTTTATGGCCATGGGCTAATGTATCGATTCCATTTTCAGAAATCCAACGTTTTGTGTCCAGTGGTGAAAGGGAGATTTTATTGACTCGCATACCATAGATCTTATGTCCAATGCTTCGCAGCATATTCATTCCATGTCTGAAGGTCTTCCTATCGAAAAGAGACTCCTTATACTGCTCGTGGCGCATGTGCTTCTTCACAACATACTTCCGTACTCCTTTAGCCTTGCGAATCTCCTTAGTGTCTACACATACGATCGAATACATCTTAGGTCGAAGTCCAACGTACTCTACGATGGCAACGCCTGCACACTCATCCTTCATCTTTCCAAGAACCTTTTTATTGGTAGTGTCATATAGTGGATGGTTTTTTGGGTAATCACTTGTATCGTATAGGTCTGCATTTTTGGCCATGTCGTCGTAGACGTCTTCAGTCTGGATCTCAAGCAATAGAGAATCTGTGTCTGTGTATAGCAGTTCGCATTCATTACCATATTGTAGCTTAAGTTGGTTGTAATAGAAATCATACATCAGGTGTTTAGATAGGTCTAGGATGCTCATACCAACGTAAACTGGGCGGTTAAGCATGAGCCTGCTTTTATGCATGTGTAGTGCTACGAGGCCATCATCAAAGATATTTGATCTAGCAAATGTTGGGCTCGATATCAGCCGCCGAAGCTTGTCCTCCTCTCTTGCACGCACCAGCTTAACATCCACGCGCTTACGCAGATTCTCCATTGTCTTACCAAACACTGAGTTGTTCATCAGTTTGTAGAGGTCTTTCTCGAAATTGCTCGTAGCCAGTTTACGAAGATCTGTATTCATACGTATATATGGCTCCATCCAAGGACTTTGGTCAAATCGTAGTGCTCGGTGCACCTTTTTCAATTTCATACCAAGAGAAAGATATAACTGTAGATTTCTATAGTGTAGGACGTAGCGTTCTTTGTCGAATAGATTGGGCACAAGCTTTTCAACTTCGATTGGGAATACTTTTTCACCTAGTAGTCCGCATTGGTACTCTGACATCCATTTTTTCTGGACTTTCATACGCTCTGGGGCTAGTGGATACGCGTTGTGAGCGTCGTGGAGTCCTAGAGGATACTCAAGGTCGACCTCAAGGATATAACCTTTGTCCGCATCTTTCTCGATATCGATTACATACGACTCGATATCGAGGTCGATAGTCTGTAGCTCTTCTACGTCGCACCACTCAAATCCTCCTGTTGGTAGCGCTTGGCTCATAGCCCATCCGTATAGGTTGTTCGCATCCAGATACTGTATGTACGTAGTGGGCTTGATTGGGTCGTATTCTGCCGCATATGGATTGTTGGCCTTTGCATGGCGTCGACTGACCATCGAAATGCCGCCTCGCATCCCTTTCTCGATGAAAAGATGCATATCGTAGTCTGTGAGCAGCTCAAGCTCTACACCAGTCTTCTTTAGCAATGCATCCCACGATAGACCAGGGCTCGTATAGTAGTGAGCTGGGTCCAATCCATAATTTTGCATACATGTCGCTCGAAAGCCTTCAAACACATCTGCGAGTAAAAGTACATCGGTTCTAAGATATAGGTCGTGGTAGTCTCCCATAGTTTGACAATCGAATGCAGCCCAAACCTTCTGTGCGTGAGTATAGTCCTCATCTGAGATTCCTTCATCAGAAAGCTTGCTATAAAAAGCATCGCGCGGCGGTAGCTCATCCTGAAACCTCTCCCAACTGTCCATGTATTCGTATGGGTAAACGCCCTTGCGTAGAAGAAGCCCGCGCTTATGTTCGTCTTGCTCGTATCTGGCTATGATTTGGAATCCTTCCGGGTTTTTGGCCGATACTAGCTGAGCAAGAGAGGATAGCAAAAACTGAACGCTGTCGATGAATCGCAGTTTCCCTAGGGAGAATGAAATGTACTTCTCCATGTTATTTGGTATGCAATTTATCTGCCCCTCTACTTTGGAAATAGACTGCATTAATAGATGAGAATCGTATCCCCGCAAATTATGGAAGACTACTGGTATTATGGTCTTCTTTGGGTCTATCCGCAGGAGTAGATTACAGGCATTGTGTGCTGCTCCACGATACTTTCCAGTGATATGGCAGTGATCGCGAACTGAATCCCCATTAAGAGATTTCTGACAGATGTGGCAAATTGTTGCACTTCGGTGGGCTATGCTGTCCTCTGGAGTCATGCATAGGGCTTTACGTCTAGATAGAGCCGCTTCAACTTTTTGTTCTTCTCGTTGTATTGCCTCCAGGAACATTTCTGTAGCATTGGGCCCTCTATAGACGACTGGAGTCTCTGTATGGCCATCACATCTCACCACGATGTAGCCGAATCCGCAAGCCTCATGTAGTTGAGTTTTCTGGGTGTTGCCTTGCGGCTTTGCTGCCTGATCAAGTTCTGGTGCCAGCTCTGGTTCTTCGATCTTAGTGGTCAATGCCTCAAAATCGGCGTAAATGACGTAGGGAACCTTCATCTGTTTGTGCAAGTTCTGAAAGGATAGCTTGTTCTTACCCTCCTTAGGCATCTCGACTCTCACTGCTGTCTGTCCTATACCTTCACATTCTGGAATGTGTTTTTCGAGGAGATCTTCTCTGCAGTATCCATGTAAACACCTCTCGCAGAAGTGCTTCCTTTCGCGGTGTTTGCTCTGATCGTAGAGAAGTCGATTCAAATCCTTGATCCAGGTATAGTGATACTTCGCGGATTCCTCTATTAACAACATGTTGATGCGGCGGGTGTCCACACATTTCTTGCTAATTTTCCCGGATTTATCTATAATGCTAATCTTTCCGGATTCATCTATAATGTGGCGGGTGTCTACACATTGTTTGCTAATCCTGTAGACAACCACACCTTTCTCCCAGCCGAAGACATTGATTGCAAGATTGTTTTGCTTCTCAAACCTGCAAATCTGTGATATGGGGGTTGGCACATCGATTCCCTTAAAGTCTAGATCATCCTCTTTAGGATACTTAGATGGTCTCTGTGGGTCTTTTACAGCTGGAAACAGTGCTGATCGGACTGTCCAACGAAAACAGTTATCACCCTTATTTTGAACATTAATCACAGCCTTCTTGTTTTGGACTTCTTTAGGTAGTGGAATGTACGAGCCTCCTCGTAGTGGTTGGTATCGCGCTATGTCGAGCCAAAGCAGAACTACTCGGTCTACCACCCAACCTGAGCCTCTATGTGTCCATTTCTCTAGGGTCTCTTGGATCGCAGGGAAAGACTTATCTAGCGCGGAATTGATTTCATGGACTTGTAAAACGGCCTCCTGCTTGTGGCGAAGTATTGCGTCGATGGATTCTTCACTACCATCGAGTTTGTACTTTAGTAGCTGTACTCTCAAGGCTAGCTGGAACTTTACCCCCTTTAGATCGACAATCTCTTCCTCTAGCTTTTTATGGATCGTATGGCGGACACCATCTAAGAAGGCCATTGGGTCGGCACCGAATTCGTGACCCTCTGGAACGTCCATCTGCCAGCCTCGTAAGAACTTACCAATGACCCATTTAGTTTGTTTGAATACTAGTGGGACAATTTTGGTGGGAATTAACGGTCGTATTAAACGTCTTTCTATCGTTTCGGGGATCGGTTCATCAAGTATGTTGCGCGCCCGTTCGTATACATCTAGTACGTCTCTCTGATAATTAACGTATGCCATATTTACTATGGGTATAATATTAGTATATCTATTCTCTAATAGGTAAATTCTTTGTAACGAGTTCTGTCAATACGTCGTCGAAATCCTTTCTAGCCCTCCTACCTATACGCATCAGGTTCATGTGTTCGGTTGCATTACCACATGGGCGACAAAGTCGTGTCTCTGATTTAGTCCCAACTCCACACGAACGGCAGGGGTATGGCTCAAACGATCCTTTTCTGATCTGGTTTCGATGTTGCTTACAACACTCAAATAAACAACTCTTACCACAAATAGTTCTCCTGCCAACCATTAACCATCGGCACTGATTATGTCCTGGCATCTCATGGCTGGTAACATGATGGTAACATTTACGCGTCAGTTCCCAAATAGGTAAATTCTTCGTAGCAAGTTCAGTCAATACAGCGTTGAAATCCGTTCTAGCCTTCTTACCTTTACACATCAGGTTCATCTGTTCGGTTGCATTACTACATGAGCGACAAAGTCGTGTCTCTGATTTAGTCCCAACTCCACACGAACGGCAGGGGTATGGCTCAAACGATCCTTTTCTGATCTGGTTTCGATGTTGCTTACAACACTCAAATAAACAACTCTTACCACAAATAGTTCTCCTGCCAACCATTAACCATCGGCACTGATTGTGTCCTCGCATCTTATGGCTGGTAACATAATGGTAACATTTCTCTAATAGGGATTTATTAATGGTGGCCCAGAACCCCCATTGTATGGCTTGGGATTTATTAATGGTTGCATTAATTAAATGTGGTTGGCGATGGTTCTTACTGGGGAATAAATGGGGCTTATATAAGGCACATTTTTTCCGACGATTTTCGACTATCAAAGCGGTTTAAAGCAGTGCCGCAAGACTTCGACGGCCGCGAGCGGTGTAGAAAAGCGGTTTAAAGCAAGCGGCGTATAGTTCTTCCTGGGGGACTAATGGGGGCTTATATAAGGAACAAATTTTCAACGATTTTTCGTGGGAGTAGGGATATACGATGGGAGAAAAAAGGCTTAAATAAGGATGTGCGCCAGAACCCCCATTGTATATACTACTCACGTCAACATACAATGCCTGAAAAATTGACGCTTTGTGATTGGGTAAATCTTACTACGTCATAAGCCAGGTAAATTTGGCGCGCTGCAAGTGGTAAAAGTCCTACTAGACTTACTATACTGCCACCTCGTTGCAGTTTTCGTGACACTTTAATTTCGCGATTTTCAGAAAGTCGTTCAAAAATGCGACTCCCATCTGGTCAGTTTCTACAATTTTTTTCTACGAATTCACGACATCGCGAAAATAGTGGCACGAAATATCGTCATCCCAAAATCGCGAAATTAAGATGTCGCGAACGTTTCATGTAATAAGGAAAAATGTCTCGATTAAAAAATTGGTCTGGCTACGAGCCTGACTACATTTAGTCGAAATAATCTAGAATCACTGGTATTAAAATGATAATATCACAAGACAAATGAAATAAAACCATTTATTATTAATCCAGCTATGCAGCGCTGCCCCTCGCCCTGTACACAAGTCTCTAATAATAATAATTATTTATAAATATCGTACAATTTCAACTCATCCATATTTCTAAGTAAAGACTAAATATTAAATTGTGGCTGATACTAAGTTATTAAAAAAAAGACAACGTATATACGCAGACTATACTACAGACTACTTTTCACGTTCAAGTTTTAACGAGTTATCCAGCTCCTAGTTGACACGTGGGTAAATAAAGTATTGTATTGTACAATAAAACACGTGGATGAAAAGAAGCCGAAATGCAAAACGCGATGCACGAAATGAATCATGGTAAAGTAAAACTGACTGTCGTTAGAGACCTTGACTGGCTCTCGAGTAACTGAAAGTAATTCGGTGATTGCTTTGGGTTTGCGTTAGTTTAGCTTTTCCATTGACTGTGAAAAAAATGCTTTGTGCTTATTCTACCAATCAGAGACAATGCCAACACGAAGTCCTGTTATTTCAGCCAAAGTTGTAAACTAAACCCAAACAACAGGAAGAAAAGTAAACTCAATCGTGGATGCTTGTTTTGTATGACTTCAGTTCGTGACTCGCTCACTGAGTTTTTACTTGCTCCTGTGATTGGCTCTGTCGTTACTTTGGTTTTGGTTTGAGAACCGCTCTGATATGCATTTGAAATAACTAATACTTATTAATATTAATACTTCTAATCAAATTGATAATTATCCAATTAGCGTTAATTTTAGTTGTAGCATTCTTGTCTTGTGTTACCCATACTGCTTAGAGGGCTTCGCGTTTGCATTTTGGCACTTACTTCACCAAGTACACATTTTGGAAATCTCTGTATTCTTTTACATAACGTCACACACCTAGTAATTATTTTGTTAATCGGACATAATGCGTCGAGGAATTATACCTCGTTACCAGTCAGCCAATCAGCGGTTTTCCCTCCTCCTGTAATCCCCACCTAAAAAGACACATGGCCCCTCGAGACAAGTACACCAGAGCTCGAGTCGCCAAATATTTCTACTGATTTTAAAATTCTATCCTTAATATATATTTTACATTACGCTAACATTTTTGATGAGCTTAGCAGGGACTAAAGCTTGTATCGTTTTCTTTTGCTGTGTACATTCACTAGTAGGAAACATTTTCTTGCCAAGGTGCAGAACGTTCACGAACCAGTATGGCCATTATCCCGGGTGGGATTGCACAGCTACGCGATCCAATGACTTCGGCTTCAAAAGACAGCGCGAACTCGCTGCAAACCGCAGCAAAACGTCACGCGCATGCGCTTTTGATGAGCCCAGCGCGCACGCGTCCCGCCAGTTTCCCGCCCAAACTGAAAGAAAAGAAAGGCAAGCACCCTCGTTTCTATCTTAGGTACGTAGCAATCTACTTTAGGGACCGATCCCCTCCCCACCCCCAAACACAACAACAACAACTGATTTTTAAAACCAACCTCCCTGACATGAGATATAGCAATGTTTACCACCACCATCCCATTGAGAAAACAAATTAAGCACCAGTCCCACACATCCGAACTATTGCTAGGTTACAATTTCAGCAATTTGTTCTCAATGTTTTGTTTCCTGTGTTTTTACTGTTTCGAAGTTCTTGACATTATTTCACTGCATAAGAAAATTCATCTCCTATTTCGATTTCTCTTCCTTCTTAAACATTTAAATCTACCCAGCTGTAGACACCTTTCTCAAAACTGAAGTCCCCGTGCTTCGTTTTCCCGTTTTTCAATTTTTACCCCCCTCTGAAACAACGCCCCCGCGACATAACAAACGATCGGTTTTCTTAATTTGTGATTCGCTGTGAATTTACTAAGTTATAAAATTATTTACCAAACACGTTTGTATTGAACCGAAAAGCCTTCGTTCCTATCGGGCAGCGGATGATAACGTTTTGCCGCGGTTACATCATTGAAGCTACACATATCTTTCTAATCCTACCAGTGAAAATGTCCTACTGTCATAAATACGAAATAACCTGTAGTACTGTCACAGTTATAGTTACAAGTGATGGGACTTAAACCATGAACTAGAGTCGTCTAACAGTCATATTAGCCTTTTACTTTAAAGTCTAGAATATTTCAAGTTTATGATATACTTTTGTCTTCGTGTAAGAAGGGCAACAGGTTTGCTAGTTTCACTGTTATGTTACTCTAAACTGATAAATAAAATTGTCTTCCCGTCCTGTAACCCCTAAATAATAAACTTTTTCATTACCAAAGACAAAAATAACTACTCATATTAGTAGAATATGCTTTCCAGGTATACTGGAGAAAATATGAGAAGGATGGCAAAGATTCGAGTGGATGAAAAATACTGTAATACTGTGTAGAGTAACTTGAAATCAGTTCACTGTAACCGAAATCAAGTTTCTAGAATAAGCTTTTGTCATCTTTGCCATCCTCTATCGAACACGCATATCAGGACGTTCACATGGTATTCTATCTCACGGGGTTATTTTTGTAGTTTTGTTTTAAAGAAACTTTAAGGCTCAGTTCGATTAACAGTACACCCCTTTAGTTTAAAGTGCATATAAGCCTAGGCTAATTATATTTCTTACGAAGAGACTAGAGGACATAGACAAATGATTCCGAAATAAAAAGTTGATTTGATTGATTTGTTATGGTGTATTGGCCGTTCAAAGTTACTCAAAAACGTGTCTTGGGTTGCCTGTGGACGAAAATCAAGCGCACGAGCGCTTTACAAAATTGGCACTGGGTCTAAGTTGACGTCATCAACAGAGCGCGATATTATCATCTTTCTAGGTTATCAATTATTTTGCAAATAAGCCAACGCTTTATATCCGCGAAGAGAAGAGTTATGTTGATGACGTCACGTTTTATTCTCGTCCCAGTCCCCGAACGTGCGCGGAATTTATTCTACATTTGGAAGTTTTTTCACTAAAAAATAATGAAAACATTTTTATTTAAAAATTTCGGAATATTTTCCCTACTTTTTAAGGTCTAAGCTGTCAAAAAAAAAGTATAACTGGCCAGAGCTTATATGCACTTTAAGCCGGAGATTTGGAAATGAAGATTGGAGTAACCATAGAATAGACTGCGAACAGTCCCTCCTTTTCCCTCCATTGATTGTAATTTGCGAGCGGAGTGAGCGAAGAGAAAATATGGCAGGCGTTCTTCTCCTCTTTCTCGTCCCCATTCTCCGCTCGAACGCCTGCCATATTTTCTGTTCGCTCGCTCCGCTCGCAAATTACTATCAATGGAGGGAAAAGGAGAGACTGTTCGCAGTCTAACCATAGAAATGCTTTCAGGTCATTTTCTCTAGCTCTCCGATGTGGGCAATCCCTTCATGTGGGACGACACGAATTTCTACCAAAATACAATAGAATTTCAATACAAAAAAAGAAATACAATAGAACGCAACACAATACAATACAATAGAATACAATTTGGTAGCAATTCGTGTCGTCCTACATGAAGGGATGACCCTGATGTGAATACCAACTGCATGACTCTACCCGATCGAGAGAAACCCCACCAGGGAGGCAGGGGTGATTATCTTCGCCCTTTTTTGTAGATGAAGAGCTGCTCGTTCAATCTTGTTATCTCATCTCCCAGAGTATCCAGATTCTCCTGCAAGAAATCAGCCAAGTGCTAAACCTATTAAACCTGTAATAGATTTTTAGCATGAGAATACAATAACCAAGTGCTAAACCTGTAATAGATACATGAAGCAGGAGAATACAATAACCAAGTGCTAAGCCTGTTAAACCTGTAATAGATGCATAAAGCAGGAGAATACAATAAACAAATGCTAAACCTGTTAACCCTGTAATAGATACATGAAGCAGAAGAATACAATAACCAAGTGCTAAACCTGTAATAGATACATGAAGCAGGAGAATACAATAACCAAGTGCTAAACCTGTAATAAATACATGAAGCAGGAGAATACAATAACCAAGTGCTAAGCCTGTTAAACCTGTAATAGATACATGAAGCAGGAGAATACAATAACCAAGTGCTAAGCCTGTTAAACCTGTAATAGATGCATGAAGCAGGAGAATACAATAACCAAGTGCTAAACTTGTTAACCCTGTAATAGATGCACGAAGCAGGAGAATACAATAACCACGTTCTAAACCTATGATACATGAAGCAGGAGAATACAATAACCAAGTGCTAAACCTGTTAACCCTGTAATAGATGCACGAAGCAGGAGAATACAATAACCACGTTCTAAACCTATAATAGATACATGAAGCAGGAGAATACAATAACCAAGTGCTAAACCTGTTAACCCTGTAATAGATGCACGAAGCAGGAGAATACAATAACCAAGTGCTAAACCTGTTAACCCTGTAATAGATGCACGAAGCAGGAGAATACAATAACCAAGTGCTAAGCCTGTTAACCCTGTAATAGATGCATGAAGCAGGAGAATACAATAACCAAGTGCTAAACCTGTTAACCCTGTAATAGATGCATGAAGCAGGAGAATACAATAACCAAGTGCTAAACCTGTTAACCCTGTAATAGATGCACGAAGCAGGAGAATACAATAACCAAGTGCTAAGCCTGTTAACCCTGTAATAGATGCATGAAGCAGGAGAATACAATAACCAAGTGCTAAACCTGTTAACCCTGTAATAGATGCACGAAGCAGGAGAATACAATAACCAAGTGCTAAGCCTGTTAACCCTGTAATAGATGCACGAAGCAGGAGAATACAATAACCAAGTGCTAAGCCTGTTAACCCTGTAATAGATGCACGAAGCAGGAGAATACAATAACCAAGTGCTAAGCCTGTTAACCCTGTAATAGATGCATGAAGCAGGAGAATACAATAACCAAGTGCTAAACCTGTTAACCCTGTAATAGATGCACGAAGCAGGAGAATACAATAACCAAGTGCTAAACCTGTTAACCCTGTAATAGATGCACGAAGCAGGAGAATACAATAACCACGTGCTAAACCTATAATAGATACATGAAGCAGGAGAATACAATAACCAAGTGCTAAACCTGTTAACCCTGTAATAGATGCACGAAGCAGGAGAATACAATAACCAAGTGCTAAACCTGTTAACCCTGTAATAGATGCACGAAGCAGGAGAATACAATAACCAAGTGCTAAGCCTGTTAACCCTGTAATAGATGCATGAAGCAGGAGAATACAATAACCAAGTGCTAAACCTGTTAACCCTGTAATAGATGCACGAAGCAGGAGAATACAATAACCACGTTCTAAACCTATGATACATGAAGCAGGAGAATACAATAACCAAGTGCTAAACCTGTTAACCCTGTAATAGATGCACGAAGCAGGAGAATACAATAACCAAGTGCTAAACCTGTTAACCCTGTAATAGATGCACGAAGCAGGAGAATACAATAACCAAGTGCTAAGCCTGTTAACCCTGTAATAGATGCATGAAGCAGGAGAATACAATAACCAAGTGCTAAACCTGTTAACCCTGTAATAGATGCATGAAGCAGGAGAATACAATAACCAAGTGCTAAACCTGTTAACCCTGTAATAGATGCACGAAGCAGGAGAATACAATAACCAAGTGCTAAGCCTGTTAACCCTGTAATAGATGCATGAAGCAGGAGAATACAATAACCAAGTGCTAAACCTGTTAACCCTGTAATAGATGCACGAAGCAGGAGAATACAATAACCAAGTGCTAAGCCTGTTAACCCTGTAATAGATGCATGAAGCAGGAGAATACAATAACCAAGTGCTAAGCCTGTTAACCCTGTAATAGATGGATGAAGCAGGAGAATACAATAACCAAGTGCTAAGCCTGTTAAACCTGTAATAGATACATGAAGCAGGAGAATACAATAACCAAGTGCTAAACCTGTTAACCCTGTAATAGATGGATGAAGCAGGAGAATACAATAACCAAGTGCTAAGCCTGTTAAACCTGTAATAGATGCATGAAGCAGGAGAATACAATAACCAAGTGCTAAACCTGTTAACCCTGTAATAGATGGATGAAGCAGGAGAATACAATAACCAAGTGCTAAGCCTGTTAAACCTGTAATAGATGCATGAAGCAGGAGAATACAATAACCAAGTGCTAAACCTGTTAACCCTGTAATAGATGCATGAAGCAGGAGAATACAATAACAGGGTCCGAAATTAACTTTTTCATGTAGTAATAATAATAACAATAACAACAATATTTCTACAGGAAAAAACTCCCTCACGTACTGTGATTTTCAGGGAGGTCCTGCATAACTAAAAGTAACAATGAAGACAAAAAGGTTATAAAAGGTTAAGAACTAGAGCTACAATGCTAAGAATACTAATGTTAGACAATAGTGCTATTACTTTAAAAAACGTTTAAAAGCGATCAAATTCTCAGCGATCTTCGAATTGAGGTCTAATGCGTTCCAGTCTTCGATTGCTTGGAACGTAAAGCGCTGCTTTCCCCAATTTGTGAGGACGCGTGGAAGATGTAAATCTCCACTGCGGCGCGTATTGTAATTATGGTGTGCATTATTCTTTTTAAGATTAAAGTTAAAATTAATGAAGTTATTCAAACACTTAAAAATAGCTATACAGCGATGGTTGTGACGGCGACGACTTAATGGCTGCCATTGTAGTTGTTCTATAGCTTGTGTTCCTGAAGAGTATCTAGGTAGGTCTAAGATTGTTCTGGCAGCATTATTTTGTAAAATTTGTAAATGGCCCATGAGAAGTACATTGTTTTTGTCGCCCCATACTAAATCGGCAGTCAAGTAAAGGTAAAATAAGGCTATTATACAGTGTGATACGGGCATCTAATGGAAGCAAGGTTTTCACACGGCGAAGTACTCCAAGCCTCTGACAAACTTTCTTGATTAGGGCATCAATATGTTCAGCCCAGCTCATATTCTGTTGTATTTGTATACCGAGGTATTTAAAAGATCCTTCCGTTCTAGGAGGTAACCGTTTATCTCTAGCGATAAACCACTAAAGGAACTTAACTTACGCGAACTACCAAAAACTACAAATTTACATTTATCTACGTTAAGAGTTAATAAATTGTCTTTGAACCATTTGCTAAAAACCTTCAGGTCCGAGTTCAATTTGTCTGTAACGTCTTTTACATCGTTTGAAGAGTAATATATGACTGTGTCATCAGCGTAAAGAGAGACATCGCAGCACCTCACACAAGATGGTAGTTCATTAATATAGATGATAAAGAGGAGGGGCCCTAATACGCTTTTGTGGGACACCAACGGGTACGTGCTTGGCTGATGAGCTGACACCACTAACTGAAGTAACTTGCATTCTCTGGGACAAGTAAGATTTAAACCACTCCACACTGGGACTCGAAAAGCCCAAACTAGTGAGCTTATTTAGTAGAAGTGAATGATCCACGGTGTCGAAAGCTTTCGACAGATCGAGGAAGACCGCGCCCGTAACAAAACCCATGTCCATTTTTTCCAGTATTTGGTCATTGAAATGCGTCAGCGCAATCTCTGTAGAGAATTTGGGTCTAAAACCGAATTGTCTAGATGTTAACATATTATTATCTAAAAGATAGGCATAGACCTGTGTATGCACGGCTTTTTCAAGAATCTTACTGACGGCTGGCAGAATAGTAATGGTCTGTAGTTACTTGGATCGCTTCTTTCGCCTGCTTTAAAAAGAGCCGTCACTTTGCTTGACTTCCAGATTGAGGGAAAAGTAGAGGACGAGAGTGAGCGGTTGAATAGCTTTGTTAAAGCGGGGGCTATAGCAGCAGTTGAGTCCTTTAGAAGGCGTGCATTAATTCCATCAAGGCCTATTGCCTTATTCGTTTTAAGTTTACTAAGCTGCTTACGCACAAATTGTTCCTTAACGGGCTGAAAACTAAATGTAGCCAAATTAGTGTCAGTCGAATTATGATGTAAGTGTCAGTGTCAGTCGCCAAAAGACCAATTGTGGTCGCCACATTTCAAGCGACACGCGACAAATAACATTTGTTTTATTGGCTAAATTTACTTAAAACATTGTGTGACTTCGGGACATTGTGAAAACATCGTGAAGACTTTAGGTAAATCGCCAGCTGGCGACTAACTCTGAAATTTTGGTCGCCAACACTCAAACTTTAGTTGCATTGATGCCAAACAAGGCGCAATTTCGGACCCTGAATAACTAAGTGCTAAACCTGTATTAGATGCATGAAGCAGGAGAATACAACAACAATAACTTTTCGAAAACTACTATTCGTAGACGTTACTGTGATATCTGCTCGAGCCGAACACAAGCTGTCTGAGGGCAATGATTTGATAGAGTTCTTGAATCTTTGAAAAATCAGGCTGAGTGCGGCGAGTGTGGGCGTGGTTTTCTTATGCTCTCAACTTGGATAATTTACTCTACGGTCTTCTTCACATCTCTTCATCCAATTTGCTAAGCATTCAATAATTTCTCTTTGGGTCTTAAAATACCCCCGAAAGGTACAAAATCTGCCACTTGTGCGACGAGCGTTGACATTGATTCTAACGAAGAGACTGAGAAATCTAACATGGCGTCCAACGGATCATCATTTGAAAATCTTCTGAACCGCCGTCTGAAAGAGCAGTTGGAACAAATCAATGATTTATTTCTTGACGTAAAAAAAAAAAGTCAGGACTTCCTGGGTGCTAAGTTTGACGGCCTGATTAACTCTTTAAATGATCTTCGGGCAGAGAACAACGAACTTAGATCCAAGAATGCCCAGTTACAAGAAAGGGTACTTAAGCTAGAAGACATGGCCTGTACTGCTGATGTTGATGTAGAATACCTCAAGCAGTATTGACGTAGAGAACTGCTCGAGATCCGTTACACTAACCCCTATCTCGTACTCATACCCTATTTGTTTCTTACTGCGCATGCTCGACGAAAAAATAGGTCTCTGAACAATGCAATTTCACCGGAAGTCAAACATAAAGCATTTCTGGAGGGTTGATTTATTTGGACAAAACCGTTGGATTTTACAACACTTTTCAGTCCAATTTTAAGCTTTTTTGGCGAATGAAAAGCCATAAAATTTGGCATTTATTGTCGGTTTCCAAAATCCATGCTCGATTTTGGGAGAACGTGGTCAACAACATTTTGACGGGAAAAAGTTTGGTGTTTAGTGAAAGCGCGCAAAATGTTTAGGATTTTTAGAAACCGGAAGTGAAGAAATTAACGCATGCGCAAAAGTGCCTGTTTTGTGGTCGTGAAATAGTCGCATTCTCGTTCCCAGTGCCTCCTCAACTAACTGAAAAATCGGAGTCTCTGGTAAGACACGAAACCGGATGTCCTAGATTCTAGGACATTGAAACTGCGCATGCTCGTAGAATTCTCAGTAATGGCGGACTTCATGGAAGCTATTCAGTTCGCACTTACAAAGCTAAATACAGTTTTCTTTAAGTAAGCAGTTGGTAAGTAAGCAGTTGGAAGCTATTCGTGTAATTAGTTTAGATAAGGACTGATTCTGTGTTCTTCAGACCGGTTATGGGAAGTCGTTTATTTACCAAAGTTTACCGTTTGTGTTTGATGCACTTCAAGTTCAAGGATCAACTCAATCGTGGTCGTTGTATATCTCCTGAACGCAATTATCGAGGAGCAAATTTCTAAATTTAGGGCTAAAAGACTTCAGTGTGCTGTGTTGAGGATTGCTGAGGACTTTGAAGTTACGGTAATTTGAAACACCCTGAGAATACGTGTCTCAATTTTCCTTGTCATTGATAACAGCAGTTTATAACAATATATGAGGCTGAAGTTGCCATAATTCAAGCTGAGTGCAAATTGGATTTGTATTGTACTGGGATTGCTGTACCATTATTTTGTATAATCGCCATTGTCTTATTTTTCTACTTTATACAACAAGTAAAGCCAGAGGTTTGTGTGGATAAAAATAGTTTTCTTGAAATGAGGTAATTTCCCTTGCCCCAGTGATGGTCAGGCTACATTGTACTACATTGTATAAATTCGATCAAATGTTAAACGCAATTTGTGAGCAAGATTTTGAATAACTACTTAAAGTATACGTGCTCCAAATAGGAGTCTCTACTGCTGGTCTTCAGTGGTTGAATGCTATCAAGACATTAAAAATATGGGTTTCGAAATCAAAGTAAGAGACCGGTCATTATTTATGAAGGAAGGGGGGAATAGGGGTGGGTCATGTGCATTTTCTTTAGTCAATAAGGGGTGGGTCATGTTATTCTGAGTAGTAAATTTTGTCTTTAATAATAATTTTTCCCCGTCCCCCTCCTTCATAAATAATGACTGGTCCCTAAGTGTGTTCCGACTGCATATATATACCATGAAGCTAGTAAACTCGTGGTGGCCATATACAATTTTAGCCCACTGTTTATTAATTATGGCCTCTACATAACTATTTTTAGAAAGAAAATGGGACTAAATTGCATTGTTTTAATTTTGACAAATAGATTCTGACTATCAGGTTTTTCATCATCAACAGGCTTTTAAGTGCCATTAGAATTACTTTATTTAGTATAGACAGACATTTTATGGTATGGGGGATGGACCGGCCTGCACTGATACAAACCCTCTTTCTATGAATATGGAAAGCTTTTGATTATCATGCCAACTAGATACAAGGCTCTAACTAAGCTGACTCAACTCCAGCCTCAATATCACAAAAGGTTTTGGCTGCCTTTCAAAATGGTGGTCCCAGAACTATAAATAGGACTATTGTATGAACACAACTGAATATATCCTGTGTGAACTTAAACTATCTTGGGAATTCTTCTTCCTTGAATAAGTATAACGACTGGGAAACTTTATGGGGGGTGGGTGAATATATTGAGTGGGCTCTTTATAATAAATAGTTTGGTCAGTTAAGGTTACCGGATACCTTCAGGGTGCGTTTCCAGTCTAAATTATGTAGCGCCTCGAAAAAACATCGTAGATAAATCACTCATGTATCATTTTAAAGCTTATAAAATTGGCTACTAGAATACATAAAAAGTTTTGAGTTCTTTGAAAATCTCGAATTTTCCGCCATCCCGTTTCTCCGATCTAGTGAGATGGCTTTCAGAAGTTCCGACTCCGAAAATATTTTAAAGTTTAAAAATCTGTTTGCTTTGTCGTGTTTCAGAGGAATCGTATTACAAAAGGGTGTCGGGGAATTTCAAAATTCGATTTAGTTCAAAAGTTATCATGCTTTCCGTGAAAAGGCGAAACATAATCCGAGTAGATATGCGGGAAACGTCGTCAAGAGCTCTTTTTAGAATTTCCCAATTCCCCGACACAGTTTTGCAGCTGAGATATCAATTGACATTTTGTGAAAATTTCGCACAAATCGAATAAATTCCTCTTGAGTGGGAGCTTTTTTAAAACTCTATTTTGATTGAAAACCGAAAGCGAGAAAATAGCACTTAAAAAAATAAACCCGTCTGTCGTGCGTGAATCTGAAGCCCGCCTCTCCAACAATTATTATTATAATAATAATAATAATAATAATAATAATAATAATAATAATAATAATAATAATAATAACCTTATTTACCCACGGTAAACTCATCAGTATATTTACATATGAAAATAACGTAAGATAACTACAATAAAAATACTACTAATAATTAGACTATAAGCTTATATACAGACTATAAGCGATTAAAATATTGTAAGAACTATTAAACTACAAATATTCAACTTTAATTCTAATTTATAATTAACTCTAAATGACTACAAACATCAACAAAAGGATCTGCTTTACATGAGTGCCGTGCTTCTACTTAATAATCTAATTGATGTCAGAAAAGTAACTGCTGCAGGCGGAGCGAAAATTGCTTAGAGTTCTAGCTTGCCGCAATTCTACAGGGAGGCTATTCCATATCACTGCATCACTATGGCTAAAACTGTTTTTCAAAAAATTAGTGCGCGGGAAAGGAACAGCAAGTTTGCCCTCAGTGTCTCTTAAAGAATAATTTGAAACGCTGCTTCGGTCGACAAATTTGGTACGTAGATAATCAGGGACAAGTCCGTTAATAGATTTATAAACCATGACAGCTTTGTGGATATGGCGTTGTGTTTCAAGTTTCCTCGAAAAGACAATCGGCATTAGCGTCATAATTTGAAAAGGTTAATACTCTGGATGCGCGATTTTGTAATTTCTGAAGTTTGGCAGATAAGGTTTTATTACAATTCCCCCACACAACACTGCAATAATCAAAATGTGCTTGAACTAAAGAGTTAAATATAAATTGCAGCGTTTTGCGAGGTACAAAAGATCGAATCCGCTTCAGAGCTCCAATGCCGGAGGCGATTTTCTTGGACATTGATTCAATGTGAACGGACCAAGACAGATTTTCGTCGATATGGACACCCAAAGATTTTGAAACGGGTACTTGTTTTATAGGAGTCCCATTGATAGCTAATGATGGGACATCGTCAAAGGTATTAAGCCTTTGTCTCGACCCGATCAACATAAATTCTGTCTTTGAATTATCAAGTGTTAGTTTGTTCACAATAAGCCACTCATTGATATTGGCAAGGTCCTGATTGAGATTTAGCTCTATGACGAGACATCATTACTTGTGTAAGTCAAATGAGTATCATCTGCATACATTCGAGCCTGTGAATAGTTTAGACATTTTGGTAGGTCGTTTATATACAGTAAGAATAATAGCGGTCCAAGGATTGTTCCTTGGGGAATAGCGCAAGTTAATGAGCGGTTTTCCGAAAAACACCATTAAGGTGGCTCGCCTGGATTTTCCAGGGACGCACCATACCCACTTTGAACGGCTGATACTCCACTGTTAGAGCACGGTCGGGCTAGCCGCTTCACCTATTTACTAGAAATACAATAAACTTTCCAAAAATTTAGGTTTGTTTGACATCGGTGTTACCATAGCAACACATCGTCGACGTCATGTATTTTACATATCATCCATTTTCTCGAAATCTAGACCTAAACTTTTAAAACGACCTAGTGTCTCTTGTAGTCTAAATGTAGGCCTTCAAGACTGCAAAGTTTAAAAAAATTATATGAGAGCGTTTTCGAAAAAAAATCGGTTGAATATTTTCATTCAAAAAATAAACAATTCGCCTTACATCCTGTTTAGTCGTCGAGAACTGTGTTTTCCGGACCGATTCAAGCGATGTTTTTATCATATTTCATACCTGTGGCATAGGACTACCTACCATGGAAATTTCATTCCATTTGCTTTATTCGATTTCGGTTTATGTAATCATAACTAATGTCATAAATATGCTCATTTTACTCAAAATAGTAACATATTTGCTAAGGAAACTGTAATTCGAAAACTACTCGATAAATTGTTTTGTTAATCTTTTCACCTGAAATTCAACATGTACTATCCGGGCCCTGTACATTTCAAGAGCATTGAATCATGTTAAGGGCGCGAAATAAAACAAAAACACAGGGAACTTTTACATTGATCCACGCAAGCTTCATTGCTGTATCATTTTGTTTATAGCTTGTGTCTTTCCGAAATTTCTCTTTTGTCTAGATTCTACATACTTGTGTGCTTTTGAACTAACAAGTTTACCATGCACGCTTGCTACGCTTTGCTACTGCCGGAACGCTCGTGCAAATTCTGTCCTTAGTACAATGACATGTAAATTAGTTAACCATGAAGCTTGGCAGTGCGGGATGATAATGTTGAATAAGTGTGTTTCTAGTAACCAGATCGGGAAAAAGTGCCTGTGACGTCTAGACCACATTTTCTAAATATCAATTAAAAACGAGATTTTGTATTAGTGATATTATAAAACCTTTTGTAAATAAATATTATAAGTTATATTATAACAGCGTTACAACTGGCAGCGTGACTATTGTACTAAGAACATAATTTGCACGAGCGTTCCGGCAGTAGCTAAGCGTAGCAAGCGTGCATGGTAAACTTGTTAGTTCAAAAGCACACAAGTATGTAGAATCTAGACAAAAGAGAAATTTTGGAAAGACACAAGCTATAAACAAAATGATACAGCAATGAAGCTTGCGTGGATGAATGTAAAAGTTCCCTATGTTTTTGTTTTTATTTCGCGCCCTTAAAATGATTCAATGCTCTTGAAATTTACAGGGCCAGGGTAGTACATGTTGAATTTCAGGTGAAAAGATTTAAAAAAATATTTATCGACTAGTTTTCGAATTACAGCTTCCTTAGCAAATATGTTACTATTTTGAGTAAAATGAGCATATTTATGACATTACTTATGATTCCATAAACCGAAATCGAATAAAGCAAATGGAATGACATTTTCATGGGAAGTAGTCCTATGTCACAGGTATGAAATATGCTAAAAACATCGCTTGAATCGGTCCGGAAAACACAGTTCTCGACTACTAAACAGGAAGTAAGGCGAATTGTATATTTTTTGAATGAAAATATTCAACCGACTTTTTTCCGAAAACGCTCTCATACAATTTTTTTAAACTTTGCAGTCTTGAAGGCCTACATTTAGACTACACGGGACACTAGGTCGTTTTAAAAGTTTAGGTCTAGATTTCGAGAAAATGGATAATATGTAAAATACATGACGTCAACGCTGTGTTGCTATGGTAACACTGATGTCAAACAAACCTAATTTTTGGGAAAGTTTATTCTATTTCTAGTAAATGGGTGAAGTGGCTAGTCCGACCGAGCTCTGACAGTGGAGTATCAGCCGTTCAAAGTGGATATGGTGCATCCCTGGAAAATCCAGGCGAGCCACCTTAACAAAACTCTTTTGACTCCGATCGTTCAGGTAAGACTTGAACCAGATATTTTCGGCGCCCCTAATGCCATACAAATTTAATTTCGATAACAAAATATTGTGGTCTAATTAGCAAGCTCTTGGCCAATCATTTCTCATCACAGTTCAACTATCTGTCAAGATTTCCCGCCAATGTTGATTTCCGATCAAAGCAACGCACCGCATCGAGAAAATGTTTGTTCTTTTTTGTGTGACTTGAAAAATGGTAGCGGTAAGAGTCAGCTGGTTTCCCAGGCTAGAAAAATGGGAAAGACAAAAAGACCTCGAGGGGCAAAGCCAAGGTGAATACCTATAGAGACGCCTTGAATGCCAGCATAGTTAGTAGAGGAGACAGCGATTTGCAGGCGTCTGAAACAGCACGGCAATAGCGAGATCGTGGTTCAACCGATTCAGAGTCACCGCCAGACTACGTTTCCATCTAAGCTTTCTTGGAAACAAATATTCTCTCGGCTGGCTCTTATCAATTCTACTTTATGTTCAGATGTGGACCACTCGGCACTCTGTCTGAAAGTGAAAATACGAACGCTTGTCGGGTTTTGCGAGGACAGTCACGCCACACTTGTTGCATTCTGTGGTTGGCAGAAACGAAGAGTGAACCCAGTCAGTTGCTTATAAAATATCACAGGTCGGTGCTTATTCATCGCCAAATTACTTTCTTGTTCTTCCAAAATGCAAGCAAGCCCTTTCATCGAAGCTTATATGCTCTTAACTTATAAGTCTTATAAAGGAATTAAGATTTGGAAGCAGAATTGAGACTTTGTGAGGCCTAAATCGCCAATTCCCATACAAGTCATACAAACACGCGGGGTTTTTTGCCAACCACATTTATATATGCAAATATATAAATGACGTCAGTGTTTACAAACAGTAAGTATCGCTATTTGGCTTTGTAATTGTAGTCGTATGCATTGTTTGGCCTCGTTTTGCTTTTCGTTTTTCTTTGTTTTTCAAGCTAAGGGTTTAGGGTTAGGGCATCCTGCTTGCTTTTTGTAAGATATAAGGCCAACATCCAATGGAATTGTGGAATCGTGTGTGGAAAAACTTTTCTCAATAAACGTAAACATTGGTATATGAAATGAATTTAGAGGGACCGTCTCACCCACAGTGCTTCGCGTGCTTTGTTATTGTTTATATCCGGGACTTGTTCACGGCGGGAACCTCACGAACTGAGCGTATATTTCTGTATGTTGGTGACTCATAATTTTGCCTTGAACATGGATGACCTTGATGAAACTAATAGTACCTTACAAATTGAATGTGAAGTCAGCAAAGTGTTATACAGCAGTATTTGGCTGCACTATAATATTTACCGCTCACCCGTCGCTTCCCTTCAGTGCTATAACAGAGAACACTCTCTCCGGGTAATACTAATAATTGTGAAAGCGAGAGGTTTCTCTCCTCCGTTTTATTTTTACTTGCAGGGAGATATATATTATATATATATATATCTGCTAGCAGGCAATCTCCAATCTCGTTGCTGGCAGTAGCAGAAAAGAACAGTGAACGAATAATTTACAGCTCGCTTCAATAGAATTATTATCTCCAGTCGGCGGCTCTGTTGTCAAATTTCGTGCGAGTATAAACTTTGATCCGAAAATCTTGGCGAAATCACTGCGTGAAAGCCCTTCGAAACCAGAGAGAGAGTTAAACGCCGAAGCCCGGCCTCAAAAAGATTTTAGGAAATTGCTCAGTTCTTTTCGGGTCGACCAAGCGGAGTTTTGTTGCCTATTATAGTTTGTTGACTATTACTGCTCACCCGTCGCTTCCGTACTATCTCGGTGATATAAACAAATACACTCTTCCAGGTAATACTAATAATTATTAAAGCGAGTGGTTTCTCTCCTCGATTTTATTTTTCCCTGCAGAGAGAGAGAAAGAGAGAGAGAGAGATCTACTAGCAGGCAATCTCATTGATGGCAGTAGCAGAGAACCAGTTCAAGAGATCGCTTGAATGGGAAATTATCTCGGCGGCTTTGTTTGTCAAATTTCGTGCGAGTATAACACTTTGATCGACACGGTGAATCCGAAAATCTCGGCGAAATCACTGTCTAAAAGTCCTTCGAAACCAGAGAGAGATCTGTTTCCACAAGTTAAACGCCAAAGCCCTGAAAATAATTTTAGGAAACTGCTCAGTTCTTTTCGGGTCGACCAAGCGTAGTTATGTTGCCATATGGTCGCGTAAGCCAGCCACGGTGTCAGTTCAACAACCCAAATCGGCTCAAAGATAGTAGATACTCCAACTAAGCGCTAATATATCTTTAAATATAAAGATTAATAGTCAGGATAGCTTCTCCATGTTGTAGGTGAAAATCCTGGACACAAACGGACAATTGTTTCCTTTTGTTGAGGACGAACGAGACTCAGGCATCCATCAGAGAACTACGGCCACCTGAAATAAAACTAAAATTTACATGACCAAATAATTTAAGACTTAAATAAGAGGCTCAACAGGAAGAGCAATAAAAAAGGTTCAACCTAGTATGATTTTTTTTTATGATAGCTGGAAGGATGGGAGACGATGGCATCGAAAATGGCCGCTATGCTATGTGAGCGCGCTAAGCACTGTGGGTGAGACGGCCCTTTAATATGTGCCGATTTCCCACACCGTCGTTACAGGCGAGTGAGCACTTGTCATGTGTTTATTGATCTGCTGTCAATCAAAAAGAACCTTTTACTTCCGGTTAAAAACTTCCTTTTGGTATTTCTCCGTCAATAAAAAAAAAATTTGAACGGAGTTTTTGGTATATGAAACACTACTACTAAAACTACATTTCTGTGTGAAAAATTCCCCCCCCCCCATCTTTTTCGTTTTGAAGGTATCCGGTAACCTTAAAAGGGGAGCTCTTGAAACTGACTGGAGTTATAAGAGGGGCTTGGGATGCTTAAAAAGCTGAAGAGATGGAAAGAGGATACAACAATTGTACACTCCCAATGTCAATAACTTCTTCACCCTCCCTTCCTCCTCCCTCCCCATGTCATATAAATAAACTTTCGTAAGCTTCAAAAGGGATATAAAAACTTCTAGCTCATAGGGGAAACTCATGATTTGATTTTCTATTTGATAGATTTGTACCAGCCTTTCAAGTTACCCATGCTTTATTTCCTGCAAAGATCTCTGCACTCCTAATGCATTTGTCCTAGGTTCACAGGAATGGCATAGCCACGGGGGATGTGGGGCTAAAATAATATGTTGCCTAGTTACTTCTCCGTCAGTTTAAGACTATAACTTAGTCACACCCCCCTCCCCCCCCCCCCCCAAAAAAAAAACACACACACATGTACACACACACAACTTTAAATTTTGCTCTGCCATCCCTGGTTCAATGTAGACTCCCAACCTGTGCTTGATGTAGGCCAGGGCATTTAAAGGAAACTGTCTTATATTTGGCCAATTTCATGTATTAATTCAACTGGCTTGTTTGTCACACTAAGACATCTGTTTACTACTGGTCCTCAATATTGCTATAAGACTTGCTTTGTACTATAAATCACTGGTAGATTACAAGACAATTTTATAGTTTAATATATTTTTTTTAAACACAGGATGTACCTGTTTTGTTGTGCCTTTCAATGTCATCCAGCTACGCAACTTTGAATCCCTTCATGTTTCACAGACATTTCAAACACTTTTTAAATTATTTATACTGTTTAATAAACTGATCGTTATATCCCTATAAAGTTACACCTGATCATGAAGAGTACAAGACTTGGATGAATTACAGAGTGGGCTAGTGCTTGAAAAAGATATAATAATTTCAATTTATTTCAAATTAAAAATATTTACAGAACTGCACATTGAATATTAGCGGTTGCTGTTCGAATTGTAAGTGGAATTTTTGTGTTGGCTGGCACTTACGTGTTAGCAATTCAACTCCTAGTTCCCTTTGCTTGTGCAATGGATTGTTTGCAAAGCGATTTGCCGTCTCGGGAGAGTTCTTAATCAGCAAACGTTCGGTTGGCCATATGCATCAAAGGCAACGTACCTTGGCTCCACGAGTGTGTGTTATCAGTTTCGTTCGGCTAGTAGGCAAAGAAAAACTTATCTCTTGACTTTTGAATAAAATCGTTCTTCTATTCAGTCATATTTTTAAACACATTAACTTCTACTACTACAAAATACTTCTACTACTACAAAATACTTCTACTACTACAAAATACATGCCAGAGAATCGGTTTATACTGGAAGAGATTGTTTTCGTAAAACCGGAAGAAAGTGCTATGCGCAGCAACTGTTTTCTTTTTCTTCATTGCGCAGCCGATTTGGCTAGCCAATCAAATTAGAGCCTTACCTGTGTCTTACCAGAGCCTCCGATTTTTCAGTTAGTTGAGGAGGCACTGGGAACGAGAATGGAAATAGTCGCAGAACTGTTGTTGCAGTAAAATCTACAATAATTGGTCGAACAGGATGTGCATTTTCTCCTATTTCCTCCGACAATGGCCAGTCTGCAATGGGCTAGCTTGATTGTCTGCAATGATCTTGGGACTGTGTGGAGCACATGCCCGGAACCCATTTCGCGGCAGACCGAAGAGCTAATAGAAATCAAGCTAAAATTAGACCGAGATTCGACAACTTTCACTTTATAAGTTGAATCTCGTGGCGTTTGTTTTCCGACATCAAAATACTTTTTTAAGGATGAAAACTGACCTGTATTTTAATTAATTGCACTGAGGTTCAATCACAACTTTACTAGGAACCCGGAAGCATTATCTGGAGACAAAAATGTGCATGTTTGTGGAAGATTTGAGTTGAAAACCTGCCGGTCGAAAATCACTTGACTTCTTGAGTGGCCGTACTTTTCTTCGTGTTTTTAGAAGCCATGTTCTCGCTGGAGTGGCAGTCGAGGGTATTCTGCAGTTAAGCCAAAGACCATTTCGTTACAATGTTAACCGTATTCTTCAGAACCAGCTCGTTCCCAACCTTGACGAGAATGAACAACACAATAAGCCAACTGGTTAAGTTATGTAATGGTCCGCGCAAGAGGTAGGCACAATTCTATGGTGAAGATACAATAAATTTCTGAAATCAAATCCACTGAAACTGTGTTTTAAAACTACTTTTCTTTGTGTGAAAATATTTCGTCCAATCTCATCGAAGAGGCCAAAACAATAAACAAGAAACCTTTCAATTTTACAATGTTCCCCACACTCAATTTTTGTCATATTTAAAGTTATGAGAGTTTTCACTTGATGCACTTTAAACTCACTTTAAATCTGTTTAAAAAACTGAGAAAATGAATATATTCTTCAAGTTTTGATATATTTTGACGTTTAAGCCCATGAGGTGGATGATTAAAAGATCCGACTAGTTGTAAACCATTAATTACTGTGCTGTTAAAAGGTCAGTTGTAAACCAGTAATTACTGTGTTGTTAAACATTCAAATGATGTAACGTGCTGTGTTGTAATTCAGTAATTATTGTGCTGTTAAAGTGTTCGGTTGTACATATTACCCAGTATAACAGCTGTGTTGTAACGCTTGTCAACCCTGTAATTAATGTAATTTTGTAACAACGCTGAACTGTATACTATGCTCTGAATGTTCACTAAAATGCCAATGATTTGTTACATTTCTATTGTGTTGTTTTTTAAGCCAGTACGTGCCTTAAATACGGCCTTACTGAAAAGCTCAGTCGTTTTCGGCCACCTCACTCACTTAGGAGGTTTAAACATGTATACGAAATTTTGCAGTATTAAGCAATGGCATTGGCCGGTATAAAATAGCGTGAACTGTGCGTTGACACGTCCTACGTTTCTCGATTCAGACGCCGGGGTGATTACACGAATGAGGCGGCATACATAAATTTTAGGTAACCAAGGCAGTTTGTAAATTTCCGTAATTTCACAGTCACAAACGTTGGAACCTTGGCTACAAATAACTGGTTTATACTAGCGTATTCACGGTGCTGTTCAGTGTAATTCGATGAAGCTCAATGTCTGATTTAATGTACATAAAACTGAACCGAAAAGTATCGCTACTCAGTACTCGATCGATATAGTCGCGTGGCCTTCTGAGAAGACACCACAGGCGGCCCACATGCATGTTAATTATATACGTTTGAGAGAGGCTGGATCCTAGTACATTGGTCTTACAAGAGTGCAGTTCATTCTGGAAACAACTGGTTACAATGCAGAGTAGTTACTGGGTTACAACGTGCGGAACGGGTGATTTTGAGGTTGTACCACACTACCGTCCGTCTGTTTCCGTATGTCTCGCGGGTCAATTCTTCTTGTTCTTTGTCTAGAGCTACCTCAGCATCAAACCCACGGAGGCAGGGCCCCAGTAGATTTAAGAAAGCATACGAGGTAATAGGTACAATAGATGGCTGCCATATCAACAATACATATATAAATCGAAACAGATGCGTGCGCACAGCATTACCGATAAATACTGCTGTTCATTAGTACTATTTTACTAATCCGTTTTCGGATTTCCCAAAAAAAAAACATAGACAGAAATCCGGATTTGGATTAATCCACGAAATCCTTCTCAAAGATGGATTTCTTGGATCATGCTAAAGTCGAAATCCATTTTCGGATTTGCCAAACGAACACGAAATCCGTTTTCGGATCTCGAAATCCGAAAACGGATTTCCCAAACGAAAACACCCTTAGTTTCAACCTTGATGTTGAAAACATTTGATGTCTTCTACCGTCGTGCAACTCAGATTATGCCCAAAGACAGTTGTTGTCTTGCATCTCTCATAATTCTGAGCGTCCAAAACTTTAACTCAGTTGAACCGACATTTATATGATTTAGCGCGTAGCGCGAAGGAAAATCTAGCTGAAAAGTTTCTAAACCTGAATCCCACTCGCTGAAACGTGAAGGCGGGACATGTCAAAGGTTGTCATTTTCGCCGTTAAATTCCAAAGGTTTGTGCCGCCAGACGTCTAGGTTTCAAACATAAACGAACGCGGAAAAAGGTTCACGCTTAGCGGTAGCTTGCAAATGGTAGTATTTTCTTTCACACGATAAACCAAGCTGTTCATTTTCCAGTGACAAAAGGCTTGCTTCGACTTTTGAACACTTTACTTCATTCATTCACGAAAACCTTTCAGGTAAACCACGAATAAAACTTACAAACATGTGTAAGTATTAAAACTATCGGGTGGCCGGTGGACACGCATAAAACTATGCGCCCGAGTTGGCTGTTTTCTCAGGCTAGCATAAACCGGAAGTCAAAATCGCATCTGCTCCTGTGAGCATAGCAACGGTGTTGCGTAGCAACAATGGACCCTTAATGGACCCTGTCAATGGACCCTTAAAATCAAAACTAAAAAGGGCAGAAGATGAAAGAGACTCCCTAAGGCTTGCCCTGACACTAGCAAGCAAAAGATCACTATACCGGGTGAACGTGCAAATCCAAACCAAAACCTAGGCCTGAGACGCTGAGCGATAATCGAACCCTTCTCCATTCTCGTTCCCAGTGCCTCCTCAACTAACTGAAAAATCGGAGGCTCTGGTAAGACACGAAACCGGATGTCCTAGATTCTAGGACATTGAAACTGCGCATGCTCTTAGAACTCATTTCCGATTTGCTAACTAAAGCAATGGCGGACTTCATGGAAGCTATCCAGTTCGCCCTTCCAAAGCTTAAAATACAGTTTTCTTTAAAAACTAAACAATTGGAAGCTATTCGGGTAATTAGTATCGATAAGAAGGACTGTGTCTGTGTCCTTCCGACCGGTTATGGTAAATCGTTAATTTACCAAAGTTTTGAGTTTAATGCTCTTCAAGGATCATCCATCTCAATCGTGGTCGTCATATCTCGATCGCTCCTCTCGACGCAATTATCGAGGAGTGCACAGAACATGCTGATTTTCAGCTGCTGGATTAGACTGCAGGGCTGATGGTCGAGGAAGAATAGGCCTATGTACCTGTTGTAGGTTAGCAAGGGCTATAGCGCTTGCACTCGGCGCGGAATGTGTTTCTCTTGGTCGATTGGATGGTGGATTACTAGGAGAGCTATAATTTTGTTTTCGACCTCGTTTTAGCCTGGAATTTTGGATCGCCGCGGTTTGATGTTCATGCGATTGCTGAACCATCTCACGGAATTTTTCGGCAGTTTCAAGAGAGCGTTTGCACGGACAGCATATTTTTGTAGTGTAGGATTCTTCCGAGAAAATGAACGGATGGCTTAGATAAGAACACAAACTTTTCCTTAGGTCGCTGTTTAAAATCACTGGGTGATTCTTATCCGATATTACGGCGTTGCAGCAAATGCATGTATTTCGATCGAAAAGCTTTTCTGCTGCCTTTTTGGCGTAATATCCGCCATTATTGGGTTATAGTCGATCGAAGGGAGATTTTAATTACCTTTCGGCTTTTGCCACCATACATTACATATATGAATGTTTATTAATTAATTAATTAATTAATCTGTTTAATCATGTTCTTTTAAAAGGCACATCACTTCATTCTTTATTATTTTCACATATGAATGTTTAATTATTTTACTTTTATTGAACTGAAGAACACCTCAAAAAATGCCTTACTTTACTTGTTATGTTTACAACGGAAGTGATTTATCCACTAAGTGAACCGGAAGAAAAGCGCTGTGCGTAGCACCTGTTCAATGTTTTCTTCATCGCGCAGCCGATTTGGCTAGCCAATCAAATTAGAGCCTGTTTCGTGTCTTACCAGAGCCTCCGATTTTTCAGTTAGTTGAGGCACTGGGAACGAGAATGACCCTTCTCAGGGTGACGTAATGATAAGCATGCGCAGAGTCAACGGAAGTCCGTGATTCGCGGACTTCCGGAATCGAATTCTTCCAGAGCCCATTTTTTTTCGTCGAGCATGCGCAGTAAGTAACAAATGGGGTCTGGGTACGAGATTGCAGTAACCCAAGATGAAAATGCTATAGTGCAACAGGTCGCTGAACTTGTCGACCCTGAGTTCAGCCTTGACGAGTTAGACATTTCGATAAGCCAGAGATTGGCTTTATTCCACCGATAATTGTGAAGTTTACCCGAAGAGACACTCAGTGCTCGAACTCGACGGGCGTTCACTCGTCCAAAACGAGAAACAAACTTTTCAAACTCATTAATAATTCATGATAGCAGGGCTCGAAATTGCGCCCGATACGGGCGTAAATACGCCTAGGTTTTTTCGTTTTACGCCTAACGTTTTCCACTTAGGCGTAAAATTACGTCTAGATCTTCGTATCGGTCTTATTTCCAAATCTCTAAAACTATCTGATTTTTTTGAAAAAATTACTACCATTTGCAAGCAAGCGTTTAGTGTAAACTTTTTTGTCTGTTGTTTCAAGTTTGAAACGCATAGTTTACTAATTACGCGGCGACGTTTGGCGTGTGAAGTCTGAACTTTAAACCGCAAAATGTCAAAGTTTGACAGCTCCTAGATCCTATCTACAGGTTTCGTCATGCAAAACATAGCCTTTTGTCATGCAAAACAACTTGTTTCGCGCGGGAAAATAGTTTACATTACATTACGCCTAAATTTTGGAGAATTACGCCTAATTTTTTTAAGCTGGGCGTAAAATTACGCCTCCTTTTTTCCCCTTAATTTCGAGCCCTGGATAGTCATCCAATGGAGGAACTGTATTTGGTCACATGCATGGGTCTTGATACCGGGTGAAACCCTTGTTCGAAGCTTCGTCAGGTGGATGCATTTTGACATTCAATGAAACACCAGTTCCAAACGCACTAGTGTTTGATCATATTTCCAACCCTAGTGATCAATATTTCTTAATCATCATATTCATGAACCACTAACTAATTACATACTGATAAACTACAAGTAAGGAGCGAAGAAGTAAAGAAATAAAGAATGACATAGAAAGAAAAAGTCTGCCTCCACTGGAGTTCGAACCACGACCCTTCCGACTGCTTGTACTAACTCTTGTCCACTACTCTACACTAGTACGCTAGTTGAAATCACTGCCATCAAAAAAGAATAATAAGCCATATATTGAATAATTAGATACAACAGTCAAACGGTAAACAATACTTGCTAATGAGTTTGAAAAGAAACGTATGTAAATTGTCGGTTTTGCATTCGCATGAGAAGACATGTCAAACACTCATTGTTCGCAGGCTTGATTTAAGCGGGACGAGTCGCGAAGCGACGAGCCTCTGGCCTCCCGAGTAGAGATTTTCGTTTCTTCCGGTACAGAATCTGTACCTCGTCCCCGATTGGTTGATTGAGTCGTGGCCATGGAAACTGAGGCATTCGGATCTAACGAACATTTTGATTGGCTTCATCTTGAGATCGTGTTACAAACCGGTTTACGAGTCTTGACAGATTATACACACAAACGTTAAGTAATGGTCGCGCAAGAGGTAGGCATATGTTATGCATGGCTGTAAAAAGGTGCTAATTGTGGTATTGTTTCAATCTTCCACCTCATTGGCTTAGACATTAAAATCTATCTAAAATTAAAGAAGAAGAATATTTTTTCTCATTTTGTAAACAGATTTGAATTGCATCTAGTGAAAACTCTCATAACTTTCAATATGACGAACTTTCAATATGGGGAACATTTTTAAATTGAACGTTTTCTTGGTTATTGTTTTGCACTCGTCTGATTGGACACAATGTTCTCACACAAAAGAACTCTACCTTTAAAATGCATTTTTAGTGGATATAATTTCAGAAATTTATGATTTAAGGGTTGATGAGTTGTCAGTATGAAAAACAGAAAATACTAAAGTGGGGAAAGCAAATTGCATCTGAACAATAGAATTGCGCCTACCTCTTGCGCGGACTGTTACTTAAAATTCATAGTGCTGTACAATTTGAGTTAGCCTCGAAATTCAAAGATATCTGTTCATGTTATTGAAGCGGCGTGATGTCTTCTCAATATATACGGCCCACTGGCTAAGGAGAATCGCTGATTTTCTAACTCATACCCGGCTGGCATTTCACGTTCGATTATCCGATCCAAACGAGTAATTGTACTGGTGGTTTGCCCTCTAAATGCCCTTATTGACTCGGACTCCCACATAACAGAGCTACACCTTTGGACATGACTCTTGCAACACTAATCCTTTAATTGTTATGGACCAGTAGCAGCGCGCAACCCGGAAGTTCCTCTCTCCCCCCTTCCATCCCCCATTCAATGTTGGGGGAAAAAAGTGACCAAACCAGTACGAAAGTTTATCCAACATTCAAATGAGGGGGTGCGGGGGACGTGTTCCAACTATTCATGTCCAAAGCTATCTGAATATCACATTTCTTTTCTCATATCAAAAATTAATGTAACGTACGCGTTTGTGACAAAATTAGTGGGAGTGATATGATGGAAGTACCAAACCCTCGCACGTTCGCTTAGCTTTAAAACAGTATTTACATTGAGTTCAGCTACTCTACACACAAAGAATACTTTGGATTACATTTTGATTAATGAGAATGGTATTTCGAGGCAAAATTCCTGTGGGAAAGCGCTCATACATTTTATATTTACGAGGAGTTAAAACCTGTCCCTACGTCAAGTAGCAAAAGAGTGCGAAGTCTCTCCGTCTACAGTCCTGAGAAGCATTTATCATTTGTTGTCATCGCGAATGCCTAATAATGTCCGAGAAAGAACAATTATAAAATAAACTGTATTGTAAAATTCATTAATAATTCATAAGATTGCTAACCAATCCAAACGCAGCATTCGTCACATGAACATATATCACTGTAAACTCGCAACATAACTGATTAGATATTCAGTCCGTACTTAGTGCTTGATTGATACAACAGTGATTAATAAAATATCAGATATACAGATTCTGATTAATAAAACATAAACCTCTGTATCACTGATACTCTTATGTCGTGTCACTGATACAGACACTGATGTTTTAATCAGCAATTCTGTACCAACAAACACTATGCTAGTATCTGTTGGGGGAGGTCTCACAACCGATCAAGAACTGCCCTTATCCTAGTTGGGTGAATTGTCAAACGAAGACTTTTCTATTGCATATTGGGCACATGGCGCTTGACCGTTAAGTAAAATATAGAGCTGAACTCTATATGTTACGTTTTCCATCACAATTTCATATATTTTTAAATGGTATATAGTTTCTTTTTATAAGTAGAGACTCGTAGAGTAGAGCTCGAGTTAGCATAGGTCGATACAACACTCTCCCTCATGTTGTTAACACTACATATCAGCTTTTTTGTTAAAGTGCCTATGAAGCTTATTTTTTTATTTTAGATATCAATTCTACATCAAGTGAATAGTAGAATGGTACAATATATCTTGTTTTGCATGCTGTGCCGCTGAGTTAAGGAGGTTTTAATATTCAAAATGCTAATTACATGACGTCAGGGGAGGCATCAATTATTATACAATTTTTTTTGTTACAATTAAACAATTTTTTTAAATTACCAGTATTATACCCATGGTTGAAATAAAATGATTTTAGAAATTTGTTTTCCTATATCAGTAGAAACGCCCATTCACAACCACTAAGAAGTGATTGCAGATACCTCCCCTGACGTCATGTAATTAGCATTTTGGATATTAAAACCTCCTTAACTCAGCGGTACAGCATTCAAAGCAAGATATATTGTAACATTCTACTATTCACTTGATGTAGAATTGATATCTAAAATAAAAAAATAAGCTTCATAGGCACTTTAAGTACTTACTTAACGGCTTCGTTGTATTTCAATAAATAATTACTTGGAAATGTCAAACGTGCTGATTTAAAGTTGTTACTAAAATGTTCGACTTTACTTTGGATTACCATCGGTTTACCATCGGATTACCCGTTAAATAGACGCGTTACCACGGTTAACCACGATTTACCAACAACTTTACAATAAACAAAGACTGCTAAGATCATACTTTTAATTCAATTGGTAAACCGTGGTAATCCGTGGTAATCCGTGGTAATCCGTGGTTAACCGTTACAAAACCCGCTAAAGGTACTGTTGTTCAAAACGATATTCTTTACAAGTTATTCAACGTACATTTGCTGTAACACGAGGTTTTATAGCTACGTTGTGTGTAACTGACATGCGCAGTTGGGATACGGAGCGAAAATTTGAGTCTCATAATGTTAGGTCGGTTGTGTATTAATACCTGTGAGCTGTGAGCCAAGGGGCATTTGTTCTTGGGTGCACTTACGTTGTTGGTTGAGCAACCCTGAGTCTCATCTTATGAACTGAAACTCTCCGCTTGAGTCTTTTTAAAGATTTTCACTGTACGTACGAGGGTCTTTATAAAGTTTCATGGTGAAGCCTTATAAGGATTGACTAGGAGAGTCTTTATAAGACGTTTCACTGTACGAGTGTGGCCCTATATAAAACGTCATTGTTGAGGCCTTTTTCCTTTGTTCAACAAAGGAAAAAGACCTCACTACAGTGAAAAGTCGTTTAAAGACTCTTTCGTCTTACCGGGTATAAAGGCGCATAAACGTGAGTGATTTGCTTCATCTAATTGGACAAAATGGTCATTAATTATGTATGCCTTTTGAAGTTTCGTTCACCAATGTTACGACCATGAAAGAAAAACAAAAAACGAACGACAATTTTGCCTCGTTTTCATGTCGAACAGGACAATAAGGCTAAGTAGATCATCAATACGTACATGGCTGATTATAATCTGAAATTCGTTCATTTATATTTGTTTTTTAAAAGAACTGTAAATACATTTTTATAACATTGATATTAATTGACATATGGGAGTACATTTTTAGTAATTATAATGGTGGTAGTACTGACAATAAACTCGCTTATAAAAACATAAAATCGTACACTCGCCTGTGATTAGATTAAACCCATTAATTGTTATAATAGCCGTTATCATCTTTGACTTTAGTACTACTAAAAAACTACTAAAAACAGAGACATTACAAATGAATAAAAACCCGGCAAGCAATGATGTATCTCCTACTTCAAATTGTGTTAAACTACATGATGTGACTCTCAATCGAATTTAGTTTGGGTTGCCGGTCGATAACACAACCCGAATTAACAGTAGTTTAAAGCATCTAATTCAACATTTTACTTGCTCTACTCTAAAAAATATCCCATGAATAATATTTCTAGTCGATTGTGAAATGACGCTTACTATTTTCTAATGAGTTTTTCCCGTGAATATAATGGCTACAACCTATAAAGTCCCACAACAGTCTATTCTCAGACACATGACTCTTGCAACACTAATCCTTTAATTGTTATGGACCAGAAGCAGCGCGCAACCCTGAAGTTCCTCTCTCTCCCCTTCCACCCCCCATTCAATGTTGGGGGAAAAAAGTGACCAAACCAGTACGAAAGTTTATCCAACATTCAAATGAGGGGGTGCGGGGGACGTGTTCCAACTATTCATGTCCAAAGCTGTAGAACAACGAGGAATCAATTTCTGCATGCTCATTGGGAGATCCAAACATCAAAGTCGACTAAGTAAATCGAGGAGAATTTTCCTTTATCTTCGCAAGTCGAGAGTTTGATTCAAAACATAAACAGGCCATTGTCGACGTGGAAGTGACATATGCAAATTACCTGTGAGCCGAAACCGGTTTGTAAACATAAAAGCGAGGCTATGGGCATGAGATTGAGGCTGGCTGTTCGAGCGGCCAGAGGTGCTCAACGGTCTTCTCGCCAAACAAAACTCCTTCGGGAATCAAAACTCCTTCGATCGCGGCAGATTACAGTATATCCGTACCTGAGCACCTCTGGAACCAGGATACGGATTTGGGTTTCTCATCCAATTCTCGACTATTTGTTAATGAAAGCCTCACTCAGTAAACGCGGGAGTTACTTAAAGAGGTGAAGTGCCCACAACTTCAGATTCGTTTGGACGAAGCTGGGTAAAGTTCTGCCATAGGCAAACCACAATAATGAAGTGAAAACTATAATAAAAAACTGTTTACATATTGTTTGTGAAGTGAAAACGAGAATAAAACGTAATCTTGATAATCTCACTAATCTACTTGCATCTATTGATCATAAATTTTCAATAATTGGTATCTCCGAAACTTGGCTCCGAACCTCAGCACATTCTGTTGACATTTGTTCACAATCATCGCCTAAACAAACCAGGTGGTGGGGTTGGTTTATATTTAACCCGGTGGTGTACTCCTGTTTGTCACGTATATTATGTATGTGCCGCGGGGGTGGGTCAGGGTTTTGAGCTCAGTTTGGGCAGGTAGGTTAGGGTTTTGACCTGATTTGGGCAGATCAGGGTCAGGATTTGAGTTTAATTTGGGTGCAGTCAGGATCGGGGTTCAGTATTTTTGGCATCACGGTTTTTCCAAAAAGGGGGCAATCAGAGTTTTGGAACTCGGATTTTGGGTCAAACAGGGTCAGGGTTTGAGCCTCTTGGCTTCACATACATGTAAGTAACCCCCCGCGATATTTAGCATCTGATTTAGAATATAAACGCCGTCCCGATTTATGCTTTAATGAGACAGAGTTTGCAAAGTCTTTGTTTGTCGAAATATGTAGGCACAGAGGGGAAAATATCATTGTACGAGTTATCTACAGTCCCCCCAATCAGAATATTAATGAATTTGCTAACATTATTAACACACTGATTGCAAGACTGTAGCTGTACCATAAGAAATACGGCAAGACTGTAGTTATACCATACGAAATACGACAAGACTGTAGCTCTACCATACGAAATATGACAAGACTGTAGCTGTACCATACGAAATACGGCAAGACTGTAGCTGTACCATACGAAATACGGCAAGACTGTAGCTGTACCATACGGGATTCGAACCCAGGACTTCCCGCTCACAACATCGGCATTCTACCACTGAGCTAACCGAAAAGACATATTGTTATCACTATTTGTATGGTTAACATTATTTAATTACTAATACTCCTAATAACATAAATCATATTTCTGGAAATCATGGATTCATGTTCAGTTTTACCTTGAGGGTCATATTCTTTAGTATTGTGTCCTCAAACACAGCTTGTAGTTTCCTGTTAATCTCTAGTGACAGTTCCAGAGTCATGTCACGATCAGCCGGCTTGGATGAGTACAGAGACGCCATGATCCCACCATGACGAGCTAACTGGGCCTGAAATATGACAACGTCCATTACTATTACAAGAAAACCACTTATGGAAATGTTTGACCAACTATGAATGTTTTCTTTTTGTTTCCATCCATTTAGAAAACGTTGTCTTCTGCATATTGCATCGTGCATGTCGCATCGTTCATATCGCATCGCGCAAATCGCATCATGCATGTCGCATCATGCATATCGCATCGTTCATGTCGCATGGTGCATGTCGCATCATGCATGTCGCATGGTCAATGACGCATCATGCATGTCGCATGGTGCATATCGCATGGTGCATGTCGCATCGTGCATGTCGCATGGTGCATGTCGCATCGTGCATGTCGCATGGTGCATGTCGCATCGTGCATGTTGCATCGTGCATGTCGCATGGTGCATGTCGCATCATGCATATCGCATCGTTCATGTCGCATCGTGCATGTCGCATATCGCATCGTTCAAAAACCAACCTAAATTCTAATTCGACCATGGAGTTCGTCGGAATACTTAAACATAAGCCTCTGGCTTGGGAGACCCGGTAACGGCTTCCTGTATCTTCGACGTAAAATAAACGTTTTTTAAAAAAAAAAATTATTGTGCATGTCGCATCGTGCATGTCGCATTGGAAATGCCACGGTCTTTTAAAAAGGTGTATCCGTAATGTTGTCATTCCACTGACTACACAAATGCACATTTCACTGAAAGGACACATCCAAATGCTCACGCTTATAAGCCCCGGCCCCAGGCCCATCAGTATCTCCACCCCAATGTACGGTTGATCATAGTTATTTTCATGCTTGAATGCCAGCGGAAGTAATAGCGAACACTAATTATCCAGGGCACCCATTGATACCAGCTAACGCTGAAGGGTTTAGCCGGGTTAAAGATTAATACTATAATATATAATTAATTTTGTACGGATAGCGAAAATACTAGTTTCAAAGAGCGTTTTCTGAAGGAAAGGTGTCCACATATCGGAATGCCTTACCGATTGAAAGTCAATGCACCGATTCCGGTAAATTATTCTTCCCATTTGATCGGTATTTATATATTTCCTCAACATGTACAGGACATTCGTAAGTACATGTATCATTCGTCAAAGTCTGAGATAATTTTTGCTGTACTATTCATACTTCTCTAGCGTGTCCCAAACTTGAATTTAAAGTTAAATTGAGTACAAACATTGCATACGAAACAACGAAGGATAGCCGTCTGACTGAAGCGACAAAGTTATACACTCGGCTTTAAATGTGCTGAACACAATAAACTCAGCCGATAAGTACGCTAAACCTGTTTGCGTGTCAAAAGCCGCCACTTGAAGCGAGGAATAGCACGCAATGCCTTGTATTTATACATTCGGGCCGACGGTAATAAACACTGACGAGATTTTGGTTTCCTGGAGACATTAGAAAATGTACAAACTTAGTATTCTACTAGATTTATATGTGACGAGGACATTATTTGAAAGATTAGTTCCACTGGATGAAATACCCAGTCGACTTAGAAATTAGTTTCGGAGCGATTGCAGAATACCCCACCACGGGAAGCGATTCCCCTAGAACTCCATTGCTACGCGTCGCAAGAGCGGCTCCCAGGCCACAGTATTCCCATCACTGTGCCCCAATAAATCATTACAGTTTACTCTCACGGGATACTGTCTAAGTTTGAAAGAGTTCTCTCTTTGCTTTTCTTTAATAGAACGTACCTACTGATATTCGTGGCTAAGCATCAACGCATTTACGTGTAAAAAAGAACAGGGGTACTGTGTCTAAGTTAGAGAGTACCTACTGATATTCGTGGCTACGCGTCAACGAGTAAAAGAGAAGATGTGGACTGTTGCACGTGCGTGGCTAAATTGATAACAATATTAAATATGCAAATTATCATTTCACCTAAACTGACTTGCTCTGAAATGACCTCCTAAAATTACCAGAGATGTACTACAGTTGACAGCATCGAAATATCCACCTGGCTTCATCATAACCTTCAACGTAATCCATGTCTTCTCTTATTTCTCAAACCCGCTTCTTCCATGTGGGATACTTAAAACCATATACGCATGACCTTTAAATATTTAGTCAAGCACATAATTACAGTGTTTTACTGCTATTCTTCTCAAAAACTGTCCCCAGGGGAAGCCAAGGTCATTCAATCGAGCATTAAAAGTTTTCGAAAGCAACTAAACTGCGACGTCTTTAGTTTAGGCAGAGAAAAACTAAACTTCTCGGAGATTTGTTTCGTTCCTCGGCGATCAGAGTATTACAAAGTTATACCATGACAATTCGGGAAATTAGTGATTAAATTTCCCCTAAAGCCTCGGGAGAGTTTTTAAAAAGCGGCCTCGGGACTTCAACAAACATTCCCTCGGCTTGCGGAGAAATTTAATCACTAATTTCCTTCTAGTCATGATATTACTTATAATAATAATATACAGGCAACGAGTCCTCGAATTTGATTGACTGAGAGCAGCTGTATTTATGCTAAACACCAGTGCCAAATCATGTAATACCTCAGATGTGAACAAACTATATCCAACCAGAATTCGTGAATTGGATTGACTGAGAGGCGGTGGTGTTTCCAAACGTTTGCAACAATGTAGAACAATAACAAAGAGAGATTTCCACAGCCGGGAGAAGTTGAAAAACTGAAGCAAAATCCTTTGAATAACATCACAACAAAAAGCACAAATATATGCGGATAGATGAACTTTATTTTAACAGGGTGGCCCATTCAGCAACGTGGCTGGTGTCCAAAGGGGCCCTTGTATCAATAACACATACAATACGTACAATACAAATATCCTAAAACTATGTACAATGTGAATATCCTAAAAACTATTTTATCTATAACATATACATATATAACACAAATACAATATCATAATTAAGTACTAAAGAAAGTGGGCTTTAAACAGAACTTTTGAAAGAAGAAAGTGATTCAGTATGTTTAATATTAACAGGAAGTGAGTTAAAAAGTATTGATCCAGAAAATCTAAACGTACGTTTTCCAAGACTAAGTTTTGGTGTAGGTAGATGGAGGTCAGATTTTCTTCTTGTATTGTAAGTAAGAAAGCCGGAATTTCTAGTGAAATAATTACATAAGTATGTTGGATCTTGGTTATGTAAACATTTAAAAACAAGAACACATTTGTGTATTTTACGATTTGTTTCTAAGTTAGCCCAATGTAAAATATTAAAAGCGTCTCTAGAAGAATCACGCCTGAGAATGATACGGGCAGCTCGGTTTTGCAACCGCCTGCAAGTTGTTGCTACAGCCGGCGGACAGTTCTCCGTATAGCTAAAATTCCGTTCAACAACACTAAGATAAACACAATGTTGAATATTATAAAGAGCGAATGTCTACAAAAATCAAACATAGTGCGGCAAAAGTCGAAAAATAGAATTCGCTCCTCTTTTGCATATAGGTAGCCCTTAGTCAGAATACAAACGCTGTGTAGTTTGTTTCGTGAAATATTTATTTATTTCCGAGAAAAACGAAAAAATCTAATTGAGCTCCAGACACGCCCCGGACAGCGTTGAAAATCGGCCGTGTTTGCTCGATTCGCGTGTCAAAACTATCGAACCGAGAATTATTGTAATACTACCAGCTTATTATATGACTCTTCCATGTTCGCACAGAGGAATTTCATAAGCCTTTGATTATTTTAAGACTTCGAGGGAAGTCGAGAGCAAAGTACCCTGTTTTGTTATGACAATCGGTAGGTCCAAAAGGACTGTGATTTTAACCATGTGCCACAACTCCGAATTCCATAAGATGACGGATATTACTGAACTACGAAGGAATAGGTCTTTCAATTTATTTTAAGTTTTCTTTGGGCAAATTAATTCGCGCTCCTCAGGAATTTTCTCAATGTAGCACTCCGAAAACATAAAATCACGCCATCTTGTTATTGTGTGACCAAAGCCAAAGTGTCATAAATTATAGAAAGCATGTGGTTCAGAAGTAAAAACCTTACATATATGTCACATTGGTAGAAAACAACATAAATATGCTAACCTAGTGCAAGTATTACGCATATATGGAAGCTCCCGATTGCGAATTGTGCCCTAGGCAGGGCCGCGAGGGTAATGTTTTTCGTACTGAACATTATACCGTCTACCACCCGGTGTGCAGTTAAATTGAATAGTAAGGCCGGGCTACTGAGCCAAAAATGTCGGTTGGTGCACGCAACATATCTTTCACGGATATTTCGGCGTTCTGAAAGGCAAGTTTATTGAAATTGGCGACATAACATTTCCCTCTACGTGTACTTGTGTCTCTACTGATGGCGACTAATGGGCGGAACAACTATCGAACATGCCCTAGGTGTAAGTTGGAGGCGATTGGAGGATTTGGAGCGAATTTACGGGATCTTTCCTTCGGTGAATCCATTTGACTTAGCGACTCGAGTGCCCAACCTTGTCTTATTTTTAAGAGAGTGGAAAAAGTGAAATCATAAAACCCTTCAAATGGCCTTTAGACTCCCAAAATCGATAGAGATAATAAAGGAAAACACATTTGGATAAAAAGGTGAGTCTTTATTTTATATTTATCGATTTTAAAATTTACAAACAATTTTAAGTCAAGTTCATATACATATAGGGAGCTTGGGGTACCTGTGATAGCATGAGAGTGAAAATTTAGCGACATGTTTGGCCTGCAGAACAGGCGCTTTTCCGATACGAGCAGAGCGAGTTCTGCCAATACGAGCGGAGCGAGTTCTGAAACCGATCCGAGCGAAGCGAGCCGCGAGAAGAAATAACGCCTGCTGCCATCTTACGGAAATTTGAATTCTGCCCTTTTCCGCATGGATTAACATGTTTATTTAACATGTCAATGCTTTGCAAATAGGACAATGCCGAAGCGCTAATTCCTGTCTTACTCGACTTCCACGGCAAACAGTTGGAAAATAAGGCGTTTACCTCTTGGTAACACCGCCAAAATATCTCGCCTAGAAAGTACAAATGTAGACTATTCACTGCCTGCTTTGTTCTTCTAAATACTTTCCTGGATTAACGCTCAACCGCTCGATCACTTCTCTCTTGTCGCCGCCATTTCAGTCAGTTCGCAGGAGGACTATGCGACATTTCGTGACACATGACAGCGATGACAACTAATTGACCAATCAGTACTTCCCATACAGAAAATGTATAAGGGATGGCTGCAGGCCCTCCTTGTTCTCTCTCGTGCCAGTCTCCTTTTTCCATTTTCACGCGGTCAAATCATTTTATCACTTCCTTTGCGTTGAAATAACACTGAGGGCCTGTTTCGCAGGCTACGACATGTTTTGCATGTACACTGAGGGCCGCATGTTAGATAACTATGTAAGGTTAATGTGTCTTCCCTCTGTAAATAAAGAATATTGTATTGTATTGTATTGTATTGCACGACCGACCTCCCGACCGTGCACCAGCGCGCGGAACACGTGAGGTTTTCGAGCTCGATTTTGTATGGCTTTTAACGCCGTCCTGTCCTTTACATACAATCCTCCGTTTATGGGATTCTGTGATTTTCTAAGTTATCTCAATGATCAGTGTAATTTTTTTGCCGTAATGCGTAAAACATTCAATTTCCAACTTTAATTTCCGTTACATCTTCGCGTGCACGCATACGCGTCATGTTCTTTGTGTTGTATGCCGTCACCTTTTCCGTTACATATGCGCGTGCAACTCATCTGCACTGCAGAATATATTTTCATAATTACGTCTGCAAGCACGCATTACATTTCCGTTACATATGCGCGTGCAACTCAACCGCACATGCAGTATTTATTTTCGTAAATTAATTTCTATAGGTAAATTCATTGCCTGACGAGGTAATTCCATGTTAAATTTCACGCGAAAAACCGATATCGCACGAATCGCGAAGCGATGAGTGCGATATCGGTTTTTCAAGTGAAATTTAACGTGGAATTCCCGAGTCGGGCAATTAATTTTCTTTGAATCCCATTGCATCTAGTGATTTACGAAAATAAATAAAGAATAGTTGCTGAAATTCCCGCCACGCGCCAGGAACCCATTGCGCGGTAAACTAACGAGCGAATAGGAATCAAGCTAAAATTAGACTGAAACTCACACGATGTTCAACTAAAAGTGCAGTCGTTGCTCACAAAATTTAGTTTTCCGACATCAAAACTGGATTTTTATGCACGAAAACACCTGTATTTTATTTAGGTACACTTATTTTCGATCTAATCTTTACCAAGAAAGCGAAAGTGCATTAACTGGAGACAAAATTGTGAATGTTTGTGAAAGATTTAGAAAACCGGCGGCCTGTTGAAACCAGTTGTCGATAAGTTACTGACAAACCGAAGAGCTGCTGCACAAGTATACGCATAAACTTGTAAGTATTAAGCCAGTGTTCCTTACTTTATAAGCTCAATTTCTGTCTCACAATAAATAAGCCTGTTTTTAAACTGTTGAATGTTTAATACTTGTGTTCAGTCCACTCGTTTCCAAAATTTTCCTTGTACCACGATTTTAGTACCGTTCTGTAGCCGTGCTTTTCCGTTTTCGTCCTGTTTTTACTGTTTTCAGTCATTTAGCTTCTCTGTGTGAATATTACATGAATTAAATCAGCAAATCCACGAAGCCCCTGTCCAGCTTTTCCGTTCAAAATCGCACCTTTTTGCTACAGTTGGTTTTGGATTCCTCGGATTAGCTACTAGAGTCACTCTTGTTCAGTCGAGGGCCAAAACATATCATTTCTCGTGAAAAACGAAATAAAATATATATAATTTTCACGTTCTTTGACTACTGTTAACTTTGTGAATATCCTGGTTTGTAATTTTAACATGATTTGTGTCTCTGTTCGCGATAATAAAAATAAACAAAATATTTACGCGCGGGCTTCCTGTACATCGTTGAATACAGCTTTTCAAACCGTTGAATTCCACAAAATATTAAACGCTTCGCTAACCAATCAGCGCGCGATTTTGAGTCGTGCTATGGGATTCTATTACATATATGCGCGTGCATCTCTTTGTATTTAATTATTGGGAGCTCCGCTCATAGGCTTGCCTATTGATTGACGTAACATAACACACAATCACTTTAGCGCGCGCAACTATTTAACGGTTTATTGACGTGATCATATTATTGTTGTAGCTCTTAACAATGCTTCAGTGTATAGAGATTAACTGAAGAGTGGATCGACTTCACGTCGGTCTACGAAACAGATTTGTATTAAATCTATGTACTCAAAAATTGAGTAGTCTACACATTGGCTATATATATATATATATACAGTCGTTGCCGTTAATGTTGTCCTAGACATATCCACATATTGATTTATAGCCTTTGTTCAGTTCGCACCTTTTACATAAAGAACGGTAATCAGCAGTGAACGCGCCCTTTGTATTTGGTCACAAAGAGCCACGGTGGTCTAATGGTTAACGCTCTTGCTTACCAGTTCGAAGCCCCGAGTTCAAGTCTCAGTATCGGCATCGAAAAATGTTTTCCTTGTCTTTTTGTTTTGTTTACATATGTTTCTTTTTGCAGTTTCTTTTTTTATATTGGATAAGAACGGACGATGTAGCTAAAATAATACTTTCAACCTGAAACGGTCTCAACTTTTCCCAGACTTTCAAAGTAGATAATTATACCAGCACTGACTGAGTACGCCCAAATTACGCTATTTTCGTTTAGAACGGTGTAGCGATTCTGTTGATGGTTGTGGGTTTGAAAAAGCGTAATTTGTTTTTCTTACACTGTGCCGGGCTTACATGTATATACCAGAAACAGTTTTGAAAATGCTAGATACCCACTGATTCAAAGTATTATATCTTTGTTTAGAACTAGGAAGCGATTTTAGCAAGTGTTATTAATTTCTGAACTTAGGCAGACTGAGCGAGCGACCTCATTGTTTTCCCTCGAGATTTCGAAAACATCGGCCGCGAGACACGGAGCGGACAGTTTTGAAAATATCCGGTAGTCCAGAAATTGTCCAGAATTCTCTTTGAAACCCATAGTAATGCTTGCATAAGTTGACGAAGCTTTTTTCTTTGTGAAGGAAAAGAAGTCGCATGGAATTAAAGCCGTGTACTCGGCGTAAGGTTTATGTGTGTTTGACAAACGATAACAAACTTTTGAAGCTACGCCATGGACGATGTCGATGATCAAAATACTACATTCCCTGCGGCAGTCGAAGCTTTTGCAAAAGAAATGTTCGAACATCCCTTAATAAAATATATGTGGATGATAGGTGTCCTCGGCATTTCAAAGGTTAAAAAGAACTCCGTTCTTGTTGTCACGTTTGAAATAAAAGCTTTTAAGGGAATTCAGTCAGAAAAAAAGGGGAAAAAGAAATGAAAAAAATCTTCGCAGTAACAAAAATGCCAATACTGAGACTTGAACTCGGGGCTTTCGAACTGGTAAGCAAGAGCGTTAACCATTAGACCACCGTGGCTCTTTGTTACCAAATACAAAGGGCGCGTTCTCGGATGATTACCGTCAGTCTTTGTGTAAAAGGTGCGAACTGAACAAAGGCTATAAATCCATATGTGCATATGTCCAGGACAACATTAACGGCAACGACTATATATATATATATATATATATATATATATTACTGTACTTTCTAAAGGTTAGGGTGTTTTCTATTGTTGGCTAGGCCAATACTGTCGCTCGTTTCGAGAAGTTCCACCCGACCCTAGCAGGCAACACGGTTCGGTTTCTTTTTCAGTCACAGGAAGCCCGCGGCCGAGTAAGCTCTTCGCGAGGAGCTGAGCGCGAGAGTGACTAAGCTACTAACTCGGCTCCAGGCCACTCCCTACTTCAAAACAATACCACAGGAAGGCCAACCCTAAATTTCTAAAAAAGCGAAAACACGAGTTGCCTGCGGAGGAGGCTAACCCGACCCCAATTACTACACGTTTAGTTTTTTTCCGGGGTGAATGTGAATGTGCTCAGGTTGTGGCATGTCATATTTATAGCGGATTTCGTAGGACTTAATTGGCAAGCTACAACAATGACTTCCCTTTTTTGTCTTTCTGAGCCAATCAAATTAGAGTTACGGTATGGTACGTTACTGTACGGTTATGGTAAGGCAACGGACGAACCATATTATTTTGGCCCATTCATACGAAATCGATATGCATTATAGACCCTTTGCACGTGACGTCATAGCGGCCATGTTGGTGTACAGTTAACAATAGATTCTTCGTTAGCTTCTTTTGTTCTGTACACCAACATGGCCGCCATGCCCTTTGTCATTTGAATCTCTGGGGATTGAGTGGAAACCATCTATTGTTTTCAATTATGACTATATTAGCAAACAGTCCGAAAACATTCGATTCACTGACCATGTGTCAGTAATAATGTGTCAGTTATATGTAAAGCGCCATGAGAAGTGGTGAGTATGGCGCTATATAAATATGGCCATTATTATTATTATTATTATTAGTGTTGTTGTTGTTATTATTATTATTATTATTAGTGTTGTTGTTGTTGTTGTTGTTGTTGTTGTTGTTGTTGTTATTATTATTATTATTATTATTATTATTATTATTACAAGTGGATACCGCTAACGATAATGTAACACGGAAATGCAGTGGCGACTTGATTTTTAAGACAAAAACACAAGTTTGAGTGCGTATTAAGGTGTTTCCTATCATGAATTGAGCGTTTATTAAAGGATTGTTAGCGGAGATAAAGCTGCGTCAGAATATTATACAAACTTGCCATATAAAATAAAGATATGTTGAACTATTTTCACCGTTACGAACAAAAATTATGCAAAAGAGGAATGCATTCAAAGTTAGGCTAAAAACTTGTTGGAAATGTCCATATCCGCGGGGGCTCCTACTTACACTTCCTTTCATACACCTGTGCCTCCTTTCCTTTTCTGTGATAAACTACCTCTTGGTAACTCAAAACCATACAAACTATAAAACGGTCTCCGCCTCCCTGGCCCTACCCTACGAATAAAAACATTGTAACGCACTCTTGTCTCGGCAATATGCAAATTAATCACAGCAGTGAATACAGATGGAAGCATGGAAGCTCTGAAACGGCACTTATTTATCATGGTTCTAGTGGATGCTGCCCGAAGCTTGCAAAGCAATTGATATCATCGACACAAAGAGCACTAGGATACATGTGTTCATGAGGAACAATCGTTCAATTCAATTTACGACCGTTTGTCATGTGGCCGGTATACGTCTAGTCAAGAACGACAAAGAATATGATGAAAGAATATTATCGACCATACAGAATATCATAACCGAGGAAAGGTTAGCATATTTATGTTGTTTTCTACCAATGTGACATGTATGTAAGGTTTTTACTTCAACCACAATCTTTTAATGACACTTTGGCTTTGGTCACACAATCACAAGATGGCGTGCTACATTGAGAAAATTCCTGAGGAGCGCGAATTAATTTGCTCAAAGTAAACTTTCTATAACTTGAAAGACCTATTCCTTCGTAGTTAATATCCATCATCTTATGGAATTTGGAGTTGTGGCACATGGTTAAAATCACAATCCTTTTGGACCTACCGATTGTCATAACAAAACAGTGTACTTTGCTATCGACTTCCCTCGAAGTCTTAAAATAATCAAAGGTTTATGAAATTCCTCTGAGTGAACAAGGAAGAGCCATGATATAATAAACTGGTAGTTTTACAATAATTCTCGGTTTAATAGTTTTGACACGCGAATCGAGCGAACACGGGCGATTTTCAACGCTATCGGGCCTCCCGGAATCGTGTCTGGAGCTCAATGAGTTTTCCCCGTTTTTCTCGGAAATAAATAAGTATTTCACGAAACAAACTACACAGCGTTTGTATTCTGACTAAGGTTACCTATATGCAAAAGGGGAGCGAATTCTATTTTTCGACTTTTGCCGCAGATTGTCGATTTTGTTTGATTTTTGTAGACATCTGCTCTTAAAGACCCTGTGTCCGAGCCCATGGTGCTTTGCGCCAATGTTATGATTAGTTTGTTTATCAACGGCCGCATAAATTAAAGGCCAGCTATTAGGTGAACTAAAATGCTCTCGATTGTTTATAAGTTTCATATACCATATACTTTGGATAACGAATTTCATAATTTCTACCGGATTAGAAACCCAATCGAGCCCACGAATTTTCTCCGGATGCTTCGAATATGATTTTAACAGTATTCGGCAGGAAGCCAGTTGTTCTGTCTTTAGATTCTAATTAGGTTTACGAGTGCGACTTTTCACAACTCTACAAGCAAACACATACTCTTGCTACCTTGTTTTCATGTTTCCAGTATTGCTTAGATGTATTTGAAGATCTCTACTTTCCTTTCGAATGATATATTTTGAGTGTAAAATGAAATGTCGACTCGTACTCGCACTCAAGTCAAACTCACAGCACTCGGCAGATTGGACTTTGACCCGCGATCGTAGTTTTGGTAGCAAGACTTTCTGGACCTACTGGAGGATGACAAAGAAGGTTAAAGTGCCTATCACCCTTTTGCAATTTTGATAGCTTATGAACCTCCGAAAGGTTTTGAGTACTTCTGTGAAGAAAGTTTTGGTTTAAAGTGAATACTTTATGTTCTACGCTTGTTTGAAATCGTGTAAATGTGACCTTTCCTGACCCATGACCGCGTAAGTAAAAGCCTGGGTCGAAACCTGGGTAGACGTCATCTCATTAATGCATTATTCTCCATGGCGCCTTTTTATCACAACAACATCGATGCATAGAAAATATACACAGTTTTCGAGTTGTTAGTAAAGAAAAAAGTCATTTTAGTCAACATATTAAGTATTTCTTCGAATGATTGTAAAGCCGAATTAATTATATGACGTCAAGATGACGTCTACCCAGGTTTCGACCCAGGCTTTTACTTACGCGGTCATGGGTCAGGAAAGGTCACATTTACACGATTTCAAACAAGCGTAGAACATAAAGTATTCACTTTAAACCAAAACTTTCTTCACAGAAGTACTCAAAACCTTTCGGAGGTTGATAAGCTATCAAAATTGCAAAAGGGTGATAGGCACTTTAAGGACATTGCTTTCTCTGCTAATAAAAATGCAAAACATATACAGATACGTCGTAACACCTCAGTGGAGCTTAGCCATGCGAAATTATAATTAGGAATGATCTTGACGCCAGAAGTGGTTGCATGCTTTGTGCTTTGTATTTCCAACGAAGCCCGCGGGTCCATTAGTGCAGCAAATCCCCGGGAAACTCACGTAGTAGTCCTTTTGAACCACAAGTGTTCTCTTGTAGATCTAGAGAAAGTAAAATGTGGACTGCTGAAGGATTATTTGTCGAGTCGCTTCGCCTCGCTGTCTCGGTCCTTTCTCCGGAATTCCTCTAGAAATATTCGAACTAAAGTTTCATTTTAAAAAGAATATATTCAAAAGTTAAGATAAAAGAAAGTCAGTTAAGCATATATACCTATGAATAATTACACGATGGCCCAAACTAGGGATGGACTTCGAAAGATTCGAGAGTCACATAACAACAACAACGATCTTTCTGATTTTCGTAGCCTACGGAAATGATTTGCGCGCGCAAAGCACCATGGGCTCGGACACAGGGTCTTTAACATGTAATCATCTGGCTTTCTCGTCCAATTCTGGATTTATTTGAACTCGTGAAATTTTTCAAAGAGCTCAAATTGCATTCTCCCTACGGGCTCATGTAATTTTGATATTCTTTGAATGTCTCACTCGGGCTCGGATTCAGCCGTTGGGGTGTCGTTTCTCCAAAGCCTCCCCCTGTCAGTGACGTCATCTGATTAAAATTCAATATTATTCATTTATTTGCGTGTTTTGACAAGCAAAGCTGTTTATTCTTGGGTTGTAGTTATCAAATCAGGTTTATTTCCCACTGACTGGAAAAAGGCCTGAGTCAGCCCATTGCATAAAAATGGCCACGAAATGACATGGACAACTATAGACCCATATCAATTCTCCCTGTAATGAGTAAAGTATTTGAAAGAATATTATACGATCAATTATACAATTATCTTACTATGCAAAATTTATTAACAAACAAGCAATTTGGTTTCAGACGACTGCATTCAACAATAAAACAGCCTTATTAGTAGTGGGAGATGCACCGAATTAGCCTCCTTTTTAAGGTGTAACGCTCATTAATTCGATGACGTCACGGTTCTATTGTCTTTCCGCATGAACAAAATGCGGCGCTCATGAATAAAGTGCGGCGCGCTCATGAATAAAGTGAGGCGCTCTCATGAATAAAGTGGAATCTCATTAACTCAGAGGATTATCTATTATTTCTGTGAATGAGGTCATCGATCTATTCGGGTATGTTTGGGGAAACCTTGAGCGGCTATAAAACCAGGAGCGATCGGCCCTGAATACATTCGAAGTTGAATGAAAAAAGTAATATATATCTCGCAATATCTAAACCCCTTTGTAGCGTAAATAGTAAGAACAAACTACTCGTCATAGGCTCTAAACTGTCTTTATTATTTTCCTTTACAGTTAGTAACTCATAAGATAATTGTATACAAAATCCGGTATGGTTCATTAGATCAACTCTGCTATTGTTCTTAGGGATTAGCGATAACTGAAGGGCCTATTGTTTTGAGAAAAACTCTTGAGATGCAAACTCTTCTCTAAAACTGAACTATAATTACCATACGAATAAAAACAAACCACCACATAAATACATTCCTTATAGTCACGGAGTTGATAACTTTCTTATTTCTCAGTTCTTGGGTTGATATAATGTACCGTGTTACAAGATTACACTGATTTATGTTTCATTGATTTTTTTCTTGTTGACGAATGCTGCTTAATTTGGATAAGCTAACAATTAGAAGAAGAAAACAAATAGTTTGTCATTCCCAGGCTACACTCTATTCGTAAAGAATAAAACACGCGTTTGTTTTAGGTTATTTTCCAAACTAGACCGAAGAGATATTTACCATATCTGAAATAATACCAAGACAGCCACCTGTCTATCGTTTAAAGGACTATCATGGATAACTTTTAGAAGGAACATTTTACGAAACCGAGTTACAGAGAGTCGAAAAGCAAGATGATTTCTACCGGGTAGAAAAAGTCTTAAAAAAGCGTAAACGGAAAGGCAGGATTGAATACCTTGTCCAGTGGAAGGGGTATCCCGAGAGTTTTAATTCTTGGGTAGATGAAAGGGATATAAAATACTTGTAATTAGATAGCTGATCGTTTTAATAAATTAATAAAAAAAAACTATTTATACTATCTGAAATGAGCCATGAATTAGCTGATTGGTTATAAAATCGAACCACTTTAGGTTTTTGTAATGTTGCTTCTTGTAAATAATACTTGTGCTCCTCTGGTGATAAGGTATGTACTTGCGATAAATGATTGGAAAGTTTCACTAAATATTTTGATCCACAATTCGACACCGGACAAGTATACATAGTGTTGTTGACAACACGAAAACCCTTATTGATACCCGAGCAACACATTTAGATAGTTTTCTTTATCGATCTCATTACATCTCTTATTAACTCCCTTACAACTAAACTTATCCGAAGCTGCAAAGCAATAATAGGTTTTACTACCCAACGCCTGCTGCCCGTCAACGCTCGCCAACGCCCTCCCCCCCCTCCTCCTCCCTCATCGCTACCCCGAGGCTTCCTTATGTTACACTTCCGGTTGGCCAGATATTTTCTGTAACATAAGGAAGCTTTGGGGTAGCGAGGAGGAGGAGGAGGAGGAGGAGGAGGAGGAGGAGGAGGAGGAGGAGGAGGAGGAGGAGGAGGAGGAGGAGGACGGGGAGGACGGGCAGCGGGTAGTAAAACCTATTATTGCATGTCCGTAGCCTTGCCATAACCGTATTGTAACGTACCTCTAATTTCATTGGATCAGATAGACAAAAACAGTAGGGAAACATTTCAATGCGACGGCATGCCGTACAGTAACCGTGCCGTAGTCATTGCCGTAGTTTGTCCCACTCATACGAGATATGCTCTAGTGTACGGCATCCCGTACAGTAATCGTGCCGTAGTTTGTCTCACTCATACCAAATATATTGTAATGTTTAAATACCAAATGGTGTTCTGCTATGTAACATACCTAATACTGTCCTAATGTAGGTTAAAAGTGTATAAGCGCAATATATTACTCACCTTGTTAACGTCAGATCTTGGAGGAATCAGCGTCCCAGAATCCTCTCGTAGTGCATAATATTGAATGATTCTGTAATAACAAATATTACCCCAGCTATAGACCGCATTCAAAAATGCATATTTCTGTTTCAATAGTTCATCCACAAGTACAGAAAACATTATCATTACCACGTGAAAGAGCATGTAGACATTAGTGATCTTTTGAATTAATTAGAGTGATGTAGCTTAAAAAGCAATGAAGTTACAGCCATTTGAAATTAGAGAGATTTGTATGAGAAAAACAACGGCGGCCTTTCCAGCCTCACTTTCATGTGATTTGTTTTGCATTTCAAATGCCAGTAACTCAACAGCAATTCTTCACATTACTGCACACGATTGCTGGTTTTAATGTGGTAGCATTAGCCGTTTCCCTCTTTAGATATATCTTCCAAATTAGGAGGCGGCCATATGACTGCGGTCTGTAAAGATAAGCATTATCACAATCACCATATCATTTGATGAAAGGGTATCACTGGTTCTGGCGCAAAGCGGTGACCTCGGCGCAAAGCGGTGACCTTGGCGCAAAAGTGGTTTAAACTGGATCCACATGCAAAAGCGGTAATGGCGGTACTGAGGTATCCAAGAAATGTGAGAAAAGACTTTCACTTACACGTGGGTGAATGTGTTTCATGATGAGTAAGCCACAGCTCACCCTCGAGGAACTATTCAAATCGATACCACCTGAAATCCAGGAGCGGATCCTCAGGGACGTTATTAGAGAAAAGGTACGAGACCGTAATGACTTAGGGTAGTCTAAGGTCAACGAATACGTGCCAGCACGTTGTAGACTATTGCGACACAATCTACTTGCTATGGGAGTGAAACCAGGTGGAATCGAAGGGATGTCTTCAACACCCCTTTACAAACTCGTCTGCCACCTTGAGTCCAGTTTTCCTGTACGAGGGGGGCGGGAAGCGGCAACGTGCAACTTTGCAAGGTGGTAATTGCCATTGAGAAGTGGGGTGCTGACGAGTTCGATTGGGCGATGGCGAGGGTGGTTATATAGAGATCGTACAGATGTGTAAGGATCGGGGTGCTTATCAACATCAATAGGGCAATGTCGGAGGCGGCGTCGAACGGTCACGTGAAGATCGTAAAGTTGTGCAAGGAGTAGGGCGCCACTAACTTTGACTGGGCGATGTCGAATGTGGCAAAGGGTGGCAACGTGAAAATCGTGACTATGTGCCAGGATTGGGGTGCCACACAGGGGCGTAGCTAGGCATTTTCAAGTTGTACGCACAAGTGCAGTAGCTACCGGTTTTAAGGGCCCCCTCTCGTAAAAAAATTACAAGGCCAAAAAGGAAATTTTCGTCTCAAAGTGTACGCACGTGCGTAAATGCGTACAGGAAACTACGCCCCTGCCACAGACTTTGACTGGGCGATGTCGAATGCGGCAAAGGATGTCCACGTGAAGATCATAGAGTCGTGCAAGGAGTGGGGTGCCGATGACTTCAACGAGGCGATGGCGGAGGCAGTAAAAGGTGGCCGCGTGGATATCGTAGCAATGTGCAAGGAGTGGAGTGCCGATGAATTTAACAAGGCAATGTTGGAGGCGGTAAGGGGTGACCACCCGCAAGTCGTAGCATTGCTCAAGGAGTGGGTGCCAACGACTTAAGTTAGGAAAGTGAGAAGTCTGCTTAGAGAGGCAGGTTTTCTTGATAGTAACATTAAAAAAATGAAGCTGCTGGAGATTAGGGAGTTGTGTAAGGAGTGTGAGATCAGTTTACCACCATAACGAGCCTGAACTGGTGCGGTGTCACCATTCCCACCAAGGAGATTAAACCTCCAGAGCAATCGAAGAAGATTCGGAACAACAATCCAAAAAGAGTAAGGGTAGATGTAGATATCCTCAATGACGATGGTGAGATATATAGATGTTGTCGAATGATTCCCGCAAGTGCCACGACTATCCACAAGTATGCAGAAACTGGGAGGGCATTCAGAGGAAGGTACGTATTCACACTGTTAAAATTCACACTGAGGTTGACCCTTAAGTTACGCAATTAGTATGACTTAATGACGATGTTGTTTATAAGTGAGACAAAAATTACCTAAGTTAAGGATTGGGGTTATACACATGTGTACGTCATAATGGAGAGTAAGACCGTTCAACAGCTGAGAGATGTGGCAAGAAGGCGCGGTATTCGAGGCTATACTAAGCTCCGAAGAGCCGAATTGGTTACTAAGCTTTTAACCGCCACTCAAGACCTGTTAAATACGTTAGACGCACCCCAATCTCATGGATTGGCGGAAACGTCCTTTTCAGAGTTGAGGAGCATTGCGAAAGGAATGGGTCTATCTGCATACGGAAAGCTCAAAAGGGCAAAGTTGGAGTTGATACGAGAACAATCCTCAGGTTTAAGCCTAACGAATGCATCTTTGCCAGACAAGCTCAAAAGGGCGCATAATCAAAATCCCACCCCAAACCTAATGGATGCACCTATTCCCGAGATCAAAGTGCCAATTCTTAAATCAACGTCCGTTACTGAGAGAGCGGTATACTGAGAGAGCGGTATACTGAGAGAGCGGTATACTGAGAGAGCGGTAAGAAAACGGCTGGTGAGAAGTTTCTAAAGCTCAAACATGGTTCATACAGACTTCACAAAGTTTTCTTCAAGGACTTTGTAAGGACTTTCAAGGACAATCCGCACTTTTCAAGGACTTCTTTTCCACAGAATCACACCTTAATGAACTCAATATTCTACGCATATCAGACCCAATGTTAGACCTTTTCTTTGACTTGTTTGAACAATGAATCATTCATTGCTGCTCTAACGATCTTTTGGAGACAAAAATGTGGCTGTTTTACTATCTTCTCAAACATCCAAGGAGGTCTCAATAAAATTCAAGGAGTTTTAGTAAAAATTCAAGGTCTTTTCAAAGACAAAACCTAATCTGTCAAAATGCAAGTACTTTTCAAGGACCTGGCATTATTTCAAGGACTTTTCAAGACCCGTGCGAACCGTGTCAAAGAGCAGATCGAGGGTATCTACGCAACTCTCAAAAGGGATTTTAGAACACACGCAAGGAAGTCCGCATTGAAAGGCTACTTCAAAAACTTCAGGGTTGATGGAAAGCCTGGGTACGACATCCCAACCTTCATGAGAATCCTAGCACCAAAAGTTTTGTCTAACGTGCCTGATGAAACGGGAGATAATCGCAACTGGTAAGATCATACAAACATTAGCGTACTACCATACAAAGAACGAAATAGTCTCGGACGCCACCGATCTGTCTGATATGTATCAGAAAGGATGGTTGAGTTGAACAACAAGTTTGAAAACAACGGAAGCGGATGGGTATTCAAGAGGCCGGTCATTTACATAGACTTCTACATCGATAAGTATGATCCTCTCCCCGGTTCGTCTTATCTTTTCTTACCTGGATCCCTTGCAAGTAAGAAGGCAGCGATAAACGTTAAGATCGAGAATGATGAGGAGTGTTTCAAGTGGGCTATCACCTCCACCATCTTTCCGGTGGATAAGGATCCACACCAGTTGACGTGAACAATGCGTTACAACGCTTAGAACTTCAACTTGAAGAACATCACATTCCCAATGAAGCCCAGAGACATTGACCAGTTTGAACGACAGAAACCATATCTCGGTTAACGTCTACTGCGGTGAGGATGATGCGCGGCCACCGAAGGTACCTATGGCTAATTCTAAGACAACCGTCAACCTGCTACTGCTGTCTAAGGATGAGGTCCAACACTACTGCTGGATAAAGAACATGAGTCAGTTATTTTCATCGATGATGAGCAACACTGAACATAAAAGACACTGGTGTAACAGACGTATCAATTCATTTGCCACAAGTAAGTCGCTTGAGATGCATCAGGAATGCTGTCTTACCCATAAGGCTGTAAAGGTTATGATGCCTGAAGAGGTTACATATTTATCTTTATATAACCACAACAGGTCGACAAGGGTACCGTTCGTAGTCTATGCAGACTTTGAATCATTTACGCGACCCATGGTGACATGTCAGCTTGACGATAAGGGTAGCTTTATAAAGCAATAAAAGAAGCATGGGCCATTAGGTTTGTGTTATAAGATCAAGTGTTTTGATGACGAGGTGTATAGCCAATCCACAGTAATCTTTATGAAGAGAAAGGAAGATGATGACGTAGCACACATATTCGTGGATACCCTTGAATGGGACATGAAGGCGATCTACAATAAGTTCAAGTTCGCCAAGAAGATGGTGATCACGAAAGCTGAACACAATGCATTTGAAGAGACGAGTTGTTGTCACATCTGTAAGGGTGAATTTACGAGTGCGCAGATAGACCCTAAGGAGAAAGTGCGTGATCACTGCCACCTAACGGGGAAGTACAGATGAGGCGCCCACAACAAATGCAACCACAAGTATCAAGTACCCAAATTATTCCCTGTAGTTTTCCACAACCTATCAGGGTATGACTCCCACCTCTTCATATGGAACTTAGGTGTTTCTAAGCGTAAGGCCGACTGCATGAGAAGTACATCTCATTCACAAAGCACATCGTCTTCACCGACAAAAAGAAGGAAGTGATCGTGAAGCATGAGCTTAGGTTCATTGATAGCTTTAGTTTATCTCAGTTAGTGGAGAACATGATCAAGTGTGGTAGGTGTGTGAGCTGCCATGGTGGGAAGTTATGTCAAAGTCCATCAGACGTGAACCTTACCCACACGAAAGAACACTTTGGTGAAATGAAATATCTACTGATGAGAAAGGGTGTCTCTCCCTACGATTATGTCAGCGACCTATCAAAGCTAGATAAGATATCACTACCCCCAATCGAGGAGTTCTACTCAAAGCTGAACGATGAGGACATTTCGGTTTAGGATTACAAACATGGACTGGGTTTAACATCCAGACTTTGAGGGAGTATCACGACCTATACCTCAAGTCTGACGTTCTCCACCTCACAGATGTTTTCGAGAACTTTAGGGACGTGTATTGAAACAACTATGGGTTAGATACAGCATGGTATTACACCGCACCTGGACTGGCATGGGATGCCGCACTCAAACTAACGGAGATCAACCTAGAGCTGTGGAGTGATTCAGACATCCTGCTTATGTTTGAAAAGGGAATCCTTAGCGGTATCTCAGCTATAATCACCAGGTATCGTCAGGCCAACAATCTCTACAGGTCCTCAGGGTACGACCTATCTCCCCGCGGTTAGCAGAGCTTGGAGTAAAGGTTCTCCTGTACATTCTGCGATCAGCTTTCAATCCACGAGCTTCACGCGGTAATTGAGCTGGATCGAGTTTTTTGCGAAATGGTTGCCATGTTTAAGAGGTACTACCTAAGTGTGTATATGTCTTTAACATGGATATCGAGGTAGTCCCAACCGAAAAATATCTGTTGTTTCCTCATGGTGATGATGATGATGAGGACCTGGGGACCATTACTGAGGAGGAAATCCCCATGCACTGGCACAACTATGACAGGGAAGGCGCGCACCCCCGGCTGAAGGTGGCTGAAACCTCATTCATTGAAGGAACTACTCCAAATGGTTTGTTTACGTTAGTAATATTGCGAGAAGGGAGTGAGATGTAGATAGGGTGAAGGAGTTTTACCCCAATGCTCACATAAGGGGAGGTAACATCGAGGTAGGGGTTAGTGACGAAGGGAGAATGACTCTACATGTGCTTGGGAGTAAGGAAAAGCCCATACCCCTACTTACAAAGGATGGCGAGCAGTACACCAAGATGGGAAAGGACATGAGAATGGCCCTTGGCCCAACGACAGAGGAAGCACTAAGGGAGGTCGAAGCTGCACAAAACCAACGTAACCTTAGCTCACAGGCTCTACGTGATGTCGAGGAGTCGGATGCCCGTAATACATTACACAGCTCAAATGTAATGTCTTTTCTTTGGTGGGAGTTACGGCTACTATTTGTTACGTGTTATTAGCATGAAGACTGGTAGGTTGTGGTCGTACCCCTTTCGTTTATGCATCAACTTATGTAGGAGGTGCGTATGCTTGGGTGCCATTAGGTGTGTTAGAAGATTAGCCATCCACACCTCGAACGTATCATCGCCATCCTTCATTATTAGAGTAATGATGTGGCCTATACCCCATGATACCTTAATTTCTCTATTTTCTCCTATGACATATATACCCTTGGGGAGATCTACCCATTTGATAGTCTTCACAAAGTCGCTAGACACACCGTCAGCTTCAAAATCTGCTATCGTGGAGAATCGTACATTCGCCATTTTCGCTTCAACTTCTTGCGTCGGGATACTTCACACTCACACAGGTAAGAACGTGAAAGTCTTTTATCACTTTTCTTGAATACCTCATAGTACCACAGTAGCCGCCATTGTGGGTCCAGTTTAAATCGCTTTTGCGCCAGAACCGGCGATTCCCTCACGGCTATCACTTCAACCTCTAAGGGCACGCTGGGTAATCAGGACAATCATGGCGGGAAATACACTGTGTATCAGAATCTGATATCAAATATATTCACCAAGCAATAAAATATCGTATTTAACGTGCGACATTAAAAAAAATTACGTGACGTCACACGTTCGGGTCCTGCGTAACACCCACTTTATAGCTTGGTGAATAATAAACAGGATATTACATGGCAGCTTGGAGATATGGTTTTATCTTCTCGTGGTGAATTTGTTGTAATACGCTCACTCGCTGCCCTCACTCGTGTATTACGGCATTCACCACTCCAAGATAAAAACCATATCTCTGTTCGGCTATGTAATATCCTCTATGTAATGTATACCTTGCTTTTTTCTGTATCTCATCTACCAGTGCATTAATGTGTTCGTCCATAAACTCCAGTTTCTCGTTCTTTTTGGCATGGATCTTCTGTAGCCGGCATATCCTGTCCACCAGTATTTTCTTGTCAGGTTCTAAGTCTGCACGTATTGACGGAGGAACTGGCTGTAAAATCTGTACCGAGTCCTGTGCCTGAACCTGCAATTGAAAACAGCAACATCTTGTACGATAAGTCTAGCAAATCAAAAGAAGGTTGTTAGTTAAATAAAACCTCCCATTATATTGTAAGTCATCCAGTGTTCTCACAAGAATTTTGTAGCTTGAGGTCCAAGAACCCACAAAGATAAAAACTGTGGAACATTTCAGATGAGCCATTTCGTAAACTGGTAAAGGATTGGGACCGAGTGTGTAAATTGAATTGAAACATTTTATTTTTTATTTTTTTTAGAATTAAAATGAACCCCAAACAAGAAAGATCACATCGAAATTAGTATGTTTACTGAGTTTGAAGATGTTTGAGTTAATAACAAGTGAATAGCAAGCTTTTTTAAAAATAAGAGTTCAGGATTGGGGGACAGCCGTGCCCCAGACCATACTGAGTTCTCTTATTTTTGTTATTAATTTTTTGAAAACTTACCACCTCATTAATATTGATCATTGACCAGGGCCAATTAACAGGTGCGGTATTTGTGGATTTACGAAAAGCGTTCGACACGGTTGATCATTCGATCCTGCTCAACAAGCTATCAGCCCTTGGTGTCACTGGTCACGAGAACAATTGGTTTGATGGCTAGTTATCTGGTTGGTCCCAGGTTGTAAGCTTTCATGGTACTCTCTCACACTATGAACATGTGACTGTCGGCGTTGCCCAGTGGTCAATCCTGGGCCCGCTGTTATGTGTACTGCATGTTAATGACCTTCCAGATGTAATCCATCATTGTAACATTCTGCTTTATGCAGATAACACTGTATTGTTTTTCTCTGATTCAGATGTTTCAACAATTGCGAAGAAGCTTAATAACGAAATGGAGGTTATCGACTCTTGGCTAAGGGAAAATGGCCTTTTCCTGAATGTTACCAAGACTGAGACTATGCTATTTGGAACTTATGCAAAACTGAACAATGTAGATAATTTTGATATTCAAATCAATGGACACACCATTAAGCATGTCTTTGAATTTAGATATTTAGGTGTCGTATTCGATCAACATGTTTGCTGGAATGCCCATGTAAAGTATATACTGGCTAAGGCTGGAAAAAGGGTAGGAATGTTAGGGCATATTAGGCATAGCTTAACAGCGCATTGTTCAAATATTTCTTATATAGCATTTATTCGTCCTATTCTTGATTATTGCGACACCGTATACCATTGTTGTGGAGAGATGAATAGTCAATATCTAGAAAGGCTACAAAGATGCGCGGCACGCATAGTTTGTAAATCTTTTGATAGTGACAGTGCAATGGACTCCTTAAAATGGGGAACTCTTTCCCGTAGGCGTGAGTTTCACATTTTCAACCTAGTAAAGAAATGTATAAGTGGTCGCTGTTCGCAATTGTTTATGAATTATTTTACATTTAATAGCAGTGTTTCACAGCGCGAAACTAGACAAAGCCATCTCTTGCATAACAGAAATCTCGAAGCGTAGTTTTTATTATCATGGATGTATAGTTTATAATGGTTTCCGATCTTAATTTTTAATAGATTTTGACGATTGAAATGATTTTTAGATATGTTAGTTTTATATAAAGTCATATTTAGTGATCAATTAGCATATATGAGTAGTTAATAGTTTGTATTCATATCTTAGTATTAACATTAGTTCTATCTACCATTTTAATATTTTAAAACAGGGCTCCTATTGATAACAGTAACATTTTGTAACTGAAAGGATTACCCTGTTGAAATAAAGGTGTCTATCTACATGTATCTAGATCCAAACGTTCCCAAACTCAGTCAGCACACTAATTTTGATGTGATCTTTCCTGTGGTGTGGTTTATTTTTAATTCGAATAAATACTTGGTCCCAGTCCTTTTTTCGTTTATGAAATGAAATGGCCAAAAGGATTTCCTTTAGAAATCGAATATTTTTATTCAGTTTCACAACTTCTTTTACCACCGTTGTCCTTTTAGAACTTATTTTGACACCCAGTTTGTCTGCTTTGAGCTCTTCGGGCCCTCCGTACGTTTGTAGGGTCCCATTTCGAAAAAAAATATGAGAGAATCCTGTGTGATCTGGTGAGAACACTGGTCATCATAAGTTGTTGCCTGTTCATCCCTTTTGACATTTATTTATTTATTTAACCCTTCCAGCCCAGGTAACATCCACAATCTTCGGATCAATCACAGGAAACTATCCACCCACCCCTCCCTTGGGTATACATGTGTAATTAATGACCAACCATTAAATTTAGTGTGAAACGGGGTGAGGAGTGAAGGAACCGTGATTGATCCTTGTTACGAGAATTGGGTGATCAACTCCAATATTCTAATGACCTGCCTGCTTCACTTTATTCCAATATCTTAAAGAGAAGTTAGATATCTGTTCATCACCCTTGGGGCTTAAGGGATAACTATTCAAACTAATTTCCCACCTCTTTCTTTACGTCTTGGTGAAAGTTTTAAAAACCCAAAATGATACCATCCCCGTACAATCACCTATACTAGAAACAAACGTCCTTGCGTCACTGATGAAATCCAATTTGGTGGTGATTTGTTCGAAGCTTCAACTGCTGTATATGAAGTCTACTAATGCGGAACAGGAATTCCTCGGTTGAATTGAAATTTAGGTTGGTTTTAGAGGAAGGGGAAAACCCTTGGAGCAAGGGACAGATTCCAACAAACTCACATAGGCACCGTGTTGGGAGATCGAACCCAAGCCACAGGTGAGAGGCAAAGCACTTACCACTATGCCACCCTGGTTCCCCTAAAGAGTATGCTATGCACACAGGTTTGCACAAGACTTCTGTCAGTCAAAACAGAACTTGACTGGGTTCCCAGCTTTTCATCCAGTTGCAAAAGCTCTTATGCAAAAGCCAATCAACAGTTGCTTTGAATTGACAGGAGCAAAACTGTCTCGAGCAAAAAAGACATCACTGGTCAAGGAAAGGTATAGTGAATTCATTAACATACCCCTGAATCGGTAACGCATGCTGTTGTCGATGGATTATTGATTGTTGTGGGTGAGGTACAGTTGCTGCTGATTTTGTCCAGTGAATTAGTAGATGACGACTTCGAGTCACCATTAAGGCTCTCTTTGGAGCCAAGTTGATTGAACTCGAGCTTTTCGACTTGCCTTTAGTAAAATAATATTTATAATCATTACTATCATTGACAACTCATTATCATCAGTGTCACCATCATTATAATCATCATTATAATCATCATCATCTACATCATCATCTGCATCATCACCTGCATCATCAACAACATCACCATTACCATCATTATCTCATCATCAATAAATATAAGTAATATAATTACTTATAGTTAACAATAAATAAAATTGCAAGGTTTCTATTGGCAGATATATAGTTGAAAGGGGTGCAGCCATTCTATGAACTTCGTGATCAAGAAAACTGTGAGAAACTCACGAAAAAGCATTTTTAAGTGATTTTTGTCTGCAGCCTGCATGGGCCTGGCCAGCCAATCAGATGATGAGTTTGCTGATGGTGGCTGGGTTATGCAAACAATTAATATTTTTAAAAAATACCAAATAATTTACATCATAACTAGAATTACAAGTGGAAAGAAGGTCATCACCAGATATCTGTAACAAAAGCTATAAACAGGAAACTGTTGGATTTCTTGTAATAATTAATCTATGACACAAAAGTATAAACAGTTTTGCTTGACGAAGTAGTAAATCTGGATCAACCAATAAAGAAATACAATGTAGATAGTGTACTCTGGATGCAACTTTTGTAGTCTACTCAGGATTCATATAAGGGAGATGTTCCACGTACTTACCTTCTGGACTGCTGCAGCTGTCTTGTTAAATCCTAAATAAATCATATTGGTGATAAGAATATTTAAGTCATGCACATGTTACCGATCCAAGACATCAATGGTCAGTAAGCGGTTGTCTGATAACTTAACATAGGCTTACAAAGCGGACCACTTACATGTACCAACTATGGATCAAATTGTCCACGTAAGCATAATGCATACTGCATAACAATTACAGCAAATACAATACAGTATTTGTCTTTGTACATATACCGACCACCAACTATGGATCAAGTTGTCCACTTAAGCCCTCATCATGACACCAATGCATAACAATTACAGCAAATTATACAATTTATCTTTTCTTTTCATATGCTGCCCGTTTTAGGATTGTTGTCTTCGGATTTTTTCCTTATTCTCGCGGAACAAGGGAACAACAGGTTAGTTTTATGGTTACTATTGCATTCGACCATCTTGATTCGACTTTTCCTTATTCCCGCGGAACAACGGAACAACAGGATTAGTTTTATGGTTACTATTGCATTCGACCATCTTGATTCAACCATCTTGTATTACATCGTGACCTTATTCCCGCCGAACAACGGAACAACAGGATTAGTTTTATGGTTACTATTGCATTCGACCATCTTGATTCGACCATCTTGTATTACATCGTGAATTTCAGACAAACACAGGCGGAATAAGAGGAATAGGCGTACTAAGCATTCGAACATCGTGAATTTCAGACAAACACCGGCGGAATAAGAGGAATAGGCGTACTAAGCATTCGAACATCGTGAATTTCAGACAAACACAGGCGGAATAAGAGGAATAGGTGTGTACATGGATGTACCTGCCGTGGAGCCAGTCAATTATTTGTAGCTGTTTCACTCACTGAGTGACAAAAAACTACGGACAGCTTAAAACGTATTATGCTTATGTAGCGATTTGACACTGATATGAGGTAACTAACTCCTTTTGGGTTATCATCAGGATCAATTTTATGTTTGCTTCCTGCTTTACATACTACCAACCGTCGGCATTTTGTAAGTGTATTGAGACTACAGAATCTAGAATGTCCACCGGTTACATTTTCAATTGAAAACCCATTTGTACGTATACGGTTTGGTGTTTCATGAATAAGATGTTTTCTAATAGCGTTTATTTCTTTATCCGCACGATAATGACGCTTCATAAAAAACGTAGTTTTCGAAAACACTCAGAAATGAGAAATTGTAAACGTCTAAGGTTGAAAGAAGCGTGAGAATGAAAAGTTTGTGTCACTTATTTATATATTAAATAATAATGATTTACATATTTGAATCAAACTTGAAACAAACTTATGTACATGTAGGTCAGGTGTGTGTACACAAACAGACTTTGATGTTCTTCCCATATTTCATGACCATTTTGATCAGTTGCAAGTCGTACACTGCCATGTTATAAGCATTACATCGCACAAATAAGGTGTATATATAAAATTATGCTTGGAGATCGTTTCCGTGAGCTTTTGCCACATAACTCCTTTCTCTTCCCAAGGGTATAAGGCTGCAAACGCACAAAACAAATTTTAAAACTTTGTCTGTTCATTACAGCAAGTGTTATCTCCACTATTTTTCATCCTTTTCTTTTTCTTTATTTTAGGATAAAATAATTCCATTTTATCCTTGGTTTAATTTTTATTTTATTTTGTTCTAGTGTATGGTAATATATGATAAACAAAGGAAAACTGATCAAAATCAAACCAAAGGTAAAATTGAACCACAACATATACATACGATTGTACGCACGCTTTGATTGGCCCCCAAAAATTATAACTGAGAGTAAAAACTATGAAAAAGCCGTGTTTTATTCTATTGGTTTGAAGTGATTCATGTATAGAAAAAGTATAAAACACTGATGCCATGTTTACACGCAAATAATTTACCAGCTTTAGTAAACTGATGATATCCGAAGAGGTAAAGTGTTCATTGTAATGTGGAAAGGAACCTAAAACACAAGGTTTTTCCACCGGTGGTAAGTGAGGCAGTGATGGTACGACATTACAACCACATCACATTACATGGGCGGTTTCATGTAAAAGAATGATCGATGTTTTGAAGTATAATAGAAAAACCTTTGTAGAGGTACGACATTCTATCAAATTTGGCGCCATATTTGTGGTTAGATTTTTAAGGCATTATATGCTGCTAGGCTTAGATACAAATATCCGGATAATTTTGGAGATATTTAGAAGCTCCTGGGATATTTAGAAAATTCCGAGATATTTAGAGGAAAACAAATTTTCTGGAATATTTAGGACTTTTAAAGCATACTTTGGGGGTTTTCTGGCGTTTTTCCTTGATTTATCCGAGCCAGCAATATAACTATCCAAATTATCAATTGATCTTCTTGCATCCCCTCTATCAGAAATAAGTAGTAGGAGAGGGATGGAATTACCCCCCTTTTTAGGGCGCTATGCTAATTTTTAGGGGGCTCTCGTTAATTCGGATGACGTCACAGTCCTATTGTCCATTGAATTAATTAAGGAATAATTTTTAGGGCGTACGCCAAATTTTTAGGGCGTATGCATTAATTCGGATGACGTCACAGTTCTATTGTCCATTGAATTAATTAAGGAATTATTTTTTGGGCGTACGCCTCATTTTTAGGGCGAATGCATTAATTCCGATGACGTCACAGTTCAATAAGTTACCCTGGACCACAGTGTATCTTCTAAATATTCAGTTCAGTAACAACGGATCTTCTATCATTGATCAAGTGCTTGAAGTAGTGAGACGTGAAATACATCCACTGAATGACATTGAACAACACGGCTTTGCCTCAAGATATTCTGTGTCTGTTCCAGAACAATTTTTTAGAAAAGACGAAGAGTTTATGCAGATAGATTCACTTTGTAGTGCGTTTTCTGAACAGATTTTTAGAAAAGACGAAGAACTGCACATTGATTGACTTTGTAATTACTTTAACTTTTAAATCCTCCTCCTCCTCCTTGTCCCTTGGTAATTGTAATTGTCCCTTTCCACATCAGAGTCATTTATCGTTCGTTTGGAAAAATCTTCATGTCTGAGTTCACGCCACATCCTGCTACTTAAGTGCTAGATTTTCTTTCCCGGCGAATTTATATAAACATGTGCATATCGAGAACTGAGAAATCGGGTTATTTCTACTATACTTTCGAGAGGTTAATAACAATAAATAACAACACAGCCGACGGCACCAACAAAACCTGGATCGGATTGGATTGGATCGGATCGGACCGGACCGGATCGCCGATCGTCACATCACAAGAGGACCATTTTATAGTTCGGTAATTTGCTCGAGGGTAGTACCTATCCTTGAAGTCAAGGTTTATGTCCCATCACCCAGATCACCGACCGAGAAAAGAAGTGGTTCGATATTTTTTTGATTTGAGTGTTGCGTCTATGAGTTATAGAGGTTTCTATTTCCAATATGCTAATGTATGTTCAAGTCTCAGTATGGGCATCGCGTCTTTTTTTTCACTGCGAAATTTGTTTTAATATCTTTTTTCCCTTTTTGTCTTACTGCATTCCCTTAAAGTGCCAATAACCCCCAAAAAAATATTTTTGACGTCTATTCTGTATAGCGCCCTGACAAAGAATTCGAAAAAATAAAAGTGAAAAAACTAAACTTCGACGATTTTACTGGCGTCAAAGTTAGCGAAAACATCCGTTTTGGGCTTCCTGTTTCCAGTTGGAAGTCAGCGCGAGTCTTGGTGAGGGCCTGGAATTATGACGTCAATCGGGCGCATTTTACTACAACTACCAGAATCCTTTGCACGGTTTCTTTTGTTCCTTTAATTTAGACTATTGTCTTGGTATTCTCAAAGGAGTTGGAAAATCTGAATAAGAAAAAGAATTCAAAAAGGAAAAACGTCCTATTATAGTCTAATCAATAGGAAATAAACTCCATCACAAGAAAGAGCACAACGAAATTAGTAAATTTACCAAGTTTGGTGATATTTCATTGGATATTTATCATGTGGTGAGCTTGCAAGAGTCGCAGAAATAAGAGACGTTTGTATGGGATTGAACGAACGCCTGACTACATACACGTCACAGGCCACTGGTCTCCAGGCTCCCAAAGGGAATTGAAAACTGACGGCCACATGTTCTGGTTCTCAACTTTGAAACGCCGTAAAAAAAATTCTGTTGAGTTTTAGCCTCCTATTTTTGCTTTAAGTTCTAAATAATGGTTTAAAGTTTCAATTCAAAAAAAATAATTTTGGGGGTTATAGGCACTTTAAAAGCTTTTATTTCAAATGTGACTACAAGAACGGAGTTCTTTTTAACCTTTGAAATGCCAAGAACACCTATCATCCACATATATTTTATTAAGGGATGTTAGAACATTTATTTTGCAAAAGCTCGACTGCCGCAGGGAATGTAGTATTTTGAACATCGACATCGTCCATGGCGAAGCTTCAAACGGTTTGTGATCGTTTGTCAAACACTCGTAAACCTTACGCCGAGTACACGGCTTTAATTCCATGTGACTTCTCTTCCTTCACAAAGAAAAGAGCTTCGTCTACTTGTGCAACCATTACTATGGGTTTCAAAGAGTATTGTGGACAATTTCTGGACTGCCGGGTATTTTCAAAACTGTTTCGAAATCTCGAAAAAAAAATGAGGTCGCTCGCTCAGTCTGCCTAAATTCAGAAAATCAGTATTAATGAAACTCATAACATTTGCTAAAATCGCTTCCTACTTCTAAACAAAGATATAATACTGTGAATCAGTGGGCATCTAGTATTTTCAAAACTGTTTCTGGTATATACATGTAAGCCCGGCACAGTGTAAAAAAATACGCTTATTCAAACCCACAACCATCAACAGAATCGCTACACCATTCTAAACGAAAATAGCGTAATTTGGGCGTACTCAGTCAGTGCTGTTATTAGTATTTCTAAAGTCGGGGGAAAATTGAGACCATTTCAGGATGACAGTATTATTTTACCTTCAGCGTCTGTTCTTATCCAATGTCAAAAAAGAAACTGCAAAAAGAAACACACATGTAAACAAGAAAAAACAAAAAACAAAACAAGAAAAAACAAAAAACAAAACAAGAAAAAAAAGATACAATGCCGATACTTGAACTCGGGGCCCTGAACTGGAAAGCAAGAGCGTTAACCATTAGACCACAGTGGCTCTTTGTTACCAAATACAAAGGGCGTGTTCACGGCTGATTACCGTTCTTTATGTAAAAGGTGCGAACTGAACAAAGGCTATAAAGCCATATACATATATATATACATACATATCTACCATGTTTTCACAAAAGGGGGTCTTAGGTTCTAGGGCTCCTTTTGTGAAAACAGCGTAGATCTTGTGTGCCTTTAGCTTTAAAAGCCAGTAACTCGCGCTTCTGCCGTTTTCTTGAAAGCGCAAATGACAGTTTACGACTTTTATGGCCTTTCTTTCCAATAATTGATCTCTAGGTATTTTATGGGGGTGGTGTGGGGTGGGGAGGAGTAGTTTGCCTGACGTATGGCGCAACGATTTGCTTAGTGAAAGATGTACATTTTCCACTAGGTCTGAGAAAAAAAGCGCATTTTTTGGATGAAAACGTTGAAAAGTGAGTTAAACAAGTACGCATTAATTTACTTGTGTAACCTAAATTTCAAAGTGGCGCCATGTCTCGAGCTTTTAATGGATTTCGATGCACTACACGGCAATACAACGTTCTCGTCCTGTAGACTGATTACGTTTACTTTATGGAATTTTGCTGTATTTTCAGTAAAAATACCAGAAAATGGCCTTTTTCTAACCTAACCCTAACCTCTAGCTCTCAAATAAAGAAATTATGGGATAGATCTATCACAAGTAAATTATGGGATAGAAAGGCCAGAAAAGTCTTAAACTGTCATTTGCCGTTTCAAGAAAACGGCAAAAACACGAGTTACTGGCTTTTAAAGCTAAAGGCACACAAGATCTATATCTATATCTATTTATATATATCTATTTAGGGGTTAGCAAGGGGTTATCGTCATGCTCGAGTACGTAAAATAAATATTTGAATGTGATATAAATGGATGTGAAAGGGAAAATGACCAAGTTCAGATACCACGGTTGAATTAGTCGATTTTGAATTAATTCCGAGTAACATTTTAATGTGTAATTTTTCACATAACAGCGCATAAAAAATGGGGTACCATTTTTTATGGAAGCTATATGAAAGGGTTACCTCCCCGTATAAAACTTTGTTTTAAAACGAAGACCCCATTTTTCTCTCTCAGCTTTATCGTAACCGAACTAAGAAAGTCATTTATCACAGAGCTAATAGAGAAAGAAAACAAACTGGCGACTTCACTTTTTCTTCTTTTCAAGATCTACAACAGGAAGACCCTTACATGTATTTCCTCTCGGCTTTATCTTATAAACCAAAGTTTAGGATCGACGAGAAGGCTGGGAGAACAGGTTCTCGATCCTGAACTTTGACTTACATGTAGAGAGGGTAGCAGAACCTCTGGCACCCCTTGACCAGCCAAATACTAGACATACTTCTCTCCTGATACGGGAAGGAGCTTTCAGCCGGCTAGAAATCACGTTTCGTCCTATTGTCCCACGTGTTTGCATGATTGTGTGTGGTTAATTGACAGCTTCTCATAATTAACACATCTGTCAGTAACAATATTCTTTACACTCGCAAAGAGATCAATTTGGTGAACTTTTAGATCTTATCGCACTGGAACAAGTTCTGTCAATTTTACATAAAAAGCTGTCATCGCTACACTTGTCACAGTGCGATTGCCTTTTCTGAGATTGTAGAAAAAATCCTAAGGACAACAAAACTTCAAAGTTTTCGAATGTTTCTCTTGTCCTGCCTCAAAGCAGGACAATGCAGGACAACATTTTATAGAAGAAACACAGGCTATTGTTTTTGAAATTAAACTGTCATATTTGTCATATTACAATTAGATTACGCGGTGAACCGAACGTGCTGTTCTTGAGAAAGAAAAGGTAAACATTTTGACGTCTGTGAGAGAACAAGAAATCCTAGTGCGATGGTGCATTTCGATTGTCAAAGTTGTCAGGGTTGTTTGGGCAAAATATTTTTCGCGCGACATTTCAAATGTTATCCTTTAGTGCGATTCGGCCCTACAAAGGGAGGATCTTGATAAAATCAGTCAACGTTAGTCTGCTAATCCGATTTATCGCCGGTTGAGCGCTCTTGTAGCATGCTTCGTTGTTAGTATAATTAAATTTGCCGTTTGGACACTAACTTCGAAGAAAAGTGGACAAACAAAGGTTGTTTCTCTCAATTTCGAAATCATTTCAAAAAAGTAAAATTCCATAGTTCCAAAGACTGTAGCAGATACATTGAATCTTCCAAAAAACGTGAATAAATCGCGGTGGCCCATCTAGCCGATACAATCATCACAGTGCCAACAGAAAGAAAGCCAAGGCTAAACTAGGGCAAATTTCAGTTGCGCTGTGTTTATCTGCGACAATAAACGATTCATTGCCAACACCGACAATGTTATCCGGTTTACAGACCCCTGGCGATAAAAGTTCCCTGTAGGTAATGTGTAGGAACCGAATACCCGCAAAGCTTCTTTTAGTTGTCTGCTCATTATTTGTGACTTTCTTAGCTTTCTGCTAATTATTTGTGGGGTCTTCAGTCTTCGTTTTGTAGGTCTTCGTTTTATAGACACCTTTAGAATTTACCATAATAATTATGAATTAAACATCTATCTTCAGGATCAACTGGTAAAGGGCGCTTGTGTTAATTTTTAAATTTCATAAAAGCACTAAGGCCCAGTTCAAACGCCGTACTTTTCATGCGTCGTTCAATTGTTTCAATTAGGTACATGAAAAGAACAGCGTCTGAATCGAATTGGAATGGCCTAATTGTGATTCTGAACGGCTCAGGCGTTCGAACGCCTGGGTCAGCCAAAAAGTAATAACTAGTTCGATGCAAACAAACGATCACCAGAAGTGGTACAATGGGAATACTTAGCAATATTTAGCAACAACCTTTACAATGGAATCGTCCCTCATAGACATAGTATACAAAAATAAATATCTCATTAAAACTAGTATACCTAACAGGTAGTGAATGCTGCTCCACTCAGTTAAGAAAGTGTATTAGAAGAGAACCTACATAACAATGCCAAGGTGTTGGATAAAATATATTTTGTAGTTTTGGGCTTATCGTACGACTGAATCCTGTTTAAGATGTGGTGTGTATCTCAAACGTTGTCCCGACTTATTCTAAATATGAATTAAGAACAGCGCATGAAAAGAACGGCAGGAGTTTGAAATGGGCAAGCGTTTCTGTTTGTTTTCCCCCCCGGGTTTTTCGTTTTTTTGGCCGCGCGAGAATAGAGAGAGCGACACTTGCTACACAGGCTAGGCCTGAGTGGGGTAATCAAAATGAGCACATTTGGAATCGTAATAACGACTGGAGAACACTCCTAATCCGGGATCAAAAGCTAAACAGGGTTATTAAGTGGTCGAAAGACTAAAGAATTTGGCAATGTTAAAATGGTAGGTTACGCATTGTCAAGTTTCCGTCGCAGTTTAAAGAACTACTTACTGGAGGGGACAGAAACTTGGATGGAAAGGAAAACCAACAGTGAACGATTGTAAAGGAAATTCCAACAATTTCTTTCCAAAATCTCGATGTAAACAGCAACATCTTCCAAGGACATCGACGAGCATGTGTTGATGCGTGAGCTCTGCATCAAGTTGTAAATAATACTTGTGCGAAGATCAGTATTACAATAGGCCCTTTGCAGCTAACAGTCACATGCTGATATAATACTTCATTAACGAATGAATTGAGCTCGTGATCCCCATGGGAAAGGCGTTGCCATGAATACTGGAGAGCAAGCTATCTTCAAAAACGCAGTTTTAGAAAGAACTGCAATCGATTGGAGGTGGAAAATAGCATTTACAAACAGGTTTTGCTAATAACAACACCGATCTCGTACAAGGCCTGTAAATATTAAATGAAGTCAGATATTTTTTGCTCTCCAGTACAACCACGTGATTTGTTAGCTGCAAAGGGCCTATTTCTAATCTTCCTCACACAGTTATTTGGCACGTGCAAAAGTGCCATCTTAAAAGCATTCACACCTTCAAAAGTTCTCTTTGAAGTCATTATGATGAGGGCTTCATCCTCTCATATTTCCGTAACTTGCAAATTTATGTTCCTCATGTCAGAGATGTTTCTTTTATTTTCATCCTGTATAGTATTCTTCGCTAAACTTCGAGCTTGAACTGCTTCAATTGAAAATACATATCCTTTCCTTCTCTTGCTCATCCTAAAAGCAAAACTGAACTCAGGCAAAAGAAAAAGTACCCGGATGTTGAGCCTGCGGAACAGCGCCCACGCAAACAGTTAACCACAGGGATCCGTCATGAATTATTCCGCCAGTGCATAAATAGGCCTGTTCAAATCCCGGCTATTCCTCCCTCTTATTCCGCCGGTGTTTGTCTGAAATTCACGATGTTCGAATGCTTAGTACGCCTATTCCTCTTATTCCGCCGGTGTTTGTCTGAAATTCACGATGTTCGAATGCTTAGTACGCCTATTCCTCTTATTCCGCCGGTGTTTGTCTGAAATTCACGATGTTCGAATGCTTAGTACGCCTATTCCTCTTATTCCGTCGGTGTTTGTCTGAAATTCACGATGTTCGAATGCTTAGTACGCCTATTCCTCTTATTCCGCCTGTGTTTGTCTGAAATTCACGATGTTCGAATGCTTAGTACGCCTATTCCTCTTATTCCGCCGGTGTTTGTCTGAAATTCACGATGTTCGAATGCTTACTACGCCTATTCCTCTTATTCCGCCTGTGTTTGTCTGAAATTCACGATGTTCGAATGCTTAGTACGCCTATTCCTCTTATTCCGCCTGTGTTTGTCTGAAATTCACGATGTTCGAATGCTTAGTACGCCTATTCCTCTTATTCCGCCGGTGTTTGTCTGAAATTCACGATGTTCGAATGCTTAGTACGCCTATTCCTCTTATTCCGCCTGTGTTTGTCTGAAATTCACGATGTTCGAATGCTTAGTACGCCTATTCCTCTTATTCCGCCGGTGTTTGTCTGAAATTCACGATGTTCGAATGCTTACTACGCCTATTCCTCTTATTCCGCCTGTGTTTGTCTGAAATTCACGATGTTCGAATGCTTAGTACGCCTATTCCTCTTATTCCGCCTGTGTTTGTCTGAAATTCACGATGTTCGAATGCTTAGTACGCCTATTCCTCTTATTCCGCCGGTGTTTGTCTGAAATTCACGATGTTCGAATGCTTAGTACGCCTATTCCTCTTATTCCGCCTGTGTTTGTCTGAAATTCACGATGTTCGAATGCTTAGTACGCCTATTCCTCTTATTCCGCCGGTGTTTGTCTGAAATTCACGATGTTCGAATGCTTACTACGCCTATTCCTCTTATTCCGCCTGTGTTTGTCTGAAATTCACGATGTTCGAATGCTTAGTACGCCTATTCCTCTTATTCCGCCGGTGTTTGTCTGAAATTCACGATGTTCGAATGCTTAGTACGCCTATTCCTCTTATTCCGCCGGTGTTTGTCTGAAATTCACGATGTTCGAATGCTTAGTACGCCTATTCCTCTTATTCCGCCTGTGTTTGTCTGACATTCACGATGTTCGAATGCTTAGTACGCCTATTCCTCTTATTCCGCCTGTGTTTGTCTGAAATTCACGATGTTCGAATGCTTAGTACGCCTTTTCCTCTATTCCGCCTGTGTTTGTCTGAAATTCACGATGTTCGAATGCTTAGTACGCCTATCTCCTTATTCCAACGGTGAATAAATAGAAAACATTGGTTCATACGCATCAAAGCAACCCAACTTCTAATTTCAGTTAACTGACCACCTTCCCATATCTCAAAAATCAAGTCATAATGAGAGTAGCTTAAGTAGTCCTGATGTTCCCAAGGAATAAGAGGGAAAAAAGAAAAAAGATTCCTATTTCTGGCATGGGATATTTCTTTTTCTTTTGTTTCTGTTGATATAAAGGTGTCCATACCTTGATTGCCGCAGTGTTTTTCCTTTTCATGACTTGCAATTCATCCTTAGCTTCTTCTAATACTAATGATAGGTACTCCACTACACCAGAAAAATATATGAAAGATGATCAAATAATGGCAAATAGTGGGCACTTGAAAATTTAAAAAGATATCAATAGATATATAATTATTATAATTACTGTTGTTGGCTAAGTGCAACCCTAAACGTTTCAAGTCTCGTTTGGACGACTGTCAATCAAACTTTAATGAAGTCAAGGCAGCAAAAGATTTGTGTGAGGCTAGACAGACCAGACTCTGTATTGCATTGACGGTTGACAGACCAGACTCTGTATTGCATTGACGGTTGACAGACCAGACTCTGTATTGCATTGACGGTTGACAGACCAGACTCTGTATTGCATTGACGGTTGACAGACCAGACTCTGTATTGCATTGACGGTTGACAGACCAGACTCTGTATTGCATTGACGGTTGACAGACCAGACTCTGTATTGCATTGACGGTTGACAGACCAGACTCTGTATTGCATTGACGGTTGACAGACCAGACTCTGTATTGCATTGACGGTTGACAGACCAGACTCTGTATTGCATTGACGGTTGACAGACCAGACTCTGTATTGCATTGACGGTTGACAGACCAGACTCTGTATTGCATTGACGGTTGGCTACATGCTATTTTCCAAACGAGACTTGAAACTTTCAGGGTTGCACTTCAACGAACATGGTAATAAACATGACATTGTATTAGTCCGAGTTAGAAATTTAAAAAGCCCTATAATAACTGACCTACATGTATCATGTTATAATAACTGACCTACATGTATCATGTTATAATAACTGACCTACATGTATCATGTTACTCACTCTCTATCCAACAAGACCTCTCTTCACTTTTTACATTATTGTGAAAACAAGGCCTTCTACTATAAATATTTCAAGATCAAAAGTTTAAGTCTGGCCTAACCAGTAAATTAAATGTACATGTAATAGAGGAATGGCAGATGTCAAGAAAGGTACATTTATGGTAAAATAAGGCTAACATAAAATTGAATAAATCATTAGGATTAAATAACCTAAGCCTGAAGCAAAAAGTGCAAATAGGAAAGAGGAATGTACAAGAATACAGTGTCTCTTGTCCAATCAAAGATGCTCATTTGTTTTTAAATGATCTCTATCTCCTCCCACATGCTTGGTGCCATTGACAAAATGACTGTTTCTTACCCGCCTTTGTCTTCTCTTGAATGCAGTTGCCAAGTTCTTCAAGATTTTTCAAACTTATTGTTCTTTCATTTATAAAGTCATTTTCCTGTGGTTTACAAACAACAATATTATCATTATTTCTCTAGTATTGAAATACTTACCTACAAGTATGCAACCATGCTTTAATTCATATTTCAATCTTAACTGTAGTGCTAAATTAGATCTAGACAGTACACAAACTATCAAAATAACTGCAATAGAATGTCTCACACCATTATGACTCAAGCAACATAAGGCAACCAAAATGTATAAAAAAATGGTTGATTAAGAATATTAGAAGATTTATTACAAGAAAGAACTATCTATGCTGTACATGTACAGTAGGTCCTTTGAAAGAGTAACATCAAACTAAATGGGAAAATACTCAGTATTGAAATACTTACCAACAAGTATGCAACCATGCTTTAATTCATATTTCAATCTTAACTGTAGTGCTAAATTAGATCTAGACAGTACACAAACTATCAAAATAACTGCAATAGAATGTCTCACACCATTATGACTCAATAAAGAGGTCTATAGGTTTCAAAGGGTGGAGTATTACCATAAAAATCCTATTAATCAAGCAACATGAGGCCCTGAACTCAATATATTCTCCATTCTATGTGTTTTGTATAGTGCAATGGCAACCAAAATGTATAAAAAAAATGGTTGATTAAGAATATTAGAAGATTTATTACAAGAAAGAACTATCTATGCTGTACATGTACAGTAGGTCCTTTGAAAGAGTAACATCAAACTAAATGGGAAAATACTCAGATAGGCCAGAAATACTGATTCATGTAAGTAAGTAATTGTAATGTATGAACCTAATTACAGTTGTACATGTATTAAATGTGCTCACCATTTTTTCTTTCGATTGTCTAATCTCCTCCAGCTGTTCTTCTGTACGTGATTTGTCTATCAGGACAGAATCAAACTACAAGGGGGAAAAAGAAGAGTTAATTATTTGTGTATTAATACAACAACATTTTAGTATACAAGTTGGCACCACTGTAACTTCATTTATGGTGGGCTGGATAATAAGTATAATCAGGCCATTGACTATTGGCAAAATAATGTGCTATCGGATTGGCTACACAGACACTGTCTATCGCTCAACGGCAAGAACGAACATGCTCAAACAAAAACAACTAGAAAATGGTTTATTTTCAAACGTTTTTCACAGGTTTGCCTTTATATAAATTGACAGCTAAGTTGGAAAGAAACTGTAGCTTGGTTATGCTAAAACAATTACAACTTTTTGCTCTTGGTTTCTATTAACTGTGATAGTTGACTCAGGGCTAATTTTCCCCTCGCCAACAATCAGCCAATAGAAACCTCGAGCTCACAGTCTAATTCATTTTATTTTATAGCACATCAGCTATAAAAATCACTTCGGAAATGCACATTTACAAAGACTGGGCTTTTTTCAGCTTTTGAGCCTAAATATCAAAAATTGTTTACTTTTCTGAGGCAAAAATGGAGGTTCTTGCTTCAAGGGGTATCAAGAGAATAATTGTTATCATTACATTACTATTTAACATAAAGTGTGAAAGGAACTTTTAAAGATTTTCCCTTTCACAAACCTACTGTAATAAAAATTAATAATATGGCTTTGAAGATAATTATTTTAAATTTGAATGTTGTGCTATCATTAGTATTAGAATTTTATACTATCTGTCAATTGTCTTAGCTAGGGTTACATCAATTGTCCTAGCTAGGGTTACATCAATAGGGCTATTACATTTTATACTATCTGTCAATAATATTGTCCTAGCTAGGGTTACATCAATAGGGCTATTACATTTTATACTATCTGTCAATTGTCCTAGCTAGGGTTACATCAATAGGACTATTACATTTTATACTATCTGTCAATTGTCCTAGCTAGGGTTACATCAATAGGACTATTACATTTTATTCTATCTGTCAATTGTCCTAACTAGGGTTACATCAATAGCATGGTAATAGTGAACAATCATGTACCAAAGTTGTTGTCGGTAGGTTGTCGGTAGATTGTCGGCCGACAACACGCCAACCACCTTCCGACAACTACGTAAATTCCACCGACAATCTACCGACAACTGCAAGAAATCGTCCGACAATCTACCGACAAGTAATAAGCTTATGTGTATCTTCTAAGACAAGATATTGACGAATTTACAGACACTTAAAACTTACCAACAAGTAATATGTGTATCTTCTAAGCTTGTTTTCAGACCCAAAAGTGAAGAGAAAATACAAGATATTGAAGTTTCAATGTTATGTTTCGTCTAGCATCTGTTGTTGAGCGCCTACCGACAACCTACCGACCAAAATTTGGTATGTGATTGTTCACTATTATCCAATAGCACAGTACTTCAGGGAGATATCAGTTTTCTCGTGCAATTTAACATGGGATTACGCTGTACCTCATCAGGCATGTGATTTTCCAATAAAATCTATTGGTTATGGTTTGCTGTCCAACAAGAATCAATCCCTGAAAGCTTAAAGGGAACCTCGGCTGAAAAACAATGTTTGCTCTCAAGTGTTTGTTATGGATGCCTAAGTCTGTTTCTGTGTTTGTCTCCAGTAAATTGCACACTAGATGTCAGTTATGCACCGATTTTCCTCTCGATAAAACTCATTTGAATTTCCTGCGCGCCGCCATCTTGGATATCATGACGTCACAGTGTTGCCCTATTGTCGCCTAACAAAAGAGCTATTGTTTTCTGACAATAAGGCAACACTGTGACGTCATAAAATTCAAGATGGCGGCGCGCAGGGAATTCAAATGAGTTTCATCGACAGGAAAATTGTTGCATAAATGATATCTAGTGTACAATTTACTGGAGACAAACACAGAAACAGACTTAGGCATCCATAACAAACACTTGAGAGGAAACATTGTTTTTCAGCCGAGGTTCCCTTTAACTTACTTTGGCTTGAATGCTGCTGACTTCAGACTGCAGTTGTGCATTCTTTGCTGTCATCTTTTCAGTAAATTCCAGCAGTTGAGATTGATTAGTGTGGCCTGCTGATATGTCGGCCTCTAGCTCTGTGATGTACACCTGCTGATTGGCCGTTTCTTCTGTTAGTTCAGCAACTTTCTCCAACTCCCTAAATTGGGAAACATTATTTTGCATTAAAAAGTCAAAATGAAAATACAATGTTAGTACATGAATTATAGGGGTATTTGTTATACATGTATAAACTTTGAACATTATATATATTTATATAATAATCAGTCCGAAACACACGCTCTGATTGGTCAAAAGCCATGTGTTATTAGGACACCACACCGCGGCAAAATGTCACGCGCATGCGTATTTGCTATTTCTTGTCCGCGCGCGGCCGCCCCCAGTTTCCCGCGAAAACTGAAAAGAAACAACAGGCACATGCCGTGATTTTAACTTTTCTGCTTAAAAGTATTCATTTGTGAACTGTTTTGTCAAAAACTAAGAAAACTACTTAAAAGCTAAGCCTAAGACTTTAACAGGTTGTAGTTTTCTTAATTTGTAATTCATTGTTAGTTTACTAAGTTATAAAATTATTTACTATAAAAATTTGAAACCCTGGGTAATTTGTATTTGATAGCAGAGCCTTCGTTATTTTGGCCAGCGGAGCATACCGTTTTGCCGCGGTGTGTTAGGACACACATATGGGTGGCACACAACCAATTTCTCAACTCGTTCTGATTGGATATTTTTAGTTTCCAATTATATAAAACAAATAGATTCCATACTGCCACGTGTCTGTCCTGTTATACATGTAGATGCCACAACGTGAAGAGAACATCAGTTACACCACTCAACTGCATCTCGTGGCGCACTTCTTTGTTCTCTTGACATTGTGATGTCATCTGTGCATCAACTGTGCCACTCAAAATAAGTGTGCAGACACACTGGCAAATCCGCAGGCAGTCCGCAGGCAGACTTCAGGCAATACACCTAACGAGTTTCGTCTTCAATTACCCGTTTTGAGTTAATATATGCGTTGTTTCTTTGCAAAAGCGTTTTTATTTTTCAGCAAAGAAGCCAGAAACTTACATGTCCTAATTACATGTAGTCTAGTTTCTGCAACAAAACAAACCACCGAGTTATATTTCAGCTTTAAAGCCCGTGAACGACTTCAGTACTGTTCGAAAAGATTGCAACGAGATGAAGTGAAGTTCTATTGAACGCTGGCATTTGTTTTCGTAAACTGACTATTGTAAATGAAAATACTCACGACTAGACTCGCTGACGTACATGTATGCAACCGAAGTTGATTGTTGTCTCACTTCAATTAATATACTGAACACCGCCGTTTAATTTGTGTTTGTAAACTGACAAGCGCTTTAAATGTAATTACTCACTAGACTCGCTCATATGCAGCAAAAGTTCATTTTTGTCTCACTTCAAGATTGAACACCGCCGTTCGTGTTTGTATATATAAACTGACTAAGGCAAGCGTTTAAAATGAAAATACTCACAACTATAGACTCGCAAATATGCGGCAAAAGATTCTCGTCTCACTTCAAGAGTTGTGTTTTGAACATGTAAACCGACTAAGACAAGTGCTTTAATACAGCGATTCTCAGTGACACACACCCTTTTACACACAAATTTTTCTTTGCATGTAAATGTTTGTGTACATGATATTTTATTCATTATTTCTTATTATTTTATCGCATGTACATAAATTTATTTCGTACAATTCGGCCTAATTGACTACAGGGAACCCATTCAAATGATTTGTACATGTTTACCCACAAAACATAATTTTATGGTTATAAAGTCCATTCAAAACGAAAACCTTGTGGCTCATTTGCACAAATTAGTGTTAAATAAAGACTCTTTTACTCGAATTCTTGCAACTAAACCACTTAGAGACTTTCAGTGGGAGAAGTGTGATAATTATACTAAGACAAGGGAGGAAACTTCAATGGCAAACACACTTCCATACCTTGCAAACTCCTCTCAAATAACCCAACTAGATTATTGGCAGTTGACTCAAAAGTACCGCGAACGTGAAGAACAGTTCTCACACAAACTATTTCATGTGAAAGAAATCCCATACCTCACGGAAACACAGGCAAATGAACAATTTTCAAAGCCTAACACGCAAAAATCTTCAACCTGCCGATGGCACATTTGACTTTCTTGGAGCAGTCATTGCAAATAACGACTGTCCTGGGTCAGGGTGTGGCTAATTTTGTTATTGATATGTTAGGGATCCCTGTGACAAACTCCCCACATGACGTAATTGTGCAAAGAAAAATACAATGAAACCAATCATACAGAGAAAGTATTTGAAGGACTTTGAATTCCATGCATTTTCATTACGGCAAAACCATTTTCAACACGGCAAAACCATTTTCAACACGGCAAAACCATTTTCATCACGGCAAAATCATTTTCATCACGGCAAAACCATTTTCATCACGGCAAAATCATTTTCAACATGGCAAAACCATTTTCAACATGGCAAAATCATTTTCATCATGACAAAATCATTTTCATCACGGCAAAACCATTTTCAACACGGCAAAACCATTTTCATCACGGCAAAATCATTTTCATCACGGCAAAACCATTTTCAACATGGCAAAACCATTTTCATCACGGCAAAATCATTTTCATCACGGCAAAATCATTTTCAACATGGCAAAACCATTTTCATCACGGCAAAATCATTTTCATCACGGCAAAACCATTTTAATCATAGCAAATCATTTTCATCACAGTAAAATCATTTTCATCATGACAAAACCATTTTCATCACGGCAAAATCATTTTCAACATGGCAAAACCATTTTCATCACGGCAAAATCATTTTCAACATGGCAAAACCATTTTCATCACGGCAAAATCATTTTCATCACGGCAAAACCATTTTAATCATGGCAAATCATTTTCATCACAGTAAAATCATTTTCATCATGACAAAATCATTTTCATCATGGTGTATCATTACAGATCTTACATTGTGTATTTATCTTTGTACTCCAGTGCTTCCTGTAGTTCGTTCATCTTACTCTGGCTGTACTTCTTGAGGGTCATAGCATTTTTCTCATGTTCTGCAACCTTGAGGGCATATAAAGTGACTTTCTCCTCAAGCATGCTCACCTAAGGGAAACACCCAAAATGGTACATGTACATCATCCAGGGTGGTCACCAGGATTTGGGGGTAATTAGGTCAGACAAAATCAGAAATGGAAAAAAAGGGGACATGGGAAAAGTATTTTGGGGTAAGACTCTGAGGGTGAGCGTGTCTACAGTTTGTATAATTATTGTAAGCCAGTGAGAGACATCCAGTGGCTAAATTGAATTGGGACTTGATGTGAGAGTGAATGGTAAAATAGTTAATATCAGCTTACGGGCCTACAGTACAAATATTGAATGAATCTTTATTTGAATAGGGATACTCATTCAGGCATATATAAACAATCCTGGTTTTCACAGGAGCCGTATATACAAATATTATAATAAAAACTATAAATATACAAATTATTTTGTTATTTATTGCAGATTCCAGTGACTCCACATCATCAGACATCGACTAGTTTCATCTACGTAAAGTCATGGCCTGCAATGTTGAACCGAGTTTGGCAAGTCATTGATATAGTTTATATTGAAAAGAGTAATAAACCCAATATCAATCCACGAGGAATGCCAGTTTTAATTAAACTTTCTGATGACAGCTTTCCACTGACACTGTACTTCTGACCCCTGTTGCATACGTACATGTATGACTCAAACCATTTTATAGTAGAGTGGTCAATACCGTAATATGAGATTTTTTACGAGAATGGAGTGATCTTCCATGTCAAAGGCTTTTTTCATGTTTAAGAACACCACTCCATTTACAGCCTCCTTATCAATATTTATATACCACTCATTGGTTAAGTCCAAAAGTGCAGTGACCGTTGAATGGCATAGCCCTAAACTCCAACTGGTGTCGGTTTAAAAGGTTGTTTTCACTTAGTTAACTAAATATAAAGTAGAAAGAACAAAAATCGGTCAGTAATTTCCTGCTTTGTCTTTGTTACCTGCCTTGTAAATTGGTGAAATCCCTGCAATCTTCCATTCCATAGGGAATGTCTCAGTTTCGATAGAAAGATCAAACATGTACATGTATGTTAAGGTCTCGATAAAGGTTCGACGTGTCATTTCGGAAAAAACGCTCTTGCAACGTCGGAATTACAGCCACATAGACGTACTATATACCGTTTTAAAGGTCTTGAATTGAATAAAGTATATATTTAATCCGTTTTGAACAAAATTTTAAATGTGAAAAGCGTAGATGTTGTATAACTTTCTACGCGAAATGACTCCGTCCGCCAGAAGGAGTTCAGCCCTTCAGGCTTTGAAACAATTTTGTTCTTAATTAGCCCTTACGAATCCCAACTAAATTGACTCAAATAGTGTGTCGGGCATTTTTTATATATTGCGTATTACAGATTTTATCCCTTTTCAAAGTTGAAAAAGTAGTTTTTCATCCCATTTTGATACAAACCAGGTCATAAAACCTGAACGAAAAATAATTTCAAAATTCCCTGACACAGTATTTGAGAAACGGCTGTTTTCTACGCCTCGTGAAAAATTTAGGAAAATTGGACAAAACGCTAAAAGGCTGGACTTCAACAAAGTTCTGTTTTTGGCCGAAAAAAAGAGCCGAGACACAGCCCGATAAAGGTTTTCGATTCATTTCACGGTTGACTAAGAAGTCCCGCCTCCAAGGGTAATCTCATTAACATTAGCCAATCAGAGCGATTCATGTTGTATTCAGTCTCGGCCGATTGCAAAGTTCAGACGAGCCGCAGAACAGAGAAAGCTACTATACGTTCACCGATGCTCGATGCTTCTACAGAAACTAGTTAGCTATATAGTGTCGATTCCAGCTTAATTTCAAGAAGAAACACTCTTTTAGGAGTACAGAAAAATGGCACCACAATAAGCAAACAGTTAATATCATGCAGGGAAAACCACTGAAGCGCAGCTCGATCCACACTATGTACACGGTTAAGACTGTTTGTTATTCTAAAATTTTTCATAGCGCTGAAACAAAACCGGCAAAGCATAGCTCTCTTTAAATTGAAGATAACAAAACTTTATTGCTTCATTCTTTGTAGACTTTCAGTCTTCGATGATTCTAACTTCTTGGAACTTGAGTATAATCCCTCCAGCCATTGTATTGTTTGTCCTATAAAGAACTTTACACCCGCTTCCAAATTTACTCACAAACTAAATTATTACATTTTTCTTCTTCTTCTTTTTTGAATACGGCACCAAGAAAGATCTACTTTTACACTTTTGGGCATTGCATTATAAACGTAGGAAAACTTTACGAACAAAAAGTAGCGCATAAAATCACAGGACAGCGAGAATGAAATAACATGCCCTTGAATGACAGAAGCTGTCAATCATTTTTCGCGCCCTTTTTAGCGGAAAATCAGAAAGTCGCATTTTCAAGGCTTTAAATTTTTTTTTTGAGTTTGAGTATTTTTGTGATGCTAGATTAGGGCTTTTAGATTTAGAATTTGCGAAAAAACGCATTTTCGAAACTTTTCCATTTTGAACCTTTATCGAGACCTTAGATTTGCTCAACAGCATCCTTTAGTATTTTGTTGGAGATTATGTTTAAACCAGCAGGTTTGGATATACTGAGGTTCTTGGTATATTAAACATATACTTTTGGATTATGGCAGGATGAATTGCAGTTGTAGCACTTGATGCAAGAGTTAAGCTTTAAGTTATTAACATATACTCTTGGATTATGGCAGGATGAATTGCAGTTGTAGTGTTTAATCAAACTTTGAAAACAAAAAATTAAGCTTTTAAGTTGTTACCTTCTCTGCTGTACGTACATGTATATCATAAAGCAAACTTCATAAAGTGTATCGTTGTGAATCAAATAACAAATATTCATTATAAACTGACAGCACTATTATTTGAAAAATGTAACTAAAGATGTCTAAAGATATATTTTATCTTCCTTTTTGTTTAAACAAAAACATCAAATTAGTGTACATGTAGTGCACAATGTCTGAGGGATATTTGCATGATATCGGATCGAGTTTTATTATGGAACGACACTTCAGATCCGGTACAAGAACAGGAGTGAACTCATTCTGGGATGACTCGTCCTGGTATGACATTTCGTACTGGTATCGTGTAAACAATATTGCAGTAATATAGAACTACAGTTTACAAGATGGAACCAGGATCAACTTGTTCTGGAATAAAATTTGATCTGGCATCATGTAAAACCCCCCTTAGTAGCTTACCTGTGCTTTGTACTCCTTGATTTCTCCTAAATACTTTTTCTGAGTGTCTTTCAGGACTACAAGCTCTTGCATTTTCATTCTGTGAACCTGTTATTCAATACAACATAATTATGTTATTCAATACAACGTATGTTATTCAATACAACATACGTTATTCAATACAACGTACGTTATTCAATACAACATAATTTATATGTTATTCAATACAACATATGTTATTCAATACAACATATGTTATTCAATACAACATATGTTATTCAATACAACATATGTTATTCAATACAACATACATGTATGTTATTCAATACAACGTATGTTATTCAATACAACGTATGTTATTCAATACAACGTATGTTTTTGAGCCTACAATAGGCCACAATTGCATCAACTGGTGACATGACCTCAATCATACATTGTACATACATGTAGTCATGCTAGCACAAAATGGATGCCAAATGGATGCTAGCACAAAATGGATGCCAAAATTAGCAACTGATGCAAGTTTCATCTTAATCCTCTAAATTTGAAGATTTTTTTATTATATCGAACTTTAACAGAGTTTGTGACCTGGACTGCAGTGACCAAAACGGAGTCCCCCAAAGAAACGTCTGCGGGACGAGCACAAAAATTCAATACTAATGACCTGTTTTTAACCAAAATTCTGTCAAAAAATGTGATTGGTCTACATGTATGACCAATCCTTTTGTCTTCTGTACATACATGTAAATTAAAATATTAAACAAGTGAGCATAGGGAAAGATTAGCTTTAGATGTTTTTAAATGTGGTGTTGAAGAGCTGTGCCCAGCTTTTGGCTTTGAATCCCTCTCCAATAGTCAGGACAATTTTTATACAACTGTTGTGATGTACAGTACCGGCCGAAAGTTTGTAACATGTTTTGCGTGTATCGTGCGCGTTGCGTGTATCGTGCGCGTAGCGTGCATGTAACTTGTTGAGTGTACTACACGCAAATGAGTGTACTACACTCATTTGCATGTACCACACTCATTTGAGTGTAATACACGCACAGAACTACATTGTACATGCACCTGTATAACTCATTACTCGGGCTGCCTATGGCAGCACCGAGTCTTAATCTGCAAGTTTTTGTTTTTTTTGTTTCATGCAGCAAAATTTTTGCCCATGTATTAAATTTCAAGTTCACCACCAATCAGATTGCACTGTGCTGGTCACATAACACTCTCCAGGTTAATTTATTTACATAATTTAATACAGTAAATCAAGATGGTGGACCCACGAGGAAATTTCTCTCTAATTTGGAGTCCCATCTCTCAAATGTAAGCAGTTTAATGTTTTATTTAACTTCACTCGTGCGAAAGCCTTCCAACAGGCTCAGGATATTTCAACTGGCGCTCTTGTCGGAGCCGAAGGATCGAGTTTTTTACCCAGATGGCCAGTGAATTTATATACGAGACGACGACCTGAAGGGGCTGCATGATCAAAGCTAATATTTCTCATTTAAGCTTCTCTTCCGCCACGGCTTTGTTATTTGAATCTCTGTGGATTGGTATACTCAAATATACTGCACAATACCATACAACTGAATAAGAAGTCTTTAACAAAGCCAAACTCAACTTCAACTCAAGAGCAAAGCTGAGAGGGAAAGTGAAACTGAACAGTGTCTTGCTAGGTCATGAAGGTACGATGAGGTTGAAATCACTGCGTGTTTATATCTGCATTTCTTTGTCGATTTTTTGTACTAGTTAGTGTACTTTTTTACCAAGTCTATTTATATCCAGTGTTATCCTTCTGATCATGATTATATACGTCAATCTCTGGTAGAATGCAGAGATGCCAGTAGAAGATAATTGCAAATTTTATTGTCGAAGAACCAGACATGTACGCGTACATTTGTACATAATCACATGTACACAGAGACGTGCTGCAAACACTCATTGTCATAAAACGAGTCGCAAGCACATCTTAATTACTTAAACGAATTTTAGGAAAAAGCAGAAAAGTGAAGGAGTTAGAAAACAAAGCCGTAAGGACCGAGAAGAGAGAAATCAGAGAAAAAAATTTTTAATGGAGAAATAATTTGTTTGTAAAATCACGTCGAAAAGTCTGTAGGATAACTGAAAGCCAAAGCGAACCAGAGGAAAATGTAACTTTCATACTACAGTTATATCTCCAATTATTTCACATACCCGAGCAGTTCTCTCCAAAAATCTGAATCATAAAAAGTATCACTGCGAAATCATGCTCTCTAATGACATTGAACAGGTCTTTTTGATTCAATAATAAGTGCTGATATGTTTAGGTTAACAGCCAGATTCTCTTGCTTGGGATTAAAACCGTTAGATGTTGGTGGTGGTGGAGAGATTACAACAACAATAACAATTTATTATACCCTTACAAAGTGTGACAAATTAATGGTAAGAAAAAATACATATTTACTGAGGGTACTGGTTAAAAATGCCAGGAGCCAGTTTACATGGAATTGAAATTAAATTAGTAGGTCGTAGGGCATGAACAAATACAATCATATACAAACTATTCCATTTGGTCAAGTTATTTACAATATATACGGTGGCATATATATAGTAATACAATTAATACAGTGTTAATAAATAAATAAATATGATGAAGAGAAAGAGTACGAACTCTTTTCACTTTTAAAAAATGCATAAAAGCTAATATTTGCTGAGAAATACATTCTATCATCCAGAGTGAAAGTAATACTGATCCGTCCTGGCCAAACTCAACTTCAACTCAAGAGCAAAGCTGAGAGGGAAAGTGAACAGTGTCTTGTTTGACTTTAAGGTACGTTTCGTAGGTTATATCACACTTGACACGGTTTTCTTTGTTCTTCACAGGGGTGAAACTCTGGTATAAACCCGTTCAACAATAGACTAATTAAATAACAAATCTGAGGTTTATAACTGTTGCAGGGAGGTTTATAACTCAGTTTTAAACCTCCTTCTATTTGAGAAAACCTCACCAAATGTGATATAAATCACTTTCATACCGAGAACCTTTGGTTCTCGGTATGAAACTCTTACTTTTATGCCACATTTCATTTTACTCTCGGTCATAATACATACCAGCGCAAACAGCGTGATCGGTAGGCCAACACTAAAATAATTTTGACCGCGTTTTTGGCTGGTTTACCAATCTCGTACGATCTCTCTGTGTACCGCGTTCGCGTTATACTGGTATACCGAATAGCTGATTTATAGCGAAATATAGCGATTTACTAGCAAATATATATACTGTGGTTGAGCAGTTATGGGATACTATCATCTATCGAAGTCTGAAGACATCTGAACTCCTGAACTGTGAGCTAGAGCAACACTGTCGCTCGCCAGCACAGAATACAATGTAATTTATGAAACCTCTCTCGGCCGAGGTTTTGGTTTGAGAAATAAAAGGCTTCCAACAATTCCCTTTATAGTTCTTTAATATAACGAGCAGACTGAAGTTTTGGGAATGAGTGTAAAGCTTTTAATTAGATATCCAACAGGCATTTCAGTTAATGATCTTCAATCGAACAAAATAATACCAATATGGTCTCGTAATAGCTCATCATGTTTAGCAAGAACAGCAGATAAAGTTACACAAATTGACATAGCTCCATCACAGGATGGACAGGATACAACTTATAATATGGTACAAATATAAACATACATTTGAGACAATCATCTATTAGTACTCGGAACCTGCAGTATAACAGAACAGCAGACTAAATTGTAAATGTGTGTTACATGAATAAGTAGTGTTTAAATTAAAAGGTCAACTACGAGAAAAACAAAAAATAATATTAAATTACATATATCCTAGGGGAGCAGAGAATGAAAGTCACTGCGCTACCGGCCACTCCTAAAGACTGCTAAATTCAGCTAATAATTATTCCCTTTGGTTATTACTAAGACGATTTCAAATGAAAGTGTATTTCATCTTCAGTCTCATGTGGCCCGAGTGTAATCCCAGATGGGCTCTTGTTAACAGAATTAAATTTGCCTGGGGAATACAGGATTAACTAGTTCGTCAAAGTTTATTCCCGCCAAGCTCACACTTCGATGTTCTGTCGTTTTTTATTTGATTGTTTGTGTTTACCAATGAGACTTGAATGCAAGTCTCATTCAATTTGTTGTCCAGGTACCACAGAACGTTCGAAGCAAGTCTTGACTCTTGTGTATGTACAAACTCTATGATTAGTCAAAAACACTACTCTTACACTTCAGATGGATATGGTAATGCAATGATATGGCTCTTCTCAAATAGCAAAGAGAAGTTAACCTTGAATCGCGTGGCAGTACAGCAAACTGAACGAGTAAGTTGTATACATGTATATTTCAAGTCTCATTGGTAAACACAAATACATCTTTACCATCACGACCACAGTTGTATAAGGAATTGACCTGACTGTTGGTGAGGGTTGAAAGCCAAAAGCAGATCACAGCTCTTCAACACAATATTTAAAAACATCCAAAGATAATCTTTCCCTATGCTTGCTGTGCAGTTGAAGTTTATTGAACATTTAATTTGTGTACAGAAGACAATCACACTTTAAAACCAGATTTGGGTCAAAAATATTTCATCAGTATGGACTTTTCCCGCTCGTCCCTTTGGGGGAATCCCTTTTGGAGCAAGCACAAAGATGCGGCTGCTTTCGCAGGGTGCCAATATTTTTGATTGACAAGGTCATATGACCATTGATGCAAATGGTAAATTGTACTGTCAGGTACATTTACAATGTTAATACAGGCCATGTTAAAAAAATTATCAACAAGAAATGCATCACAAGTCTGTCTACATAATTATATGGGGAATGGGAAACTCTGGTCAAGAGTTATAATTTAAGTATACACACTTTGGCTCAAGCATGATTTTGGGGCACACCCAAAGCTTGAAATTAGCACTAAAAACATTGAATATTAACGAGACCCTGAAACAACCAAAGTCAGGACCTTTACATTAACCAACTATAGTAAATTGAAGGGGTTTATACAGGAACAGTGACTACTGATCACATTGTAAATTCTCCATCATGTTCTTTGATTTCTAAAAAAAAAAAAAAAAAAAAAAAATTGGATCTTGATCGAATCCTTGCATGAACCCCTTCATTTTATTCATTTGGCTTGAGGTTTTCACTGCAGATACCAATATTTCCCCTTGGTAGCTATTGTGACTGTAAAAAAACTTTTTAGGTGAAATTTTAATCACTGGTATGGTTAAAATCTGTCACTTGCCAGAAAAAAACTTACTTACAGTATGAGAGTGTAAACAATATGTCTGGTATAGCAGGCTGGGACGAGGGGTATTAGATTGGTTACTTTTTTCCACACCAATTTTATTGTCAATGTTTAACAATTTCACTGGTATGATCAACTACAAGTCAATTAAGGTGTGCTAACCGCCATGGGGAGAAAGTAGCAGCTGATATTTCGAGCGCTAACCCTTCGTCAGAGCAAAAGAGGGAACTGTGGGTGGGGAAAGTGTTGACATGTACATTTTTGTACTTGGATCAATTAGGAAATTGTGCCAACAATAGAAATGCTAATAGCCGCAATACAATAGAGTGTCGATGAATAAAGTAAAGAAACATGCTGATCTAAGTATGAATGAATAAGGGAATTGTGAAATTCAATGAACAAAAATTTGCTAAATTTGATCCTAATCATTAGTGATCCAAGTATGTTTCCTTGAGCAGCGGTAATCATGCACTCAACACTATATAAACTGTTTCCCCACCCACAATTCCCTCTTTTGCTCTGACGAAGGGCTAGCGCTCAAAATATCAGCTGCTACTCACTCCCCACAGCAACTAGGACATACCTTAATTGACTTCTATAAGTTGATCATACCAGTATACACAGATCAACACTAGGTTTTACAAGAACTAGTCACCCATCCTATATTTAACTATTTCATCTTTCTCATATTAACAAACATGTACATGTACCTCATCCTGATCGGCAATTTCCTGTTCGTGTTTTCTAATCTCATATTCCTTCTGTTTCAGCTTATGGTCCAGGCTGTTGGATTTCATCTCTTCTGATTCCTGCATTAATATTAATATATAAGGGACTAACGTACATTGTACATGATATATTATGTTCAAGCCAGACTGAAATACAATGTCAATGACCCAAAGTCTTGGGAAGAAACAGAGAGTGCACTCAATAACACAGGCCAGAAGTTTTATCACATCTATAGGCGATTACATCCAGTATCCATAGCCTACATTTGTATACATCAGTTTAATAAGTCTGACTGGAAGTATACTCAATGATGTCATCTGCATACTTCTCATGTATCGGGACTTGAATGCCTGTTTGACAATGTACGGTAATGTTACCAGCACCCTCTACTGAATCTTGGAAAGTCTGAATTTTATTTCTATCTTTTATTCAAGAAATCATGAGTAAATGTTAAACATTTGAGATTTGTTTGCAATATGTCTAGACACAGTTTGCTAGTCATTTTGTTGCATATTTTCTTTGATTTTAACCATCCCACATGTGTGCGAGGTTCATCAGTTGATATGAAATCAATGAAAATAATAAAGCTGTGTTTGGGCCTCTCCCCCTCACACAGCACCTCATATTGACATTATTTATAAGGGCATCAAAACGAGACCAGTTGTCCATGGCCAGCTTGTCCCAGGAAGAGAAACATCTATAGTCAATGCCAGAAAATAATGTTCAGTTCCTATGAAACAAATGAACACAGAAGTGTGGTACAACTAACAGAAACTAAGAAATTTCTGACCAACTCCAATGTTGCAATCTTTGTGACAACTGGCCTTGCTCTGCTACCTTGGTTACCAGACTTCCTACCACACAGACATGAAATAAGGTGCATGGCTTGACGTGCCATTTGTATAGTTAACATAGTTAATGTGCCATTTGTATAGGTAATCATATGGTTTCGAGTGCAATTTGGGATTAATTTGCATGAGTGGGTTTTTCAAAGAGTATCAAAATTTCACGAGCCTGCAGGGCGAGTGCAATTTAAGCTCTTGGAAAAACACACGAGTGAAAATTAATCCCAAATTGCACTTGAAACCATATGATTACCTATTAATAATATACATGAAAATTTTTTGTCAGGAAGTGACGTTGGTAAGTCATGTGACAAAGTAATTATTTTATTAAGTCAACAAACCATAATAGTTCACACTTTCAAATTCATTCAAATTGTTTTCAGAAGTCGAAAGGAAATGTTTCATTGCTTTCCAAAGAAATTTTCATCGTATTTCCTTTTTTTCGGCACTATGTTTCCTTTTTTCTGCACTGTGTTTCCTTGAAATTGCATTGCCCTCAACCAATCAGAATTGAGCATTTTTTTCATGTATATTATTAGTACAGTTAACATAGTTAACGTGCTATTTGTATAGTTAACATTAATAGTTAACATGCCATTTGTATAGTTAACATAGTTAATGTGCCATTTGTATAGTTAACATTGATAGTTAACATGTTATTTGCATAGTTAACATAGTTAACGTGCCATTTGTAAAGTTAACATAATTAATGTGCCATTTGTATAGTTAACATTGATAGTTAACACGCCATTTGTATAGTTAACATAGTTAACGTGCCATTTGTATAGTTAACATTGATAGTTAACATGCCATTTGTATAGTTAACATAGTTAACTATAGTTAACATAGTTAACGTGCCATTTGTACAGTTAACATAGTTAACGTGCCATTTGTATAGTTAACATTGATAGTTAACATGCCATTTGTATAGTTAACATAGTTAACGTGCCATTTGTAAAGTTAACATAGTTAATGTGCCATTTGTATAGTTAGCATAGTTAATGTGCCATTTGTATAGTTAACATTGATAGTTAACATAGTTAACTATAGTTAACATAGTTAATGTGCCATTTGTACAGTTAACATAGTTAATGTGCAATTTGTATAGTTAGCATAGTTAACTATAGTTAACATGCCATTTGTACAGTTAACATAGTTAATGTGCAATTTGTATAGTTAGCATAGTTAATGTGCCATTTGTATAGTTAACAATCATAGTTAAAACGTACCATTTGTATAGTTAACATAGTTAACATGCCATTAATTGTATAGTGAACATAATTAACGTGCCATTTGTATAGTTAACATAGCTACATGTACAATGTAGTTAACGTGCCATTTGTATAGTTAACATAGTTAATGTGCCATTTGTATAGTCAACATAGTTAAAACGTGCCATTTGTATAGTTAACATAGTTAACATGCCATTTGTATAGTGAACATATTTAACATGCCATTTGTATATTAGTTAACATAGCTACAATGTAGTTAACGTGCCATTTGTATAGTTAACATGCATTGTAGCTAGTTCACGTGCCATTTGTATAGTTAATATGCCTTACCTGGTACTTCTTGATCAAAGCTTGACAGTTGGCTCTAATCATTTCTCCCTCCTCTTTAGCCTCCTTTAGTTTCTGAGTGACCTGATTAAACTTTACTTTTGTTTCCTGAAAACAAATCAATCAAGAATGTTGTTAAGTAATACCTTATTTTTTTATAATTAATAAATACTGGTAGATATTGTATTAATTTTATCCAAAGGTAAAGCTGCTGTTATACACAAATAATAAAAATATGATACCAGAGGGAGATTATACTCAGGTATTTACAGTTATGTGATGTCACATGTGACAAATACATATAAGCGAATGTACAAATGTAGACATAAGATAAGATAGATAAGATAACATAAGATATTTATTTCAACTCGGGGGGTTGATGCTTGTTAAACCTCTAGCAAGTACATGCTAATTAGCCGAGACTATCTACCGAGACATGAAAGCCGAGACATGAAAACCGAGACATGAAAGCCAGATGGCAGTTAAGGAATTTCGTTTGTAGATTTCAAGCTTCAACCCTGATGGCTGAGGCTCGAAAGCCTTGAAATTTTCAGTACTAAATTAGCAAATTGAGAGAAAATGTAACATCATCAATTAGTATGGTATGCTATTGGAGTTTATCTTGATGCAAATAGTTGTGTTGATTCAAATTTTCAGGCAGTATTCATACATGTACAGTTTAAACTGCAATTCATATCTCCAAAACTTATGCCAAGACTTTGAAAGGCTTTTGTAAGTGTCTGTGTATTACTGGTCATGTAAGAAATCACATAGCTGTAAAGTGTACATTTGTATATTTCTTAATGCTGCTGCTTTTCAACCTTCCCTGTAATATGTAAATTTTATATAATACATATTCTTAATTAATGTGTTGTAAGTAACAGGCTTAGCTTGTTTGGACTTTTGGACTTCGAGTCTTTGTCTCTGCCTGTAAAGCTAATAAATAAAAAAATTACAAAAATGTAGCTCGGCCTGCCAGCCTCCAGAGGTCGCTAAGGTCTCGACATCCGGAGCTTGGTCACTCCTTGCTCAGCTCAACTTATGTCTCATTGGGCTGTTTGGTTGCCATGGCATCCTGGCAACCAATCTTGCAAGCTCTCACCCTGCTTCGGCTCTGGGCACTGAACCTCCAACTGTGTTTTCTTTTCAGTTAGGACCATCAAGCTTATTCCTTAGTTTAAACTAGCTGGTTTATTTAACAAGACGTTGGGACAATCAGCCTCAGGTGAAAGTAAAATATACATAACATTACAGATCGCAAACACCAGATTATTTACAGTACATACACGTTTTATAAAAAAAAAAATACATTTGGTTCCATCTCCCACCTTATGTGCCTCCAATTCACTCTTCAGCTTATTATGTGCCCATTTCACCTTCACAACATGAGTGTTCATTTCATCTTTCAGCTTAGTTTGATCTCTATGGAGAGTAATAAACTCTTTTTCCTGTTGAAGTATGAAAAACATTTTTTTAATGTAGAATAAAAAAAATATAGAGTTATGACTGACAAATGTCAATACTGTGTGATACTGTACATACTGACAGAGAAACAACCTAGTCTGGGTTATACTGTACATACTGACAGAGAAACAACCTGGTCTGGGTTATACTGTACATACTGACAGAGAAACAACCTGGTCTGGGTTATACTGTACATACTGACAGAGAAACAACCTGGTCTGGGTTATACTGTACATACTGACAGAGAAACAACCTGGTCTGGGTTATACTGTACATACTGACAGAGAAACAACCTGGTCTGGGTTATACTGTACATACATTGTACTGACAGAGAAACAACCTGGTCTGGGTTATACTGTACATACTGACAGAGAAACAACCTGGTCTGGGTTATACTGTACATACTGACAGAGAAACAACCTGGTCTGGGTTATACTGTACATACTGACAGAGAAACAACCTGGTCTGGGTTATACTGTACATACTGACAGAGAAACAACCTGGTCTGGGTTATACTGTACATACTGACAGAGAAACAACCTGGTCTGGGTTATACTGTACATACATTGTACTGACAGAGAAACAACCTGGTCTGGGTTATACTGTACATACTGACAGAGAAACAACCTGGTCTGGGTTATACTGTACATACTGACAGAGAAACAACCTGGTCTGGGTTATACTGTACATACTGACAGAGAAATAACCTGATCTGGGTTATACTGTACATACTGACAGAGAAACAACCTGGTCTGGGTTATACTGTACATACATTGTACTGACAGAGAAACAACCTGGTCTGGGTTATACTCTACATGTACTGACAGAGAAACATCCTGGTCTGGGTTGACAGAGAGGAGTTGCATCTGGTCACCCACACATTCAACACCAGGTCTTCCAAACACAACAGCCATTTTGTGCACAACTTTTATAAGTACTCATTCTTCCCCAGGACATTAATCACCAAGGGAATAAACTCCCATATGATGTAACTACTTCTGGCTCTCTGCCATCTTTTAAAGAGGCACTTTACAATCTTAATACTGACTACATGTAAGTTACATGAAACGTTATTGCTGTTATTGTTATTAATTAATTTATATATTATATTTTTAATTATTATTATCATGTTTAATAACTATTAATATAAGAGTGTAGACTTATCTGATAAATGTAAATGTACTGTATGCAGTGTATGTTAGAACTGGCAAAAGTAGGCTAATTATTAATACTGAACCATCAATATTGCAATATTAGTACTTCAAGATTATTTTAATGGCATTATCATATTTTATCACGTATAAGCCGCACCTTTTTTGACTTTCAGACTTTGAAAGTAACAAAAAATTGCCACAAAGTTGGGGGTGCAGCTTATATGGAGTGTTTTCAGAAAACATTTTTTGCAATGACCATAAACAAAGCCATATGAACAATAGAAATGGCACATTCAATTCACAGAACACGTGTGTCAGCAAGATTTCTACTCAAACTCCTCTCCTTCGCTTTCCAAAGAAAACTAGCTGTCCAGTTGCCTGTCATCTTCTCTGCTAACTCCTCGAATGGTTCCTAGTGTTGTTAAAGGCCATAATTGGTCTTCACTAGGAAGCCTTCAAATTTTCAAATAAAGTACAATTCTCATCGAGTTCATGTTCAACTGTGAATACATGAGTACAACCCAAATGCATTTAGCAGCTTCTCAAGACCTCAAAAGTTCATTACATGTATTTTGTTATAAGACATATCGGAGAACCTTCTAGTTCTTCTATAATATAAAATTCCATCTAATGATGCAGAAAGAAATTCTCAAGCATGCATTATTAATAAAATCCAGCACACTGAGCAGCCAATGAAAATCATGCACTCTTAGGATGCTCCTGCAATAAATATATAAATTCTAATAATTTATTTATTTAGTTACATGTAGTTCATTTATTTGAAGATTCGCCAAAAGGGCAGGTGTTGTATTAACTTCTTATTAAACTGAGAGCAAGGTCTTTATGGGAAAATATCAGACCGAGGTCTTTACAGTATGGATCAAGCGATAATAATAATAATAATAATTTTATTAACGTGTCTAAAGGTATTGAGCAAAAGAATGCTAATTGGGGACACAAATTAAAGAGTAAATTAAAACAAATATATCTATGTACATTGTATCTATCTATGATTAAAAAGGTAAAACTGATGTACACATTCTTCTGTGACCTAATTCTAACTACATGTAAGTTGTAAATACATACATGTATATCCATAAAATATCTGTATGTCTATCTGTGAGGTCCATACATAAAAGACCGAGGTTTGATATTTTCCCGTAAAGACCGAGCGGACAAGGTTAATAAGATGTTTATACAATACAATACAATACTTTATTTAACCATGTGTCACCTACATGTAGGAGCTTATACAACTCATTTAAACGTGAACGTGAACAAAAGATAGGCAAATAAATATGAGGGGCCAAACAAGTCAAAAGTCTTGCCGGTTGAATTTATTTATATGACGTTTGAATTTATTTATATGACGTTTGAATTTATTTATATGGTCTTTGAATTTATTTATATGACGTTTGAATTTATTTATATGACGTTTGAATTTATTTATATGATGTTTTAATTTATTTATATGACGTTTTAATGTATTTATATGGTCATTTCATTTATTTATATGACGTTCGAATTTATTTATATGACGTTTGAATTAATTTTTATGGTCTTTGAATTTATTTATATGACGTTTGAATTTATTTATATGGTCTTTTAATTTATTTATGTGACGTTTGAATTATTTTTTCGGTGATACCTTGATTAATTGTTATGGTCTTTGAATTTATTTATATGACGTTTGAATTAGTTGTTATGGTCTTTGAATTTTCATTACATGATGCCTTGCGCGCCCAACAGGCTTCAGATACAGCTGTCTTAGCGTAGGAGCATGCGTTACAAGGGGAGATGTAATGGCGGACGAAGGAGCACAAGAAAATCTTTCTCGTTTAACAAGAGCGTGCAATGAGGCGTTAATAGATGCCATAAGCTCGATTAATTCTTCAGAAGTGAGAAGCATCGAGTTGGGTTTGGTTCAAGTTCACTGAATGCAAGTGTGTCCAGTGTGGGAAATGAAATTGCTAGCTTCGCGATCGGGACCTAACCCTTCAGCATGTGGCAGACCATCTACATCTACACTTATTACTGGACAACGCTTACGCATCGAGTCCAGGAGCACGATAGCACGATAGTGCACATCGAGTAAGATAGTGCACATCGAGTACGATAGTGCATAAAGATCTAGTAATAATACCTGACCCTGAAACAAGTGTTGTTCCAACCCATTCCAGTCGTATAAGACTTGAAAAAAGAGGTTTAGTGGTTCAGTGGTTCACGAGTTCCCGTTTAATCCACTGGAGTCCAGTGGAATAGTCCACTTCCGCGATATGCTTTACTTGTCACGCACAAAGGTTTCAATACGAGGCCCGTGCTAAATTAAATTTATTCTTTTCACAGAGAAAAGAATTAATTTAATTTAGCACGGAGCCTCGTATTGAATCCTTTGTGCGTGACAAGTGAAGTATATCGCGGAAGTGGACTATTGCCGCGATTAGCAATCCGAAAGCAGCTACCAAAACAAGATATGCTTTTCGAATTGCAAAGGTAAGGATGATGGATCCTGGATCTACTTGGGTACTATATCTTGTAATCGTTTATAATACGAATATAAAAATATTATAACCCATAAAATTCTCCGAATTGACACAGTCACAATGGCATTAACTCATCACATGCTCATGGATCTGTCAGAATGAATTTTGTTAATCCAATTGTGAATTTGGATCAAAAATTAAACTCTAAGTAGTACAGGTATAGTTTGAGTGTAGTTAATCGTTCTATGAATGATTTGGTCTCGAAAATGGATATGTTTGGGTTACACTTTTAGGTTTGTATGAAGAAAATGAATTATAACGAATCAAATGGCATTAATAATAACAATTCATGTCATTTTTCCATACAAACCTTCATCCAATCACAGCACACTTTCTATGGGTTATACTGATATTTTTATATTCGTATATATTATAAACGATTGCAAGATATAGTACCCAAGTAGATCAGTCCAGGATCCATCATCCTTACCTTTGCAAATTCGAAAAGCATACCTTGTTTTGGTAGTTGCTTTCGGATTGCTAATCGCGGCAATTCCACTGAACTCCAAGCCCAATTAAACGGGAACTCGTGAACCACTAAACCTCTTTTTTCAAGTTTTATACGACTGGAATGCGTTGGAACAACAATTGTTTCAGGGTCAGGTATTATTACTAGATCTTTGTGCACTATCGTGCTCGATGTGCACTATCGTGCTATCGTCAGTGCTATCGTGCTCCTGGACTCGATGCGTAAGCATTGTCCAGTAATAAATGTAGATGGTCTGCCACATTTTGAAGGGTTAGGTCCAGATCGCGAAGCTATAGTTCAGATTAAAATTGAGGTCTAGGCGCTGCGATGGAAAACATCTGGCAATTTCATTTCCCACGCTGGACACACTTGTATTCAGTGAACTTGAACCAAATCCAACTCGATGCTTCTCACTTCTGAAGAATTCTTCTGAAGAATTGCATCTAATGCCTCATTGCACGCTCTTGTTAAACGAGAAAGATTTCCTCGTGCTTCGTCCGCCATTACATCACCCCTTGTAACGCATGCTCCTACGCTAAGACAGCTGTATCTGAAGCCTGTTGGGCGCGCAAGGCATCATGTAATGAAAATTCAAAGACCATAAAAACTAATTCAAACGTCATATAAATAAATTCAAAGACCATATAAATAAATTCAAACGTCATATAAATAAATTCAAAGACCATAAAAATAAATTCAAAGACCATATAAATCAATTCAAACGTCATAAATAAATTCAAAGACCATCAAAATTAATCAAGGTAACACCGAAAAATAAATTAAAACGTCATATAAATAAATTCAAAGACCATATAAATAAATTCAAACGTCATATAAATAAATTCAAAGACCATAAAAATAAATTCAAACGTCATAAACAAATTCAAACGTCATATAATTAAATTCAAAGACCTTATAAATAAATTCAAACATCATATAAATAAATTCAACCGGCAAGACTTTTGACTTGTTTGGCCCCTCATAAATAAAAATACATACAAACTTATAATTTTAAAAAGTTTAGATACACTTGATGTTTAAGAGTATTAAAAAGTCTTAAAATATTACGAAGTCTTGAAATATTACAATATTAAAAATGTATATTAAAATATGGCACTTTTTTAGTTGGACAAAAATATAAAGCCAGAAGTTAATATTTTACATCCAGTTGGCGCTCGTGCATCTTGATATAGTTTTCGCGCCCTTTTGAGTTTAAATTGTTTCCAGACTCAAACCACAAAATGAACACAGTTGTGGAAGGTTCTAATCTATAAAGGATCAAATCAACGTTATTTTGAAGAATTCATTTGTATGATTATAACTAAATTCAACACTGTTTTTTGTTGATGAATTGAAATGGGATAAGATTTTCTAAAGAAAACATACAGGTGAAAGAACGGAAAATCTGTCAACTTCATCGATAATTATTTCTCAATCAACACTCGACGACTTGTCACCTGTTTTGTGAACTTTGAACATTTTGTACCTGGCTATCACTGGAAAATCTGTAAGTGGCATCCTAAGACACTGTGCCAATGTTTGCAGACAGCAAATCTCGCTTGGCTGTTTTCCTCAGAAGTACCAAGAAAGGGACTGCCGTGGACAACAAGGGACGAATTGGAGCTTTGTCAGTTTGTACATGTATATGTTGCAGGTCAAAATAAATTTCAGGTCAAATTTTTTTCAACCTAGGTTGATTTTTTTTACCCTAGGTTGAATTTTTTCAAGATTTTAAAAAGGGATTTTCCAATTTTTGGGGATTCATAAAAAAAAGGGGTTTAGTTTTTTGGGTGGGAAATTTAAAAAGAAAAAAAAATATTCCACCCACCCCTCCCCTGAGAAAAAATTTCGGCCACTCCCCTCCCTCTCTACGGTACTCACCGTTCCCCCTCTCTAACTCTTTTTTCCCTTCTCTATCCCCCACAAGCAACTTCGTAATTCACTCATTAATTATACATCATTACTACTTACTTTTTTTTACTTTTTCGTTCACCGCCGTGGGACTCGAACCTGCAACCCTTCGCTTGGAAGAATGCCTTGGAAAACCAAACCTTTACCAATTGCGCCACAGAGACTTGCGTTGGAGTTCCAGTCACGTTTTTGGAATAATATAGCTTTTCTTAACCAAGAGGGGACTAGTAACTAATTTACATATTTAATTTTATTCACGCATGCGCATTACTAACAAAGTCGGACTTGGGGAAAACCTCGCTGAGTTGCACGATTAGAAGCAGGGATACTGTGAACAATTAACAAACCGACTTTTATAGAGTTAAAACCGAACTAAGAGAAAACCAGACAATAGGATTTCAACTCTCACTTTATATTTAGAAGAAAATTTCTATGGAAGAGTGAAGCGATATCTGTCAAAAGCGATGAAAGAGAATCTCTGACTTGACAAGAAAATTATGGAAGTAAGTTTATAAATCAGCTTCTATAAATAACCTGACAGCAAAGAAGTTGTGTAGGAAGGATTGCTTTAGATCTATAGAATTATAAAGCGAGGACAAGAAAAACTGTCAAAAATGGCCGTGAATAAAATCATTCTCAGGCAGGTATTCCATGTATAAAACTCAAAAAGTTATCAGCTGTCAGTGTCAGTATCGTTACATAATTTGTACCATTCTCATGCCCAAGAATATCCGATTAAAAACATAGTAAAATCAGTTCACCGGTAAGCACCATAATGTCCCTAACATTGATAACAACTTGTGGATCTTACGTATTTTCGCAACTGCCTGTATAATTAGGTGAACAAAACATGAGTGAACTGTACACCTGACTACACGATTATTTACCTGCACGACTTATTTTTCATTAAGTCTTAAGTACGATAAATTCAAAGAGTAACAAAAGCCTTATTGGGGCAACTGCAGAATACCCTACCCAAGCACTGTATGTGCTTCTTCAATGGTCCTGTCAACTAATACAAACCCTACACCTACATTTAAAACACCCTAACCATCAACAAAGGGTGCTCACTAAGTTAGGGTTTTTAGAGCTATAGTCACTAAATTTAGATCACTGAACAACACAGAAAAATAATGATTCTTCAATGGTCCTGTGAACTAATACAAACCCTACCCCTACATTTAAAAACACCCTAACCGTCCACAACGGGTGCTCACTAATTTGGGTGATTAGAGCTACAAAATGTAGTCACTAAAACTCATACATAGTTCTAAAGCAGAACACCTAGTTTGAAAAAAAAATAACCTAGGTTAAAAAATTTCAACCTAGATTAAAAATTATAACTTACATGTAGGTTCAAAAAATTCAACCTAGTTTAAAATTTTCAACCTAGTTTAAAAATTTCAACCTGAAATAAAATTTAACTGCAGCATATACAAGATATTTTCGCTTTGCAGCAAAAAAATGGACATGACTTTGTGAAGCCCTTATTCCAAAGGAAATTGACTGGCCTTGGGAAATTTTCATCACAGAAGAATCTTTGGATACTATTCGAAAACACGAAAGCCGGTGTTCCAGGCTCATAAAGTCGTATACTTTGGCCAGTTTGGGAATGTCCAATGAAGAATTTGGATAATAGGTGGTCAAAGTCAGCTGGAGGTAAGGTTTCAAATATTACGTTTTCCTTTTTATCGACTCCAGGAACCAACAGAAGGTTTTTATGTCACTAGCTATTTTCTTCACAGAACTTTCCTGTTTATTTACAAACCTCTCGATTCCTTGCTGGCTGTTCGGAGCCTCCACCGGCCTTTGCCGTTGGCGATGTTGTTTTTGTTCACTAAAATGTTGCTTTCTATTTCAGTAGGGTAATAAATTTCACTTTCGGAATATTCTTCCTTGCTCATTTTGCACTTTCTCTCTGTTTTTCTCTAAAATAATGACAGCTCCGCTGTTTTTAGGGCTATCAAAGTTTGCCGGGCATTAACATATCTCATAATGCCCATGGGCATTACAGGGAAATCTCGACCGCTAAACAGCCAATCAGAACGTGTGCTTTTACTGGAAGTAGCTCTTGCCATATAATAAAATAGGACATGAGGTCCTCTAATTGTTTCTCTAGCCCTACTCTTAATCTACCCAGTTAAAAATAATTAATTAAAATAATTGTTATTTACCCGGTAGCAGTAAAGAAAAACATACTTAGACATACATGTATTCAAATGTATAATTATAGGTAAATGTGTAAATAAATAAATGAATGAATGTCTGAATGAATAAATAAAAAATACTGACTAACAGCTACAAACCGACATAGCATTAATTCAACGACACTTAGGACATACTAATTCTCACATTAAGTGACAACTGTGATAAATAGCTGGTCTTTTGTGCTATAATTAAACTACAATTCTGGCTTTGAGTTTGATATTAAGTAGCTGGTGATGATCATACAGTGTAGTTTTCACTGGTAGGCTAATGACAGGCCTGCTCAATACTGGTAGGCCACAATGTAGGTCGCTTCTAAAGACAGGCCTGCTCAATACAGGTAGGCCGCTTCTAATGACAGGCCTGCTCAATACTGGTAGGCCGCTTCTAATGACAGGCCTGCTCATTACAGGTAGGCCGCTTCTAACTACAGGCCTGCTCGATACAGGTAGGCCGCTTCTAATGACAGGCCTGCTCAGTACCCTGTCATACAGTCAAGTGTATACCTACTTTGTCTTCAAACTCTTGCTGAGCTTTTAGGAGTTCTGTCTGGAGATGTTTCAGTCTGAGCCTTAGTTTCTCTATTTCCTGTTACAAAAGATATAAAAATACTATCAGTGGGAGATAAAGCACTTCTATTTTAGTCTGCTTAGAAGTGGAACAGCAAAAACAGATGAGAAACAATGCTTATTGTTCAAGTTTACCCAGTGTAAAAACAGGAGGATTTTTAAGGATTTTAATTTCATGGCAGCATGCTTCATTGAGGTAAATATCCAATGAAACGACCCAGACTTGCTAAACTGATTTCAATGTGCTCTTTGTTGTGGAGTTCTTTTCTTGATTATAATTAGATTAACTTTACAAACTCTGTCCCAGTCCTGATGATTTCTTATTGTTGATGATTACATAACTTTGAATTTATCACTTCAAAATTAAAGTAACATGTTTTTACATTCCTTTGAACATAACATTTCCAATAAGTACCCAAGTACCTTGGAATTTTCAGTGACCTTTCCATTTAGCAATTCTTTTTCAATGAAAATCTTTTTCTTGTCCTCATTTATGTGTGTTATTTTAATGGTGGCACTCTCCTTGTCTTTCAGTGCATCCTCGTACATCTTAGTCACCTACATTGTATAGAATGGTAAAATATACATATTAGAGACTAAATGCAATTTAGGCATGGTTAAATATCCATGGGTGCCCTGTGGTAGTGTTCGTGTAGCCCTGAGTTGGCATCTCATCTGCAACTGTTAGTTATTGTTATTACATTTGCTTTGTAATCACTTGTCAGTTGCTCCTTATTGCAATCTGTAGGCTTGCCGAGTTTTCAGTTGTGCCATGTCTAACATCTGCTCCATCATCATAGGCTTTGTAATGAGACAGGCTCTTGTCGCTCATATGGGTAAGTGCTACTTTGTTCTCCTGCTTGCCCTATTGCAGGGCTAAAGTGAACAAGTTGCACCGTAAATACGTTGTCGGTAAGTGGTTGGTAAGTGGTCGGTAAGTGGTTGGTAAGTGAATAATAATAATATAATAATTCGTTTATTAATCACTCTCGCAGCCAGTGGCTGAATTACAGTGTAGGTCAACTATACATATATACTAACGAACAGACAACTTCCTAGTAAGTTACTATATAATAAATAATATTAATAGATATACATATCTATATTATGAGATATAACCGAGAACTAGTTAATGAGCGCTCTGGACGCATATTTTGTGCTGACAAAACCGCCAAAGCGGTCGGTTTTTGTCGCCATAGTGGTATGCGCTTTTGGTCTCATATTATAGTGAGAAGACTGTCCGGTGATCCGAGAATGTATAAGAGAATACAGGGGGTTTCCAGGAGTGATTTTTCTTATAAACTTGGCGCATGCCATATCCCTGCGCTCCTCTAGGGTGGTGATCCCAGCCTTAGCCATCGCGCTTGCATATGGCAGGGAAGGGAATATGATTGCTAAAGCGCGCCTCTGTACCCTTTCAAGATCTTGTGATAAGTATTTAGGAAGGTTGGCGAACACGACACAGGCGTATTCTAGAATAGAACGCACTAGAGAGCAGTAGATGCTGACCAGGTCTACTGGTGGAACACGACATTTCTTAAGTTGTCTAATTGCGTAGAGGCGCCTGTGGTCGGTAAGTGGTCGGTAAGTGGTTGGTAAGTGGTCGGTAAGCTGTCGGTAAGTGGTTGGTAAGTGGTCGGTAAAATTGTGTCGGTAAGTGGTTGGTAAGTGGTCGGTAAGCTGTTGGTAAGCTGTTGGTAAGCTGTTGGTAAGCTGTTGGTAAGCTGTTGGTAAGCTGTCGGTAAGCTGTTGGTAAGCTGTCGGTAAGCTGTCGGTAAGTGGTTGACTCATTTGAACCAAAATATGCTTTATACCTTCTTAAGTTTCCAACGTTCTGGCAACGATAAACCGCTTCGATATACATGTAAACAGATAACAAATTAAAATATCCGCGGCACTCACTGTTGGGCCTCTCCTGTTGTGTCAAAAACCAGACAATCAGTCAGTAAATTTATGATCATCCTTTTGTCTCATTATTTGAGTAATACGCATAATAGCTTCCAAAGTTTCCAACGTTGTGACAACGATAAACCCCTTTGAAACAGTGCGATCTCACGGCAAATTAACAGATAATTACAGTATTGTGCTAAAGTCATGCAAACATATTACGACGAATTTCGCTCTTAATGTTCCTACGAATGCCAACACGAATTCGAATTCATGACAAACAGTTTTACAAACGTACAGTAAGATGGTTTTGGTAAATACCCTGCGTGCCAGAGGCATCAAAAAGTCAGGATTCTAAAATAATAGATTTGCCGCAGTTTGCTGCAGTTAAAGAACACATGATATCACGTGGGAATCCAAGATGGCGCAGGTTCACTAATTTACGGAGTTGAATCGAGAATATGCTGCAAAGAAGAAAAGACAGATTATTGAGTACACTGTTTTCATCAATATCCAACAATCTACAATGTAGTAAGAATACGCTATTGACAAATTCCATTCTAACATTGGAAAGCTACATGTACAAAATGTACGTGATATCAAGAGCGTAGCGAATATGTACGCACATACGCACACTTTGAGTTTGAGACGAAAATTCCCTGTTTGTACTATCAGCTGGATTTTACTTTGAGACGAAAATTCCCTGTGGAAACCATTCGTCAAGTACTGTCGGTAAGCTGTCAGTAAGCTGTTGGTAAGCTGTCAGTAAGTGGTTGGTAAGCTGTTGGTAAGCTGTTGGTAAGCTGTCGGTAAGCTGTTGGTAAGCTGTCGGTAAGTGGTCGGCCGACCACTTACCGACAACAAATTTATGGTGCAACTTGTTCACTTTAGTCCTATTGCAGGCTCATCAGCTTATGCTGGCTCGGTCTGAAGTGCCATAGTCATTCTCTGTGATTGACTGCAGTCCCTTGGGCTGGGATGTGGTACTAGATTGCCTAGCACCCCCCAGTACCTGACCCTATGCCTGCCCCCCTGAGTAAATTATTATGTACATGTAAGTTTTAACAGTATTACTGGCAAAAAAAAAATTCACAACACACATACTGACCTACATGTAGCAGCAGCAGCAGTACTAGTAGCACTTATTTATACACAGTGCATTTCACTGCAGCATACATGTACATGTTCATGTAAGCTGATGTGATCATGTTTAAACTATTAAGTAAATAAGAATCCCAGTCGACATCACCTGATCTACTCTAAGTGCCATCTCCTTTTGTATTGAAGCAATAGCTCTCTTAGCAGCTTGATCATGTGATTGCAACTTCTCCCTCACAGTGTCCAGTTCTTCAGTTTGTGCTTTTTCCTTTCCTTCCAAATGCCTTACTTTTTCTCGTAAACTATCTCTCTCCTCTAATCTCTCAATATGAAGCTTGGCTAGTTCAGTTGACAACTTATCCCTCTCTTTCTGTGTGTCCTCCAAATTACATTTGGAACTGAGGAAAGGACAAGAGCAGTAGATTTAATTAAGTTCAGCTGTAACATGTGCATACAGTATATTAAACAGGAAGTTCTGGTACAACAAGGCCAGGCCAGTCTGACACCTTCAGTTGTCACTCAGCCTTTGTGGAGTGAACATCTGCAGGATGCTCCACTTGAGTGCTCCCTACTGGTTGTTTATCATGTGAAATTCAAATCCAACACAATCATACATGTAAATGTTTAACTTCAAAGTAAGAGCTACATGTACATCATAAACAGTCATAAAGTACCACTGACAATCATTAATGAACAACTATCTTCCCTCTTGCAATATTCACTGCTCTGCAATTTGAATCTGCATTTTCGATTTCCAATGGTGTGAAAAGAGAAGCTACATGTACCGTATTTTATCATGTACAAGCCACACCTATGTATAAGCTGCACCCCTAACTTCAGCCTGATAAACAGAAGCTTGTTTTCCCAAAAAGGTTCAAGGAAAAACCTCCTGTATAAGCCGCACCACAAAATTCAAAATTCAAAATTCATAAATTCCTGTAATTGAAGCAAAACTTCTTCATAAGAGATTGTCATATCACAACAACGAATTGGTTACAACTTTCCTTGTCCTTTCTTGTGTAGATTTTAACCTGCTGTCTTTAAATCACTTCAGAATTCTTCTGCTGTTGTTCCCCCATTAACCAACAACATTTTATTTTAAGGAACTTCTTTCCTTTAAGCGCACAAGAAAGTAAGATTTTCTGGCGAAACTATATGAGCACCTGTCCGAGTCTGTGGTCCGCCATCTTGGATTTTCAAGGAGGCCTGGGGCGAGAGTTTTCTCAAACATCCGATCGAGCATGATCGAGCTCTGAAGTTGAACATAAACTCGATGAGAATTATACTTTATTTGAAAATTTGAAGGCTTCCAAGACCAATTAAGGCCTTTAACAACACTAGGAACCATTTGAGGAGTTAGCAGAGAAGATGACAGGCAACTGGACAGCTAGTTTTCTTTGGAAAGTGAAGGAGAGGAGTTTGAGTAAAAATCTTGCTAACACTCATGTTCTGTGAATTGAATGTGCCATTTCTATTGTTCATATGGCTTTGTTTATGGTCATTGTAAAAAAAGTTTTCTGAAAACACTCACATATAAACCGCACCCCCAACTTTGTGGCAATTTTTTGTTACTTTCAAAATCTGAAAGTCAAAAAAGGTACGGCTTATACATTTGTACATGTATGTGATAAAATAAGGTACATGTAACCCTTTTATACTGGAACTTATGAGACAAGGCTGTGCAAAATATCATAATATGTTGGTGGCAAGCTGTCAAAAGCAAATAATATTATTGGTAGTTTATAAGACATGGACAGATCATGGTATTTAGTGATTGCTGGTTATTTTCTTTTTATAATCAACAGACAATGAAACTTTTGCTTGACTTTTAGCCTTTTCTACAAATGCCTGCTTTCCTATGTTAACATCCTTCTCTAAAACATTTTGAAAGCCCTGGTGATACAGTATTGTGCAAAAGTCTTGCAAACACCTTTCGGCGAATTTCGGGGCTTTTCGGGGCTTTACGGCGAAAATGAACAAAAATGTTCACGATCCAAAATTTCGGCGATATTTCAACGAAAATTCATTAAGCCCTTTGTTTAATCTGTGCGACATTTCGCAGTGCTCTGCGACATGTTGGCACGAAAATTCGCTGCACTCTACGAAATATCGTGCATCGGATCAGATCAGTCAGTTCGCGTAAATGGAAATTAATTACGCTCCCGCGGTATTTGTGTCAGAAATGAGACACGCGTCTGGCTGACAGTTCACGATTGACGGGGACTTTTATTATACAAGAATCTTGACTTTTTGACGCCTCTGGTACGCAGAGTATTTACCAAAACCATCTTACTGTACGTTTGTAAAAATGTTTGTCATGAATTCGAATTTGTCACGCGTTAATCCTGGTGAAAGAAAGGTTAAAATACAAAACTGTGCAATTGACACGTACGATATTTCGATAACCTGGTCCGAATTTTCGTTTGACAATAAACAAAATATCGTCGAAATGTCGCTCGCAGGTTGGCGATATTTCGCCTTGGCATTAAAATTTTCGCGTATCTGATTGATTCTTCGTCGAAATTTCGAACGAAAAGTTGCCCGGTGAAATTTCGGCGACATTCGTAAGAACAAAGAGCGAAATTCGTCGAAATACGTTTGCATAACTTTTGCACAATACTGTATGTATCATCAGCAAACATCCCAGGTATCGAGTGATTTAGGCATTTTGGGAAATCATTTACGTAAATAATAAACAACAGGGGACCTAATATGGACCCATAAGGAATACCACAAGTTATTTGTTCTTCTTTAGATAAGACTCCATTTACATGACACCTCTGGTTCCTATTACTTAAATATGACTTAAATACTTTAATCCTCACACACACAGACGTTTTGTTAGTACATGTACATGTAGGTATAATCTTAAAGTATATGGGGTACATGTAGGTTGTAAACAGGAAGAAGCCTGTAGAATTATTTTTTAGTAACAACACTTTCACTTTCAGACAGGGTTTTGATTGGTAGAATTAGGAATAACCTCCCCATTTGTTCCTCTTAAATGGTGCCAAAAAGTGTTTATTCTGCTTTCTCTTTTTGAGGTTTACTCTTTCTGGCTGTGCACTGATGGCTACACCTACTGTATGACTCCTTTTTAGTGGTCTTTCAACTTTTTTCTGTTCAGCACTTACACAAGCTGTTATTAAAAGGGACATGAGGGAAAAAATGATGTAACAAAAAGCCGGTATCCTGAGGATTTTCCAGGATGTTTTTGTTACATTTTTTGCAATATATGGCACAAATTTAGCAGCTAGGGCTCTCCTCGATACCGAAGCAGCTTGGATAGAAATTTCAGTTGAACCTCAATTTCGAGTATACTCAACATATTTTCCACACCTCCGATAACAAACTCTACAAGCACTCTCAGGAAAAATGTGTGTTAAACAAATTGAATAAAATGCTGGTGGGGAAAAAAGTAAACAAAATCGCACAAAGCATGCCGCCATATTTGTTTTATTTCCCAACACAACCACACAGGAAACCCGTATGGATAAGTTCTAGCGCATGCATAGACAGAATTCCCTGCTGCTCCTACAACATACTGTACATATATTCACATATAGAAGAAATCCTTCGAATAACAGAGCGATCAATAAAATATAAAAACATCATTACCTGTATGCAAATTTTATACCAATACTGCAAGTTAATATCATGCAGTGCTTCAGCCTTTCTTGCCATGTTACAAAATGCCTTAACACTAGCTGAGGGGTCATAATTATTTCCCAAAGTGTTCCAGATTATTGCCCAAAGTGTTCCAGATGATTAATTTGTAGGTGTTAAACCTAGGAACAATAATTATATAATGTATGTCTACTTCTTAATCCTCTACCATTATTGCGTTTTGTTATTATAGTGGTCATGGATGGTGGAACCTGGTCATTCTACATTTTATAAACCAACTTAGCTAAGTGCAGTTATATATGCCAAAGAGTGAGTCCAATCCTGACACTTTTTAATCAAACATATAATTAGGTCAATGTTCGAATTCTTAATATTATTGTTTTTATTGTTATCTTACTCCATACATATAATTATTATTTTCATAAGAATCATAAAGAGGCATTGGGCTGTATGGATAATGGCACTATATAAATGCTATATTCATCTACATACAAAGTACAGTTATCTCACCAACATTAAATTAGGAAATTAATAAAAATAGCTAAACAATTTATACTGGTAAAAAAATTAAATTTACAACAATATGTGACCTTACACGAGAAAACGTACAATAACGCTTTTCCGTTTAGCATGCTAAACCGTTTGTTATCCGTGTACACGGCTTCGAAAGTCGTTTTTTTCCCTGCCCGTGCAAACGAGTTGTGAAGCTGTTTCTCGGCCAGGCCGTTTAATCGAGTAGAAAAGTAATGCAAACATATTTCAACGAATTTCACTCTTTGTTCCTAAGAATGTCACACAATTTCGTATTCTAACCTTTCTTTCACCAGGATTAACGTGTGACAAATTCGAATTCATAACATTAACACAGTTTTACAAATGTACAGTAAGATGGTTTTGGTAAATACCCTGCATATAAAGTCTCTGTCAATCGTGAACTGTCAGCCAGACGCGTGTTTCATTTCTGACACAAATACCATGGGGGCGCAATTAGCTAGGGCACTTTCCATTTACGTGAACTGACTGATCTGATCCGATGCATTAAAGCTTTTTAATTCAAAAGGAATTGCACTTCCCCAGTAGAAGTTTTCTAGTAAGAGTATAAAAGTTTTTGCACGTCTTTCATGACAAACATTGCTTCAAAACTCTGTTCATGTTCTGTAAAAAATCAGACTGACACGTTCACGCCTGACTGATTGCACATGGAAATTCAGACTCCAAGAAGAGTTGAGACTTTCATATGCAAACATTTACGATGATTTCTGCCAAAACCTTTTAATACTAGTAACAAGAAAAGGATAAAATTATGCTGTAAATGTGAAACTACACTGAAGCAAAAGTTTATTTGGTGTTATGACTCAGCGAGTGAGTCAAGCTTTAAAGCGGGCCATGCAGCCGTTGTTTTGTTTATTTTACAGCTCACGACATTTCGATAACTGCATGGTCCGAATTTACTTGAAAACTTTATGCAATGACTTTACAAAGATCTGGAAGTCTGACTGATCTGAATATTATTGTGGATATACGGATAACGTTTACAAAATTGAACACTTCCGAAGTTGGAACGTGCAATTACAAATTGCGCATTCATTTTGTTTAGTAGCCTTCCAGCCGTTGATTCAAACCGGGTTCAAAGATCAGATTTCTATTCTTAGCCTGATTATACTGACTGAACCGAAGTAAACTCTGCAGTTGTCCTCCAGTACCTATCTCCTGGGCTATCTTTCTAACTCGTGTACACGGATTCCCAACTCATGTTCACTGCTTCCCAGCTTGTGTACACGGCTTCCCAACTCGTTTACATGGCTTCCCAACTCGTTTACACGGCTTTCCAACTCGTTTACACAGCTTTCCAACTCGTATACACGGCCTACAAAGTCGTGTAAACGACTTGAAAACCTGTTTGTTAGTCTTTTTTTTTTTTACCTGTTTAAACGGAAAGGCGTTATTGTACATTTTCTGGTGTAAGGTCACATATAGAGAATAATAAAAATAAGTCATTATTCCTGAAAATACTGACCTAGCTTGGCCAGTCCAGCTTATTGTCTACATAAATACCCAGTAGGCGGGTACTTGTGACCCATTTAATTACATTAACGCCTATTGTTGATGTTTCTAATGGACCATGGAAAACACCTCTAGACATAAACATAGCTTTGCACTTAGAAGGATGTGGCGTCAACGTCAAAGGGTGGATAAAGCTATCCACTGGATAAATCCTTATCCAGTGGATAAAATAAGCTAGTTTGGTTAATACTTATCCACTGGATAAGGATTTATCCGGTGTATGATGTTACCACCCTTTGAACAACCGGGCCCTGGTATATATTATGATTAATCTATTGTCTTGTTCTGGTGTCCTGACTGTCCCAGACACTCAAACGGACAGACAGACAGAGACACCTACATTGGTCTAAGAAGTTGCCAAAAACGTAATATGCATATTAGTGTCTGATACGTCTTACCTTTTAAGCTCATTCTTTTTAGTGTTCAACTCCTCCAGTAAGTTATCCAACTGTTCTCTCAGCTCTTCATTCACTTTACTCAGCTGTGAGACTTTCGAGTCTTCTTCCCCATGAAAATTCTGCAATCTCTCACACAAACTCCGTTCCCTCTGAAGAGACGACTTATATTCAACCTGAAGCTTCAATAGCTCATCCTTGACGCGTTCGTACTCCGTTAAAACAAGCTTAAACTCTTGTCCTTTCTCATTTTTGAGTCCATTTGCAGATATAATTAAGCCTTTGTCGCCTTCTCCGTTCACAATATCATTCTCGCTAATACAATCCGATTCAGAGCTCGAGCAGTTCCCTAAACTGGCTAAAGTATTTTCTCCATTCAGAGCACACTCGTTCTCGTTTACTATACGCAAGCTTTCTTTCTCTTCTTCTTCCTCGGCATTTTTATGGATAGCTGCTGTCTCTAGCTCCTCTGGAGACGAGCACATCGAGAAATCAAATCACAACGCAAAGCCCGAGAAAAAATCCACATCAACTCTTATTCAGAATGCTACTAAACTCGACTCCAGTAGTTCCATGTTAGGCTTCCATAGCTACCCGATCACAAGCCTTCGATAACTCCAGTACTCAGAGATGGTGGTGCATTTGAAGAGGGTTTAAATATACGTTTGAATTATCCCCAAAATCATGCCGGTTGTGTGGTAAATATTCGAGTTTTCAACTAACAACTTCAAGTTCAAGCTGATATCACAAACAAGGCGCACATACAAAATGTCCAAATCCAAACCTCGGCATGACTAAGTCTTCCTTTTCCCTTAATATGATGTGGAATATGATCTCAAGACGCTAAGTTTGTTAGAATATTCTTTCCCTGCAACTTTCCCTTCCCAAGTCCAACAAGATGGCGGTATCTTTTTAACGTCATCATATATCACGTGACTACAACCGGAAGTTATCGGAGAGAAATTACTTCCGGTAAAGTACAAGCCACTGATTGGAATTTAGCGTGTTGGTTTTTGCGGAGGGAGGAAAACGGAGAACAACCCTTGGAGCCTACTTTAGGTAACTTATATTATTCATTAATATATCCTTTCTTTACCTATGGCTTACTTGCATGGGGAAATACATACGCTACTACACTTAATAAATTAATCATTATTCAAAAGAAATCATTACGTATTATTACCTTTTCTCAATTTGATGCACATACAAGCCCCCTCTTTACAAAGTTGAATATTTTAAAATTGCAAGATTTGGTTTATTTGCATACTGCTCTTTTCATGTTTGACTTTTACAACAATAATCTTCCATCTATGTTCAACGATTTTTTCATTCCAATTAAAAAAGTACATACTTATAATACTAGACTAGCCTCTAAATGTACTTATTATACTCCAAAAGTTCGTACAAATTACGGTAAATTCAGCTTACGATACAATGGTGTCACAACCTGGAATTCAATTTGTGAAGACATTAAGACACTACATTCTAGAAAGTTATTTAAATCAAGTCTTACTAAACAGATTTTGAATCAATATTAGTGCTCTCCTTATCATATTAAAATATACAATATAGATCTTCCTTTCAGCTTGTACGTGTATCTGTCTGATTTAAATGCAAATAGTGACTGACTTATACTTGTATAATGTGTGTGTGTTCGTGTTTTCTTGTCTGACCAATAATCTCATATATAACTTACTACATTTTTGGGGTGCCAGACTCGATTAGTTTAATTTAAGCTACTTCTGGCATCCCAGCACTCTAATTTTAGCAAACTGTTTTTCACTGTAAATTCCTATTTGTTAAAAGAGTGTGAATAAATTGTTGTTGTTGTTGTTGTTGTCAACTCACATCAACTCATTTAGTGTGAGCTCCCTAGATAAGCTTTTATTTGCTTTTTGGGAAAACACATACAAAATATGTTTAAATTTTAAAAAAAGACCCACATATTGCTCCACATCCGGGAATCGAACCTGGGCCACAGAGGTGAGAGGCGAAGCGCTTAGCCACTGCGCCACCCTGGCTCCCTGCCTAGGCTAACTTTTTAATGCATTCGTTATTTTACAGATACGCGTTAGGCACAAAAGTTTCGGTGGTCCCTTCATATAGGCAACACATGAATTGCTATCAAAATACAATAGAATTAACACAATACAAAACAATAGAACGAAATACACAATGAATAGAACACAATACGCAATACTATTTGGTAGTAATTCATGTCTGCCTACATTAAGGGAGGACCAAAGTTTCGTTATTAGGCTCTGAGTAAATTTAATTTATTATTTTTTCTTTTCACGAATCACTGAGCATTACGCTCCGGAAGTAGGAGTCATTTATACCGCAGCGTTTTCCTAGACCGGGTTATTTTGAGGCATGTTGTTAACAAAATATACCGCCTCGTTTATAGCTTCTCTTGTTTGGTCAACCAGCATGACTGCATGCAACCTTATTAATCGTTTGAATTAGAAATACGCAAATAAACGCTTGTGGTTGGCTAACGGAAACTGAACTCGCAGGAAACACATTCTCGCCCATTTGATATTAGTTAACTCCCCATCAATCACAACGTAGCGTCCTTGCTATCCAGTGTGAGAAACACTCGATTTAAAAACAAACAACGACGATACTTATTTTACTGCTCCAGGTAGACCATTAAAATATTTAGCACCTAAGTAAAAATAACCCTTCCAGGCGGCCTCTGCAGTGATTTTAGGAATGATGACATCTAGCCATTGCTTCTCGTGTTGTGCGCATGATAGGTGAAATATTTATTAAAAAAACTCTGAACCGTCACAATTTAAGCATTTAAAAACAAAAATAACACAGTACATAGTACAGTGCGCTTGTAAAGTTTACTGCCCTAGTTGGTCAGTACGCACAGGCGGAGCACCATGTGTATGTTTTGAAGCAGAATTGAATTGTAAATAAAGTCTAAATTTCTTACATGGACTATTATTGAGTGTTTTTTGTCATTGGGACGAAGTTTCAGAGTCGTTGGAGCTATTTTTAATTCACTACCCTACAGAGAGTATATGACAGTTTACAAGTGAAACGTGAAACAGCGAGAGCTGCATAACAAATGACGGTGTCATCTGCATACAATAAAATATTGGCAGCTTGGAGACAGTTTGGCAGATCAGTTACGTATATGGCGAATAGGATAGGACCCAGAATGGGACCCAGAATAGAACCTGAGGCACACCCGAGAGCACTGGCTGAGCAGTAGATAAAGGAACACCAAAGGAAACAATTAGACAGATAATCACACATCCATTGAAGTTCTTTGTCATAAATGCCGAATAGTTCAATTAAGATCAGCTATGATCAATATTATACCATTTGAACGCCTTCCGGAAATCTACAAAGATAGCACCTGTTATAAGTCTATAACTTCGTATTGTGTCTGGTAAATACGTTATAGCTGTTTGAGTAGAGTGCTGACGATGAAAGTTCAGACTTCAGTCAGCTGCAATTTGTACCGCTTTCTTCAATTTCTTAGACGTTACCGACAAGGTAATCATCGCCACGGGTACCATACTTATATAAAGGGATTACTTTAGCATGTTTCCATTCATGAGGTACTGACACTGTGTATATATATGGATACATTCACGATGCATGTCAATTGAGCACAGATGTAGAGATAAACATTTTTTTTAACACACACACGCAGCACCCTCACAACTAGAAGCTGATTTCCAGAAGGGGCGTGCACTACTCGTATAAATAAAATAATGTTCTAAGCTAAAAACTAACCTAATACATGTCAATCTATGATAAATACTACTATAAATACTACTAAAAACTGCTAACTACTATATTTAGATACAGTCAAACCTGTATATAACGACCTCGTATTAAGCGGCCACCCTGTGTTAAACGGCCAGTAGTGAAGGTCCCGAATTTTCTCCCAGTCAAATATTGTAAACTTTGCCTGTATTAGCGACCACCTGTATTAAGCGGCCGCGGCCACTTTTTACAGTCCCGTTTATGCTATTTCTTGTTATTTTGGCCTGTATTAAGCGGCCAGGCTATTTTTTTAACAGAACTTTGGTCGATATTAATGAAAACGACCAAGTTCATACACGTATTTTTAACCATTTATTTCAAAATAATTTATTCTAAACAGTGTCACTTCTCATCAAAGTTGTTTTCAATGAACTGACCGGAAACCGTATCTCTAAATGTTTGCTCTCTCTTTACTTGAACACAAATCCCTCTTGATTCAGCTTCGTCTTTAGCCAGTTGATCGAGAATATATCTCCGTTTAGCAAATATTCAACAGTATTCAACATGCGTTAATACATTGTTAAATAAGCAATAAAAAGTTGATTTGACCACGTCCCAAACGTATTTCTGGTGAACCTGTATTCAGCGGCCAACCTGTATTAAGCGGCCACTTACTCATTCCCCGAGGGTGGCCGCTTAATACAGGTTTGACTGTATTAATGCATATAATTACGCTAATAGGCCGGGGGAAATCTTTGAGCGAAACTGGGCTAATGACTCAGAGGTTCTTAATTCTATAGGTAATTCATTCCATATTTTGGCTCCATTGTGGATAGCGCAATCCTTCAGTAACCCGGCGGGAACTCCATCAAGTCCTGTAACTTTACTGCCTACAGTTTCATCAACTGTTTATCAATAAAACCTTTGGAAACTTGGAATAATTGGAATATTTGGTCTGTGTAAGGCGCACCAGGTGAGCGGTCAGTTGGGCGACGAAGAAAGGTCTTAGAGATCCGTGATTTCACATTTGAAAAAAAAATACAGAAAGCATTGACAATGCCTTTCTTGTCCGTTAGTACTTGTCAGTTCCGAATTGATTTGGTTAATTGCCTCCGTTTTCGTACACTTGCTGGGTAATATGTTCTTCAATGTCTTCCAAAACTTTCTCTAAATTCTCTTGAATGACGTTACGATTCAGACTTTTATTGCCTGGATTCGGCATGACGGCAACCCCCTTGACGCACGCGCAGCCCAGGGGTTGGCAGCTGGTAACACCCACATATCTCGGGATTTCCTCAGCTCGGTGCTTAGTGGCCACGCCTTAGCGGATGTGTTTATGCTGGCCTTCAAGGACTCCAACAGTTTTGTCGCCGGAGGTTGCCAACAGGGTCGCAAGCGTAGGTCGACCTCTTGAGCCGTTTTCAGTTCTGGGCCTCTGTTGGTCTCGGAGGTTTGAGTGTTGGGTTGTCTTCGCGGGGTTTAGGTTATATAACCATGTTATGGTCGTTGGCATTCTTAGATCACTGTCGCCGCCGGATATCTGTAACTCAATGAGTATGGGTGAGACCGATGAGAATAGGATACTATCAGTTGCTGTGTGGGAGTCCGATTTGGTAAAATGCTTTTCTAGATCTTTTTTAAAGGTAGAAAACGAGTTAGCCATAGTTAGCCGAGTTAGATATTAACAAACCATTCCTTGGGGTATTGTCCTGACAGTAGCACTTTGTTAAGGATCTCCGGCAGCGGTATCCGTAATTATAATAATAATATATCAAGTCTACTTTATATGTAAAAACATTGATATGTCAAAATTTGATCGTAGTGGCACTTTAAGGCCGTTGTGGATAAACAACCTTACGATGAGATAGTGAAGTTAGCCATTTTGGAGAGACATCTAACGGGGCCCGCAGAAGACTGTATCAGAGGTTTTCCGTTTGAATACAAGTCATATCCTTTGATACTGAAGCCCTTAGAAAACCGATTTGGTACGAAGAAATATAGGAGGAATTTCACTTGGGAGCCATCGAGAATTTGAGCAAAGCGAAGGAAAAAGATGTTCAAAGTTTACGGAAATTCTATAATGATTTGCAAGCTAACGCACTTCTTCTGGAGGCGTTAGGAGCAGATAAAGTGAGACACCTGGATGATCCCAAACGGATGAAGACTGTGCTGGTATGAGCGACTGCTCAGTTTTCAAAGGAATGGACGCCAAGCAAAGGATTAGTGAGGCGCTGAAGAAGGGAGCTTGTTTCAGATGTTTGGGTGTAGGCTATTTATCAAGAAAGTGTAGAAAGAAATCAAGAGTGTGTGAAGTAAGTGGCTGCGAAATGAAGTCTATACACCACACTCTTCTGCATTGGTCTGAATCAGTTGTCCAAAGACATGAAGAGCAAGCGCATGCGCAAACGCCAAGACCCGACGAGCGGCTGAATAGCGCTAGAGATCAAGGAAATAGTACGACAACAACTTGGCGACTGTTAACGTTCACGGCGACGTTTATAGTCATCAGACGGAATTCGAAACGAAGTGCGTCGCACTTCCTATTAAGAAAGTTGTAATTGAAGACAGATCGGGAAGGAAAGTAAAGATTAACTGTCTAGAGGATCCAGGAAGTCAAATCACGCTTATAACAAGGAGATTGGCTGAAGGTCTTGACCTGGAGAGCAATACAACGAGTATGACCTTGTCAGGAATTGGAAACAGGGACGTTCTTCTTACAGAGGAGGTGTTACTTCAAATCAGACCAGCTGATTGTGACGATATATCGTATTGTCATCCCAGAGATCAGTAGCTACTCACCGGCACTGGATGATATTGCTAAATTAAAGACCAAGTTCGCGCACTTGGAAGATGTCGATATCATACTGAAGGATGGCAAGATAGATTTGTTAATTGGACAGGACTGCCCTAGTTTACTGAAGGGCGGTATGGGAATGCAGATGAGCCGTATACAGTGAGAATCCCCCTAGGCTGGAGTATTTGTGGACCAGTGGACGGAGGTCAGCGGCTACATTTATCGTCATATCATGTATCAATGGCGCAATAATCACCGGATATAGGGTTTAGTCTCAACCAGTTTTGAGAGTTGGAGAAAATCCCAGAAGATAACGGAGATGTTGTCATGAACAGAAGGGACAAGGAAGTATTCAAGCAGGCTGAAGAGACCACTTGTCAAGTAGATAATCGCTATCAGGTCCAACTTTCATGGAAAGAGAACGTCGGAGAAATTCCTATGAAATGGAGCTACAGAGGTTGAAGTCTACTGAGCGCAAGTTGCAAATAATCTCAGAGATGAAAGAAAAGTACTGTAACGCAATCTGAGAGTAAATTAAGGAGGGATTCGCCGAGAAGTTAGATACTAAACCGCAGGACAAAGGCTGGTATTTACCACGCCACCCAGTTGTGTCTGAGAGCAAGAACACGAAAGTGCGTATCGTATTTGACTCAGCTGCCAAGGTTAAGGGCGTATCACTGAATGACATGTTGGAGAAAGGGCCCTGCCTTTTCAATGACTAGCACTTAACAGGAATACTGCTGAGATTCCGAATATTCAAGGTTGCTATGGCGGGAGACATTTCGAAAATGTTTCTGAGAATCATGCTTGATCCTTAAGATCGCAAATATTACCGATTTCTATGGAGGGAGAAAGAAGATGAAGAGCTTGCTATATACCAGTTTAGCTGTGTGATATTTGGAGACAAGACTTGCAAATTACACTATCAAGAGAGTACTCAAGGACCACGGAGAGGAAAGACCTGAAGCGGTGGATGCGCTGAGCAAGGATCTGTACATAGATGACCTAATCCATAGCTGCCAGACGGAGCACGAAGGGAAGAAGATCGTACAAGATGTCTGTGAGGTCTTTGACATAGGTTCAGTATGCGCAACTGGATAAGCAACAGAACGTCAGCACTAAGCGGTGTTCCAGATCGAGTGAAGGATGAACCTCTTGAATTCGGAGAGCAATGACAGAGAGTGCTAGGTATGAAATGGGATCCAAACACTGACTGTATATCCTTTAAGCCTAAAGAGATGAACATTGTCTGGACGAAAAGGTGTTCTAAGTCAATTGGCTAAGCTATTTGACCGGCTGGAAATCTTGTCTCCCTTCCTGGTTACAGGCAAGATTTTGATGCAAGATCTGTGGAGAAGAGGCCAAGACTGGGATGAGTTGCTGACAGATGACGACAAGACGGCATGGCAGCATTGGTTCGTACAGGCTGAGATTTCGTACAGGCTGAGATTTCGTACAGGCTGAGATTTGCAAGATTTGCAAGACACAAGTCGCCCCGCTTAAAGCTCAGACGATCCCAAGATTGGAGCTTCAAGCGTGCTTGATGGTAGCAAAGCTGACTAAGTTCGTTCAGAATCAGATGAACATGAAAGAGATCAACGCCACGTTCTGGACAGATAGTTCAGTTGTACTGGCTTAGATAAAGTCAGAAAGTCGAGATCTAAAACCCTTTGTATCTAACAGAGTGTCCAAGGTCCAGGAACTTACAGATGTACAGCAGTGGCGTCACATTGCAGGGGAATATAATCCAGCTGATCTAGCTTCCAGAGGAGTAGCACTGCAAGAAATCCTTAAGCAAGATAACGTCTGGTTCAATGGCTCGCCAATCCTGCAGTTGAAGCGAGAAGAGTGGCCAATATTAAAGGAAAAAGCAGACCCAAGATCGATAGAAGAGGAGCGCAAGTAGTATAGGAGGTCACTATGGGTACAATCCTCTGCCTCCTGATTGGCCCAAACAGGGGGCGTGGCCTAAAACGACGCCATTACGCACGCGGTCCTGTCAAAGGCCTGTCAATGAACTGGGAACCCAAAGCGAGGCTTCTGATTGGTCGAAAGTTTAGGGGGGTCCCGCCAGGTTCGGCAGGGGGTTGGAAAGGAGACCAAAGCGAGGCCTGGGATTGGTCGGCAGTTTAGGGGGGTCCCGCCAGGGGTGGAGGGGGGTTTTGTCGGAAGAGAACAAACCCAGGCTCGGGATTGGCGGCCGGAAAAGACCCCGTGCCGTATAAGAAAGTGAACCCTTGGGGAGAAGGCATTCATGTTGTTTTGGTTCTTTGCCGTGGTGTCTATGCTCTATCGAGAGTACCATAAAGTGTGGACTCTTTGGGAAGATGATCAACACGATGAAATTCCTATCGGCCGACGAAGTGGATAAAGCGAGTCGTGAACAATTTAAAGCATTGACTGAGCATTTGTACGTGGCTTTGGTGACCGCCGACATTTCGCAATGGAAAATAATTCGACCGAAAGAGGGATTCGCCGAGAATTGGGAGAAAGCTCGCCAAGGTTTTTCGCCGGAACACCTGAACGAATTCCTGCCCTATTTTGGGCAGATGTGTGCGTTACCCGTCACGCTAGAGATGAGGGACGGGGTGGTGGCCAGCCTGAAACAGCTCACGACCGACCAAGCGTATGTCATTTTGCAAACGTGGCAAGGCAAACTGTGGGAAAAGGGGACGGGCGACATGGCCCAATTGCTTGGAGGATTTCTGCAGAAGATACGCCTCATGAACACCGAGACGAGGCATACCGACCTCCCTCCCACGAGTCCGATGCACGTCACGTTGGCCTCCCTGTACATGGCGGTGGTCTCCTACGCGAACGGGGATTGTTTTCAGCGGGTGCAGCAAGTGGCCCAACGGGAGGGCAAACGCAAAGCCTTGACTTTGAAGACTTCCGGCTATAACGAGGAGGACGCGTCGGTGATTAAGCACGACAGCAACAACAAGATCATTTTCAAGTACAAGGAGGATATGAGGTGTGTGTGCGTGTACCTTTTGGGATACCTCTACCGAGACCTGTTGGCCGAACGGGAGACCTGGAACCGGTTGAAAATAGCACAGGTAGTGAAGAAGGAGTTCCCTGACTTGAAGAATGCGTTGGAGGAGAGGTACTTGAAGGAACTGGAGTACATGTTGATGGGGTGTTTGTCGTATTGGCTCAGCCTAGATGTGCTCCCCGAAGAGAGGCTAGAGATAGAAGCGATGATGCTTGACATTGCCAATGAGGAATTCGCGAAAATGGATGCGATGGCCCTGGAACATCAGTTGAGCGAGGAAACCGATTGGCCCCACATGTCCTTACGCCACAATTTCCTGAGGGAGATGGCGAGGTTCTTGTTCCGGTGGCTTCCCCTGAAGCAGGGTCTGGGACTGATGTGGTTCGAGGTATGCGAGACTCGGCTTTGTGAGGACCTGGTCTGGGGAACGCAGGGCTACTTGTACCGTTGCCGTACCCAACGGGCCCTCCCCCGGGAGTTTTGGTACCACGCCGAAACCTTGAATGCGGAGGGGAGGGTAGTAGTGAACCTTATCTCTTCCCACTACATGAACATAGATTCGGCGTCCCGTGCCCATTTTGACAAAGACCACCTACCCCCGGAACCCCACTTCTCGGCAGTGCAAGACCCCCGGTACAAGAGAGAGCGAGCCCTCATAACAGAGTACGAACACTTCCTAACCTACCTGTACTTCCATCTGTGTGCGCGGTACTCCCAGACCACCATGAGGTTGGACACCTATTTCGCTACCGGACTGAACTTTAAAGAAAGTAAGTTCCAGGTGAGGCAGTACCACGAGAATGCCATCAAGCAGTTACTCCCCCATGTCACGAACCAGCTCCTGAAAGAACAGTTTGACCTTCTGTTACCTACCTGGGACCACTACACCCTCCGGGTATGGCAGCAACTCTACGACTACTCGGAGTTTGAGTTGTACGACTACGTTCATGATTTGCGGGCTAAGTCCTGGCGAAGCGAACGGTTGTACCGTATCGCCTACCACTTTGGTGGTAGTATGGTCACCTCGAGTATGATCTATCGTCAACATCATGCTTGTGACAGTCCTGTGACGAAGGGGGATAACCAACTGATCCCTGTGCAGGACCATTTCAATGCCTTAAGGGGTCACATGAACACAGCCCTAGCGAAGTACGAACTGGAAGAGAGAGAAGAGGAGGATGAGGAAGAAAAAGAAGAACAAGTTTCCAACAAGAGGATGGCCGAGATAATGGCGTTGATCAAGTGTGACGACGACGACGACGACGATGCCATGGAGGAAGGAATCCCCGTCCAGAGCGAGAAGAGACAGAAGAGGGAGAAGAGGAAGGAAGAAGAGGAGGAGGCTGAAGAGAGGATGGCTGAGAAGAGAAAGAGGAAGAGGCCAAAAGAAAATCTGACTTGGTTCGTGACAGCCGTGCGTTACTTTGTGGACCGTCTGACCTTCCATATGCTGCAGATGCGTGGGGTCAACTTTTTCAGACCTCATTTTACGCTGACCCACGGAAGTACGGCAACCCTGGACGATTTGTTCATGGAAACAGAAGAGGGGAAGGCGACTTGGCTGGTGATCATGGAAACCACCTTCCGTGCGCATGTCCAAGGAACCTACCACACTATGCAGAAAGAGTTGGTCGCCACCCTGATCACCCATTTGTTCCAGAAACGGAAGTATGCGGTCGTGGACAATCCCCTCTACGACAAAGTGAGACGTTTTGGCATGGATTACGTCACTCAAATTCACGACAGGTACCCCTCGACAACCATGGAAACCCTGGTGCGAGAGAAGGACCCAATGGCGGACGGACTCGTCCCTTACCTCAACACTATGGCCCACAGTTTTGCGTGTGACCTGTTCAAGGAAGGGGCGGAAGACAAGAAGTTGACCATGCCGTACGCGCCAGGATTGTTGGAGAAGGCCTTGAAGAATATCCACTTGGATCTAACCCATGGGACCTGTATGATCAAGCAATCGGCCGTCATTTTCACCAACCCCCTTACCTTCACCTACAAATTGTACGAAGACAGTGGCAGGAGGTGCACCTACGAGAGCAAGTACCCTACGGTCCAAGAATCTCTCAAAGACGTTCCCCTGTCTCCCTTTTGTTTCGTGTAAAAACAAAAACAAAACAAAAAAACAATAAAACTTTCAAGAGGAACAACGTTGGGTGTCTGTCGTCTCTTTTTTTTTCTAGGGGAAAAAAGTATAAGGGAGGTACCGCGCGCTAGACTCGGGGAGAGTACAGAATGCCCTGCGGCGGAGGAGGAGGTCCGTCCCTCAAGTGCCACGGCATTTTGAAACGTGTCCGTTGTCTCTTGGCGTGTTGCGGAGGAAAAGTGATTATTCAGGGCTCTCATTTTGAGGATTATGGGGCGCAAGAAGGAGAAGAAAAAGAATCCTTCCGCGCTGCTCGAGGCGTTGTATTACGACCCCAGCAGCCCTGCTGCCTTTGGGGGTGCTGCCCGTCTGGTGAAAGCGGCTAGCGAAGTGGGGGTGACCCGCACCACCACTTTAGCGTGGCTGAAAAAACAATTGACCTTTACGTTGCACCGCCCCTTTCGAAAAAAAATTCTGCGAGGGCGCGTGCGCGTGCTGGCCCTCGACGAACAGTGGCAGGCGGATCTGGTCGACATGCAAGCCACGAGTGCCTTCAACAAGGGCTATAAACACATTTTGACCGTCATCGATGTGTTGTCCAAGTACGCGTGGGCGGTCCCCCTGAAGAACAAGACGGGAGAGGAATTGGTGCGCGCCTTTACCCAAGTGTTTCGCGAACGGAAACCGTTGCGGTTGCAGACCGATGCCGGGACAGAATTTACCAACCGCAAGTTCCAGGCCTTTTTAAAAAAGAATGACGTGGCCTTTTTCGTCACGTACAACGAGACTAAAGCCCAGATTGCCGAGCGGTTCAACCGGACGCTCAAGGGACGCATGGACAAATATTTCACGGCCACCGGGAAGAAAGAGTATTTGAAAGTCCTCCCCCAATTGGTGCTCGGGTACAACCGAGCCGTCCACAGCAGCATTCGACGCGCCCCCATCACCGTCACGCCCTTCAACGACCACGAGGTGAGGGCCGTCTTGTACCGGGAAAAGGGACCGCCGCTAAAGAGGAAACAGAAGAAACCGCTGTACCGTTCCGGCGACACGGTACGGATTAGCAAGACCAAAGGTCATTTTGAAAAAAGCTATCTGGCCAACTGGTCGGAGGAAGTGTTCACGGTGATAAAACGGCTGGACTACCGCACCCCTCCCGTCTACCGGTTGGAGGACTTGAGCGGGGAAATGTTGCGGGGAACGTTTTACGAAAGCGAGATGACGCCAGTGGCCGTGGAAAAAGAAAGTCTCTTTATCATCGAAAAGGTGTTACAACGCCGCCCCGGCAAGAAGAAGAACCAGGAAGAAGTCTTGGTGAAATGGGAAGGGTACCCCGCTAAATTTAACAGCTGGGTCCCGGTCACTCAGCTCCAGACCCAAACGTACGGGTGAAAAAAGAAATAAAAGAGTTTGTTGTCCCACTTGCCTGATTCATTTGTGTTTGAGTGGAGAGAAAGAGAGAGAGAGAGAGAGAGAGAGGATGCAGGAGGTAGAGGAATTTTACATTACCATAACCAACGGGACGAGTACCACCGTCTACACCAATGTCCCGTCCCGGTTCCGTATCCATCTCCCGGAAATGCACGAGTTGTCTCCGGCCTGGGAAATGGCGGTCACGCAACTGATCTTCCCCAGGCCCCCAAAGAAGAAGACGCTTTACATGTACTGTGATTTGGTGGAACCCAGTATTGTGGGGGATACGAAAGCCCCCTTGTTGAGAGTCCTTTTTTCAGGGACCAGCGACGAAAATGGCACGGTCCAAGAACGCAACTTTTCCCCCCTGTTCTACAGGCGGATGGCCAAGACGGTGTTTGAGGATTTCGAAATCCTTATAACCGACGAGCACGGGAAACTTGTTTCATTTCCACAAACCTCTAAGGTGGAAGCGACCCTCCATTTCCGGAAAGCATGGACCCCGACCGCATCTGGATGACATTGCCTAGCGTGGCCAGCCGGGCTACCTTTCCCAATAACATGGGCTCCCATTTTCGTATCCGTCTCCCGGAGATGATGGTCTTGGACCGACGGTGGGAAATGGCGCTCTGCCACCTGCAATTTCCACGCGCCTGGGATGAATTGTTCCCCAAAGAACAAGACCGCCAATTTATACTGATCCAAGGAAAAATTAAACAAGCAGAAGAGACCTCGACCACCCTCACCTTTGATTCCCAGCATTTCAAAACGGTCACAGAACTGGTCCACGCTATGCGCTGGGCTTTGGTGCAAGGAGGGTTCCAAGCGATCCTCAAAACATTTGCCGTCCGGGCGAAATCTCCCGATAAAACATTGGTCAAGACCATCCTGGAATTGAAACAAACCGCGACGGACGGGTACATTCTAGTCCTCCCCCCTCACCTGGCCTACATGATCGGTTTGCAGAACGATCCCAAAAAAACCACTTCGCATCCCGGAGACAGGATGAAACAACCAGGCCCCTCCACCCCGTTGATGTCCAGTTTCTCCGGGATCTGTAATGGTGGGGTGATCCCGGACAAAGCTATCGTGATCCCCGCATCGAGTTCGGAGAAAGACCGGACCGTGTACGGCATAGGGAACATGCCTCAATTTCAAAACCATCACAATATTGAACTCACCTTTGTGGTACCGCCCGGGAACTACGCGAACGCCAAAGCCCTCGTAGCGGTCATTCCGACCTACGCCAGTCATATGTCATGGGTTTGGGACCCTACCGCTCCTAAAGGATCCTTAAGGCTGACCCTTCAAACCCTCAAAGCTTCACATCATCTTGTCATGAGTCCTTGGTTGGCCAAGGTGTTCGGGTTTGGCGACGGGCACACGCCCAAAAACTTTTCAGATGACAAAAACAAGACCAAGTGGCCCCTGATAGGGTACCAGCCCGAGTGTTGGTCCACCTATTACTCCGGCCTGAAAATCTCGACGACCAAACCCTACCCCCTCGACCGTGATTTTAAACACCAACCCGTGCGCAGTTTGTACGTGTACTGCGATTTGATTGAGCCGCATATCGTGGGGGATGTGAAAGCGCCCTTGCTGAGGGTCGTGTCGGCCCAGGTCCCGTACAACGAGGTGGTGGAACGAGACTTTCCGGTCATGCGCTACTTTCCGCTCGCCAAAACGGTGTTTGACACGCTGGAAATCCTTATAACCGATGAGTCCGGCCAACGCATCTCATTCACCTCAGCAGCGACCGTGGTGGCGACATTGGAATTTGTGAAGCGCACTCTGAAAAGGAAAGGATGAATTATGGAGCGTCTACGGGGACTATGGCACCGGTGCCATCTATGGGGGACGTGGTTGGCGGAGGGTCTTCGATACCTGTGTTCCATGCGCTCCCCGCCCACGCCTCCAGCCCTCAACGCACGCCCACCTCCATTCCTGTCTTCCAGGGGGGTCGGGGGCAGCAAGGCGGCGGGGGGCTCATCCCTATCCGTTGGAATGAACTCGGTGGGCTCTTGCCCTTAGCGCTAGCCCCTTTGGCAGCCATGGCGGGCAAAGCGCTGGCCGGTACCGTTGCGGGAGCGGTGGCTAAAAAAGGAGGACAAAAGATACTCGCTCATCTGAAAAAGAAATTTGGCAAGAGGGTGGTGAAGCAAATCGTGAAGGACACGAGTCAAGGGGCGGCCCGTGTGCTCGGCAAGAAAACCAGTAAAAAGTTGATCCAAGGCCTAGAAAAGATAGCCGGGGTGGCGCCGAAAAGGAAAAAGACGAAGAAGCCGGCCAAAAATACGAAGAACCCGGCACGGCCCGTGGCCAACAAGAATAAAAGAAAGAAAAAACAGGCTCTCCCTCTCATTCCTTCGAAGGCCGTCAAGCGTGCACGTGTTGCGAGAGATATCTTTGACGTTGATTATTGAACACCATGGCTACGGTCGCAGGCATGGGCAAACCGCCCCTGCCCAACATGTTGGGCGGCTACAACACTCATTTGGATTTTTTCGGCAAGGAATTGGCTCAAGCGGTTGAAGAACGAGGCTATTGGTCGGAGCACGCTCCCAAATCGGCCCTCTTACCCGGGTCGCCCGTGGAATTTTACCTCCCGGCCAGTCCCTATTACACCGTGCTGCCTAGAAGTTACTTCAAGGTGACGGCCAACCTCGTGAAAGCCAACGGCGGGGATTTGACCACCGATTTGAAGCTGGGACCCGTCAACAATTGGTTTCATTCCCTCTGGTCACAAATAGACATGGCCTTGAACGGGGAATGGATGACCATGAGCACCAAAACCTACCCCTACAAAGCCTACCTCAGCACCCTCCTCAACTATACTCCAGACGCCAAGAAATCCTACCTGACCGCGGGGCTGTACTACAAAGACGTGGCCGGGTCCATGGATGCTTTCGACATCGCCGGGGACAACGTAGGGTTGACTACGCGGGCGGGCTACACGGGGGACAGCAAAGTGGTGGAACTGACCGGGATGTTTTACATCGACGCAGCCTTCACCAACAAACTACTCCTCAACGGAGTGCCCCTAGAATTCCGCCTCACCCCTGCCAGCAACGCCTTCGCCCTCATGGGGGACAGTGGTGCGGCGGAAGCGGCCGCCGCCAAAATCGTGCTGAAGCGGGTCACTTTCTTCCGCCGCGTCAGTGTCTGCAACAAGGACTTCATGAAGAGCGTCGAAGTGAAACTCGTGTCCCAGCCCGTCCTCTACCCTTACAACAGCGAAGAAGAACGGATGTTCACCATTTCCCTGGGGGACACTACCTTTGAGAAAACGGATTTCCTGGGCGGACGTATCCCCCGACGCATGCGTCTTGCCTTGATGGGGAGTGCGAACAGTTTGGGAGCTCTGAAAAAGAACCCCTTCCATTTCCAAAGGTTTGGGATGACCCGCGCGACGGTTACGATCGATGGCACACCCACCCCCTTCTCCCGCCTCGAATTTGCGACTGGGAAAACCCTAGACGGTTACAATACCTTGTTCCTGGCCCAAGGCGCCATGAACGCCAACCATGGGATTGATGTTACCCGGACCGATTGGGACGAGGGCTACGCCATCCTGTGTTTTGACTTCACCCCAGACGGCAGTGGCAGCGCCTCGCACATGAACATACAACAGTACGGGACGTTGGGCATCCGGCTTCAGTTTGAGGCAGGCGTTACCGAGACCCTATCTGTGTACGTGAACTGCGAGTTTGACGCCGCGTATGAAATCAACAGCAGCCGAGAAGTGAAAAAGTTGTAAGATGACCACCTACACGTCGCAATTGGCGGTCTTGGCCCGTCACGATTGGTGGCTCCGCGCCTCGTTTCGAGGCGTGTTTCCCATGGACCTACGACCCCGCCGCGTGACCCGCCCCGCCTCGTTCATTCTCAATACCGACAACGCCGACGGACCAGGCACCCATTGGTTGGCCTTTTATTTTCCGCGCCAAGGCCTGAATGAATTATTCGACAGTTATGGCTTTCCCGCCTCTTATTACGGGTTGCAAGAGTACGTGCGGCAGGGGAACGCCCAGCATAGGGAAAACAATGTGATGTTGCAAGGGAACAAGTCCAACGTGTGCGGCAGTTATTGCCTGTACTACCTCCTGCGCCGAGCCCACGGACGGTCCCTGGCGGAGGTCCTGCAGAACCTCCAGCAGTGGAAGACAACCAGGGACCGGGCCCTCCAAGCCTGGCAGCGCCAGTACCAGCGCCGGAGTGTGGCGCGGTGGCAGCAGCAGCAAGACAGTTTTCTTCACGATCAATGTGTTATCAGTTTGAGAGACACTAAAAAAATAAAATAAAACAAGTTCCCCACCTCCATGTCTTGTTATTCTTGGGAAGGGTGTGAGGCGCAATGGATGTCCGTTTCCAAGCGCCCTGCAATATCTTGATCACGGGTCAGAGTCAATCGGGGAAAACGGTGTTCACAGAAAGACTCCTGCACCATGTGAAATCCCATTTTACCCAACCACCCCTCACGATCGTGTACTGCTATGGCAGCGCCTGGCAACCCCGTTTCACAGCCATGCAAAAACAATTGGGGGTGAAATTTGTGGAGGGGCTTCCCGACGACCCGTACGCCCCCTTTCGCGGCAAGCCGGGCCTCTTGATCCTGGACGATTTGATGAAAGAAGGTTCCAAGGACGATCGGGTGGTGGACCTGTTCACCAAAGGCTCGCACCACCACAACATTTCCGTGCTGTACCTGACCCAGAACATTTTCCCGCCAGGCAAGTACGCGCGCACCATTTCCATCAACGCCCACTACCTGGTGGCTTTTAAAAACGCTCGGGATTCGTTGCAAGTCCGGAAATTGGCCGAGCAGGCCTTTCCGGGGCAAGTACCGGCAGTGATGGGGCCTACCAGGACGCGACCCAACGCCCCTTTGGCTACCTCCTCTTCGACCTGCACCCCAGGACCCCACCCCAAATCCGATTGCGCACGAACATTTTCTCCGAGGATGGAAAACAGCATCACGCCTACGTGCTGGAGGAGGATCAAAAGGGGACGGGACTTTGGGCGGAACTGAAGAAGGAAATTACCCCCATGCTAAAACCTAGCCTTGATGTTATGGCCAACATCGGTAAAGCGATGTACCACCAACGAGGAAAGCCCCATTGTTTTGCCAACACCGCCAAAACGATGCAACAACAACTACGAAAGAGCCAACAACAAGGAGGCTCCAAGAAGAAGACGACCAAAAGGGTGAAAAAAACAAAGGGCCGCGCTCCATCCCAATCACTTCGTGGGGCGGTGTGGAAGAGGCCCAACAACAAAACAACCTTCCATCCCCCTTTTCCAGGACAACGTGGGGGTGCTTTACAGCGCTCCCGGAAGTCTCTGAACAGCCGTGTCGAAGAGGTCCTGAACAAAATGGATTGGGTTAACTTTATAGTCTAGGCCCCCCAGGGAAACCGTTCAGTTGTGGTGATGGCCTCCCCCTTGCTTCAACGCAGCGCCACGTTCCTCCGTCAATTTGCCAAAGCGGATCTCGGTCAGAAAAAGAAACTCATCAGGGCCGCGAGCCAACATCAAATCAACGCCGTCAGCGAAGTGGTGCACAACGCCTTGCTTGGGACTTTTCCGATAGGCGCCCGTGCGAAGAAAATTTTTGCCCCCATCAAAGGATTCTGCTCTCCTCCTCGACAGCGTTGCAGAAAGCCAAGCTTAAAAAGGCCGTGGGCCAGCGAGGAGGGTTCATTTTCACGACCGCCGCCCTCATTGCCGCCGCCGTTCTTGCAGGCAAAGCCGTGGCCGCTGGCGCCATCAGTGGAGGGGTAGGCTACGGAGTCAAGAAAGCTCTAGAGCAAGCCGGAGGGTTCGTTGCGCCGGAGGGGTCGTTGTTCCGTAGAGGGTTAAGTTTAAGGGTCAAGAAAGAGCTGGAGCAAGCCGGAGGTTATTTTGCCCCAGGCTACCCCACGACAAAATACCCTTCACCGGAAGAATACGCCCAAGAACTGAGTCAGCCTTATATCTGGTCCTGAATGGGTAAAGAAATCCGCAACTTGCCGGTGCCCACGGGAATTGACCCGGCCCGGTGGCAGTTGTTTTTAGCCCGCCTGCGAAAAAGGGAACACCAAACCGTACCGGGAAAAAAAGTTAGCAGGACCGTGCGGGCGGCGAAGCAAATCCGAAGAAAGTATAAGACACTGCCGCCCAAGAAGAAATCCCAGACAGGGAAAAGGAAGCGGGCCCCACACCACCCTCCAGCAGCCCCAGTAGGAATTTCGGTGACGCGATGGTCAGTGAAGCGACACAAACGAAAAAAGCGATGAAAGAGGCTGAGGCGGCCGCCACGGGAAAGAACCCTATGCGCATGGTCTTGGTGCCGGAAGAGTCCATGCGGTGGTTGGAACAACAGCTTCGTGTGGACACGACCAAAGGGGTTAAAGTGCTCAGTCAGTACCAAACGGCCATGGCGCAGGTCCTAGAAACCCCAGAGAAACCGGCAAGCGCCGACCAGTTTCAAGATTTACTCCAAAAATACGTCCGACGTCGCGAAACCATTGAACCTAGTCCCTTCATGGCCGTGGCGGCAAAAGTGTTAACCCAGAGCCAAAGGGGCGCTTTGCGCCGCGTACCCCCCTCCAGCAAACCTTTAGCGTCGGTGCTGGTCAATCTGTTGAAGTTGAAAGGACCCCAGAAAATTACCTGGAATGCGCAAGGGGAAGTGAAACTCTACGGGCAAACCCTGCCGGGCAGTCAAATTGCCGATCTGATTAAAGAAGCAGTGCATCCTTCTTCCACCCGCACATCCCCGGGCTACCGTGATTTCATGCAATTTCTAGCGGAAGAAAAAATTCCTAAAGATCTCGTCCGCCACCCCCGGGATCTCATCTCCAAAAAGAAAGAGTACACGCCCCGGCCTAAACGAACCGCCGCGACTCCAGAAGAACCCCTACTACTACCCACCCCTTACAAAGATCTCCCGCCCCGCCGAGAGGAAACACCGTTCTCCAGGACCCCCTACAAAGCCTTCCCCCGTGGGGGTAGCCGTCGCCTCTCTTTTGGCACAGGCTCCGCCCAAAAACCGCCTTTAAATTGGCGTCCTTTTTAAACTCCCCTTCATTGTCGCCATGGCACGAACCCTAACGAGACCCGCGGGATTGGGACAAGCGCTCTGGCAACGCCGTGTCGCCCAAGCGAACCGGAAGAGGAAGAAAAGGAGGAAGTCAGGGGGAACGCAAACCGTGCGCAAGATCACGAGTCGCAAATCGAAAGACGGCCGTACCGAAACAACGATCCGAACGACGACCACTTCGGGCAAGCGCAAAGGCAAGAGTATCAGCCGGTGGAACGTCAAACACCTGAAGAAAAATACTTAAAGAAAAAAATACAGATACAATTCTCACTCATTACTCGTTGCTCTTCAAGCTGTGAACGTCATGGGTCTAGATATTACTTTCTATGGAGCTGAGGAAGGCGGCGGCGATGTCATTGTGGGCGAGTGCCACATGTGCTATTCTACGTTTGGTAACTGGATGGAAGATTACCTGAGCGAAGGCGAAAGGAAGCAGTATGTGCATAGCGACTGCGAAGGAACCTATTATGGATTAGTAAGTAAGTAAGTAAGTAAAACTTTATTTATACACGCTTGCCCCGTCAACTATTAGATAAAAAGCTGGTTTCCACAAGGGGCGTGTGGTTACAAATTCATAAAAAATTAAACTATTAATTTAAAAGTTATACTGAAACTACATTAATACTAACGACTAATAATAATAACTACTATACATTAATAATAACTACTCTAATTTATTACTATAAAAACCTTTACTAAATAGAATCATGTAAAAGTGTGAGCATTAATTCTGCTAGTAAAGATAGATAGGGAGTCAGATTTTTGAATGGCTTCAGGAAGCGAATTCCATAATTTACCTCCGCTATATGAGAAGCTTTTCTTGAGATATTCCGTTTTTGGTAGTGGTAACTGCAGTGAGGCAGAGGAGCCCCTGAGGTTATATTGATTCTATGTGGAGTTGGTCTATGATATTTGTATTTGGGAAGGATTCCTGCGCAAGCATCCAAGACTCAAGCCTTACAAGATGGAGTTCCACTAAAATAAAGACTGAGACTTTAGTATCACAGCTCAAAGGAACTGAACCATTTATTGCAATAAAAACATTTCTTCTAGAGACTCTTTGTTTTCTTTAGTAGCCGTAAGGGTAGCTCTGGTAGCCGTGGAGTACCCTCTTGTCGTAGACCACCTTGAAGGTCTTGGTCTCTGTGCGGGTGTGCAACGTCCTGTCTTGGGTGTTGCGGTGGATGGCGTGCGGCGTCACCACCGTCCGTGTGGGCTCCCCTTCACCTTGCACCATGGCCACCATGGTCTCGAGGTTCACGATCGCCCGATTTCTCACGTTGAGGCGTAGTCCTTTCACTTTGCAGACTGTGCGGCCTTGACTCGTTTCATACCCGTAACTCTTGGGCCCGGTACAGGCAAAACGGACAATATGTTCCCCTTCTTTAAGTTCGTTTGTCATGTCGCCTAGAAATCGGCCGACCGGGGGCGCCACTTGGCCTACTTTCTGCGTGAAATAGATGCTGTCCGTATCGTGGTAGACGATGCGGTCCTTCAAGAGATCGAGGTAAGAATAGAGTTTCAGGCGTGCATGGGCTGTGGTGTAGGCGGCAAACACAACGTTGGTGTGGGGGTTGGAGTCAATGTGCTGTGGGGTGGCGGTGTAGTGGACTTGCACCATGTCTTCGTGCACGAACAGAATGTCTTGCACTTCCTTCTCGTCGCTCATCATGAGCTCGAAGTAGTGGGCCAGGTCGGTGACGTACTCCGTCTGCCGAGGGTTCTGCTTCTGGCCGAACTTGCCCCACAAAGTGTTGAGCATCCATTTCGCCAGGGCCCGCATCCCCGCGTTGAACTCGATCTTGTCCCACTCCAGTAAGATCCCCGTGGCCCTCCGGTAATTCTCTATAAAAGAGGCTTTCTCGGCGTCGGTGTTACACCCGGGTGGCCATCCGCTCGCCTCTTGTTTAATCTTGAGGAAAGTGTTCACGTAGTCCGTGAACAACCCCTGGGTCCCGGTGGCGGGATCGTACTGTTCCGACTCGGGATAATGCCATACCCGGTACATTTCCAGGACCCGGTAGCCTTGGCGCAGGGCCTCGTGAAGTTCGTGGCTCACCCAAGTGCCTGTCAAAGCCCGGGCCTCGTCGCCGTGTGCGCAGGGGACCTGGTTCTTGTCTTCGGCGCAGGTCCGACAGAGGGTAAACAACAGTTTCTCCCCCACGTGCGTAGGGAGAACTGGGAAAAATAGGCGGCGTGGCGGCAAGATCTTCAGATGGATTAACCCCTCGTACGGGAGGGTAGGGTCTAGATCTTTTGTGAGGATGTCTGGATGGCCCAGCGGGAACCGTTGCGTTTTTTGCACCCAGGGGTATAGGGAGCACACATCCAGCGCCTCCATCCATTCTCTCCCCCATTCTCCCTCGGTCGCTTCCCAGTAAGTCTTGATCCCGTTGGTCCGCCCTCCAAAGAACGCTTTCTTGGGGTCGAGGGGAAGCTGGGCTTGAGGGATGGGTGCTAGGGCAACGATGGTCGGGTCCAAGACCATGGCCTCACGAATTTCGCACTCCCTAATCTGGACCACGTGGTACCCTTGCTGTTTCAGGTACAACATTTTGTCCCGGGTCCTGTCGGCCAACGTTCTCATTGTGCAGTGGAGCAGGGGATGCACTCTATCTGGAGGGGTGCAACGGTCACAGCCGTGCCAGAAACAGCCATTTATTTCGTAGGCCGTGTGGGTGGCCGCGTGGTAACCGTCCAGTTTGTAGGAGCCCACGTGCTTCTCTCCCAAATTGCCCGCGTGCTGGATCTGAATTCCGTCCTTCCGCTCCACGTGGGCCAACCATTGGAGCGCCAACGCCGACTGTGTATCCTTGGGCCGGTAGCCAAGCCGTGGCAAGACCGCAATGGTGTTAGGTCTGAGGAATTTCTTGCGGAACACTAGGTTGCATAGGGAGGCGAGGGTTACGGTCTTGGTAAAGGGGTCTATCCCCGCCGCTTTCATCATTATTGTCCGGAACGCCAAACAGGCCCGTTGCAAGATGGCCACATCCCGATGGCAATAGAGGGCCAACTCTTTCTGGAAGTCGAAGACCCCGCCGCGGGCCCGTTCGGTCGCATGCCAGGCCACCAGTTCTTGTTTGCCTTGCGGACTCAGCGAATCCGGTTCGTAGTAATGTAGGTCTGGTAGTGGCCCCACGTACTGCTGATGTTCTGGTTTGTTAAAAAAGATAGGAAAATCCAGCTTGTTGAGGTTTTCGGCCTGGAACCCAAACGTGACGGGAAATTGTTTGAGGGCCAGCGGGATGAAGAGGAGGGAATCTTTGATAACCAACTTGTACTCGGGGATGGTCACCACCATAGCTTTGCCGCCGCGGAAGAGCACTTTCGGTTTTATGGCATTCTTGAAGAGATACTCGAGGATGGGGTACGAGTCGTACCCCATGGCGTTGTGGGCCAGGCACACGTAGTTTTTGTGATCCCCCGAGAAGAGCCAGTCGCAGAATTGGGGGAGGGCCGTGGGGCCTCGGAACTCTACTTTCCGTGGACCGCATTGAGTACAGGTGGGTAAGTCTGACGTCACACAGAGATCGCACACTTTCGAGACCCCCGCAAAGTTGACCACGTGCTGCGCTTCCAGGGGCATGGCTTCAAAATCAAAGAACAGGTACCGGAACTTGTCCTCATGCCCCTCGTCTTCCGCGGCGGCTCTCTCTGTCTCCTCTTCTTCCGCCAGGAGGGCCGCGTAGGCATCTTCATCTTCATCTTCATCTTCTCCTCCCCCACCACCTCCTTCTGGGGCTAGGCGCGGGACTTGTTGGTCCGCCACTTGCATGTAGCACAAGTGGTTCGGGGGGACAATAGCTTTGCAACTCCGGCAACGGTATTCTCCGCACACGTGGACTCCGGTTCGGCCTCGAGACAGATGGTCCATCGTCACCCCGCACTGACCACAACGTGTGTACCGTTCGCACGAACTCCATGTTCTGGTGTAGAGATTCCCTTGCCCCGTCCGGCGGGGGAGGGGACGGCGGTGGTTGTCGAAGCAGGCCCCACTCTTGAACCACCGCCGACACTGGTCGCATTTTCTCCAAGAAAATTTCTCCCCAGGGGCGAGGGGAGAGCAGTCTTTGACCCCACAACAGCAACAGGTCGTGTCACAAGCGTGTCGTCTAGGGTTGTTGTAGGTCTTCTGGCAGAGGGGGCAGAAGTATCTGGCATTCAGGAGATCCCTCATGTTGTTGATGACGTCATAGTGGTTGTTCTCGGTTTGGTAGAGGTACACGCGGTAGCGGGCCTCAGGGAGGTGACCCGAGTAAATAATACCGTTCATGTGCTCTCGGGAAACCAGATTGACTTCTACCCCTTGATCTGCCAAATAGGCTTGGAATCGCTTGAGCTCCGGGATCCCACACGGTTGAACAGGGACGCCTGCCTGGTGGTGGAGCTCCAAGGCTAGAGTCCGTTGTCGGGGTTTCCCTCGCCTTATTTGGTGGTAATGAGGATCGTTCTGCTCCCGGGCCAGGGCCGTGACCAATCCTCTGGCCATGCATAATTCATCATAATTGCGTATCCTCACGATGCTTCGTTTTATTTTTTTAAATTTCACCAAGTCGGTCGTACAGCAACGGGCCGGACGCCCTCCTCCCGCGCTGGGTATTTTAACGTGAAACACATGGATGTGGAAGCGGCCCCTCATAATGAATTCTTGATTGGATTGGGTGATCTCCCCAATTCTGTCCATGATTAGGGCGGGGGTGAGGGTGGACCTCATCAGGTAGGGAAAAGCCAATGGGTAGTCCAGATGCGGAGCGTCTAGGGTCAGGCGTACTCTGTCTTGCGGACCGGCTTCCCCTAGGGTGGTCTCCAGGACCCTCTCTATAGCGACCGTGACGTCTTGAAGGGCCTGTCCATCAAACAATAATACATAAAATAAATAAATAAAATAAAATAAAATAAATAAATAATACATAAATAAATTTTAAAAAATAAATTTAAAAAAATAAAAAATTGAAAAAATTGACAAAATAAATTCAAAAATTTAAATTTAAAATAAAATAAAATAATAAATAAAAAAGTGTAGTCCAGCTAGAGAAGATCAAGAAGAAAAAGAAAAAAAGGAAAAAAAAAAAGAAAAAATTGGATTTCCTCACGGGGAATCGAACCCCGTGCGCTTGGCGCTTGAACCCCTGCCTCTTGCAACAGGAGATTTAACGCTATGCACCACCTCGCGCGCGCGTTGTGACGTCATGCCAAAATAGTGTAGTCAATCCTTACCTCGGGCAGAGTCGCGCGGGATCGCGTCCTTATTCGTAGTTCGTAGTCCTTACAGGTCGTCTTAAATTTTCTGCACGCTCTGGACCGTGTTTGTAGGAGTTCAAAGACTTCCTCCTCCTCCTCCTCCTCCTCATCCTCCTCCTCCTCCTCATCCTCCACGGCATCGGCGGCGGCGCTGTTTTTTTTCCTTTTCCCACCTCCCTGCTGCTCACTCACTCGTTTGCCGTCGGGAAATAGGGCGTGGAGACAATTGTCCGGATCAAAATCGTCCTCGTTGTCCTCCTCGTAGTCCTCCTCGTGGTCCTCGTTCTCTGTCTGTGGGGGATTTGCCACGCCTTTTCCCCACAACAGGTTGAGGGATCGTTTTTGCCAATAGTTTGAACGAAATAAACTTTCCAGGTCTTGGTCCGTCACTTCCGGAAGCACGGCGGGGAGGTTCAGCACAGCGACGAGTCTTTCTACTTCCTCCTCGGTAATGTCGTCTTCTAGAGTCTCCATCTCGGGGAATGTAAATGCTTCTTGCGAGGAGAAAGGATAGTCTACCCCCGGGGGGAAATTCACATCCTCCAGGAAGGCGTACAAATCATCCGCGTTGTAGGGGTTTATTTCTTCGTACGCGAGCTCGTCCTCTGGGTCTCCCCCCGGGTCTCCCACCGGGTCTCCACCCGGGGAGGGATGAGGCGGCGAGGCCTCTTCTTCGAGGGTAGTGATGACTGGGTTGCCTTCTTCATCTAGATAATTCCAAGAGTCCATCGTGCTCACACTAACCCAAATCAAAATGCATCGCTTCCTTATATTTTTTTTTCACTGTTCTCTGATTGGTGCCTTTTTCTCGGCCGATGATTGGTTCCTTTAGAAGGAGCACGGCTTGTGAGTGGTGGAATTCGATCCGCTTTTGGTTCGACTTGAACACCTGGGGTCTAAGAATCCTCTGAAAAACCCCTCCCCCTACCCCTTGTTCTTCAAAATTATCTCGCCCCACCCCGGGGGGAACCCTTCTTCCTTCCTTCTTTAAGCCGTAATCATTTTGCGTTCTCTAAACGTCTTTTCTGAGCTCCTAAATCCTAAAACCTAAATCCCCTCGACAAACGCGCCCAGCTAGGTAAACAAAAACTAGTCCAACCGGTTTATCCCAGTTTAGGAGCCTCTCATGAATGAGATTTTGTAAGGTAAAGACGCACGGCTCCTGATTGGTGGAAAACTAGTCTAACCGGTTTATCCCAGTTTAGATTCTCGTGAATGAAAGTGGCGTGATGCAAAGGCGCGCGCTCTCGATTCCTGATTCAGCGTGTACGAGGTTTTGGCAGTAAAAGGAACCCTTTCCCGGGTCGCCGAAGACGAAAAAAATAGTGGAAAAATTAGAAACCCTGGATGGCTAATTCCAGCAAAAATTTTAGACCATTTCAGGACTGTTTTGGGGGTGAATTTTGAGAGTCAAAAACCAAAAATCCACTGAAAACGAATTCGAGCCAATTTCGGATCGAATGACCCGCCAATCACAGCGCTCGCTCCGCTTAGCAAACCAATCGTAGGCCGAGCTTAATGCACCAATCACAGCCCAGCCTTTGCCCCATAAATACTAGCCCCAAACTATCTTCGGCACAGTTGAACCAGCCACTCAACCGGTAAGTTTACACAAAATTTTCTCTTGGAATTCAACCTGAGGCCTTACTAATCTTTTCTTTTTTGGTTTTTTCCTTTTTATTTCCTCAGTCAAACAACAAGACAACCACAGAGACAAGAACAAGGTGAATTTTACACAAAATTCTCTCTGGAAATTCAACCTAGGGATTTACTAATCTTTTCTTCTTTTGTTTTTCCTTTTTATTTCTACAGACAAAACAACAACGACGCTATGGCTGTCCGTAGGCTCATTCGAGAGATGGAGGTACTATCCTGCTGACTTTCTTTTTGCCTAGGAATACCGCCGCTAATTTTTCTTTTGTTTTTCTAGAATATCCGAGGCGTACCCACACTCAACCTGGCTCAAGTAAGTTGTTGATGTTCTCCCACCTCCCTAAAACAGTGTTAACGTTCGGTCACTGCTTCACAGGGCCGTTCATTTTATTGGCAAAATTTCCCCATTGAGTAAAGTTTTGGTTAATTTTTATAGGATTTTCTCGAGGTCCCACCGGGGGGATCTCCGCTCTTGTCAGAGCGCCTCTAGCGAACTAATTTCTCTAAAACATTATTCGGTGTTTTTATTTTTTTATTTTTATTTTTAAATTTTTTTCTTTTCCGAACAGACTTTTTTACCTGTCGCTACAGACCTGAAGGATGTCCACTATCTATACCACGCACTTTTTTAAAGACAATTTGGGTTGCCAATGGAAGTAATAGCACGGATTGGGGCTTACGTCTGTGGCCAACAGAGGGCAGACAAGAGGAAAACCAAGCATAAAAAAAAAAATTCCCACCCTTTTGCTAATTACCTGCCTGGATACATGGGAGTTTGAGTCAGTATACTGTTGGGACAACAGTTTCCAGGAACTACCCCATAACAAGCGCTTTTGGGGAATGGACCCAGTCAACGCCGTCATGTTTATAGAACCGCTGACGGAATTTACCTACCGGTGGTGCCGTATTTGCCATTCGAATAAAACAGTGTGCCAACGCCACTGTAACGTAGGAATTATTTATAAGCGCTGCCCTCACCACCCCGTTTATTCTCAAGTGGATCACGAGGGGTGGGGCAGATTTCCGTGGCGTAAGCTTTTCTTCCACATCGAGTGTTAAATTCCTATTATATTTTTTCTAGTGTGTGAACTGTGGCCATCTGCCAGAACAACAACAACAGTTGCCTCCTATGCCTTGTTGTGGCGAAACAATATGCCCCTCATGCTTTGTTGGGCTGTTGAAACCGGACCTGAGCAAAGAGGGGCACCCCGAATGTTTTTATTGTGCTACAAGAATGAGACATCCATTCTATGTCAGAGCGGGTTCCATTATAATGTTTCGTCATGGCATCACATTTGGGTGCATAACTTTACCCCTAAAAGAACGCTTTAGTCGACGTTATGATCTTGTTTACCCTCGGTAAAGGAAAAGTTTACGCCATTGAAATTTTCCTGTTTCCTGAAGTTCCTCCCGTGGCATAAATTAGGCCTAAATTTTTATTTTTTATTTTTTTAGTGTTTCAAATGTAACGCAGTCCAGGAGGATATATTGCCACCTCTACCCTGTTGTAGGAGAACTGTGTGTGCCGCCTGTTTGATCTCCAGGATCTCTAAATTTCTGAGTAGAAATGAAGTCCCACGGTGCTATTTTTGCCAGTCAAAATTCTACCACCTATTTTACATAAAAGCGGGGAGCCTAATTCTCTTTCACCATGGGACCGTTTTTGGCATTGTTGTTTTACCAATCGATTGCCAGTACCAACAACATTATGGATTAGTTTTTAAAAAAATTATGCCACGGGAAGTTCTTCTCTTTTTTTCTAAATTTTTAAAAACTTATTAGGGCAATTAGCCCCTTTTTCAAAATTTCTATTTCATAAATACTAGGGCGATTAGCCCACTTTTTCTATTTCATAAATACTAGGGCGATTAGCCCACTTTTTCTATTTCATAAATACTAGGGCGATTAGCCCCCTTTTTCTATTTCATAAATACTAGGGCGATTAGCCCACTTTTCAAAATTTCATAAATACTAGGGCGATTAGCCCACTTTTCAAAATTTCGTAAATACTAGGGCGATTAGTCCACTTTTTTCTCAACGGATATTTTCTCTCTCTTGAATGGGCCCACGGGATGGCCTGTATATATGTAAATATTTTTTAATTGTTTTTTATTAATACATTTTTGTTGGTTGAAAGGATACCTGATATTTTATTAAATACATGTATTAATTAATTAATTTGGTGTGCCTGAAATGGGCCACGCCACCATGTATTTTATTTTTAATTAACAAAAACAAAGTTGTTTTTACTCAAACAAAAGTCTCTTTTATTGTCTCCAATTACATAGTGGTTGAATCCAATAAAGCCACAAGGGTTAATACTCCAATTTCCACATAGTCCTGGGGATTGTCTTCGTAAATTAAAGCCTGGCCTAACGCATGCCAAATTCGGTTCTTGTACGTAATGGTAGGGTCTTCGATTTCTTCAAAATAATACCGTTTGTAGACCTCGTAAATCTCGGCCTCCTTTAGTTTTTGCAGCTGTTCAAACACGGTATACGTAAGGGGAGCAATAATCCCCGAGAGGTGCAAACTATGCAAAGCCCGGTAGCCCGTAGCCCGTAGAGCCTCTAGGGTAATAAGAGACCGGGCCTTTGCCACGCGCTCGGTAAAGCTTTCCTCGGAAAAAGACCATAAACAGGAATGGTAACGTTCGTCCTGTTGACTCTGTTGACTGTAGTGACACCCCTCGCAGTGACGGCCACGTTCTCGCATGCATTCCCGGATGCACGTCATGACGTAGAGCGTTTTGTGCAAAGCCCACCCGGCTTTTAGGGCGGGTAAATCCCGGTTGTCCGGCATGTCCCCCAAATCTAGGTCTTCTTGGTTCAGTAACAATAGCTCGCGTGGGGCTGGTAGCGAGCCTGAGGGGATCGGCTCGTTGTCGGGATGTCTATAGGGGGTGGGGAGGGCGGGGGACCCTCGGCCGTTGTACCAGTGGGGGGTCCGGAGGACGTCTCTGCCGGGCTCCACACATTCCCCGCCGGGGGCCCCGCCGGGGGACCCCTCGGGGGACACTGTAGACTCTCTACGGGGGGACCCGTAAGAGGCGTAGCGGCGTTGGGATTGATCCAAGCGGCGGGTGGCTTTTCTTGGGGGGCCTGTGACGTCCATGGCGATGCGTAGTATTGTGCTTTCTTAGGGGGTGGGGGTCCAATAGGTTCTGCCGGGGGGCCGGCCCACATAAATCCCAGCGGAAACTCACACTTCGGGTTGGGCGACGGCGCCGTGCACGTGAAGAACACGCGGTTCGGATTTTTTTCACTTCGGCTCACCCCCACTTTCATCCACAAATTGTGGCCACACTTGGGAAATGTATTGTATAAAGTTCCGACCGGGATGGCCGCTTTCACCAAAGGCAGGTCTTGCTCCGTAAAATAAAAGCTGCACGGCAGCACTGGGGGTTTCGACTTGTAATCCGCTGTTTGTCCACACTTGTAAACACACTCTGGCGTCCCCACTAATCCTTTGGCGGCTTTAGCGTAACACCCACAAAAGCACGTAGGGGGCATCGTTCACACTGAAATTTACAAAGGTGGTTCACTTTCTTATACGGCCCGGGGTCTTTTCCGGCCGCCAATCCCGAGCCTGGGTTTGTTCTCTTCCGACAAAACCCCCCTCCACCCCTGGCGGGACCCCCCTAAACTGCCGACCAATCCCAGGCCTCGCTTTGGTCTCCTTTCCAACCCCCTGCCGAACCTGGCGGGACCCCCCTAAACTTTCGACCAATCAGAAGCCTCGCTTTGGGTTCCCAGTTCATTGACAGGCCTTTGACAGGACCGCGTGCGTAATGGCGTCGTTTTAGGCCACGCCCCCTGTTTGGGCCAATCAGGAGGCAGAGGATTGTACCCATAGTGACCTCCTATACTACTAGCGCAAGAGCTTCAAACTGAATTTCCATTTGAAGCAAGAAGACTTTCTGAAGATAGAAGACTTCTCCGACTTCAAAAGGCTAAGAGCAGTGGTAGCGTACTTAAGAAGACCCTTCCATAACTGGCGAGCGAAACATGATGACGAGGTGAAGAAGATGAATTGCGGAGAACTGGCTTCAGGAAAGCTCTTAGAAACTGAACTGTGGTTGGTAAAGAGGGAACAAGAGAAACACTTCGCTGCAGAGATATCAAGTTTAGAGAAAGGAAATAGAGTTGAGATGAATTCCTTGGCAAGTCCACTCCCCATCCCGAAGTCTTCACCACTATACGACCTATCACCATTCATTGATGACAAGGGACTAGTGAGGGTAGGAAGACGTCTAGGAAAGCCACCCTTGGAATTTGATGCCAAGCATCAAATACTCCTTCCGAAGCAGTCCCACCTAACAGAGCTTCTGATCCGTCAGACTCACGAAACAGAGAAGCATTTTGGAGTTTGCTGTACACTAGCTTCCATCCGACAGCGATACTGGCCTATCAGAGCACGAGAGCTGACGAAGAAGATCCTGGGACGGTGTATTTCATGTCGGAAGTGGCGAGAGTAGTGGGAGAGGCACCGAATTAGCCGTTTTTTTAAGGCGTACGCCCTATTTTTAGGGCGTATGCATTAATTAGGATGACGTCACAATCCTATTGTCCATTGAATTAATTAAGGAATTATTTTTTTAGGGTGTACGCCCTATTTTTAGGGCGTATGCATTAATTAGGATGACGTCACAGTCCTATTGTCTTGGGCTCATGACTAAAATGAGGCGTACGCTGCATTTTGCGGCGTACCTGATCAGAATTGCGGCGTATGCATTAATTAGGAATCCTAATTTTAGGGCGCTCTCATTTATTCGGGTATGTTTGGGCAAAGCCTATTATTTGGGGTCGTCTCTAAAACCAGGAGCGATCGGCCCTGAATACATTCGAAGTTGAATGAAAAAAGTAATAAATATCTCGCAATATCTAAACCCTTTGTAGCGTAAATAGTAAGAACAAACTACTCGTGATAGGCTCTAAACTGTCTTTATTATTTTCCTTTACAGTTAATAACTCATAAGATAATTGTATACAAAATCCACTGCGACTCATTAGATCAACTCTGCTATTGTTCTTAGGGATTAGCGATAACTTAAGAGCCTATTGTTTTGAGGAAAACTCTTGAGATGTAAATTCTTCTCTGAAACTGAACTATAATTACCATACGAATAGAAACAACCACCAAAACAAAGTTTATTCAATCTCAAAAACACCAATTTACAGTTCGTTTTCCTTATCGTCGCGGAGTTGATAACTTTCTTATTTCTCAGTTCTTGGGTTGATATAATGTACGGTGTTACGAGATTACACTGATTTATGTTTCATTGATTTTTTTCTTGTTGACAAATGCTGCTTAACTTGGATAAGCTAACAATTAGAAGGGGAAACAAATAGTTTGTCATTCCCAGGCTACGCTCTATTCGTAAAGAATAAAAACACGCCTTATCGTTGTTTTAGGTTATTTTCCAAACTAGACCGAAGACTAGACCATTTCTGAAAGAATACCAAGAATGGACATGGTTTACTCTAAGCCTATAGATGTCGTTCTTTCAGTTATAAAACGCACATCAAAACATAGGGTTCACTGGGTACGCAGTAACTATTCGATGGTCGCGAATAACCACTTCGACCGCATAGGCTGTATTACCTCCCTGGGTAAGGCCAACAGGGAATTTAAAAGTCTTCCTACAAATGTCGATTAGCTGATTTAGCTAAGGTCTCTCAGTTAGACCAACATTATAAGCAGGATTCCTAACCTCGACAAAAGCTTTCTTTTTTGAAGTTTCGCTTCTTGTAAATATGGTTTACGTTCTTGAGTTGATAACCTATGGACTTGTGCCAAGTGGTTGGATAATTTAACAAGATACTTTGATCCACAATTAGGTACAGGGCAGTTTTTCAAAGTCCGATTTTCCATGCTCACTCATTGAAAGTTAGTATCAAATAGCACAAATCTACTTGATCATCCCTTTTATCTCCTTTCATCCCTTTTGTCGCCTCTCGTCCTCTTTTTTCCGTTTTGAAATAAAAAAAAAGGGATAAAAAAAGAAAAAATGCGGGACAAGAGGCGACAAAAGAGATGAAAGGGATGAACGGAGATAACTATATCCGAATGTGAACACATCTCTTGTCAGTAGGCCCTTTCATCCCTTTTGTCGCCTCTCGTCCCTCTTTTTTCCGTTTTGAAATTTAAAAAAAGGGGGAAAAAAGTAAAAAAAGCGGGACAAGAGGCGACAAAAGGGATGAAAAGAATGAACGGAGATAGCTATATCCGAATGTGAACACGTCTCTTGTCAGTAGACCCTTTCGTCCCTTTTGTCGCCTCTTGTCCCGCTTTTTTTCTTTTTTTATCCCTTTAAAAAAATTTCAAAACGGAAAAAAGAGGGACGAGAGGCGACAAAAGGGATGAAAGGAGATAAAAGGGACGATCAAGTAGATTTGTGCTATTTGATACTAACTTTCAATGAGTGAGCATGGAAAATCGGACTTTGAAAAACTGCCCTGTACCTAATTGTGGATCAAAGTATTTTGTTAAATTATCCAACCACTTGGCACAAGTCCATAGGTTATCAACTCAAGAACGTAAACCATATTTACAAGAAGCGAAACTTCAAAAAAGAAAGTTTTTGTCGAGGAATATGTAAATCCAGTTGTTGAAAATGGAAAATATGTTGGTTAGGAATCCTGCTAATAATGTTGGTCTAACTGAGAGACCTTAGCTAAATCAGCTAATCGACATTTGTAGGAAGACTTTTAAATTCCCTGTTGGCCTTACCCAGGGAGGTAATACAGCCTATGCGGTCGAAGTGGTTATTCGCGACCATCGAATAGTTACTGCGTACCCAGTGAACCCTATGTTTTGGTGTGCGTTTTATAACTGAAAGAACGACATCTATAGGCTTAGAGTAAACCATGTCCATTCTTGGTATTCTTTCAGAAATGGTAAATATCTCTTCGGTCTAGTTTGGAAAATAACCTAAAACAACGATAAGGCGTGTTTTTATTCTTTACGAATAGAGCATAGCCTGGGAATGACAAACTATTTGTTTTCCCCTTCTAATTGTTAGCTTATCCAAGTTAAGCAGCATTTGTCAACAAGAAAAAAATCAATGAAACATAAATCAGTGTAATCTCGTAACACCGTACATTATATCAACCCAAGAACTGAGAAATAAGAAAGTTATCAACTCCGCGACTATAAGGAAAACGTTGTTGCTCGGGTATCAATAAGGGTTTTCGTGTTGTCAACAACACTATGTATACTTAGTGAAACTTTCCAAACATTTATCGCACGTACATACCTTATCACCAGAGGAGCACAAGTATTATTTACAAGAAGCAAAATTACAAAAACCTAAATTGGTTCGATTTTATAACCAATCAGCTAATTCATGGCTCATTTCAGATAGTATAAATAGTTTTTTTTTATTAATTTATTAAAACGATCAGCTATCTAATTACAAGTATTTTATATCCCTTTCATCTACCCAAGAATTAAAACTCTCGGGATACCCCTTCCACTGGACAAGGTATTCAATCCTTCCTTTCCGTTTACGCTTTTTTAAGACTTTTTCTACCCGGTAGAAATCATGTTGCTTTTCGACTCTCTGTAACTCGGCTTCGTAAAATGTTCATTCTAAAAGTTATCCATGATAGTCCTTTAAACGATAGACGGGTGGCTGTCTTGGTATTCTTTCAGATATGGTAAATATCTTTTCGGTCTAGTTTGGAAAATAACCTAAAACAACGATAACGCGTGTTTTATTCTTTACGAATAGAGTGTAGCCTGGGAATGACAAACTATTTGTTTTCCCCTTCTAATTGTTAGCTTATCCAAGTTAAGCAGCATTTGTCAACAAGAAAAAAAATCAATGAAACATAAATCAGTGTAATCTTGTAACACGGTACATTATATCAACCCAAGAACTCAGAAATAAGAAAGTTATCAACTCCGCGACGATAAGGAAAACGAACTGTAAATTGGTGTTTTTGAGATTGAATAAACTTTGTTTTGGTGGTTGTTTCTATTCGTATGGTAATTATAGTTCAGTTTCAGAGAAGAATTTACATCTCAAGAGTTTTCCTCAAAACAATAGGCTCTTCAGTTATCGCTAATCCCTAAGAACAATAGCAGAGTTGATCTAATGAGTCGCAGTGGATTTTGTATACAATTATCTTATGAGTTATTAACTGTAAAGGAAAATAATAAAGACAGTTTAGAGCCTATCACGAGTAGTTTGTTCTTACTATTTACGCTACAAAGGGTTTAGATATTGCGAGATATTTATTACTTTTTTCATTCAACTTCGAATGTATTCAGGGCCGATCGCTCCTGGTTTTAGAGACGACCCCAAATAATAGGCTTTGCCCAAACATACCCGAATAAATGAGAGCGCCCTAAAATTAGGATCCGAATTAATGCATACGCCGCAATTCTGATGAGGTACGCCGCAAAATGCAGCGTACGCCTCATTTTAGTCATGAGCCCAAGACAATAGGACTGTGACGTCATCCTAATTAATGCATACGCCCTAAAAATAGGGCGTACACCCTAAAAAAATAATTCCTTAATTAATTCAATGGACAATAGGATTGTGACGTCATCCTAATTAATGCATACGCCCTAAAAATAGGGCGTACGCCCTAAAAAAAAACGGCTAATTCGGTGCCTCTCCCACTACTGGCGAGGCAGACCAGGAGTTCAGCTAATGTCCGACTTACCCGAGGCAAGGCTGGGTCAACCGGGTCTACCTTTCAAGAACTGTGGTGTATATTATTTTGGCCCCATCACAACCAAGGCCTCTTACCGAGGAGGACGCAGAGAGAAACGGTATGGGGCTCTATTTACTTGCTTGCAGACGAGGGCAGTACACTTGGAAATGGTCAGCTCGTTATCAACAGATGACTTTTTGAAGGACTTAATAGATTCACAGCCAGAAGGTCTCGACCAAAAACCATCTACTCGGACTGCGGAACTAACTTCGTGGGAGCAGACCGAGATTTAAAGAAAATAGTTGCGGACCTTGCGAACGATGGCAATGTGAAGAGGAAGTTGGCTGAGGAGGGCATTGACTGGAATAACGAACTGTAAATAGTTGTTTTTGAGATTCGTTAAACTTTGTTTAATTTAACTAGTGGATTTGTTTTTATTCATATGTTAATTATAGTCGAGTCTGAGAGAAGAATTTGCATCTCAAGCGTTTTCCCTCAAAACAATAGGGTATTTGTTTCTGACATACTGTACTGATTGCTCTTCAGTTATCGCTAATCCCTTCGGAGAATAGCAAAGTTGCTCTAATGAGTCACAGTGGATTTACTTGCCGCGTGGTAAGGACTCTTCTGTTGGACTGCGTAAGAAAGAATGCCCATGGCAAAGACAGAACAGAACGCTTTAAAAAACGTTTTATCAATAGGTGTATTCTTAAGTATAACTTAGCTTTTTAAATTTTAATGTATTAGTACCTTTTCATTAGATTTTTCTCCTTTTTACTAACTATATTGTGTAACTATTGATAGGTATTTTATCATTAGGAATGAATACATTATTATTATTATTACTCGGTAAAGGTTTATAAATATTCTGAACTCAGAATCAGTACAACTCTTAGGTTCCACTGTGGCTCTTCTTCTTCAATCACTGTACATCACCGTGCTGAATACAATGCAGGGGGAGGGGGTGGGGGGAGGGGGGGGGGGGGGGGGGGGTGGTGGCGGCGCTTATATGATAAGTAGGTGGGTATGTGCGGAAATGTTAGCAAGGTATTGTGAAAACGAACCCGGAATTCCACATATTTTTCTACAAAACCCAAATCCTAAATACCAAATACCTCCGTACGTATATATTACGTCATAAACATGACTGTCTCCCTCCCTCTCCCGGGATACAATGCAAAGCATTATTAAACTCTTATAAACGTCTGTTGAAGGCTATTTTTTGTCTTTTAGAGGGAAAGAGTTTCTCTTTATTTTTTCAATAAAAAATATTGTCAGTGTGCTATTCAAACAAGCACTTCAAAATACCCAACAATTATTTGTTAACGTACATAATTGATTTTGCATTTGATGCCACAAACACGAACTATTAGGGACCTCAAGCAACGACGACGACGCTGTCTAGGACGACGGCATAAAACAATAGCCTTAATTACAGAATACAATAAATGCACGTGAAAATGCACACAGTCACATATAGCTACATTTTGACCGTTCTCTGCAAAACTCCAAATTTTACGTTCAAAGGAGAACGCGAACGTAAAAAGGTAAATCACACCGTTTATGGTTCGGCCTGAACGGAACTCTGTCCTGATCGCATTTTTCGAAAATATGGTTATAAAAGGCACTTGAAGGCAACTAAAAGAAATAGTAAACATCAAATCTCAGTAGAAAACACTTTCCTACGTTCCGTGGTCAGAGCCGTCATCGTCCTGGTTGCTTAAGCTCCCTATTCAATGAGCACTACGGTGAATCAAACTCTGTCTGCTAAACTATTCAATGAGCATATCACTACGGTGAATCAAACTCGGTCTGCTAAACTATTCAATGGGCACTACGGTGAATCAAACTCTGTCTGCTAAACTATTCAATGAGCATATCACTACGGTGAATCAAACTCGGTCTGCTAAACTATTCAATGAGCATATCACTACGGTGAATCAACAAACTCTGCTAAACTGAACTCGCAAACAAAACATATATTTTAAGCTTTGGTTGGAGCCTAGATTTTATCAGGATTATATGTAGGTTTACTACATGACATAATTATATTTTGCATCTAAATAATTAATCAGCTAAATATAAAACTTAATTATGTTAAAGGTTGCTGATCTTCACGATAACATCTGGTTGATTATCCGTAGTCAGCCTTGATCCGAAGAACGCGCGCCAGATCTGAATTTTCTTCTTTTAGTATCTGGAATAAAAATATGAATGGTATAAGAAATAAACTTTACTATGCCACGGTTCAGGGGACATGTATGTTTTATATCCTCTGATATATGTATTTATTATAAAGAACTGGAACATACACGTACTCACTCGATGGGAACTCCTTGTGTAAAATGTAATGTAATGTACATGTAACTCGACCTTAGGTATTGTTAACCAATCACAATCACGTATTTAGAATGAATGGTCTATTGTATCATTTAGGTCTATTCTTAGCTTAGGATACGACAATCCTCCCTTTCTTGAGAATAGTTCTTTGTATGCTGCTAAATCAATGCTGATTAATAAAATTGGTAAACAGTTCAAATTAATTATCAGTTCAATCATTTGGCGAGACTCAGTCTATTTGACTTGTCGGTTCAGCTGTAACCGTTTCAACATTGTTTATCCTTCGTTGGCTATTAACTATCTTAGCGTCCTATTTCTTGATATATTCCTTTAGGTGTGCTGGAGACTTTCTTTTCCTTCCCGATCTCCTAAGGGGAGCCCTAGGTGGTGATTGTGCAGGAATTCCATTTGTGGGAATATGGTTCTGTACCTGCAGTTCTACTAGATCTTGTGGAAGTGGATTCTGTTCTGGTGATGGAAGTTCTAGGTCTGATGGAAGTTCTAGGTCTTCTTCATCGCTACTCAGTTCTTCTTCCTCTGCTTGGTCTTTGGTTTCTCCATGAAACTTCTTAACATGGGATGAGTTTCGGCGATAAGTGTTGCCATTGTCATCTCTCATGACAATTTGAGAAGCATTTATCTGGAGGATCTTGAGGATCAGATCTAAATGTAGTGGAGTACTTGTTTCAATGCTTCTGTTGCAAAAGAACAATATCTCCTGGCCTCAGATCTTTCTCTTTTGATTTCCTCTTCTTATCTGCATAATCTTTGGACTTCTGTTTGGCTCTAGCATCAGTTTCACGAACCGTGGTGTCGTCAGGGGGGTCGTCTGTTGTCATGCTTGGTAGCTTTGTACGCAGCTCTCGTTTCATTAGAAGTTTGGCTGGAGTTTCCTTGGTGACTTGATGTGGGGTTGTTCTGTAGTTGCGCAGCATTGTTGGCAAGGTTTGGCGCCAGTCTTTGTTGGCTGCCTTCGATTGTCAACATATGTTTTAGCAAGACTTGGTTGAATCGCTCAACTTGTCCGTTTGCTTGGGGCCAGTACTCTGTAACTGTCTTCAGGTTTACTCCCCAGGACTTCAGGGTTTCTCGAAACTCTACTGATGTGAAGTATGAGGCGTTGTCAGACTTTATCTGTTTGGGGTACCCATGCGTTGCAAAAACAGAATCAAGCCAGCGTAGTATAGCTGCTGATGTCACTGCTTTCAATATCTTCACTTCTGGCCACCTTGAGTAGTAATCAGTTAAAACAACTACTGATTCACCTGTTGGGAATGGTCCACATACATCGATCGCAAGGTGTGTCCAACATTCCTCTGGTAGCTCAGTAGGGCGTACCGGTTCGGTTCGCTCAGGTTTGCCTGTGATTTGACATGGGTGACAGGTTTTGATGTGGTGCTCTATATCTCTATCCATCATAGGCCACCATAACTTAGAGCGTATGCGCTGCTTGCATCTTGTTATGCCTGCATGATCTTCATGTGCGAGGGCGACAGTTTGTGGTCTGAGATCTTTCGGTAAGACAATTCGGTTCCCACGTAAGACGATGTCTTCTGTTATGCACAGTTCATCCCCTACCAATCTGTAACCTTCTGGAAACTTGTGACTCTGGTTGTTGATAATACACTGTCTGACTTGTATTAACTCTGGGTCAACTTTGGATGCTTCACGAATTTCTTCTGTTGACATGGCTACTGGGGTGTGTTGTTCTGCCATGTAATGGACAAAACGATCTGCACACGCTTCCATGTTACTCCGTGGTAACTTGGTTGGGAGTCGAGATAGTGGATCAGCTAGATTTTGTACCCCTGGCCGGTATATGACCTCGAAATCATATTCCTGTAGTCGTAGGAGCCATCTCTCAATCCTAGCTGGTGGTGGTTTTCCTATCTTTGGACTGAAGATGTGTTCGAGAGGACGATGATCTGTTTCAAGCTCAAATCGTCTTCCATACACATATAAATGGAAGTGTTCACAGCCAAATACAATAGCTAGTGCTTCCTTCTCGATCTGACCATATTTCATCTCGGTTTCCGTAAGTGTTCGACTACCGTAGGCGATTGGTCGATATGGTGATGCGTCGACTACTATTCGTGTGGGAGCGGAGAGGTTGTAGTGTGCGAGGACTGGTGCACTAGAAAGAGCTTGTTTCAGTTTCTGGAAACTTTTCTCTTGTTCCTCTCCCCATTGGAACTTGGTATTATCCTTTGTCAACTGGCGTAAAGGATAGGTCACTTAGCCAACTTCAGTGTGATCCCACTTGCCTCAAGTGTTTCAAGTAGTTGGTCTAGCTGCTTGATGTGCTCATTCATGTCTTTCGACCATAGCCATATATTGTTGGATATGTTCTGGCAGTTTGGCACATCCTTGATTAGTTGATGGATTTCTTCATGGAAGTATTCACCAGATGGACATGCACCCATTATCAAGCGTTTGAATCTGTGTGGCCCATCTTTCGTTGTTGGAAATGCAGTTATGTAGCGTGATTCTTCAGCTAGTGTGATTTGCAAGTATCCCTGAGAGAGGTCAACTTCCGTGAATATTGTTGCACCTTCCATTTCATGTAAAATCTCATCTACTGTAGGCATCTGGACTCGGCGGCGTATCAATGCCTCATTTGGAATTCGCATGTCTAGTACCAAGCGAACATCACCTCCTTTCTTGGGTATTGCAATGAGCGGTGAGAGCCAGGGCGTTGCTCCTTCGGCCTTTTCTATTATTCCCTGTTCCTTCATTTCTTGTAGTTTCTCGTTCACTTTGGCTTTCATGCTATGTGGAATACGCCGGGCTTGCCGAGCTACTGGTTGTATACTGGGATCGATTTCCAGTTTAACTTCTCTGCCTTTGAGGTTTCCCATACCCTCAAATACTTTCTTGTGTTTGTGCAGGATTGTGGAGACTGCCGTGTTTGCGTGGTCAAGGGAGACTGAATTTACTTTCAAGTCAAGTAACGCAAGAGCGGTGGATGTTTGATAACTGATGAGACATTTGCTATACGTTTTCGTGACGAGAAATGTACTGAGTGTTGTGACTGAATTTGATTCGATTTGTGCCGTGAATTGACCTGTGAGCTCCAAAGGGTCATTGGATCCATACGGAAAAACTCTCCAGCTTGATGTTTGGGTTTTCCCGTTTGATTTTCGCAAAGGTCGATGCATTCAGGAGATTCACCGAAGATCCTGTGTCCACAATTACTTTAATTGGGACCTTTGCCACGGTGACTGTGGTTTCCGGTTGTTTGCTTGAGGAGTTAATTGTATAGGTAAATTCATCATCCGTGTCGTTGAGATATGCCTGATTCGGTTGAGTGATTTCGTAGACGTCTCTTCTTGGGCCTTGTTCTTTTTGTTTTGAAAGGCAGTGTTTCGCAAAATGTCCTATTTTGCTGCATTCGTGACATTTAATTCCTCTGGCTGGGCAGGATGATTTGCCTCCGTCGTGTGGAAATGGTCCTCCACAGTTTCGGCATTTTTGAGGCTTTTGTTGTTGTGCGTTGTCTCGACGCGGATAGTTTACATTCCTTCGTGTCTGCGGGAATTTTCCAGGAGATTTCTGTGATCTTTGGGTGCGAGATTTCTGGCCAGCGATGTAGTTTGCCGCTTGTGGCTTGGCTTCACGATTACCTTCTAATAGTTTCGCATTGAAATCGGACTTCTCCAACGTGGAACCATATGTTAGGAGACTTTTGAGATCGATTTGCTCGCGAAGAGCTTTTCGTCGAAGTCTTGTAAATGATCTGCGTGCGGATCTCGGAGTCTTCGACTGTGAATTCACAAGTACTCGCTTTTTCCTTCAGTCGCCGGTAGAAATTATCCATGGTTTCGCCAATTTCTTGTTTTAGTTGTCGAAATTCATAAATATCCATATCCTTGTTGCGAACTGGATCGAAGTGCTCCGATAGACTCTTCAAAGCGGAATTATGATCCGTGCCCGTGTTTGGCAGTGTGTCGAAGGTGTCGTTTGTCGCTTCGCCGACATATGTGAGCAATAAGCCACGTTTAACAACTGGGTCGAATTCCCGTAAACTGATTAGGAGATTTTCGAACCTTCTGCTCCACTTTTTCCATCGAATTGCAAGACTCGGTCGATCGCTGTGCGGATCGAACGGTGGAAAGGGCGGTAAACCACTGCGAGGAATATTTGTTGTCGGTGCTGTTGAATTCGCTGTAGGATTCGTACCGGAACTAGTGGCAGGAGTTGAATCGTCTTCATGATCGGACATTTTCGAACCTTCGGAACTTTAGGTTTATCCTCGTCGCCACTTTTATATCCTCTGATAAATGTATTTATTATAAAGAACTGGAACATACACGTACTCACTCGATGGGAACTCCTTGTGTAAAATGTAATGTAATGTACATGTAACTCGACCTTAGGTATTGTTAACCAATCACAATCACGTATTTAGAATGAATGGTCTATTGTATTATTTAGGTCTATTCTTAGCTTAGGATACGACAGTATGGAATTACTAGTAAGGCAGCAAAGAGTATTTCACGTAGGATCACTGTACATCTGTTATATCAAAGGTACTAAGTATGTAAAGGCATGAAAGATTAAGCTATAACATACTAGAGAGAGAACTGTTCGTAATAAGGAGGTGTCCTTATTATAGAGGTGTCCGTGAGGGGAGGTTCGACTGTACGTTAATTGTCTACAATCAGTTAAACGGGTACTAATGCGGGTATCAGCGGCCATCCCGAGGGGGCGGCCACCGGGCAACCCAGGGGCTTAGCAGGGGATTTGTAGCAAAAACATGCCCCACACGTGGGGCATTAGAGCGCTTTTGCGTTTTCGTCAAAATACCCCAGGGACATACGCATGGGGTGTGCACGTAATCTGCTGTCTCAACGTTCAGCGGTTTTCGCCACAGGACTCGCTCGATCCGGCGATCGACGTTCTTCGATTTCTTTGTCCTTGAGGTAAGTCATATCATTATCATTCAAATTAAGAGATTAAATTAAGCCATCCACTGTCGGAAGACAGAACAAAGAAATAAAGGATAATATTTGTATAAAACTATTACGATTTTTGACACTTCTAAAACGTTTAGCTTCTAATACTTATAACTGATGTTGCCGAGGTTGCCCCAGGGGTGGGGTTTTTTGTCACAATTTTCTGCTCCACCCGAGGGGTTTTAGCATGTATTTGTCATGGCTGCTGTGACAAATGCCCCTGGGTGCCCGGGGGCCGCCCCCTCGGGATGGCCGCTGATACCCGCATAAACCCTAAATCAACCCAACGACTATACAAAGATGTATTCAAACGAAATAAGTTACCGGCACTATTGTATGGCTTACTTATCAACTGAAGTTAATAAACGGGTACTAAACCCTAAATCAACCCAACGAAATACGTTTTGCCATTTTATTTCTCTGTGTTGTGCGTCTACGAAGGGAAAATTAGTTTTCAAGTTCGAAAAATAGCCGATTGTCCGATTGTTTGCACTATTACGTTACTTGAATACAATTCTTTTTCGGCTCTGTGGCGTAGTGTGTTAGCGCACGGCACACTGCGCGGGGATTCCCGGCCAGCATCCGTATCGACATTTCTCTGTTCCGAAAAGCTTGTTTATAACTTAGTTGAATTCCCTTAATCAGGAGATTTGACAGAGTAAGGGGGAAACGTTGTGCGCCGTCGGCCCTCGTTGATAACAATAGACTGAAGAGGCTACTGACGTTAAATAAACAGGACTTTACTTTTTTTTTTAAGGGTCCAAAGAATCAGCGCAAAGGATTCTGGTAGTTGTCTGACGTAAGAGTGCAAACCGCCTATTCAGTGTACATATCGTACGTCACATAAAACAATCACACACCTCCAGCACAAAGTAAACAATGGGACAGCGTGCCAAATCTCATATATTCCCCGCACCTGACGTCACAAATCTGAAGAGAAAAAGGTTTTCAGATTTTCTTTTCTCCGACGCGCAACACAGAGCCGATAAAATATCAGAACTTACTTTCAATTACATCTTTCTATAGTCGTTGAGTTGATTTAGGGTTCAGTTTCCCTTTAAACAGTTATAGTCCAAATCCCTTAATGCTTGATTGAAAAGATATGCAATACTAGATGTACACAGCCGGCCAAACAAAAGACTGGTTTAATTCCTACTTGAGCGATCGTATGCAAACATGCATGGTAAATAGCTGTAAGTCGGCCGAGACTTTTTTTAGGAGTGGAGTCTCTCAGTGAACAATCTTGGGCCACTTATTATTTTTATATATAAATGATCTGCCAAATTGTCTTTCTCACTCCGAACCTAGAATGTATGCCGATGATACTAGTATAACTTATTCTAGCAACGACATTGAAGATATAAATGAACATTTGAATTTCGATCTGAGCAAAATCCATGTGTGGCTTGCAGCCAATAAACGTACATTAAATATGAAAAAGACAGAGTTTTTACCCATTGGCTCAAGGCAGAGGTTATCTAGGATTTCTGAGATTCCAAATATCATAATAAATGAAAATCCTGTTAAGCAGGTTTCGGTCTCAAAATCTCTTGGTGTGATGATAGCCCAAAACCTGAACTGGGTGAAACACGTTGATATGATATCGAAAAAAATTGCCTCTGCGATAAGTGCAATTAAACGCATAAGGGACTTCGTCCCCCGCGAAATACTTCTTATGGTTTACAATGCTTTAGTTCAACCGCACTTTAATTACTGCAGTGTAGTGTGGGGAAACTGTAACAAAGGCCTTTCTAAAAAGCTCCAAAACCGTGCCGCGCGCATAGTAACCTTTTCAAGTTACGATGCTGGCGCCAAAGAGTTATTTAGGTCTCTAAATTGGAAAAAGCTTGATCATCAACGTAAAGTAGATAAATCAATGTTGGTGTTTTAAGCTTTGCATAATGAAACCCCGGAGTATTTGAGCTCAAAATTTATTAATAGATCTGAAATAACACATTATAGTCTAAGAAATTCAGAAAATATACTGGCAGTACCGCTCCCGCACACAGACTATTACAAAAGAAGTTTCTGTATATTACTTATTACAATAAATTATTATTATTATTAGTTATAGCGGAGCGGTGCTGCATGTGGAACAGTTTACCCCAAAACCTAAGACAGGCATCGTCGCTGATAGACTTTATGTCTCAAATAATTTGCCATGACTTTCAGGATGATAAACACGGCGTCTTTGTAAAACATGATTTTTAGTTTGTTTGATCGTATATATAGTTTAGTTTCTAGTACTATTATGGTATTATTCGCGTATTATTAGTGTCATTAGAATTATTAGTATTCGATGGAAATCATTATGGCTATTTTATTCTTATCTTTGGGATGCAGGTTGGCGCAGTGGTAAACCATTCGCCTCTCACCGCTGCGGTCCCAGGTTCGATTCCCGGCTCGGGCACCGTATGTGAGTTAGGTTTGTTGTTGATTCCTTATCTGCATTCGAGGGTTTTTCTCCGGGTTCTCCGGTTTTCCTCCCTCCGTAAAAATCAACCGTGGGTCGAGTGTAGTGTGTCCAACACAGTTAATGTAGTGGGGAGTGTGTGAGGGGTAAAAGCAGGGCCCCACCAACTTTAAGCTGTAATACTCAGCCTGCTATAACAAATAAAATATTTATTTTATTTATTTTATGGCTAGATGAACACACCCTAACCTCCCCCATGTACACAGCCTAACCTCCCCCTTCCCTATGACTACCTGTACACAGCCTAACCTCCTCCCTTCCCTATGACTAGATGTACACAGGGGCGTAGCCTAATCCCCCCCCCCCCCACCTTCCCTAAGGTAACAACCCTCAGCTTTCTTTTTCCAAACCAGAATAAAAATGAAATATAGAAAAGTAAAGGAAAAAAAGAAAGAGCCAGAGTAGTATATACAATGCCGGTTCTGGGCCACATCCTTATATAAGCCCCCATTATCCCCCCGCTAAGGACCACCACACACAAAAATTTTATTATTCCAATTCGCTTCCCCATATAAGCCCCCCGCGGCTGCGTAGTAGCTCCCACAGATGGCCCACCTACCTCAGAAAATTTATAATTTTTCAATTAGAGATATGTAATCTTAATGCATATCTGAAATACCTACGCAGAATTGTATGAAAGAAACATGCGCGGCGAGAATTTATGTAGTTGGTTAAAGGTCGGAGAGCAAGCATTCTGCAGCAAGTCGTGCATAGGCACATATTGTAGGACCCATTTATATAAAATAAGGCAGGGAAGGCGGATTCCAACACCTTGTCGCGTATGAGTAGTATATACAATGGGGGTTCTAATTCACATCCTTATTTAGCCTTTTTCTCCCATCGTATATCCCTACTCCGCGAAAAAATCGTTGAAATTTGTTCCTTATATAAGAACCATTACACCGCCTGCTTTTAACCGCTTTGATAGTCGAAAATCGGGGCGGTTCTAATTCACATCCTTATTTAAGCCTTTTTTCTCCCATCGTATATCCCTACTCCAGGAAAAAATCGTTGAAATTTGTTCCTTATACAAGCCCTCCTGATTCCCCCAGGAAGAACTATACGCCGCTTGCTTTAAACCGCTTTTCTACACCGCTTGCTTTTAACCGATTTTAACTGCTTTTGATCGTCGAAAAATCGTCAAAATGTACCTTATATAAGCCCCATTTATTCCCCAGTAAGAACCATCGCCAACTACATTTAATGCAACCATTAATAAATCCCAAGCCAATTTTATGCAACCATTAATAAACCCCAATTAGAGAAAATGTTACCGTTATATTATCAGCCATAAGATGCGAGGACAAAATCAGTGCCGATGGTTAACAATAGGCAGGACAACTATTTATGGTAAGAGTTGTTTATTCGAGTGCTGTAAGCAACACCGACACCAGATCAGAGAAGGATCGTTTTAGCCATACCCCTGTCGCGGGTGTTTTATTCCTACACGAAGGATCATCTAGATAGTGCTTAGTCATCTTCATCATCAGTCCCCTCGTTGACAGCAATTCCTAGCAGCTGAATGTCTTGTTCCACGATCTGTACTTCGGCTTCCTTCGTCTCTAGGTCTTTTACCAGGGCTCTGAGTCTTTCTCGTAGTTTTCTTCGCTGCCGTAACAAGCGAGATCTCTCCGCTTTTTTTCTGTAAAGCTTTACCCCGACTTGTGATTTTGAAACTTTAGTTTCCCTGGCAAGTCTCTCAAGAAACGGATGGACAAGTTTTCTTGGCTGATCTCCTTCCATGTCACTCGATCTTACTGCTGAGAATACGTCTGACGAAGCCGGTAGAACCTCAGCTATATAAGGCGAAGCTGATGTAATAATTACGTAGACGGCTAAAATAGCTCTAGCGTTGACTGAAATTAGAATACGCTCAGAGCCCGAAAAAACTCATTCTGACAGCTTGCTAGCCAAGGGTACTAAGATATATACATTCCTAAGTTCCTCCTAAAATTCCTGAGCGACCCAGAAATGCCTTAGCGCCCCAATTTTGCTTGAACGAGTAAAACAGGGGCGGATCGACGCGATAGGAATGTGAATAAGAAAATTCGAGATTGAAACTTTGAAATAAAAAATCCACAGACAATCGCCACCCGTTGTCTCGAAATTTGCATACGAACCAGACATACGAATTAGCAGCTGCCACCGTTCCGACGATTTTGCTATTAGCAAAGACTGCTCTTAGCAAAGTGAAAGTAAAACCCATGTTTGTTCCTCTCATAGGACATTTTGATTTTTATCCCACTAGACTGCCAAGTTGTGCTCGCATTTCCTTTTGCACTTCTTGCTTGAGTTCGGCTCGAATTTGTTTCATGTTTTTTTCACCGCCCGCTGCCGTCGAAGTCTTGCGGCGAATTTCAGACCTCATAATCTCGTATTTATTTGCTTCAGCGAGGATGAGACTGTATTCAGAGTCAGATATGTTTTCATCGCGCAAGGCCTTCGATACTAGATCACGAATCGTATTAATTTTCGCTCTAGCCAACATAGTGGTTTTCTCATGTTTAGATACTTTAGTAGTAGTAAAAGGCCGATTCTGGGACAATAAAAATAATAATAATAATAATGATGTGACTTTTTGATAAAAAGAGGATTAAACCGGATTAAAGCGGATTAAAGCGGTTTTCTGGATCGACGAGTGAGATTATATAACGTCACAAATGTGCTTTGCTCGGAAAAAAAAAATTAACTTAAAGAAACATAATATTGTATAAAATAAATATGGATCACAAAAAGACAGTGAAAGAGTTGAAAGCTCTTGCCAAGGAGCGAGGCATTCCTAAATATTATCAACTGAGGAAACCGGAACTCATTCGAGCTTTAGGTTTAGGTGATGGAACACAAGACTTTAAACTAGATAATATATTGGACGAATCAGTTCCTAAAATAAATGTACCGATTCTAAAACCCACCCCCTATGCTAAACCAAAGCCTGAGCCAACCTCTCTGAAAATCTTAGCTAAAAGGACAGCTTCTTCTGTAAATCGAGAAATTAACAAATTTTCAGACTGGTTATTATCTTACGTTCCTGAATCGGCTAAGAAGGCCGTAAATAAACACGTTGAGGCTTTGAATGAGAAAATTAAAACTTTCTACTCTAAGCTCGATAAATTTAGCCCTCATGAGCAGAAAACAGCTTTAAAAGGGTTTCTAAATACTCACAGAATCGATGGACAGAAAGGGTATGATCCCAAGACGTTTATCACCAATATTAAACCAAAAGTAGTTAATCTTATTAATCAACAAAAGAAACCGATCAAACTAAAGTTTACCTTTACCTGTAAGTTCATAAAAGAGAATCCTGCTACTAGGGAGATTGATGAAAATTCAGGCTACTTTCATTCTGCTGTAGAAACCATCACCGAGTCAACCGAACTCTCTGAAACTTTCAATGACATGACTAGCCGTTTACTCGAATTAATTGATCAATACCAGAATCAAGGTTCCGGGTGGCGGTTTAATGGAGTCGAACACTTTGATATAAATATTGATAATTTTCAACCGCTTTCTGGAAGCTCCTATATTCCTCTTCCACAAAAGTTAGCTTCCAAGAAAGCTATAGTTAACGTTAAGAACGAAAAGGACCACGAATGTTTCAAATGGGCAGTAACCTCTGCGATATATCCACAAACCGTTCATCCAGAACGCCTAAATGGTAAAATGAGGGAAAACTCTGAGAAATTTGACTGGACTAATATCGAGTTCCCAGTGTCACTGAAACAGATGGATCGATTTGAAAAGAAGAATCCCTACGCCATTAATGTTTATGGGCATGAAGGAGGAGATGTTTATCCTCTAAGAGTTAGTAAATGTGAAAACGATCCTGTGCTCAACTTACTCTTGATATCGAACGATGAAACTAATCACTACTGTTGGATTAAGAATATGAGTAGGCTATTATCTTCACAGGTGAATAACAAACAGCACGTAAGGCACTTTTGCCATAGATGTCTCAACTCATTCCAAATAAATACCTCATTGGAAAAGCATTTAGAATACTGTTCAAACCACGAAGCCATCAAAATAGTACTACCCGAACAGGGTACTATGCTACGGTTTAAGAACTATAATAGAAGCATGCGAGTCCCGTTTGTCATCTATGCCGATTTTGAATCCTTCACAGAAAAAATAGAAACATGTAATCCTGATGAAAGCAAAAGCTACACGAAGCAATATCAAAAACACACACCGTCTGGGTTCTGCTACTATCTTAAATGTTTTGACGATGAAGTTTACTCACAGGAACCCGTCATTTTTACTAAAGAATCTGAAGACGATGACGTTTCACAAATATTTGTGGATACGCTTGAGAAAAACATTAAACAAATCTATCACAAATTTAAATTCCCTAAAAAGATGGTATATAATGAAAAAGAAAGGGAATTATTTGACAACACCACTCATTGTCACATCTGCACTAAGGAACTTCTCGATGATAAGGTTCGTGATCACTGTCATCTTACAGGGAAGTTCAGAGGAGCCGCACACAATCAATGTAATCTCGATTATAAAGTGCCAAAGTTCTTCCCTGTCATCTTTCACAATCTCTCTGGATACGATGCACATCTTTTCATCAAGAAGCTAGGTGTTTCTGATGGTAAGATAAATTGCATCCCAAACAATGAAGAGAAGTACATCTCTTTTACAAAGCAGATAGTTGTTGATAAAGTTATCAACAAAGAAGGAAAAGAGGTGGCAGTAAAGAGAGATATTCGATTTCTCGATAGTTTTAAGTTTATGGCGTCCAGTCTAGCGAACCTTACAAATAATCTCGAGCAAAAAAAAACTTCAAAAATCTGAAAAGGTATTACGGGGGTAAGCAGCTGGATCTCTTGTTAAGAAAGGGTATCTACCCGTATGATTACGTCAACTGCTTAGAAAAACTAAACGAAACAGAACTCCCTCAAAAAGAAGAATTCTACTCAAAGCTAAATGACGCAAACATCTCTGATGAAGATTACGAGCATGCTCAGACCGTTTGGAAGGAATTTAATATAGGATCTATGAGGCAGTACCACGACTTATACCTTGAATCCGACGTCCTTCTACTCGTGGATGTGTTTGAGAACTTCAGAGACGTATGTTTGGAGAACTACGAACTCGATCCTGCTTGGTATTATACCTCACCCGGGCTAGCGTGGGATGCAGCCTTAAAACTTACTAAAGTGGAGCTAGAGCTGTTGAGTGACCCCGATATGTTACTCATGTTCGAGAAAGGTATTCGAGGTGGCGTGTCCATGATCTCTACACGCTACGGCAAAGCCAACAATCCCTACATGTCAGAATACGATCCTTTACTACCCATAAAATACATCACCTACCTCGATGCCAACAACCTTTACGGTTGGGCGATGAGCAAACCCTTACCCACACGTGGTTTTAAATGGATGAATAAGACGCAGCTACAGCGGTGGAAAGATTATCCATGTATTCTTGAAGTGGATTTAGAGTATCCACATCACCTTCACGACCTTCATAGCGATTACCCACTCGCCCCGGAACGAATCACGGTCAATAAGGTTGAGAAATTAATACCCACCCTTCGCAACAAAACGAAATACGTTGTCCACCATGAAGCATTGAAACTGTACGAGAGATTAGGTCTAAAAATTACGAAGATTCACCAAGGCATAAGCTTTGAGGAGGGTGCCTGGTTGAAGAAGTACATCGATCTGAATACCAATCTACGAGCAAAGGCGACCAATGACTTTGAGAAAGATTTCTTCAAGCTGATGAACAACTCCGTCTTCGGAAAGACTATGGAGAACATAAGAAACAGGGTGGACATTCGTCTAATAACATCTGAGAAAGATGCGAAGAAGCTGATCGCCAAACCTAACTATCAACATAGAACCATTTTCTCTGAGAACCTAGTCGCCGTACACATGAAGAAAACAAAGTTAGTCTTTGATAAACCTGTTTACTTAGGCGCGTCTATCCTTGACCTAAGTAAAACGCTCATGTATGACTTCCATTACGACTACATAAAACCAAAATATGATGAAAAAGCCAAGCTGCTTTTTACCGACACGGATTCGCTGATGTATGAGATAGAAACAGAAGATTTCTATAGCAATATCAGCCCCGATATAGAATCCAAGTTCGATACGAGTAACTATCCAAGCGACCATCCTTCTGGCATACAAGCAGGACTCAACAAAAAGGTAATTGGTATGTTCAAAGACGAGGCTGGTGGACAACAGATCACAGAATTTGTAGGACTGAGAGCAAAACTTTACTCATATAGAATTGATGAGAAGGAGGAAAAGAGATGTAAGGGAGTGAAGAAAGCAGTGGTTAAGAAGGACATCACCTTCCAAGATTACAAAGACTGTCTATTCAGTGGGAAGGCACAGATGAGAAAGATGAATATCATTAGGAGCCACCACCACGACATCTACACTGAAGAGGTGAATAAAGTGGCACTATCCCGCGAAGACGACAAGAGGATTATCCAAGACGATGGTATACACACCCTCGCGTATGGTCATTTTAGAACGTTATCCGGTGGTAATTCCATATCCTCCAGCACGACCTGCAGCTCCTCCCTAACAAAACCCCGTTTCGGTGCACCTTCCGATAGATAATACAACACAGGCTGTCCCGATGAAACAATACTGCGAGAAAGATCGTACACTTCCATACTCCAAATCGGATCCGTTGCACGACGTCGCTCACCGCCTTCATCTTCACCTTGAGCATACAGGTAGCGAACTCGCACAAACGGGGGTAATCTCACCTCATCAAGCCCGACAGGTCGTTTATAGTTTGCATTGCTAATCGTGACCTCTTCAGACTCAATAGCCTTACTAGGTTCTTTTCCCGTTATGCGTGTGCGCTCGCTATTCATAGCTTTCAGAACAGCAGGTAACCGCTCCACCCACTCTGTCGACCTACCTTCAGCCAGCATCTCTTGCGCATACTGATGACTAAATAGTTTCTCAGATAGAGTCCGGTTAGTTCTCTCAACAAATGCCTGTGCTCGATGGTTTCCAGCTTCACTTCGCTGAATAATAACTTTTTTTTTCTTCATTTGTTGAGTGACTTCCCCCATAAACTCCCTACCCGGGTCGACAATCAGCGTTTCAGGCCACTTCAACCTTCGTGAATAGATTTTACTAAACGCTTTAGCCACCTCTTTCGATTCTTTAGAGGTTAGAGCCTCTGCATCTTTATATCTCGAGGCGATATCAATCACCACTAACGCATATCGATAAGTCTTTCGCCTCACCGTATCATGTGGTAGAAACAGTAGATCCGCTTGGTGTATCTGATTCGGTTTAGAAACGGTCCACCTCGGCCGTGGAACGTATTTAGGAGCTGGGAGGTAGATTTGCCACAACGCTTGTTTCGACAGCCAAGATTTAGCTATATCTTTCGAAACACCAGCCTTTTCAGCCAGTTTTGAGATGGCTTCATTACCTTTCCAATATCCTTGCGTAGAATAGTAGATCTTTGAAAGTTTTGTATTCATTTTAAAGATTGAACAGTTTACTTTAAATAAATGTCACAAGCTATATCTGAAAAGCTCAATCCTAACAGAATCCCACGAGAACCTTATGGACTGAAAGCGGAGGCTTCGCTAAATCGAATTACTTTAAATCCCTCTTCCGCAAGACCGGGAGAGACTCTGTATGTGAACATCCCTCAGTTGTCAGAGAACGTAGTCATTGTACCAGGGAGCGTTTCCCTCCTATTCGACCTCACCGCCTCTGGACATGTGAACAATACCCTCGTGAATAATGTAGGTCGAAACCTAGTAAGCCGTCTCAGGGTTCTATTCGGTGGAGAGACACTACAAGACACACAGAGATACGACCTATTCCAAACCTATAATGACCTATTTCTACCTAGCGAAGCACGCGTAGATCAATTGAAACAGGGAATCTCTTCAGAGAACATGAGAAAACTACGAACAAACGCGGGAGATAAGGTAGCCTCAGATGTGAAAGAGGTAGCTCTAGCGGCAATCCATGGAACGAAGTATCGAATCCCGCTTGACCATCCTATTCTGAAGGAACATGGGGTATTTTATCCGAAGGCGCTAGCTCATACACTAATCTTTGAGATTACGCTCGCCCCTGTAGCAGATATCGTAGTCTACTCCGATACCACGAAAACACCTTTATATACCATCACCAATCTAGAACTGGAGTATTCGTGTGTGTATAGTGAATATTTAGCTCGTGAAGCATCATCAGCGTATCAGATAGGTAAAGGCTTCTTCTATGAGAACGTGATTTTGCACAAGACCTTTACCATCTCCAAGCCGAACGACAGTGTGATTAATGAACATATCAATCTACCGCGGAGGTCGATGACAGGCGTACTGTGTCTATTTATAGACCACCACACAGGAGGAACTCGCGACTCTGAGAAATTCGTTAACCCCGATATCATGTCAGTTCATATCAATATCGATGGAATGCCCAATCGTTTATACTCCAAAGGTATGATTCCCTCTGATCTATGGGAGTCGGTAAGGAAACGTCTTAATACGACCGGTATCAGTATTAGCCAAAAGGACTTTTACACCGGCAACAAATTTGCACTATGGATCGACTTGAGAACCTATCCAGACAACAACATTCACGGAGGAGGGTTAACATTGAACAACACACGAGACGGGGTTAAACTAGAGATTAAGAGAAAAACCGGTGGTGTCGGTAACATTACGTGCTGTATGTTTGTAGTGGCTGATGCGTTGATGGAACTAATGAACTCAAACCTCCGTTCGATTATGTATTAAAAGTTGAATATAATTATATAACATGGAAGAATTAAAAGATAAAACACCATTTCACTGCATCATTACAGGACCAACAAACTGTGGTAAAACTAATTACCTTATTGAGCAACTGCGCGGTCCATTTCGTTATGTGTTTGATTATATCGTCTTGATCTGCCCGACGTACGCGAAGAATAAGACATATAGTGGATTCGCTAAGGGTGATCCACGGTTCATCGTTCTATCCCCAGAGGCGGAAGCCGTCGATGAGATCAACGAACTACTGACGCATAGTGTAGAATTGCTCTCTGGTACAAATACGTTGATTATCTTAGACGATTGCGCAGTATCCAAAGACCTAAAGCAACGTTCTAATAAATTTATTAACCTCGCATTCTCAGGAAGACACGAAAGTTTATCAGTCTGGGTACTAACACAGCAGCTAACTTCAATTTCGAAACCGTTCCGTGACAATGTCGCATGTGTGGTCGCATTCCATAATCCATCTCAAACCGGTACAAAAACTCTCTTTGAAGATTATGGAGGAGATTTAAGTCTTGAGTTGCGTAAGAAGTTTGTGGAATTACTAAAGTCGGAACGATATTCTAGATTGTGCTTTTGTTTACGGTTTCCATTTCAATGTTATTTAGAGATTCCCGCTCCGGCCGAGGAAGTGATTTAAAAACTTCGTCGCTTAGTTGTAAATAAAACATGGCAAACTCTGTTGTTGAAGAATACATGAAAGAACAACCAGAACCTAAAGAGAGCAAATACGACGACGTCGAAGAAAAACAAGAGTCTTTGGCGATCCTCGCGTCACTAGGAACTACTAAGGAATATCTAGGCGTTGAGATGAGTCTCGGTGACATCAAAAAGTTATCATCAAAAGAGGTTTCAAAGTATTATAACCGATACCAAACCGTCCTAGGTCATCAGGTCACAGGTGGACTAGTGGAGGGAGCTATTGAACTAGCAACTCGTGTAATCTCTTATGCAGTCCCTATAGATGATAATGAAGCGCTATGTAAGGATCTACAGCGAGACGAATTAGTGAAACGTGAACTTTCTAACGCAGCTGGTCTTATAATTCTGAAAGGAGGACGGTTCGTAGCTCTAGCAAGTGCTCTGTTTCAGGTAGTGAGACATATTAAGATTGGCAGTACCACTGAGCAGACTACTAGTACTAGTTCCAACACATCTGAGAACACAACTGAGCACACCTAAGCAACAACTAAGCACAACTGAGCACAACTAAGCAGACTCCTAAGCAGACTCCTAAGCACAACTAAGCAGACTCCTAAGCACAACTAAGCAGACTCCTAAGCACAAATTAGAAGTTCGCTACTAATTTAAAGATAGCCTTTGATACATAATAAATATATCCTAACATGTCAAACGATAATCAAGACGTTGAACAGATTACCAGAAATCCGCTTCCTGTAAAGAGAGGTACTAAAGAGAAAGACCCTAAGAAGGTCGCTGCTGGTAAGAAGCTTGCAGAATATAACAAGAAGGCAAAAGAGGCGCTTGCGAGAGAGACGAAACGCGAGGCTGATGAGCCAGAGATGATTGAGCATAACGATGATGACCCTTGGATCCCAGATATTTCTTTTACTACTGTGCTATCTGTGGTAGGGATAGGATTTACTGTGCTAGATTTGTTTTGGAGGTATAGACAATCAGCAAAGCCTGTTCAAGAGCCTATTGGTCCTATGGTACGTAATGCGGAACCCGTTCAAACTCCCTCAAAAATTCCTGTTCCTGTACCTAAAATCGGTATGGAATGATATTAACCTAAAGATGTGATTGTTGACTATTAATAAAACATGCCAAGTGAACAGAACAAACTAGTAAAAATAGCCACAGACGCTTCCGTATTGATCGGTCTATCTGCTGGAGTTGGTTGGATCGGCAAGAAGGTTATGAAGGAATCGTTTATAAGCGACCCCTCATCGAATATTATAAATTATGCTAAATGGGTGGCGGTCTTAGCTGGTAGTATGGCTTTGAAAGATTATCTAGAAACTCAGAAGATCTTACCAAAACAACTTTAAGAAGTTTATCAAGTTAGAATAAACAATGGCAACTATAGCGTTAATGATAGGTGGAGCTATTTTGAATGCAACAACGTTCGTAGGTGGCTCCTATCTTGCAAAATATTTCTCGGGTAACAATTTAGATGAAGAAAGAATCAGACACGATAAAGCCATAGAAAAGTACCAGCAGGATTATGAAGTATATCAGCGTAGTCGACAAAAATTGATGGACTGGTTATCTCAACAACATGAAAATGAGCATATTGCTTCACAGAATCTCAGGAACACCGATGAAGCTTTAAAGTTTTACAATGAAGCTCATCCAGATAGGATTGATAGTCTGAAGGAACCTAGATTTTCAGATTATTATAGACCAAGTAAAAATCAAAAGATGGGTGAAATGGCATATGTGGGCGGTGGTATGTTAGCTGTCGGTTATGCGGCTAGTAAATGGTTATGAATTTAAAGATTTATTACTTCTTATCAAGTAATAAATCTACAAATGGATATAGAACCAGATAAAGAGAATCCTTTCGAACCTGTTGATCCTTCTGGAGGTGATGATGGGGGTGAATCAATTCCTATGACCTCTACTAGCACTCACGACACAGCTTATCCTTCCCATCACACCACAGATGAAACATCGTTTATACACGGAGTGGACGAGTCAACGCCATTAATATCTAGAGAAGTTAGAGTCCAGGAGGCTTGGGAAAGAATTCGTGATAAATATCCTAACGTCGACCCTGCTAAATCACCGTTCACAGCTGATATAGATAATTATGATCGAGTGGTTGTAAAACTTAAGAGGTTAGGAGGGAAGAGTTACTCGTTATTTTCCGCAGGTGGTGAAGTAAATGAGAAACTACCTATAAAGATTATGGGTAGTCTTGGACCTACTGCGGAAGAGAGTATTATGATCAATGAAGAAGCTATCTCAAAACATCAGTCAGAAGTTAATAAGTTAAAAGATACACAGGCTAACACTTCTGAAGTTACACATCAGATTGAAGAAAGAGAACAAGAAATTGAGCAATTAGAACGAGAAAATGAAGTTATCGAAGAGCGAATGTCTCTGAAGGACCGTATTAAAGCGATCTTTAAGAAATACGGATTTACTACTGTCGCGGTTATAGCTGCTGTTTCAACTGTGATTGGTATTATTATCTCTAATCTAAAGAAGGGTTTAACCAGCGTTGCAAAGGGTGTGGGTAAAGGTTTAAAAACGATCGGTGAGAAGATTGCTGGAATACTACCCGGGCTAATCGGTTCGATAGCGAGTTTTGTTTTCAAAGCAGCCGGTGAGGCGATAGGATTCTTAGCTGAACACGCATGGCTACTTATTGTTGCCGTAGTCGTCTACTTTATAGATCAGTTTAAAAGAAAGAGGTAGTAATTGTAAACATGTCAACCATTCTCACCATTACTATGATATCTCCAGAAACAAGAGTTTATTTAGATCCACCGTTGCCTCGAATAAGAGAGATACAGCTCCTCGACTTTCACGGTCCGAAGGCGTGGCTTAGATTTAAAACACAACAGGTGATCTATAAATTCGGTCCCGACTCCTTTGAAAATTACGTTAGTAATGAAGCTAGAGGTTCAGCACTCGTGACTATTCCATCTGGTAACTACACATTAAAAACGTTACAGCAAACGTTAGTGAAAGGTCATTTTGGACCTGAAGGCCTAAAGACTGAGATCCGAATGACGCCTCAAGGTAACTTTATCATCTCTAAAGTCCATGTGATTCTCACTGAAAAGCTCTATAAAAAACTTGGTGTGTCGGAAGTTCTACAAGCTGGAAAACTTTATCCAATACGCTGGATTCCTGAGAAACCACTTAATCTATATTGCGATATCATTGATTCTCACCATTCATATGCAAATGCCGGAGACTACCCGGGCCGAGAAAATGTGAAGCTTGTCCCATCTAATTTACTTGCTGTTGTTCCGTCTCAAAACTATCCATCAATCCCAGTTCAAAATAACCCTCCAATAAACTACATTACTCTGTTGATCCTTGATGAAAAAGGAAGGAAACCAAACTTTCAGGATACTCTTCGTATTATCTTAAAGATCTACTATTAAATAAATAACAAATAATATGGATTATAATTCAATCTATCCTGATGTACCGCAAAATGGTGATAACTTCAGACTTCAAAAGTCTTGTGAGGCTTTAGGAAGTTTGGAAAAAGAAATGAAACACTACGAGAATGTAAGAAAGAAATATAATCGAACACGAGGTATCTTTTCTAAAGCTAGTGCTGGAACTGGAGTTTTATCTGTTATTCTTTCAGCGGGTGGTTTGGGGACATCCCTGACTGGATTTGGGATTGCTGTAGGCGTGCCATTAGGAGTTTTGGGAGGTGTTTTCGGAGTCATTTCAACTGGGTGTGGTATAGCTTCCAAAAGACTTTCACGAAAGGTTTCCAAACACGAGCAGACTGTGGCTCTGGCTAAGGCTAAAGTAAATACCATCCAAGATCTTGTTTCTAAAGCCTTGCGTGACAATACCATCTCAGACCAAGAGTTCTCTTTAATTCTTGCTGAAGTAGATAAGTTTAAAGCCTTAAAGCTGGAGATTCGTCAAAAATCTCGGAAGGAGGAGTCAAAAAAAGCGGATATACAGCAGATACGAACAGAAATCCGGGAGGAGATTCTAAAACAACTAACAGGTCCGGCACATTAAAAGTCTCTTATGAAAGAACCCCTATCGGTTGGATTTATGAAATTAAATTTGGTAAGGAACGGTGGTAGCTTAAAAATATCTTATATTATATAGTAATAATATAAGATGAGTCTAGAATTAGATAAACAAGCATTTCGTCGGTTTTATCCGAATGCTAAATTGAGCGATGCTGAACTTACTCAAGCTTTGGCGGTTCTAAGAAAAGAATATCCTCATGGGAGTTTGGAGAGCATTTTACGCGATCAGCAACAAAAGTTTGAGCGGGTGTGGAATGATTTTAAACGGCATTATCCTCACGCAGATTTAAGTCGATTTTATAAGGAATCTTATGATGATAACGATGGTTCAGCTGTCGCTTATAACGTCTTTTTCAAAGGACGTGATATGGATCATGGAGTGTGGGGTGATAAACGATTTATCGATAATCCTAATAGTATCTCAGATATTGACAGACAAGCTATGAAAAAAGCTTTAGGCTCTAGGGTAACGTTTCCAGATAATTTACTGCCTACTACACAGCGGTATCCTATCCCCGGGATTTCTTTCGAGCAGACGGGATCTGATATTGCACCGCTATTGACACAGTTGAAAATCTACGTCACCCCAACTCAGTATTTTGAAGCAAAGTTGAGAAACATTTTCAAAGAGACGACCGTGACTTTCAAATCCGCCAAACAATCGAGGAGATGGTTGAGTGGACCTGATTACAGTTATTGGCCACAACAGCTCAACTTTGCAGTCTGGTGTGCGACTTCTGGATGTGGAATAAGTTTACGAGAACATTATCCTCCTGTGGTTCAAGGATTTATTAAGTTTCACGTTTACTTTACAGTACGAAGGATTTTGTATGAGTTGGGAGTACCACTGCCTGATGATTCTGTATTCAAACAATCTAAGAATCCCTACAACAAGGTTGCTTTTCAACGGTTGTGTGGTGAATTTAATCTTCCGTCCAATCCTGACTTTAGGTGGAAAGGAGGTAGAAATCATGGTCTAGGCGACATATTTATTTATTATTCTGGTGAGGGTTATGAAAATGTTCACGTAATTCGTGGGTATGATACTAAGGCAAACATGTATCCCAGTCCAGATGGAGAATTGTTCTCAGATGAGGGTGGTAAGGTTAATAAAGGAAACCTGATTTCATTCATCCGCAATGATGATCATGGAGGTGTACAATATTCTTGGTTTGTTCCAAGTAAAGATAGTGGATTGACTAAAGCAGGAATGGGGAGATTAAATCGCTCAGTTGAGGCCTTTGTTTACTGTGTATTAGGCGCTGAAGTAAACGTGAGATCAAGTATTATTGGAAATGGTGGAAGTGCGGTTGAGACTCAACAGGAAATGCTGAAACTTTTTGAAAGCGCCGTAATTGAGGGAGATATATCAAAGAGTGTACAACGATATCAACTAGCCGTTCAAGAGGCAAAATTACGACTTGATTTAGCCATTGCTCCAGGGATTTGGCTAATGCCTTCTAATCTAATTATAAATACAGAGAGCGTGACTGGTTACAACAATAAGCTCCTCAAAGCCACGGGTGATATGACTTTCGGTGTGAACAGCTCGATTAATCTGTCAGCTAAAGATTTAGGAATACGGCACAATATGGGCTCTACAAAAGTAAAATTACCACATCAGCCTGAGACAAAGCCTAACAAACCAAAGATGGAAACTAAACTAGAAACTTCTCATGAAATCAATCTAGCTAAACCGAAGACGGAAACTAAACCGGAGCCCTCTCATGAAATTAATCTAGCTGTCTTGATGATAGTAACAGCAGGCGTGGGTTGGTATTTATTTCGTTAATCTGCATACTAACCATACGTGACCGCTAAGTACAATCATGTGTAAGACACGACCATTTCACGTGGCAATGGCGGGCATGGGGTTAATAAACAATGACTGTTCACGTGCAGAACAAAAGACTGCATTCCTGATCTCCCTAACAATTTGAACTCTTCGAGGTAAACACAAAATCTATTTTCAGTTTCGCTGGTTGTTAGGGAGATTTGGAATGTATTGACGTCACGCTGTAATAAAAGCCAAACACTTTCGATCTAGCGTCAGAAGCGATTATGAACGATACAGAGCACGAACACATCGAGGATATGCAATTCGACGACACCGATCTCCTTTCAAGGCAATCAGCGAAGCAAGTTCCACCGCAAAAACCTTTAGAATCAGTAACGGAGTTTCTTCAAAAAGTTATAAACAAAGATGCAGTTCCTAAAGAAGACCTGAGGAAGACATGGAACATCAAGAAATCTGAACGAGAAAAGCTGCTGAAACAGTGGAACAAAGCGAAAGAATCTCTGGCATATTGGCTTTCGAAAACAACGTTTCTTGAATATCAGCTTAACAGAAACGGTGAAGAGCTTGAAAGAATGCGAGGTCAAATGCTGGCAGATTGTCTAAGTGAAAATTAGAAGACCTGGAGCTTTCACGAAGATATCCATTTAGTTATATAACGAATTGCTCGTTATATAACATTACGATAGACTGTTGCATACTCCATTGGCTCTGTATCGTTCATAATCGCTTCTCTTCTCCTTCGGGAGTCGTAAACGTCCGCTTTTCGTAAGCTAGGCGTTCTGACGAGGCTTGATATTAGCCGAAACGACTCGTAAAATCGAACAATCTTTACAGAAATGTTTTTGTTTGCCGTGTTCACATATCTGCGACCCACCACACTCAATGCAGAAAGATTTTTGTTTGCCGTGAGAGCAAATAGCACTTCCACCACACTCAATGCAGAAATATTTTTGTTTGCCGTGAGAGCAAATAGCACTTCCACCACACTCAATACAGAAATATTTTTGTTTGCCGTGAGAGCAGATACCTGGACCTTTGCATTCCTTACAGAAATATTTTTGTTTACCGTGTTCGCATATCTGTGACCCAGCACAGTCTTTACAGAAATAATTTCGTTTACCATGACAGCATACAGCACTTCCACCACACTCAATACAGAAAGGTTTGTGTTTATCATGCGGACATTTCTTTCCTTTGCTATTTCTTTCTTCGTGAACTGATTCGTCCAATATATTATCTAGTTTAAAGTCTTGTGTTCCATCACCTAAACCTAAAGCTCGAATGAGTTCCGGTTTCCTCAGTTGATAATATTTAGGAATGCTTCGCTCCTTGGCAAGAGCTTTCAACTCTTTCACTGTCTTTTTGTGATCCATATTTATTTTATACAATATTATGTTTCTTTAAGTTAATTTTTTTTTTCCGAGCAAAGCACATTTGTGACGTTATATAATCTCACTCGTCGATCCAGAAAACCGCTTTAATCCGCTTTAATCCGGTTTAATCCTCTTTTTATCAAAAAGTCACATCATTATTATTATTATTATTTTTATTGTCCCAGAATCGGCCTTTTACTACTACTACTTTTATTCCTAATTTTTTAGCTCCAATGGTCGTAGATGCTGAAATTAATCCACATAAGCCACCAATAACACCTAATGGTAAACCAATCACTATTCCAAAACCAGTTAAAGCCATTCCCATTCCAGATCCAGATAAAATTACAGATAGACCTCCTGTTACCACAGCGGCACCATGGACAATTCCTTGTGCGCGGGCGTTTTTCTTACGCACACCTTCATAGTGTTTTTCTTGAGTTTCGATATATGAAAGAGTATCTCGGACTGTTTGCAACCGAAAATTATCTCCGCTAGCCCCGCTAGCCAGCGGTGGATAAATACCTGGTGCCGTTGGAAGTAGTTGAATCGAATCGCTTGCCATTATGTTATATCATAACTTACTCAATCTTCAATACGTATCGTATAGGTCGACCACGGAAGTCTATAATATTTCCTTCTTCGTCTCTAAGTGTCAGGCGAAGGCTGTTTCGTCTTGTCCCTAGAGATCGTATGGGCAAGGGAAGCCATTGATTGTAAGTAGATTCTGTAAACCTAAAGCCCTCGAGATTAAAGATAGCCAGTACGTTTGATTGCTTTCCATTAATAATTGAGAAGCTAGGATCCACCACATCACAATAGATATATACATAGCGAAGAAGTTGTACCACCAGTTTGTATTCTCCTACTTTGAGTGACACATTATTCCCTTCTGGAGTACCCTTGATATTAAACGAATCGCAGAGATTCTTACTGAACAGGATTGGTTTCTTAATTTTTAGAACCCAAAACTTCCTATAGTCTTGGTCTATGAATTCCAATAAACCAGCAGTAACCGCGGGTTTGAGGGCGTCCATCAAGATGTTTATATTGTAATTCCGCGGCTTAAGTTCATAAGGAATCCGTATCTCACCTGGGGTATTCCAAGTGAATGAAGCTTTCTCTGATAGGTTCCACCAACCGTTCTCAAAAGAGACCTCGATTAGAGAAATATTATGGATGTAAATAGGTTCTTGAAAGTAGACCGTATGATCAGTCGAGTTAGTGGTGACATTTAAGATTACCATATTAAAGCCTGAAGTTTACTTCGATATCGGAAGTTTACTTCAATGATACTAACATACGTTCTTTACTTCACGATATTAACATATGTCGTAACTTTAATACGTATCAATATCAAACAGATTAGTCAAGTGGATGAATCGAACGGATTGATTGGTCCGGCGCCAAGGATAAGAAACCATGCCTAGGCTCCAAGCGAGAGTTCATTTCGACGGTGATTGGGGTGACTATATCGCACCTCGCAATGCAAAGGCTTTCGCGTCCTTTAAGGAAAATTATCCTCACGCGGACTTCGATAAGTTCTCAGCTAGGACAACGGCATCCGACATACATGATGAGTCTACATACGAGACTAGAATCATGTTTTACGATGGTGGGCAGCATTGGAATATAAGTGGTCTCATACCAGTAGATGTACGAAATCGTCTACACGAAGCGTTACGCGTGACAGCGCAAAAAACATGCGACGGCCGCATTCGGCGTGGGTTTTCCACTTCCATTCAGAAGGACTGATTTTAAGTATCCAGTTCCAGCCGTTCCCTGGGCACACGTCGCTAAAGACATATACCCAATCGTACAAACTCTAAGGATCTACGTAGCAAAAGATCAACTATTTACGTATGAGCCGCGACATATCTTTCAAGAGCTAGGACTTGATCTTAGTGATAAAATAAAAAATAAAGATCCGAGCTATGCCCTGCTAGGCAGTGATGCTAATGCTAGCGATAGAATAGTAAAAACGAATAGGTGGTTCGATGTTGAACCAATGAAACTTTGGCAGCACCAATTATGTTTCGCCGTTTGGTGTGCTACGGCAGGCTGTGGCGTATCATTCGACGACCATCTTTCAGACAATGCGCCAATCATTGACAATATTCGGAGTTTTTATCGATTTCATGTATACTATACGATCAGGCGAGTACTGTTTGAATTGGGAGTCCCACTCCCCAGGGAAAGCATATTCGATAAGTTCAACAACGTTCCATGGAATTACGTCAAATATGACAAGATCAGAAGAGAGTTCGGTGCTTATGAAATCGACTTTACCACACGTCGAAATGATATGAATGAGAAGCACTACAACTGGTTCGTTCCACAGAATGGGAAAGGATTGACAAAGGCCGGGATGGTCCGAATTAATGCGTCAATAATGGTATATTTGTTTTGTGTCTTATCATCCCAGGCTTCAACCGGCTCACCAATCGTAGGATCGAAGTCCTCGGACGCCCAAAATAAATTCGATACGATGTTTGAAAATGCCATCATAGAATCGGCTTCAGACACTCTAGCCCAATACCGAGAATCTATTAAGGATATTAGTTCTCGTCTAGATCTAGCGGTTGCGAAGGATTGTCTGTTAATGCCTAGCTATATGATTATCTTTAAGGGCGTTACGTATGTAAACAGCCTACGAACGGCAAATAAACCTGGTATAAGTTTAGGAATAAACGATGACATCAATCTTAACGAAAAATCTCCACCACCAGCCCCTATGGAAGGCTCGAAGCCAAAGACGAATAAACCTGCTACAGACAGCGGAGCCACGACTGATACGACCGCTATTATTGATACGACACCACACAGCCAACAAAGTAGCGGCGCATCGCCAACGAATCACGAAACCAATTTAGCAATCGTGGGTATTGTGGCCGGCGTAGCCTCGTGGATGATATTTCGTTAGCGCTGACGTTTCGACGATTTATATTGCTCTACTAGGAATATGACCACAGCTACAATGAGTAGCCAGGCATTCTTGGCAAGGAAGCCGAAAACTTCTCCAGCTGTACGGAATATGAAACTCGCAATAGCGCCTATCGCCGCAGGTAGCACGTTAGCCAACTTTTTTCCAAGATCCTTCAAAGCACCACCAACTCCCTTAGCAACGGAAGCCAAGCCTTTTGTCAATATACTAACGACAGTACCAATTACGGCACCAGCGACAGCTAACACTCCAATCACCGTAAATCCATGTTTCTTGAAGATGGCTTTTATGCGGTCTCGTAACGACATACGATCTTTGATGGCTTCTATTTCTTCCTCGATCTCCTGTTTCTGATCCTCTAGTGCTACTACTTTATTCTTTGCCACTTCATATTCTGGAGTTCCCTTAGTTAATGAATCCATCTTTTTTATTTCCTCGGCCTTTCGTTTATCTTTTTCGGTGGCCATATCCTCTTTCATACTAATCTCCTTTTCCGCAGTAGGTCCAAGAGCGTTTTTAAGCGTTTTCGGTAATACGTTGGGAGTGTCTACGGCGTCCGACAGTAAGTATGATCCAGCATTTTTACGATTGAGTTTTATCACGACCCTATCATAGTCATCCAAACTAGCAGTGAACTTCGTTAGATCTGCTTTTGGAAACTTTATAGTTATTTGGTCCTGTGCATTTTCAGTCCGTCTTTCCAGTCTTTCAAATGGCGTTTCCGCAGTACTACTGCCTACCGTAAACTGCGTTTCAGCATCATCACCTTGATTGACTAATTCTATATACTCAGCTGAACTGGTTCCCCAGTTACTACGATTTTTCCATAACCTATCGCGTATGCTTTTCGTCGTATTTTTGAAGCTATGCTTAGCTCTATTCCACCAATCCATTTCTGCCTCGCCATCATCAGGTCTAATCTCCGCCCATTCTTCGGCAGTAAGATCATTCACATCGGCTCTACCTTCTTCAGATATAGGATCGAAGTCTAAAGTTTCTTCCATATTGAACACTTGATATGTGATATACTATTAGTATTGGTGATATATTCAATTGTGAAACAAACATGATATCAACGAAGCTCCATCCTGACTATTCTCCTAGAAAAGGTAGATCTCTTAAAGCCAGTCGTGTGTTCCACCGTGTAACTTTCACTCCTTCATCAGCCAATCCGGGGGAAACTTTAATTGTTAATGTTCCTACGTTAGGCGAAAATAGACTTCTAGTACCTGGTAGTCTAGCCCTTAGTGCCAATATCACTCTATCCGGGGGTCATGCCGACAACTATTTGGTGGCCAATGTTGGACGTTGCATAGTCTCAAAGCGAGTCGTATGGATGGGAACTACTAGATTTGAAGATTTAAGTCGACCCGATCTACTACAGGTATATAGCGATCTATACCTATCTGATGTAGAACGAGAGAATAGCGTAGAGCGGGGCATTCAATCTGCTAATGTGAACAAACTTCGTTCAAAGGCCAGTAACGCATCTACGTCTGATGCGGCTGATAATGCGACACTAGCGGCATACGGTAGCGTATATAAGATACCTATTGATCATGAAGTTATCACAACCCATGGCGTCTTTTATCCACATGCGATTCGAGATAAGATGTCATTTCATTTGACACTGGCACCGGCCATAGACGTCATAGTCGGATCCGACAGTACGAAAGTAGGAACGTACAAACTATCGAACATTGAACTAGAATATGAAGTCATCGAAAGTCTCGATCTTGCGTCGCAGGCCAATAGTACCTACGCCAGCGGTAAAGCCTTTCTGTATAACCACTATGAGTACTTCAAAACCGTCTCGATCGATCTAGGAACCGACACACTCGTATCTGAAAGCATAAACGTACTTCGTCTCTCTCTCAATGGCATTCTTCTTCTATTTGTGATCCTCATGTGGCAGGCACTAGAGATAGTGAGAAATTCGTAAATCCAGGAATCACCAAGGTCGAGGTACACGTCAATGGCATTCCTAACGCTCTATATTCTTTTGGGATGCTACCAAAGGATTTATGGAAGTCAGCAAAGAATTGGTTTGTCCCGCGTTTCGAAGAGGCTGCCGCCGCTACATCCATGACGCATAAGAAGTTCTTTGAGAACAAGTTTGCTGCACTCATCGATTGCCGCACTTCTCAAACCAGTATAGTTCATGGAGATGGTTTAGCCCAACAAGATGCTGGAGCATCCATTCGCCTTAGGATTCATCGCAGTGGAGGCTCAGGTAAGGTGAACATGCACATATTCGTGCTTTCTGATGCACAAGCAACTATTGAACAAGGAATGCTACAAAATGTTTATCACTAACGTATTCGTTAATGTACTCATTACCATGGACACATTGACAGAACAAATTCCCTTTAACGCACTCATAATTGGCCCCACAAACTGCGGAAAGACTCAGTTCATAGTTGATCAATTGAGAGGTCCATTTCGTTTTAAGTTTGAATATATCGTATTGATTTGCCCCACCTATGCTAACAATAAAACCTATAAAGGCGTTGGTAAGGGAGATCCTCGCTTCATTGTCCTAGCGCCTTCTCAGAACGATATTGATGCAACCCTAGGCGACTGTGCGTGTTTTTTCGAAGGAACAAATACACTTATTATCCTTGATGATTGTGCGGCAAGCAAGGATGTTAAGGGAAGGACCAATAAGATATCCGATTTAGCCTTTTCTGCACGCCACATTGGTATTTCGATTTGGGCCTCATCACAAACACAAAAGAGTATATGTAAGAACTTTCGCGAAAATTGCGCAATCATTGTGGCATTTCGCATCGCAAGCGCACCGGGATTAAAGGATCTATTCGATGACTACGGCGCTAGCATATCCTTAGATGATAAGAAGCTATTCATTTCAGAACTTGAGACTAAGTTTGCACATATATGTTTCTGTTTGCGACATCCTTTTTCAACCGTATTAGAGATACCTTCACCTATGGTATGTCACAATACGTTGAAGTAAGATGGATAAAGATTTGGATGACGAATTAATGAACATACTAGATGAATCCGGCAAAATAGATGTGACAGGTCCTCCACCAAGGGCCGAATGCGGCTACAGCAGTAGCGGCAGCAAAGCTGCCATCGGAGCTACCTGCAAAGATTGCCATGGCTTCGAAACGAACCTACACTGCGCTACCACCGATGAAGATCGTAGCATAGAAATCAGCGAACATAGGGAAGCTCTTTCTATTCTAGCCGTGACTGGTACGACAAAAGAATATCTAGGGAAGAATTTTTCTCTTGGGGACATTTCTAAGTTACCTGATAAAGACATAGAACGCCTATATCGTAGATACCAAGCCGTCTTAGCAAAGCAAATAAATGACTGCTTAGTGGATAGAGCACTAAGTCTAGCAACTTGTGTAGTCGCATATGTGAGGCCTCTAGATTCTCGACAACAACGAAGGCTGTTGAAAGATCTAAAGAAAGACTGCTTAGTCCGAAACGAGATATCTGCCCTGGCTGGCCGATTGGCCTACAAAGCAGGTCCACTTGTAGCACTAACTAGTGCCCTTTGTCACGTCGTTAACCATTCTATGTCCGCTAAACAAGACTCCGAGGCGCAAGTATTGCCGAGCGAAAACGAAGTTGATGAAGTACTTGAGGAATCTTAACGTATTGAAGTTACCTCAACTACTAAGTAATTACTCTTAACAAGATGGAAATCGATACCCATTCCGAAGATCGAAATGATCCCATCACGAAAGAACCAGTAAAACCCCCACCAAATCCAAAACGAGTTGCTGCAGGCAAACTCATAGCGCAAAGAAGGAAAGAAAATATCGCCAATGTGGCGGCAACGCAGGCGCAGGTAGACAGTCATACCGATAAGCCAAGTTTGATATCAACTAATACCACACTTGCTGTAATTGGGGTAAGCATAGCATTTGTGGGTTTGTACTATCAGTATAAGCAATACAAACAAACGCAACGAGTTAACCACAGCTCCGCTGAAGCCACAGACAGCTCAGCTGCCGCTACCAAAGAAACCCCAAAAGGTCGTAACCTAAAAACTCAAGGCATGATATAGCATTTGAAGCCACGCCGTAGACACATATTATCGGTGATGTAAACGTTGTTCCAACAAGATGGTTAACGAACTTATGAACACAATACAGGAAGCTACTATATTGACTGGACTTGCGGCAGGTATCGGTTGGGTCGGAAAAAAAGCAATCAAAGAGCCTTTGACTAACGATCCTTCATCTAGTATTTTGAACTTCGTGAAGTGGATAGCGGTTCTATCTGGTGGCCTTGCAGCTAAGAAATACCTAAAGGACAAAGGGTATTGGAAGCCTGGTGAGTAACAGGGGCGACTCTACCTCGCCTTCGAAGCTATGGGAACGATAGTAGTTATGGCGGTTTCTTTTGCCGTAGCAAGTGGTGTTGCTAGTATTGCCACACACGAAATCGAAAAAGCAATTAGCGGGCCAAATGCGGCTGCCGCAGAGATGGTAAGACATGATAAAGCTCAGGCGAAGGCAAATGCCGCTATGGCAACCTATGAGAAGGATCGAGAAAAACGACTAGAAGCACTAGCCATCTGGAATCACTGGAAAGAAAATAACGCACACGTTGGACTTAAGGATAGAATCGATGCAATGCGAAAACTCCATATATATCACATATTGCAAACGAAACTGGAAAAGCCTAAACCCTCAGATTATCGACCATCTAATTCGAGGAAAACTGCCGAATTGGTGGCCTTAGGTGGTAGTGTATTCGCGACTGGATACGTTGCCACTCGATTCTTATAAGAATTGGTTATAGCTATGCTTTAAAAAAACGAGCTTTTTACGTTTAACGTAATTACTAGATCACTTACTAGATTACTAGAGTATTACTAGGTAATTACTCCGCATAAAATGCGACTAATAGGTAGTAACTTTTCTGCTTATTGAAGCTTAGAATGCACATATATGTATGTACATATTAATGGACACTAAACTAAGTTTACGATACTATAGTCCGGAGGGTTATTGGAAAGGACTAGCAGCTATTAAACATCTTGCAAATTCGACAAACATATCTGAAGATGTGACTCGGATGTGGCTAGAAAAACAAGCTATATGGCAGATCTATTTACCACCCCCCAAATACGTTCCACGACCTAAATTCAATGTATCTACACCAAATGAGGTCCATCAAGCCGATTTGATATTTCTACCTCACGATCGACCTGGACGTGGAAGAAAGCTATATAAGTATGCGCTGACGATCGTGGATGTAGCATCCAGATACAAAGAAGCCGAACCATTAGCCACTAAAGAATCTAAAGAAGTTGCTGCGGCATTCGAACGAATATATAAGCGAAGTCCACTAACATGGCCAAAACTTTTACAAGTCGATCCAGGACGTGAATTTATGGGTGCAATGTCTTCGCTACTAGATAAACATGAAGTTTCTGTACGTCGTGGTCGTGTGGATATTCACCGGGATCAAGCAATCGTCGAACGATTTAATCGTACTTTAGCTGAGAGATTGTTTGGATACCAATATGCTCAAGAGATGGTACTTGCTTCACAGGGAAAGGAGGATAGATCTGTCAAATGGGTGGATCGTCTACCTGCGGTCGTAAAAGCTTTAAACAATGAAGCTACGCGTTTGACAGGAAAACAACCATCCATAGCAATTACCAAAAACGAAATCGAATCGAACCCAGCAGAACCCGTGCCGGTTCGGGACGAACGGATACGTCTAGTTGGGCTCAAAGAGGAAAGACTTCCATTCGATGTCAGTGTTCGATATCTATACGCTCCTGGTGAGCTAGAAGGTGGACGAAAGCGTGCTACCGATCCTATATGGAGTTTGAAAACGTATAGCATTTCGCGTAGTATGGTTTCTTCGGGTCAGCCAGTCCTATATTATTTGTATGCTCCGCAGGTTTCGAAGAAACAGCCAACGCGTGGATTCGTGCGTGAAGAGCTACAAGTCGTGCCACTCGATACCGAACTACCTCCGAATGGGATCCTAAGCTAGTTCGTTTTGGGGCAAACAGATATCTTTATGGCCATGGGCTAATGTATCGATTCCATTTTTGGAAATCCAACGTTTTGTGTCCAGGGGCGAAAGTGAGATTTTATTAACTCGCAGACCATAGATCTGGTGCCCAATGCTTCGTAGCATATTCATTCCATGTCTGAAGGTCTTCCTATCGAAAAGAGACTCCTTATACTGCTCGTGGCGCATGTGCTTCTTCACAACATATTTCCGTACTCCTTTAGCCTTGCGAATCTCCTTAGTGTCTGCGCATACAATCGAATACATCTTCGGTCGAAGTCCAACGTACTCTACGATGGCAACTCCTGCACACTCATCCTTCATCTTTCCAAGAACCTTTTTATTGGTGGTGTCGTATAGTGGATGGTCCTTTGGGTAATCACTCGTATCGTATAGGTCTGCATTTTTGGCCATGTCGTCGTAAACGTCTTTGGTTTGTATCTCAAGCAATAGAGAATCTGTGTCTGTGTAGAGAAGTTCACATCGATTACCATATTGGAGCTTAAGTTGGTTGTAATAGAAATCATACATCAGGTGTTTAGATAGGTCTAGGATGCTCATACCAACGTAAACTGGGCGGTTAAGCATGAGCCTGCTTTTATGCATGTGTAGTGCTACGAGGCCATCATCAAAGATATTTGATCTAGCAAATGTTGGGCTCGATATCAGCCGCCGAAGCTTGTCCTCCTCTATTGCACGCACCAGCTTAACATCCACGCGCTTACGCAGATTCTCCATTGTCTTACCAAACACTGAGTTGTTCATCAGTTTGTAGAGGTCTTTCTCGAAATTGCTTGTAGCCAGTTTACGAAGATCTGTATTCATACGTATATATGGCTCCATCCAAGGACTTTGGTCAAATCGTAGTGCTCGGTGCACCTTTTTCAATTTCATACCAAGAGAAAGATATAATTGTAGATTTCTATAGTGTAGGACGTAGCGTTCTTTGTCGAATAGATTGGGCACAAGCTTTTCAACTTCGATTGGGAATACTTTTTCACCTAGTAGTCCGCATTGGTACTCTGACATCCATTTTTTCTGGACTTTCATACGCTCTGGGGCTAGTGGATACGCGTTGTGAGCGTCGTGGAGTCCTAGAGGATACTCAAGGTCGACCTCAAGGATATAACCTTTATCCGCTTGTATGTTTACATACGACGCGATGTCGAGGTCGATAGTCTGTAGCTCTGCTACGTCGCACCACTCAAATCCTCCTGTTGGTAGCGCTTGGCTCATAGCCCATCCGTATAGGTTGTTTGCATCCAGATACTGTATGTACGTAGTGGGCTTGATTGGGTCGTATTCTGCCGCATATGGATTGTTGGCCTTTGCATGGCGTCGACTGACCATCGAAATGCCGCCTCGCATCCCTTTCTCGATGAAAAGATGCATATCGTAGTCGGTGAGCAGCTCAAGCTCTACACCAGTCTTCTTTAGCAATGCATCCCACGATAGACCAGGGCTCGTATAGTAGTGAGCTGGGTCCAATCCATAATTTTGCATACATGTCGCTCGAAAGCCTTCAAACACATCTGCGAGTAAAAGTACATCGGTTCTAAGATATAGGTCGTGGTAGTCTCCCATAGTTTGACAATCGAATGCAGCCCAAACCTTCTGTGCGTGAGTATAGTCCTCATCTGAGATTCCTTCATCAGAAAGCTTGCTATAAAAAGCATCGCGCGGCGGTAGCTCATCCTGAAACCGCTCCCAACTGTCCATGTATTCGTATGGGTAGACGCCCTTGCGTAGAAGAAGCCCGCGCTTATGTTCGTCTTGCTCGTATCTGGCTATGATTTGGAATCCTTCCGGGTTTTTAGCCGATACTAGCTGAGCAAGAGAGGATAGCAAAAACTGAACGCTGTCGATGAATCGCAGTTTCCCTAGGGAGAATGAAATGTACTTCTCCATGTTATTTGGTATGCAATTTATCTGCCCCTCTACTTTGGAAATAGACTGCATTAAGAGATGAGAATCGTATCCCCGCAAATTATGGAAGACTACTGGTATTATGGTCTTCTTTGGGTCTATCCGCAGGAGTAGATTACAGGCATTGTGTGCTGCTCCACGATACTTTCCAGTGATATGGCAGTGATCGCGAACTGAATCCCCATTAAGAGATTTCTGACAGATGTGGCAAATTGTTGCACTTCGGTGGGCTATGCTGTCCTCTGGAGTCATGCATAGGGCTTTACGTCTATATAGAGCCGCTTCAACTTTTTGTTCTTCTCGTTGTATTGCCTCCAGGAACATTTCTGTAGCATTGGGCCCTCTATAGACGACTGGAGTCTCTGTATGGCCATCACATCTCACCACGATGTAGCCGAATCCGCAAGCCTCATGTAGTTGAGTTTTCTGGGTGTTGCTGCGCAGTTCTGGTGCCAGCTCTGCTGCCGGCTCTGGTCCTTCTATTTTAGTGGTCAACGCCTCAAAATCTGCATATATGATGTAGGGAACCTTCATCTGTTTGTGCCAGTGCTGAAAGGATAGCTTGTTCTTACCCTCTTTAGGCATCTCGACTCTCACTGCTGTCTGTCCTATACCTTCACATTCTGGAATGTGTTTTTCGAGTAGATCTTCTCTGCAGTATCCGTGGAGACACCTCTCGCAGAAGTGTTGGCGGTGCTCGTGCTTGCTCTGATCGTGAAGAAGCCGATTCAAATCCTTGATCCAAGTATAGTGATACTTTCCGGATTTCTCTATGAGCAGCAAGTTAATGCGTTGGATGTCCCCACATTGCTTGCTAATCCTGTAGACTATCACCCCTTTCTCCCAGCCGAAGACATTGATTGCAAGGTCGTTTTGCTTCTCAACCCTGCGAATCTGCGATATGGGTGTTGGTGCATCGATTCCTGTAAAGTCTAGGCCGTCGTCTATAGGATACTTAGATGGTCTGTATGCATGTCCTCCGTGAAGAACTGGAAATAACGATGACCGAAGAGCCCATCGTAGGCAGTTATCATCCTTATTTTGAACATTCACCACGGCCCTCTTATGTTGGACTTCTGGAGGTAGTGAAATGTATGAGCCGCCTCGTAATGGTTGATATCGTGCAATGTCGAGCCAAAGCAGAACTACTCGGTCTACCACCCATCCTGAGCCTCTATGCGTCCATTTCTCTAGGGTCTCTTGGATCGCAGGGAAAGACTTATCTAGCGCGGAATTGATTTCATGGACTTGTAAAACGGCCTCCTGCTTGTGGCGAAGTATTGCGTCGATGGATTCTTCACTACCATCGAGTTTGTACTTTAGTAGCTGTACTCTCAAGGCTAGCTGGAACTTTACCCCCTTTAGATCGACAATCTCTTCCTCTATCTTTTCGTGGATCGTATGGCGGACACCATCTAAGAAGGCCATTGGGTCGGCACCGAATTCGTGACCCTCTGGAACGTCCATCTGCCAGCCTCGTAAGAACTTACCAATAACCCATTTAGTGCGTTCGAATACTAGTGGAGAATTCTGAGCAGCCATGTTTCACACGTATCCCTAGATGGGTTTTCGAATCCGTAAAAGCTCTTGCAGTACTTCTATGAACTGCCGCCTTGCTGCCTTTCCCTTCCTTATTAGTTCTAACCGTAGTGACTGAGAGCCGCACCCAACACAAGTATAAAAAGTGCTCTGGGTGCCCTTCCCACATACGCGACAAGGTGTTGGAATCCGCCTTCCCTGCCTTATTTTATATAAATGGGTCCTACAATATGTGCCTATGCACGACTTGCTGCAGAATGCTTGCTCTCCGACCTTTAACCAACTACATAAATTCTCGCCGCGCATGTTTCTTTCATACAATTCTGCGTAGGTATTTCAGATATGCATTAAGATTACATATCTCTAATTGAAAAATTATAAATTTTCTGAGGTAGGTGGGCCATCTGTGGGAGCTACTACGCCGCCGCGGGGGGCTTATATGGGGAAGCGAATTGGAATAATAAAATTTTTGTGTGTGGTGGTCCTTAGCGGGGGGATAATGGGGGCTTATATAAGGATGTGGCCCAGAACCGGCATTGTATATACTACTGCCAGAAAGCTTTTTCCAATTCATATCTTGATAGTTGTCTAATTGTGCTCTTTCCGTTGACTTATTTTGATGACAATGTTAGCTTGACAAACTTTGACTGCAGGGCCGCCGGAATCGCCCCGGCCGGACCAATTTTTGAACCGAGTGTGTTTCTTACTCTCAAAATGTAGGAAATGCCATTTAAGATCTAAAGACATTAGATTATCACAATTTCTCCCGAGGTGGAGAGGGAGGGGCGGCATGCCCAAGACCCCCCAACAGCTCGCAGCGCTCGTCACGAACATACGGCACTCGCACTTAAAAAAAAACTAATTCAAACTCTGGCTACGCCCCTGGTACGCCGCACAGTTTCTTAGTCATGTTTGAATATTTCCTTTGGTTTCAGCAATCCAAAATACGAATGAAGAGTAAAAATACACAGCCGTATAGTTCTTCAGATCATTTTTTTAAGAAACAATTTCAAAAGCTAATTATTTTGTACATCAATAGAACGAACTCGGTATCGTATTTTAACTTTAAAATTATGTAATTATAAATATAGTAAATGTGTACTTATCCAGCCATCTTACATTAATCATTAATAACAAATAGGGTGCAGGAGCTTTAATTAACCCTTCTGGGCTGTATCTCTTGTATCCTTTACCAAATGTTCTTTATACATGTATATGTATACCTCCTTATTGTGTGTTTTTGTGTCAAATAAACAAACATTGTTGAATATATTATGTATTTCGGTTGTACATACTTACAATTGCTCACTTATGGCATAGAAAACAGCTCCCAAGTTTGTTTGAGAGCTGGTTTTGCTCTGCAAGTGATATCCATTCTAACAATACCAGATATGCTACAAAGCAAAACTTCTATAAACGAAAAGTGAGAACCAATATTGAACCAATATTGGCAAACAAACTATCTCCTACATTGCAATTGGCAATAAAGTCTTCGGGTACCTTTTCTTTCTCAAAAAACTTAAAGATTATTTGTTGGATATCCAATTTCAGATTAATTAATATTATATTTTTAAATAATTAATTTCATTTCTTCTTATTACTATAATTATCTTTATAATATAAGTTAGAAAACTGAACATATTAACATAATATTAACCTAGGGACTAACTAAGAAAACCAATCGGTTAATTTAGCCCCTAGGACGCACAAATTTCTTTCAGATTGGAAATTTAATTGATAATGTCAGTTTGTATAGATTGTATTATTGATAATGTCAGTTTGTATAGATTGTATTATTGATAATGTCAGTTTGTATAGATTGTATTATTGATAATGTCAGTTTGTATAGATTGTATTATTGATAATGTAGTTTGTATAGATTGTATTATTGATAATGTAAGTTTGTATAGATTGTATTATTGATAATGTAAGTTTGTATAGATTGTATTATTGATAATGTCAGTTTGTATAGATTGTATTATTGATAATGTCAGTTTGTATAGATTGTATTATTGATAATGTCAGTTTGTATAGATTGTATTATTGATAATGTAGTTTGTATAGATTGTATTATTGATAATGTAAGTTTGTATAGATTGTATTATTGATAATGTAAGTTTGTATAGATTGTATTATTGATAATGTAAGTTTGTATAGATTGTATTATTGAGAATGTAAGTTTGTATAGATTGTATTATTGATAATGTCAGTTTGTATAGATTGTATTAATTGATAATGTAAGTTTGTATAGATTGTATTATTGTAGAATTAAGTATGTATAGATTGTATTATTGATAATGTCAGTTTGTATAGATTGTATTAATTGATAATGTAAGTTTGTATAGATTGTATTAATTGATAATGTAAGTTTGTATAGATTGTATTATTGTAGAATTAAGTATGTATAAAGTGTGTGAATAAAAGATGATGATGATGACTAAAAAGTTGTTTATATAATTTCTGCCAAGAAATTAAATTTACTTTCCATAATAACCAAAAATCTTGCGCGCACGAGAAATATAGATGGGAAGCCTGTAACTATCCGAAATACCGATATCAGTACACCGGTCAGCCAACCACAGCTCGAGTTTTCATTGCATTGATTACCCTCACAGTTCCTCACCGTTAGTTTCCTGATCATTTTCCGGTATTTACGGATGTTCTCAGGATCATGTGCATCAATAAAGAAATCAGATATCCCCACATGCACTGTGATCAATTCCAGGCGTGGACAGGCAGCTGAGGAAAGGAACATATTTCTCGTCAGATAAATAGTCCTAAAAACTGTCGTGCAGCTAAACTGAGGCCCAAGCAGGCTTTTAGAGCACGTTATTTGGGGACCATTCCGGAATAAGAGCAGCTGGAATAGATGGTAATCGTGTTTTTTGGGGGACCTATTCTGTTTGGGGATGAACAGAATAGCATTCTATTCATTCTGCTACCGATAGTTGAATGAACATAATGAATAGAACAGCGGTTTAATCGGAAGCAAAATGGCATTCTGCATGTAGGGAAATCTGTGTACGTGGTGCGCGCGAGAAAAAGCTCACGTTCTTCTAATTTTATGTTAGTCCTCAGGTCACCTCTGTCAAAATCATTCCGTTTTCGGAATATGTTATTCCGCGTGTTCTAAATTCCAAGTCGATCTGTGGATTAGCCGGGTCCTGACCGTTTGATAAGCCCCTATCTGTTCCAGGTCCGGTTAGAAATTCCGAGTTTTTCCAGTTTTAGTTTCCTTAATTTGTAAATTCACTATGGAGTTTATTAATTTAAAAAAATATTTACTTAAAAAGTTTAAGCCCTCGGAAACTTGTATTTGCACCCAAGAGCCTTATTGCTGCGTTGTAGTTAAGCTATGTTCCCATGCACTAAAAAATGGTACGATTTCCAAGTGTTGCGAGTGGCCTGCAGCGACAGTACAATAACACACTCCATACAGTTTGTATTGTTCTGGATGCGGTAAAGAGTTATGAATTGAAGCTTTCCGACGGAACAAGTGATTAAGAGCATGCATGATTGTAGTAAGGTGTCGTAGTTTTGTTTATATTTGGCATGTTATTGGTGACAAGAGACCGGCATGCAATGGTGCATGTATATAACGGCAACTTGAGAGAGTAATTCATCTCGCCGTTCGTGCAGCATTCGGAAGGTAAATTTTATTCAACTTGTAATACCATGGAAGACAAATTAATCCCTAATTTCAAATTGAAATTTCACGCGTAATTTGTAATTTCACATGTGAAATTTTAAACGCCGCCTTCGCGCACTTAAAAATATTTTTTTTCTGGATCGTAATTTGCCCTCCATAATATTAATGGTAATCAAATAATGACTCGTGAAATTAGGAATAAATTTGACTTGTGTTTGTCAAAATCTACGTAAAAAAAGCGACTCGGAAAATTACTTCGATTTTTACAAACTCGCCTGAAATTTATCCCTAATTTCACTCGTCCCCATTTGATTACCTATACGAATTGTTTACTAGAGAATTATTTTAAGGTCTTAACCTGGTTCCAGAAGTGCTCAGGTACGGATATATTGTAATGTGCCGCGATCGAAGAAGCTTTGATTCCCGAAGGAGTTTTGTTTTGCGAGACGACCGTTGAGCGATCGAATAGCCAGCCTCAATCTCATGCCCATAGCCTCGCTTTTATGTTTACAAACCGGTTTCGGCTCACGGGTTAATTTGCATATGTCACTTCCACGTATGATTCAAAACATAAACAGGACATTGTCGACTCTCGACTTGCGAAGATAAAGGAAAATTCTCCTCGATTTACTTCGTCGACTTTGATGTTTGGATCTCCCAATGAGCATGCATTGATTCCTCGTTGTTCTAGCTCTGTTATGTGGGCGTCAATCAGGGCATTTAGAGGGCAAACCACCAGTACAATTACTCGCTTTGGTTAATTAATCGAACGTGAAGGAAGAAACAAATGCCAGCTGCCGGGTATGAGTTGGAAAATCAGCGATTTTCCTTAGCCAGTGGGCCGTATTGAGAAGACATCATGCCGCTTCAAGAACATGAATAGATATCTTTGAATTTCGAGGCTAACTCAAATTGTACAGCACTGTGAAACACACAATCGAAACTTTACGTTTGTGTGTATAATCTGTTAATCTCGTGAACCGGTTTGAAACACGATCTCAAGATGGAGCCAATCAAAATGTTCGTTAGATCCGAATGCCTCAGTTTCCATGGCCACGACTCAATCAACCAATCGGGGACGAGGTACAGATTCTGTACCGGAATAAACGAAAATCTCTACTCGGGAGGCCAGAGGCTCGTCGCTTCGAGACTCGTGCTGAAATCAAGCCTGCGACTCGGTTTCAGCTGGTCTCGCTTCGCTCTACCGACGATTTTGAGCCTCTGGTATCCAGGGTACACGGCCCTGTGCTACTGCATTCGATCGGGGAATGTAAGTCATAGTTCTTAGACACACATAAGTGTAAAGCTATTTTATATACACGTCTTTGTAGACACACGTTATGTACTGCTATTATAGATACATGTACACGTAAGTGTTTTTACAAGTCTTTGTGGACACGTAAGTCATTGTGCATAGACATAAGTAAGGTTGTAAAGCTATTATATATCCATGTGAGTGTAAGTCTTTGTGGACACATGTAAGTCATCGCAACTGGACTATTTTGTTTTGCTTTTCTCTATTACCTGATTTTTCCATTTGTCATTGATATATTTGTGTTAGTTTTTCTTACTATGGGTAATTTGGGTTGGGTCTTCAGGTTTCATACTTGGCGATGGATTGATAGGTGCATGTCTAATACCTTGTATAGGAGACCTCGTGTCGTATCGTATTTCTTACATGCCACTTACATGGCAAATATTGAAATAAATAATAATAAACCCCTCGAGCCCCTGGCAACAAATCTGTATAAAACTACTTTAGCAACGTTCTGGGATAAAAAGCGACAAGATAAAAAAGGGAGCATGGATAGCGATCACTCAATACACCACAAGCCATGTACTTCTTCATTTTTGATTCGGAGAAACGCTAACATCCATATGGAGTTCGAAGCATAATTGTTTTAAATATTTCGTGATCGATATCCACATTCCATTTCGGCTGGTCACGTAGGCTTAAGGCTTTGATTTTATTGACACCTTTTTGAAATAGCTAATATACATCAGCTACAATCATGGACAAAAATGTTGGAACAGTGGACAAAAATAACTATTATACGAAAAGAAAAAACACTGCGGGTCGCAAAGTTAATCCTTGAATGAATTTCCAGATTGAACGTGCATCCAAAACTACATTGAAGGGGAAGAGGGAGTTAATTTAAAGAACGGTCTCTAACACTCGAGCAGTTTTCCAACGTGATTGTAGCTCTCCAGCTGCATTCCACATGGTTCATAGCTTTCATAAATATTATATTCTTACAGTAGAACTGCTTGATTGCTGTCGGGCTCACAGAAGTGAAGGTGAAAGACAAAGCCTGCAGTCCTCTAAGTCCACGCAGACACAATGTGTATGCTGTTGCCTCTGTGATGGGGAATGTACGGTCCAGCTCAAGCTCCTGCAGCCTGAGGCATCCCTGTACTATATGCACGAGTCCTGCAGTGGTTATACTGGGACCTCCTACTGTGACTTTCTTTAGCTGGGGCCAGCAATTTGCAATCGTCTCACAGCTCTTGTCGTTAAAGCGGTTCTCGTGATCGCTGTCGAGAATTAACTAACATATTTAACAAACAAGAGTCAAGTGGGGATGCGTCATATTATTAGAGTGCTTAAGCACCAGACGTTTGTGAGTCACGGACGGCAACCGAAGCTAATATTTTCGGCGCATTTTGACGTCAGCACATGCGTAACGTGATGTCAGAAACGTCAAATCAAGAGTATTCCTGTCCGTGCTAATCGGCCAGAAATGTATACCAGCTTAGTAAGATTTTACCGCCATTTTCAATTCAGTCTTCGCTCGGTCTTGTAACGTCCGTGTTGTCAACACGTCCTCTCTCTTAGATTGACTATTATCATCAATTGTCAAAATCGCTAGAATTGATTATAATCATCATTCTAAGACAAACCCTAACCCGAACTACAAACCAAACCCTAACCATCGGAGGAGTTCACGGGTAAACGACGGGTTTTCACTCACCTTGAGCTAGGGTTCACAGGTAAACAAGAAAGGAAGTTAAACGAGAGAAACTTTTTTTTGAGCGCTCCTACTCGGGCTCGAACTCGTAGCCGTTTGCGTGTAGTGCTTGGTAGTACAGACGTCATGACCACTACACTAAGCGCGTCTACCGCCGTTCGGAATTCGACAATTGTTTATCTTTATACTTGACTGGTTTTAACCTCGAGGTTAAATTGACGATTATAATCAATTCTAGCGATTTTGACAATTGATGATAATAGTCAATCTAAGGGGGATACCGTGTTGGTGTTGTCAAGAACGTCTCGTGCTTAAGCTCTCTAGTATGTCATGCCCGCGTGGGAAGAAGTCTGGTAACAATGGTATCAGAGCGAGGCCATGTATCCCAAAGATCGCAAAATTAGAGTCGGTCAGAAATGTCGTACCGTACTGTTGTGTTCACCGTTGACTGTAGATGTTTCTCTTCTTGTGACAAGCTGGGACAACGGGCCTCGCTTTGACGCCTTTATCAATAAAGTCAATAAAAGTGTTTCCTTGGACGCCTTTATCAATAAAGTCAAGAGAAGTGTTTCCTTTGACGCCTTTATCAATAAAGTCAATAGAAATGTTTCCTTGCACGCAAAGCAAAGAAGTTTTATTTATATCAAGTAAACTTATTTATTTTAGGAAGTAGCATGAATACACGCAACGCTGCCGGATATTGGCGCATGCGTGATGACTGCCGCACTTCCTCTTTTTCCCTTCTCCTCTCCTCCCCTCCCCCCTCATTCTTTATTTGTCCTCGCCCCATTCTTTCCTCGTTCAAATATAGCGCGATTTCCCAAATAGAACGCCTGCATTGCAAGCTACGCTGGCCGATAACAACGGAGGCTCTGGAAAGAGATTGTTCAACATTTTCTGCGGGCGGTAGCGACCGGTCATTAATTATATGGTCTGGAGGATTGGAAACCAATAATATCTAATATTCAACAAATAGAAGATGGTTCACCATATGTTCTATAAAACAATTATTCGTCAAATACCTTGGAAACATCGGAGGAACTCTGAGACATATAACGTTACGGCAGTTCCACAGGGACCAGAGGGCCTCGGGGCATGCTGGGTATCTATCACTGATATACGTCATGGATTGCAGGTTACGGCAATGACTACCGGTCAGCAGTAGACATCTAAAGAGACAAACTTGAAATCACAACTTTCTGATTCCAGTTCATTTCAATAAAACATCCCTTAGGTCTTGGTTACTAGTCGTGTTTATAATAATAATAATATTTAAATTTTTATATTGCGCCAATTAATATTAAAAATTATCAAAGTAGCATGTTTCGATCGCAATACCTTTATATGGCCGAGTGGAGACAGAGGAGGGTCAAACTTCCTTTACGTAGGGGGGTGGGGAGGATATGATATCCCCCAGTTTGACATTAGTGATTTTTATTTACATAGCCGAAGCCAGAGGCTTATTTGGCAGAAGTAAATTTACAAATGTAGTCAGAAATTCTTGTTATTAGAAGGATAGATAAATTTAGCAAATTACATAGTTTCTATAAATTTGGTTTATATTACTATAAATTTGGTTGATAGAATAAATTAAAGAATAAATACGAGTCAGATATTAATTAATTAAGATATATTTACTTACTAATAATCACTTAGAGAGAGAGGTAATAATTCTTTAATATAGTTTTATAATTATAGATTTTCATAGAGTTACGAAGTGCTAGTGGAATTGAATTCCATATTTTAGGACCTTGTGATCGAATTGAAAATTGAAAATTGAAAAGTAAAATGAAGATCGTATTTCTGTCTGATGTTATGATGGTGAATTGTAATATTTAGATCAAATAGTAAAGATATAGGTTGAGGTAGAACATTATTAACATGTTGAAAAACGAAGCAACACACTTGATATTTATAAATATCAAATATAGTTAGAATATTTAACTGTTTGAATAATGGACTAGAATGTGCGAGTGGAGGAGAGTGAGTTATAATACGAGCAACTTTTTTTTGACAAAGTAATAATGGTTGTAGGTGTGACTTATAGGTTGCTGCCCAGATTAAAGTGCAGTATTGTAAGCATGGCAAAATAAGCGAGCTATATAAAACAGAGAGAGTGACTTTTCCCAAAAATTGTCGAGATTTTGATATAATCCCAATTGTTTTAGAAATTTTGGAAGTAATAGTTTGAATATGAGCAGTCCAGGATAGGTGTTGTTTAATGATAATACCTAGGAATTTAGTCTGTGGAGTCCTGTTAATTTTACACCCATCAATCTGAATATTAAGATCATTGAGATTTTTTTTTTTTACTAGGATGGAAAAATATATATTTAGTTTTATCTGGGTGAAGAGAGAGTTTATTAGCATTAAACCATTTAAGAACTTTCTCAAGTTCATGGTTCATAAAATTGAAAAGTGATCATTGAATATCATAGCCACTGAAGAATATGTTAGTATCGTCCGCAAAAAGTATAAATGATAAGGATCTTGAAGAATAGCAAATATCATTGATATAAATAAGGAAAAGAAGTGGGCCTAAGATGGATCTATAAGGTACGCCACATTTAATTAGTTTGCAATTAAATTGAATACCATCAATTTGAACACATTGATATCTATTTTTGAGGTAACTTGTGAGCCATAAATGAGCTATTCCTCGAAATCCATAAAAGGCTAATTTATCAGGTAGTATTGTATGATTAACAGTGTTAAATGCTTTTTTGAGGTCTATGAATAAACCAATAGTCAATTTATTATTTTCAAAAGCTTGGGATATGTTGTCAACCAGTTCTAAAATGTCCATAAAAGTTGAATGATTTTTCCTAAATCCGTATTGATGATTGAACAAAATATTATGCTTATTTAGAAAATCAAGGAATCTCTTATATAATATTTTTTCAAGTATTTGTGATAGACAAGGTAAAATAGAAATTGGTCTAAAGTTGGAAAATACATGACAATCCTCACTTTTGAAAACAGGTATGACTTTGGCAATTTTTAGTTTGTCAGGTACTATGCCAGTAGAGATTGAAGCGTTAAAAATAATTGATAAAGGCAAAGAAAGCAAATCAATATTACTGATTTATGACTGATATATTTATACCGTCAACTCCTTCACTTTTGCTGTTTTTTTAGGGAGTTAACAATTGATATAATTTCAGATTGAGAGGTAGGCAGTAAAAAAATACTATCATTATAGGAACCAGTTAAGTATTCTTTATGCTTGGTATTAGATTTAGAAAACGTTTTTGACAGTGAAGGCCCTACATTAGTAAAAAAATCATTAAATTTATTGGCGATTATAAGAGGGTCATTATATTCACCATTAGTATATTTCATTGATGATGGGATGGTTGTTTTACGTTTAATACCAATAACTGATTTGATAGTAGATCATGTTGCTTTTAGATACGACTTTTGTTGTTCGAGTTTATCATGGTAATACTTCTTTCTCATAAGTTTCACAATATAATTATATTTATTTCGATACTTAGTATACTTGAGTTTGGATGTCTCTGTAGGATATTTTAGGTAATTCTTATAAAGTTGATTTTTTTTCCTACAAGAGTTTTGAAGTCCTGTTTCGAGTTTGCGTGTTAATAGTTTTTAGTGGAAAACAATTATTGTACAATGGTAAAAATAAATCAGAAAATTAGTTATACCAATCATTGGGGGAAGTGTAGGAAGCTGCAGCAATATCCCAGTTAATATTACATAGTTTAGCATGGACATTTTCAATGGCGTTAGGTGTTATATGTCTTATTTTATAACTTCTAGGTAATTTTGTTGTTGTTAATTTAAGGTTAGTAATTTGGAAAATAGGAAGATGATCAGAGAGATCAGTATATAAGATTCCACTTGCCAAGTCATGGTCTAAATTGTTAGTAAATATATTGTCAATTATAGTAGCAGAATGATATGTAATTCTAGTTGGTTTAGATACAATCAGGATAAAGATTATTAGATAAAAGAAGATCAATGAAGTCATTAGTAGGTTTGTGGGAGTCAGAGTTGAGTAGGTTTATATTATAGTCACCCTTCATATAACAGTTTATTTTCAAAGCTAATTTTGGTAATGATTTGATTCAAAGATTCGTTAAATGTTGAGAAATTGACATCAGGGGGTTTATAAATGCAACCAATAATTATATTTTTATCATTAGGTTGAATCAATTCAACAAAGACCGACTCAACTACTTCTTGATTAGTAGATTCAAGGTCTACACGAGTTTTAAAATCAAATACAGAATGAATGAAAATACCCACACCACCTCCTTGTTTATGTCTTCTGTATTTTGATACAAAATTATAGCCTTGAAGAGAGTAAGTGTCATTAGTCGATTCATCTAACCATGTTTCTGATAAAGCAATGACAGAAAAGGGCAAATAAATGGTGGATAGATACTCTGTAAAGTCATTGAAGTGTTTCTTGAGACTTCTAATATTTATGTGGAGTGTGGAGAAGCAATGGGGAGTGTTGGTGAATATGTTATTGAATTCCTTAGTAGTATAATAAATACAACTTGAAAGTATCTCAGAACTCTGAAAAAATATGTTTGTATTAGGATCAACTAATAAGTTAAGTAAGTGACGAGTATCGGAATCTTCTAAAAAAGGATTATAGTAGCCTTTGAGCAGATCATAATTAGAGTGAGAATTAAAATTAGAGTGAGAATCATAAAGTGCAAAGTAGAAATCATTATCATCAGAATAGTGGTTGAATAGGAGCATTTCAGATAGACAGACAAGGAGAGCAGAACCAAGGGTCTTTACTTACAGATAGAGATTTATAATCAGAAATATCAAGCTTCGAGCACTTCAGGTGAATCCAATTATAACAAGTATAGCAAAAAATTGCTCTCGAATTATTGAATACTTTATGATTACAAACAGAGCATAGTGGTGAATTAACCATACAGTATTATTAAAGCTAGTATCAATGTAGTAAGTAAATAGATCTTATATGTTAAAAAAGAAATTAAAAACAAATAATAATAGTACTTAGTAGTACGTAATAATAATCAGTAAGCTATTAAATAAGCAGACTATGCAATAAGGACATTTGTTCTTCCGTTCCTCCCTCTCCTCAATCCTCCCCAAGGATTCGCTTATATATAATTCCTTGCTCGGTCAAAGTTAGTGATCAAAACACGGATATAGTGCTAGAAAATTTTAACGTCTGAACAACAACAACAATTTATTCTCATAAAGGGTTTACAATATTGTGAAAAAAGACGATGAGTTAAAATAAGTTTTAAGTATGAGCTAACCTAGAATAACCTGCAGGTTAATCGAGCTAGGTAGCACGTATAATTTATTTAAATGTTTTAATTGGTTGGGCCGTGGACCAAAAAAAGAAAAGACACGAAAAAGAACATTGAAGTTACTCATTTACTATAAGGGCAAAAAACGGATTATAGAGAATTATAGACAATGAAGAAACAAAGCAAAGTAAAGAAAGTAAACTCAGATCGGAACATTACCATAATGTGCAAATATTTAAAAGAAGTTTATTTATTGATATCATCAACTCCTTCACCACTTGTAAAACACTTGACAATGTGAGACAGGAAAAATAATCAGATGATATCTGCATTGTCTTCAAGAACAATAACCAGCCAGGGGAGGTAGTGGTATACACTAAATATCACATGTCGACATCTTGCCGTATACTTTTCAGAAAATCCCACAATTTAAATATGCCAAATAACCATATTTCAATGTAAAAATACTGTATACTCATTTCAAAAAACCCTTGGATACTGACCCTGGATAACTGTACATCGGCTAGGCTAACCCTAACCCTGGCCAACCCTGGATAACTGACACATTTGCTGTACATCGACAAGGCTTGATTTATCGGATTTCCATGGTATTTAATTTCCATGGTGGAAAAATAAATAATGTTGGAAATTCCATGGGAAATGCTGTAAATTGGAATTTCCAACATTATTGAATTTTTGGCTCGTGTTTAGGGCCCCTGCTATTCACCATCTACTCTAGCAAGCTATTTGAGGTAATAAAGGGTCATCTACCTGATACACATGCAGACGACACGCAACTCTATTTGTCTTTCAAGCCCGACACCACGTCAAGTCAGTCTTAGGCAATTGAAGTGTAAAGGCAATAAGAGCGTGAATGATAACCGACAAGTTGAGGCTAAATGATAACAAAACCAAATTCATGATAATTGGTACGCGACAACAGCTTAGCAAGTTGAACATCGATAAGTTATCAGTCGGTGAGGACAGCGTCGCCCCTGTCGTTGTTGCAAGAAACCTTGGTACTTGGTTTGACACAAACCTGAATTACTAAAACATGTAAAGCTGCTTTTTATCATTTGTATAACATAAGACGTATTATAGGAAGTTTCTTACGAACGAGTCTGCCAAGACTTTTGTACATGCCTTCATAATGGGTCGATTACTGTAACTTATAGTCTTCTCTAAGGTTTACTCATATCAATAAATTGCAACGCGTACTAAATGCAGCTGCTAGGCTCCACTCCGGTCTTATGTGCTTTACATTGGATACCTGTTAGACTCAGAAGCGATTAAGAATTTAGTTATTACTTTCAAAGAAGACACTGACACTTAGTGATAGAACGTTTGCTACTGCGATCCTGGCACTCTGGAATAAATTACCAAGCGCAATCAGAAGAGAGAACATTTTTATTTAGGAAGCTTACGAGTAGTTGTTATTCTATAGACATTTTTTCTAGGCCCATTTATTAGTATCCGTTTTTTAGTATGCTTTTTGACGGCTTAGGATTATCGGCAAATGACATTCTCAGAAATAATCGACAGTCAGCGGAAACGTCACGCGGGCGCGCTTCAGGCATAAGTAACAGCTTATGAGATGCATATTTCATTGATACCTTTTCTATTCCCAATTTTATTTGGAAAATAAAAGAGAGAAGTGGAATATCAGACATATTCACACAATTGAACCATTCCACATCTGTATTGGTGTGTTCTATTTGTGACTAGGGTACCTGGCCTCTAAATACTGTAAATACTGCATCCTTTCAGAGACCACAGGCTTACCATCCTCGAAATTGGTTTTGGGCTTCCTGTGGCTACGTCAGTTTTCATGTTTACCTCAAATTTGCAGGATGAATATAGAGTTAATTCTAAAGTTGAAATCTTGTGTCAAAATTTTACTTATTATATTTACCAGTTCTGTGTCTTCCTGTCGTCCGATACATTTTAGAGATTCTACAGGTCATAGTCGAATACGTCCTTCATGGGGTCGCCAAACTGCTAACCACATGCACTACTCGATTACTCGCCAAAATTCCCCTTAAATCTAATCCCTTGCTCTTCTACTTCGGGAATATGAAAGAACGATTCGCCATGGACATCCTAACCAAGTTTGACGTCAATTGATACAAGAGAAGGGCATAAAACACACTCTCGAAGTCAGAATTTTAGCCTTCAGAAGGGGTCCTGCAGAGAACGCTGTCCCTTTCAAAATTTAACGGTCACTGCCGGTTAGAATTACTTCCCCCTCCCGTTCCCACATGTATTTTTTTTGCAGCCAAATGCAAACTCGCCATTGTCAACACAGCAGAATTTTTCACTAAATCCCGGCATTTTGAACTAGCTACGGACGAGATTTTAGCGGCAGAAAATAGTTTTCTAGTTAATCGTGACAGCAAATGTACACGAAACAGAATCAGTCAAATATTTGCTTTCCAGTAGTGCCACATTCTGAGGGCCTTGTTACATGGAGAAAGTTGTCCCGGGTAGAAGGGATAACCCTTCTAGCCGAGTTACCCGGGGAGGGACAACTTTCCATACATTTCTCTGTAAACCACAATCAACTGTTTACATTGTGAATAAACTCGTCCCGGGTAGAAGGGTTGTCCCTGGCCCAGGGATATCTCGTCTCGGCGAGAAGGGTGTCCCTTCTTCCTGGGACAACTTTCCGACATCAATACGCCATATAAACACTTTGTCCCTTCTAACCGGGACAACTCGGGGCAAATCGATCACACAGAGCACGCGCACTGTGATGCGATTCTTGGAATCAAAAATGTGTCGGCGAAGTTAGCTTTCCATATAAACGGTCGGTAGAGTTGTCCCTGCTAAAGGGGTAACCCTTCTACCCGGGATTATGTAACAAGGCCCTGAATCCTACGATACTCTCGAGCCCTAGGTGCATGCCTTGTCAATATTTATCTACAGTGTGAAGGACGTACTCCACTATGACCTGTACCATTTCTAAAACTGATGCATCGGACGACAGGAAAAGACACACAGAACTGGTAAATATAATAAGTAAAGTTTATTTTGACACAAGTTTAAAGATGACGATAACATTTTCCATAATGCTGTACTTGCCTGTCAGTTAGCAGAACTCCACAGTCTTCGATGTGTAAAGACAACAAACAACCGGATGCAACTTTAAGAATGTATTCCAAGCCCCTCTCGAGATAGCAACTAAGCAACCGCAAACACATTAAATTAGGACATTGGACATTGTAGAGTGCAAAGTTCAATAATATCTACTTTGTGGCCACAAGGTATACAAATATTTTGGTGTGATTTTGGAGAAAATTAAAACTGGTTGAACTTGAAGTTATCATCTAACAAAGGTAAACTGAGATGGAAGAGATCCCACTACAATCGTTTTCTAAAGTGTTGGCACGATTCACAGTTTCTCTCATTCAAGCAATCAAAACACAGTGAATAAAAAGTGAACTCCTCTCCAATCTTATAGTGCTTCTAACTCTTCTTGACATTTTTCTACCTCTGAACCCTTGAAAGGTTTTGAGTACTTCTGCGAATAAGTCTTTGGTTTACAGAGAATACTCCATGTTCTAGCTTGTTTGAAATGGTGAAAAATTGACCTTTCCTGACCCATGACCGCGTTAGAAAAAGACTGCGTCGATTCCCGGGTAGACGTCATATAATTAATTCGACTTTGCAATAATTTGAATAAATACTTAGCATTTTGTCTAGAATAACTGGGAAACGATTGAGGCTTTTTCTAACGCGGTCATGGATCAGGAAAGGTCAATTTTCACCATTTCAAACAAGCGTAGAACATAGAGTATTATCTGTAAACCATTTTGTTCCGTAGTCGTAGAAGTACTCAAAACCATTCAAAGGTTCATAGGTAGAAAATTTCTAAGAAAGGTTAGAAAAACACTGAATTTCTAGTTAGAAGTTAAAAGCACTTTAATAGGCCTTTTGCAGGAAACAGTCACGTGCTGCATATCACTGGCTTCAATAGGCAATAATGAATTGCGCTCGTGATCCTTTACACTGGATGACAAACAAACTTCAAAACGCTGTTTTAGAAAGATTGACAATCGATTGGAGGTGGAAACAGCATTTACAAACAGGTTTTGTTAATAACCCCAACGATCTCGTACGAGTGGCTTTAAATAAATGAATTCAGCTTGTTTTTGCCACCCAGTACAACATCGTGATTGTATTCCTGCATAAGATCCATTGAACTTATTGATGTTTACCTGCCCTCATCTTTGTGGCTTTTTGTTTTCGCAGGACTCTTGGTCTTCTTCAGCCCTAGGGAAGGAAATGTGACGAACGTATGGCACTTTCAGTTAGACTAAAACGTTTCATAGGTAAAGAGAAAGGCTATCAGAAAGCTACCGCAAGGCATTGTTATATCTACATTATTGTCGTATTATATCTTCGATCTTTTTTAAGGGAGTGTTCATTATTTATGGCTTCGGGGGGTGGGGTGTTCGGCATTTCACCTGCTTCTCTTGTTAAAACGTTTATGACCCCCCTATGAATGAATTAAAACTTAGATGACCCCCTATAAAATTGCTCAAAACGTTATTGCCCCCCCCCCCCCCCCCCCGCCAACAAAAAAGTTGGATGTGCAAGAAAGAATGCAAACTGCATATACATGTAATCTATTAAATTTACTATAAATGTTTCTCAATTTATGGTATTTCCCATGATACATTACATTTGTTTAGTAGAAAACATATATATACATGTATTCTTCTGGAAATATCTACCTCACCCTCCTTCCCAGATGGGTACTTGAAATGGTACCGATGATTTGTGCATCATATTGCATTCTAGTGCATCATATTACATTGTTCCGTAGTCTCAAATAACTAAATTAAAAAGAGCTCAGCATTGGGATAGCTAATCTCCTGAACACCAATGCGTTATCTGCCCTATGGAGATGTGCCTTTGAAGTTAGAGAATACCATCCTGCGTATGAAGAAAACAAAGCAGACTGCGTTTAAATGCGTCTAAATTTTTGAGATTTTACTGCTCTCTAAACACTGGTTTCCTGCTATATGGGTACGTGCCGATCAACAGGGTATGCCGGGTTTTTGACAATTCTTAGCCTGGAACAGGGTATATAAATCACTGTTTTGGTCGGGAACAGGTTCGTAATTTTTTTGGAAGGGCCACAGAACGGTTTGAGTTATTGACGGTCCCTTGCCGCTGCAAATGCAGAATCCGTTTTATCTGTTTATGATTCTAGTGGCTCATGTCAAGAAGAAGCCTTAGTGAATCAAACAAATTCCCTTTTGTTTTAAGAACTCTAAGAAAGGAAGGCTTTAAGCAGCCAGAAATTGACCTTTTTTTAGACGTAGTTGTAAGTCGTTGGCTTCGTTTATTAACAAAATTTCATCCCTTGGCCTTAGGCATTAAATATTTTAATTTTATTATTTATTATACTTATTATATAGGTAATTAGTTAAATTCAGTAGATTAACTTATTGGATAAGTAAAATAATGTGTATTACTATTTAAATATTATTTGATAGTAGTTTACTAGCACGCCCTATTAGCTGTATGTTGAATTGGGTTAGCGTGGGTAAAAAAAAAGATATTATCTTATCAGCTGTATGTTGAATTAGGTTAGCGTGGGTAAATAAATTGATCTTAACTTATCAGCTGTATGTTGAATTAGGTTAGCGTGGGTAAAAAAAAAGATCTTATCTTATCAGCTGTATGTTGAATTAGGTTAGCGTGGGTAAATAAACTGATCTTATCTTATCAGCTGTATGTTGAATTAGGTTAGCGTGGGTAAATATACTGATCTTATCTTATCAGCTGTATGTTGAATTAGGTTAGCATGGGTAAATAAACTGATCTTATCTTATCAGCTGTATGTTGAATTAGGTTAGCATGGGTAAATAAACTGATCTTATCTTATCAGCTGTATGTTGAATTAGGTTAGCGTGGGTAAATAAACTGATCTTATCTTATCAGCTGTATGTTGAATTAGGTTAGCGTGGGTAAATATACTGATCTTATCTTATCAGCTGTATGTTGAATTAGGTTAGCATGGGTAAATAAACTGATCTTATCTTATCAGCTGTACGTTGAATTAGGTTAGCATGGGTAAATAAACTGATCTTATCTTATCAGCTGTATGTTGAATTAGGTTAGCATGGGTAAATAAACTGATCTTATCTTATCAGCTGTATGTTGAATTAGGTTAGCATGGGTAAATAAACTGATCTTATCTTATCAGCTGTATGTTGAATTAGGTTAGCATGGGTAAATAAACTGATCTTATCTTATCAGCTGTATGTTGAATTAGGTTAGCATGGGTAAATATACTGATCTTATCTTATCAGCTGTATGTTGAATTAGGTTAGCATGGGTAAATAAACTGATCTTATCTTATCAGCTGTATGTTGAATTAGGTTAGCGTGGGTAAATAAACTGATCTTATCTTATCAGCTGTATGTTGAATTAGGTTAGCGTGGGTAAATAAACTGATCTTATCTTATCAGCTGTATGTTGAATTAGGTTAGCATGGGTAAATATACTGATCTTATCTTATCAGCTGTATGTTGAATTAGGTTAGCGTGGGTAAATAGGCTGACCCTCCCCCTCCTTCCCTTTTATCCTCGCTCCATTTTGACTGCGCGTCACAGGTAGCCCAATCCAAAAACAAATTAGCAAAAAGCCACCCATAGCACCGCTAGCAGGCGAACATTGACTCCATACATGTACAACACCATGATACAGCCCCTTTGACTGTTTGTAGCCAATTAACAGCCACCAATCGAACATTGACTCCATACATGTACAACACCATGACACAGCCCCTTTAACTGTTTGTAGCCAATTAACAGCCACAAATCGAACATTGACTCCATACATGTACAACACCATGACACAGCCCCTTTAACTGTTTGTAGCCAATTAACAGCCACAAATCGAACATTGACTCCATACATGCGCAACACCATGACATAGCCCCTTTAACTGTTTGTAGCCAATTAACAGCCACCAATCGAACATTGACTCCATACATGCGCAACACCATGACATATCCCCTTTAACTGTTTGTAGCCAATTAACAGCCACCAATCGAACATTGACTCCATACATGCGCAACACCATGACATAGCCCCTTTAACTGTTTGTAGCCAATTAACAGCCACCAATCGAACATTGACTCCATACATGTACAACACCATGACATATCCCCTTTAACTGTTTGTAGCCAATTAACAGCCACCAATCGAACATTGACTCCATACATGCGCAACACCATGACATAGCCCCTTTAACTGTTTGTAGCCAATTAACAGCCACCAATCGAACATTGACTCCATACATGCACAACACCATGACACAGCCCCTTTAAACCACTTCACTAGCAATAGTCTTGTTTAAAACTTATTATTAATGGTATATATATTGAACATGTTTGAATAGGAGCATTCATGTTCTACCTTTAAGTACAAGTTCCTGTAGGGGCTTGCATCTTCTTGAGATCGATAACAAAGTCTGAAAAATCACGTAAAATATGTCACGTTTTCAGCTGCCGGTTACAATAATAATAATAATTTTCGAACGATAATAAAGATATATTGACCGATTCAGCTTGCCCCTTCGTTGTCCCATCACCTGACGTTACCTTGAATAATGTTTTTGTTTCTGTATCCCAATAGGAAATGCCTAACTTGACATTTGTCTCGGTCAGCGGTCAGCGGTCATTTTGGCTAGCTTTTACGTCACACAGCGGTCAAACGTCTGTGCGTGCGTATTACGGTCAGTCTGGTGGGCGGCCACGCGAATTTCCCGTGCAAAATTTACCTTAAAACATATTACAGTGAACTTCTACCCCAAAAAGTTAAGAAAGATACGTGAAAGTTAAGCTTTTTATTTTCACAGTCGACGGGAAATTTAACAAACTTCAAGCTGTGAGTTTACCAATTTTTTTTCGTAATTTACCAAAAATGTTCTCAAGGTTTGAAAACGGATATGTGAACAGTGACGGCCGCCGGCTCGCTTTGAATTTGTTTTGGAATACGTACGTTGTTGTTGCAAGACTTTTGACGCATGCGCAGACGTTTGAGCGCTGTGTGCTTTTACGTACCCTTCCAGCCTCGTCTCATTCATTCATTCATTCATTCATTTTTATTCGCACTATTTTCATAATTGTACAAAAGTTGTTACAGCAGTAGAAAACTTAATAGATTGCAGAATATAATTATTTTAATTTTAGATGATATGTGCGTAGTGGCCAAAGTAACTGAAGCTTTCGTGTTGGCCGCTACCACAGTGAAAATAGATAGTCGAGGAAAATAATCAATATTATAAAGTAGACAAAAAAGGTGAGAAAATGTTTTACATACAATATTGGTTAATATGCCATTACTGCTTCAGATAGAATTTGGGTATGCCATACATGGTTAGTTCTGGTTATCAAGTAACAATATTTTGTATTGGTTTTTAAAGCTATTGTAGGGGAGGCGTTTGATTGCTAGTGGGATTTTTCCCCACACCCTCGATGAAATGGCTTTAAATCTAGTTAGGCCATGATTTGTTCGGGATGTTGGTGTGTATAGGTTTTGATTGGTAGAGTATCTAGTGTTATAATTGTCTACCTCGAGTTTAGAAGAACAAAGGTTTTTATTCTCATTGGGCGCAACATGGCCGCTGTGTGATAAAGGTCTATTTCTATAGACTTCGAAAACAAAGCAGTGAATCCTCTGTAGAGCTGTGTTTGAAATGGGGCAACAAAGAGGGAAGCTGAATCAATCTATTCAACTGGACTTTTCATTTGTTATCTTTTTAATTCCTTTTTGGGGGGGGGTGGGGGGTTGGAGGGGGATAGACCTTGATTTAAACCGAATTCTTCTTTGTTTTTGTTGTTTGCTCGAAACATCAGCCGCTGCACATTCCTTCCCACCGCGGTTGTGAGCATGCCATTAGAACCTTTTAGATGACAATAGACCTTTGTACAGCCCACCGCGGTGGTTAGCATGCCATTAGACCTCTTAGATGACAATAGACCTTTGTACAACCCACCGTGGTGGTTGGCATGCCATTAGAATCTTTTAGATGACAATAGATCTTTGTACAGCCCACCGCGGTGGTTAGCATGCTATTAGAACCTTTTAGATGACAATACACCTTTGTACAACCCACCGCGGTGGTGAGCATGCCATTAGAACCTTTTAGATGACAATAGACCTTTGTACAGCCCACCGCGGTGGTGAGCATGCCATTAGAACCTTTTAGATGACAATAGACCTTTGTACAGCCCACCGCGGTGGTGAGCATGCCATTAGAACCTTTTAGATGACAATAGACCTTTGTACAGCCCACCGCGGTGGTGAGCATGCCATTAGAACCTTTTAGATGACAATAGACCTTTGTACAGCCCACCGCGGTGGTGAGCATGTCATTAGAACCTTTTAGATGACAATACACCTTTGTACAGCCCACCGCGGTGGTTAGCATGCCATTAGAACCTTTTAGATGACAATAGACCTTTGTACAGCCCACCGCGGTGGTGAGCATGCCATTAGAACCTTTTAGATGACAATAGACCTTTGTACAGCCCACCGCGGTGGTGAGCATGCCATTAGAACCTTTTAGATGACAATAGACCTTTGTACAACCCACCGCGGTGGTTAGCATGCCATTAGAACCTTTTAGATGACAATAGACCTTTGTACAGCCCACCGCGGTGGTTAGCATGCCATTAGAACCTTTTAGATGACAATAGACCTTTGTACAGCCCACCGCGGTGGTGAGCATGCCATTAGAACCTTTTAGATGACAATAGACCTTTATACAGCCCACCGCGGTGGTGAGCATGCCATTAGAACCTTTTAGATGACAATAGACCTTTGTACAGCACGCCGCGGTGGTGAGCATGCCATTAGAACCTTTTAGATGACAATAGACCTTTGTACAGCCCACCGCGGTGGTGAGCATGCCATTAGAACCTTTTAGATGACAATAGACCTTTGTACAGCCCACCGCGGTGGTGAGCATGCCATTAGAACCTTTTAGATGACAATAGACCTTTGTACAGCACGCCGCGGTGGTTAGCATTCCATTAGAACCTTAACTTTTAGATGACAGCAGACCTTTTTACAGTCTCGTTCTAAAACGTATTTGACCGAGGCTGGCAGGGCATGAACAATGATTTTAATCCAAGATGGCCGCCGCGGAATAAAGTCTATAGCGATACTTTGTGTTGATAAAAATTATAATTGTTATACTAATGTACAACCATGATTTCAAAAGGCCGCTTTGTGCCATTACAGGGTTCGCACAGAAACTTGGGAACAAAATTCCATGATGTTTCTATGACTTTTCAATGACTAAAAATAATTCCATTACCTTAAAAATGCAGAGCTATTAGCCAAAGATCCGATGCTAGGACAAAGGTACATGTACGTTCCTAAACGTGTCTTCTTTCCAAACATCAGCTTAAAACAATTTGGGCATAAATCCGAAATTCCATGACTTTTCCATGACCGTGCGAACCCTGCATTAGAAAGAATAATTTGTTGGCAAAACAGCGACTTTGTCATTGTGATTAGCTCGCGGTAGAACTAGAGAGCAACAAAAAATGGCGTTCAAGTCATTAACCATCTCTGTCTCTGAACAATCACCCGGTAAGAAAAGGCTTATTATGACTAGATTTAAGATTCGCTAATCAGTTTATTTGTAAATAAGAAGTTAGATCATTTTATTATGGAAAACTAGACGTTTCCAGTCGGTTGCATACCAAGACGACGGTATCAATTTAGAGGATTCCTTTGAAAAGGCTCAAGCTCTTCACCATATATTCAGGAGGCCTTGCATGGAGAAGCCAATGAGGTGCAATTTGGATAGCACTGTTTGATAAGCGACGGTGTCAAAAGCCTTCGAGAAATCAGCCATGACTGCAATGGTAACTTCACCTTTCTTCATTGCGGTTAGGATGTCATCTCGCATAGCTAGCATGGCGGTGATAGTTGAGTGTCCCTGATGTAGGCACTGATGTTGGGGTGAAAAACTGCATTGTTCTTAGAAAACTGACATCTGACGAAGGGCTAACCACTCATAGACCTTTGACAACACAGGCAGAATAGAAATAGGACGATAGTCATTGTTGCACTTGGTATCAACGACTTTTGGAATTGGGCTGATGCGCGCCAGTTTCCATGACAAAGGAAAACTGCTTGTGAGATGCAATTATTTAGGATATGAGTCAGTGGAGATACTACGGGATGTTGTCCGGTCCGCATGAGCAGTCCGACCTCAGGCCTTTAATCTCTTTGAGGACTTCATTATAAGTCACGTGCAATGGAATAAGAACGGAGTATCCCAGTTTTGTGGCAGTTCGATGACGCGTTTTAGTTGATTATGGATGTTGCGGAAACTTGTCCAAGCAGCCTCACAGGGAAGATGTTTATGTGCCTCAAAGCGTTGCAGTCTAGATTTCTCCCGAAGGGAGCAAATATCAGAGTTATTCATCCAAGGAGCAGGCGGTGTCGTTAGTTTAGTTCGTTTGAGTGCTGCATGGCTGTCCAGGCAATGCTGATGAAGCCATTAAGGGTACACACTTGATCGGTCTGGGTGATCGAAGGCATAGAGAACTTCAAGAGGCAGAGAGGAGAAGTCCTCGATGAAGACGGCCTCGCAAAACCGTTTTTCAATCCTAAGGAACTTGTATCTTGGTGTATATCGTGATACCTGGACATTGATAGTGACATAATAATAATAATAATAATAATAATAATGATAATAATAATTAATAAAGGTTTATTCAATATAAAATCGCACAACGTGTGGATTACCATATATTTTACAAGTAATAAAGAAAACTAAGAGTATAAAAATGGGAAACTGCAAATAATATATTACTGTGTCCTACAAGCTAAGTTAAAATATCTTACAATAAGTTAAGATTATTATTATACAATTGTATATGAACAAATTAGACCTATTAAAACACATCGCAGGAAAAAACTTCTCTTATACCTTTCGGTGCGACACTAAGGTTTTGGCTATTGCGCAACTCTCGGCCGTGCGCGCTTACTGAGTGTCAGGCAGTAGGTGGTGGAGACGTGAACTAGGGCTCTTTAGCTTCCTGGATACTTTAGAACAGGCTAGAACAGGCCAGAAATCGCCAGGCATGCGGGGCGTCGTGATCACTGATAAGTGGACAGGGACGAACCTCGGTGTGAGTAACACGCTGAGACAAGTTCGTGATAACATGATCGATAAGAGCAGCGGATGATTTTGTAGTTCTAGTTGGCTTGAATACTAGTAGACTGCAACATCTCAGTATACTGTCTTGTCATAGGCCTGTCCGGTTTTAACAAATCGCCCGTAATGTAAAGCATCTTATCCCATGAAACTGTAAGATAGTATCAAAAGTCTGCAGCCAGTCCAAAACGTTCATCTGACTCTCGTCCCAATCAAAAGCTTGCTGTTTTTGTTGCGGCCTGATATTTCAATCCACAGGTATTCCATCTGAGGATATCGGGATTCGATTGATTCCTTCAGATACACACCTACGCCACCGCCCCTAGCTCTATCTCGATTGCGAAAAGCGTGACAATATCCGGGAATAGAGACATGCTGAAATAGTAAATTATTGTCCTTAAGCCACGTTTCGTTCATGGTAATACTGTCAAAGGGGTATTCCATTAGGGTGATCATTATTCTCCACTTGGACATTATTCTCCACTGAAGACTCTGCTTCCATCAGTAGTACACCTAGAAGTAATAAAGATCAGAACCGATCGACGACATGCATGCAGTCAACGCAAACCCAAGCGATGTACATATAAACTAAAGGGTATGGAGATGCCACAGCATTCGAAGTGGTGAAAGAGCTGGCATCTTCAAAGCCCATTATGAGCATTATCGACCCGACATTATATTTGGATGTGAATCGAAGCTCAATCAGGACATACCCACCTAATATTGCTTTCCGCGACTATCGGCTATTCACGACTAGGCTACAGGGCTAAGCAACCATAGTCAGGTTGACATAGTTTTACTGGACCTTAGCAAGGCTTTCGACAAGGTGTCACACCGTAAGTTAGCTGCTAAGGTCGAGTATTATGGTATCAACAGGCACATGCTTGGTTAGATTAGTGCTCTCCTCCATAATCGTTCATAATCATTCTGACGTCGCTAGTGTTACTTCCGGTATTCAACCTGTTTCTGTTGTATATTAACGATATTGCTAATGGTATTAGCTCCAACATCAGGTTATTTGTTGACGATAAAATTCTCTACCGGCAGGTTAAATCTGAATTTGATCACGAGAGCTTGCAGGACGACCTAAACACACTAGCAAAATGGTGTATGGATTGGTCGATGGAATTATATATTGTCAAGTGTTACCTGTTGAACATAACCAATAAGCGTGAATATAGCAAGTTTACCTATCACATAAATGGCAAGGCTCTATCTACGTCACCATCTCACGACTACCTCGGAGTCACGCACACCCATGATCTTCGCTGGAACACCATTGCTCCAAAATCGCATCTAAATCTAACAAAACACTATTGTTCACAGAACCCTGAAACCCTGTACCAAATCTGTTAAGAAGCGAGCCTACGAAACTTTAGTTAGACCCAAACTTGAATATGCTTCTGAGGCTTGGAACCCTTTCACTGACTGATGTAAATAAGATTGAACAAGTTCAGAAAATGCTGTTCACTTTGTTTGCAGCAACTATGATCGCTACACTGGTACGTCCGAACTTGTTAACACACTGGGTTGGAACACTCTTGACTTGCCCATACATACATAATAATAATGGTTTATTCACAGCCTATCTACAGAGTAGCTATACATCCGTGAATGAAAATAAAGTAATGGAAATTAAGTAAGTTGCTACGCGATTTACATCAACTACATGGACACAAAAATCAACAATTACATAAACGTTAACTATTAATTACATTAACTGTCAACCATTATATACATTAAACTATCGCCCATTACATTGGCGCAGAGAAATTATCTCTTTTGCCCTGTTCATTAAAAAGAGTTTGACCTGCCGATGAAAATGATGTTTATCTCTAGATGATCTGATATTTGCGGGCATTTCATTAAACAAACTCGCTGCAGAGTCTTGGAAAGTTCTTAGAATAGTTATTAGAGGAGTGATACTAGAACGTAAACGCCTTGCTGGTTTATGCCATTTTAAAGGTAAATATTCAGGCCACGAAGGATTATACATGGCTTGACATACATACACTTCATTTATCCTCTGAAATAAGCTAATATCTGAAATAAGCTAATATCTTACAATGTTTTATAAAATCCGTAATAGCCTGGTGGGGATTGGCTTCCCTCCCAATATTATCCCAAACTCTAGACATAATAACTTGTACTATTGTCAGCTACAGTGCAATGTTCTTGCTTTTTAATAGTTATTCATTTTACGTACGTACAATCCGCGTATAGAACAAATTACACGAGTACGTGATCAATGGGGCAGATCCATTCATTCGCAGTGGTACCAGTCACATATTTTAAGTCGACAAAAAACACTGAGTACAATAAGCATCGCCGGTGACCTTCTCGCATTCAATGCAACGAGATGTCGTCCATTTTCTAGCTTCGGTAGACTCGGGTCCTGGATTTCCCTCTATGTTGCCGCTACTTATCAGCAAGCAAAACGTAGCTACAGAATTGTTATAATATGGAATCCGACTTGCAGAACACCTATGCTTTCGTTTTAAGAAATTAATAAACCGACTGACATCTCCTGTACTCAAATATTTGGTATACTCAAACTGGAACGTAGTTCCAAGGACTTTAAACTTGAGCCTTGAAATATAGCGTTTCTGCCGAGATCTGGGCATTACTTCGGAGCAGACGAGACAATATGCAAATGTTGGCAATGCTCATGTCTTTGCCCAGTTCTTGATTTTCATTGTTTGACTCAAAAGAACGATTACTATGTAACTTTAAGCCAACATTCCTTGCTATCCATGTCCTACTTATAGCTTCAGTGTACTTTTCACTCTGTCAACAGTAGCAGTGCCGTTGTTCCTTTTTCTTTTCCATTTTCTCTTTCAATGACTCGTTCAATCTGTCTTCTCTTTGTCTTCTAGCTTCAAGCTGATCAGCTACCTCTCGTGCTCCGCTTTCCATACCCAACTTTTCCTTTCCTCCTTATCATATACTCGCTTCGTTTAACCCTTGAGCTCGATAACGGTTTGCATATCAGGTTCACTCTAGGGCCCACTGGTGAGTTCAGCGGTGATTGGATTCAGTAAAGATTTCTACTCTTCCTCAGTCCTGAAGCTTTCTTCAAACGTTGTATATTCTGCTGCGTTTTTTTGTTTTTGGGCGTATTTATACGGGGCTGGATTTGGAAAACATTAACATTTCTAAGGCTAAGACTAAATAAACATTATGTAACAGGAGTGCAAAAATGCTGTAACAATAGAACGGCTATATATAATTACTATACTTAACAAATACGTGCAACTATGGATTGTGCGGGTTATGTAATTCTGTCACAGTACCCCCGTCGCATTCTTGATGGAACCTCCATAAAACATGCGACGCCATATGCGGAATGTTCAGTTTTGCTCGTTTTCACGTGACGTCATCGCCGCCATCTAGGTTGACTGAACCCTATATCAATCTGACGACTATACAAACTTGTATTCAAGAGAAATAAGTTCTGCTATTTTATTTCTTTGTGGTGCACGTCTAAAAAGAGGAAATACGTTTTGAAGGTAAAAAAATATCCGATTCTCCGCTGATAAAGCTAGTTTGTGTGGCGGCTCGCGTCATGCATACCAAGGAAAAACAACCACACCTTCAGCACAAAGAAAGCACAATAGTGCGCAATTATGAGTCGCTAAGCCGAGAACAATAGAGGGTTTTCACTCAATCCCCAGAGATTCAAATGACAAAGGGCATGGCAGCCATGTTGGTGTAATGAACAAAAGAAGCTAACGAAGAATCTATTGTTAAAGGTACACCAACATGGCGGCTATGACGTCACGTGAAAACGCTCTATATGACAAAACTAATTTATTCCCCGTATCGTACATCACATATTACAGGATTGAGCCGTCTGTACTTAGCGGCGGTTGGGAGGAAGATTTGCTGATTTTCTTTCCTTTGACGCTAAAACACAGTAAAATAAATTTTGGCGTGAGTCTTTATGTTGAGATCTACTCATTGAGCTAAAGTTGATTTTAGGCTTCTCCTTTAACAAAGATTCCTCGTTCGATCAACCATGAAACCAATATATTTATTTGTTTGATTCAACCAACATGGCCGCCACGCCTTTGTAATCTGAATCTCTGGGGATTGATTGCAAACCAGCAAGAAGATCCAACTTAAGCTGCATGGGCTTCAGGGCTACACAAGTCACAACCAGAGCCACAAAATTCCAGTATTAGAATTATACGATTATCATCACTTTAAAGCGATTTAACAATTAATGAAAATCATAAATCTAAACCTCGAGAACACGTTGCGAACTGGGAACTTGAGCGTGAGCTGGATCCCATGACCTCGCGAACTGGGAACTTGAGCGTGAGCTCGCGAACTGGGAACTTGCGAGTGAGCGCTGTGCGACCAACGCGTCATCTCTCTTAGATTGACTATTATCATCAATTGTCAAAATCGCTAGAATTGATTATAGTCATCATTCTAAGACAAACCCTAACCCGAACTACGAACCAAACCCAGACCATCGGACGAGTTCACGGGTAAACGACGGGTTCACAGGTAAACAAGAAAGGAAGGTAAACGAGGGAAAAAGATTTTTTGGGCGCTCCTACTCGGGCTCGAACTCGTAGCCGTTTGCGTGTAATGCTTGGTAGTACGGACGTCATGACCACTACACTAACCACGTCTACCGCCGTTCGGAATTCGACAATTGTTTATCTTTATACTTGACTCGTTTTAACCTCGAGGTTAAATTGAGGATTATAATCAATTCTAGCGATTTTGATAATTGATGATAATAGTCAATCTAAGGAAGATACCGTGTTGGTGCGACTGAGCTATCGTGATATTAAATGATTCCTCTGGGCGGGCTGAAGATGGGTGACGATTTCAAATGTTTCGATCTCTCGCAATTCTCCTTATCCATGTGTCACGCCAGCGCGGTAAGAGGTCTGGTAACAATGGTACCAGAGCGAGGCCAGTTGTCAACCATGACGCGGACACAGTAACTTAGTATCTACTTTATTCATATCTCACACCAGCGCGGTAAGAAGTCTGGTAACAATGGTACCAGAGCGAGGCCAGTTGTCACAAAGATCGCAAAATTGGAGTCGATTATTAGAAATGTCTTACTTTCTGTCGTATCGTACTGTTGTGTTCTTTTTTGTCAGAAGAAAATTAACTGTATCTTCCACCATGGACTGCAGATTATTTTTCTTTGACAAGCTGGGATAACTCGCCTCGCTTTGATGCCTTTATAAATAAGGTCAATATGTAAAGTGGATATGAATAATTACACAAGATCGCAGAACTAACCATGTTGTTGACAGCGATATCCACCAATGCTATTTGCCTCCACAATGAAGGATGCTCACTTAGACTTCGCCATTCCCTGCAGACCTTTGCCAGACCGCAAAGTTCCAGTGGATTCAGATAGTGAAATACCAGCAGAAGTGCAGCATGGCGACGGTGTGCGCGCACTCTGTCATACGATAAGAAACGGCGAAGAGATACTGGAAAAGAAAGAAAACAAGTTCATTATTGAGGTTATTGTTGAGACTTCACTTGAACATAGGCGTAAAGTATTTCGACTAACCTACACGCACAAAATTGTTAATAAGGAAATTGCTATCAATATCCTTCCCATGTGCAAAAACGTGTCACACGTCAATACATACATACATACATACATATACATACTTTTATTATCCACTCCCCCGTGGGGCTTTTCAGGGATAATTACAATTAAATATCTAATTAACTAATGTTCTATCTATACAAACTATACACAATGATTATGTACGCATAATAAAGGGACAACCCTGCTAGCAGAGGTTCTTTTCTCTTACCCTCTCTCCAGCTCCACCAACGAGGGAGAAAGGAACCTCTGTCACGATTCGAACGGTTTTCTGTTGAGCATGCGCCGCGTATCTGGATTTCCATTGGCCGAGAAAAACGAGACGGTAAACATTGTGCATTTCAAATTGTCCATTTCCTGTTGTTAACGGCAAGAGAAGGCGAAGTGGAGAAAATATAATTAATTTCCTTCTTCGAGGGTGATGTTGCTTTCCTTGAGGTTTGACACAGCTGCTTTTAACGCTACTTAGAACTCGCTCACGCTAACTCCAAAGACAGATGCCATCTTGAAACTGCAAACTCTAGACTGGGCAGTGTTTTAAAGTACCAACAAGTCATGCGTGTGTGACGTTGACCTCGAAAAACCGGTTTTTAAACCGGTTTGTCATGTGACTTACCTCCAAAAACTTGGAGCCGGCAAGATCTAAAGAACCGTTCGGATCGTGGCAGAGGTTCCTTTCTCCCTCGTTAGTGGAGCTGGAGAGAGGGTAAGAGAAAAGAACCTCTGCTAGCAGGGTTTAAAGGGACTAATGTATATGGAAAATATTAATCAATAAACTTCTGTAGTAATTTATGTCTTAGAGAACGCTTAAAAATACTAATAGTTCGGCAAAGTTTCAAGGACGGATCTCGTGAGTTCCAGATACTGACAGTTCTGTAGTAGAAGGTTCGCTGACCAATAGAGGTAGTCACCGCAGTAACACTTATAAGTATAACTTTTTCATTGGAACAGTTGAAGAATGGAACTCTCTACCTGTAAACATAATTGAACGTCAACCTACAACGAGCGGCTTCAAGACCGCCTTGTCAATTGTAATACCCACTGACCATTTATGTACTGTTTAATAAACAAGCAGCAGTGTTTTATCGACCCGATAAAACACGTGCTGCGAGTATTATTGAACTGCTTTAAAAAATGTCACTTCTAAAAGATAATAATTTTCAGAAATTTAGATGAAAAGCGAAGAATTATTCGTTCATAACTCTTTCCCGCTTCAACAACAATACAACTGTATGGAGCGTGTTAATGAACTGTCGCCGAGGTGCCGGTGCAACGACAAAAGTAGATTTATTATAACGTAACTTACAAACAAACAAGTACTATAACTTCCATAAAGAGTTCCCGCCCTTTACGTCTATAATAGCCTATAATTTACGTGTGTCACAATAACTTTACACTTCGTGTTATAATAGATTATACTTCGTGCTCTAATAGCTTAGGCTTCGCGTGTGTCACAAAGACTTACACTTCGTGCTATAATAGCTTATACTTCACGTGTGTCACACTGACTTACACTTCACATGTGTCAATGACTTACACTTCACGTGTATTACAACAGTTTACACTTCACGTGTATTGCAACAGCTTACACTTCACGTGTATTGCAACAGCTTACACTTCACGTGTATTGCAACAGCTTACACTTCACGTGTATTTCAACAGCTTACACTTCACACGTATTGCAACAGCTTACACTTCAGGTGTATTGCAACAGCTTACACTTCACACGTATTGCAACAGCTTACACTTCACGTGTGTCACAAAGACTTACACTTCACGTGTGTCACAGTGACTTACACTTCACGTGTGTCACAGTGACTTACACGATTTTCTTTATACGATTTTCACTCTACGAGTGCGGCCCTATATAAAACTTCATGGATGAGGCCTTTATTGAACAAAGGAAAAAGGCCTCAACCATGAAGTTTTATATAGGGCCGCACTCGTACAGTGAGAAGTTGTATAAATACACTTTCATTTTATCGGGTATAAAGGAGCATGCACGTGAGTGATTTGCTTCAACTGATTGGACAAAATGGCCGTTAATTATTCATGAGTTTTTGAAAACCAATAAATCACGGCCACACATTTCGTATCTATTACATAGAGACCGTCTAATCAATGTGGGACCTGTTTTTGTGCACAATGCGCATGCGTGATGTAAACTATTTTTAAGGTTTCCATCACTATTTCAAATATTGCTTAACATATAGTTTCATTTCACAAGTAGTTTACAACATGAGCGTGAGTGTTGTATCGGCGCCTCCAGCTCGAGATTGTGTAGGTCAACACTCACGCTCATGTTGTAAACACTACATAATCTATATACTACATTAAAGCATTAAAGCATTAAAGTGAGTGTTGTATCGGCGCCTCCAGCTCGAGATTGTGTAGGTCAACACTCACGCTCATGTTGTAAACACTACATAATCTATATACTACATTAAATCATTAAAGCATTAAAGTGAGTGTTGTATCGGCGCCTCCAGCTCGAGATTGTGTAGGTCAACACTCACGCTCATGTTGTAAACACTACATAATCTATATACTACATTAAAGCATTAAAGCATTAAAGTGAGTGTTGTATCGGCGCCTCCAGCTCGAGATTGTGTAGGTCAACACTCACGCTCATGTTGTAAACACTACATAATCTATATACTACATTAAAGCATTAAAGCATTAAAGTGAGTGTTGTATCGGCGCCTCCAGCTCGAGATTGTGTAGGTCAACACTCACGCTCATGTTGTAAACACTACATAATCTATATACTACATTAAAGCATTAAAGCATTAAAGTGAGTGTTGTATCGGCGCCTCCAGCTCGAGATTGTGTAGGTCAACACTCACGCTCATGTTGTAAACACTACATAATCTATATACTACATTAAAGCATTAAAGCATTAAAGTGAGTGTTGTATCGGCGCCTCCAGCTCGAGATTGTGTAGGTCAACACTCACGCTCATGTTGTAAACACTACATAATCTATATACTACATTAAAGCATTAAAGCATTAAAGTGAGTGTTGTATCGGCGCCTCCAGCTCGAGATTGTGTAGGTCAACACTCACGCTCATGTTGTAAACACTACATAATCTATATACTACATTAAAGCATTAAAGCATTAAAGTGAGTGTTGTATCGGCGCCTCCAGCTCGAGATTGTGTAGGTCAACACTCACGCTCATGTTGTAAACACTACATAATCTATATACTACATTAAAGCATTAAGGTTACCGTGCAGGTTCGCGGGTGTCTCCCGTTAAAAATCTCTTGCGCGCGTGGTTTTAGGGAAATCTACATAAACCTATATACCATTTTAAAGCTTATAAACCATAGAATGAGCCTGCGTAATGTTTTTATGAAAATTTTAAAATCGGTAAGAACGGTGAACCTAGAAACGCAAAACAGGTAGTGTTTATAAAGACGAATTACCAGGCCACGCGTTGGCGCGTATGGCCGATTTAACTGCATAATGTCAATCAGCACATAGCAGCCTTCAAAACGGTGTGCGGGTTTTTTGACATTTTGCTTTGTTCAAATGCAAATTTAAATCAAAGTTGGATCTTCAAAAAATGCCCTTGTCATTTGACACCGGACAGCATAACTAAAGAATCTTTTCGAATTTCAAAAAAGCCGCACATCGTTTTTTTCTTCAATATGTGATGAAGCTCTCTGCCAAATTTCAATGAATTATGTTGAAAGCCCGAGCCCCATAATTCGTTCAAAGATAGAGAATACGCAAGAACTTCTAAGCCGAGATATTCGCGATTTAGTTTTGTAAACAGCTAACACCTCATTAGTTCATCTGTCAATACTGCGATACCGCCATCCAATGAGATGCGAGAACCCCGTGGTGGTCTCGACAAAGGGTTCGGAGATTCGCGGGAAACCGTAATAGGGTCACATATCGATACACAACCCTGGCCACGCGCTCTGTAGTGTTCGGACAGAAAACCGAACTTATGATGCCGAAACGCAGAACGAAAACACAAGCTGAACCAAGTACCGCCAACGAAAAGAGAAGAAAGACAAAAACACCCATGGCGGAATCCTGTAAAACAATATGCAAATAGTTCGAAGCAAGTTCCCGGATGTGGTTCGAGGGGCTCTTTTCACATAATAGGATTATCACCGCTGGCTATTTATTTGCTTTTCCGAGAAAACACGTTTCTTTCAATAACTCGCGAAGTTTTTAATGTATTGGATTAGTTTTTGTTTCATATTGTAGAATATTCACTTAGTAAAACGTCAGGATAAAAAAAAATTAAAATACAAAACCGTTACACGAACCTGTACGGTAACCTTAAAGCATTAAAGTGAGTGTTGTATCGGCGCCTCCAGCTCGAGATTGTGTAGGTCAACACTCACGCTCATGTTGTAAACACTACATAATCTATATACTACATTAAAGCATTAAAGCATTAAAGTGAGTGTTGTATCTCTCGCCTCCAGCTCGAGATTGTGTAGGTCGATACAACACTCACACTCATGTTGTAAACACTACATAATCTATATACTACATTAAAGCATTAAAGCATTAAAGCATTAAAGTGAGTGTTGTATCGGCGCCTCCAGCTCGAGATTGTGTAGGTCAACACTCACGCTCATGTTGTAAACACTACATAATCTATATACTACATTAAAGCATTAAAGCATTAAAGTGCACGCTCTCAAGTTCTATATTGCCCCAACCACCCAGCCTATTGATTTGTTTTTTAAACGCTAGCGAAGCGACGGAACAATATCGGGCTTGATGGACCGCACCACGTGTAAATCAAGAGCCATTACCTTGCTAGCGGTTCGCCTGCCAATTCCAAAAGATGCATATTAGCAAATTTAAAACGAAAAATGTTCGGTAATTCAGAACATAATTTAAGGCTGCGAATAAAGGACTGACCAAGAAATGAATACACGTGGCGTGGCCATACATCATTTGAAAGTTATTCAAAGACAGAACCGAAAACAAGTTAAACAAAACTGCGGTGATAATTAACAAGAATCCAGAAGAAATAAACCAGAAAAATGAAAGTCACTTGCCTGGTATGCAGATTTTAACTTTAGAAATGCTGAGATGTTCACGCTATGACGGCTAGCAGTTAGGAGAGGATTTCTACTGAGAGATCTGCCTATTTATAACCCAGATAGGAATCTGATACTCTGAAACAGTATCCTATTGTCATTGAACCAGCCCAGTTTTATGAATGACCTTTTCTTGTCTCAACATAAATACTAATTATTCGTGCCTCATAATTGGTGGTTATACTACATTAAAGCATTAAAGCATTAAAGTGAGTGTTGTATCGGCGCCTCCAGCTCGAGATTGTGTAGGTCGATACAACACTCACGCTCATGTTGTAAACACTACATAATCTATATCCCAGTTCTCGACTTTTCAAATTGCCGTCAGATACAAATAAATCACCAACACACACCTTCACTTCGCTTTTTAGAAATGCTGACTTTTCTTCCTTTTCTTTTTGCGTTAATAGCCATCGCTCCTTCTGAATCTTCAGAGTCCTCAGAAGTAGAAGAAGGAACACCAGTGTCCAGGGAAAGAGGCGTCACAGAACGAAACTGTGAACTATCTGACTCGTCCTCAAGACTATTTCGATACGTACCAGCAAATACTACATCATTTGGCTTGCTGGAAACGTTCTTAAAGTTTCCTGAAAGAAGATGAATAACACAGGTAAGCACTCTGTATTAGTAATCCCTTTTATCAGATCAATACTGATGGATTATATTGGGCAATGCTGGAATACCATATTTGAGCGATACAAGAAAGGCTATACTGGGCCAACATTGGTAAAACGTATTGCAAAAATACTAGTACATCGTATTAAATAGGATGATACTTGTATTCGGGAACACGCTACGCCATGCTGAAGAGGACCAAACAACTGTTCATGGCTGCTAGTGTTCAGGCGTTTTTTACTTGTTCTTTTTTTTACAATGTCTCTAGTTAACGCCCTTCTTGTCACCGTGGCCTTAGTGCCCTACAGCGGCTTTCAATTTCACTGTATACATCAAGTATACTATTACACTTTTATTATTCTAACCGCATCCCACATGGTTTACACCTCTTACATTTCATTTATGATTGAGTGCGTTACAGTGCAGTTTTTCTGAACTGCTACGAGTGATTACGACATTATACGACTGTGAGATCCGTAGATAGTTGGTGGTTATGCTCATGAATAACTAATCATTAGTATAATTATATTTCGCGCGATATCATGTGGCTACTATAATTTTAAATCTATTCCTTTATACGGACACATGTAAACTACAAAGCGCGGCTACACGTCACAGTATTTTAGTCAGATGTGAGCAGAAGCAGCGGCATTGCATTGGCTTAAAGCGTCACGCCATCGCCAGCAATGTTACAGCAATGTTCACACGGTGCAATTTTGTTGCAGGAAATGTTGCAGCGTGTCAACCCAAAATAATTGCCGGCAATGTTGCCGTCAGCGGTCACGAAAAAAGGCGGCCATGAAATTTATCTATCCGCTTATAGTTTATATTTTTGCCTTGTTTTTGCCCTAAAACTCAATTATCTCCAGACATTTACTACAAATTACGCTAAGACTAGCGACTATGATGATTTAGTATATACAACACGGGAACCTACATAGATCATGCACCTTGATTGGCTCGCTATCTCGGACTAATGAACAATAGCCACCTACAAAACTCGGGATAATTTTGAAACAAAATGGCAGGCGTAAATCCACTTTTCGCGATTGTTTGCGATGCGGAAATTTTAGAAATTCAACAAAATGCAGTGCCCAAAAGCACTAAAAAAGCTACAATATATGGCCTTCGAGTGTTTCAAGGTAAAATGTTTTCATAAAATGTACAAAATCAACTGTCACAACTTGTTTTGCCGTAGAAAAAGCTTTGTTTACAAAAGTTATATTTGTCATGCCTTCTATTTAAGAAATAAAACTAAAAAAACACTATAATTCTCATTTTGTGTTGAGGTTCCCATGTCGACTTCGTCTCGGGGAATATTCACCAATATCGACTTTGCCTTTGGCGAATAATTGTTAATTAATCTGCTCAACTACGCCTATTTTAATAGGTTCGGAGGCCTATCGAGCTCGTACAAGAGTTAGTCAACTCAGGGCGCCATCTTGAAATCTAGTAATGAAGAATTTAGTTCACCACGTTACTTTATCCACGCTGGAAATATTCCTCTGTTGTATGTTCTAAACCAGTGAAATCTAACAAGAGGTATCCATTGTCATCGCTGGTATCACTGTACCATGGACTCCCTTTGAGTTTCATCTTTTTTATGGATCTGCTGTGATTGTAATATCGCAAACTACTCGTCTACGTTGTGCATTACTTCGCCGAACTCTAATATACACGTCATATGAAACACTGTATTGCCTATAGAGGCTCAACACTGTGGAACACAATTGTCGCTAAGAACAAAGGCATTGTCTCTTCAGTTAGTACCAAGCCATTAGCAAACAAAGTAGTTAAAATGGATCTTTTTTAGAGATTTTAATTTCGCCATTAATTCAGTGCATAGACTAGATGAATATTTATATATAATTCAACATATTTTTAACTTTTATACCATTCTCTCCTTTTTTAATTATTGTTGTAAAATTCATTAATAATTCATGAGGTGACAACCAATCCAAACACAGTATTCAGGTCACATGGGTGCTGCTGTAAATCCCAATAAAGACTATTAATGAGGTACATTAACTTTCATACAGATTTCTTACTGATCTAATTAATTCATTAACTTTGATACAGATTAGAATGTGTACATTAGACCCTAGAACTACTCATAGCAATTTAGCACTAAATAGTGATATTTAAAGAAAAAAAATAAAGAAATAGCAACGATTAGTACTATTTAGATTTAGTAGTGTTTCACGCGGGTCAAATGTCCGCACTCTATTGCAAGATGGTTCATATAAAGAGTTAATGAAGCCTTTGAATGAGGCCTAAGCCTTCTGTCCCTTTTCAGGAAGATACTCATTCCCTCCTCTCCTTCCAGCTCCAATAAATGGCGATTAATTCCGCATGTTAGCAAATATAGACTTTGGGAGGGGGGGAGGGGGGGTAACGCTCGCCATTTTGCTGTTTTTGGTGGACGAAAGCGTTGGGTTGACATATTTAATTCACGACAACTCACGTCAACCACGTTAACTTTCAAATGAAATAGTGCATAACTTGAAAATTCAAATCATATCTGCGCTGGAATTCCCTGGAGAGATGTATGAAAACAAGGAGTGGTTACTCTATTTTTCTTTATTTGTGTTATCTACATACTTGAATAGATTTATTCTTATCCTATGGGACATGTCAGTTCAGTAATCAAAACCACTATTGTTCATTGCTCCATTGTACTTTTTCATTTCACAAGTAAGATAAAATATTCGCGTCCGATCTGTTGGCTCAAACATGTTAAGGCCTGGTTCAGGGGTCAAATTTCGGGTAAAACTGTTTTCCTTATTTCAGCACAGCCGAGTATGGTAAGAACGCCAAGTTTCTCACGATAATAGGTATCGCCATTCGTGACTACCTTAAGTGGTTTGTGTGTAGTAAACCGTGTCACGTGGTCTGTCACGTGACTTAGAACACGAAATCAGTAAATCAAAAACGCGGCTCCGAGTTTAAAACAGCTAGGATGATGAGTGGATGTGTTTAGTTAAGGTTGAAGCCTTTTACCTAAATCAGCTTTGAAAGGATGACTACAATCTTTCGTTAACGTGTAATTAAGGCGAACATATGCAAAATAGGTCACGTGACTTTTTTGTACCCTTAATATCTCCTTATCTTTACATGATAGTCATGTTTTGTAAGCGTGATCTGAAACACTGCGGAAGGAGTAATGTTTTAGCAGGGTTACTTTATATTCATATATTATCGTCGCAGCCACATTTTACTTAAACGATTTTATATCATTATGACGTCATCGATCACGCGCTACGACAACCATCCACTTAACAAATTTAAGGAAGTTGATATTAGTATTATGGTGTAATTAGATTTTGTTTAAACTGTTATTTATGTCAGAAAACATTTTTAGTAGTTATTTAGTTAGTTAGTTAAGTATTTGTTATATCTTACAATCTATCTATCTATCTATATATATATATGTACGCGTAAGCGTGAAACTCGGAGTAACAGCTAAAGTGATGTCTTGCCTTTAATCTATCTACAACCCACAATCTATTACGCTCTGCATTTAATGCATTGAGCACTATACCGACAGTATAGACTCAAGCATCCATATTTATATATATATATATATATATATAAATATGGATGCTTGAGTCTATACTATATATATATGGATGTTAAGTATTTGTTATATCTTACAATCTATATATATATATATGGATAAATAAATGTTTCGATTAATTCTCTTTATAAATAAATGTTTCGATTAACTCCTGATGAGTGAGGACTTTGGTTCCCACGAAACAGTATTGTAGAGCGAAATATGAATCAACCAAGAATTTAAAGGTATATATATGGTGGTTTACGTTTAAAATCGTTTAAACTCTCGTTTGTGTCGAATTATATCATATACTGTGATGGAGATTTAAAATGTTGGATGCTTGTGGCGTTCGGCCACGTTTCGTTCATGGCAATACTGTCAAAGGGGTATTCCATTAGGGTCATCATTATTCTCCACTTGGACATTATTCTCCACTGAAGACTCTTCTTCCATCAGTAGTACACTTAGAAGTAATAAAGATTAGAACCGATCGACAACATGCATGCAGTCAACGCAAACCCAAGCGATGTCCATATAAACTAAAGGGTATGGAGATGCCACAGCATTCGAAGTGGTGAAAGAGCTGGTATATTCAAAGCCCATGTTGAGCATTATCGACCCGACATTATATTTAGATGTGAATCGAAGCTCAATCAGGACATACCCACCTACTATTGCTTTCCGCCAAACTACGCTGTAATTCGTAAAGATCGTGTGGACTCTGAAGGCATTGGCGTTTTCCTTGCAGTAAAATCGGACATTGTTCTTGTTGAAGATCCAGAGCTTGGTGACCATACTGATCAGGAGGCTGTTTGGGGATCTGTTAAAATCGTCGGAGCCAAAGAGTATTCTTTGTAGTTTCTATAAACCTTCATGTCCCAGCTTCATGTATTGATAACCTTACTGCTGCTACTTACAAGATTATTGAATCACACAAAAACAGTCATCCGAATATTGTCATATCTGGTGATTTTAATTTTGGAGATATCGATTGGAATGAGGACCCCCGGTTTCAACTAATCCCCTCACCTCTAAGGATATGACTACCTTGCTTGACTTCATTGATGACAATGCTTCCACTCAACACGTCTCGGAACCAACTCGTCCATCTTCAAAAAGGTTCTTGTCCTTGTTATTTCATCAAAACCGACATGCACTCTTGTATCTAATGTCCAAGTTGTTCCCGACATTAGTGACCATGACATTGTGCTATTTGACATAAACATCAAGACCAAACGCACACCCAAACCACCTCATAAAGTGTACCTGTATAAGCGCATGGACCAAGCTGCCAAGAATATTTAGCTCAGAATTCTTCAACTTAGTTCCAAGCTCCAGATCAGTGAATGATACCTGGATGTTCTTTAATCAGAAACTTCAGGATGCCATAACTGCATACGTGCCTCACAAACTACTAAGATAAATCCCACCTACCCTGGATGTCCAGGCCCTTAAAGAGGCAAATGCGCAAACGGGATAGACTCCTCAAGAAAGCCCAACATAGTAGGGATACAAGTAATTGCAGTGCAACAAGGTTGTAAATCTGCTGAAATCATCATACAATGACTATCTTTGTATACTATTGGAAACAGCTTAGTATCAGATCCTAAGCGTTTTCTTGAGCCACGTGAAGTTATCCCGAACTGAAAACATTGAAATTAATACTTTAAGAACTAATGGAAACCTTCACATCTCTGACAATGACAAAGCAGAAGCCCTCAGTAACCACTTTAAATCAGTGTTTACTCCTGATGATGGCTCAATCCCTGATAAAGGTCCGTCGCCTTATCCTGACATTCCAGACATCTATCTGGGCTAAAGGTTAATAAATCCGGGGAGCCCGACTCGATACCAGCAAAAATATTTGTGAGAGCTTGCGGGGGAAATTTTGATGTACTCACCGTGATATTCCAGCAAAATTATGATACTGGCGTTATCCCATCCGATTGGTCTACAGCTCTTGTTACAGCGGTGTACAAAAAGGACTCTAAAACTAACCCTGCAAATTATAGGCCCATCTCACTTACCCGTCTTTGCTGTAAGGTGATGGAACACATAGTCCTCAGTCATTTAAATAAACACCTTGCTAACAATAACATCATAAATTATGGGTTAAATCAGTTTGTAAGTCTGCACTATACCATCTTAGGAAAATCAGTAAGATTCGAAATTATCTGTCAGAGGAATCAACAGAGAAGCTTGTCCACGCCTTCATTACATGTAGGCTTGACAACTGCAATTCTTTACTTTATGGGTTGCCTAAAAACCTAATCCAAAGGCTTCAGCGCGTTCAGAACTGCGCGGCTCGGCTTATTACTCGCAATTCTAAATTTAGCCATATAACGCCAGTCCTTAAAGAACTACACTGGCTGCCAGTAGAGAAACGAATAATTTTTAAACTTCTTCTCGTTACCTATAAGGCTCTCAATGGCTTAGCTCCATCATATATTAATGATATGCTTCATACTTATGTGCCCAATCGCAACTTAAGGTCTGCTAGAAAGTACCTTTTAATCGTACCACCCTCAAACCTGAGGACATATGGGGACAGATCGTTTTCCGTTGCTGCCCCAAAACTCTGGAATGGTCTTCCACTAGACCTTAGATGTAGTTCTACTGTAAATATTTTTAAATCTCATCTAAAGACTCATATTTTTAGGGAAACGTATTTGTAAATATTTTTTCTTTTGTTTTTTAATGTATTTTAATGATCTTTGTATTTAGTTTTTAATTTTTCAACATTGTAAAGTGCCATAGAGCATTTAATGGTTATGGCGCTATATAAGTACACTATTATTATTATTATTATTATTATTAACTTCTCAAAAGATTTAATTCACTCCAGGGATCCCTGTATCTGTGTATTCTCAGTGAAGTCATGTTGACAGATTAGGGAATAATTATGAAAATTGCATACATGTAACAGTAGTCACTCAGATAAAGTATTCATTTAGATTAGTTAGTGTAGTCCTTGCGTGCAGGACCGCGCGTTGTAACGTTTTTACTCCCTACCCGCCCACTCGGGTCTAAGTAGATTTATTCGGTAGGTTACAAATTGTGGTTGAGTTGTGCCGAATAACCTCTCACTTGCCAAAAGAAGAAATGTGTCTGTGTTTGATCTAAATAATCATGGCCGGGCAATTAATCATCAGCATGGCTTTAGGAAACATCTCTCCTGTACAACACAAGCTAATATCAGCTATTCACGACTGGGCTACAGGGCTAAACAACCATAGTCAGGTTGACACAATCTTACTGAACTTTAGCAAGGCTTTCGATAAGGTGTCACGTGGTAGGTTTGCTGCTAAGGTCGAGTATTATGGTATCAACAGGCACATGCTTGGTTAGATTAATGCTCTCCTCCATAATCGTTCATAATCATTCTGACGTCGCTAGTGTTACTTCCGGTATTCGACCTGTTTCTGTTGTATATTAACGATATTGCTGATGGTATAAGTAGCTCCAACATCAGACTATTTGCTGACGATACAATTCTCTACCGGCAGATTAAATCAGAATTAGATCATGAGATCTTGCTGGACGACCTAAACAACCAGCAAAATGGTGTTTTTACCACAATTGGCGGTTATCTCGCGATCTGATTGGTCGATGTGCGGTGGTAAATGAGAGTCCAGACAACGGTGCTGACGCGAGAAAGTTATAGACAACGCTGGCTCTTTCAAAGCTGTCACGCTTTGTAACGAAACTTCCTTGTACGTTTTCTAATATTGTTGTAAAAAACAAATTTCCTCTGGTTTTTCGTGGTGTGGACTCTTATTTACCACGATTTACGTCATCACATGGACAAAATTTGTTGTGGACTCAATTTTGACCATGTGATGACGTAAATCGTGGTAAATGAGAGTCCACACCACGGAAAACCAGAGGAAATTTGCTAAATGGATTGGTCGATGGAATTTTATATTGTCAAGTGTCACCGGTTGGACATAACCAATAAGCGTGAATATAGCAAGTTTACTAGTCTGCAATGCAGGCGTTTTATTTGGGAAACCGCAAGAATGGCCTATCACATAAATGGCAAGGCTCTATCTACGTCACCATCTCACGACTACCTCGGAGTCACGCGCACCCATGATCTTCGCTGGAACACCATTGCTCCAAAATCGCTTCTAAATCTAACAAAACACTAGCTATTGTTCACAGAACCCTGAAACCCTGTACCAAATCTGTTAAGAAGCGAGCCTACGAAACTTTAGTTAGACCCAAACTTGAATATGCTTCTGAGGCTTGAAACCCTTACACTGACTCTGACGTAAATAAGATTGAACAAGTTCAGAAGAATGCTGCTCACTTTGTTTGCAGCAGCTATGATCGCTACGGCTGGTACGTCCGAACTTGTTAACACACTGGGTTGGGACACTCTTGAGGAGAGAAGACTTGTTAACACACTGGGTTGCCCAACAGGCCACAATGTTTTATAAGATCCGTAATGGCTTGGTGGGGATTGGTTTCCCTCCCAATATTGTCCCAAACTCTAGACATAATAACTTGTACTATTGTCAGCTACAGTGCAATGTTCTTTCTTTTAGTTATTCATTCTACGTGCGTACAATCCGCGTATGGAACAAATTACTCGAGCACGTCATCAATACTCCATCGTTAACAGTAATATTGCTATTAGACCTGCGATCAAGACAATGAAGACGCCTCCATCTATCACTTAGGCGCTTATAAGCTGACTATACTTCAGCAATCATTATCTATCTGATTATTTATTTACGTGTTTATTTATATATTTATCACCTCCGTTATTGCACCTTCACGTTATTATTGTCGTAAGGTTGCATTTTTTCACTGTTTTATGCTTTTATGAACCTTCCAGTGTTAGTGTAAATTAAATAGAAAGAAATATCTAAGATCTAAGACCTTTATTCTTTATTGAGCAGAATTTAATGAGATTACATAAAAGTTAGCCATCTACAAGTTAATTTAATTGAACATTCAAACCACTTTATACCTACCGGCTTCCATTTGTGGAGCCCCTTTCTTCGATAGTTTTCTCTTCGTATTTTCACGCGCGGTACGAATACTCTCTCCAAGTCCAGAATCATCCGTATTACGCCGAGGAAGCTTTCCCTTTCTCCCCAGCCTTTCTTTCAATAACTCCCCATGGGAACCTTCTCTTGTACATTCGGAAGGACCATCGCTCAGGGCCTCAATATCACTAGGAGTCATCGGTAAGGTCCTTCGACGCCCCTTTCGTGTACTTGAAGCCTTAGAATCATCCGAGTCAATATCCATGTCTGTTGAAGCGATGCTATTGACATCTTCATCCCCTAAAGTCCCTGACAAGGAAGATTCACTGAGTCCTCCAAGATTATCTACTTCCTTGTTGGCTTTCTTCTCTTCGACTTTTGGCTGCACATTAGGCAACTTTCTGCCTGAGCTATGTTTCCTCCAAGGTCGGTGAGTCTCAAAACTTTGAGGTTGTCTCTCATTGGCTGAAATTCCACGTGAAAAGTCTTCATACTTAGCATCAAGTTCACGCGAAGCATCTTGACGGCTTTTTGCATGTTGCAGCTCCTTCTCCAGGGTTTCAATATATTTGGAGACCTGTTGCCGAGCTTCGTTTTGTTTGGTGTTCGCTTCAGTGATGTAGTCATTCATTTCTTTCGTCATTCTAAGAGGCAAGAAGAAATTTCTGTTCAAAGGAGATCGCAAAGTGAAACTAAGTTTCGGTCATACTCTACGTCACCTCTTTTGCTCAATAACCTTTTAATGAAATATTGTAGTCAAATTTTAAAAGTAGAAATGGGTAAAGGGCCATATTCTTTAGAGCAAACAATTATTTTCCTGACTTTGTTAAACTCACGGTCGCATTATTTTATTTACTGATTTCGTGGTCTAAATCACGTGACAGAAAACATGACACATTTTATTGCGCACAAACCACTGAAGGGGGTCAAGAATGATGATATCTATTACCGTGTGAATTTTGGCGGGCTTACCGTACACGGCTGTGCTGAAATAAGGAAAACAGATTTTTCCCCTGAACCATGCATTAACTTAACAACATAACTAGTAATAACTTAAATGCAGAAGCCTCACGACCGCGTGTTGTTCAAAGTACTTCTAATGTTTATTTGTTATATCGATTCTACATCAAGTGAATAGTTGAATAATATAATATTTTTGGATTTGAGTGTTGCGTCTATGAGTTATATTGAGGATATTACACGGTGGTGAGAAGATATGTCTTCGCAGGCTAGAAATTCCTTTACTAGAAAGAGGCTTATATTCTAATTCACATGCGCATGTTTGTGTATTTGCGTCCATGTTTTGTTGTTTACAAAGTTAGAATGATAATAAAAATCATAATAGTTTCTATTTTTCTTGTCTTCACTTTCTGAGTAATAATTGCTGGCTTTCACTTGACGTCATAGCCGCCATGTTGGTGCCCTTAAACAATAGATTCCTCGTTTGCTTCTTTTGTTGGGGCACCAACATGGCCGCCATGCCCTTTGTCATTTGAATTTCTGGGGATGGAGTGAAAACCAGCAATAGTTCTAGCGCCATTTGTTTGAAAATTCTGTCCCACATGAATACCAATCTACAATTGTAAGACGAGCCACGCCACAGAAAAGATCTGCTATATAGATCCGTTTTTATGATAAATTATCAACAATTAACAGGTTTGTATACTATAAAACATTATTATTTATTATACGACCATGACGTAATTTTCCATATTAGGTCACAAAAACGGACTGAAATGCCAGCGTGTTACCCACGGATTGTCGTGTTACCCGCTAGTAAACCAGTATTAACCGGTTTAGTGCACGAACGTACTTTGTTCAATGGCCAAGGAGAATCACATAAAAAAGTGTGGTATAATAAATCTCTTATTAGATTATTTTTCAGGTAATACGGGCTGACATTTACTCGTTGCTTGTCTTGCCGGGCTCGAAAAAATACATTCGCAACTCGTAAAATACCATCCCGTATTACCTGAAAAATCATAGTTACTTATAAGCTTATATATTTATATAAGGCTATGATTTTCTAGAAATACGAATAATTATTTGGAAGCTTCAAGATATACATCTTCTTCCAAATAATATATTGAAGTCGAATAAATAGTTTAGAAATTGGATTAAGGGATTAAAGGAACTTTAATAGCACTTTAAAACTTACGCGTAAAGATCAAAATGCTGAAACCCAAGGAAAAGGAATTACAAAGGCTAAACTTCTAGACCGAATGGCGATATTTATAACGAATATTCATCAATCTTTTAGTGAAAGTATTTCTACCCATACCTTGACCCATATCTTTCCCAGTTATGTAGTTTCGATGTTAAGTCGTCTATGGTTCTGTCATCTTGTTCATTTTTCGCTTCTGCCTCAACAAGACGTGCCTGCGATTTCTCCATCTCCTTTGCAAGTTCATTTTCAACTTCTTTGAAAATCACCATCTCTGAAGACTTTACCTTTTCTAATTCCAATTCCCTTTCAGATAAACTACTCTTTGTGCTCTCGTTTTCATCCTCAAGCTCGTGAAGCTTTTTCTTTAATCCTGAAATTTCTCTATCCCTTGCTTTCACTGCGTCTTTTAAAAGTTCCTTCTCTTCATTTACTTTCTCTAACTCGTTTCTCTTACAGCGAACTTCGTTTTCCAGATGCGAGATATTTTCTCGTAAATCCAGTAATTTTTCATTAGCTTCCTCCAAGTCGGCAGTTGATGCTCTTAAACTGCTTTGAGCCAGCGCGAATTCACTTTCTTTTCGTCCATTCTGTAGTGAAAGAAGGCTCAAATCACTCCGAATTTTTATGCAGTCCTCTCTCAATTTATCTCTCTCGATCATCAGTCGCCTAACGTTGCTCCTCGCCTTTGCTAATTCTTCTACACGAATGTCCAACCGAGTGCTAAGAATTCGTATTTCCGTTCCTTTTGTCAATCCTTTTTCAACATCAGGACTGTCTGTATTTAAATCTTTGATGTTTGTAGAAAGAACTTGATTGAACCTTTCTTCGCGTTTCCTTAAGTTTCGTATGTCATCATATGCATTCGTTAACGCATCAACAGCTTCCCAATTGCTTCGCTTTGCTTTCAAAAGTTCTCCATTCAGGCGAATAATAGCCGATTTATCCGCCTTGTGTATGGACATGGCAGACTTAGAACTATCTTTTTCATTCCTTGTGCTTGCACTGAGGTAATTCATAACACTTATGGTGGAAACACTATCCAAGTCCGACTCAAGAGAAGTTGGAGTGTTGTCGCCTGCTTGCGTTGTGGAAATATCGTCGCTCCCAGAATCGGCGAAAACCTCAGAGGACATTGATGAAGCGGAATCCCTCTTACTTTCTGTTGTTTTAGCTGAGCTAGAGTCTAGAAAATCGTTTGCTACCGGGCTCATATTCGGCCGCACAACTTACATGTACAGCAAATCCCGAATTAACGGTTTCACGTCATAATCACTATCAATGACGCGAAATTCGTTCCAAAGCGCGAGCTAAATTCAGCGAAATTTTCTTGTAAGATTTACCCCATTTTCCCTGCTACTTTTGTACGAGAGCTCAGTTATCGTTTACCAAATTGGCTCCTACCGGCCAGTGTTTGAATAAAATCTAGCCAAAAGTAAATTTATTCTCTCGAAACAAAGGAGGAAATGCATACCACTCCGGTCATAAACTTTCCGTGGTAACATGAATTGATTGAGTCAACATTTCATTTGTTCGCGTCAAATTGCATCAAACAGATGTCAAGTCACTTTATTTTATCGGCCTACAAAAAAGAAATATTTTAAAAAAACATGCATAGAATATAAAATATTTCGACTTGCCGAAAAACTAGACTGTAAAGTCTGTGCCAAATCAGTCACCAAGTCAACAGAAATTCATAGCCAGGATATATTCTCCATCAGTCTCCCGACGCATCAGTGATAAGTAAATTAATTTGGTCTGGGATGACAGAAAGCTAATTTTCGGCCGACCTTTTCGTGACCAATAGTGTAACCTTTGTATGCCTTTTATGCGCCCATGGACCTCTGTAGGCGAGACCAAACTAATTTTGCTAAGAGATTTTGCAAACAACAACAACAATGACACTCTTTATTTGCATCAAAGGAAAACTACATAGACAAAGAAAGGCGAAATCGCCCTCCCCGGGGCGAGATCGCTAGTGAATTCGCCCGAAATCGCTAGTGAGGTGTATTCGTAATTCTTATTGAAATCGCCCGCCTCATAAAATATAGGCAGTACATAAATAGTGATTTTTATATAAATCTAATCAGCTCATTAAAACTCGTACACCTTTTTCTTTTTCTGTTTATTCAGAAAGGTTTTTTTAGTTAGAACGTTGATCTGATTACCGAATAAACAAAGCACAAGATTCATTTACATTTTCTTTTTAGCTTCTAATAAGACTACCACGAACGAAGACTGATTAGCATATTTATCAAAGAAGATGCGTCATATTAGGAAAATAATGATTTCATTTATTTGTCAATAGTCTTTGTTTTTTTTAAATTGTCTTTGTCGAAAATTTTTGGAAAATTTCTGAGCCGGTCCCCGATGGTGGGGCATTTGAACAGCCTGGATGAAAAACTGGTGGGGCATTTGAACAGTTTTTCTGCCTTGGTAGTGGGGCATTTGACCAATTTTTTTTCAAAATGTTCAAATGCACGGGTTTGGAATTGACTGATACATAAAAGGGCGAATGAAAAAACTACTCACCTATTAAAAGCTGGCAAAAGTATTCAGCCCTCATTTATAGCGCCGTTTCGTGGAGCTGGAGACTGTCGCTTTTCCCCTTTGAATTGCTCTGTGGCGCTTTTCACACAATTTTTGATAAACTGTAGAAGGTAATTCATCTCCGAGCTTTTTAATACCCGAACAAAACGCTCTTCGCCGATCGAACCATGGATCAAACAGCTCTCTCAGAGATGTTCGCTCGACGGCAGCTTGTGCGAAATGAGCCGATTTTGTGAAATGGACCAACGTGCTTTGCAATCGTAGCGCCAACACCACCTGGTTTTCATCCATAAAAAAGCGTTTTGATGTCGGAAAACTACGGTGGCTGGTAAGTGCCATGTGTTTTGCAACGTTTACTTAGTCAGTAACTGGCAATTGCCACTTAGCCGGTAACTGGCAATTGCCACTTAGCTGGTAACTGGCAATATTGCCACTTAGCTGGTAACTGGCAATTGCCACTTAGCCCGTAACTGGCAATATTGCCACTTAGCTGGTAACTGGCAATTGCCACTTAGCCCGTAACTGGCAAGTTGCCATTTAGCCGGTAACTGGCAATTGCCACTTAGCCCGTAACTGGCAATATTGCCACTTAGCCGGTAACTGGCAATTGCCACTTAGCCCGTAACTGGCAAGTTGCCATTTAGCTCGTAACTGGCAATTGCCACTTAGCCCGTAACTGGCAATTGCCACTTAGCCCGTAACTGGCATTTTTTTTACCACGCATGCGTGACAGCACTGACAATGAAAGCACATCCATGCGACAGATCTAGAGTACTACATGAAGAGTTAAGGGCTGTAGACTAGATTTGGAAGAATGACAACCTTGCTTTTTATTCTGTTCATTTGCCTGACAAGCTACGTGACAGTGTGTAGTTTACCCGACTATTTACCATCAATGAACGGACAATTTGCAGGAGACCGTGATGGCATAATTGAAGAATACTTTCATCTTGGATTTTGTTATTCAGAAATCTTGTCCTTCCTTCTCCTTTGTCATGGCATACGTATTAGCTTGAGGCAGCTGAAACGAATCATTAAGCGTAGAGGATTACAAAGAAGAAGAAACCCTACCGACTTACACGTTGTTTTGGATGTTATAGACCACGAACTTCAAGGAAGTGGATGCTCTTTAGGTTATCGCTCCATGCAACAAAAACTACAAAACGAATATGGACTGCGAGTTGGTAGAGAGGCAGTAAGAAAGATTTTGAAAGGTTTGGATCCAGAGGGCGTTGGAGAACCGTTCAAAAAGAAGACTTAGAAGAAGGAAATATCACTCTCCCGGTCCTAACTTTATATGGCATATAGATGGATACGATAAACTAAAACCTTTTGGTTTTCCTATCCATGGAGCTATAGACGGGTTTAGTCGCCGAATATTGTGGCTTGAAGTAGGTGAGACTAACAACAACCCGCGAGTAACAGCTCAGTACTTTATTGAATACGTACGAAATATTGGAGCTGTACCTAGGGTCGTACGAGGAGATGCTGGGACAGAGAATGTCTACATTGCAGGAATACAACGATTTCTACGTATGGACGATGTCGACTCTCTTGCTGGTACTAAAAGTTTCATGTATGGGAAGTCCGTCGCCAATCAACGAATTGAGGCATGGTGGTCCATACTCAGGAAAACCAGTAGCGATTGGTGGATAAAATATTTTAAAGATATACGCGATTCAGGCTTGTATGATGACACCAATCCTATTCAGGTTCAATGCCTAAAATTCTGTTTTATGCCGGTCATTCGTGATGAGTTGCACAAAGTAGCGCAGTCCTGGAACTTACACAGAATACGCCCAAACATTAACTCAGAAGTACCACCTGGAAAACCGGATGTGCTATACTTTATTCCACAAACTGTTAATAGCCACGACTACAAAGTCCCTGTTGATCACGATGATTTGGACCTAGCAGAGGACTTATACGCAGAACGGGTATCTCAGACAGGCTGTAGTACCGCCTTTCTAGAGCTAGCTGGTATGATTATGGAGGAAAATAATTTGCAAATACCGTCAAATGCATCAGAAGCTAAAGAATTGTATTTAGAACTCGTTATTCATATTGAAAACGTATAGGAACAAATGAGCTTCAGGCCCGTCGACAGAACTCCGAATGAGTGGGGTTCGTTTTCACCGGCATAGAAAAAAAAAACTAAGATTTTTTTTTTTCAAATATCACCCTATATATGAGAAAATAGGAAATATCGAGGGTTCGTTCCAATCGTCTAACCTCCCCTGTCGACGAGCGCGAGCTTATTAACCCCAGGTAGGGCTGCCATATAGAAGTGACGGGGATGCTCGGATATATATAAAAAAACTCTAAAGGTATCAGAATCTTTTTGTGGGGTTGGATTTTTTTTTTTCTAAAACACAAATTCAGTGCCATTTGATTCGAGTGCAAGCGACTTTGAAAATACAAAGACATTCAGCCAGGCCACTAAGAGATCATTAAACAATCATTTTATTGTATGGCTCTTGTTCTTATCTGAATTTGAGACCAGCATTCCCGGTCAATGCGATATATGGAGTCACTTTCCCCCAGGTTATAGCTCTAGCTTTCTATTGACATTTGTTAGACGCCCCATATCAAAGGGTTGAGTGTAAGTTTGACTACTAGTTCAGCTAAGACAACAAATCTTTTTTATTAAAGATTATTAACTAAGCACGCTAAGATCTGTTTAGAGCGTTCATATCGAACAACTCTAAGGACGTGCTCACTATCTCTCATGCATGTAAGTTAATGTGTACCTTTTTAGCAGTCAACTGAAGTCCAATTATATTTCACAAGGCCTTCGGTCACTAACACATCAAACTGTGGAATGCATGCACTTGATATTCACATTTTTATTTTTTATTTTTTTATTTATTTTTATTTAATAGCTTAACTCAGGCTGAGAAACAGACTCTAGGTCCAAACGAGCTCAGCCTGAGACAAATACGAATACACTGACAATACATTACAGATAGAACTATGAATGATGTATTAAGCATGAAATGTAAAATATATGATGCAAAAAAAAAAAAAAAGTGTACATTTGTACATTTGGTCGGCCGGCCTAGTACAAGTAAGTAAGCGCAGAAAAAAGTTAGCGGCAACAAATAGTAGATGTGTTAGTAGATCGGCATTTAGAACAGATAGTTTTATAGGTTCTAATGCGATCAGGGTCAAAAGTGGAAAGCAAAAGCGCAAGATAGTGAGCTCGTAGCAATGTTTTGAAAGACGAAATTGAACTACAGGACTTAATATTTAAAGGCAGCGAGTTCCATAGAATAACTATGCGATTGAAGAAAGAATCCCTATAAGTAGATGTTTTGCATGGGTTAAGCTTGTAGTCTGAACCAGTAGTGCTTCTTGTAGATCTTGATGAAAGCGAGCATGGAGTTACATAACTAGTTACATTTAAGGCGGTTTCAACGATAGACCTTTTTCTCGGGGTTGGACCGGGCTTTACGAAATTGAAATTAAGTTAAATTTTAAGGAATGTTTCAAATTCATTTTCCAGAAAAAGCTGTAAGGAGTCGGAAAACATGCATCAATGAGCTGTTGTCCGAAGTATTCACATGCATGGGCCCGTCAGGTTTGGCTGCGTACGCAATCATTGCAATTTTCGGTTAATTATGTCGTATTGAGCACTAAAACCACGACAGCAGTTTGGCAATTATTCCTTGTAAACTTGCCTTCATAAAAAGTTTAAAGTAAACTGAAATTGAAAATCACTAACCAACTAAAGAGCCCGTATTGAGCGAATTTCATGCGAGTGGATCGGAAATACGGTAAGACTAAAATTCCAGTATAATCGTAACTTTTTTTGCAGTTACTATGTACTTTGGATTGGATGAAAGGGATGTAACAATGGGTAGGTGAATGAAAAGCTACTTCAGTGTTACGTGCCGCTCATGATGTTCCCTTAATTAGCGTAGTCTTTGCCACAACTTCACCACTCACACGAAATCCCCTCCATTCAACTATGAACAAATTACCACATCAAACGATGTGACAACCTAAATATATAGTATAAGATGAAAAACAGTTGCAACTTGAACCTAACTGGATAGCTTAAAGCCCGGCCAATAGTTGGTCAAAGCAATAGCATGAAATAGTATGAAAACTCGATTGTCCATCCACGTTACTGTATGACACTTGAACTTAAACACAACTGGCCAACGATGAATATTCTTGCTAAACTTGCACACTTATTAGTATGTAATGGCAGTAATACTACAGCTGTGGCATTTGCAAGTTAGATAGGTTTAGATAAAGTCTATTCCCCAAAATCCACTTGACAAAATACTGTTCAGTTCTTCTCGGAACTGTGGAAAACTGTCGTACGTGCTGGGAAGTTCAAGCATTGGAGCACAAGTGTGTGCAACAGGTCGGCGAGCCACACCTTCAAGGCTGGTGAACATTACCTCGATCTTCTCCACGCATACTACGCTTGCTCCCGTGCAAAACCTAAGAAAGTCTTCGAGCTTGTCTTGGTTTAGACCTCTAATGTATCTTTGGAGATATCCAAATGCATCACGTTGTGCATTGCTTTCCGGTTGGGCGCAAAATAGATTAACCACTTTTCTTGTTGTTGGTTTCATCTTGTCATACGTCTCTTCCAGCTTTGTCATGGTTTGGAATTCTTGACAATCTTTAAGTGCTTGGCAAGGCTTGATCCAACTGTCAATGACGTATTGTGCCATTTGCACAATCTCCTTGTGAGCAACTTCCAGTAAAACCATTTCAACATCTGCTTTGTTTGCTTTTGGAATTCTCTTGCAAGAGAATCTGTCTAAGAACTCAGTCCATTCGTCAAACACATCATCTTTAATCTGAATTGTGTCTCTTAATGCGGTCGTGATCAATTGTCTCTCATCAGGAGATACATAGGCCTTAAATGAATTCAAAAGCTGGCACTTTGACACACTTTCTTCTCCAAAAAGTGTGACGGCAATAACAGTTTTGCAAAGTTTTTGGGGAAAAACTTGATTTGTTGGAAACCCTTCACAAGGATCCTTCCAACCGCCTCCCACTCACGAAATTGGAAATCGTGTCTCAGACAAGGGACTCTTTCATCTTCTCCTACTGTACAAGATTCAAAGAATTCAGCCCAAAATGCTGACAGTGCATCTCTCACTACTCCCCCACCGTCAATGCCTAGTTCGTCTTCTCCAAATTCGTTCACCATCAGCATCCTTATTTCTGCATCCATAACTGCCTCGTCTTGAAAAATAGCAATCATGTCTTTCAGGACTGAAACTCTTCTTATTCTAAGGGTCCTAAATAGAATAATAAAGAAACATTAATACTACTATTATTAGTGCGTGTAAAGTGAATTCAAAATAATTTGGTTTAGGCACAGGCTCTCACAAATCCTACGGTAGATTAGGTGATCGCCCGCGCAAGATTAATTGGGTGATGGCGCGCGCTTGAGTCACCGTTTCCCCCGTAAATTTCATTGTCTTCTTGTATTGATTTCTTATCGTGGTAAAAATGAAATAACGGAAAATGAAATAAAGGTAATGAAATAACATGTCCTTTTCTTGTGTTCCAATTTTGGGCTAGTTTGGTCGGGTTTAGAGAGTTTTTGATTTCGGAGAACTCTCTCTCTCTCTCTATAATGAAATGACAAGGCTGCACAGGCCGTTGATCACATCAAATCACTCGAAGGGAAAAAAATCACTCTAAAAGCACTTCAATCGTCGCCGACTCCACAAAAGGACGTACCGAATATCTGTCTACGTTTATTTCGGGGTGGAATTTCCAAATTTTTCATTTTAGCCCTCATAAAAAAACATATTTGTGGTATCAAAAACCGCTTTTTCAAAACCTTCCGATACTGGTTGGTCGTCGTCACATGGGGGTTGTCAGACTCAACCACGTGACGACGACCAACCAATCTGAGCGCATTTGCCATCCGCGGGACGTCCCGCTGTCTCGGGACTAAGGTACCAGTATCGGAGGGTTTTAAAATAGCGGTTGTTGATACCACAAATAGCTAAAATGAAAAATTTGGAAATTCCACGCCGAAATATACGTAGACAGATATTCGGTACGTCCTTTTGTGGAGTCTGGCGAGGATTGAAGTGATTTTAGAGTGCTTTATTGCCCTTCGATTGTTTGGACTGTGCAGCCTTGTCATTTCATTATAGAGAGAGATCTCAAAAATCAAAAACTCTCTAAACCCGATCCAAACTAGCCCAAAAGAGCAGAGAATACCCAAGGACAAAAGAAAAGGACACTCAAGGTACATTTATTGCAAAGTGTTATTTCATTACAAATTCTATTAGTGAAGAAGACAAGGAAAATTTCCGGGGTAAACGGTGACTCCAGCGCACACAGTCAATCACGTAATCTACCGTAGGATTTGTAAGAGCCACAAATCGTGAGCTTGGGCTGCCTGTGCCTAAACCAAATTATTTTGAATTGCACAGACAGAAATTCCAATTTTATTTCCAAGTTGAGAGGAGTCTCGTATTCTCCTGCATGTCCCTCCTCCCACAAAACCAGCTCCAACCTCTGGACTGTGAATTTAATTGCAGATTTGCCCCACAAACCGTGAAATTACAAGAAAGAAAACCAACACTCTCCTTTCTTTCTAATCACTTCAAACATGATACGCTAGTATTATGAATACAGCAGTTGCCATAAAGTCTTAAGATAACTTTTTGAACATACACTGTAAGCTTGAGCTAAAATGAGATGGACAAAAAGAACTGAATCTTGATAATACTACATGTGCACTCAGTAGCATCGACTCTTCCTTTTACATGAGGATTAAAAGGAGTTAAAAGACAACAGAAGCCAACCTTTTCACTAAGTGGTGAGTATCAGTACTGTGGTCTGCAGCTGTCTGTGGATGGCTACCATCAGTACTGTGGTCTGCAGCTGTCTGTGGGTGGCTACCATCAGTGTTGTGGTCTGCAGCTGTCTGTGGGTGGCTACCATCAGTGTTGTGGTCTGCAGCTGTCTGTGGGTGGCTACCATCAGTGTTGTGGTCTGCAGCTGTCTGTGGGTGGCTACCATCAGTACTGTGGTCTGCAGCTGTATGTGGGTGCCTACCATCAGTACTGTGCCTGTGGTCTGCAGCTGTCTGTGGGTGGCTACCATCAGTGCTGTGGTCATCACCTATCTGTGGGTGGCTGTCACCAGTACTGTGGTCTGCACATGTTTGTGGGTGGTCACTGAAAGAGTATGATAAACATAAGTGAAAATTGGTGTACAGTACATGTACTCCAACTGTTTAGTCCATGTCTTTACAGTCATGGTTGTCAGTTTTCAGTGGTAGCCCAGTTGGTTGAATTTTGGTGAACAGTGTTCAGTTGTTCAGAAAGTTTAAAACACTATCCACCTGACTCCAGTGGTTCAAAGTTAAAGTGGATTAAGTGCTAACCACCAAATAAATCACCGTCCAGTGGATAAGTGTTAACCTAGTACTCTACATGTAGCTTATTTCATCCACTGTAAAAGGATTTATCCAGTGGATAGTGCAATCCACTCCAACAACCAATAATTCTGTACTAGTGTATTTTATTTCTGTTAGTGTATTCAACTCTTATGATATTTTTAAACTAAAAAAGGGTTTATATTTTGTATTTCACATTCTAAAACTCATTCATAATTCATGAAGCTAAAACAAATCATCAGTGTCTTTAATTCTACTAGAGATTTCATCCGGATGTACATAAACTTTTGCTTCAATTTTCTTGGCCAAAGTAAGTCATATTGCCAAAATAACTGAACAACAAGACTCTACATCTACAAATGTAGAAGTCTTAGAAGTAATTTATAAAATTTGAGTCTGTGTTGTATCGGAGATATAGATCCTTGCCAAAGTGTCTCTCATTTTATATATATAGTGCATAAAACATTGCAAATGATACCAAAAATATAATAGCACATCCCTATTGTACTCAAGATAAAATATGGATGTAGAAGTACATACCTTTCCCCAAAAAAGTTGACATAATTGGGCCATTCCATCTCTCCAAATTCTTGCAGGCCAAACATGCCTGTGTACTGGCCACCATTAAGTTCATGTTCACTTAGGGTATCATCATTGTGGTTTTCTAGTACAACTCCAAAACCCTTGAATGATATGTCTGTATCATCCAGAGCCATTGTAATAGGGTTTTCGGCTTCCACAACATATAAAACGAACCCCTCAACCTCAGACACACAACTGTTTGGTGAACAAAGAGTCTTTGGTGCTACATGTTGCTGACAAAGACTAAAATGTTCAGGTTCAGGGGAAAGGCTGCCTACCCAATCATAAACAACAATCAGCTGCTCCTCTCTCTCAAAGTATCTTGCAACTCTACCTAGAGTACCATGCTGCACTACTACTTTGAGTCGTTGGTTGCCCTCAGTTGGTTCTGCTGGTACTCTTGATTGTCTAGTTGCCCTCACATTTTCTAGTCTTACAGAATCATCAACTTGCTGCTGCAATAGTTTCATTCGTTTTTCAGATTTTAAACGATCAGCTTTATCAGTTTCTATGTATGCTGCATCCTGCTGTTCTCTTAGGATCTTTCTTTCCTCTGAACTCCCTAACAAGCAGTCTGTAACTTGCACTAGGTCATGTGGCTTTGAAATTGCATTGCATACATTCAAGCGCCATGCTTTTCCTTTGTCTTCCTTTGATGATGGCTTATTAGATGTAAATACTCCTTTCATGAACTCAACATCGGTATCTTCATCAGTTTCCTTGGTATTTACATTTAGTTTTGTTCCAATGTAAAGTCTAGCACGGGTGAAATTAGTAGCATCTAAATACCTCTGAAGTGTAAAGGGAACAGTGTTTCCATGCACATCTGTCAATGAACTTGCAATTTTCTCACCTTGAGAATTCATGAGGTCAAAGGTCATGTTGATAGATTCTCCAAAAACAGATGTACCCAATGGAAAAAACTTTGGTCTCCCAACTGAAATAATATATTCCACTGAAGCATTTGCTGGTACTTTAATACTTCTTGACCCACCACCTTTGTTCATTCGTACTTGCATATACCTAGCATCATTTCCTTCCAGCCTGTAATGCATCCATCCAAGATATATGTTTTTCTCTTTCTCCATAGTTTGGCAAGGTGCACCTTTCTTTCCTTTTCTCTCAATCTTCCACTTCTTTGCTGCTTTGTCAATTCTGATCTGTTCAATGAGTTTTCTCTTGCGTTCTTCTCTTTTTTGACTTGATTCCCCATCTTTGCAACATGACATCTGCTTTTTACAAAATGCCTTCAAGGCAAATACATCTCCTTGGGCTTTTAAGCCTAAATCAATCAGGACATTGTCAGGTGCATTGTCAACAGCAACAACATCCATCTAAAGAAATTAAAAACAAACAACTACCATAAGCTACACATAACACTTTGTTGTCAGGTCAAAACCTGATTTTATTATCATTTAATCTAAAAAAAAAATCTGAAATGAAGTAATTAATTCATTGCAAAAAATCACAAATGATTTACAGAGGCAATCAACACAGTCAAATAAATAAAAGGGGATATTTATAGTGTTCAACCAAGTGAACTGTTATCAACTAAGAAAACAATTTATCAATGACACTCTGTAATCTATTGCTAGGGTACATGTTACATCATTGCCACCATCTTGGTTCCCTGTAACAAAGGATTCCTTGTTAGCTTCTCTTGTTAGTTCATCCAACATGACGGCCACATCTTTGTTATTTGAATCTATTGGGATTGATTGCACCCCAGCAATTACCACAGCAAAATTATTACTATTCCTGACTATTGCTAATTAATAATTATATTGAGCAGAAAGTAATGGACTCTAGCCCTTTCAATCTAATTTGTGACTTCATTGTTCACAGTGTACATGGTCCACAGCAGATGTCATAAGTGCTCTACAGCTTTCAGTTCAGACCTATAGCACTTACTTATTAAGCTTACCATGCATGGAAGGTAATCATAGCAATAAAAAACTTTACTATCTCACCTTTTCATCTTCAAATTTTTTGCAGACGTTTTCATCAACATCTCTGCTTTTCAAATAGGCAAGTACCTATAGAACGAAAATTTAGATGTGTCATAATACTGACAGGGGATTCCAGACTAGAGCCACGTGGTTTAAGTTTAGCCTTTAGGTAGCTAGAGTAGAGTTTATTTGTTTATTTATTTACTTCGGCCATAATAGAAGATACAAAATAGAATAAAGTAAAATATACAACAAACAAAACATAGAGGCCAGGAGAACCAACACAGTGTTAGCCAATTACGTTGGTTTCCTATGAAAAATAAAATTACAATAAATGATCTAATTACAATACTTATTTCAACCTAAAAGCAGCATTTGAGAGGTGCGGTTAACTGTCTTGCCTGGTGACATTTCAGACATACAGACTTCCAAGACGTAGGGTTCTCGATGTCAAATACAGAAGTGATGGCAGACACGTAATATTTAAATAGTAATGATCTAAACTTAGGTAAAGAGATATCTGATTTACGCAGTTCGTATGGAAGTGTATTCCAAGTTCGGGAAGCTCTTATAAAATAACTATTTTGGTAACACAGGGTCTTGACATTAGGAATCTGATAAGTAATAAGATTTAAGTGAGTTATCCATCGAACGTAGAGAGATGCTTAAATTCACCCTGTTTACAAGCTTTGGCAAAACATCTGGAGCTAAGGTTACTAAACCGTGTTTCGCCTTATACAATTACAAGAAGATGAGGTCAAGGTATTCATACCAGTAACATAAACTGATAAAGGTAAAAGTTCCCGCGAGATATACGTTGTAAACATTTAAATATTTTTGTTAATCAAGTTATAAGAAAATTCAAAACGAAAACAGTTATATCACCAAGTGGGAAAACACCATACCTGTATTAAAAGGCAGCAAGAGAAACTTGATTTTATACCCCAATTTGGTCACTGACAGTGACAAGCACGAAAATAAGCAAACTCAGAAACTGCCAAAGCAAAACATCATAATTTACTGAAGAGGATCAAATTCCGTTAAGTTACGTAGATACATGTTCTGTTGCAAAAGCTGCTTTGCATTATCAGTGTAGCTATAGTACAAATACACTTACTGTAGCGATGTCATCCTCACCGTCCGCCATGTTAGCAGTGTACAGCCTCGTTCCCAGAGCCCGCGTATCTTTTGGTCAGCACCAAATGTGTCAGATGCATGCGTGCCAGTTACGGGCTAAGTGGCAATATTGCCAGTTACTAGCTAAGTGGCAATTGCCAGTTACGAGCTAAATGGCAATTTGCCAGTTACGGGCTAAGTGGCAATATTGCCAGTTACGGGCTAAGTGGCAATTGCCAGTTACCAGCTAAGTGGCAATATTGCCAGTTACGGGCTAAGTGGCAATTGCCAGTTACGAGCTAAATGGCAACTTGCCAGTTACGGGCTAAGTGGCAATATTGCCAGTTACGGGCTAAGTGGCAATTGCCAGTTACCAGCTAAGTGGCAATATTGCCAGTTACGGGCTAAGTGGCAATTGCCAGTTACCAGCTAAGTGGCAATATTGCCAGTTACCAGCTAAGTGGCAATTGCCAGTTACCGGCTAAGTGGCAATTGCCAGTTACTGACTAAGTAAACGTTGCAAAACACATGGCACTTACCAGCCACCGTAGAAAACAAACTGTTTTGACGACGACTTTCACTTGAAGTTCAACCTCGTGGCGAGTCTCAGTCTAATTTTAGCTCGATTTCTATTCGCTCTTTCAGTTTACCACGCAATGGGTTCCTGGCGCTTGCGTCAAAGTTGGATTTTATTTATTTTCGCCATATAATAAAAACCTTATTGACCAAGCTTGTTCGGTCATGATGGGGGAATATTGGCCTCGTTCATTTTTTACGTTTTTTATGGACCTCGACTTCCTCTCGGTCCATAAACACGCAAAAAAATGAACTTGGCCAATATCCCCCCATCTTGACCTCACGCTTGGTCAATAACCTCAATATATGATACAAAAAAAATCTAAATCCCAACACTTCTTTATTAATTATTCCAGAACTGATTACAAAATAAAATTTATTAATTACAAATGGAATTATAGTCTGGGATCAAATACCAGAAAATGTCAAAACTAAAAAAGGCATATCTTTAAAAAAGAAATTACTTCTGATCTCATCAGCAATTATGAATACTTAAAATATGTTACTCTTATTATTATAATAGTAATGACTAATTCTACTATATACTTTCTTTCCTTCTCAGCCTTCGTTTTTGCATGTTCTCTTGTTCTTGTTTTCTCGTTATTGTCCTTAAAGTTTACTATCGACACTTAAGATCACTAAACGAAGAAAAGTACTTATATTTTGTCCTAGATGAATATATTCATAATTTATTTGTTATTGTTTAGCTAAGGGTGTGTTCGATTGACCGTATTCCGGAATAGGAATAGATGGAATAGTCTCTGGAAATCACTGGTTCGGGCATATTTTGCACTGTAAGCTACAAATGCTTGCTGATATATGTTATAGACCAGTTCGCGGTAAATTCCGACATTTTGAAAGGGGTGCAAACATGGCGCGAAATACAGTGTTTGTATGGAATCGATGGGAATCCGATGCCAAATAAAATCCGTAAAATCGAATTTCTGAATATTCTTCAGATACAAACTTAAGATACCAGGTAAAAGATTAACATATCGAAATTTGAGGGATATTTCTCAGCTGGGAAGCGTGTAATCGTATTTTCAGTTTTCCATACATTGTCTGTAAATTTTCACGCGGAATTTGACTCGTTTTTACAGATAATGTATGGAAAACTAAAAATACGATTGCACGCTTCCCAGCACAGCTACATCCCTCAAATTTCGATATGTTAATCTTTTACCTGGTATCTTAAGTTTGTATCTGAAGAATATTTCAGAAATTCGATTTTACGGATTTTATTTGGCATCGGATTCCCATCGATTCCCATACAAACACTGTATTTCGCGCCATGTTTGCACCCCTTTCAAAATGTCGGAATTTACCGCACTGGTTCTATTCAGGGGGCTTTCCATTCAACAAAAAAAATCGAAAATTCCGGTCAGAAATCAAATGGAACAGTAAAATTTCCAGTTCGAAGTTTCTCTTTTTCCGAAAATTCCGGTTCGACCGAATTAAATTTTCTGTTCCATTCAAAATTCCCGGTTTAGATTTGCTGTGATTTGCCAGTTTTGAGAATTGAAATCGAGGCTACTAATAACCTGGTGGTTTCTGCGAATGGAACGCGTATGTTTTCCGACCGGTTTGTCTAATTCGAAAAATACCGTTCCATTCGACATTCGAAATTTTCGAAACTTCTAACCGGTCGTGTTGGTTGAATGGAAAGCGCCCCAGGATACATTCAGTATTCCAGTTGCTAAAAAATCCCAGTAAACGTGATTTGTAGTGATCATTCTTATTCCGGAATACGGTCAATCGAACGCACCCTAAACCGCCAAGGTAAACCTGACTAGATAACCCCATGGGTTTTCTGTCTCCTAATTAGCTTGAGTGAATAACCAAGCACGCGGTCTGTATATACAAATATCAGACCGAGGTATTTCTGTACAGACCGACCCGTAGGGTTGGTCTGTGCAGAAAGACCAAGGTCTGATATTTATCTGTACAGACCGAGCAAGCGAAGTTCATAAGCTGTTTATTATATGGCTTCTTCTAAGAAAAAAATTTCTCATTTATTAGTCAATTTTCACTTCCGGTACCGCGCGCGCACGACCTCAATTCCCGTCTTTTTATAATTTATGCGATTATCGATTACAAGAACTAAAAATCACACCAGAACTTCGAAGGTCTTTTTTCTGTTGTAAGATGATTCTTTCTTGTATAAAATCATTTAAAATCAAGAACAAAGTTTGTTCACAGTGCTCAGAACAAATTTAATAAAGAATCAGCAGCTCTTTTGTCTAACAGACAAAACACCTAATAATGGTACACTTTGAGCGACATAACTGTTTTTGTTTACAACATGATGATTCGTCACGCGACTTGAAAAGCCGATTCCTCGGAACTGACAGAACTTAAAAGTCTGCAAAGATATAGTCTTCATCATTGTGGTATTTAGGGCCCCGACTTACAAACAACAACATTTATTGTCTCAAATAGTAATTGGCGGACTTACATGTGTTTTCCTACATCCGGGACCTTTCTATCCCATGATGCAGTGCGTACACCACATCTCCCCTCTACTTAGTATTAATGTTCTTCTAAATCAATGTTTGTATAGAAGTTCTCTTATATGACCATATTGTCAGGTCAATGTAATAAAGGTCAAGTAAACTATCCTTAATAATATAGAGTCAACACATATCTCTAAAACCTAAGCTTGTGTACCTATAACCTCACTAAGAATGCACGTAATCTTTCATCCAGGTTGGTGCTCGCCTCATGCGCGCAGGTCGTATAGAATCTGAGACGCTTGGTACAGGATCAAGCACAGGTGTTGGATCCTTTACCGTTGTATCTGAAATAGTCTCAGGATTGTGTGGTATTACTTTCTCACTCTCTACACTCTTGGGTTGCACATCTTCTTGCTCTTCAGTGGCCTTTCCAACCTCAGGCTCAATGAATCTCTTCATGTGCGCCACGTTCCTCGTTTTGCTCCTTCCATACTTCATACTTCATACTTCATACTTTATTTATCTTTCCTTAAAAAGGCTTTTCAAAGACAAAATACAAATACAATACAACTACAGTGTACATGATAATTTGAATTACATCTATTAATTTAACCTATTTTGAGTTTGATATAATTTGCTCTTCAGCTTTCGCTTGAAACTTAAAACGTCTTTACTTAATTTCAGTTCATTATCTAGTGAGTTCCATATTTTTACTGTTCTGTAATAAAAACTTCTCTGACCACTCGCAGATTTGAATAAGGGGATTTGTAATAATTGCGAGTTTCGAGTTTCACGACCACTAATATTGAAGCGCTTCGTGAATTTAGATATTAAATAACCTGGTGCGGAATCAGTCATACATTTGAATGCCAGAGTGGCACTTCTAAAATACACTAGCTTATCTACTGGGAGCCAATTTAGCTCTTTTAGTATAGGTGTAATATGGTTATACTTTTTGGCCCCGCTAACAATACGACAGGCATAGTTTTGACATGATTGTAGCTTACGTATGTTTCTATTAGATGTATTTGCCCATACATTCGAGCAGTAAAGCAACTTACTAAATACTAATGTATTAATAACAGTAATTAAAGTGTTCTTATTAAACGCGTGTTTAACACGGTTTATTTGTGCTAGTCGAGAAAAGCATGAAGAAACGGTCTTAGTAATGTGTTCGTCGTAGGTTAAGTTCGTGTCTAAGATCACGCCCAAGTCTTTGGCACTGGATACTGGTAATAACAGCTCCTTTCCTAGCAATGAAATCTTAAAATATTCTAGTTCAGCTATCTTCTGTTTACTACCAAATACTAAGAGTTTAGTTTTATCTGGGTTTAATAATAAGCGGTTCTGACAGCACCACTTGCTGACGTTAAATAAATCTTCTTCTATATCAGTTATTGTAGATGTCCTCTCTCTCAGATTGAATGATATAAGTAGTTTGGTGTCGTCCACATAACTCGTTGCAATACATTTCTGTGGTACAGAGGTGAGATCATTCGTATATATACTGAATAGGAGTGGTGCCAGTATGCTCCCTTGAGGCACGCCGCTGACCATAGTAAGAGGCTCAGATAGGGCTGAGTTAATTCGGACAACTTGTCGTCTGTCACTCAAGTAGCTACGAAACCAGTCTGTGCATGAAGGTGAAGCCCCTACATCTTGTAGTTTAGAGATCATCAGTTTGTGGTCGACGCTGTCGAAAGCCTTACTCATGTCTAAAAGAACCAGAGCAGTTAGTTTTTTGTTGTCAATGGCCTGGAGAATCTTGTCTGTTGTTTCAATGACAGAAGTTTCTGTAGAGTGAAATTTCTTGTTTCCACTTTGGTTATTTGACAGCCTTCCCTTTGATATGAGATATGATGTAAATTGATTGTGGACGATCCTTTCACAGACTTTCGATAATATTGGTAGGAGCGAAATCGGTCTATTTTTATTCGCTTGTTCATAGTCTACATCTTTAGGTATTGGAGTAATTTCAGCTAGTTTCCATTGTGCAGGGAAGGTGTTGGTGGCTATTGAAGTGTTTGCAATGGAAGTAAAAACTGGGAGAATAGGGCCTAGGCAGTCCTTAATTATACGGATCGGAATCTTATCAATCCCTGGAGCTTTGTTAGAGGGCATAGATAATATTATATCCTCGACGTGTTTACAAACAATGGGGCTCAGTGAGAATTGTTCGCATGTTTGGTATTCTCTTGGGATGAAGTTATCGCTGCTTCCTGTCACAATATTGTATTCATTGGCCAGCGATTTGATATTCTCGATGGTAGTTTGACCGACAGAAACGAAAAACTTATTGAATTCGTCAGCAACAGTTTTATCGTCTTTGCTAAAGATACGCTGTGATTTAGACTTGTTTGGTATGCAGTGACGGATTGTTTTCCAAATACTGTTGGTGTTGTTTGGATTTTTCTGTATCTGCTCAGCGACAAAATCCCTTTCTGCAATTCGAATTTCAAGTTTTACCTCCTGTCTGAAGAACCTATATGTCGTCCATGCCAAGGGATCATTTGTTTTCTTAGCTGCTTTATGCCATTTATCACTTGTCTTCATTAATCCACGGATATTGTCAGTAACACATGGGTTAGGTTTCCCGCGAACTTTAAAAGTTTTGACAGGTGCATGTTGTTCAAGAATATCGTTGAATAATGTATCAAATACATAGAGTTTGTCGTCAACATCGTCGAAAATATCCACAATGGACCATGGTACTAAGGAAATATCCCTGTCGAATGCCTCAGGCTTATAGTGTTTAAAGCTTCTAGTAGTAATGTACACTGGTTTGGTGCGCATTTGTTTCAGTTTGAGAGTGATATAAATTAGGTCATGATCACTGACTGAGCTTTGTAACACTGCGGCCTTTTGCACTTGCTTCGTGTCAGATGCAAGAATAACGTCCAGAATTGAGCTAGAGGACTCAGTAACCCGGGTTGGCGTGGTTATGAGCTGTGTTACATTGTAAGAGCTACAAAAGTTATTAAGGGCTTTATAACCAGCCGTATCCATGCTCGCCATGTCACAGTTCAGGTCTCCAAGTATGTATACAGGTACATTATAAGACGAAGCATAAATATAATTATCTGTAAGGTCCATATCGAAACAGCTCAAAGAAGTGTCTGGGGGTCTGTAGGTTGTACAGATGATGAAGGATTTCAGGTTTCTGACTTGTATTTTTAGCCATAATTGGTGGAAACCAGAAGGCGCGATTTGTGAGATGTTGGTCAGAACCTCTGTTTTGTAGGTCCGCAAAACGTAGGCGCAAATGCCGCCGCCTCTCTTGTTTAGGCGGTCGATACGGTAAATATCGTACCCTGGTACTTCAATTTCGAGGTCGGTTACAGAGTTATCAAGCCAGGTCTCGGATATTGTGAAGATGTCGAACTTCTTGTCAATTATTGTCTCCTTCAATTGAATATAGTGGTCTCGACATTTGAGAGATCGTGCATTCAAGTGAGCGATCGTGACATTATTTCCAGTTTGTTTTCCAATTTTACTAGGTCCTGGGTTAAGTTCTATGTCGTGAATAAGCTGGATAATCGGCCGGAAAGATGCTGTTGAGTTTCCATAATATGCGGTAGCAGCTTTGGCTCGTTTCACGTGGTCCCTGGCGGTTAGAACTGTCCGCGGCCATTTTGCTCCAAAAAAAGCGAGTTCGTAACACTTCGCTGGTGAATAATTGTAGATGGAAAAACATATTCCAGGTTGTTCTTTAGCAGCAGAGGACTTATGGATACCATTTTTGGCAAAAATAATCCACTGGAAAAGTAGTAAGCCAAATAAAACTCGGAACGTAAGGTAGTAACGTCCAGACGCCATGGCCATTATTATGCTAATTCCATCCTTTGAATCCTTTTGTAGCGTAAGTTCAAACGTTGTAATTTACAGCGCGCGCTGCGAGAACGGTTATGTTCGGGCTCGAGCAATCTTCATGCTCTTCGAAATTCAAATATGTATGAGAAATATACAAACCAAAAAATAACCGTTTGGTCAGGATGAAGTGAAAAACTTAAAACAAAATAAAAATAATGAACCTAATGAGATGAAAGTTGACTCTAAATAATGGTTTAAAATGTAGAAATAGAAAGAAACTGAGTGTTGTAGTGTGAAAATAAACTAAACGGAGTATGAGAAAGATAATGACGGAATGGAAAGTTCAATACAAACGAAAATGTACTAGTGTGAGCACAGGTAACCCAAGCTCTGTAAGTGGCTTTATTTACTAACATTTGTTTGGATTTTTTTTAGTCATTAATATTGAATAAAAAGCGACAATACTTACAGCATGTGTATATTTGTCCATGGGATGTCTCTAGTTGCAATTTCAGCGTTTTTCGGCAAGTTTTGATCCCAGCAGTTCTGCTAACATCCCATGGACAAATATACACAATGCTGTAAGTATTGTCGCTTTTTATTCAATATTAGTGACTAAAAAAAATCCAAACAACTGTTAGTAAATAAAGCCACTTACAGAGCTTGGGTTACCTGTGGTGTGAGAGTATAATAACTGATGAGTAAACGTAGGAAAATAGGAATTAGAAAACTAGTAATAAATGAAAAAGTAAAGAAAATGTAAACGATTAAGCAATGTACTGATGTATTAAGACCGCAGAACAATAAATTAAGAGCGCAACGAAGAAGGAAATGGAATTATAAGTAAAACAGCTAGAAGATGCCGACCAGCGAAATAGAAAACTGAATTTTAAAGTCAAGAATATAGAGAAAGCACTACCAAAATACACCAGATATGTCAAACTAACCTTTAGACGTAGATGTACGAGCTGAAGTTAAGAAAAAGTAAACATTGTAGCAGTAAAAAATAAGATTTGAAGAGCTTAAAAAGACCATAACCGTACTCCATTAGCGCGCGGATACCGTCAGTGTCTTCCATGAGAACAGCATATGTACGGTCCAGGCTCATAATTTGGTGACAATTCGTTCTCCTCTCGATATTGCTTCAAGAGCACTTGATCACCTTCGTTGATGGTGCTGTGTTGCGCTGAATTTCTCTCATCAGCATACTCCTTTTGGCGTAGTTTTGCACGGGCGTCTCTCTCCCTCAAGAGTTGTTGACATTCTGCCTCCATGGCCCGGTCGCTCCGCACTCTAAGTTTCGGAAGCTTATCGCGGAACTTCCTTCCCATCCGCAACTCCGCTGGTGACATTCCGGTCACGGTGTGAGGTGTTGTCCTGTATTTGAATAGGAAGTCCTCCACAGCTCTCTTCCAATCTTTTCCCTCCAGCTTGGCGATTCTCACAGCCTTCAGGAGAGTCTCGTTGCACCGTTCAACTTCCCCGTTACTCTGAGGCCAGTATGGAACACCTTTGTTGTGTACTATTCCAAGATAGTCCAAGAACCCTTCAAATTCTTTGGATGCAAAGGGTGGTCCATTGTCGCTACGGACGCTTTCCGGTAGACCGTGTGTCCTGAACATTGCCTCCATACACTTTATCACATGTTGCGCGTCTGTTTTCTTCACTAGAACTACCTCCGGCCAACGCGAGTAGTGGTCTACTACTACTAGGAGATGATCGCCTCCTGATACTTCAAGAAGGTCGACTGCAATGTCGGTCCATTGACCCTCAGGTAGTCTTGTTGATGGGATGGGCTCTGGCTTGGCTCTTTGTCCTACAAGCTGGCATGGGTGGCATGCTCGTATCACTTGTTCGACTTGCTTGTGCATCTGTGTGCCACCAGACTTTTTCTCGCAACCTGGCCTTGGTACGAACTATGCCTTGATGTCCTTCATGAGCTAACCTGACAGTACGTTTCCACAGATTCTCAGGCATGACAATGCGATTTCCTCTCATCACCAGCTGCCCCAGGACCCATAACTCATCTTTGAGAGCCTTGTATATGGTACCTTGTAGACGAAACCAGTTTCCTGTGGTCACTGCTTCACGCACCAACTGCACTGTAGGGTCTTCTTTTGAGGTTTCTTCTACCTGCCTGGGCACTAAAGCTGCAAGCACTGCCTCACTTGCGATGCTATAAGCATATTCTTCCGTCTTATCAACATCTTCATCTTCAGTTTGACCCACCGGAAGTCGGCTTAGAACATCCGCGGCGTTTTGTTTGCCTGGTATGTATCTCACGGTGTATCTGAACTGCTGGAGATACAGTAACCATCGCTCTATCCTGGCAGAGGGTGATTTTGCGCTTGGCCGCCCAAGTACAATGACTAGAGGCTTGTGGTCTGTGCAGACCTCGAAGTCGATTCCGTACAAGTAAAGGTAAAACTTCTGACATGCCCACCTGACGGCCAAGGCCTCTCTTTCGAACTGTGAGTACCTTGTCTCGACTAGCGTAAGCTTTCGGCTAGCGTAATAGATGGGCCTATACGAACCATCTTCTTGCTTCTGTTCAAGTATTGCCCCTAGGCCAATGGGTGATGCATCTGTTATGATCCGGGTTACCGCACCTTGCTTGTGGTAAGCCATCACCGGTGCTTGGGTGAGCTGAACCTTAATCTCTTGGAACGCTTTTTCCTCTTTGTCGCCCCACTTCCACTGGGTACCTTTGCACGTTAAATCCCACAATGGTCCCGACATTGTGGCAAAATTGGGGATGAACTTTGCGCAGAACTGGACTGAACCAAGGAAGCTTCTCATCTCTGACTGGTTATGGGGTCTTGGAGCCTCGACGATTGCCTTCACCCGCTCGCTTGACGCTTTCAGTCCTTCTCCACAGAGTATGTCTCCCATGTAGGTCATGCTTGTGACGCCAATCTCACACGTTTGGTAGCTGAGTGTCAATCCGTTTTCTTCCAGCTTACACATGACTCTTTCAAGGTTCTCGTCGTGTTCCTTGTCATTTGCACCAACAACTCGCACGTCGTTATGGATGTTGTGTGCACCTGGGCAATCTTTGATGATTTGCCACACCATCTGCTGGAATTTCTCAGTCGCCATATTCACACCAATCAGCAAGCGTTTCTATCTGTACAGACCATTTGGTCCAGCAAATGTTGTAATGTCCCTAGAGTCGGGGTGGAGCTCGACTTGGTGAAATGCCAAGTGCTAGTAGTAGTAAACGCGTAGGAATCATCATTTGTCACTGAATCTTGATCACCAGCTTGGCCTTCATGAACATTGTGTACACCCTCGCGTGAGCTTTGTGAATCCCTTCGCCCTCTTCCTCGACTCTTCTCTCGACCACGTCCACGACCACGACTTGAACTGCGGTCCTGTGCTTGCTTGGAGTGGCAGCAGACCTGGAAGTGACCCATATTTCCACACTTCACACACTTGTGTTCACGGGAAATACGACAATCTTTGCTTAAGTGTCCCACTTTGTCACACTTCCAACATTTTCCTTTGAATTTTGTCGAACTGTCATATTTGTGACTGGTTTTAACACTGTTTACTTGACTCTCGGGCATGAGAGTGAGTGCCTCTTTGTCATGGTACTGACTAACAACTTCTAGTAGTTTACTTAGGGTCAATGAATCTTCGCGATACAATTTTGATTTTAGGGGTTTGTCTTTAATGTACGAGATTACATGATCTCTCACCTGGTTGTCTTTTTCCTCCCCGTAATCACAGTGCTCTACCAGGGTTTTCAGGCGTGTCACGAAGTTGTTTATTGTTTCACCAGGGTTTGGTTTCGTTGCTAGAAACGTCTGTCTCACCATGGGGATATTTTTCTTCAGTTTGAAGTGTTCTGACAGACAGTCCATGGCCTTCGTATAATCTTTGGCTTCTCCTGTAACGGGACTCGGGTATGTTTTGAAAACATCTCGCACTCCTGGTCCAGCAATATGCAAGAGGAGGGCTCGCTTTTGTGTCACGTCAGCAACTCCCGAAACGGCTACGTACAGCTCGAATTCCGCTTTCCATATTCGCCATCTTTGGGCCAATGTCGCCGGTTCGCCCACAGCATCGAACGGTTTCAAACCCGGTAAACCGCTTAAACATACCGCCATTTCCTCTCTTTTATCTTCTTTAACTCTTGGATGGCCCTCGGTGGTATTACGGGCGTTTTCTTTTTTATCCTCGTCGCCAAATGCGGTATTTAGGACCCCGACTTACAAACAACAACATTTATTGCCTCAAATAGTAATGGCGGACTTACATGTGTTTTCCTACATCCGGGACCTTTCTATCCCATGATGCAGTGCGTACACCACAATCATCACGCCGTTTTCTCTTATCTTCTTGGATGAAGTTAACTTGGCCATGAAAAAAACCTGAAAATTGCAGCCAACGACGCTGCGTACACCGGAAAAGAAAGACGACTGCATGGCTCGTGTTTACTTCGGAATTTGCTGAGAAAACCGTATTGTTGGAGGCAATTTGGCTCTCGGTCGTTAATGAACTGGAAATCTGCAGCAGATTCTCTTTGTTGACGGCATGGAAAGTTTCTGGTACTCTGCTGAAGGCTAATGACATTTGTTGTTTCTCACCAGCCGACTTGTAGGACTCAGTGCAGGCTAGCTTTCGGTGCTTTTATGCCCGCTAAGTTGGGCGATGAAATTCTCTCGAATATCAGCATCCAAGAGGAAAGAGCCTGGAAATGCTGGTCTTGCGAACAGAATGGTTGGCGACTTTGGCTCTAGGCTCGGTTTCCAGCCGTGGGGGTTTCGGTGAGCCCGCGATCCTCTCCCCACTCACGGCTGGGCGCGCGAGCTGAGACATTGTTGGTTTTTAGCCAATCAAAAACTTGCCACTGAAATCCTGTCGCTGAATTGATTTGCATAATTTACATTGTAAAGTTTGGAAGCCGGACCAAAGGCTTTCGATTGCTGTTCCAAAATGCGTTTAAATTTGCTCTGGAAAAGTTTGGTTTCGAAGAATTCAAGGATTCACACAAGGAAGCAGTAAGAGAGTTAGTTTTCGGGTGAAGACACTTTGTCAGTAAACGCACTGGCTCTGGAAGTCACTTGAGAAACCGTCAGCTCAAAGGTCTCGAAGTTCGTAATGTTCAGTCATTTCTCATTTAACTTTACCGATGCAAGACCAAGGTAGCCCGGCTATTCTTACTTCAAAGAAAATTAGTGCTGCCTTTATCGGAGAAGAAAAGACGGACGAGTCCATATTAAAAGAGTTTATGGAAGAGAGGAAATCACGTCTGACGCAGGCCATGTTTACGCGTTTAACTCTGCAATCACAATTCACTTGAAAATCGCTGCATCAAATGAGTTTTACAATTCTTCAAGTCCTATGTACTAAGTTTGTACAATTTATGTCTCCAAGACATACTCTACACAAGTACTAAGCGGGAATACTCGACTCTAGCTCAGTGTTCCGAGATGGCATCTGAACTTAATTTTTATCCCCGTATAAAATTTCGGCTTTTAATTTCTGTCATCTAGTGTCAACAAATAAAGTAGCCTGGTTTCAACAGCCGGGCTTTCCTTTAAAACTTGGACTGTGAACATGAGAGCTAATAATAACAGGTATTAAATAAAACCTTTACCTACGTCGAATTAATTTCACACTTGGAGTTTTAGTTTAAAGAATTCCAATGTGTTTTGAAAGTTTACACGTAATCGAACCTACGCTACACGCAAATGTATGTATTTTGTTCAGAAAATGTATTAAAATTTGATAAAACTTTTTCAGAGTTGAGAACGAGCCCCTCAAAGTTGGCCCCGCGAAGACCTGGGCGCCGCCATTTTGTTCACATTAAATCCTGTGACGTTTTTTACGTCACTTCGTCTTGCGGCTAACTTGTAGCGACTTGTTTTCTTTGTAGAACTTTCACACGCTCGGAATTAGAGTAGATTTTCATCGATATGGCAGAGCAACAAAAGGCGACTACCGAGCTAGTGCAAAACTGGTGTTGTGCTATGATGTAAAGATTCGCTGTGTGTTTTTGTATGGAACTTGTCAGCCTTAAACGCAAGACTAAGGTAGATTATGACAATATTGATATTGGCATTGCTTTCGAAACTTATGTATTATTGGAGCTATATAATTTGCGAGTTATCCGGTTCGATCTGTACTGACTGCATGGCTTTGTGCAACTGAAACGAAACGGGGGTTTCTTGGTGTAGCAAGGCACCACATGACGTCATTCTTTCCCTCTCTTGAATATTCATTAAAAATCACCAAATGACATCACGTGTGACACCAGCACAAGAGGAAGACCTTTCCCAATAATTCTAAGTCTCAAGTCGTTGTCCCACTGTCCAAGGACAACGGGACAACCACTTCGTCGAAATAATTCTAAGTCTCAAGTCGTTGTCCCACTGTCCCTGGACAACGGGACTACAAAATGTTATGCATACTAATGAGTATAGCTGAGAGGCCGGGACAACGGCCGGGACATCCACTTGGAATAAGTCTCTAGTCATTTTCCCTTAACGATATATGTGAAGGGCAGGGACAACGGGACAACCATTTGGAATGAATTTTTTTTCAAAGTCGCTGTGAGTAATATATGATAATAACCGAGAGACTGGCCCAAGAGCACCTGGTTGGAATTCAATATTTGATGGAATGAAACATGTCATTTAGGCTGCTCTCTGTACTCCCGTCTTCAATCGCTGTACTTTCTGAATTTGCACCTTTGGAACAGCGCGAGTGCATTTTCACCGTTTAGTAGTGTAAAGTGACCACCTCATTGGAAAAACAATTATGCATTACCTTAACATGTAACCTTGACTCTTTTTTTAGTTCAGCCGGAAAACAGTCGACGTAACGTTCACTGATATACATGTAACATATCAAAGGAACATTTCTTGTAAGTTAAGCGTTCAAGGAATATTGTCGAGTTCAAAGCTTCTTTGATCGCTAAATTAAACAACTAAGTTACATTTGAAATCTTTGAAAAGTGGACAGCTGCAACTTAACAACAGTTTGAAATTGAAAACCATACATCAGTCCATGTGATGTTCGCTGTGGGATTGGAAAACATGCACCATCTTAAATTGTTGCTTTCATGATGCGAAACTCATTTCCACCTGTTTTTTCAGTAATGCACCAAAAAGATCTCCCTCTTTTTCATGCTGCCTTTGTTTCGCCCTGATTTCTGCCTCCGATCGAATTGCCAAGGGAAATCCTTGCAAGCTTTCCTTACCAGCAACGAAACGAGCCAAAATATTGAAAGCCTCATGCAGCATGGCAGTAGTAACCTGAATTCGTTGATCACGAAAGTGGTGCACTAGAGATATAAATGTGCAGTGCTCCAGGTCAGTCCAACTGCCGAATCTAAATGATTCTTTCCTATCGATCATGAATGCTTTCGCAGATTTGATCCTGGTTTTCGTGTCGTGCATAGATCGTTTCCTCGACTTTTTTGTATCACAAGTGGATGATCGACACCCGTAAGTATTGCCACAGTTGTTGCAGTGGCATTTCACAGAACATCCACTCCCACTATTATAGCACTGGCATTTAGTGGACCATTTCCCGTTGACCACCACACATCTCTGTTTCTCCCTGTCTGACCTGTCTCTTCCACGACCACAGCGGCATCCCTTAGGCTCCGCGAATTCCTCGAAAGGAGGGATGACTTGATCCTGAATTAGTGGCAGACATTTACTTGGACTGCATGCTGCGACTGCGTCGTAGTGGCCCGATCCAGACTGATTAAACGCCACGTACACAGGAGCAGCTTGAGGAATTACTTCCCTGGGTGTCAAGATAACGACAGGAAAGTTCTCAATGGAGGTGGACAGAACAATGGGAATTTGAATGACGTTTGCTAGTGACAAAGCCATGGCATTTCCAAGTTCTCCATCGTACACTCCGTTGTCTTCAAATCGTCTTATGTCCTCTGATGTGCCATCCCATAGATTGCGGAGCATATAGTACGCTTCATTACCTAGCCACTCCGACACCATCAACTGTCTAAGAAGGCGAATAGCTTCATTTTTTGTAGAGCCATACTCGACCCTATGAGGTTAAGATACCGTGTGACATCGCTCCCAGGGTTAGCCGAGAGACGCTGTATAACATCAAAGTACACAGACGACAAAAGACAGTCACCATCACCTGCAACTTCTACTCTAGCAAATCCGTACTCCGACAGTACTTTTTCTAGTCGTTCAGTGTGTTCGCCGCCTCCTTCATCCGCTCCAAATTCCTTTCGGTGTAGAATCTGCGTTACAGAATCCATAAAACCGATATCCCTCGTATAAAACGAGTGGGTTTTTGACAAATTTCCCAGGGCTTGTATTACCTGAAGTTTGCACACTCAGGCCATTGTAGAGTATATTGAGGATGCAACGTCGTGATAAGTCCACTTCGTTTGGTTGGATTTCGTCTTCGTCGGATGACATCTTTAGCATTAACACAGAGGCGAGATCTGAAGTTGTGGAACGTTCATTGAAGGCAGTTCCAAGGGTCGAATCGTTGAGTACATGGGTCGCTGACACACCAATGCCAAAGGTCTCTGATGATGATGTCACATTATCTGCTGCCATACAGATTTTGCCAAGAGCCTGTTCTTTCATGCAGTGGACTCTGTGTACAGTGACGGTTACATCCTTTCCCTTTTTCTTCTGATTCCAAGAATGGAAAAATGTCGTAACCAGAGCCACAGCTAAGAGGACACTTATTCGATTCCGTTTGAGTTCTTTGTTTAGGGATCTGTGTTTCGTAAAAAAAAGTATTATCTCTTATTTGCCTACTAAATTTAACTAAGGTCAATGTTTCAAGACAGTTTAGCAGCCATGGCAAGTTCAAAGTCGATTTTATGCACGATACATCAACTCTAACCGAGTAAATCCGTAGACCGAGTCAATTCCGAGTCCGAGTCAGATCCGAGTCCGAGTCAAATGACCGAGTCACAGTAGGCAGTTGTTTACTTGTGAACTCTAGCCGTAGGTGAGCAAGCTCTGGTCATTTACTGACACTAATTTACTCTCGGAAATGGTTAGTTCATGTACAATAATATGCGACCTCGTCTGTGATGTAATAATCGAGTTTCGTGTTCTCACGGACGAGCTGGAACGCCGAGCCTCCCCCGTTTCTTCCTCCGTTTACTAGTTGAGGCTGAAAGCTATTGAATGATCCCGAACGAGATGTATAAATCCCGAACGAGCGATGTCTAACCACGTGCTCGCTGTTTCGCGCGAGATTACGAAACTTGCCTTTTTTCGCACGAAAAGGATCACCGTGGCCGTGCGAATCAGTTCATCGGCTCGAGTGTTCGAATCTCGGCCTGTCCTTGGGCAGGGAGTTTTCTCGATCTACGAAAATGTTCTTTTTATGCCTAAAGAAATATGAAATCAACTTATATAATCAACCTACATTATGTGTAGAGTGTATTTATAGAACTTTGCGCGTGCTTGGCGAGATTTCAGACTTTTCCTTCACCGAACGCGGCAGCTGTTGGAATTCTCTTTGAAAGGCTTTGCAAACAAAAACGAAAACCATGCACGAGAAGATTACCAAACTGAAGTGTAGCCGAAAGGAGGGAAAATAAAAAACTAAGAAAAATGAGTGACTCGGTCATTTGACTTGGACTTGACTCGGACTCAGATTTGACTCGGTCAACCGGCGTACTCAACAATAACCCCGCTTATCCCTCGAGAATATCAAATCGCTTCCCGTCTTGTACTGTAATAAAATTACTGAAATATAAAAACATTTAAAAACACTACAGTGTTATTTGTTTTAAAATGTTTCGCGGATCAAATGACTGCATGCGCTTTTAACTTCAAGCAACATATAAATCCCCAAAAGCAACTGATACAGCTATTCAATTAATGTAGTCTGTGAAATAGGGAATAAGGCATCAGGGAATAGGTTATTATAGGCATTGTTAAAACCGTAAGCTAAGTCGACGAAGTAGTCCAGGTTGTTTAACTCGTAATCATAATTCATTTCGGTCTGGGAATACCCTAATATCCTATTCCCTATGTCATGTCCTCAATTCCCTATCTGCCAGACAACATTAATTGAAATATTTAGCTGTTGTCGGCTTATCTTCTTTTACATTCAATTCAAATACAAAGCTACCGATGCTTCTAGACAAATGTTTTATAATCTCGTGAATACTTTGACTAAATGTATACTTGCACGTATACCTCTGATCTGCTGAGCATGCAACAAACTCCTCTCCACATAACATTCGTAAAACTTAACATTAGAAAAAAAAAATATGCTTAAACCTATTATTCCTATGCAGACCTTATTATACTGCCTTTTATGAAAACCTTGTCAATGTGAACTAATCCAGTTAAATACCACTAGCCCTCAGCATTCAGCCCTATGTAACCCTCTGAACCAAACATGTTGTACATGGCTTAATGTTGTATATGGCTTAAGGTTCGAGGTATTTAACACTTCATACACTCTAGCTCACTTCCTCCCATCTTCAACAGATTCAGCTTTAATATCGGAAACTTTTCGCACAAAACATAAACAGTTCTAAATGCTAGGTTTCCTCTTGATAAAGAGCGTGTTGAACAATATTCGTTCACCATCTTCAAAAGTGTAACACGTGTGTGCATTGCTTAAAGTGCATATGAGCCCTAGCCAGTTATCTTTGATATCGTTTGTACATGAAGTGAATAGTCCAACGGTAGAATATTTCTTGATTTGGGTGTTGCGTCTACGAGATATAAAGGTTTATATTTCCAATATGCTAATGATGTGATGTCATCACCGACATTTGCTGAATTTCTTTGTCCTTGTGAATTAATCTATTTTCTAATTTAGATTTTTTTTTTGGTAAAATCACTTTGATAAGCTTCAAATATAACTTAGAATTTAAAAATAGGTAATTTGTCTCTACCAGCATGCTTTTGTATAATAAGTGATGTCGGTGATGACATCATATCATTAGCATATTGGAAATATAAATCTTCATATCTCGTAGACGCAACACCCAAATCAAGAAATATTCTACCGTTGGACTATTCACTTCATGTACAATTGATATCAAATATAACTGGCTAGGGCTCATATGCACTTTAATTATTTATTAATTGCCTATTTATTATGACGTCACATCAAAACAATCTATTGTTTTAAACAGCAAAGCATCATGGTCTAGTGAAGGGGATAGAAGTACTAAAACTCATAAAGGACTGGGACCGAGTGGATATGTTATCGAGTTCAAAAATATTTAAAAAACCCACGTTGACCGAGTTTGAAGATGTGATATAAAGTGGTAAGCTGTAGTGCTAAGTGTGCACGCCCTACGAGTTTGAAGATGTTTGAGTAAATAAGAACTGAATAGCAAGCTTTTGAAAATCACAAAAATAAGAGAATTCAGTAGGGATACTGAGCTCTCTTAAATTTTCTGTTTTGTGAAAGCTCCTCACCTTGTTAATACTGATCCAAGCAGTTCCCAAACTCATTGAAAGTTAATATTTTAATTCAAATAAGTTTATATTGAATGCATACTCGGTTCCAGTCCTTTTTTAGTAATGCAACACACACATAAATCGCACAAAACAATTTTTTTGAAAGCTCACCTATGCATATTTTCATTTAGATTCGTTCCGATACCAACAGGTATGTTAGATAAGCAACCTTTGCTAATATGCTTCTCCAGCTTATCGATTTCCTTCTTTGCATCATCTGTTATAATAGGATTATTGCCTGCAGAAACTCCTTCCCACTTTCGACGGAAATCCTTCATATTTTTCAACAGAGCATCAGGTTCAGGAGTTGGTTGCGTGCGTTCGTCACCTTTATCTCCGTTTGCACGAAATATTTGACTATAATCATTTAAGCAACGCCAAAAGTATGGGTGTCTGGAGGGCATTGCTAAGCCAAGCCTTTGAATGGCATGAAATATGTCTAGTTTTATAAGAACATCTGTTCCAAATGTTCCCTGTAATTTAGCTCGCCAGTAACAACAGTTATCGATGCATATACCCTTCAGTTGTGTTTGTTGCTGTCGCGGTCGATAGTTTAATCTGATCAGAATGTTTTCTATTTTCGCATATGCTTGGCCATATGCTAACTGCCAAGTCAATACTTCTCCTAATTCGTTCATAACCGCAAAAAGTGAGTCATACTGCTTGATCCACTTTCCATCTCTCATTACTCCAATATTACTTGCAACTTTGAAGGTGTGATCGCAGGAAATCCATGTAGCTGATAGCTTCCTCATTTCAGCATGGAATAGCTGCTCATTTTTCGAGAAATAATAAACGAACAGCTGTGATAATATATCATTGCTGAGTGGAATATCATTGCTGAGTGGAATATCCTTGTAATCAGGGTAGGTAATATCAGCATCCGTTAAAGGCCGATGTTCTGAACAGTCCCGCGAAGAAACACGAGCCCAAAATCGTAGTTGATTGTTCATGTATTTATCTGACCGCATTTCACTCAGAACATGTTCGATTTCTAGAAATGAGAGACCATTTTTCACAAACGTTGGAATGAGCAAGAATAGCTCCCTTGTTACACCAGCTTTATGGAAGAGAACAAATGGGACAATACCACTTTCCTGAAACCGACAATAATACGTGGATCGCTTCCAACAAAGCTGTGCCGCGAATTCAATGAACAATGGTACACTTTTGTTACAAGTAGGCAGATGTCGTTCACATGGTGAATGGTTCGCGGATTTCGACGTTCACGACTTCCATCGGTCCATTCTCTGCCTTGCAAAATTCCTGTACAGCCATCTTCGCAGCAGGCAATCCCACCTTTAAAATGCCAAGGAAATTGGACATCAGGCTCCCATATTATCAAAGAGGGCAAAATATAATCACTTGAATCGAGTGATTCTGGACGGCTTGTCTCGATGTACACAAATGAAGGAACAGGAATCGGCAAATAACAAACCCGCGAGTGATGTTGCACGACTTCTTTAATGTAGGCAACCGTACTTTCCTCTAAAGAGCACACTGATTGCGGACATATATATAAAAGCCAACAAAACAAAAAACGAGTGAACTGCATTTGAAATCCCATGTTTCTTGAATGGTATTTTCTATCTCGTCACAGTCCTACAAATGACCGCCAATCAATGGCAGACATCTAGTACAGTTTGTTGTAGAATGTAGACTGGTGGTTTTCTGTGACAATGGAAACACAACAATCGTCTTATTTTGTACAGTTTAAATCTCTTCGGCTTTGTAGTTCTGTACGACTGAAACACAACATTTATTTCGCATTCTTCTATAAAACTATAGTAGTAAATATGTCATTGGAAGCATGGTCAACATGAAAATGAACAGGAAGAACATCAGTTATGTACTTCCCAGTCAATGTAACAAGCAGTTTTAAAATTATGTATTTCGCATAATTATAAATTGGCGCGAAAAGCATGCAGTCCCCAATATGATTGTCATCTGCCACATGTTACTTCATAAGAGCGACTTTTCATTGGTTGAATATAAAACCGGCGCGGCAAAATTAAATTCAAACGTCCTAAGCTCCTAACCTTCTTCGTTTCTCAATCATTCTGTATTAAGATCTCAACTTCATCCAACGAGTTAAAACAAAAATCAACGAAAGGAGTTTAAGGTACGTGGTTTATGGCTACTGGTCTACGTGAAGCTTTTCTTTTGTATTTCTTTAGTTGGAAAATCGAAACAGCTAAAGTTATTTAGAAGTGTTGTGATGTTGTCTGATTCACATATATGTATATAGCATGTACACGCATTTGCATCTTAGCTAGTAGCTAATATAACTATCAATATAACTTGCTATCTTAGAATGTAATCGTTATAATAGTTATTTCAACACAGATTAAGGGACCATCGACATGCTTAGTGCCCCGCTTAAAGTGCATATAAGCCCTGGCTAATCATATTTCTTACGAAGAGATTAGAGGACATAGACAAGAGGACATAGACAAAGTATTCCGGAATAAAAAGTTGATTTAATTTATTTGTTATGGTGTATTGGCCGTTCAAAGTTGCCCAAAAACGTGTCTTGGGTTGCCTGTGGACGAAGTGCGCTTTACAAAATTGGCACTGGGTCTAGTTTTGACGTCATCAACAGAACACGCTCGATGCGCCATTGCATTGAAGGCTTGCCGAATAAAGCTCTCCGAAACGCTTAGCGCGATTTTATCATCTTTCTCGGTTATCTATTCGATTATTTTGCAAATAAGCCAACTACCCGCGAAGAGACGAGTTCTGTTGATGACGTCACGTTTTATTCTCGTCCCAGTTCCCGAACATGCGCGGAAATTATTTTACATTTGGAAGTTTAGTCGCTAAAAAAATAATCAAAACATTTTTATTTTAAAATTTCGGAATTTTTTCCCTACCTTTTAAGGTCTAAGCTGTCAAAAAAACATAACTGGCCAGGGCTTATATGCACTTTAACACCAAAACATTTCTGGGAACGAGATTGGAGAAAAACTGCGGAATTTGAAATCCTTGTAAAGTCTTCATTCTCAGATTTTAAACATTACGTAACAAAGTATACGTTCAGCCCCCCCTTCCCACCCTTGGAATGGCTAAAAAAAGGTGCTCATTCCCTAGTAACCTTTACGTACCATAGATACTCCGGCGACATTAACGACATTAACATGATATTTCCATGTCAGATATTGATCTATGTGGACGCCAAGATATTTGAATGAGTCAGTTTGTTGTAATGGTGGTCACCCAATGTTATGTTTGATGGGTTTTTTCGTTTTTTGGGAACTTCCCAATTTGGGGAGCCGGGGTGGCGCAAGGTTTACAGGTTAGCCTCCAGTTTATTTTTATGTTATGTAAATAGAGGTAAGGAAACCAAAAGGGAATATTTTAAGAAATTAACTTATTAATTTTAGAAAATGAAGGAAAGTCTATAACAAGAAACATATAAGCAAATTAGTTATTTTAAGTATTGTTGTGACATTAAATAATGTTTTAACTTTTTGGAGAAAGAAAATTATTTTAAATCCTTAAGCTGATCAGGGAGTTCTTTCCAAAGGTCAATTGCTAAGAAAGAAATCATTTGTTTACCAGTATTTGTTTTCACACGTGACTTATATAGGTTTCGCTTAGCTGCATATCTGGTATTGTAATTATGTACATTACTTGCATATAGAAAGAAATTATTAAATATATTTGGCAACAGTCATTTATGCCACTGATAGGCGAATTTCAGGACATGTAGGCAATAAACATTATTTACTTTAAAAATGTCTAATAGATTTAGCAAGGGGAGGGCATTTTCAGTATTTTTTCCATAAGGTATTGCAAAACAATATTAATCTTACAACTTTGTTTTGTTTTATTTGTACTTTTTGAATATGAGTTTTGTAAGCGCTGCCCCAGGCCAGTGTAGACCTGTTCGTGGTAAATTCCGACATTTTGAAAGGGGTGCAAACATGGCGCGAAATACAGTGTTTGCATGGGAATCGATGGGAATTCGATGGCAAATAAAATCCGTAAAATCGAATTTATGAAATGTTCTTCAGATACAAACTTAAGATACCAGATAAAAGATTAACATATCGAAATTTGAGGGATGTAGCTGTGCTGGGAAACGTGCAATCGTGTTTGTAGTTTTCCATACATTTGTAAAAACGAGTCAAATTGTAGTTCGCTATGTGATGTGATGTTGTATTGTAGTTCGCTATGTGATGTGATATTGTAGTTCGCTATGTGATCATGATGTGATATTGTAGTTCGCTATGTAATGTGATGTGATATTGCAGTTCGCTATGTGATGCCTGATATTCTAGTTCGCTATGTGATGTGATGTGATATTGTAGTTCGCTATGTGATGTGATATTGTAGTTCGCTATGTGATGTGATATTGTAGTTCGCTATGTGATGTGATGTGATATTGTAGTTCGCTATGTGATGTGATATTGCAGTTCGCTATGTGATGTGATATTGTAGTTCGCTATGTGATGTGATATTGTAGTTCGCTATGTGATGTGATGTGATATTGTAGTTCGCTATGTGATGTGATATTGTAGTTCGCTATGTGATGTGATATTGCAGTTCGCTATGTGATGTGATATTGTAGTTCGCTATGTGATGTGATATTGTAGTTCGCTATGTAATGTGATATTGTAGTTCGCTATGTGATGTGATATTGTAGTTCGCTATGTGATGTGATATTGTAGTTCGCTATGTGATGTGATATTGTAGTTCGCTATGTGATGTAATGGGATGTGATGTGGTAATAAGGTTAGAATCCACGGAGTTGATCCAGACTACAGTGTGGATCCACGGCATTGATCCAGATTTAGATTTAGAGGACTACAAGTTTATTAGTGTAATTAACACTATTACGTACTATCCTCGGTAAATAAAGCCGTTATTATTGTTATTATTATTATTACTATTATTATTATTATAGACTAGAAACCAACATGGCAGCCATATATTTACACTGATGCATCATGGAGAGAACGAGCAGGACGTTGAACTACACGACCACTGTGGGTTACAGTTTGAGGTGCGGACACTGCGGGCGAGACGGGTGGTGGTGGGGGAATAACCAGTGGACAGTTTCAAAGGGGCCATGTCACAGTGGGGTCCTGGAGTCGTCGACATCAGCGATTCAGGGTCATCTGATGAAGTTTCCGTTGAGTTGAACGAAATGTGAGGCGATGGTGCCTGAGCCGTTAGTTCATTAGGCAATATTTTATCAGGAAGCATTGTATTGACGTTCGATGGAGACACAGTAGTGCTAAGAGGGGGAGCTGCTTGAATCTGTCTGTGATTTCGTCGGATGTGTCTTGCACCAGTCTAGATGTGTCTAGGACCAGCGGAGCCGATTACTTCGCCAGGAATCCAAACCTTGGCCGTGGAAGCAGGAGGCGGCTTGGTTCCAGGTGGAAGATCTGGGAGTGGTGGTCCGGCATGTTTTGTCATACGAACGTTTCTGCTGCAGCTTGCGGTTAATGTGATCTTTCAGCACGATGGCTTGTGGTGGTGTAGAAGGCGCCAGGGTGGCTGCTGGTTGAGGAAGATCAGTACGGAGTGCACGACCAAACAAACGTCGGGCTGGAGAGAATGTGTATCCAGAAGCAAAGCTAGGTCCACGTCATCAGCAGTGAGGAAGATGTGTTTGGCAGATTTGACAGCCGCTTCAGCGCGACCGTTAGACTGAGACGGGAGAGGACGCGATGTGATGAATTTCTACTGCTTAGCGAACGTCTTGAACAGGTCAGAGGTGAATTGGGCTATGAGAGTGTGTGGGACTCCATGGCCGCGCCCAAAATGCTGCTTGGTGGCTTGTATGATCGTACAAGTCACTGCAGTGGTCCACTGTTACCAAATAGGCCAGGCCGTTGAGCTCAAATAGGTCCTGCAAGATCAGCTGCCAGGGTAGAGTGGGTACTGGATATGGCTGGAGTGGTTCCCGATGGTGCTGACGGGCGTACCGTGCACAGGTGCCGCATGCTTTACACATGTCACTGGTCATGTCACATTTCACTGGACACATTTCACTGGTGAAGCCAGGCCAGAACACACAGTTATGGGCATGACGGAGAGTGAACTCAGGGCCACGATGAGCTGCGTGCATGGAGCTTGTTCAGGATGATTTAGCGAGAGAAGATGGGATGATGACACTTGAGTTCATGACGAACAGACCAGTATGGTCGCGCTATACCAGGGACAGAAGCTTTGTCTACAGGCCAGCCAGATTCAACGAGTGTGTGTAGTTCGATCTGTTCCGGATCAGTAAATGCTGCGGTTCTGATGTCCTGAAATGTGGCATCTTGAAAGCCAGAGAGGTCAGGGTTGTCAGTCTCAAACTCTACCCGGTAGACCATCTCATCATGGACGGGCTTGTGAGAAGTGACAGGCAGAGGAGCACGAGAGAGAGTGTCAGCAGTCTGAAGCGTGGACCATTTGTGATACACTACTTTGAACGTGTAGCGCTGTAGAGTGAGCATCATACTTTGCAGGAGGCGCGGAGCCGAGGATAGACGACATTTAAGATGACTTCAAGGGGCTTATGATCACTTGAACCTTCACATCAGCCTTGCCAAAGAGCAGTTGGTCAAACTTGTAGAAGGCATGGATTGTTCAGTTGGTGCCACTGGATGTCGGCAGAGTCAGTGAGGTTGGTATTGGGTTGAAATAACGCAGCTTCGCTTCACATATTTATTATCTATGTATTAAGTTATACTACATAAGCTCCCTTGATGAGCAAATGTGGAGAATATATATGGTTTAATAAAAAAAGTAACGCATCACCAAGGCCGTAATCCAAAAACAACAACTTGTAGTACCACGGGAGCGCGAACGTCAAAATAGCGTAGATATGGAGCCGTGGAGACCAATTATTTAGCCAGCCGGGATGCCTCAGCGTGTTGATCAGCCTGCTTGATGTGAGTGAGGTCCCGGAGGGGACGGACTACTTCGCTGAGGTGGGGATAAAACTTGGACAGGTACGTGATGGTGCCCAAGAAGTGGCGTGTGGCAGCCTTGTCTCGAGGTTTGGGCATTTCAAGAACAACTATGACGATCTTCGCACTGGGTTTGAGACCCTCAGGGATGAGCACGTGACCCGGTCATAAATGGTGCTGTGTGCGACTTGAACTTGATTTTGTCGGGGTTTAGTTTGAGCAGAAGGTGCTGCCTTTGTGAAACAATTTCGTTCACGAGCTGAAAATGGTTAGACCTTCACGTCTTCCCGGATAAGGACGTTAAATCGTAGGCCCATCAGTGGATGAAGAGCCACCTCGTGGATATGCCACTGATTAAACCGTTATTATTATTGTTATTATTATTATCATGTTAGAGATCCAAGGTGTGGGCTCATTCGCCCGAAACAGCTGTTCATTGCGAATGAGTTTGTAAAGTGCTTCCTTGATTATCGGTAGCTTGGGAGGAGAGTAACGGTGTGGAGCAGCTTGGATGGGTTTGACCTCTGGATTAAGGTTACCGGATACCTTCAGGGTGCGTTTCCAGTCTAAATTATGTAGCGCCTCGAAGAAACATCGTAGATAAATCATCCATGTATTATTTTAAAGTGTATAAAATTGGCTAAAAGAATACATAAAAAGTTTTGAGTTCTTTGAAAATCTCGAATTTTCCGCCATCCCGTTTCTCCGATCTAGCTTTCAGAAGCTCCGACTCCGAAAATATTTTAAAGTTTAAAAATCTATTTGCTTTGTCGTATTTCAGAGGAATCGTATTACAAAACAGTGTCGGGGAATTTCAAAATTTGAGTTAGTTCAAAAGTTATCATGCTTTCCGTGAAAAGGCGAAAAATAATCCAAGTAGATATGCGGGAAACGTCGTCAAGAGCTCTCTTTTTAGAATTTCCCAATTCCCCGACACTCTTTTGCAGCTGATATATCAATTGACATTTTGTGAAAATTTCGCACAAATCGAATAAATTCCTCTTGAGTGGGATCTTTTTTAAAACTCTATTTTGATTGAAAATCGAAAGCGAGAAAATAACACTTCAAAAAATATACCCGTCTGTCGTGCTTGATCTGAAGCCCCGCCTCTCCAACAATTAGCAAGCTCTTGGCCCGGCATTTCTCATCACAGTTCAACTATCTGTCAAGATGATTTCCGATCAAAGCTACGCGCCGCATCGAGAAAATGTTTGTTCTTTTTTGTGTGACTTGAAAAATGGTAGCGAAAGAGTCGCTGGTTTCCCAGACTAGAAAAATGGGAAAGCCAAGGTGAACACCTATAGAGACGCCTTGAATGCCAGCATAGTTAGTAGAGGAGACAGCGATTTGCAGGCGTCTGAAACACCACGGCGAGATCGTGGTTCAACCGATTCAGGGTCACCGTCAGACTACGTTTCCATCTAAGTTTTCTTGGGAAAAAATATTCTCTCGGCTGGCTCTTATCAATTCTTCTTTATGTTCAGATGTGGACCATTCGGCACTCTGTCTGAAAGTGAAAATACGAACGCTTGTCGGGTTTTGCGAGGACTCATATTTGGCTTTGTAGTCGTATGCATTGTTTGGCCTTGTTTTGCTTTTCTTTTTTCTTTGTTTTTCAAGCTAAGGGCATCCTGCTTGCTTTTTGTAAGATATAAGGCCAACAACCGATGGAATTATGGAATCGTGTGTGGAAAAACTTTTCTCAATAAACGTAAACATTTGTATATGAAATGAATTTATTAATATGTGCTCCTCACGGTCGTTACGGGCGAGTGAGCACTTGTCATGTGTTTATTGATCTGATGTCAATCAAAAAGAACCTTTCACTTTCGGTTAAAAACTTCCTTTTGGTATTTCTCCGTCAATATTTTTTTTTTTAACGGAGTTTTTGGTATATGAGACACTACTACTTAAACTACATTTCTGTGCGTAAAAAAATATTTTCCCATCTTTTTCGTTTTGAAGGTATCCGGTAACCTTAAGGGTTAGAGAGAACGGAGCATCCAGCTCACCTAAGCCCTCAATTAAGTGTGGATTAACATGTTTGATATGGTCAAGTGTTAACTCACCGAGGGGGAGTTGGGCGGCGGATATGCATATGGGAGCAGCATCAAGTTTGTTGACTGTGTCGACGTCATAATTTAGGATGCCCAGCGAGTGCTGTCAGCCAAGCCCAAGAGAGGAGTGTAGTTGCGCTGGAAAGTGATTACCTGGACCACTACTTCGTAAGACCTTCCGCGGCGAGTACAGTGGAAAGTGGCTTGGCGCTTGGTTGGAATGATGGCCTTGGAGTAGTCCTGAAGACGCACAGTTGATGGACCCACTTAAACATTGGTCAGCTTGTTGAGGTCTGTGATGTGCATGGTGTTAGACGAACAGCCCGAGTCAACTTGAATTTTTAAACGGTCAGTTGACGATGGCGTGCTAGTAGGACTGACGTTAATGCACCTATCAATTGAAACCCCGACCCCCCCCCCCCCACCCCGGGACAAGGTGGGGATTTGACTTGACATCCTTACAAATGTTGATAAACCCCCACACCAGTGGGCATGTTTTCTGGTAAAACCCCCACCCTGGTGGGGCAACTCAATGGTATTATGTCATTTTTAACAGTCTTAATAAAATAATAATGAGTGTGTTATTAAAAACTTTATTACAAAATGAATTCCAACAAGAGCTACAATAATGGCAGAACAAGAAGTACATGTGGTAAAACCTGCATGTTTATATAATATTGATTTGCTCTGTGTCTTGTGCTGATGTACATGTATTGGCATAATGAATCTAACACAATAGAAAGGATAAACATTTTTCAGAGGTACAGTCAATCTAGTTTCGCTGTTGAATAGTTTAAGTGTAATTTGGTGATAACTAATTTTACTTTTTAGTGTATCTAAATTTAACTAATTTAAATTTCACTTGCAACGGTCCTCAAAGTCTGGAGGCCGCATTTTGTTTTGTTTCCATATTTGATTGGTTAATTTTGTTTTGTCATTCACATCCATCAATCGTAGTTCAGAAATAGCATGTACTTCCTGCCAAATTTAGAACCGTTGGTCGCGTGACACTTAGCTATTTAGTGACACTATTTAGTACTAATTTAGTAATCTAATTTTTACATTAGCTAACTATCCAGCAGTAGACACTAGAACTGCTCTAAAACTGTACTGTACTGTAACTACCACATCTGTATATATCTTATGTAATTAGGATGCTGTAGGATACAGTAGCAGGGACCCAAAGCTACTTATTCTGCACTGGAGGTACAGGAGGGACAGAACCACTCGCCAACCATTTCGTCTGCTTCCTCAAGTCCAACACATCGGAAATGGAACCACTCGAATTTACATCTGGGATCGTCGCATCCAATCATATTTTGGCTTCCATCATCCGGTTTTTGGCAGAAGCAGTAGAGTTTTTTCTGAGCTGGAATAAACAACAGCATTAAAAAACATTAACATTTTTACAAATGTATGAATAAAGGAGCCTTTTCCGACATGACTTGCCAATTGCATGTGTACTTTGCTTGTAACAATAGCTTCTAGAAAGTACGAAAACTACAAACAAATATTAAATTATATTGTTGATAGTACCTTTTTTATTTGCTCTTGATTTGGCAGCTTTTTTGGCGCCAGCTCTCCTGTGCTCAGTCAAGGAGGACAAATGATTCACCCATATGTGAACGTCATCTTCACTGAGAAGAGTGGACTTCGCCAACTGTCTTATGACATCCTCGTCTATCATGCAAATCCTGAAAAATCCCCTACCTCCTTGGGCAAAACTTGCTTTCAAATGCGATCAGATCCCCCACATTCCCCGACCTTGTCCCGGGGTGGGGGGGGGGGGGGGGGGGTCGGGGTTTCAATTGATAGGTGCATAAGGTCGACAAAAATGCCTTTAGGTGCAGACTGGACCTGACGCACATCATGAGTGATGATGTAGGTCACTTGCGGATTAGGATCAGCATCAGGTTTTGCGTTAGATACCGACTTTTACTGAAGATCCTTTGCATACGAGCTGCCAGTGATGCCGTTTTCCGCAGCCATGACAGGTGTCACTTTTGGCGGGACAGTCACTGAGAAGTGCGACCTCACCATCGGCAGGTGGCAGAGTGGCCAGTAGTCGGACGGTTGTACTGATGCATCATGGAGAGCATACCACAGTTAACCCATGAGGGAGTCTATAACAATGTGATGTGATGTGATATAGCCTCAGCAACCTCCGTGACCTACTCGTTAAAGTTAAACTCCCTTCTAACTCGACTAATTCCCATCTCCAGCTCCCACCTGGCACTTTCCTTTGTGGGAAGGACTGCGCCACTTGCCCTTACATTTCTGATGGACTTACAAACTACACTTTCTTTGCCACCGGTGAAACGCGCTCTATCAAATTTAACCTGACCTGTAACACCAAAAATCTAATCTACATGATTCAATGTAACCACTGCAATCTACAATATATAGGTGAGACTAAACAACGCTTAAAAGATATATTTAACGAACACCGCCGGACGATATATAACTCTAACAACAAATCTAAACCCACAACAGTTGCCAAACATTTTCTCACTTCTCCTAATCACACTGCCAAAGACATGCAACTAATCCCTATCTAAAAATTTTTTTCTAAGAGAGACTCAATACGTAAGGCCTGAGAAGCTTTTTTAATCGCACAGGCGAGAATACTCAACATCCGGGAAGAATCATACTAGATATCTGTTTTCGCCTTTTTAATATTGTTTCACTGTCAATCATTTTTTAATCTGTCTTATTTATCTTATTCGCAACAGCAATCACGTTCCAAAATAATAATAATGGTTTAATCACAGCATCTCTACTAAGTAGCTTTACATCTGCGAGATCAATATAATAAAATATTACTATAACTACTACAACTGCTATAAATACACGCCAATGTAAATTTCTTCATTGTACCTGAAGAAGGCTGGTGTGGCCAGCCGAAATATTGTACCTCTAATTTCAAAATTCTACGTTGTATCGGTCTTTGCTTCTTTCTAGTTATTTTTTATTTGATAAGCCGATTAGATAACTAGTTTGATCCAACGTACGTACCAGCAGGTTGCTTGCTTGAACAATTCGTCACTATAGTAAAGAAGGAATCATCCATCATGGCAAACGACTCGACCTGGCAGCCATATTGTAGAAAACTACACGCGCAAGGGCACTTGGGATGATACTAGTGGATCATCCTCTGCATTGATACGTTGTGGAAAAAGGCCAATCTCAGCTAATCGTGTCAGTGCCAAAGAGAGCTAACTGATATGCTGGCCAAACCAGCTTTAAATTATGATGATAAAATTAAACAGGAATAGTCGGATCTATGAAGACCTTCGGTAAGAAAATGTTATATATTCGTACACGGTATTTGCTAATTTTAGTTTTATCTCAAATTCGTCCTCCGGGTTAAAAGCAAACTGTTGCTAACATACACATTCTCTTGAGGGGGGAGGGGGGTTAAAAATAGGTGGTGACCCATTGGTTTAGAACAACACAAAGAGCTCAGTTTGTAATCGGACGTTTTTGGCACAATCAGTGGACACAGCACGTGGAAAATAACAGACCACGTTTAGTCAACCAAATAATTAGAATAAGTGAGTCTAGAATTTCAGTGGGACAATCAGTAAAACGCGCAAGACTGGTAACGAGTCGGGATCGACGTGCTTTGTGGCCAGGCTCTCTGGTTTATCTGAGATTTCAGGTAGTGAAGCAAATAACTTAGGTGCTCTTTCATAGTTCGAGTACTCTACAGACTTCGGCAACATGAATTCCCAATCAGGAGTGACGGAAATTTGCGCGGATCACCTGAAACATTGCCATGATCGGCACGTAACAATAAAAGCGGATGTTCAAATTAAAAAAATAACCGTTGTAAACTACCGATCTTTCCTCTTTGTTTTTCTTAGCCTATAAATCGCGGGGATTTGAGAGGAAGATTAAGTGTTGTTTATCCCGACCCACTCCAGTCCTGTGCATTTTACTAGTTGTTCCGCTGGTACTCCGAACTCGCTTATAATCATAGTGATCCACCAAATATACTAATTATGGAAGCTAGGATAACTGCGCCAACACAAAATATAAAAAAAACATCCACCTCAATCAATGATGGCAATTTTAAGTTCAAAATACAGACACAATTACGCGAAAAGTAAACAACGACGCGCAGTATAGTGTGTTCAAGTTCCAGCTTATTTCTGTAAAACACTGTCTGGTTTTTTCCATCTAAAAGTGGTGGGCAGGTTACGGCACGGTAAAGCCTCATATGCTGCAGCACGTCGCGGGCATATAATAATAATAATAATAATAATAATATTGATTAATCAGTGTCATATCCACGAGGTGGCTCGTCATCCACTGATGGGCCTACGATTTAACGTCCTTATCCGAGAAGTCATGAAGGTCTAACCATTTGCAGCTCGTGAACGAAATTGTTTCATATGCCGCAGGTATACCTGCGATGTCTGTTCTCATAACAATATTCTACCGCCGATAAGCCGCGAGTACCTGTGACATGCCTGCGAAGTTGAACTCAGCTCAATTTCGCTGGCATGCCGGCGGTAGTCCAGGCTTATAAGCGGTAGAAATTGTTATGATAACAGACATCGCCGGTATGAGAACCAGGCTTTACTGATCCAATCAAATTAAAGATTTACGGTACAGTAAGTTACCGTACGGATTCAGTAAGCCGTCTACGGACATGCCGTACTTAGTTTTGTACCACTCATACGAAATCCGCGCCGACACAGACCTACAGTAGTTTTTAGTACGAAAACTAGTTGTCCCTTATTTCTGTAAACTGATCTTTGATATTACCAAAGTCAATCAATGGAACTTCAGTAAGATTACTTAATATCCACGTTAATACGTCCGGATAAACTGGAGGACGCAGTATAACTGAATCTTCTTTAACAAGTTTTAAAGTCTTGCAGTCAGAATTAGACCAAGTGTCTCTCATATCCTGTATAATCCTTGGTGGGTCGTACAGATCTTTATTGTGTAACGCCTTGCAAAGTGTACAAGCTCTTTTCGGAGCAACTAATTTGTATTTTGTTCTCCACTTAAAGTACTCCATATAAGCCGTGTCGTTCATGTCGAGATACAACAGATATTCGGCTAATTCCTTCGGCGAAGAGAAGTCACTAACATCAATATAGGAATTCGGGATGGCGAGCTCTGGGTTGCAATAATCAGCACCTCCCATCACGATTGGGATGATATCATTATCCAATGTATTATCCCAGTACTTCTCGGTGATATAGTCTCTACAGTTGCCATTCTCAAAAGCTAGATAAAATTTATACCGTCGTAGAAGCCGACGACACTCATCTGATCTTTGCGGTTTTTGGCATCGGAATGTTCCACATAATCCATACACATCAACTCTCATAAATGATCTGAGTTGTCTGACATATAAGTTCCTTTCTTTTTCTCTACAGTTGCTAACCATCCAAGCTACTAACATGTCTTTCATACCCAAGTCGACTGTCTCTACTTTGTCTCCTGGTTCAAGCTGTGCGTAGCGTCCATATGGGATGTGAATTTCCGAATCCCTTCTGTACGACATAGTCCAGTTAAAAACGTTTTTAAATGCGCTAAGGTTGACCATATTCATCGGATTCTCCATGACGTAATAAAACCATATTTGATTGGCTTCTTGACGGATTGGAAGAGATTCGTTTTTCAGAATATCCCGCCCGTGAAAGCCAACAGCATCGGCGTGGGATAGTAGACTCCGATCGTTCGTAACATAGCAAAATGGTACATCACAACCTTCGAATGCTAGCTTTCCCGGTAACATCGGCGGTCTTAAAGCTCCCAAAATAGGATGATCAAGCCAAGGACCCTTAAAGAAAGTTGTGTACAATAGAATCAGCTTTACGTTGGGCTCTGATTTCTCTGTTGTTTCGTTCTTTAAAAGCGATCTCGATTTTGGAAGATCTCTGTATGAGAATGTATCCAAGCGGAGAAATATTATTAAAGAAACTACAATACTACAGCCACTTGTGATTGTAAAAGCTAGAAATGGTTTGTTTTTAAGTACGTAACTACTTCTGATCATTTTGTTTAGAATTGGTAGCAATGTCTGTAAAGCAACAATAAGAGCAAATGAAAATATTTTGTCTCGCGAGGTTCCTTAACCAAATATATTTCCTTTGAAGCCGTTTAAAACACGGTGACAATCATTCAATTATTGATATTAAATATCAGTAACCAGCTATGGCAGGTTGTCATACGCAAACAATAGTTTTAAACAATGAATAGGTGGCAAAGACTTTTAAACCGAAATGGTTTAAAACATATCCTTAATAACCAGTGGAAAACGTTTTGATATTATTTGTATAAAGTCAGCTACAATTAAAGTATTGAAGTCACATCCAGCTAGATTAAACCGTTGCTCACAGACTAGGGTCGTTTCAAGTAATTAAGAAATTTTGCTTTAACAGCTTTAACTAAAGTAATTTGGAGAGGTTCAAAATGAGTGCCGATTATAGGTTTAGTTTCATCCTCCAGTTAAAAAACTATTTTTTCAACGTAACATTTTTATCAATTACAAATTTTGACATATTTTTCTATTCTTCCCTTGTATAAAATCTAGTGTCAAACTTCACAGGACATGAATTTCACTAGATTGAAAGTGCCACTACGATCAAATTTTGAGATTTATATTTTTGCGTATTTGTAAAGTAAAGTTGCTATAGTTTTCCTATCCACGCCGTTTTTTGATATTACAACGGGAAGTCTTATTTTTGGGGGTCCGAATCTTGAGTTTATATGTTCGCCATTACTCGAACCCGTTCCTGTGACAGAGCCACAGAGCTCAGTATGACAGAGCTAATTTCCAGCGGACGTGACGTCATTTTCTCAACACAACAACATGCGGGGCTACGTTTCACACAAACTTTCGCATGAAATTGTAAGTAAAGTACATGTTTATACTATTTACAAAGACGTGGCCGCCATGTTGATGAACTAACAATAGAAGCTAGCGAGGAATCTCTCGTGAAAGGACCAAGGTGGAGGCGATGACGTAACATGCATGTGTGTAGGACTGGGACTGAGTAGCTGGGAGGATTCTGGGGAGAACACATGTCAATGTATTTTCCTACGGACAACGAATTATCTGAATAGTTGGTATTTGTTTGCAGGATTGTACACATATTGACAGGGTTCGTGTGAAGTTACCAAGATAATGTTTTCCTTTGTTATATCAGTTATATAAGGTTAATGAGTCCGCGTTATTTTATAAACGTATCTTAGAGCGGTACAGACGACGGTTCATCGCGTTTTATGCTGTCGAGATTTCGTTTAACTATTTTGTTTGTTTTCGCCTTTTTATGCGACAACCTCATGCAGACGATGTCTGCTTCACATGTGCAGGCGCGGTCACTGGAGCAACACCTACAGAGTCCGTGGGTTTAAAGCCCAAACCGAGCAGTTCAAGATGAGAAGAGAGTCAACTGGGCTGGTCCTTCGACTGTCAGCACTGGGGGATATTAATAATAATAAAATATTTGCTGCCGCAGCGAGCGAGCCTGAGGCGAGCGAGCAAGGCAGCAGTTCTAATCTGTAAGTGGGCCAAATCTCGATTTATTTTTACCACAATGCATCACTTCTATTAAACCAAGCACGTTGCATGGCACTACCCAACACACGCTATGACGTAGCTAGCGTCTAATACGTCTAATACTTCTATTGTCTTTTTTTACCACACTGCTTTGCACGGATCTGATCGTCACGTGACATTACACGAGGTGGAATCTCGCATCGCCGCGTGAAAATAGAAAAAGGAGACCGTCTCGATCGCTCCGCTCCCATCACAACGAACTCGCTTCGCTCGCAAGATCTACTTTCTGGGGTCTCTTCTCAAAGCGCCTGTTCTGCAGGCTATCGCTCTAGAACAGGAGGCGATCAAGAGTATCACGGGACCGCAGTTCCAAGTTAAGTAATTGATTTTGATTCTAAGTGGTGTCGCTGTATTAACCCGGCTTATTTTTTAGGAAGAGGGAGTCAAATTTATTACCACTGTGTAATTTAGATATTATGATAATTAATCTCTTCAAATACGAACCAAGCTCAGTTGCCTACACTCAAAGGTAGACTTAAGGCCAAATTAGATTATTGGTTATATATTGTTGCCGGTAATTTTATTATAAATACTAGCAACTGAAGTTATCGTATACCAATTATGACTACACCTCGTCCGGCCTTATTTGTCGGAAACTAATCTATTTTACTTTCAGTCTTGCAAGTTGGTGAGTCGGCCATACCATAATTAATAACAAAATTATGCATCTGTGCATTTTAAATCAAGCAAGCAAACAGAAATGATAGGACTTCACTTGACGAGTTCAGAATTTCAATCTGCTGTCCTATTCCCATAGTCAAATTGACCGACAGCGTTTTTTTTAAACTGTATACAAGTTTCAAATGTCATCTAACAGAGAGATTAGAAACTTGATCAGGGACCGACATCATCCACATTGGCTCCCGCGGCAACGTTTACTATCAGCAGCGGCTGCTGTCCATTAGCCGTTGCGCACAAAGGCTTGGTCCTAGTTCCAGTCTCCCTCTCCTCTTGACCATTCGAATTATTCCCTGACATGCGCATTATGGTCGGCAGAAGCTCGTTCTGCACATGCGCATGACCACTATGTCTCTTGCAAACAGCTTTCAGAACAACCTTCAGTGAATGCTTGTAGTGAGGTATACGCCATGCGTAGAGAAAAGGATTTAGAGCACAGCCCACAGAGAGCAGAGAAACTGAAAGTGTTTCCGCAATTCGATGAGATGAGCCATGGTGGCAAACCTCTTTCTCCTCATTCCCGTGGACGCCATGACAACCCTCGCCAATGTTGTTTACGACGAGATAGGGCACTAGTGAAATTAATAGAACGAGAAAAAGTAAAATTACGGTTACGACAATTTTTTTCTCAAATCGAATATTTCGCTCTTGCATTTGATTAGAGTGATTGTTTTTATTCCCAAGAACAAAAACAGTGTTTCGAGAATGCTTTCTGAACGCCAGATAAGTTGAGATAAACACCAACATTAAGCTCGATAAGGGAACCGACGTTTGCAAGTGGAGGTCAATTTCATGAAACAGTTCTTCCAGATTTGCTTCCGAATGGGTTCCCTCGAAAATACCAACAGTCACCCAGATGATAACATTGACTATTATTGCCCTTTTTCGAGTCACCGTTGTACAATACTTCCATGGCAAAGTAATAGCCAGTAGTCTATCCACAGATAAAGCAATCAAAGTTAAAATCGAAATCTTGGTTCCTAAATGAGAACCTATAGAGGCAATATCGTAAAGAGTTTGCACTTTTCTGTCTGTAACTTCGCACAATAAGGCAACTGCATAAGCTGGCTGAACAACCAACCCTCCGAGTAAATCGCTTGTTGCAAGGCCCTGGATAAAGGTTGTGGTTCCACGTCTTCGGAAATACTTAAAGGGGTCCTTGTGTAGCGTGAATAGCAGAAGACCATTTGATGTCGTTGCTGTAAGACTGAGAATTAAGCTCAAAATAGCAGTGACAATTTGCACTTCTGGGATCCCATCTGTCACATCATGGCGGTCCGCCTCGTCACCAGTACTGTTGTTCATGCCTAAGTGTTCCCTCTCAACTAAGCCATTCTTACAACACCTAAAAATAAGTAAAATATTCTATGATATCCAATTAACTATTCTTTGCCTTATTTGGGATATGGGGCCACGGTGTATCGTATCATATGTATGCTGACTATACGCAAATTTACCTCACATATAAATCAACTGTGTTGGAGGATATGCATGTGTAAATGATATTGAACGTTGGACGCTACACAATAACCTAAAGTTAAACAGTGACAAGACAGAGCTCCTAGTACTGCTAGAGCAGTAGCTCCTAGTTTCGCGCTCAACCCTCTATCGAGTCTGTTGCTGTTGGGGACGTCCCAGTAACACCCACTGATAATGCACGGAACATTGGTGTTGTCTTCGATACAACCACGAATCTTGAAAAACATGTTAATGAAATTTGTAAGAGTGCATTCTATCACATATTTCACAAGTAAGATGATTTTTCAGTTATGATTCTACGAAGACCCTAGTTCATGCATTCGTTACCTCGCGAATTGATAGTTGCAACGCCCTTCTCTTTGGCTTACCTAGTTCTCTTATTCAGAGGCTGCAACACGTGCTTAACTCAGCTGCTAGCCACGCCGCTATTGATGGAGTTACACTGGCTCCCGGTTTAGCAACGAGTTCATTATAACATTTTGCTATAAACGTATAAGGCAGTTAATGGTATGGCCCGCGCTATGTCAGTGAGCTACTGGTGCCTTATGTACCGCGGCGAGCTCTTAGGTCGACAGACATGATGAAGCTCAAGCAACCTATGTTTCGTTTGAAATCCTACGGGTCTAGGGCGTTATGTGCACCGAGCCTATGGAAGGTGCTACCACTAGAAATTAAGCGTAGCGCCAGTGTAGATATTTTTTAAAGCAAATTGAAAACTTATCTTTTTAAACAAGCTTATTATTAACTATTAGAACTATTATATTTGTATTTTATCATTATTATTATTACTATTACTATTATTGGGTTATTTAGTCTTTCGCATAATTTATACAGCTATTTCAATTAAGGTTGTCTGGGAGATATGGAATAGGACATTGGGGAATAGGGCATTAGGGAATAGGGCATTAGGGAATAGGGCATTAGGGTATTCCCAGGCCGAAATGAATTATGGTTACGAGTTATAGACGATTTAGTCGATTTAGCTTACAGTTTATTTATCCATTTTTAGCCTGGTTACAGCCGTCCGACATTTTAAAAATGCCTTATTCTCTAATACCCTATTCCCTAATGCCCTATTCCCTAATACCCTATTCCCTAATACCCTATTCCCTAATACCCTATTCCCTAATCCCCTATTCCCTAATCCCCTATTCCCTAATGCCTTATTCTCTAATACCCTATTCTCTAATACCCTATTCCCTAATACCCTATTCCCTAATCCCCTATTCCCTAATCCCCTATTCCCTAATGCCTTATTCTCTAATACCCTATTCTCTAATACCCTATTCCCTAATACCCTATTCCCTAATACCCTATTCCCTAATACCTATTCCCTAATGCCCTATTCCCTAATGCCTTATTCCCTAATACCCTATTCCCTAATACCCTATTCCCTAATGCCTTATTCCCTAATAGCCTATTCCCTAATACCCTATTCCCTAATACCCTATTCCCTAATACCCTATTCCCTAATGCCTTATTCCCTAATACCCTATTCCCTAATGCCTTATTCCCTAATAACCTATTCCCTAATACCCTATTCCCTAATGCCTTATTCCCTAATACCCTATTCCCTAATACCCTATTCCCTAATGCCCTATTCCCTAATACCCTATTCCCTAATGCCTTATTCCCTAATACCCTATTCCCTAATACCCTATTCCCTAATGCCTTATTCCCTAATACCCTATTCCCTAATACCCTATTCCCTAATGCCTTATTCCCTAATACCCTATTCCCTAATACCCTATTCCCTAATGCCCTATTCCCTAATGCCTTATCTCCCAGACAACATTAATTGAAATAGCTGTATATTTTAAAATCTTGTTTTCCTTTTAAATATATAAATCATATTATTAAATCTTATTTGTGTAACCAGAATATTGTAAAGCGCACTTGGGCATCCTGGAGAGTGCGCTCAATAAATAATGAAGTATTATTATTATATATATCGGCACTGAAAACGTGATCTCGCCGTTCATATTAGAGTCTTTACTGTTTGGTACAAAAATGCATTTAAAGTGTCGAAACAAGGCTTGATTTCATGTGAACGTAATCATTTTGTCATGGGACCATCTAAATAATTAATTCTCTTTCTACTTGAATGTTCTTTTGCCATAAGTTTCCAAAGACACTTGGGTTTTGCTCTTTACCTGTTGTTCGATGTTTTTCCGGCCCCAACTTCAAATCACTCTACACATATAAAATTCTACACGAAATTTTATCTGATAACACCACACTTTCATGTCTCACCAAAATTCGCGGAAAACGATTGTTAGAGTAAGCATGCAATCAGACATGTCGCAGACTGTAATGCCTTAATTAAGCGAGCTGAAAGTCCTGTCTTTGTTTCCGTGGTAAAAGGAATCAACGTGTTAAGTACCGTTTTTGAAATCAGTTGAGCAACTCTCGCCAGTATACAAGGGAAGCTCGGTAGACTCTCCGGCTAATTCTACTAGCTTTAAGGCAACCTTAGCTTTCGTGTTAGTACTGAGATTATGCAATTTAGAAAGTGTCTTCAAGTTTGCCGGAATATTACCTTACTCATTATATAGTATGTGCTTCTCGTTTTAATGCCGTCACATTGACCGCCTCCCGGTTAGTTCAGTGGTTGAGCGCCGATCTGTTGAGCCGGAGATCGCGGGTTCAAACCCCGGCCGGACCAACACACCAATAACTGAGTAGAAGGTGCTGCCTTTGTGAAACAACTGCAAATGGTTAGACCTTCACGTCTTCTCCGATAATCGTAGGACGGATAATCGTAGGACGGATAATCGTAAAATCGTAGGACTCCCGTCGGCCTCAAGTTTATCAGTCTCACCAGACTGTCACGAGTTACCGACGTTAAATAAAGTTGCTTTACTTTACTTTGCTTTACGTAGTTTGAATGTGTAAAAAAAATATTTAACTTTAATGTTTGCCAATATTTGAACGTTAGTGTCACTGAATTTCTGCCACATCCGCCAAAAAGATAATTTCTAAATACAAGTTTACATAGTACCTCAAGAATACTCTAACATATATCCATAGCAGATGTTTGGGAAATTTTAGAATGGAGTTTTCCGCGCACGGCATAAAGGCTTTGACCGGATAAGCATTGTTAAAAAGATGAAACTGCATGATTAAAATGAAAAGTCATTAAAGAGAACCGTACATATTGCCAATTATTATATCCCTCAAAGCCCTCTTAAAGTTCATTTTTTTGTCGGGTTGAATATGCTAAAACCCAAATTGTCGATCTTTTAATTTATTTTAAAGACTCCATGCCAAAGTCGGGACTCTCAAGCATTCTGCAATTAATTTCGCGCTCTTGGTTTACCATTTACCACCTTTTGCGGTCTTTTAATCTTGTGATTTTGAATTAATGTATTTTCTTTCTGTTCCTGCTTCTTATATTTTTTTGGCTATTTTGTATTTGCTCTGAAGCCAAAACTGTAAGAGTTTGACATATAGAACTGATACTTTGGGGTTAGTGACATTTAAAGAGATACTATTTTATTCTGCCTAATTAATTAAAAATAACTCATTTTAACCCTAATAACGACGTATTTTCTTACTGCAAGTTGAGTTCAAATTATGATCTTTTTTCTAAAGGGAGCTCGCTTTTTTTAAAGAAAACGAAAAACGAGAAGGAAATTAAATTAAAAACTACTTCACCAGAATCCATTTAATTAATAACAGTTTTGTAGCAGATCAAGCCAGCCGAGTGAAAAATTCAAGGGAAGGGATGCTTTGTGAGGTACTTACCAATATCATTCATGGTTCAAATTACACTTAGCAATTTTCTTGAGAGCAAAACGTGGTACTGTACGGCTGCAAACAATATGAGCTCTAGTTCAATCCATGGAGACATCGGGAAAACGCTTTTGAACCTAGTTAATGGGTTGTTCTGGTATAGACAATATTATATTGTTGGTACTTGATTATGAATGCGTGGCAAATCGAAGTCTTGCGACTGTTTCTAAAGAGTATTTCTCAACTTGAGTGTCACACCAAATCACCTGCCTGCCACAGAGCAACTGCGTTTTACTCGTTTCTATACATATCGCAGTGAGCAAATAGAAATGATATAATTAATATTTGACAGGACATCCGACGCTGCCAATTTCCAAATTAGTCATAAATTCGGTCTAAAACTACTCACGATGAAAAAAAAAATCAATGACAATGAGTGATCCTCTTTTCCATAAACATCGAATGGATTACTCACAACTTGTTTGTTTAAAATTTGATATTTTCCCTTTCACTCGCGATCGATTTACGAAAATTTTATTAGCGTTATGAATAAAAACGTGTTCATGTGAATTGCATCGTTTTCGCTTTACAAAATCATTTGTCAATTTCAGCGCTTCGTGTCAAAAATACGTTTTCCGAAGGTTGTGTTCAAAATATCATTGTAATTGGGTTCTTGCCTTTTAAACCCAAGCTTCATTCTTAGCGGTTGATCGTGAATTATTTTTACGAAACAAAGTTTTTTTCAAGTAATTTGGTATGCGTCTACCCGCATGTTTGTTTTCAACTTGAACAGTTAAATTAAATGTAACTTCTCCTTCCTCTAGTTAAGGCAGTTTTAAATCTCTTGTCCTTTATAACTGGAGCATTCTAAAATCGGACTCGGGGCTACTATATATGAATTATTAACACTGTTGCTTTGTGTGGAGCCTTTTCCCTAAAACTCTGTTTTTGCAGACTGCGAATTTTTAGCGTGAACCGATAACCTTTGCAGATACTTGGCAACGGTTCATTGGACTCAGCTGTCAGGGTTGGATTGGATTGGATTGGATTGGATTGGATTGGATTGGATTGGATTGGATTGGATTGGATTGGATTGGATTGGATTGGATTGGATTGGATTGGATTGGATTGGATTGGATTGGATTGGATAGGATAACTTTATTTTGTCACGGTTGTTCCATCAGGTAATTTACAAATTTCAAAATCCAATGAATAATCTAAAATTATGCCTAATAAAAATATATAACTTACAATTACATGATATAATATTTACATAAATAATAAAATAAATCCTGCTTTACGTGGATGCCGTGAATTAGTAATTTCAGAAGTAATAGCAGCGTAATTTGTCTTTTAGCGTTCCACAATGGTGGGCCGCTATAGCTAAAACTTCTTTTAAGATAGTCAGTGCGCAGATGTGGAATAGCCAGCTTATTAGTAAGATCGCGTAGTGAATAATTAACTAGCTTATTCCTAAAGATAAATTTCGAGCAAAGATAATCTGGAGATAAATTATTTAGTAACTTGTAAAAGGGTTTTGGGTATAGTGTTATCCGAGGGACTTTTAATTGAGTATAAAGTATTTTTAAATTGAAATATAACAATTATATGGGTATTTAGTATATTTAAGTATTGGGATTTTCTTTCTGGTACTGAAAGTACACGGCAAGATTTTGACATATGATTTAATGTCACAATTTAGGGCATCTAGGTATTTAGGGTAGGATATCTAGGCCGGTACTTAGGGTAGAATATTTAGGTATTTAGGGTAGCAATATCTAGGTATTTAGGGTAGCAATATCTAGGTATTTAGGGTAGGATATCAACGCATTGTGGGCATCATTTAGGGTAGGATATCTAGGCATTGTGGGTATCATTTAGGGTAGGATATCTAGGCATTGTGGGTATCATTTAGGGTAGGATATCTAGGCATTGTGGGTATCATTTAGGGTAGGATATCTAGGCATTGTGGATATCATTTAGGGTAGGATATCTAGGCATTGTGGGTATCATTTAGGGTAGGATATCTAGGCATTGTGGGTATCATTTAGGGTAGGATATCTAGGCATTGTGGGTATCATTTAGGGTAGGATATCTAGGCATTGTGGGTATCATTTAGGGTAGGATATCTAGGCATTGTGGGTATCATTTAGGGTAGGATATCTAGGCATTGTGGGTATCATTTAGGTAAACAAGTCCAAGGACTACAGAAAAGCTGATCGAACAACGTATATATTGATAATTCTACGATATTTCGGCTGGCCAAACCAGCCTTCTTCAGGTAGATCTTACAAATGAATATTTCACAATGGCAAGTATAAATATAAAGGTGATTACACAATCTAAGAGGAAAAAGGAAATGACGTAAGTAAAATACGGGTCTACAAGATAACATATTAAGTTTCATCACGTTTGTTCATGCCGAGAGGTTCGAGAGTTTTAGCTATGTCGATAAGATATGACTCTCTGGCTTTACGAATAGAGTCTCGCGAAGAATAAATTATTTCTAAGGGGATAAGTTGCATGTCAGTATTAGAATGGTTAGGGCAAGAAAGGAAATGTTCAGAAACTGTGGTAGGTTTAGATTTAATATTAAATTTGTCAACTGCTCGTCTGTGTTCATTAAATCGGTCTTTGAGCCGTCGTTTAGTTTCACCGATGTATTGTAAGCGGCAGCGATTGCATTGTACCATGTATATAACGTTACTGGTGTTACAAGTGATGTGTGACTTAATGAAACGGGTTTCCCCGGTGGAAGAAAAAGTGTAGCTAACGAGGCCATGATTAATGTAAGGACAAGTGGCACAGTTTTTTCCGCAGCGGAAAGAGCCAGATGGAAGAGCAGGTTTGTTAATCACATTACGTAGTTGTGATTTGACAAGTAGGTCACGAAGGTTAGGGCAACGGCGGTGAGCGACGAGAGGCAGGTTAACAAAAACGTCTTTACAACGATTAGAAGAAAACAGTATGTGAGAATGTTTACGAATCAGTGATGAAATGTTAGGTAGTGCTGGATTATATGTGATGACGAAAGGAATTCGGTTAGAATCTTGTGCATGTTTAGCCTGTAAAGCATCGTTACGAGAAATATTAGCAGCACGTTGTATTTGTAGATCGAGGAAAGAACGCTTATAACCTCGCTTTAAGAGGTGAGACTTTAATTCATTATATAGTGCGAAGTTTGAAGGTTTCGTCAGTGGAACAAATGCGACGAATGCGGAGTGCTAAACTAAAAGGGATAGCTTTTTTAGTATGTAAAGGATGACAAGAAGTGTAGAGAAGGTGTTGGTGTTTATCAGTCGGTTTGGTGTAGAGATCAGTCTCGATGTTACCGTCTTTAAAGATGACTGTGACATCGAGAAAAGAGATGTCGGTGAAACTGTAAGACGAAGTGAATTTAATGGTAGGGTGAAGAGCGTTGAGATAATCGATGAATACTTTTAAACGATCTTGGCCCTCCGTCCAAATCATAAAAATATCATCGATATATCTCAACCAAGTGTGTGGTTTGTAAGGGGCTTTGGAAAGAGCGTTAGTTTCAAAATTACCAAGGAATAAATTAGCAAAAGAGGGGGCCATACGGGTCCCCATAGCTGTACCGTGGATCTGGAGATAGTGATTATTATTAAATGAGAAGTTGTTCATAGTAAGGATCATGCGTATTAAATCACAGAGCGTTTCAGTAGGAATGTGTTTGTTGTTACGAGTTTGAAGGAAGTGACGGCATGCATCAATACCTTCGTTGTGAGGTATGTTAGTATACAACGAGGAAACGTCAAGAGTGACAAGCATAGCGTTAGCTGGAGGTTTAGCAAGTATGCGAAGTTTGTTAAGGAAATCGTTAGTGTCTTTAACGTAAGAAGAAAGAGAAGACACTAAAGGCTTAAGTTGATGATCAACAAATTCAGAGATGCGTTCTGTGGGATGGCTATTAGATGAAACTATGGGACGGCCAGGGTTACCAGGTTTGTGTATTTTGGGCAGTATGTAAAATCGTCCAGGTTTAACGTTGGTGTGTATGAGGTACTGTTTGGTTTTGACATTGATAGTCCCGTTCTTAAGCATGCGTTGAACATAAAATATGATGCGTGTTTGTATGTCGTTAGTGATGTCTGCGTCGAGTTGTTTATAACATTTATGGTTATTGAGTTGTCGATTACATTCGTCTATGTACCATGTCCTGTCCATTACCACCGTACCAGACCCCTTGTCTGCGGGTTTGATGACGATGTCTTGTCGTTGGTTAAGTCGGTGAATGCTTTTACGTTCACTATTAGATAAATTATCAGAGATGCGATTAGGTTTATTAGTGGTAATTTCAGTTTTAATAGCATCTAAAAAAGCATTTAAAGCAGTGTCTCTATCAGCGGGAGGCGTCCAAGTGCTCTTAAGGTGAAAGGGATTAACAGGTTGGTTTGAATTAGAAGTGCCTATAATCGTGAAAATATTCTGTTAAACGCATACGTCGAGAAAAGTCATGTATGTCAGCTGTAACTTCCGGCCAATTAATGTGTCGCGGTGTGGGGCAGAAGGTTAAACCACGAGCAAGTATTAGGGTTTCGTCCTGAGTAAGTGGTGTCTGAGTTAAATTAATAACTAAGGTAGTGTCGAGTTTATTATAAATGTTCTTTATAGCAGAAAGGTTGGGTGGTTTATTTTTACGTCTATTGCGTTTCTTATTAGAGTTAGTCGTAGGAGGTGGAGCATTATCGTTAGCGTGACTATGATTATTAGTGGTATTGGATGCGGTATTGTGCCGATTAGTTCTGTATTTTAAAAGGATTTCTCCTTTTTTGCGTCTTCTAGGCATTGTGGGTATCATTTAGGGTAGGATATCTAGGCATTGTGGGTATCATTTAGGGTAGGATATCTAGGCATTGTGGGTATCATTTAGGGTAGGATATCTAGGCATTGTGGGTATCATTTAGGGTAGGATATCTAGGCATTGTGGATATCATTTAGGGTAGGATATCTAGGCATTGTGGGTATCATTTAGGGTAGGATATCTAGGCATTGTGGGTATCATTTAGGGTAGGATATCTAGGCATTGTGGGTATCATTTAGGGTAGGATATCTAGGCATTGTGGGTATCATTTAGGGTAGGATATCTAGGCATTGTGGGTATCATTTAGGGTAGGATATCTAGGCATTGTGGGTATCATTTAGGGTAGGATATCTAGGCATTGTGGGTATCATTTAGGGTAGGATATCTAGGCATTGTGGGTATCATTTAGGGTAGGATATCTAGGCATTGTGGGTATCATTTAGGGTAGGATATCTAGGCATTGTGGGTATCATTTAGGGTAGGCATTGTGGGTAATTTGTTTTATGTATATAGGTATACTACTACCCATGCACTGGCCGAGGTTAACTTGAGAAGAAATAACAGAAAATGCTGGAATTGGATGCAAATTTATCACAACACACACGCAAATTAAATAGTCTAGCGCTCCCGTCCGCCACCCTCGAAGACTTATAATTTCGCGAGTGGTTCACTGATATCTACAAAGTTAGAACTCCGGCTAAAGAAAAGTTGAAAGATGAAAATTACGAAAATATATTGTTCTTATGGAAAGGAAATAATACGAGATGATCAATCAGGGACGGTGGAGATGATCAATCAGGGACGTTGAGATAAACCAGGGACGTTGGAGATGATCAATCAGGGACAAACAAACAAACAAACGAACAAAATACACACCTAAAGCTAATAAAGCCAAAGCAAACCAAGCCAAGGTAAGGCGAACTTTTTTATTTCTGGACAAGTTATTGTGTCGATAACTGGTCTGCTTTTGGATACATTTCAGAAGCAAGTTAACGCATTGAATTTGTTCTGTTCAGTGTTAAGATATCCTTTAATTATTTTCGAAATATACGTTCGTTTCTATCCAGCTCAGTCTAGAATTTGGTTTTGGTGTTACCAAACTTCGTCAGTACTCAGATCTAGGAGTTATAATCGAAGGTCTCTGTCACTTTTTTTTTTCTGCTTGGAAACTACTATACAAGTAGTATAGAAGTACTATGCAATCTCACTTTCTTGCTGCTTGGAAACGACACTATTAGATTGAATAGACTCAAAAAGAAGTTAATGGACGTTCAACTTTTGGAAAACATTGTTGGAGATTCGGTCGAAGCCCGAACACTAATTGAAACTATAGTACTAACTCATTATAACTGTACAATTCATCATAAATTTGAACACGACTAAGGTCTGAGCAATAAATCAGCAAAGATATGCTCTTCAAATATGATCAAATACACAATCCACGTTTTCTCCGATACGTGCTCAGATCTCATCCGGTCATCCACGCAAATGTCATCTTAGTTTTATCAAATTCATCAAATGTTTGCTCATGTTGGGTTTGTCACCTGATGAATAACCACTTTAAGTTTTACGGGTATTTGTCTCACTAAAAAGGTAATCACAAATTTTAACCCAAATCACTGCTCGACCAATAGAATGCATATACAAAGCCCTAGTACAACCATATTTTGATTACTGCTCCCCTTTGTGGGATACCTGCGGCAAAGGCCTTAAAGATAGAATACAGAAATTACAATCTCGTGCGGCAAGAGTAATTACTGGTGCAGGCTATGAAACTCGCTCAGGAGATATACTTGATTGCTTAGACTGGAAAACTCTCCAAGAAAGACGAATTCAAATTAAATCGACATTAATGTATAAAACCCTGAATAATCAATCTGCACCATATTTAAGAGAATCATTTATAAGACTTTCTGAAAGTAAAATTCAATATAATCTAAGAAACCTTGATACGGACCTAGCACTTCCAAAGCCAAAAACCAACTATCTAAAGCGCAGCTTCAAATACAGCGGTGCTATGCTTTGGAACAGCCTACCGGATAAGGCTAAGAAGGCAAATACATTAGCTCAGTTTAAACGCAACATTGCCTTCATGCCTGACACTGAGTTATGCTGATTATTTTTATTTTTATTCGTCAGTTTTTTTTTATGTAAGCTTAATATGAGCCATCGTTAATTCATACCATTCATGAATCTTGTATATATATTCACCAATCTTTGTACGCCCCACTTGGAAATCAGCTCGCGGGTCAACATTCAGTGTTGTAGTTGTAGTGGCTAGCGTATCAAAATAAAGTATATGTATGTATGCGTGTATGTATGTATGTATGTATGATCATGTTTTCTTTTCTTCTCGAACTGATGATGAGGAGGAAGATTATTTAGTGCTCTTTCATGGTTTTACTCACCCCATTGTATGTTAATTAGTTAATGGATAAAAATATGCCATAATAATAATAATAAACGTTATTTACTCTCGGTAATTACATATAGCACACTAGGTGCTAGTTTGACCGAGCCTATAATTAATGATAATATAATAACGAAGCGAGCCAAATAATTAGAGAAGAAAAGAAAAAAACTATGCTAAAACTAAAAAATACAATTATCTATATATATACATGTGTCTAAAAATAATATAAAAAGATCGTTTAAAGTGTCTATGAAACGAAATTTGTTTTTACAGTTTTAATGGAAAATTATTTAAAATAACATAACTATACACAAAAATTAATGTAAAAGAAAATTTCAAATGGAAAAACAATTTTTCCTGACCCAAAATAACTACCTTTCGTGCGACAGATTCTAAGGGGCCTGGAACACAATTGTGACGTAAATACCTTTGCAGTCGCTTTTGTTTAGAGTTTGAAAACAAAAGCGCGTACAAATGTTTGACGTCACAGGCCTAATTTACATGCTTCTGACCGAGCGAAATTTGTCGCATGAATTTTGCCATGTTCGACTGAGCTTTTGCAGTTTTGAAGGGTAGGATATTCAGTTCTAACAACAGAAGCCGATAACTTAAACTTTGTTTCATAAGATTAAGTGTTTCATAGACACTGATTAGAATTCACGTTTTCGAATCAAGTTTTTAAAACGTTCCCTTATATCTCAGTGATCTTAGCCCGTAGGTAGTGGTTTTTGGGCTAGATTGCAGAATACCCCCCCCCCCCCCCCCCCCCCGCTCAAGTACGTTAGGTGTTGACGCGTTGACATCATACATGCTGCTTCGTTCTACTACTGTGAACAGAGATCGACTCGTTCACACCGGGGTTCACACCCAGACATATCTCTCTAGAGAGATAACCATATATGGACTAACGCACTTACATGATTCTGACTACACTACACCGAGACATTCATATTGGACAGTTTAATAAGGAGTGACAGGCAGTCAGTTTCACAGAAATTCACGCCATGATTACAGTGCGTCATACACGCCCTACTTATGTACATCATGTACAATACATGAAATGTGCCGCGCCAGATACGAAAAACCACTAAAAACTCACTCTTTAGATGTGGCCAAAAAATGTGTGGAAACGTATTCCCCGACTGATGCAGTGGCACTAACCTCCGGGGACGAGGTAAACGATATATCAAATCGAAACGAAACGAAAGTAACCGACTGACTGAATTCACCTTTCCCGCTCCATGCTTAAAGGGATACCCGAGTGAAAAACACATTGGGGCTCAAAAGAATCTTCAACATGTTCTTTGTTCAGAAAATGTATTAAAATTTGATCAAACGTTTTTAGTATTAAGAACGAGCACCTCAAAGTTGGCCCCACGAAGACATGGGCGCCGCCATCTTAGTTTGCATTTACGGAAGTGACGTCACTTCGTCCCACCAGCGTTCTCACTCTCTCACTTATTAGGTGTTTTCAGGATGATAAACGCCTTAACTGTACCTCACATACATTGTAGTTCTTATACTTATTCAGAAGTCACTCGAGTCTTTTAAGCCATGTTGTTTTGCTGTTATTAAATGGCAGTTACGAGACCTTGTTGTTCGTCTGATAATTTCTCGCCTTCCCAATGCTTTTCTTCCTCCTCCCAGTCTTCTGAACTTTTCTCATAATGTCGTCTTCATCATAATTCCGGTTTCTGTAAGAATTCCTCTGCAATCTCGATGAAAATATATCCACTTTAATTCCGAGCGTGTGAAAATCATACAAAGACAAGTAGCCGCGATACGCTGGTGGGACGAAGTGACGTCACTTCCGTAAATGCAAACAAAGATGGCGGCGCCCATGTCTTCGCGGGGCCAACTTTGAGGTGCTCGTTCTTAATACTAAAAACGTTTGATCAAATTTTAATACATTTTCTGAACAAAGAACATGTTGAAGATTCTTTTGAGCCCCAATGTGTTTTTCACTCGGGTATCCCTTTAAGTAGTACCAACAATGCCTAGAGGATACCCGAGCCTCTATATCGTGCCGTCACAATATCAATTTCTGACTAATTCGTCCCTACGTCTCTCAGCCGTCAGAAATTACATTTTTCGTCTCCACTAAACGTACTTGAGCGGGGGGTATTCTGCAATAATGTAGTTTCGTATTCGAAAATTACCGCTGAATGCAATGACTTCAGACGCATGTACGCAGGGTTAGCCTCATTCTGAAGTTAACCATCCATAAATACCAGCGAGAAGGTAACACTGTGTATTGTTGTAATGTTTAACTTCAAAATGAGGCTAACCCTGCGCGGTTCAGCGGTAATTTTCGAATAAGAAACTGGACTATTGCTCCGGTTCTTGGCTTAGGCAAAGTCAGAATTTCAGTTCCTCTAAGATTATAGCAAGGGAGCACGGCAGACTTGGGTTAGCCGCCATCTTGAAATTCCTTTATTACAATGCGACTTTCTGCTGACAATAAGTAACGTTGGCGCTCACGAGACAGTAGGTTGTTTACACGGAAAATCCGGAAATTTCGGTTGGAATGTAAATTTCGGTTCGTCCCGTGGAAAATTTCCGAAATTAATGGAACGTCTGAAAAGGTAGTCCAAAATTCCCAAACGGAATTTCCGACCGGGAAAATCGTGTACCATTTACAATTTCCAGTCGGTCGTACCAGGCCTTATGCCGAGCTCTTTTCATCTGAACGGTTTGTGTACAAATGGTAAACGTTTTTCCGATCGGCGAATTCCGTTTGGGAAATTTTGTGTACCATTTACACCGGAATTTCCACCCGGAATTTCTGTGTAAATAATAAACAACCTACGAGGGAGCTCAGGAGTGAAACTGTGGTGCACGTGACGTCTATGAACCAATTGGAATGTGTCTTTTCCTTATGTTCGTAGCAGTTTCCTAGGAAACAATTTCGGCAGTAGCAAGAATGATTGTAGACAGGTTTGACATTTCTATATACACGCTGTAAACGGGTTGCCCGATAATATTGTTGTACGTTTATAATAAAAAAACTTCACTTACCCATTACCCGCTACCTGCGTTTTAGACCAGCCGTCTTCTTCTTCTTCCAGTTTGACTCACCTCCTTCATTAATGAAGTTTATTCTGAGCGTTAATAGTATAAATAAAAATTAATAATAAAAACAAATAATAGGTTGTTAATAACAATCGTCAGGGGCAGTCAATTGTAATGATTAATGCCCCACTGTAGCAAGCTTCTCCTTGAATGTAAGCAGGTTGGGTGCCAATACTACATCATCTGGAAGGCCGTTCCACTCTCTAATCGTTCGCGGAAAGTAAGAATACATGTGATAATCCGTTCTAGAGCTCTGTACTTTATAACACAGGGTGTTTAAGTGCCTGCTCTTCCTTTGCTCGGGGATCAGTTTCTCCAGTCCATCCAGACGGTAGTATATTTTATACATGTGTGAGGATCCCATACTGTGGCCGCATACTCTACGGTTGGGCGCACTAGTGTCTCGTATGCTAAGGTCTTAAGTGTCACCGAACTTATTTTGAGATTCCGTCTCAAGAATCCAAGAGTACTGTTTTCCTTCTTGGTCACAGCGTTCACATGATTGTTCCATCTCAGGTCAGATGACAAATTAACACCAAGATATTTAGTCACAGGATGTCAGGACCTTTCTATGAAGAACTTATTCATGTTGAATGATATTCCGCTTGCGTCCAACTCGCAAAATCTCACACTTTTCAGGATGGAACTCCATATCCCATAATCGTTTCCATTGCTCTAGCTTGTCAAGGTCGCTTTGAAGGGTCAGGGTGTCCGCTTCAGAATTAATTGTAAGGTATGCAATAGTATCATCTGCGAATAGCCTGACATTGAAGACAAGCGAGTTGGCAAAATCATTTATGTAAAATAGGAATAGACACGGCCCAAGAACCGAGTCTGTGGTACTCCCGAAAGTACGTTAGCTGTCCCTGATGTTTCTCCCTCCAATACTACTCTCTGTGATCTACCAGTTAGGAATGAGCTAATCCACTTGCTTAAAGATTGGAGTTACGTTGGTAGTTCTCCATTCCTCAGGTACCTCTCCAAGCTGGTAGGATGTCTTAAACATGACTTTAAGTATGGATGCAATAGGCTGCGCTAGCTCCCTCAAAACCCGGGATGTAATACCATCTGGGCCAGGGGCTTTATGTATGTTTAGTTTCTCCAACATTCGTCGTACTCCTTCCTTAGTTATTGTGACTGGGTTAAATCATATGGGGGAGGGGGGGCAAAAAAGTTTTAAGTGCTTTTTTATGGGGTCATCAAATATTTTACCTACTCCTTGGGGGGGGGGGGGGGGGGTGTCATCAAAGTTTTGACATACCTGTCATGTAAAATGAAATTGCTGTTTAATGCTAAGCCAATGTTTAGTCTCCAGAACACAGGAAACCAGTATTTTAGAGAGCAGTAAAATCTCAAAAATTTAGGCTAGTGCCCATTTAATAAACGTATTCTGCTTTGTTTCCTTTACGCAGGATAGTATTCTCTAAGCTCATGATCAAAGGCACATCCCCATAGATAATGCATTGGTGTTCAGCAGATTAGCTTAATCAGCCAATGCTGAGCTCTCTTTCATTTATCTATTTATTTATTTTTTGTTCGAGACTACGGAACAATGCAATATAATGCGCAAATTAATGGTACAATTTCAAGTACCCATCAGGGAAGGATGGCGAGGTAGAGATTTTCAGAAGAATACATGTATATATGTGTTTTCTACTAAACAAAGGAAAATACCATAAATCTAGAAACATTAATAGTAAATTTAATAGATTACATGTATATGCAGTTTGCATTCTTTTTTGCACATCCATCTTTTTTGTCAGGGGGGGGGGGGGGTCAATAAAGTTTTGAGCAATTGTATAGGGGGGTCATCTAAGTTTTAATTCATTCATAGGGGGGTCATAAAAGTTTTAACAAGAGAAGCAGATGAAATGCCGACTCCCCCTCCCCCAAGCCATAAATAATGAACACTCCCTAATTCGAAAAATCCCGTTCCATTCGACATTCGAAATTTTCGAAACTTCTAACCGGTCGTTTTTGTTGAATGGAAAGCGCCCTTGGTTAGCTCTAGGTGGATTTAATATTGGTGACGAAGAGATCAAGAGTATTATGACCTCTGGTAGGCTCCTCAACTATTTGAGTAAGCCCTATATCGTCAAGTAAGTCCCCGAATCGTTGCTGCAGAGCAGGGAAGGAATATGTTTTCAGAGTATTTTTTTTCCAATCCCAATCTGGGAAGTTAAAATCACCTCCGAGCAAGATGCAATGGTCGGGATTTATCAGAGACAGGGATTTCTCTAGTTCTTCAAGGCTTGGCTTCATCTCCCAGTATTTTAATACACACGCTGTCCAACCGTCAAACTTTCGCGATCGAGGCCTAATAATAAATTACTTGAGAAGGCCCAAAATCGCCAAAAAAAAAACACTCACACAACTTCATTAAGTATCAATCTTTTATTTTTCAGGATCTACTTCGCAGAATTCACACGGAATAATTACTCCGGCGCTGCTATGGCAGCGGCCGGAGTCTTAAAATGCAGTCTGTGTCTTTTTTACATTTTTATTTTATATTTCCTATCGTCTACAGAAGTTGATCAGTTCAGACATTTGCCGCTAACAATGTGGGTCGGAGACGCTGTGATCGAGCGATAAAGCAGGAGTCATGCGCATTAAACGTTATAGATCTATTTAACACTGTTTACATTACATAAAATCATCACCGTATAATTACCACTACGGGAATGTGGAATGAGCAACGTGGAATGAGCAATGTGGAATGAGGCACTATCGGTAATTTTAACTACTTTCTAACCTTATAATTCTTGTAAAGGAACTGTTATTGACCATAAAAATACATGAACAACGTAATACATTCGATTTGCGTTGTCTGGACAGATCCAATGCACATTTAAAAACGTAAGTGAAATACAATATCCAAACACGTCTATTTTATATTTTTATATGACTTGTATATTCTCTGTATGTATACTATGTGTTAATATATTTATATGAATATATTTATTACTCGGGCTGCCTGTGGCAGCACCGAGTCTTAAAATGCAAGCCGTTATATATATATATTTTTTTTAGTTGGGTGTCGCAAAATTTCTGCGCATGCGTTAAAGATCAAGTTCACCACCAATCAGATCGCACTGTGCTGGTCACGTAACACTCGCCAGGTTAATTTATTTACAGAATTTAATACAGTAAATCAAAATGGTCGACCCGCGAGGGCGAAAGCCTTCCAACAGGCTCAGGATATTTCAACTGGCGCTCTTCTTGACCATAAAAATACATGAACAACCAGGAGCCGTAATACATTCGATCAGCGCTGTTTGGCCAGATCCAATGTACATTTAGAAACGTAAGCGAAATACAATATCCAAACACGTTTGGATATCAACGGGTATCGAATTATAATCAAAGGTTAGATCTCGTCAGGCGCGCTCAGATAAGAAAGTTCAAAGCTCTCAGACTAGGCGAGACAAGGAGATATCACTTTCAATGAGTCATTGTCAGAAATCTATTCCATCGTGGGCAATTATGCAATACAACCTAACTTGTACAGCTAAGGCATGTTTTACGACAGAATAACCAGAGTCTTTCTACTGGATTGAGAGCTCGAGACATTATACATGTCGGCTAATATGGGGAAAACTGAAACAAAAAATGAACTTTGACGGCAGAAACCCTCAATTGAGCCAAGCGGAATATTTACATGATCCGCTAAGATTTTTACAAATCTTAGTTAAGCAGATGTTTTCAGTGTATGCCAACTGAAATGCGGAAACTACACGAACAAGAAGCATGAACTGCCAGCAAAGAGAGAGGAAACAGTACTTGAAATGCACAGCGCTAGCTGAAGTAGGGCATATATATAATATCTGAGACGTTAAATTACGTTACTGTGAAGAGGATCAAAATTCAAGTTTTGTAGCTTGAGACTGTCTTCTGCCGTGACTCGTGAGAGAAATTGGAAAAGATCTAGCTGTTTCATTCAGACACTGGCAAATTTATTGAAAGCTACGGGCTTACTTTATGAGATTATTATTCATTGTGGAATGAAAGGAAACAGGTTAGCTGAAAGTTAAGTTCGAGGTAGGCTTCGACTTTCATTCCGATTCAGTGCATATGTGCACGAAGGTGGGTGCTGTCAACAACACTACCAAAAGATCCAAAACGAAAGTTCAGTTACGTAAGTACTGTTAGTAAACTCTTTTTGATTTGAATAAATTTCCTCTCAGTTTGTCTGTTAATGTACTTTTTCTTCTAATTATCGCTTTATTTAACATCTGTGATTTAGAGTATGCGTACCTCAGAATAAATTATTTGAAAGGTCAACTGAACTCTTGTGTCGATATTAAAGCGCAAATTTTTTTTGTGAAACAGTCTGTGAATTTGAGAAGCGGCTTAATAGAAGAGCTTTCTCATTAGGAATTACATTTTTTTTCTTGCTATGAAATTTCTGTTTCATTTCACATTTATTCATACAGTTTTAGCCGGACATTTCCCCGAGTTTTTGATCTATTTTCAATCAAATTCAAAGTCTGAATATGTCATTGTATTGCACTTATACACTTGAATTGCCAGTATTCTGTTGTTCGAATCCTGCGTTATCATAGTCATGTCATAAAAGCGATTAATAGACCAGTCTGTTTTTATGACGTTCTCACTGGCGAATTAAAGCACAACTTGTTACTAAGAGGATTTCAAATGAAAGTGTATTTCATCTTCAATCTCATGTGGCCCGAGTGAAAGCCCAGATGGGCTCTTGTTATATTTATTATGCTTATTATATTTTATTCCAATAATTTTATTTAATTCTTTTTTCTTTTCTTGTATATTCACTTTGTAACTCTGTAATCATAAGTCTACATACTGTTTTTGTTCTATTAGATTTCGTAGAAATCAGGCTCTATTGTTCTTAAGTTCTATCTAAGAAATAGAAAACATTTCCCGTGTTTCTATAGAGTTATAGAAACACGAGTGGGAGTTTGGGAGAACGAGAAATGGCAGTGGGAACACGAGCCCGAAGGGCGAGTGTTTCCACAGCTATTTCGAGTTCTTCCAAACTTCCACAAGTGTTTCTATAACTCTATAGAAACAAGGGGAAAATGTTTTCTATTTCCTTTATAAAATAAACGAATAAAAGCACGGAAACGCTCGCTTAATTTGATAACCAAAACGTAAATTCTCACAACTAGCTCAAGCGCGCGCTCCACTGTCTATGTTTCTATAGAGTTATAGAAACACGGCTTACAGCCAATCAGAGCACGCGTACTATCGAAACTATTTTATAAACATGTATTTAATCCAACCATTTACGGCAGTCAACTCGAAAGCTTGTGCTCCTTTGACTGCCGTTACTTGTTCAATAACTTTTATTTTTCTTGTAACTAAACTATTCTACTATAACTATTGCTTAATTTGACACTTAATTTGTAATTCTTTGTTAAACACTGTAAAATAAAAACTGAGTTGAATTATAAAACAAAAATAGGTAATCTCAGAATGTTTTGGTTGAAAATAAAATCCTACCAGCAGACATTAGCTGTGTGCGTACTACCAAACAGCGATGTGACTGTACGAGAGAACTTCACTCTTCTACACTAATTGATAACATTTTCTTTAATTCTATTGAACATTTTATTATCAGTGGTAACTTGGTATACGATTTGACAGATCATTTACCCAATTTTGTAATTATTAATAAGCTTTCCTCTCTTCCACCTAATGTTAAAATATATAAAAGAGATTTTTCAAAATTGAATGAGGATACATTAATCAATGAAATTCAATCCATCAATTGGGAAACAGTATTTACATCCACAGTTGATCCTTCTTGCATGTTTGACTTATTTTATTCTAGAATATCAGACATAATAGACAAGCATATTCCTGTTAAACAGCTCTCTAAAAGAGAAGTTAAACTCCGGTCAAAACCATGGATAACTCCTGCAATTAAAAGATCAATATGTGTTAAGAATAAACTATATAAGAAATTTCTAAAAACAAAATCATCTTACTGTCATTGTAAATTTAAATATTATAGAAACAAACTGAATCACCTTTTGAAAATCAGCAAAAGACAGTATTACAATCACTATTTTTTGGAAAATATCAATGATAGTAAGAGAATCTGGAATGGAATCAAACAAATCATTCACTTCAAACCAAAAGCCAGTCAGAAAATTTATAAAATTGTTGAAGATAATCTTGAGATAACTGATCCATTAATGATTGCTAATGCATTTAATAACTATTTTTCTAATGTAGGAAAAAATTTAGCTAGTCTAATATCAGATTTTCAAAAATCGCCCATGGACTATTTAAAGTCCCCATCGTGTAATAGCTTTTGCATTTTTCCCACTACTGCCTCTGAAATTGAAACAGAAATCTCCAATCTCAAAACTGGCAAAGCTAATGGTCCTTTTAGTATTCCAATTAATATCTTAAAAATTCTAAAAACAGTAATCTCTAAGCCCTTAGAAACTTTATTTAATGCTTCTTTTTCAGCAGGTATAGTCCCAAGCAATTTCAAATTATCAAATGTAATACCTGTGTACAAAAAAGATTCACAAACTTGCCTCTCAAATTACCGCCCAATCTCTCTTCTTTCTGTTTTTAATAAACTCTTAGAGAAACTAATGTGTAACAGATTGCTGGACTTCCTTGAAAAGAAAAAAATATTTTTTGATAAACAATTTGGCTTTCGAGCCAAACATTCCACTGACCATGCAATTCTTAGCATTATCGATAAAATTCAAAGAGCAATTGATGAACGTGATTTTTCATGTGGAATATTTCTAGACTTTAGTAAAGCATTCGATACCGTAAATCATACAATATTAATAAAAAAACTTGAATATTATGGTATTAGGGGTATCGCTAAAAACTGGTTTGTATCATACCTCAGTAACCGCCAGCAAACTGTAACCATAAATAATACAACCTCAAATCCAACTGATGTTTCATGTGGTGTTCCCCAGGGGTCTGTCCTTGGACCACTACTATTCTTGCTCTACATTAATGATTTTCATCTGTGTTCTGATCTCTTCGATTTCCACCTATTTGCTGATGATGCTAATTTATTTTATCGACACAAAAATCTTTGTACTTTGCAAACCAATATCAATATCGAGTTAAACAACATTCATGTCTGGCTGTGTGCAAATAAGTTGTCACTTAATGTAGAAAAATCTAATTTTGTAATTTTTCACCCACCCCAAAAGAAAATAACCTACAATGTTGAACTTTTTATAAATGATAAGCCTCTTCGACAAGACATATGCATAAAATACCTTGGAATTCACATTGACTCTAATTTAAGCTGGAAACCTCAACTTGATTACATTACTAAAAAAATAAAGAGAAGCATAGGTATTTTGTCCAAAATACGATACTATGTTGACATTTCAATTCTTATCAACCTCTATTATGCATTGATTTACCCATTTTTAATATATGGTATAATTATTTGGGGTAGCACATACCCAACTACTCTCCAACCTCTTTATATTTTGCAAAAAAAAGCCATGCGCATTATAACATTTTCAAAATTTGATGAGCCTTCAAGCCCTCTATTTAAGAAATTGAATATTATTAAGTTATCCGATCTTGCTTCAATCCATATCTCAGTATTTATGTTTAAATTCCACAATCAGCTTTTGCCTTCAGTCTTTAATTTTCTATTTACTCCTGTCAATGAAATTCATAATTATAACACACGATCTGCAGCAAAACAGTCCTATTATCTACCAAGAGCTAGAACAAACTACGGCCAATTTAATATTAGATTTCAGGGACCAAAAAATTGGAATTCAATTGAAGAACAAATAAAATTATTAACCTCACTGAGACAATTTAAAACAAGATTAAAAAACATCTTTTTATGTAAATACTGACCCTGCCTATTTCTCAAGATAATATGACTGTTTTCTCCTTTCTCCTTTCTCTTTTCCTTTTATACAAAATCAATTAAACTAAGTAAATACATTACTTCAATTGTGTGTTAAAATAGAATATTAGGGTTTTTATTTGTGCTTAAGTTTGTGTGTTTCGTGCCTGTGTGTGAATCGTACCCGACCTAATAATGTAATTTTCTTATTTGAAATCTGGCTTCCAGGCATTTTTAGCTTTTAAGTTATTTCTGGAAGCCAGTACCCTATATTACTTTCAACTTCCTTATGTTTACATTTCTCTATTGTAATTTTAAAAGGGTACAATAAAGATGTTGTTGTTGTTGTTAACTTCTACAAACAAATATTTTTAATGACCACAATATCAGACTAATCAAAACATTAATATTGCTCACCTGCAACGATTCATGGGCGCACACGGGGTCACAGGTAGTAACGCAATCGGCTGCTTTTGCAGCTTCACGCGGCATTTACACAGGTAACCCGAAACAACTAAGACGATAACAGAATTTGTTTTTAATTGTAAATGCTGGTTAATTAAATGATGAAATGCTTGCTAGTGTACTCGTGTTCGCTCGTGTTGAGTTCTTAATCAGATCCTCGTAGTAATTGCATACAATTTGTTCTCGGCTGGTACCGCACTGCTACACAGGTAACCCGAAACAACTAAGTCGACAAAACAAGTATTCCTAATTTTTATTATAACATTTTTTTGTTATTTAAATTATGAACCGCTGTGCACTCGTGTTGACTCGTGTCTTGACTCATGTGGAGTTTTAGATCAGATGATCATAGTATTTGGATCGGAGTATTTTTGGGTTACCTGTGTTATCCTAGGTAAAAGTTTATAAATGAGCGACCACGAACAACACTCCACTGGTATACGTCGGATCAAACAATGATCTAAATGGTTCGCAGATTAAGAAATAAGTAGAATGAAGAATAACCAATACGACGTAGAATTATACGGATTTAATGTAGCACAATATTTCGACTAGCCATACTAGTCTTCATCAGGTGCTAAGGAGCTTTTACAATGTGACTTGACAATATATAATGGTAAAACGGAAATGACGTAAAAACATAATATGATAACGAAAGATAACTAACGGTGTGACTGATTAGTAGGTCTCATCGCGTTTGTTAAGGCCATTGGGTTCAAGAGTGTTAGCACGTGTTATGAGATAAGCTTCTTTAGCTTTGCGAATAGCATCACGAGAAGAGAAAATATGTTCTAAAGGAATTAAAAGGATATTAGATGCAGAGTGGTCAGGGTTAGATAGAAAATGTTCAGATGCAGTGTTGGGTTTGGATTTACTGGAAGGTTTGTCAACTGTCCTACGATATTCGTTGAAGCGGTCTTTAAGTCTACGTTTGGTTTCACCAATGTACTGTTTGTTACATTTAGTACGTTGAATCATGTAGATGACGTTTTTAGTGTTGCAGTCCATGTGTGTGGTAATGGTTCTGGTTTCACCCGTAGAAGTAAAAGTATATTGGGTGCAGTTATCAGAAATGTAAGGGCAAGTTAAACAGTTTTGTCCACAACGAAAAGAACCTGGATTGTTGTTGGAAGCAGTGTTGGAGTTATCTGAAGGTAGTTTGGATTTGACTAGCAAATCACGTAGATTGGACGAACGTCGGAAAGCTACAAAAGGGCGTTGGGGGAAAATAGTTTTGCAACGCACGGAGGAATGTAGAAGATCAAAATGTTTCTCAAAGATAGGAAAGATAGATGGAAGTGACGGATTATAGGTGACTATAAAGGGAATACGGTGAGAGGAATTAGATTTCTGTTTAGGTTGTAGAGCAAGATTACGAGGGATATCGGCAGCGCGTTTAGTTTGTTTAGTGAGTAAATCACGGCTGTAACCTCGTTTAAGGAGATAGGTTATCCGGACCTTCCGTCCAGACCATAAAAATATCATCGATATATCTTAATAATATTCATCCTACTATCAAATTTACCAGTTTTCACTCTTCTACTAATGTCCCGTTTCTTGATGTCAACGTATCCCTTAATAATGGAGTCATTGAAACTGACCTTTATTGTAAACCCACCCACTTCCATCTATCTTTCCTATCTTTGAGAAACATTTTGATCTTCTACATTCCTCCGTGCGTTGCAAAACTATTTTCCCCCAACGCCCTTTTGTAGCTTTCCGACGTTCGTCCAATCTACGTTATTTGCTAGTCAAATCCAAACTACCTTCAGATAACTCCAACACTGCTTCCAACAACAATCCCGGTTCTTTTCGTTGTGGACAAAACTGTTTAACTTGCCCTTACATTTCTGATAACTGCACCCAATATACTTTTACTTCTACGGGTGAAACCAGAACCATTACCACACACATGGACTGCAACACTAAAAACGTCATCTACATGATTCAATGTACTAAATGTAACAAACAGTACATTGGTGAAACCAAACGTAGACTTAAGGACCGCTTCAACGAATATCGTAGGACAGTTGACAAACCTTCCAGTAAATCCAAACCCACCACTGCATCTGAACATTTTCTATCTAACCCTGACCACTCTGCATCTAATATCCTTTTAATTCCTTTAGAACATATTTTCTCTTCTCGTGATGCTATTCGCAAAGCTAAAGAAGCTTATCTCATAACACGTGCTAACACTCTTGAACCCAATGGCCTTAACAAACGCGATGAGACCTACTAATCAGTCACACCGTTAGTTATCTTTCGTTATCATATTATGTTTTTACGTCATTTCCGTTTTACCATTATATATTGTCAAGTCACATTGTAAAAGCTCCTTAGCACCTGATGAAGACTAGTATGGCTAGTCGAAATATTGTGCTACATTAAATCCGTATAATTCTACGTCGTATTGGTTATTCTTCATTCTAGTTATCCTAGGGTCTAACCGCGGCAAAACGGTATGCTCCGCTGGCCAAAAGAACGAAGGCTCTGCTCTCAAATACAAATTACCGAGGGTTTCAACTTTTTTAGTAAATAATTTTATAACTTAGTAAACTCACAATGAATTACAAATTAAGAAAACTTCAACCTGTTAAAGTCTTAGGCTTAGCTTTTAAGTAGTTTTCTTAGTTTTTGACAAAACAGTTCACAAATGAATACTTTTAAGCAGAAACGTTAAAATCACGGCATGTGCCTGTTGTTTCATTTCAGTTTTCGCGGGAAACTGGGGGCGGCCGCGCGCGGACAAGAAATAGCAAATACGCATGCGCGTGACGTTTTTCCGCGGTGTGTCCTAGGGTAGCCTGGCTTACTTGAAGTCGCTCGTCTTCTACTTGTGTTCACTCGTGTACTGACTCGTGTGGAGTTTTATATGAGATCGACTGTGTGTGCGTACTTTCGCATCTGAGTGTGCGTTGTAATGTGCCAAACTTCTTAGGTATATGAGATCATCCGCGTTACCAAAGATACGCCGGATTTCAAGCTGCGTGCAGCTTCTTGTTAATATTTTTTTTGTTCTATCGACGACAGAAGTTGATCAGTTCAGACCTTTGCCGCTAACCATGTGGGTCGGAGACGCTGTGATCGAGCGATAAAGCAGGAAGCATGGGCATTAAACGTTATAGATTTATTTAACGCTGTTTGTATCGCATAATATCATCACCGTTTAATTACCACTGTGGGAATATGGAATGAGCAACGTGTGAGATCGGTTCTTATTTACTACTTTCTAATCCTATGATCTTGTAAAGGAACTGTAAAAATACACGAACAACGTAATACATTCGATCTGCGCTGCCTGAACAGATCTAATAGCATAAGCGAAATACAATCTCAAGTTAAGTGTATGAAAACACGTTTAGATAACGGGGTCAGCTGTATGAGACAACTCCGTATAACTTGTCCGTCTTGTCGGCTGATAACTAATCAAAGTGAATGACAGGACAGGGCGTTTGTTATTTTATCAATTAATTGTGGAACAAGTCAAAACATGTCTGGAAACGAGGTCACATTTTTACAAGCAGAGTCTCTTGCGTTCTATATGCAAACTTGCTGACTGCCGGACATTTCTAGCAAACTCGTAAGGTTGTTTTCTCAACTGACATTTGGTACAGTGTTTTGGAAGTGCTCATTTGCGGATCTCACCGGCGTTGTGGCAGGATGTTGGACAGAGTGCCTTCTGGCTTCCCCTGCGGGTTTATCGGGAGATCAAATCGTATTGGAGTTGGATAACTGTATAATTGTAAACAGAACTAGAAAATCGTTTTGGAAAACCGACTTGGAGACTGGATATCGTTTAAAGGAAAACAGTCTAAAGAATATTGAAAGTCGCTAGTCACTTCACAGACTTCCGGACTGCTGAACTTTCTAGCGTTAAACGCGCTACACTATGTCTTAGTTTTCGAAACTTTTGAACCAGAAATATTGATTGAAATTGTTTAATTTTTATACGGCAGCAAACAGAGATGCTGACTATGCGGGGAAAAAAAGTGAAAACATTTGGTCGAATGTTCTGTTCTAGATGTACAACATTAATGACATTGACAATTAATTTGCGTAAAATCTAATATCGGTCAATCTCGTCCAAACACTGTACGAAAAGCAAGTTAAAAATACTTTCTGATGCCCAAAAAATCTCAGCATCACAAAGAGCACCGTATTTGGTGGCTGTTACCGCTATTCTACGTTCTACAAAATCCATTTGATAGCGATTTCCTTTGTGTTGTTGCTGTTTTGTCCCCCTCCCACGACCGTGATCCTTAGCGTTTAAACAATAGATTGTTTTGATATGACGTCATAATGATATAGGTCAATTGATAGCTTGAAGTACTAGAAACCTCTGCCAATTGAAGTTGGCACTCAATATCCAACTGATCAAAATCGCACTATGTAACACGCTTCGCGCGGTCGCAGACTGGAACGAGACATGTCTAAAAGGTCAAGACTTGCGGACGGCCACCGAAAGTGAGCCATGTTACAACAATTTATTGCGCTCCCCTAGATAACACAGATAGCCCGAAAATACATAGAGTATATATAGTACCGTACCGCATTGATAACAATAGGATAACACAGGTAACCCGAACCTACAAAGACGGCACACACTGATACCACAGGTAACCCGAAACAACTCAGGCCGATAACACAATTTTTATTATGTTATTATTATTATGTTTTGTATTAATTAATGAAGCGCTAGTGTACTCATGTTCACTCCTGGTCTGACTCGTGTGGAGTTATATTTCAGATCCTACTAGTATTTGGATCCTAGTATTTTTGGGCTACCGATGTTATCCTAGGTACCCTAGCTGACGTGAAGTTGCTCGTGTTTATTCGTATTCTACTTGGGTGCATTCGTGTTCTAGTTGTGTTCACAACGTCTAAACAAAGATGTATTCTAAAGATATAAGTTTTGCTATTATATTTTTCTGTGTTGCGCGACTTTTGCAGAGAAAATTAGTTTTCAAGTTCGATTCTCCGCTGATAAATTTAGATTGTCTGGTGGCTCAATTCAAACCAAATTTCCCCATATTGAAGAAAACACAATGGTTCGCAATTAGGAGCCGTTACTCCAGCAAAAAAAAAACAGATGTGGGCCATCTGAGCGGAGGCTGCGAGGAAGGTTTCAGCTTTTCTCTTCATTAAGACGCGTAACATAGAAAATTTAAATAGCACAATTTATTTATTTCGAATACATCTTTGCATATATATTGAATTGATTTTAGGCTTTAGTTCCTCTTCAAAGGTCCGTGCAGCTTCTTGTTACTCTGGTGCTGCTACGTGACGCGACTGTGCGTGCATACTTTCGCATCTGATTGTCCAATTCAATTTAACAGATTGTGCGTGTGTACTAACGTGATCTGTCTGTGTGCATGCTTATAACGATGTGAACACAAGTAGCCCGAAAATACAGAGAGAGGGTACCTGACTTAAAACACAAGTAACCCGACACAACTAAGCCAATCTAGAATAACACAGGTAGCTCGGAAATACAAAAATAAGGTACCGCACTGATAACACAGGTAACCCGAGACAACTAAGACGATAAAACAATTATAATTATATTTGTTTATTATAATTTTTTGTTAATTAAATTATGAACCGCTGTGCACTCGAGTTCTCATATCCTGATTCATGTGGAGTTTTAGAACCGGATCATCTTAGTATTTGGACCCTAGTATTTTTGGGCTACCTGTGTTACCCTAGGGTACCCAGGCTTTCTACTTTTGTTCACTCGTGTTCTGCCGACTCGTTTTAGATGAGATCAACTGTGGGTGCGTACTTTCGCATCTGATTGTGTGTTGTAATTAGCAAACACGCAGGTATCTGAAATAGTCCGCGTTACAAAAAATGCGCCGGATTTTAAGCTGCGTGCAGCTTCTTGTTATATAAACCACAGGAAGCCCAAGCTCTGTTTATGTCAAGGGTTGTCTTGGAATTTTTAAATCTAGCTTTTCGATAAATATACTGTAATAAAATGAATAAAACTTACCTATAATCTGTATCTTGGCTGTGCAGTTTCAGCGAATTTTGGCGAATTTTAAAACGAATTCGAAATTTTTCACGAAAGTCGGCCGTGTGACCACAGAAAGGGCCTGGGACTCATTCGAATAGCAGCTTGTCGAACCAAAAATGTGGCCATGTTTGTTTCCGCCAGCTTTTGGGTTTTTCGCTTTCTTTTCGCCATAATATTGTTATTTAACGCCTTCATTTTTGTACAAAATAGCTTTATTAAGACTGTGGAGTGTACGGAAAGCGGTGGTTGTGACTGTAAACCTGGATACTGGGGGAATGCCTGTCAGTTTTGCCGATTAAGGTGAGTTCAAAGCCAAAGGCCCTCGTACTCGTCATAATTATAGATAGACTAGAGACACTTCGCAGTGTCAGTTAAGTATGTCACTTTTGACTCGGTTGAAACATTTCAGAGAAATTGAACTCAAGTTAGAGTAGTTTATTGACAGATTTTGACATTTCAGTCTAAGCGCGAGTACATCAGCAACGCTGTAAATTTATCGTGGGTAAATAAATATTATTTTTATTATTATATTCAGAAGGCAAGGGGTTGGTAACGTTACCTGACGTACATGTATAGGGACGCCTGACATATAGCCTTATAGGGACGTTATATAGGAAAACGGTTATGGTTATGTCAGGCATCCCTATATGTCAGGTAAAATGGTTAGGGTTATATTAGGTTAGGCGTCCCTATACATGTATGTCAGGTAACGTTACCAACCCTGCTCGTATTTATAAACCTGAGAAGCTAAGAGTATAATGTATATAAAGAGGTTATTACATGTATAGTTGTGTAACATGGCTGGGTATTTTTATGAGTCAGTTTTATTTTTTCAAGTCAGAAAGGCGAGAAAAAATAAAATTGACAAGTAAAAATTCCTAGCTGTATTACACAACATTCCATGTAATAAATTGTTTATTATACCACAGCTAACCTAAACAAAAAAGTTTTGTTTTCGCTTACCTTACTGCCCTGTTTGAAGAAAATCTTGAGAGAAGAAATCTCGACGGAAGAAACCTGAAGTAAAATGTCGGGGGTGGGCGTGTAACTGTAACAAATTATTTGCATGCTAAAAGCTGATTGGCTGTTAATCAAACAGCCCCATTTCGATTGGCTCACACGCTAACAAAACCTTTTAAATGTTGAAAAAACCTGTGCAAACCTGTTTGTGAACCATGTAATACGCTCTCATATTTGCACTCGTTTTATCCCATATTTGCACTTGAAAACTCAGTAAGATCAGGAGTCACACAAGTCTTGTATTTCACTAGTATTTCAACATTTGTGGATCATGGAAAGTTATGTTTTAGTGAAAATGATAGATATATAACGGAGCACCAACACATCGAAATACTGTAAATCATTGTGCAAACACAGAGCAAGGAAAGTCCATCATTGTAGTGTGAATCGCCACTGCATTCGTGGCACACAGTGGTAACACGGTCAAGTTCATACAACGCCAGCATCTCCTTGGCTATGGTAGAGTATAAAAGATACATTTCCTGTCATCACATAATTTTTCTAGAAAATAAAGACGATTTAAAGCATGGAAGAAAAGTACATTCTCGAAGTCAGCTTCTTATCTGTTGAGGCCACCATCATGTTGCGAGTTCACTCGCAGAGTTCGGTTCGGTTTTGGCTTCAGAAAGCTATTTCTGCTCATCTTACGGCTTTTAAAATCCTCTAACACTGAACTATAAGATTTAAAGCTAAATAGTTCTGATAAATTTGGGCTGAAAACGAATAACAAAGGAAACGGCAGAACTTCTAGTATTGAGGTTTCACGCTGGCATCTCTCACGCTCTCTCTGTTGTCAAGGAATGTTAGAATGGTTTGCCCTCCACACAGGCGTTGCTATGGGAAAATCGTCAAGTGATCAATTGATGTAAAAGGCCAATTCGCCACTTTGGAAAGGAGTAGGGGATTGGGGCAAGGGTGGTCTCGCAAAGGCGCTTGGGATCGTTACAGGGGACACACATCGTACAGAATACAAACAAACACGGCGAATATCGCAATGAACTCATCAAATACAAGCAGAGAAAGTGAAATAAACTTAAAAGAAGACACTGTACCAGAAGTAAAGCTCAACTGAAGTGTCCAGAAATGTGGGTTCATTAAAGGCAACTTACTAAAGCAGAGCAAAGAAGTGAAAACTACCGTGAAAACTACCGTGAAAACTACCGTGGAAACTACCGTGGAACGGGAGTTAGCAGAAGTAAAGCTAAGCTGTGTGGCCGAATGCTACGATCCGAACACGTTATTCTTTAGCCAATTCCTACGTTTCCCATCATCATGGATTTATGATTTTAAAGTTGTACTTTGTAACTTTAAACAGGCTCTGTTCTGTTCTTGGGATTGTAGGGTGAAGAGCCGGAAGGAGTTGGTATGTAGTCAATCACTACAAATACATGTCACCCTAGTCCCTGGCGGACTTCAAGTGGTTCAACGTTTCTCAATGTAACATCAGTGATTTATTGGAGATTGGAGATAATAACTGGAGATATCAACTGTATTTAATCTGTTATTGCTTAAGCTTGTGGCTCTGTCAAGGGAAGAATTCCTAGACTATATTTCTTTTTAATAAATTTAATTCTGCTTCCCGTCCAAGGTGTAAGATACAATTTCTTGTCGAGTCAGACTCACGGCTATTTCTCTTGTCAGTAGCTATTCACGGCCTACAATCCCATGAACAGAACAAGACCTGTATTGCTAAAGTTACAAAGTATTTAATACTTTAAAGTGACAAATCCATGATGGTGGGAAATGTAGGAATCGGCTAAAGCATAACGTATTCGGATTTTAGCAATCGGCTACATAACTTTACTTCTGCTAACTCCTGTTCAACGGTAGTTTTCACTTCTTTGCTCTGCTTTAATAAGTTTGCTTTTATGAACCCTTTCCTGGACACTTCTGTTGAGCTTTACTTCTGGTACAGTGTCTTTTTTCAAGCTTATTTCACTTTCTCTGCTTGTATTTGATGAGTTAATTGCAATATTCGCCGTGTTTCTTTGTATTCTGTACGATGCATGTTCCCTATAACGATCCCAAGCACCTTTGCGAGACCATCCTCGCCCTAATCCCCTACTCTTTTCCAAAGTGGCCAATTGAAGGCTAGACTTAAAATTCCTGGAACACTTGTTTACATGCCTTGTATGAACTATAATGAAATTGTATTGTTGTTAACGATTGTAATAATGGTTGCAATGAATGCTCATTGACATTGAAGATTGTTTTTCCCACTGAAATGAAACTTTATTGGCATTAACTCTTTGTCGTCCGATCGTGTGTGAGCTCAATTGGTGAAATCCTGAGTGCTAACTCAACCCTCCCCCCTCAGTTCAAGTTTAGCTAGCCCGGGCTAGTTAAATACTGCTGACTTTTTAAGCCGAGGGCTCAAACTTTCGCCACAATGCCATTTGGGAGAATTCTGTTCACTCGTTGACGGTAGGTACAATGTATGGCTGCTTCGGTAGGGTTTCTAATGAAATGTGCTCTAATTTTGGAGAAATATGCCACTGTCAGAGAGCTTGAAGACATTAAGTCTGAGGATGGCTGAAAAGTACTTGGTTTGCTTCTAGTAGGCTTTGTGAGGGGATTTCACAGGGTTTTTCCGTTGTGTTTGTGCTTTGAGACACAGGAAAAAATTATTCAATGAAATCCTTGGAAACCTGCAGTTGGCATTCTTTTACCCCTGCTCAACCTATTAGGATGTGTTTTTGTCACTTTAAAGCAACGGCTTGAGTCCAAATCACCGCTCTTGGTTGTAGGGGTAAAAGACTTCTAAAAAAAACCCTACCGGAGTCCCAGAGGGGGGGAGCCCTTGTGATTTTTTGTATATTACCCAGCATGCAATTGGAGGTGGGAGCAGGAAAATGTGGTCGAGTGAAATGCAGTGCAAACATCGGCGTGGTTCACCGTCGCTTGGTGTGTTTTGTGAAAACAAACCTGCTGGTTAGAAAGATTAAAGAAGGTACTGTAACGACTGAGTGGTTATTTTGTGTTTGCTCTTGATTTCAAGTGCGAATGGGAAGGTTTTTTTGAGCCGATTTTTAGCTCCTTAAAATTCGTGAAAATCGAAGAAACAAAACAATCGCCAAAACAAATGAGCTTTTCTCCATAGTGAAAGAGTCTAGTGATCCCTGTTATAGCTCGGACTTTGAAGCCATACATCCCTTCGCATAATATCGCAACATCGTCTTTCCAGCATGTCTACATGTAGATGTGATGCAATAATTTTTCTAGTAACGGACTTATACGTCTCCTATTTACAGGCTCGGACGGTAAAGAGTTAATGAATGTTGGTCTTAATGGAAAAATATTTAATAAAAATATTTTAGAGCAAGTGATACTTGTAAACTAAACAGATTCAGGAAAGGGGATTACGTGCAGTTTTTTAAAGACAAACAGTCAAATTATAAGCAATTGTTAAACAGAGCTGCACTGCCAACTCTACTCAATAGGCAACTACAAGATATTTGTACCTTAATGTATAAAGTTAGAAATGAGTTAAGTCCGAGGAATATAAGTGACTTATTTGAACTCCATAGTTCTCCATACAACAACAGATTTTACATTTATTTACCAAGATTTAACACTGTAACATATGTAAAACACTCAATTAGATATCTGGGACCTAAGCTATGGAACAAATTATCCAAAGAATTAAAATCTTCTCTCACACTTTCATGTTTCAAGCACAGGATTCGAAAATATGACATCAGTGCATTGTTCGAGGATGGGTGCAGTGGCTGTGGTCTGTGTAGCACTTGACTGAGGGGGACCAGATACGTACCCATTATCACCTGTTGCTGGCCAGATCGCCCTGGTCAGGGTCTGCACCGAGTACAGCTGCTGCAGCCATACATTTACACTGCTATTACATGTACATATATACAATACAATCAATACAATACAATAATATTATTAACATGGTCAAAAACACTTACCGGTACCTATATAAGGGATGCCCCCATGGGAGCAACCCAGCTATTTTGCCACAACAAAAAGAAAATTAGATAAAAATGTGTTATATAATAATAAGGTAGTTAGGAATATTTCATTTACAACTCTAAAATACCGGTAAGTCTAAGTATTATTAAAAATATGAGATAACAATTTCTAAGGTGAATAATATTAAAGCTGATATCAAGACAGTGGTTGAGTGCACACATGATATTCTATAGATCTAGTCCAGTAAAATCTAGTTTTGTTAGATTTTGTTAAAACTATTGTAGTTATCTAGCTTTCTTAGGTTGTCTGGTATAGAGTTCCACAGCTTCACAGCAGTATATCTCCATGATTTAAAACTAACCATTACTATTATTCACAATTATTACTATATTAATCTATCTCTTAATTAATGTAAATATATATTTTTAGCTTATATATTTTAGCTAAGGTGTCCCCAATTAATAGAGGGGTTTTCCCTCAGCTATCAGTCTTTGGCACATGAATAAAGTTATTAGTTTTATTAGTATAGGTAATCATACGGTTTCGAGTGCAATTTGGGATTAATTCGCACGAGTGGGTTTTTCAAAGAGTATCAAAATTGCACGAGCCCGCAGGGCGAGTGCAATTTGACCTCTTTGAAAAAACACACAAGTGTGAATTAATCCTAAATTGCACGAGAAATCGTATGATTACTTATTAATAATATACATGAACAAATTTCAGACAAAGGAAGTGACGACACTAATTCAATTTGTTGTTCAAGGGCGCGTGACCTCACGTGAGTGTTTTATTCCAACTGATTGGCTCTTACACAAATTAGTCAAATAGCAACCCATAATACCACAGTCTGCAAAGTCAATGACACGAAAACAAAGTTCATTCATCAGTTCTTCGGTAGAAAATGCACGTTTTGAAGCTAAAATTTTGCTTTAAACAGATATTTCAGCCGTAATTAGGCTAAGTTGTTCAGTTTAAGTTCACTTCAAGTTGTTTATCGCGTTCATGGATGTGATAGCGTCGTTTGCAAGGAGGAATTGAACCTGGCGAGGACTTGTTGTTGAACTTATAGTTGAACGCTACTTTGCAGTTATTGAAAGTGTTCTGAGCCAGAGATCCCATCATCATTGGATTCATGGAAAGGGCCGTGTGTGAGGCCGCATTGCTGTTAGAAGCCGAAGGGCTGGCCATTGACTGTACTGGCATTCCACTACGAAATTGTTGTGCCGAGGGCAGGCATCCTAGGCCCAGGGTGGCTTTGCAACGGGATGGCGTTCTGTGTGAACTTATGGTTGCCTTGGAGAGGAACTAGTTCACTTGAACTGTTGTTACGTCGGGAAATGGCCATAGAAAATACGCACTGTTCCTGTTTGTTGGCTTCATCATAATCGTCGAGCGACTGCACGTTTCGGTGTCCCGTCCTGCTCGCTCGAAGTTTGCACTGTTCAGCTTACTAACCACAGTCTTCCTGGCCCTTTGTTTAATAAACCTCTTTTTGCTTGTCTCGAGGGCCATTCCTTCTACTATGTTCTTCATCATGGAGTTTATTTTATTCACTCCCATCGGCTGGACTTAATGTACCAAACCACGTCGTTCGCTTTCCTGTTGTGTTCTACCGAGAGGTAAAATGGCCCGGTGTTCCGTAACTGAACTGGTCTTCGGCTTACAAACTCTTTGAACAGAGCAACCGGACATCTACATGTACTTCCACCAATTAAAAAAACATTCTCGGCTGGAAATCCCTTGCTTTTGCGGAAAGTCCGCCCTGCCTGGTTTTGGTTGAGCAAATCTTTGATTTTCAAAAATGGCAGCCATTTTTTTGCTTGTTTACCAACAAATTTTCAGCAAAAAATGTCTATTGTTAAAAATCTGATCTGATTGGCTGTCCTTGATTTTGTATTGTTTCACTAGCCAATCAGAATAGATAAAATTTGTAATTTGCACTGCTGGTATTACACTTTTTTGCACTGAATTACACTTTTTGCACTCAATTACATTTAAACTGCACTGCTCTTAGCCAATCAGAATCGAGAAATTTGTTCATGTATATTATTATTATTATTATTAAATATTACATGTCAATAATTAAAATGATTCTTCATATGCTGAAATTATTTCACTTTAGCATTAATGAAAAGTTCTCAGATGCTAATGAAAATTTATTTTCTGGTAATGAAGGACTAAAGGTGTAATATACCACAAAGGTTATGTAATACTGCTAAAATGCTTTTACAAATTTTGTTATTACATGTATATGCCCTACTAAAGCACTAATTACTAATGTAAATTACAATACCCCTAGATAATATTTCTAAAGATAGTATAAAAGCTACATGTACTTGTAATGGTTCTATTCTTAGATTTGTATTCCTGTCAGGGTTGACACAGGTCAGGGAAAAGTCAGGGGAAAAATATTTTTTTCGAGGTCAGGGAAAAGTCAGGGAATTTTGCATCTGGTCAGGGAAATTCTAAATTTCTTGTCAAAGTCAGGGAATTTTATTTTCCAGTTGCCACAAGGGCTCCTCATGCCTCAAAACGTCTGTGAATGGAGGCTACAGGTTTTGATAATGACTTTTGTTTTGGACGAGGGAATGTCGAACAGTCTTATTATGGTCAGTGAAAATTGTTTTCTGGTCAGGGATTTTTTTTTTGCCTGATGGGTGGCAGCCATGCCTGTCGTTTATTCAGACCATGTGGTTGTAAACACCTTAATTGCGCTATCCAATAGGCTTCCCTAGTTAGAAGTTTCCTATCAACCTGTTCAGAACCTCTAATTGTTCAATAGTTCTATATGAACTTATAATCGGTTAACTCGTGCAGCGATTGATTAAAATGAATTGCCACCTCACACATTCTCTTATTAGTAAGCATAGCCAACTTATGGTTATGAAATCTAACTTTAAATTGATTGGGTGTGGAGCCTACATATTGCACATTGCACTTGATGCAAGAAATGAGATAAATAACATTGGAAGAGCTATGTACATGTACAACTGAGTCTCTTTAATGAACATTATATCTGCGACCAGCTACATGTACAGAGCTTTGAAAATGTGGATACTCGTCAAAATGATTTTTACAAAGGTCGCATTTCTTAGGTACTTGAAGCAACCTGATTGTGTAATGTCTTCAGATATTATAGTTTTTATTACATTGTATATACATGTATGCCACATTTTTAACTTTTAACATTTATATTTCTTTAAATCTTAAGTTGTGTCACCTATTAGTGCCTTATCACTAGAATGTATGACACATTAATTAAATTGATGTATGTAAATGCCACCATTTTAAAGTTTGTTAGTATCTTAAGTTGAGTGATGTTGATGTTGCAGTTGAAATTGACCATTCAGTTCAATTTGACCATGAGTCAAAACAAACTAGTTCAATTTGACCCAGGCCAATTCAACCTACATGTACATAGGTCAAATTGACCCAGGTTTCGCTATCAATGATAAAAAAAAAATCACCCTCCCCTCCCTCTCTTCTCTCCTCTCTCTCCCCTCCCATATACTTTATACACTTACCTTTCATTCAGATGTACAGTGTAATACCATGTACTGAACTCAGAGGGATTTGAACTCAGCAGCTCTGCCTTGACACACCCAGTTTTCCACTGATTTAACACATTGCACCACACAAGTGCTTGTTAATTTGGAAGCAACATTTATTATATAAGTAATTTAAACCAGAACCCAGATCCTCTCGGGTCAACAAGTCAACACTTACATGAAGTAGTAACCCACATGGAATCTGTCATGAAACTCCAATTTTTTTTTTTGCTTTAGTTTGCTTCAAACAATCAATAATCATGTGAACTAATCCAAATCCTACCCCTACATTAAAAAAAAAACCTAACCGTCAACAATGTGTGCTCACTAATTTGTTTGAGTCAAATTCAACTAGTTTGTTTTGACCGGGTCAAATTGACCTACATGTAGTTTGAATTGACTGGATCAAATTGAACTACATTGTAGTTTGTTTTGACCCATGGTTAAATTGAACTGAATGGTCAATTTCGACTACTACATTAACACGAAAGTGGTACATGTATGTTAACATGCCTCATATTATACATCCTCCATTGTCTTTCAGATTGACAAAAGATAGTGGTACCATAACAGATGGGAATAACAAGTACAGAGAATCCTCGAAGTTTACTTGGCTTATAGAAACTAAAAGGTAATTAGCTTACACAAGACCACTATGAAAATTTTTCCAATCATATCTCAAATTATAGTTCACTACTAAATGTTCTCTTATTCTGATTGGGATTAAGTAATGGTCCAGATAAGAACTGTAGTGTCTACGGCAAGGAATGTTAAAAGGTGTTAATTACTCGGGCTACCTGTGGCAGCACCGAGTCTTAAAATGCAAGTCGTTATTATTATTTTTTTTTTTGGTGGGTGTTGCAAAATTTCTGCGCAAGCGTTAAAGGTGAAATTCACACCAATCAGATTGCACTGTGCTGGTCACGCAACAATCGCCAGGTTAATTTATTTACATAATTTAATACAGTAAAGCAAGATGGCAGAGGACCCGTGAGGAACTTTCTCTCTAATTTGGAGTCTCGTTTCTCAAATGTAAGCCAGTTTAATGTTTTATTTAACTTCACTCGTGCGAAAGCCTTCCAACAGGCTCAGGATATTTTAACTGGTGCTATTGTTGGAGCCGAAGGACCGCGTTTTTTACCCAGATGGCCAGTGATTTTATATACGACACGTACGACGACCTGAAGCCAGTGAAGGGGCCAGGATCCGGAAAGCTAAAATTCGAAGAAATAGATATTGGAATCTATAAGCCATCGGCTCGCTGTGCTGCATTTAAAACATCCGAGGAGAACATCTTATTTTGGGTGAAGGCACTTCAAGACCAATATTATGAGTCTCTTAAAAACTGTCAGAGATTTAAATTTACCGTAAGTTGGATCAGAGAGTATTGAGATCAAGTTATTTCGTTCCAGCGAGGATATTGACCTAGCGCAAACGGTACAAGCTGTCGAAGGATTTTACTTATAATCATCCACGTCTACTTAACAACAGGAATAGTTACATGTATGTGCCAAGGCATGGGCAAAGATTGAGTTTCCCAGATTACAGATGAAAGTAGAGAACTTAATGAATGAAGAAACAGAGGTCACGCGCGACATGCTTGAGAACATGAACATGTTCAACACTTTATGTTATACTAAGAAAACAAAACAAATTACAGAGCCTGCAAGTTCACAAGTCAATGAAAAACCCCAAGAGCCTGTAGTTTTGGATCAACATACTGTATCCTTGAAACTCCAAAAGCAACATACACACGAGTCAAATTCAAACCGGAAGAGACAGAATTCTTTAGATTCTTCACAAGGATTGTTAGCCCGCAATAAGAACTCTCTCGCTGCTTTAATGACCTTGATTTGTAACATGGAGGCTGACCTACAATGTAACTGATATGCGTAATGAATTCTTACTCTCGTCACATCAAAACACGAATCAAGAAACCAAACTCAGTCATTTGGAAGACACATTAGTGCAGCAAGATAATATATACAAGACCGAAATCAAGATGCTATCATCACGAATATATTATTGACCTAGATGTTGAAAATGGCGAGTTGAAAGCGGATATAATAAAGCTGAGATCCGACTTTCGAACTTTAAAAAACAATCAAGAATACAAAAAAGAAGACTATGAAAGACCAAGGTCTCCAGTGTTCCGCGACTACCCAACCTACTGAAGCTTATCAGTTTGTTCAAGAGCCATCTTTCTTACATGTACATGACAACCCGATCCCTATTCATCAGAATACATTTTCTGTGCTAAATGACGAGAGTTTACAATCACCTGACCGACAACCCACTACTAAAGAAAGGGACCATGAAGTACGGTAGTACGGTTAATTCTCGGGTTCAAAACAATGAATATATGCCTGCTCAAATGCAGTGATTTAAACGAATAAGTAGTGTTTAAATTAAAAGGTCAACATACGAGAAAAACAAAACTATTAAATTACATATATACTAGGGGAGCAGAGAATGAAAGTCACCGCGCTACCGGCCACTCCTAAAGACTGCTAAATTCAGCTAATAATTCTTCCCTTTGGTTATTACTAAGAGGATTTCAAATTTCATCTTCAATCTCATGTGGCCCGAGTGAAAGCCCAGATGGGCTCTTGTTTTCTATTATTCTTTCTCGTAATTTCATTGGTTGATACTTATTAATTCAATAGAAACCCATCGAAATAATGCATTTTCATTTAAAAAAAATTTGTGGTTTGAATTTATTTTTGATCAAACTACATTTGTAACTATAGAATATCGTGTGTGGGGAAAGTTCTCAAATTTGCGATTGAAAAATCCTTTGTTTTCTCTATATCCGATTGGCTGGATGGTGGCTTCTCTGCATTTTCACAGAAAAAAAGAGCCAATAGCATAACAAATACTTTATTTTCGAGATGTAGTTTGGACTGTAGATACCTCCTAAAGCACTTAAGGCATATTCAAGCAAAATTGTATGTGGGGGAGGCTCATTGTCGCAGAACAAATTATGGAGTCTACTACAGTTCTTATCTGGACCATTACTTAAATTGATTATGTGGCATGATAGTGGATGCCCATGGATGCAATAAATAAAATTACTACTAGAAATTCCTATGAGGAAGGTAAGTGCTGCGAGAGGTATATCAGGAAGTGTACTCTGTGAAAATGAATGTGCAATGAGAGAGTATATATGCATGCACATAAAATGTAATAAATCAAAATGGGACATTACGTGTGTTGTTTAGTTGTATGAAAGTCCGTCATTGTAGTACTACATGTACATAAGAAGGAATTTACATTGATAGGTACCGGAATATGGTTGAGTCATTAGTGCCGTGCGTAATATCATTTGTGGAGGAGTGGTTGTCATCAATGTGAGAAACAAAGATTGCTTTAAAGAGTTTTATTTAAAGTAGTACTTTCTGTTATCATCGCTATGCGATAGTGTGTAAAAGTTGCAGACAACTTGGCTTTCCTCTTCCGTGGATCAAAAATAAATCACAACTCCATCGTAATAAATGCAATCCAAGTTGTGCCTGCAGGTTTTGCACTTGACTGCATAGCAGTTTAACGCGGCAAATTCATATGCTGGCCTCCAATGTTGTTCTTGCCATTTAAGAACATTACCTGCTCGTTTGACAAAGCCAAATCGATCGACAACTCATCGTATGTGGTTGCACTGAGTCCATAAACACGCCAAAATTCGGACTGTAATTCCTTCGCAACTGGAGCAGTACTCAGCTCTCTGATGCTCTGAAAAGAAGCTTCAAACATTTCTTTCGTATTGCTAAAAAAAACAAGCAGCAGCAACTTACCTTTTGAAGGAGAACCGAAACTGGTGAAAAGTGGTAATTTTTCAACCCGCACAACCAAACGTTGAGGAAACATCACAAGGCTCAGGGCGATCCGCGCTTTGCCTTCAGGGTAAAATTGCCCTCGTTTTCGCGTTTGCGGATCACATGTTCGCGGACAAGTTTTCAGAAACGTACCAAATCGAATCGAAAAAAATATTGGTATCTGACGCTGATAACACAGGCAAACCCGTAAAAGACGTTGCGAATATATTGCTCTCGCTTTGCTCGCAGCAATCAGGCAGCCCAGCCATAGCAGGGCTCGAAATTGCGCCCGATACGGGCGTAATTACGCCTAGATTTTTTCGTTTTACGCCTAACGTTTTCCACTTAATAGGCGTAAAATTACGCCTAGATCTTCGTATCGGTCTTATTTCCAAATCTCTAAAACTATCTTATTTTTTGGAAAAAATTACTACCATTTGCAAGCAAGCGTTTAAGTGTAAACTTTTTTGTCTGTTGTTAAAAGTTTGAAACGCATAGTTTGCTAATTACGCGGCGATGTTTGGCGTGTGAAGTCTGAACTTTAAACCGCAAAATGTCAAAGTTTGACAGCTCCTATCTATAGGTTTTGGCATGCAAAACATAGCCTTTTGTCATGTAAAACAACTTGTTTCGCGCGGGAAAATAGTTTACATTACATTACGGCTAAATTTTGGAGAATTACGCCTAAAATTTTTAAGCTGGGCGTAAAATTACGCCTCCTTTTTTTTCTTAATTTCGAGCCCTGCATAGCGGATGAAAATTTAGTGTTTAATATTAAAGACAAGAAAAATATAATTTAGTTGCCCTTGGAAATTTGATTTCTTAAAACTAGCATACATGTATGATATTTGTTCAAATTTCCATGAGCAACTATCAGTTGATAATCGCTCGATAGAAGTTAACTCTGTTCCTATTATTGCAGATTCAGGTTGAGTGTTTTAACAGTGTCTGAATTTTGTGTTCATTGCAACGGTTGATAGCTCATGACTTGCTAACCAATTTGTCATCTGTTGGCAGCTTTGTATGTTGTGGTGGTTGCGCGAGTAAGCAAAATATGATTTGAAGTGAACCACTTGATATTTTACAACTTTCTTGCCATTAAAATTATGAAATTATTTGGCCACAATAGTACATGTACATTGTACATGTAATCTACCTACATGTACTTGAATGTTGGTTAAAGTCGGATTAAATGAAAGAAACAAAGCATGGGAAACTGAGAACATATACATTTTTGGTTAGTGTGAGAGAGCCTGGGACTAGTCTGGTTTGGAGTGGCACATGCCATTATGTAAATGAGCAGTGTGAGTTTTCGGAAGCGTGTTGGGCTAAACATAAAGGAATCTGTGAAGCTATTCAGTTGGTAAAAGAAAAGGAACAAACACAGTGTAAGAACAGTTTAGACTCAAATATTTTCAATGCACACCTTACCCCAAAGCAGAATGCTATGGTTGCCAAACTAGTGGGACACAAATGCAGGGTACATTGTGTCATCAATGGGGTGGAAATACATGTAGAAGCTTTATGGGACACTGGTGTCCAAGTCTCCATTGTATCTAAAGATTGGCTTAGGGAAAATGGTGAGGGTACAGAATTAAGGAAGATAGAGGAACTGCTAGGAACTGGTGTGAATCTAAACTTGGCTGTGGCCAATGGTAGTTCAATCCCTTATGAGGGCTGGGTCCCAGTTAGATTTAAACTACCAACAACCCAAGGTTCATCTCAAGAAATCGAAGTCCCATTTCTGGTTACCCAAGGGGAAGTCGAATGCCCAATGATTGGATATAATGTTATCGAGTCAAGAGTGTGGACAGGCCTTCAAACATGGCGGTCACAAATCTTATAGCTCCTGCTATTCTAGGAGCACAAACCAGGCAAGACCTACAATGTATTACAGTCACAGTTTATCCCAAATTGAATCTATTCCCATTATTCCCGTCATCTACGATACGACATGGGCACCGGAATTAAAGAAGAGCTGAAAAGCATACATGTACGTACTACAGCAAGAGCCGAAAGGCATACTATTGCAACAGCACTGCCACTTTTCAACTGGAAAAGAAAGTTGCTTGGAACAATCCATCCTAATCCAGGTCCAAGTAAGAACCAAAGCAATAATTCAGTCGATCCTCAGCCAAGACCTCGGTCAAACCAAAACCAATCTCACACCGACTCTGTGGCTCACGGTAGCTACATGTACATGACTGTATTCTACACCAGCAGGCAGACACTAGAAGTATAGTCAACAAAACTAATATGCTCGATCTGGAAATCGCTAATGGGTCTTATGATATAATTGCACTAACTGAAACACACTTGGACAACTCCATCGCTGACAGCGAAATTTTCCCTGATAACTAAACAGTGTTTAGATGTGACCGAAGGCACAACAGACATCATGGAGGGGGAGTGTTAATAGCTGCAGAGATTATATTAATTAAAAGTATCTCCAAGAGACGACCTACAGTGTGACTCTGAACTGATCTTTGTCCACATCATATTCCCTAACAACCGAAGAACTACATGTACGCTAGGCGTTTTTTACTGGCCACCTAACAGTGATACTAAGCCTCTCGAAGATTTACAAGCCATCCTTAATAACCTATCAACACCTGAGCTGGTACTCCTCTGCGACTTTAACTTACCAGAGTTCAACTGGTCGAACACCAGAGCCTTGAATAACTCCAAAAACTACACTCTGTTAACGGACATAATCCAGGACAATTTCCTTACCCAGTTAGTGAACAAACTACTAGAGCCTGAAACACTCTTGACCTGGTGCTCGCTACTTCACCTGATATTATAAACGATCTATTAGTTGGTGAACCCTTTTCAGATCATAATTTAATTATGTTCTTGCTACTAGGATTACCCTACATGTGTACGTGCAACGGAAGTCGCAGAAACTTGTATACTCATATAAGAAGGCTGACTGGACACATTTGAGAACACTGCTATTCTACACCCCATGGCACTGTGCATTTTTGGACAACAATTTAGAAAACAACTGGATCCCATGGACGGATTTGTTATTTGTCGCAGTAGATGAGTTTATATGTTGTAGTTGAAATTGACCATTCAGTTTAATTTGACCACAAGTCAAAACAAACTAATTCAATTTGACCATCGGTCATATTCAACTAGTTCAATTTGATCCGGTCAAACCAACCTACATGTACATGTAGGTCAAATTGACCCAGGTTTCGCTATCAATGATTCTAAAAAATAATCACTCTCCCCTCCCTTCCTTCCATCCCTTCCCTCCTCTCTCTCCTCTCTCTCCCCTCCCATATACTTACACTTACCTTTCATTCAGATGTAATACCGCGTACTGAACTCAGAGGGATTTGACTCAGCAGCTCTGCCTTGACACACCCAGTTTTCCACTGACTTAACACACTGCACCACACAAGCGCTTGTTGATTTGGAAGCAACATTTATTACCGTATTCACTCACGGATAAGCCGCACCTTTTTACCCAAAATCTTCGTTTGAAATCGGTGTGTGGCTTATCTGCGAGAACATATGCACAAGGTTTCGTAAATTTACATAAATTAGAATTTTCAAAGAAACATTTTTTATTAAAGTGTTTATGAAACCAAATTTTGCATCTTTATTTTATTGTAGAATAATAAAGTTCATTCTTTTCTGATTATCAAGAGTATATTTATTTTTCAGTTCCGCCTTCGGAAAGGTCTCTTTTTCGCCATTCAAATTGACTACTTTATGCTAAAAAAAGCATAAAAAAAGTTAAGTTGAGTACACAATGTACCAAAAGCTTAATAACTCTTTGGAAAAAGCATGCAATTCTGCTAGTAGATGGGATGATATTAACAATCTAGCTGAAGAACTTAGAGAAAATAATAATCCAAAACCGTTTTGGAGTTATGTAAAATCCAAACGCAAAGAACTAACGAGTTAGTTTCGTTGAAAGTAGACAACATAATTCTTACCGACGACTTGAATATCGCTGAAAGTATGAACCAATATTTTTCTTCTGTATTTACATCAGAAGATTACAATAATATTCCTGAGTTTGATTACGTTGTCGAATCTAAGCTTTCAGACATTCATTGTTCCACTAATGAAGTGGGAAAACTACTAAACATGTACTACTAACAAGCACAAGTCATAGTATTCTCTTTAATAATATTTTTATAGTCGGCAATCTGATTTAAGCTCGAAGTATGATGTCACTAATGCACTAGTCAATCGAAACTCCGGCCCCCCGACCCCCGGGACATAGCGGGAATGTAACATTTATACAGTGTTACATTTTGACCTTTTCCCGCCCCTATGGCCCGACATGTGCTTCAGAATTTTCAATTAGGAGGAGGCATTGAGAAATTTAATATACATAAGCTTCAGTATCATATGACCCGTACAGCCCACGCGCGCTTTCCTTTCAAAACCATTTACAAAAGTCACGTGATGAGGGCCGGACGTGTATGGCGTGAGCGGGCCGGAAAAAGCCGCCGAGGTACATAATGTACGTACGTCGTCATGACCTCGAGCCAAATATTTTCTCGGCCGGCCTCCCACTCAGTCAATAAGTACCTAATCCGTTGTTCCATTATTTGAAAAAATATTAATTTTCTGAAGCACACTTTCTATTACTATATTTTCTTATTACTATCGCCGACATCAACCCATTCACCCCAGTCTTCGTCAAATCTTTGCAAAAATACCGCATGTGGGGAGGGGGGGGGGGGGGGTTAGTCCTGTTTGTGACGTATTATGTAATCACGTATTATGTCATGTCATTCCTGTTTTGTTGATTTCGAAAAGGCATTTGATAGCATACCTAGGGAAAAATTATTTAACAAAATACAAAAAGCGGGAATCGAAGGTAATTTTTATAACGTTCTACGAACTATGTACACAAATGATTTTTCAGCAGTTAAGATAGATAATCTAAAAACAGAGAAATTTAGATGCCATATTGGCATTAAACAAGGCTGCCATGCTTAGCCCTACGCTGTTTAACTTATTCATTAGTGACCTACCCGACAAATTCGAACAATCGGGCGTTGAAGAGAGAGTCACACTAGGAAATAACAATATGAATTGCCTCCTTTACGCAGATGACTTAGTCCTGCTATCAACAACCTCTAAAGGCCTTCAAGATCATTTAAAGACGCTTGAGGATTACTGTAACAGTAACCGTCTGGATGTTAATATTACAAAAACTAAAGTAATGATCTTCAACAATAATGGCAAAAGAATGAATAACTACAAATTTTACTTTAAAAACGATCAATTAATAAATACCCAAATGTACAGTATAAATACCTTGGTCTCACCCTAAGTACATTCGGTAATTTTAGTTTAGCCAAACAAGAACTAAAAAAAACTGCAATGAAGGCATTGTACAAAATAAGGAAGGAAACCGGTGTCCACTTCAGATCGAACATAAGTCTATCTATAAAATTATTTGACACGCTAGTTAAACCAATCTTACTCTACGGGAGTGAAATATGGGGAGCGGATGATAAAGACCGCCTGATTCAAAATGACCCACTCGAGAACGTACACGTAAAATAATGTTGCTTGGTACCAGTAAAACATCTGCCAACAATGGATGCAGAGCGGAACTGGGTAGATATCCAATTAAATTAGAATCTACTTTTAGAAGCATTAAATATTGGTCAAAGTTAATAACAAAGGAAAATTTTGAGTTTTCAAAAATTGCCTATATAGAATGTCTCCAGTCCCCAAAACCTGTATTCTGGGGAGAAAAAATAAGACATAAAATCTATAAACTTGGCTTTGGTCATATCTGGCTATCGCAACAAGACATATCTGATTACGAGGGATTCTTAATTCAAATTAAATTGAGATTACAAGACATGGAATACCAACATTGGCTAAGTGACGTATTTAACGACCAAAGAAAAAATCCCCACCACCGCAACAAACTTAGAACATATAGATTGTTTAAAACGGATTACAAACCAGAAAAATATCTCAAGGCTGTCCCTAATATAAATCATAGAGTTGCTCTTACAAAACTCAGAATAAGTAATCACTGCCTACAAATCGAAAGAGGGAGGTACACTAGGCCCTACACGAAACTGGAAGATAGAATATGCCCCACCTGTAATAAAAACTTAGAAGACGAGTTTCACTTCATTGTTAAATGTGAAACGTACGATACGATAAGAAACGATTTTTATTGCACCCTTAAAATTAATACAAAATACAATACAAGTTATATGTCTGATGACCAGTTATTTAATTTGGTCATAAATCCACCCATGGAAGTAGCTTGTTTTGCAGCAAAGTATGTCTATGAGAGCATGATCTTAAGATCATCAATTTTATCGATTTAGCATCTAAATGTTAATGTTTACACTAAATTATATTTTATTAGCGCTATATTCCAATGTACCATTTGTTGTGCAAGGAGCTAATAAAAATATATATATCTTATGTACATGTATGTGCCGCCGGGGTGGTCCAGGTTTTTGAGCTCAGTTTGGGCAGGTAGGGTCAGGGTTTTGACCTGATTTGGGCAGATCAGGGTCAGGATTTGAGTATAATTTGGGAGCAGTCAGGGTCGGGGTTCAATATATTTTAGGCAGTTAGGGTTCATTTTTTTTAGCTACTTCGCCAAAAAAAGACATTCTGTTGCCGCATTGTGATCGCCTGCCCCCATACATCGTGACGTCGCTAATTCGTGCTTCAGTACTTACCGTATTCACTCACGGATAAGCCGCACCTTTTTACCCAAAATCTTCGTTTGAAATCGTGGGTGCGGCTTATCTGCGAGAACATCTGCACAAGGTTCCGTAAATTTACATAAATTAAAATTTTCAAAGAATTTTTTTTTTATGAACACAAAACCAAAAGAAACTAAGCACTGGTCATTGCTTTTGCAAGTTTGGTGGCTCTCAATCTCAAAAGAGCTGTTTTGAGGTAAGTTATATTCTTGCTAAACCTTCTTCGTCAAAAGATCTTTAACACGGTTTATAGTTGCTTTTCTGGAGAAACTAAATGTCACCACACGTGGAATCTACTCTACATTGTTTTGACTTCGTTCAGCGAAAACCGGCAATCTAGTGTCCAGTTTTCTCTTTTCCAACAGATGCCTGGTTACTAAGCTACGGATGAACGTGAACACGTTGTTGGTTCGGTTGTCATGTAAAATTCGATCTAAAAAGTGCCCCGAATGAACAGATCTTGGTAAACAAATACTATCTGATGGAAAGATAGGTCATGTATTTAAGTACACTGTATGTAGACATAAAGTTTATACTATAATTTCAGAGCTGAAATTACAAATACAACTTTGGAGTTCTCTCCAGTTTGAAGACCTTTGAATGTCCGATGAAGGTTACAATGTATGTTTGATATTCTTCAAAAAAACTTTTTCCTAAACTCTAGCTTTGAAATTGAAGGTGCGGCTTATTTGCAAGTGCGGCTTATCCGTGAGTGAATACGGTATCTATGTACTGAATCTGCTGATTTGTTTACCCAATGCCACGTCCCGACTTGAAATGTTCCGTATTTTGCATGCAATCCCGGTACGCGGTATACCGGCCGGGATATATATCCGACCGTGTTTTGAAAACAATTTTAAGAAGGGGCAATCAGTTTTTTTTTCCCCAAAAAGGGGGCAATCAGGGTTTTGGAGCTCGGATTGGGTCAAACAGGGTCAGGGTTTGAGCCTCTTGGCCTCACATACATACCCATTTTTCATGTAATTACCCTCCCCCCTCCCCCCCTCCCCCCCCCCCCCCCCCCCCCTCCTCCTGGGACACCAAACGCTTGGCTTGCTTGGGACAAAAACTCACTTATAGTGGAATTTCTATCCACAACTTTCGTATGATTATTGTAATGAAGAAGCACCTGATATGAGAAGTAAATACATGCATTCCAACCGAAGTTCGTGAATAATGGCGACAGAGATCTCATAAGTTTGAATATGTATGATGATTGAATATTTATAAACTGATCACGACATGAATAATTCATGTAGAAAACGAATTGCTTTAGGAAATAGAGAGCAAAAAATCATGAAAATACAGTCTTTAAGCATTAATAAACCAAGCGTTTAGGACTAAAAATAGCGATGGGTAAAAAAGGGATGATTTCAAAGGATGCAACTTGCCTTTTGCTCGGGCCCAGTACCGCTCTGTCGTGGCTGGCGTTACAACCACCGCTGAAATCCCCGCAAATTTGGCAAATCGTTACTTTCCCCGTTCCACCGGAGAAATGCTGCGTTAAATGTGCGTAATCCACGGCCATGTCCCCGTTAATGCCCCGCTATGTCCCGGGGGTCAGGGGGCCGGGGTTTCAATTGACTAGTGCATAATAATGACATCATAAAAATAGCGAATCATCCATAACTTTGAATATATTTATTGTAGAAAGTTCAAATTTTCGCCAAATGAATATATTTCATAACGGCATTCTGATGACGTAATATTTTTGAAACATGTTTAAAGGTTAATTTTCACCAAAAATGGAGGCATCCATCTACATTGTACCATTTGAGGATCTTGCACTGTCACAATAAGTGGTATCACAAGATTAGTCCACTTGCCTCTGGGCAAGTACACCTTTGTAGCTCTCACCGAATGCGTTTAACACTTCTAGTGCTCACCCAATGCCGTTTAACAGTCATAGCACTCACCCAGTGCCGTTTAACACTTCTAGCACTCACCCAATGCTGTTTAACACTTCTAGCACTCACCCAATGCCGTTTAACACTTCTAGCACTCACCCAATGCCGTTTAACACTTCTACTGTAGTGCTCACCCAATGCCGTTTAACACTCCTAGCACTCATCCAATGCTGTTTAACATGTCCTGATAAGCAGACAAGTGGATTTTTCTAATCCAAGCCTGCATTTTTCATTAAGGTCCATGCCAACTGATTTCAGCATTTTGAACATACGTGTACACCATTGTTGTTTTTCAGAGTGAACTCAACCATAGAACTACAATTTGACCAATTTGCAACAGAGTGTACATGGGACCATTTTTATGTTTATGATGGCAAGTCAATTAAAGCTCCATTGGTTGCTGTCTTGAGGTGAGAGGAAGTCTGAGTTATTAGTTAAAGAATTATAGATGAAACTGCAGGGAAAACAATTAAATTATTATTAGTTCGTTACAGTGCTGTTTACAAGACAAACCATGATATGAGTTTTCCTGGCAGTTGTGTGACCATCACAATACGGAACAGGATTTATTGATGATATAGAGGATATTACATGGCCGCGTGGAGATACAGATTTTATCTTCGATTGTTGATAAAATATCTTACGAGTGAGCGCAACAAACAAGTAATATATTTCATCAACACAAGAAGATAAAATTTGTATCTCAAAGCGGCCATGTAATATTCTGTTTAATATATAACAAGAGGCCCTGATTGGCCTTAACTCGGGCCACTTTTAGGGGCTAGGTATGAGCCCCTAAAAACAACTGGGGGGGAGGCTAAGAAATGCGTGGCCCTCCTTGTAATTAAAAATTTGAAACAAATGTAGAACATGATTTAGATTAATATCAATTTAAATATGTCACTAATTAAGCTAAATATTGTCTCAGTGTTCATGACTGTAATAATAATATCAGTATACAAGTGAATGCATATAAATTATATATCACTTCAATTCGTTATCTGAAAACATAAAAACATAAATACTTCTGAAATACTATAAAAGTAGATTGGACGGATTGGGTTAGGCTTGGAGGATCAGTAATATGCCCCCAAGAGAGAAATGCACAGGAAATCCCAGTCCCAATTTCAAAACCTAAATTATTCTATTTTTAGTATTATACAATTTTCTGATGATGGTCATTCCATTTTTCGAGTCAGCTCTAATTCAATTTTCTTTCTTCTTCTTTTGACAGTCCTACATTTGTCTTCTTTCTTCAGTATTTCAATTTAACTTTTTCGACATATTTTTCAGGGCAACAGTGTTCGCTTGGTAAATAAATCTCCAAACCCAATTCTATTTATGATTGTTCTAATCAGTTTCAGTATCTGTGTATAGCTCTACCAATTCCAAACCTGCCCATCCCCCAAGGGTGCATGGGGGTCATAAGTGGGGCATTTGACTGAGTTTTTGTCCCAGGGGTGAGACATTTTGGAGCAAACAAAAGTTGGCAGGGTGGGGAATTCATTAATTGTAGAAAGAGAGTCAAAATAGCGAATTTGATAAGAGATTTGCACCCGTACCAAAGCCCCACCGTGGAGCATTTGACCCCACAGTGGGGCCACAAATATCCAGGGGGGAGGGGCTGGTTTGGAATTGATAGAGCCATAACTTATATAATTGTACTCTCCAGTATGGCTTTACACAACAAATCCTGCTCTTCTTTTGACAGTTTCACATCCAATTCAATTTTAATTCGGTATTCTCGGTTTGTAAGTATATCCAGTTCTGTTTATGGGTATAATTCGTAGTAAATTCGAATGCCTCTCTGTATCTTCTGAGTTCTGTTATTGTTTTGACGATCGATTTTTACTTTTTCTTCTTGGTCTCTATAAAGTCACATACAATTCAACTTACGGACGATTTCATTTCCAGTTCGAATTACAGTCACCATTACACTTAATAAAATTTTAAAAGTAGGGAACAAGCAAGATTTGTGTGCGCATATATAAATACATAATTTCAACCTCACCACTCACCAGTTCTGATTTCCGTTCGCCTTCAAAGCGGGGGTCAATCACTGTTCACTTCCAGCTTTTGCGACTCTTGAATTGAAGTCTTAGTAAAGTTCGGCATTGGTTGACTGGTTTAGTCAAGACTTCCCAGTTGTATAATCTCGACTCGAGTATTTCATTTTCAGGAGAGGACTTCGCAGTAAACAATTACAGCCAACATTGCAAAGAATCAAAATCCCTCATTTGATCTCCTCACAGTGTGTGATGGTAGAGCATTTCAACAATATCAACAACGCAACACTGCAATCGTATGGCACTTAGATGCAGCAGTACAGGCATTTTCTTTCAGTTTCCGTGGATTATTGGACCAAAACCATCACTCCTTGGAGTGAGTCCTCCGGCCGGCTAGACTAGCTTTAGCTTACTGTGCGATATTTGGATCGCCGCATCCCTTTCGTAAATGTGAGAATATTCCATCGAAAGTCCCTAAAAGTCCTGTCAGCCCTAGAATAACTGAATATCTTGATATTTCATTTGAAGAAACCTTTGGTTTCAGCAAAATAATAGTTCAGAATGAACCCAAACCTTCGCTACGTTGCTGGCTTTTGCCGAGCTTCAACAACCAACATCTGGCGGGTGTCGGATCTGATTGGTTGATCCTGTCACGTGTTGGGAATCGAACAATGTGCTTCTGTGTAATCTGATTGGTTACTGGCGCCAAACAGCGACACAAAGAATAATAATAATAATAAACGGCTTGCATTTTCTGACTCGTGCCTCGGCTGAAGGCCTGGCCCGAGTAATTATCGATGAAATACCAGTTTCAATCTCTTACTGAAAAGGCTAGAAATCTTTGAAAGCCAATCATATTTTCAAAAGTGAAGATATCACTTTTTAGAAAAAAATATACACTGCTATTTCATCGATAATTACATGCATATGTACCCTGGTTCCAGAGGTTTTCTCTATGTTTTTTCTGTGAGTGACGTTTAAGCCGCGAAGCGGCGCCAGCATGCGCGAGCTGCGAAGCAGCGAGAAGGGAGAGAAAACCTCTGGTTAAAGTAGTCAGTTGACTGATCGAGCCGCGCCAATAGATTTGAACTAGGGTCAGAATCTGACCCTCGTTCCTGGTTGGAGGAATTTTTAATTGGATAAACAAGAAACCTGATTGGTTCCTTACACATTTTAAACAGGAAGGAGATGGGATTGTTGTTTACAATACAAAACTACTGATCGGGAGGTAGTAAGGACATTTTGATGTCACGCGCTCTGCGTGAGAATCACACTTTATTGTTGTGACCAATATGGCCTCGGCAATCGAACTCGAAGGTATAGTTGACAAAGTCTTGCTATCCATTCTTGGTAATCGCTTTCCTGAGATAGAGAGTCTGTCGAACGAGCAGAGGAGAGCGCTCAGTGGAGTTATTCACAATCTCAATGCAAGGGGACTAGCGCTGTTCACACGTCCCGGTGGCGGTGCCGATGGAGAATCTTTACTACATCGCTTATTATTTGTTTCAAGCTGGGATGCAAGAGTATCTTCGTGTCCCTTCCTGAATGACTGCAGGTCGTTCTCTTGCTTTTCAAGCTTCCAAAAGGTCCGAAGACACTTTTGACATATGATTCTGGAGACTCCCTCGACTTCCGATATGACAGTACCAACGACAACAGATAGCCGTCTTGTTAGATCTTCGGTTCTGCTGTTTGGTCCAAACACATTCGTTTTAGACCTGCCACTGACTTTCACATTTATCCCACAAAACCTGCAATATTCGCTCGGATTGAAAAGTAAATATTTAATTGGTGTTTTTCTTTCATCCATGAACACGTATGCCGAAAACTCCGCCACGCGTCAAAGCAACAATACGTCCTGTCCCCCTCCCGACAAAAACTATAGAGCGTGACCACCTCGTGATAACTCCTCGGTGATCGGTCAACAATGTTTGACAGCTGTCAACCGCATGGAAGTGAGATCCGTGACCACTTTAACCAGAGGTTTTCTCTCCCTTCTCGCTGCTTCGCAGCTCGCACACAAACGTCACTCGCAGAAAAAACATCAGTAGAGAAAACCTCTGGAACCAGGGTAATGCATATGTTGTGGCTGGAAAATTATTTTGTCAAAATTTGTAAACCAGTTCAAATTAAAAAAAAAAAAATTCCAAGGGATGTTTCAGTTTTTTGGGATTCATAGCCAGTTTTGTTGCATTGTGCCGTTCTCATGCCCAACAATATACGATTGAAAGCATAGTAAAACCAGTTCAAGCACCATTGTCTTACAAATTTTCGCAATTGCCTGTATAATTATGTGAACAAAACATGAGTGAACTGCACACCTGACTACACAATTATTTTCCCCGCATGAGACTTTTATTTTTCATTAAGACTTAAGTACAATAAAGTCAAATAGTAAAAAAAAATATTGGGGCAACTGCAGAATACCCTACCCAAGCACTGTATATGCTTCTTCAATGGTCCTGTTAACTAATCCAAACCCTAGCCCTACATTTACAAACACCCTAACCATCAACACAGGTGCTCACTAATTTAGGGTTTTTAGAGCTACAAATTGTACATGTATAGTCACTAAATTAGGATGTTCAGGGCTAAATCACTAACACAGACTATAATCCTCCTTCAATAATCATATGAACTATTCTAAACCCAAATCCAACATTAAAAATATTAAAACCCTAACATCAGTTAACAATTAACTTCCCTTTTAGAATCTTAAAAATAAACCAAAAATATTGGGGCAACTGCAGAATACCCTACCCAAGCACTGTATACAATGTATGCTTCCTCAATGGTCCTGTGAACTAATCCAAACCCTAGCCCTACATTTACAAACACCCTAACCATCAACACAGGGCTGATGCTCACTAATTTAGGGTTTTTAGAGCTACATGTACCATGTATAGTCACTAAATTAGGATGTTCAGTGCTAAATCACTAACACAGACTATAATCCTCCTTCAATAATCATAAATTATGAACTATTCTAAACCCAAATCCAACATTAAAAATATTAAAACCATAACATCAGTTAACATAACTTCCCTTTTAGAATCTTAAAAATAAACCAAAAATATTGGGGCAACTGCAGAATACCCTACCCAAGCACTGTATATGCTTCCTCAATGGTCCTGTGAACTAATCCAAACCCTAGCCCTACATTTACAAACACCCTAACCATCAACACAGGTGCTCACTAATTTAGGGTTTTTAGAGCTACATGTACCATGTATAGTCACTAAATTAGGATGTTCAGGGCTAAATCACTAACACAGACTATAATTCTCCTTCAATAATCATATGAACTATTCTAAACCCAAATCCAACATTAAAAATATTAAAACCCTAACATCAGTTAACATAACTTCTCTTTTAGAATCTTAAAAATATACCAGTTTTACAAAATTGAACTGGTTTAAATTTTTTGAACTGGAGTAAAATTTTTGAACTGGTTAAAACTATTTTGAAACCAAAACAATTTTGAACCACAACATATATACAGGTGTGTATTAAAACATAGTAAGAGCGAATACCTGTAAATATTGAGCAAAATAGAAATTTTGTGGCCACAGTCAAAAATTTGTTTTCGTTCATGTTGGGTCTACAGTCACATGTACAGATGAGTATGGCCATCCCAATAAGATGTACGATTGCCCGACCAACTCAATTTTTTTGGAAAATGTGAAAAATAAAGATTAACCCTTTGGAACCCAGATGTGTTTGAGCTCAATTGGTGAAATGCAGAGTGCTAACTCAACCCTCCCCCCTCAGTTCAAGTTTGGCTATCCCTGGGTAGTTAAATACTGCTGACTTTTTAAGATGAGGGCTCAAACTTTCCCCATGATGCCATTTGGGAGAATTCTATGGACTCGTCGACCGGTACATGTACATGTAAGTATGGCTGCTTCTGTAGGTTTTCCAATGAAAATAATGTGCTTTAATTTTGGACATAAAAGCCACTGTAAGAGAGCTAGAGGACGTCATTAAGTCTGAGGATGGCTGAAAAGTACTTGGCTTGCTTTTTGTAGGGGGGATTTCACAGGGTTTTTCCATTTTCTTCAATGAAATCCTTGAAATTCTGCAGTTGGTGATCTTTTTCCCCTGCTCAACCTATGTATTAGGATGTGTTTTTGTTACTTTAAAGCAATGACTTGAGTCCAAATCACAGCCCTTGGTTGTAGGGGTAAAAGACTTATAAAAAACAACCTACAGGAGTCCCAGAGGGGGTCCCCTTGTGAATTTTTGTTGATTACCCAGCATGCAATTGGAGGTGAGAGCAGGAAAATACGGTTGAGTGAAATGCAGTGTAAACATGGCATGGTTCACAGTCGCTTGGTGTGTTTTGTGCAAACAAACCTGGTGGTTGGAAAGATTAAACAAGGTACTGTAACGACTGAGTGGTGATTTTGTGTTTTCTTTTGATTTCAAGTGCAAATGGGAAGGTTTTTTTTGAGCCGATTTTCAGCACCTCAAAATTTGCGGAAATTGAAGAAACAAAAAACAATCTCCAAAACAAATGATATTTTTTCTCCAAAGTGGGAGAGTCCAGTGATCCCTGTTACAGCTCTGGGTTTGAAGTCATTCATCCCTTGAAATAATATCACAACATCGTATTTCTAGCCTGCGTAGATTTGATGCAATATTTTTTTCCAGTTACATTGTACATGCTTCATATTGGCTGGTTTTGGCCAGTTTGGGTTCCAAAGGGTTAAAAAACTTTTTTTTAACTACACCTCTCTACATATTGGTTTCTTGCATTTCTCATGCAAATTGTCAATCGACAGCCAGTAGAGGATAAAGTACAATCATTGTAGTTGAGGAATACATGAACATTTTTATGTGAGCATTTTATTTTAAACCAACTGACCCACCCACTATTACGAGCCAGGGGGTGATGGTAAACAAAACGTTTTATTGGAATGGCCTATTACATGTACTTCTCAAACTGATTAATAATTCATGATCTGATTGGCCAACCACAATCTCTAATCTGATACCAGTTGAGATTCACTAGTGATGCAACTGTTGTTAATCTACATATTCATGAGCCACTACCTACTTATGCACCAGTCAATTCCAGCGGTGCCCAAGAAGTGTATGTAAATGTTCGGTTTAGCCATTTGCATGAGAAGTCATTTCAAATACTCGTCAGGGGATTCCAAATATTGAGAAAACAATAAAACCCTCGAGGCTACATGTACACTTCTTGGGTTTCATTTGTTTTCTCAATATTTGGAAGTAATGTTTAAAGCTGACAATGAGGACTGGACGGCATTTCAAAGTCTGTGTGCCGAGGACTGGAACTTATTGTGAGGACTTTGAAATGCTGTCCTGTCTGAATTGGAGGCCTTTAAATGACTTCAAAACCTACTTAATAATTTCATGCTTGTTTCATTATTGTGGGAAAAACAACAAAATGATTTTAAAACTTCATGCATTTAGAGTTTCGATGTTTCAGGCTTGTAGGTTTTACTTGCGTATTTACATATACATGTAGTTGCTTTGTTTGACTTAAGTAATCAAATTAATGTCCATTGTTAATGAAAAGATGGAATGTTAACAATTATGCGCTGATTCTCGTGGGGCGTGAAATTTGATGAAAATCATTATAGTTTGCTGCTATAGTTGGCCTTTAAATGACTTCAAAACCTACTTAAAAATTTCATGCTTGTTTCGTTATTGTGGGAAAAACAACTAAATGATTTTAAAACTTCATGCATTTAGAGTTTCGATGTTTCAAGCTTGTAGGTTTTACTTGCGTATTTACATATAGTTGCTTTGTTTGACTTAAGTAATCAAATGTCCATTGTTAATGAAAAGATGGAATGTTAACAATTATGCGCTGATTCTCGTGGGGCGTGAAATTTGATGAAATTATTATAGTTTGCTGCTATAGTTGGCATCACGAGCATGCGTAGTGTCATGGCCGTGTGCAAAAACCAGGTCCTACAATGTACATCGGAGAGAATGGTCTGTATTCATCAAGACAGGTATTGTACCTTGGTATTTTTTACCACCTGTGGAAGTCAGTGATCAATCATGAGATCTCCCTTTGTTTTCAAGGTATTTGCCAACAGTACTTTGAAATTCTGAACAATGAATATTCATAGTGCAATGCCCTTGAACTTAGAAAATGATTTCAAAGTACCATAGAGAGTACTTTGACAGGGTTTCAAAGTACACATGTACTGCACATGGTAGAAATGGAGACCTCTGATTGGCCAATTGCCTCATGAATTATTAAGTAGTTTTTGAACCCCTGATAGAACACTGCAATTCATGTTTGAAATAGTACTTTGCAAGTAACTAAACATTGATTGAGTTTGTTTTTCAAAAAAACTTATTGGATTTTGGGGAAATCAAGAAAACCGATTTTGCCTGTCCATACAGGTTGCCAAGTGGGTGCTACAAACTACAAAGCTATGGACATACGTTGGCAAATGCCTGGCTTTTGATGGCTAAAATTGAAGATTTTGGAATTGAAATGAAAAGAAATGTCAGTATACATGTACATGTACATGTAGATTGATCATCTGTGCCTCTGCTAATGGAATCGAACCAAACATTCAGCCTGCAAAAGCAACCACCCAACGAGCTCACCCAAACAAGGGAAGCCTGCTGGGTGAGCACACAAGAAGCAGCCACCCCTGCAGGCTACAACTATGCATACCTGGTTAAATACAATACAATACTTTATTTAACCACGTGTCACCTAGGAGCTTATACATGTACAACTCGTTTGAACGTGAACAAAAAATAGGCAAATAATAATACATACATACTTATAGTTTTGAAAAGTTTAGATACACTTGATGTTTAAGAGTATTAAAAAGTCTTAAAATATTACGAAGTCTTGAAATATTACAATATTAAAAATGTATATTAAAAATAATCATTATAATAAATTTATATTATAAATTTCGGGGTAATTATTTATGACGATAACATATGAGATTGTAAAGCGCTTTTAAAATATATAATTTCTTTGCATTCCCTTATTTTAGTAGGTAGTTTGTTCCACAGAACACTTGCTATTAATATATGAAAACGATTTATGAAGCCATTCCAAATTAAGACTAGGCTGTTCTAGTCTGGTACCATTTCCACGCAAGTTGTAGCTTACCATTTTAAGCTTGAAAAAGAGAGAATAAGAGACAATAAAAGGATTAGACAGCCAAGTTGTACTTAAAAATAAGGACTTGTATTAATGAAACAGTTCTTAAAACATAAGGTATTAACTTTAGGAAGTAGACTATACTTATTTCTAAGATTATATTGAGTAACTTTAGCTTTCGGAATGAGATCTTTCATGGGGTGTAGCTCGAGTTTTCTAACTTTATTGAATATCTGCTTATCCTGTCTTTCTAACAGACTACATGTACAAAAATATAGTTTTACCTTAATATGCTTATTTCTTCCATTTTGTGATAAAAATAACTTTGATTTTGTTTTTATCAACAAGCTTTCGTTGAGCGAGAAACTGCTGTTCAAAACTTGCTGCAAGAGTTTTACACTTGAATGGTTTTTCCATGTCTACAACTGATTGGTTAAAATGCATCGGATGATGAACCAAGAACCAATCAGCTGCCACCCGCAGAGCACGTATTTTCAAGAGGCCGGTTTTCTATTTGGCTGCCTATATTGTTTGTATTTAATACATGTAATTGTTGTATAAGTACATGCAGGTTGTTTTTGATTAATAATTCTATATGTAATCTGTTTCTTTTAAGTTTCTCTGCACACTTAAAGGGGCTATGTCATGGTACTGCGCATGTATCTAGTAATCGTTTGGTTGGTGGCTTTAATTGGATACAAACAGTTAAACTTCCCTCCTTCAATGCTTGATTGAAAGGATTTGCAATATTTTCCCAGGAGACTGTTTATATACACTGTTTGTTGGTCATTTTTGCATATAAAATGTTGTTTTGATTTAAAGCATCCCACATGGCCGAGAGGTTCGGTAGTTCATATCAAACACGGTGGAAATAGCTGTTTCGATTCCGGCCCGGAACGCGAAGCCTACCACCGTGACACAGCCCCTTTAATACACTGTACTATAAACTACACCATACTATGACTATACTGTACTACATGTATAACTACACTGTATTGGTGACTATGCTGTACTACTTTGTATAAAGTGTTGTTCTCATTTTTGTGTTTCAGTGGTGTGCTGAGAGATCTAAGCATAAAAAAACTTGCAAGTCGGCCCATCATTTATTTACACACAAAGTCTGGGGCAGTGTTCTTGTATTTCTACAGTGATGCAAACTATGCTTTGAATGGTTTTACTGTTCAATACAGGTACAGTGTATGTACAAGATACATTTGTGAGTCACACAAGGCAATCCCAAGTCAAATTTTCCTTTTTGGCATGTTTTGATGACATCACCAGGGATGTAGATAAAAGCCGGTAGCTGGGGAAAATATCCGGCTGTTACAACTACTTTTCCAGCTCAGAAATCAAAAACAGCTTTTTAAAATCTAACTTACAGTGCTTTGATGAATACCCACTTGTGAATCCAAGATGCCCACCTATTTCAAAAACTAGGTACATGTACATCCCTGATCACATCTGTAACGTCAAGTCACAAAATGTCAGTTAGAAATGTATGCAAAGTACATTGTATGTTACTGTTCGAAAATATTTCAACAGGGGAAGTGAATTTCACTTCAAAAGTAATATTTCACCTAAAAAAGTGAAATTTTAATTTTAATTTGAAATTTTGAGCTGAAATTTTCATTTCTTTCTTCAAAAGTGAGTAGTCGAGAAGTGATAACATTTACTTATTACAAATCTTGTTTGTTTCCAGAGTAAAACGTGACTGCTCTCATCAGTGTAGTAACCATGGCGATTGCAATGTACGAGGGAGCTGTGTTTGTGAGTCAGGGTGGACTGGGCCTAGTTGTAATGTGGCGACATGCCCAGTGAGCTGTGCGAGTGGCACATGTGACATAACTTTACAACGATGCATTGGATGTTCCAGTGGTCTCACAGGTAACACCACCTAGTTATAATAATTATAGTCACAGTATAATGTGTACTCTGATTGGCTAAAAAAAGTTTGTTTTATCAGAGTACATAACATGCACATGTTTTATTATTTGAATTGATTGTTTGCTTTCCTCACGCACTTAAATCTAGTTAACAAATAGTAAGTCTCTTGCCACAAGAATCAGCCCCCAACTCCAAACTGCATAATCTCGGACAAAGCTGCGATCGATCACTACTGTACTTAATAAGCACTTTGCATCTATTGGACAACTTATTGCTGATAAACTGTCTGTTCCTGTTCCAATCTTTACATCTGCAAGTCCTGATAAAACTACCATTAATTTCCACCTCCAGCCAATTGACGAATCATTCGTTACTAACCAGTTGAAGTCCTTAAAGATAAAGCAATTGGTCTTGACAGAATCAGTGTTTGTTTACTTAAGGATGCGGCCATTGTTATTTCACCATCTGACAAAACTGTTGAATTTATCTCTCAAGCTACACTCGTTTCCGTCCGTTTGAAAATGCGGCAATGATCAAAATTTTGAAGGATCGACATTTCGAAGAAGCGAATATTCGCAGAGACCAAACTAAATTTTGCACGATATTGCCAAAATTTCGGTTCGTGAAAAATTTCCTTCATTTTCGCTGTAAAGCCCCAAAATTCGCTGAAAGGTGTTTGCATGACTTTTGCACAATACTGTATCGAAGGCATTCAATACCATCAATAACCTGATTCTGTTCAAATAGCTGTCTGCTATTGGGGTCTGCATTTTTATGACGATGTTGCATGGTTCAAATCATACTTGTCCTTCCAGTATCTGCATACATCCTGTGTTCCTGAACTGTCAGACTCCCTTGTCTGTAACCTAGGTGTTCCACAAGGCAGCATCCTAGGGCTACTACTCTTTATAATATACATCATTCAATGATCTACCTGACATTGTCGAGCATGCACCGGTTTCCCTCTATGCGGACGATACCGTTTAGTATTACTACTCTGCCTCTGTCAATGAATTGGAAGTAAAGCTAAATGCAGATCTTCAAAAAGTTGGTGACTGGCTCAGAGACAATCAATTACATGTAACTTTAAATACCAAGAAAACAAAAGTTATGCTGATTGGTAGTAGCAGGAAACTTTGTAACATCACCGCCATCTCAGTTAAAGTATACAACAGTGACGTGGAGTGAGTGGAGGACTTTAAGAACCTCGGTGTTACATTTTCCTCTGATATGACAGCTCTCGGCCAAAATCAATAAATGCTTAGGTCTTTTATAGAGAATAAAGCATCTCCTACCCCGGTTTGCTAGACTATTATATTTTAACAGTTGAGTCCTACATTTGTACCTTTGTTCGACAATGGCGATGTAGTGTGGGGAGACAAAGATAACTCTACTCTAATGCAGAGCTTGCAAATACTACAGAATAAAGCCAGCAAGCTGATTCTCGACCGTCCTCAACACTCTTTGGCTACTGAAGACAAACTGCTTTCTCTCTGACAAAATATGATGCAAACCAAGCAAGCGCGTCATCAATCAGACCAAATCGGTTAGCAATGGTGATGACTTTCATCTGTCAGCTGTAAAAACCAACTGGGACAAACAATGCCTAGTATATCATGCTGTTAGGGACTGGAACAATCTTAGTGGTGGCAATAGGCACAGCAACACCATTGTGAATTTTAAGTTGAGCCTCTTTACCCATGTTAGAAGTTTGTAATAGTGTTAATCGGCTAACTCTGTTGTCACCCAATTACCCATTCAGTTGTTACCATTTCATTTACCAAACAACTACATACATGTACTTGAAAAATAATGTCTGAATTTTGCAAGCATATGCCATATGGCAATTTTTCACACACAAAAACAGAAACAACAACTTACAATTTATTTTTAACAACAAAATTGCAGACAAATTGCAGACACATTGCAAACAAATTCAACATAATTATACTTTAACAAAGTTGCCTCTAACTTAGTATCTAAAATGAAACTTGCAAAAAAATCCCATAAAGAGTATCTACAAAAATGTATAAATGACACGTTTTTTTGTAAATCCTACCACCTCATGAAATCAAAGATCTTCTACATTGTATGTAACTTCGATTCAAACAAAAGTTCTGGTATTTACAATTTTTCCAATAAGTTTAATCAAACTCTTATCAGACTATAATTTATAGCTTCTCCTTTGGAACTCATAATTAATGACTCTTTTTTAAATGGATGTTTCCCTGAAAAACTAAAGATACAAAAAAAATATTCCACTCCATAAAGGTGCTTCTAAATGGGATGTCACAAATTATAGACCAATTTCTCTTCTTCCAATTTTCTCAAAAACAAGAGCCTGTCTGGGCTTTCACTCGGGCCACTACATGTATGTAGTGATACATGTACTTACTGTTTAAGTCCTACCTCATAAACAGACAACAACTAGTGACAACAATTAATGACTCTTTATCTTCAAGATTAACTGTAGAGTGTGGTGTACCATATTTTTTTACAATGTTGATTAAAATACTAAATATTAAAAGGCTAAAAAGATAATTATTTGCATTATACATTACATCTCACTGAAATTCAGGAAACACATAAAACACAGTTCTGACAATCATTGCTATAACCAATTGCTCAAGATCAAGTTTTCTGATGGCCCTCTTGAAAGCTTCTAGAGATGGCAAATTACGCACATTTGATTTCAGCTTAGACCAGAGTAATGGCCCGAAATATCTAAGGGAATGTTTGCCATAACTAATTGTATTGAATCTAGGAATCTGAAATTTTTTGACTCTTAATATAAACGATATCCCAAACTCGATTGAATCTCTAAAATGCTTCTTTTTTGCTGACGATACATTACATGCCTTTTCTATATTAGTGATAAAATAAAAAAATTGGAAACATCAATAAACAATGATCTTAATCGAATTCATGAATGGCTTCTATCTACATGTAATAAATTACCCTTAATGTATCAAAATCAAATTTTGTCAATTTCTACCCTAAACAAAAAAAGACACATATCTCCCCTGTAATATCAATAAATAATGAATTGATAGAAGAAGGAGTAATACAGTACTTGATAAACATCTAACATGGAAAGATCAAATAGCCTCTATTAGGACTAAACTTGGCAAATCATTAGGTATACTATTCAAAGCTAAACATTATGCTCCACTCTAAACCTAAAATAATTATTACTCTTTATATTATCCACATCTTAATTATGCAATTTTGTTATGGGGTAATACTTATTCTTCAACAATCGAACCTCTCCGAATACTTCAAAGAAAAGCAATATGTGTAATTCTAAATGAAAATTGGTGTGCACAAATTATGTCCTACCTCTATTTCACAAACTAGATATTCTCACTCTAGATGATTTATATAAATTGCATTCTAGTCTATTTATGTATGATCTATATCATAAAACAATAAGCAATAATTTTATTGACATGTTTACCCCACTATTAAATATTCACCAATACCAGACATGCCAGGTTACCAAACAAACTTATTCTGGAACAAAATAATTACAAATTAAGCTTTATTACTCAACATGGAATCAAGATCTGGGAAAAAATCCCTCTAGACCTAAGGGATTTTAAGAAAAATATATTCAAAAATAAATCAAAAACTCTTTCTTAAAGAGTATGAAAGAAAATAGATTGTCACCTTATATCACCTATTTTTAGAAATACTTAGTTTTAAATATTAACTAGTTGAACTCTGAATATAATTATATTGTATTTACATAATCTCTACTTCTAGATACTGTATCTAATTTACCGGTAACTTCTTTTATCTAATTATTGTTACTACTGTCCTTTTGTAAGTGTTCATCTACAAATCCACCAGAGTGGTCCTGGCTGGCTATATAGCTTTAATGTGTTTTTTTCAGGACCAACTCACTCATTACTAAATATTCTTTTTCCACTATTATTGTAAATTAAGATAATACCATCTGAGTAAATAAATTGTTGTTGTTGTTAAAAAGTTGCAAATCTGTCACTCTGCCATTTTGATTTTCAGTTTTGTATATAGACACATGGAAATCCTGATGAAATGACGTCATGTCCCAAGTAATGCGTGCTCTGATTGGTTTGTTCATACATTCTATGTGTCTATACTCTCATAAACACATGGTTTTTGACCAATCAGAGAGTGTGTTAGTAACTATCTATTATATAATAATTTATATAATAAAGCAGGCCAAGAAGCCTTATCCATGTATCAAAATAAAACACTCAGTCATTTGAGAATACTTGAGAAATATCAAAAGTATGCACCTTAAGCTTGTGCTTTCGACATTTTTCTTATGTTCATCATTAACAACACTAATCTAGACAATGCCATGGGGAAAAAACTCATTGGAATTGTTATCGATGGGAACTTCTCCTGAAACCTGCACATTGATTACTTAATTAGTAAACTGAACTCTAGAATATACATTTGTACCTTCTCAAGAGAGCAAAGACTTACTTAAGGTTACCGGATACCTTCAAAACGAAAAAGATGGGAAAATATTTTTTTACGCACAGAAATGTAGTTTTAGTAGTAGTGTCTCATATACCAAAAACTCCGTTCAAAAAAAATATATATTGACGGAGAAATACCAAAAGGAAGTTTTTAACCGGAAGTGAAAGGTTCTTTTTGATTGATAGCAGATCAATAAATACATGACAAGTGCTCACCCGCCCGTAATGACCGTGAGGCGAATAGCACATATTAAATTCATTTCATATACCAATGTTTACGTTTATTGAGAAACGTTTTTCCACACATCGTTTTTCCACCATCGGTTGTTGGCCTTATCTTACAAAAAGCAAGCAGGATGCCCTTAGCTTGAAAAACAAAGAAAAGCAAAACAAGGCCATACAATGCATACGACTACAAAGCCAAATATGAGTCCTCGCAAAACCCGACAAGCGTTCGTATTTTCACTTTGAGATGGAGTGCAGTGTGGTCCACATCTGAACATAAAGAAGAATTGATAAGAGCCAGCCGAGAGAATATTTGTTTCCAAGAAAGCTTACATGGAAACGTAGTCTGACGGTGACCATGGATCGGTTGAACCACGATCTCGCCGTGGTGTTTCAGATGCCTGCAAATCGCTGTCTCCTCTACTAACTATGCTGGCATCCAAGGCGTCTCTATAAGTGTTCACCTTGGCTTTGCCCCTCGAGGTCTTTTTGTATTTCCCATTTTTCTAGATTGGGAAACCAGCGGACTCTTCCGCTACCATTTTTCAAGTCACACAAAAAAGAACGAACGTTTTCTCGATGCGGCGCGTAGCTTTGATCGGAAATCAACATTGGCGGGAAATCTTGACAGATAGTTGAACTGTGATGAGAAATGATTGGCCAACACTAATTCACGCACGACAGATGGGTATATGCTATTTTTCTCGCTTTCGATTTTCAATCAAAATAGAGTTTAAAAAAAGTTCCCACTAAAGAGGAATTTATTCGATTTGTGCGAAATTTTCACAAAATGTCAATTGATATCTCAGCTGCAAAACCCGTGTCGGGGAATTGGGAAATTCTAAAAATAGAGCTCTTGACGACGTTTCCCGCATATCTACTCGCATTATTTTTCGCCTTTTCACGGAAAGCATGATAACTTTTGAACTAAATCGAATTTTGAAATTCCCTGACACAGATTTTTAAACTTTAAAATATTTTCGGAGTCGGAGCTTATGAAAGCCATGTCACTAGATCGGAGAAACGGGATGGCGGAAAATTCGAGATTTTCAAAGAACTCAAAACTTTTTATGTATTCTTGTAGCCAATTTTATAAGCTTTAAAATGATACATGAATGATTTAACTACGATGTTTCTTCGAGGCGCTACATAATTTCGACTGGAAGCGCACCCTGAAGGTATCCGGTAACCTTAACTACGTACTGCAGAAAATTATTATATAATGCCCTCATTAAGCCACCCTAAAATACTGCTACACAGACTGTCTGGGGTAACTGCTCCAAGGAACACTTAGAAAGACTATATTGCAAATACAAAAAGCTGTTGTAGGATAATTTTAAATGCCAATATCAACGATAGCTCTGTCAAACTTTTTACTGAGCTAAGCTGGCTCCCAATAGATGACACTATACGCATCAGAAAACATGTTACATAAAATAAGCCATGGATATTGCCCGGACACACTCTAGACCTCATAATAACAAGACATTCCGAACAAATTATTAATTCCTCCCTGTTGGCAGACTATCTACTCTCAGATCACATGCCTGGCCACTAAACTTCAAGTTGACAAGCCCTTAATAAATCTCAGATATCCTACAGAAAAGTCAAATCCGTCAAGATTGACGTTTTACGAGATGAACTATTGAACTCGGACCTTTGTGTAAGAACATGCTCTCATTTGAGCTTAATGACCTTGTTAACTGTTAAAATGACGCACTATTGTCGACATTGGATCGACATGCACCTTTAATCACTGAAACGGTCACAAAAAGACCAACTGTTCCCTGGTTTAATGAGGAGGTCAAGTCTGCGAAGAGAGAACGTAGGAGAGCTGAACAGAAATGGAGACGGACAAAGTTAAATAGTAACTTTTTAATCTACAAAGTCAAAAAAAAATCAAGCAACTTTTGTAATGAAGTGTGCGCGCAGAAACTACTACACTAATTTTATACAAGAGAACAGCAATGATCATCGTACATGTAAGCTGTTTAGGTCTGCAAAAACCCTCTTTCATCGGGAAACTGATCTAACTTTTCACGATTATTATGACAGTACTTGCCAATGACATAGGTCACTTCTTCGTCCAGAAAGTTGAACGAATCCGTGCCAACCTTGATGCTGCCGCTGGTGATAACTCAATCAGCGATAGTAGTATAGGAGGCACCGAATTAGCCCCCTTCTTTGTGGTGTTATGCTAATTTTGCGTTGTTATGCTAATTTTTAAGGCGCTCATGAATAAAATGCGGCGCTCTCATGAATAAAATGGGGGTGAATAAATTGTCTATTATCTTGGACTCATGAATAAAGTGGTGAGCTCATGAATAAAGTGGTGAGCTCATCAGTGAATAAAGTGGTGCGCTCTCATGAATAAAATGCGGCGTCTCATTATCTATTGTTCCTTTGGATGAGGTCATCGATCTATTCGGGCATGTTTGGGCAAAGCCTATTGTTTGGAGCAGCTATAAAGCTAGAACCGATCGGTCCTGAATCCATTCAAAATTGAGCAACGACAAGATCGATCAACCCTGAAACCATTAGAAGTTGAATGAAAAAAGTAATAAATATCTCGCAATATCTAAACCCCTTTGTAGCGTAAATAGTAAGAACAAACTACTCGTGATAGGTTCTAAACTGTCTTTATTATTTTCCTTTACAGTTAATAACTCATAAGATAATTGTATACAAAATCTGGTATGGTTCATTAGATCAACTTTGCTATTGTTCTTAGGGATTAGCGATAACTGAAGAGCCTATTGTTTGGAGGAAAACTCTTGTGATGCAAATTCTTCTCTAAAACTGAATTATAATTACCACAATCAACAAAACAAACTACTCGGAACAGGATTTTATTGATTCAAACCATGATAAGCGATACGATTTACATTGTTAATACTTGTAGAGATAAGGCTTCCGAATTCGCATTGATCGTCTGATCCGATCGGCTTTTAGATAAGGTCCAACACTTTCTTCGGCATCATCATCCAAGTAATTCTTGAGTTCCAAACGTCGGCGTTTTCTTCTTTTTCGTAGCGGGGAGAGTAGCTTTTTGGTTGATGAGTTCAAAGAAGACAAAGAAATATTAGGGAATGGGGATTCGTAGGTTCTCTCTGAATTGGGCACTGTGGTTGGTTCAGACGAATCTACATGTAGGTGTAATTGTGGCGGTATGGTTGGTGAGCTCAAAGAAATGTTCGTGGCTGGGGACTGATATACTTTTGCTGAATACGGCACTGTGGCTGGTTCAGCTGAATCTAGGTATACTTGTTGCGGTGTGATTGGTGTATCGGCTATTTCTTGTTCTTGGGGTTGGGTTGTGATACCAGGTGAAAGAGTTGTAGGAGGTACAGGATAGTGACTCATTTGGTGTTTATACCTCATAAAGTTGTTTTGAAGTTGGACATAATTTCTTGCTTTCTGGGTCTGACTGAGATCATTACGGTTTAATACCCTATTCATATCATCCTTCAAGCTTTGCATTTTTTGTACTTGCAGGGAAATTGTAAAGCTCTGCTGCTCGACGTACTTACGCAGTACGTTAGAAACGCTATCCTCGTTAGATATTTCTTGTGGTTGTTGCTGTTCACCGGGTAAAACATTGGTCCTTAACCTACAGCCCTCAGGGTGTATTTGGTTTTAAATCCACAAACAAATAACCATATTAAGGTTCCTAACAGCCTTTTCGTACTTGTTGAGAAAATACTCCGTCTGCCTGGGATACATTTGCTTGGCCAGTGTTAAAATTTGTAGTTTGTCACGTGGATTCTTAAACAGCACTAAGTAATGACTGTTTAAACTGATGCTGCGATTGCCTTTACCCTGATGGAATAGGTTCTGTAAAATGTAGAGGACACTCAGATTTCGGTGATGAGATCCTTTGGTAAACAGGTTGACAATTCTATTATCATTTCCCGTTTCAGTCATCTGGTCATCAATGACAATCAGGTTTCGTACATGTACATCAAAATAGTGATCTTGCTCGATATCAGGTGGGATTCCTTTCACAAATTCGATATCAGGTACCGTACTAAGGAGTGCTGTATACGCAGGCTGCCACTGTGAATAGCACCACACAATCCTCTGGGGTGGCCGGGAAATTGTTTGATGGGCTTCTTCGAGTAACTTCTGTACCCAGACCGTTTTACCACAACCTGTCATACCAGCAACCATACACGTGAAGGGATGTTGTAGTTGAAAAGAGTCACAAGAGGTTTCAGGCTCAGTTGACTTGGGCTTAGAAAATCTGAAGGAATTGTGTTTGTTATCCATGTGTCGTTTAAGATTATCACTCCTTGAGAATTCTTCTCCGCACTCTGGGCAATGTCTAAAAACCATGTTTACCCTATAACAGATTTTAGATGAATCAGCCGAAACACTATATACTCTAGATTTATATCCTCCTCCTCCTCCTCCTCCTCCTCCTCCTCCTCACTATAAATAGCCCTCATAAGAAAATCTCAGATCAGTTTCAACCATGTCTCGAACAGTAAAGAGCAATCGTGGCTTTCTACAACTCTTAGCTTCGTGTCCCGACCATCAACGTCAATTTCTCCTCGAAACGGCATCTCCAGAACAAGTACATTCGCTCGTCCAAGCGACACATAATGTTGTTAGAGGATATGTACCTATCAGTGAGGAAGACAGGCGAAGACTAACTCCACACAGAGAATCTATTTATACACTCGTGGATCCAGAGGTTCCATTCAAAGAAAAGAAGCAACTACTAGTGCAAGAGGGAGGTCGATTTATTGAACATTTGTTAGCCCCTATTCTCACTGGGCTTCTGATGGTGTAAATAGGGGAGTCTTAGGTCTTTCAAGAGCATTTGCTACTGAAGTCACTCTGCGGTGAACATGAAGAGAAACATTGACATGGAAAGTGAAGAAAGTGACACCTCGGATGACGAGAGTGAGGATGAAGAGGAACCAAGAATTAAAGATGTTTTGGATGATCTTCCGAGAGCCGTCTCCCATAAAGATGCTTCGGATTTATTGCACAGTATGGCCTCTTCTAAGGATATTTTATTTTGGACGCCAAGAGGAGAATTACTTCGTAGCAAGCTTAGAATTCCGGTGACGAATATAGCGGCCCTGGTAGAATATGTCTTACTTCCCTATAACAAAGATATGCTGAGACCTCGCGCTCTCAATACATTTCTAGAGGGTCTTGCTGAGCTAGGAATCAACAAATGTCTAATTCACAACCAAAAGGTTTTGAGCGATATTATCTAAAAAGAAAAAACATACCAGCAAAAGGAACCTGAAACTAGCAGCAGTGAGCAAGAAGAGAGTCAAAACGATAACGAGTCTCAGGAGAGTGACAATAACAGTGATGCCGAAAACCAAGATAGTACTATTGCAAACGAGGAAGAACAGAGTAGTGATGAAGAGGACAGTGAAGATAACGACGAAAATATAATCAATGCCTCTTGTGATCATTGTAACTCTACCAATGTTCACATAATGGGTGTTGTTGGCTGCCCCAAATGTCTATGGCATGATATTTTACTTGACCCGATTGTTAAGAATGCCATCACCACATGTACCATTTGCGAGAATGAGTTTCCATTGACAACCAAGTTGGTTAAGAACATTTTGGTACGATGCCAACATTGTCAAACAGTACGGCATATTCATCCCAAAAGTAAAAAGGAAGAAACTTATCACCCAACAAGTGACGATGAGGACTGATTGTAAATAAACCTTAAATGCTAAAATACTCTTTAATTTTTTATGCCTCATTGTAAATCGTATCGCTTATCATGGTTTGAATCAATAAAATCCTGTTCCGAGTAGTTGGTTTTGTTGATTATGGTAATTATAGTTCAGTTTTAGAGAAGAATTTGCATCACAAGAGTTTTCCTCAAAACAATAGGCCCTTCAGTTATCGCTAATCCCTAAGAACAATAGCAAAGTTGATCTAATGAACCATACCAGATTTTGTATACAATTATCTTATGAGTTATTAACTGTAAAGGAAAATAATAAAGACAGTTTAGAGCCTATCACGAGTAGTTTGTTCTTACTATTTACGCTACAAAGGGGTTTAGATATTGCGAGATATTTATTACTTTTTTCATTCAACTTCGAATGGTTTCAGGGTTGATCGATCTTGTTGTTGCTCAATTTCGAATGGATTCAGGGCCGATCGGTTCTAGCTTTATAGCTGCTCCAAACAATAGTCTTTGCCCAAACATGCCCGAATAGATCGATGACCTCATCCAAAGGAACAATAGATAATGAGAAACCACTTCATTTAATGAGATTCCACTTTATTCATGAGCTCACCACTTTATTCATGAGTCCAAGACAATAGACAATTTATTCACCCCCATTTTATTCATGAGAGCGCCGCATTTTATTCATGAGCGCCTTAAAAATTAGCATAACACCGCAAAAATTAGCATAACACCGCACAAAAGGGGGCTAATTCGGTGCCTCCTATACTACTAGTGATCAATATACCGCGACTTCTATTCGCTTTGATTTGTTTAATACACTTAGTGAAGACGATGTTCGTCACTTAATCTCTAAGTCTAGCAAGAAGACCAGCTCCTTAGATTCCATGCCCACTCCTCTCGTGGTTGAGTGCCTGGATGTTCTTCTTCCAGTCCTCACTATGATGACAAACTTGTCTTTACACTCTGGATGCTTCCCTGACAACTGGAACCAGGCTGATGTTCACCCAAGACTGAAGAAACCTAGAGCAGAGGTTATTTTTAATAACCTCCATCCTATTAGTAACCTTTCGTTTGTTTCTAAGCTCACTGAACGAGCAGTTTTCAGTCAAACTCACGATCACCTGAGTTTGCATAAACTCTATCCCAAAGCCCAGTCCGCTTACTGCGAATTTCATAGCACTGAAACTGCACTTCTCCATGTAAAACACGATATCTTAATGAACATGAACCGTCTGTATTCTGATTTTGGCATCTCAGGACAAGTACTTTACTGGTTTAAAGTCTTATTTACATAATAGACACCAATACATACATGTATCTATCCAAGGGGGGACATCCAGGAAGTTTAAAATGAAGTACGGAATATCGAACTCCAGAATATTGTATTTGAAAGACCTTTTCCATTTTCCAGTAAAGTCGAGAAGCTGCGTTGTGAATTAAACTCTCGTGAACTTCACTGTGCAGTACGGTGTTTAAAGCCCTACAGTGTGCGGTGACTCACTCTACTGAGAAATAAGGAGTTCTTACACAGTCTCTTCAGTTTCATAAATGAGTCAACTTGTTGATGACTTCTTAATAGTGGTCCTTCGTCTTCAGAACTCACCACCTGAGTATCTGATACTCAGGTTATTCATTTGTCTGCTCCTCCAGTATATACCGTATATGTAATTTAATATTTTTGTTTTTCTCGTATGTAAATTAAAGAAGTTGACCTTTTACTGTAAACACTACTTATTCATGTAACACACGTTTACATATTAGTCTGCTGTTCTTCTGAGTATTAATAGATGATTGTTTCAATGTTTATAAGTTGTATCCTGTCCATCCTGTGATGGAGCTATCACTATATTTCACTAAGTCATGTTAATATATTCGTGGTCAATTCTTGTGCCTCTGTAACTTTATCTGCTCTTATTGCTATACATGATGAGTCCATTACGAGTACATATTGGCATTTGTTGGATTAAAGATTTTGGGCAAATAATTGTGCGTGACGCTAGAGCTGTTCAAAGTCTGTTGAAAAACGTACATATTTGACCTTGACAGGTCAACTGTCTATCTATATTTCACGCTTCTTAGCAAATTAGAGGTTCAGAAAATACACTAAAAAAGGTCCGGAGACTGTTTCTGTGTGATTCTTTTGTCGTTCTCTTCAGTTGCCTATTTAAAACTTCCGATCACACTACAAGCTGTCAACGGTTGATCATGAACAACAATCTTTGTCTGACTTTCAACGTATTTCAACATCACAACATTCACAGGTTGAGTCATTTGCTAAATGTTCTTCGATTTGGATTGCACTCTCGTTATAGTTTTGAGACGTTTAAACAGCTACAATACGATCAACGTGTTGCCGGTTCTTCCCAAGTTGCACAATATTAAAATAATAGCAATTATGCTAATTACTTAGCGTTACTTAGCATTGTTACTTTACATCAAGTTAAAAAGAAAATCATCAGAAAATTCATCAATACAAAAAGTATCAGTTCCAGTTAGGATGTAAAATAGAAAAGGAGCCTGTTAGTTGTTTAAATATATTGTTGATGAAATTCTGGTTGCTTTGAATTCCAGGGAAATCATCAGAAAATTCAGATATACAAAAAGTATCAGTTCCAGTTAGGATGTAAAATAGAAAAGGAGCCTGTTAGTTGTTTAAATATATTGTTGATGAAATTCTGGTTGCTTTGAATTCCGGGGAAATATTGATTATATCGTGAAATCCCGTAGAAGCAAAGCACGCACCTGAGAGTGGGGGTTGGGAGTCTGATAGTACCGGGGAAGTATGGGACCTCTGATTGAGCCCTGGGGGATCTTCCTATATTCGGCTGGTAGGGATGATCGTTGCATTTTTTAGGGTTTGAAATCGGCGATTTAGCATTTTTTAGGGGTTGTCCAAGCGAAATCCATTTTTCAGGGTGATTTTTAGACCATGAGGTACATTTTAGGGTGGAAAATGTTTCACGGTTTGATATTTTTCGAGGTTTTCCGACGGTCACCCCTACCCTTTTTACCTTGAAGAACCCCCCTCGGGGATTGAGCACTCTAGGTATTTATTTAATCGTTCGTTGTTCTGAGGTGCTATAAAATGGGCACAAAAAAATCAAACATAGTTTCCATTTTTGGGGCCGTTTATAAAATTCAACGTGGTTTAACATCATAATGACGTGCTAAGACCAGGTAGCAAGCTGATCTATATGTTTGTTGTTATATAATAGAAGCGAACAAACAAGGTCTAAAATCCTAATGAGTAACTAGTACGGTGCGTACACCGTGAGTTATCACTTTCACGAGTGAACCTCGAGCCCGAATCATGAGTTAGTCTCCCAATAATTGTTCCTAATTTGGTTTTCGTTTATTCTTTTAAACAGACAAACCCACATAACCCACATAAGAATACAAATTTAAGGGTAATCTACGAGAATTAGCATTATACAGGCACTCATGTACATGACGTAATTGAGGTGTGCAGCGTTACCGGGTCCAGGCTTGAGCCCAATTTGACAAGCCAAGTCTTGTTTTGGAGAAAATTATATATCAATTCGGGTTAATTTTCTCATATTTCAATATTTACGAACAATTTTGAAATATCACTAGCAGTATTTATGCCAAATATCAAGTCCATGAGCCAGGGCACTTTTTCGGCTCACTCAGGATGACAAAGTGTACCAGTGATTTTCTGAAAGCCCTGGGCATGTACATGTAGATTACAACAAAAAAATGATAGCAAGGTCATAAAGGCAGCTTAAAGGTGTCACGTGACCTTCAATTTTACTGCTCATGCGCAGTAATCGAAACCCCCCTAAAACCCGTCATTTTTCTAATAATATCTTTCATACTCATCTTGGAAATGTGCTCGCCTAAGGACAACCCACAAAAAAGGCGATATCACCGAGAGAGAGAATTACCGTCCCCTCTCCATACTCTCCATCCCAAGCAAAATTATGGAACGTTGTGACTCAGATAAGATTATAGAACACACAGATGAGTGCAGAACCATAATCTTCTCAGTCCACATCAATGGGCATACAGGGAAGGGCACTCAACTGAACTTCTGCTTGCACATATGACTGAGAAATGGCGTTCTGCTCTGGACCATCAAAAAGTCGTGTGTGCGGTATTCATTGATTTTCGTAAAGCATTTGACTCAGTCTCCCACACCATTTTACCATATACATGTAAGTTGCAGAGTTTTGGAATTATGGGCGATCTATGGGAATGGCTGTCTGATTACATAACTGAAAGGGTCCAGTTTGCTACAGTTGGTGAAGGCACATCCCAATCCGCCAATGTCACATGTGGAGTACCACAAGGGTCTGTCCTAGGCCCTATTCTCTTCAGTTTGTATACGAATGATCTACCAGACACTATTGCCCAAATTGAAAATGCATACATTGAGATGTATGCAGATGACACCCCTATTCTGCATTGCCAATGATGTCGAGTCTGCTGTTAAAGAAACCAACAGAGCATTAGGACTTATAGCAAAATGGTGCATCAACAATGCCATGACATTACACCCTAAAAAATGTGAAGCAATGCTTATATCAAGAAAGCGATTCGTAGGCCCCATTCCAGCATTAACAATTAACAACAATAACATCAAGATAGTCAACTCAACTAGATGCCTAGGAATTAACATAGATAATAAGCTGAACTGGACCATGCATCTTCAAGAGACAATAAAATCATTTGCCAAGAAACTTAATCTACTTAAAGCACTACGGTTTCTTCCATTGAGTAGTCTTGAGATATTTTACTTTAAAGTGATCCTGCCTTCCATCACCTATGGACTGATTATGTGGGGCAGTTGCAACACGACCCTCTTTCAAGATCTTGAGAGGATGCATGTTCGAGCTGCCAAGATCATCCACAGATGTGACTGGACCACTCCCAGTGCAGACGTCATCAACAAGGCACACTGGAATCCGCTGTTCTGGAATTACAAATATAAGCTAGCAACGTTTGTTCACAAATCGCTCAACTCAGAGAAACTCCCAAATAAACTCTTCACACTAAGAAACAATACACACTCTCTAAGAGGCGTTCATAGGCTAGTCATCCCACATCCACGTACAGATGCTATACGCAAGTCAATCACATACAGAGCATCCGTACTGTGGAACTACCTAGACGATCTCCTTAAAGACAAAAAACACTCGACCTTTAAAAAACTTGTCAAAAAGTATATTAACTCCATACCACTGCAACCAAATGTCAGGATCAACACTGATAAGTTCTCATACCACTAATGTTTTATTTATGCATGCCTAACTTATTCATGTTTACTCGTCCAAGTGGGCTAAAGTGAACAAGTTGCACCGTAAATTTGTTGTCGGTAAGTGGTCGGCCGACAGCTTACCGACAGCTTACCAACAGCTTACCGACAGCTTACCAACAGCTTACCGACAGCTTACCGACAGCTTACCGACAGCTTACCGACAGCTTACCAACCACTTACCGACAGTACTTGATCTTGACGAATGGTTTCCACAGGGAATTTCGTCTCAAAATAAAATCCAGCTGATAGTACAAATAGGGAATTTTCGTCTCAAACTCAAAGTGTGCGTACATGTATGTGCGTACATACTCGCTACGCTCTTGATATCACGTAGCTTTCCAATGTTAGAATGGAATTTGTCAATAGCGTATTCTTACTATGTTGTAGATAGTTGGATATTGATGAAAACAGTGTATTCAATAATCTATCTTTTCTTCTTTGCAGCAATATTCTCGATTCAATTCCGTAAATTAGTGAACCCGCGCCATCTTGGATTCCCACGTGATATCACGTGTTCTTTAACTGCGACAAACTGCGGCAAATCTATTATTTTAGAATCCTGACTTTTTGACGCCTCTGGCACGCAGGGTATTTACCAAAACCATCTTGCTGTACGTTTGTAAAACTGTTTGTCGTAATATGTTTGCATGACTTTAGCACAATACTGTAGTTATCTGTTAATTTGCCGTACGTGAGATCGCACTGTATGGAAGGGGTTTATCGTTGTCACAACGTTGGAAACTTTGGAAACTATTAAGCGTATTTTGGTTCAAAATATTCTTGAGCCAGTATGAGATAACGATTCATGCCCTTTCAGACTGATTGTCTGGTTTTTGACACAACAGGAGAGGCCCAACAGTGAATGCCACGGATATTTTAATTTGTTATCGTTGCCAGAACGTTGGAAACTTTAAGAAGGTATAAAGCATATTTTGGTTCAAATGAGTCAACCACAGCTTACCGACAGCTTACCAACAGCTTACCGACAGCTTACCGACAGCTTACCAACAGCTTACCGACAGCTTACCAACAGCTTACCGACAGCTTACTGACACAATTTTACCGACAGCTTACCAACCACTTACCGACAGCTTACCGACCACTTACCAACCACTTACCAACCACTTACCAACCACTTACCAACCACTTACCAACCACTTACCAACCACTTACCAACCACTTACCAACCACTTACCGACCACTTACCGACCACTTACCGACCACTTACCAACCACTTACCGACCACTTACCGACCACTTACCGACCACTTACCGACCACTTACCAACCACTTACCGACCACTTACCGACAACGTATTTACGGTGCAACTTGTTCACTTTAGCCGTCCAAGTGTTTACTTATACATTAGACATCCGCCTGTCCATTTGCACAACAACTCGCTTGTTCATCTAATTAAGTTATTAGTCAATTAGTTAGTCTTTCAACTATTTAGTTAGTATCATTCCAATATCTTATAATGCAATAGTCATTCAATCAAAAAACTTGTAATTTACATAATCAATGAGGTTAGCTAGATTTCTTTATCGTTCCTTTTGTATTATCACGGCCACATCAGCTCTGAATGCTGCAGTATCGCCAATACCGTGTTTAAATAAATGCTATTATTATTATTATTATTATTAAAATATATTTTAATTGGTGTAGATATTGTTTTCGTGTATAGGAAGAATTTTTAGGAGGTGAATATATAATTAGGGTCACGTGTAAATTTACAGCATTTCTTCGATATCATCATCATCTTCGTCTTCTTCTACTTGCATATCTTCCCATTCGTCTGCCTGGTTAGTGCAGGTGGTTAGTCGACAAAGGTCTGAGCATTTCAAACCATTCTGAATGCATTCACATGTATTATTTTCACCATACTTCTTGCATGTGCATGCCATCAGCTCGACCACAGCCCGTAGTGCTGGAAGCCCAACCATCCAGTCTATCTCTAGCCTTTGGCCATCTCCGAAAATACCCTGCTTCTTATTTAATGACCGATCAGGATTTTCCAAGATTATATATATATATATATATGTCCTTTTCTCTTTTTACCACAGGGTACATTGTACCTAAAAGTACTTCCAGTTTTTAAAACACACATAAAAACGGCCAATAACCTAGTAAAACACGCAAAATCTAGCTCCTTAGGTTGATAACTATATTGTTGTTTGACTGAAATAATTTTTATTTTCATGTTGTTGCTCAGCGAAAAGAAAGGTGCTGATTTTATTCCATGAATGATGGACCAGCTCATTATATCATACATCCTCCATTTCAAAGTCACGTGACACCCTTAAGCTGACCACAGGCAGCCCGAGTAATTATGGTATTTCTTCACAATTTAGAGTATTTGGGTATTTTGGGTATGCCCCCTACTCCTCAATCCTCCTGGCGGGGCTTGGTCTATTGCGGACTTTGAAACATTCAAACTACAATTTGACACTGAATTTTCAAGAGTTTTACAGTCATATAACTTTCTAAGCGTTCCTCAAAGTTTATTATAATTTCCGTCAAGAAAGGGAATAAAGAGAACGTACTGTTCTACATGCATGCACTTGCGCGTCACGATATAAATAACACTAAAATTATATATTTCATTACGTGGTCAATAAGAGGGCATATCACTAAATTTTAACGGGACCCCCGAAACAACCACAAGGGCTGATGAAAGTCAGGACTCGGCTAAACCACAGATCGAATGGAAATTTAGCGTATTGGCTTTTGTGGAGGGAGGAAAATCGGAGAACCCGGAGCAAATCCCACGGTGCAAGGGTGAGACCAACAAACTCAACGTGTGATCGGGGCTCGAACCCTGGTCACAGTGTTGAGTGGCGCCACCCCGGCTCCCCTTGATTGTTGTGAATCCGGCACACTGAACAATGTTGACCATGAGATGACGAAAACATGGTCAATAAGAAGTCATACCACCGTAAACTATCGTAATCTTTTTTGCAACAACAAACGAGAAATATTCAAGCGGCAGAGCTTCTTGAAAATGAGGACAATTTTGGTTGAAAATTGATTCTTGCACGAGCGATAACGCAATCCGTAGTATGTCCTCTTATTTCCAATGGTAATAAGCCAATCAGAAAATTAAACAAGAAACTGCGCAGTTGTTGTAAAATATCTGATCCCCCGAAACTGCTGTTACATTTTCATTCTCCCCTCCCCCCCCCCCCCCTTTCCCACCCTCATCAATGTCCCAACTAAACATCCCCCATCCCCATTCTCAACACACAAACACAAATACTGGGTATGCAGATTCTAGTAATCACAGGGTCTTGAACGCCCCTGCCTTGCATACACTGTAGTTCCGGGTCATCTTTAGGCAAGATGTACATGTAGCACCCGTATGCCTCCCTGCCAGGGTTACAGTGAAGCTAGTGGCAGCAGGCTAGTGGATGACTTCAAAGGCAAAGATTGGCAAACTGATGTTTTGGCGGAGATGTCTCACGGGCAGGTGACGAGCTCTTTAGCCTTGGTTGGCAATCGCCTAGAGACGGTGTCTCGATAAAAACACCCAGATTCCTGGTCTGCAACAGGTTGATGTTAGTAAGGGCATACAGTCATAAAAACTTGCTTCAACAAATATGTAATGTTAGAAACACGTTTGCAACGAAACTGCGTAAACAGGGCTGGAGCTGCTCCGTAAAACCTGGGAGCAGGTAATCAAGGAGGACCTTCATGGAAAAGGACTTAGACGTGAGGTTGCACAGAATTGTGCAAAGTGGTGATCTGCAATTACATGAACAGTCTAACCCATGCTTGCATGATGACAAACACAAATACGTCAGTTTATGCTCTTTCACGGGATGCCGGTATATTGTTGAACTATAAAACAATCACCAAAAGAAGACGTCCATGTTCAGTTAGGTTATTTTAAACAATGAGAAACCAAACAGAGCTGTGATAATATTATTGGTGGGACAGAGAACATGACGCGTTACCAGCAAGGAGCCCTGGAAAATCTTGTGTTAGGAGCGTCAGAAAAATTAGGATATATCTACAATTCATCTAGAATCAAAGAAGTCTTCGATATACTACCTTCTTCATAAATTGTGCACCCTCTCTAATGTATACTGCTTTGAATGCTCTCTAACGTATACTGCTTTGAATGATCCCCCTTTCGCATGGTTGAAATAAGTAATGAACTGTCTCTTAATGGGAAAAAAAAAGAAAAAGAAAACCATGTACGACACAGTTACAGCAACCATAAAAGTTGCTACTTAGCCTATAATTTTATTATGCTAAGCACCGTTTTTATAAATGGGCCAAAAAATTGTAGTAGAGGAAAAAGTGGTTGAGGAATACATGAACATTTTTACGCGAGCCGACGTCGTTCCAGATTTTTAAACTTAATATTATTTTTTTTAGCGACCGACCGATCCACCATCACGAGGCAGAGGGCGATGGTAAACGAAACATTTTATTGAGATGGTATCAAGATTCATGCATGTGATGGACCTAATTAAACAGGCTACTATTTCTGTGTAACATTTTCTGATGATTTCTTTTCAACTTGACGTAAGCCCCTCCTCCGCACAAGCAAAACAACGCTAAAAATTAGCATGCTATTGTTTTAATATTGTGCAACTTGGGAAGAACCGTTGACATGTTGATCGTATTGTAGCAGTTTAAAGGTCTCAAAACTATAACGAGAGTGCAATCCAAATCGAAGAACATTTAGCAAATGATTGAACCTATGAATTGGATGTTGTGATGTTGAAATACGTCGAAAGTCAGACAAAGATAATTTTGTTGTTCAACCATTCACAGCTTGTAGTGTGATTGGAAGTTATAAATAGGCAATTGAAGAGAACCCCAAAAGAATCACACAGAAACAGTCAACGGATATCTGATTTCTACAACAAATAAGGTTAGAACTGGACTAGATTATAGAATACCCCGCCACTTCGAAAGATCACTTGAAAAGCCCTTGCAAATTGTGCAAAAAAAACTTTCCACCATATTGCTACTAACAAATGAAACCTCATTCTTTACACTTTCACATCTCTAATTATCTTAATAACATTGTTGTTCGCAATTGCGAACTCATTTTATTATATGAATCTTATGAGGAGGTCTCTACTCTATAAGCCCTGTGGTTTCCAGAGGCCTCCTCGCCATAATTGCTTAAGCTTCCACTTATTTAACTTGTAACTAATAGTAACTGTTCATTGTATTTAGCACAATATTCTTAGTCAAATCAATTGTTAATACTAGTTAGTTAATTTCTCTGTATAAGAAATCTATTGTAACTATTCAAATACCTTAATTATTACTTTATTCTGTCAATAATATTCCTGTATAAATCACACCACTAGGCCGCTTTGTATTGTAGTCAGTATTACTATTGTTACTTTGTTACTGATATTAAAAAAAAATATGGCGAATAATAAATGTAATGTAATGTAACAGCTCTAGCGTCGCGCACAATTATTTGCCCAAAGAAATCTTTACAGTAATCGAGAGATAATCTTTCGAAAATTCAAAAAACCTGAAGCTTGATCCATTCAAAGGTTTAGCACATTGTGAAAATTAATTTTATTTACAAGATACTTTCATGAACGTGAAATGTAGCTTTCTAAATAAAAATATTTTTCATGTAAAGAATAATACAATATTTCTCAAAATAATGTATAGTGCTACATATTTAGATATCGTAGAACACGATTTGAGCATTTTTAAGACTAGATGCATGACTTGTTTGTTTTGGTATGCGAGACTGTCAAACTCGTGTCAGAATTTGGCGTGTGGCATTTTTCTTCGAAATAAAAATATATTTTCCCTATAAAAGTGTACAGTGCTTTTGGTTATACCTTAGGCTATCTGACTTTAAAATATGAAAGAAATCGTATTTTCGACCCTTGCCGCGAAATTTTAAATTTATCCGGTTTTGTCCTGACACCGCTCTTAAAAGCTTACCTCATTCCCAAAAGCCTTTCCCGATCCAAAACCTTGCCCGTGAGAGGATTCTTGTTTAACAACTCTAACGAAAGTAATAATAATCTAGCGGCTGATAGGGAATTGTACTGTCACCGAAGCCCTCCGTACGATTAAAGTAAAATTCTTGAATTAAAGATATCCGCAGTCTGTGGCTACTCTAACAAGCTACACAGGAGACATACTGCCTGTTGTAGGACAATGTCAATTGTTGTGCAATGATTCTGTACAAGAGTTCTTCATTGTAGAGACTGATCAGTCACCAGTACTAGGGTTTAAAGCTTCACAGGAGCTCAGTTTGATTAAGGTGGTAATGAATGTGGACAGCAACAACAGTAAAGTGGATATTGATCAGCAATTTCCAAAGGTTTTCCAAGGCCTTGGATGGCTAAAGTGAACAAGTTGCACCGTAAATTTGTTGTCGGTAAGTGGTCGGCCGACTACTTACCGACAGCTTACCAACAGCTTACCAACAGCTTACCAACAGCTTACCAACCACTTACCGACAGCTTACCAACAGCTTACAGACAGCTTACCGACAGTACTTGACGAATGGTTTCCACAGGGAATTTTCGTCTCAAAGTAAAATCCAGCTGATAGTACAAACAGGGAATTTTCGTCTCAAACTCAAAGTGTGCATATGTGCGTACATACTCGCTACGCTCTTGATATCATGTAGCTTTCCAATGTTAGAATGGAATTTGTCAATAGCGTATTCTTACTATGTTGTAGATAGTTGGATATTGATGAAAACAGTGTACTCAATAATCTGTCTTTTCTTCTTTGCAGCATATTCTCGATTCAACTCCGTAAATTAGTGAACCCGCGCCATCTTGGATTCCCACGTGATATCACGTGTTCTTTAACTGCGACAAACTGCGGCAAATCTATTATTTTAGAATCCTGACTTTTTGACGCCTCTGGCACGCAGGGTATTTACCAAAACCATCTTACTGTGCGTTTGTAAAACTGTTTGTCATGAATTCGAATTCACGTTGGCATTCGTAGGAACATTAAGAGCGAAATTCGTTGTAATATGTTTGCATGACTTTAGCACAATACTGTAATTATCTGTTAATTTGCCGTGAGATCGCACTGTATCGAAGGGGTTTATCGTTGTCACAACGTTGGAAACTTTGGAAGCTATTAAGCGTATTTTGGTTGAAAATATTCTTGAGCCAGTATGAGATAACGATTCATGCGCTTTCAGACTGATTGTCTGGTTTTTGACACAACAGGAGAGGCCCAACAGTGAGTGCCACGGATATTTTAATTCGTTATCTGTTATCGAAGCGGTTTATCGTTGCCAGAACGTTGGAAACTTAAGAAGGTATAAAGCATATTTTGGTTCAAATGAGTCAACCACTTACCGACAGCTTACCGACAGCTTACCGACAGCTTACCGACAGCTTACCGACAGCTTACCAACAGCTTACCGACAGCTTACCAAAAGCTTACCAACAGCTTTCCGACAGCTTACCAACCACTTACCGACACGTATTTACGGTGCAACTTGTTCACTTTAGCCGCCTTGGATGCCTAGAAAAACCATATCACATTGAGATTGACACAACAGTGAAGCCAGTTGTAAGCCCACCAAGGAACCAACCAGCAGCATTAAGAGACAGGCTAAAAAGTACTCTTGATGATATGGAGAAGAAAGGTGTAGTTAGGAAAGTGGAAGAGCCTACAGAATGGGTGAACTCCCTTGTAGTGGTTGAGAAGCCGAAAACTGGAAAACTCAGAGTGTGTCTAGATCCCCGGCCACTAAACAAAGCAATTCAAAGGGAACACTTTCAGCTACCAACTATAGAAGACATAACAACTCGTCTGTCGGGAGCTAAGCTGTTCTCTAAACTAGATGCCAATCATGGATACTGGCAAATACCGCTAGACGAGCAGAGTCAACTTCTTCTAACCACCTTCCATTCACCATTTGGAAGATACTGCTATATGAGAATGCCATTTGGCATCAAGTCTGCACAGGAAGTGTTTAAAAAAAGGATGACCCAACACTTTGGTGACTTGGACGGCGTCGAGACAGACATAGATGACATTCTTGTCTGGGGTAAATCTAAAGATGAACACGATCAACGACTACAGAGTGTTCTCCAAAGGTGTGAAGAGATCCACCTAACACTAAACAAAGAAAAGTGTGAGTTTGGAGTGACAGAAGTAACCTACATTGGTCACAAGTTAACTGCAGCAGGTGTGCAGCCGGATGAAGAAAAGGTTAGAGCCATCAAAGAGATGCCTGCACCTGTTGACAAGAAAGGTGTGGAACGCTTGCTTGGTACTGTGAACTACCTCGCCAAGTTCATACCCAACATGTCTACTGTGACGGCCCCGATCAGAGAGATTCTGAGGAAGGAGAATGAGTTCTGCTGGACTCATGTTCAGGAGTCAGCATTTCAGAAGGTCAAAGAGATTCTATCAGAGACTCCTGTTCTTGCCTTCTATGATGTTAAGAAACCAGTCCTAGTCACATGTGATGCATCAAAGTCAGGACTAGGAGCACTACTCATGCAAGATGACAAGCCAGTAGCATATGCATCTCGAGCACTTACAGGAGCAGAAACTAGATATGCTCAAATCGAAAAAGAGCTTCTGGCAGTAGTTTTTGCACTTGAGAGATTCAATCAGTATATTTATGGCAAGCAGGTTGAAGTTGAATCTGACCATAAGCCTCTTGAGGCAATAGTAAAGAAATCACTAGTGTCTGCACCGCCAAGACTACAGCGTATGCTCCTTCGGCTTCAGAGATATGACTACACTCTGAAGTACAAGCCCGGAAAGGAGATGGTTCTCGCTGATACACTATCCAGAGCTTATGTGTCTGACGATGGCAGAAGTGACAGCATGGATGATGAGTTGTCATGCTATGTCCATTCAGTACTGGCCAACATCCCAGCCACTGACAGCAGACTTGAGGAAATTAGAACTGCTGTTGAGCAGGATGAGTCAATGCAAACTCTGAAGTCAACAATCCTGGAAGGATGGCCAGACAAAAGGTCCAAGACACCACAGCAAATCCAAGAGTTTGGAACTTTAGAGACGAACTGTCTGAAGCTAATGGTATCATTTTGAAAGGTGAGAGAATCGTGATACCACTAACACTACGTCCAGAAATGCTGAGCAGAATACATAGTGGCCACATGGGCATTGAGAGATGCAAGCAGCGTGCAAGAGATGTCATGTTTTGGCCAGGCATGGGAGAAGAAATAAGTAAGATGGTATCCACCTGTGCCACATGCCTCGAGCATCGCACCTCAAATGCAAGGGAACCAATGGTGGTAACACTCCTACCCACCAAACCATGGGATATGGTAGCAACTTAGTTGACTACTACTCTCGATACCTAGAAGTAGCCAAGCTAGAAGATACCACAAGTAAGACTGTGATTGCACACACAAAGTCTGTGTTTGCAAGACACGGCATTCCCAGCACTGTGAGAGGAGACAATGGTCCTCAATTTACAAGTCAGGAGTACAAACAGTTCTCCAAGGAATGGGGTTTTACACACGTAACAACAAGCCCCTACCACTCAAGCCAATGGCCTAGCAGAGAAATCAGTCCAAACCATAAAGAATCTGCTCAACAAGGCCAAAGTAGACAATAAGGATCCCTATCTCAGTCTACTAGAACATAGGAACACACCCATAGATGGAATAGGATCCCCAGCATAGATAGCCATGAGTCGCAGGTTGAGGTCAACAGTTCCAACCACTTCTGATCAGCTAAGACCTAGAACCATAGATCCAAAGCTGATGGAAGACGAGCTCAAACACAAACAAGAACAACAAAAGGCCTACTATGATGTTGTATCCAAGCACTTGGCAACCATGAATCCAGGTGAAGCTGTGCGCATGCAAATCCAAGACAGGTGGCATCCTGCTGTAGTCACTGGAAAGGCAGATACACCGAGATCATACTTTGTAAAAGCCCCCAGCGGCAGAGTACTAAGAAGGAATAGGCGACATGTACTGAAGACCTGTGAAAGGAAGACAGAAGAAAGCCTTGCAGAGGCTCCTGGATCAGCTAGTCCACCTCAGGACCCTCCAGCACCCACAGAAGAAATCAAGCTTGTAGAACCCGTGAAACCAGCTGCATCAACCGAGAAGAATAAAGGATCCAGAAATGACATCAAGAGGACCTCAAGTGGAAGGGCAGTCTGGAAACCACAGAAACTGTTAGATTATGTTTAAGTTTGCGACGTATGAACTGTTAAAGTTTAGATTATGCATTCTTAGCTTACATGTATATGCATTGACCTCGTTAAGGTTCAATTCCCAAAGACATTAGCCATCCCTAGCTGAACTTTAAAAAAGGGGAGTTGTAGTATTCTGATTAACTTAATCATGAGCCCGCATGGTACATGGACATCGGACACGCTACGCGCGCATGCTCAGTAGTGTTAACAGAGTAGTCAGCCATCTTGGGAAGATAATACCATACCTGTCCAAGTTCGAACTGTCTGGCATTAGAAATGAGACATCGCGCAGAATGGTATCGTTTTCGGCGACATGTACTTACGGCTGTTAGGTTTAAGCGAAGTCGGCATAATTACGACTAATACAATTAATTATTCAATAAGACATAGTGCCTACTTTCCTTCATACTTCGAATCGATACAGCAACTTCGTAGTTTGACTTCTAAGCCGATAAATATGACAACGGCCCGATGACAACTAGTTTCATTTTTTAAGACTTCTACTTCTAGAGCAGACAGAAACACGAGAAATTTCTATTTTTAAAGCTCAAGATTGAGATCACTGTTTCTTCAGGTTTTTTTTGACGCGCTATCGCTTTTTATGCTGTTTTTTGAGTTTTTTCTTGTTTGAACTCGCCTGCATTTTTAGATGAGAATGGCTGCAAGACTGCATTGCGTCCACTGGAGAAAGTGAAAGTCAACGGTTCTCTATAGACTATCACACAGGAACTGAAAACTGAGTTTAAAAGCCACCACAGCATTAAAGTCAATGATTAACTACCCTAAATATTAGTTGAAAATAGATAAGTTGTAGTTTGATAACGTTAACTACAGGGTGATTCTAGATTACAACTCCATATTATAAAACATGATAGGAAAATATATGTTATTCGCCGGCTAAGCAGCTAACACGGCTATGTATTTTTGCAAGTCATTCGTATGCATGCGAATGACAAGTAGAAATACACAGCCGTGTTTAGCTGCTTCGCCGACTAATACGTTGTTTATCAATTAAGAAATTAGCCGGTTCTGCCAGTAAATACAACAGCTATAGATTCTTAATTTTTGTTTTGTTGACTTCTACTGCACACAGAAACACGAGAAAGATCTCATTTTAAAGCTGAAGGTCTAAAACATAAATTTTGATAAATTTTGTATGATGTGAGAGCGCTTTTTACATTGTTCTGTTAGCTTTTCATGTCGGTTCAAGTGTTTTGGTTTGAAATCAAAACCGCAGTGCCGCTGATAATAATAACCTTTATTTAACCACGGTAGTACAAATTCAGCTGAGCTGCTTTTCAAGTAGCCGTGAAAGCTAAAAACTAACCTAGTTAACTATATTCAAATTTCACATTAAAATGCTAACTATATATAATGTTGTTAAAAACTAACTATTTTAAATGACACTGATATATTGGTAAAAAAAATTTTTTTATGACTATATCATTGTTATTAATCATCTATTTTAAAACTAATAATTCAGTAATATTTATAATAATCATTCTTGTGAGGGGCAGTTTGCGGTGATTCAGCTCCAAACTCTAAATTATGCAGGGCCTGTGATTTACTATAGCCATACTGGTAAAGTTCTTTACATTAGAGGTCTCCGGTAAGTCAGGAGTGAGCAGGTTCCACACAATTGCCGCTCTATGTGCTATCGAATTCTTCATGTAATAGCTATTGAAGCGTGGCACTATAACTCTGTTTCTGTTACGTAAATTATGCGTTCTGTCATTCTTAACTAGAATATGGTCCATAGAAGCGGGGGTGCACTCATAGAAAATTTTATATGCTAGTGTAGCTAACCTTACTTTGTACATTGAGCATAAAGGGTCCCATTTTGCTTGCTTGAGTACGTCTACGGAAGGCATATCTTGCGTAAGGCCATATATTAGCCTAGCAGCTCTACAATGTAACGATTCTAAGGTGCGGAAGCCATCCTTATTGGTGAAACTACCCCATATCGGCAACGCATATATTACGGAAGGTAAAATTATCTTAGAATACAAATCCAAAAGTGTATAGCGCGGTAGAAACCGGCTGTGTTACGCAGCGGTGCGTGTTTGTTCAGTACTTCCATAAAACGTTTTTCCCACTCGCGCCAAAAAGACAGTGTTGGGATCCTTAAAAGAAGTCAAACTGTCCCATTGTTGTCTGAATGTTTGTTTTTGATGCAAGAGCGTTTTCTACATTGTTCTGTAGTTTTTCAGGTGAGTCACTTTTCCAATTAAACTTACAAAGCTCATGTGACAATAATTATTGTTCTCGTTTTGAAAGGCCTTTTGTGTGCAATTTCAATGATTAATTAGGTGGCGTATGTGCTATTGTTCATGGCGGAGGAGCTTAGAAGTTCAGTGAGGCCCCGCGGGAATGTTCAAAATCCAAATTTAGCAAGCGAATTTGAGTTCCCAACATACATTGTACGTCCTAGAAATGTTGATTTCGATAATACTAATAGCCGTTGGATTTCTACAAGAAAACGGCTGCGAGTTAATAATATATCAAACTAACTTTTCGATATGAAACCTAAGAAATTAAAGTAATATTGAATGTGAAAATTGACTCCAAAGTGAATTAAGTGCCATTTTTCACTGTAAAAACTTCAAAATAATCCCAAATTAAAGTCAAAATCGATAATTCTTGCACTCACTCGAATAAGTTGATTGAGGGTGGAAATTGTGTATTGATATCTCTTCTACAAAAGCCAGTGGAAACCTAAACTATAAAATGGATAGTTTTTCAAAAAATGAGTAAAAACCTACCTCGTGCGTTTGAGCACATTTTCTTTATTGTTTGGCTTACTATTCACTGCGTAGAATTTGAATTTAGCGCCGTTGCTCTTAGAAATGTCACGGATGTGTTGCGGCATTCTAGGCTTAAAAATTGTACTTAAAATCACGTAATCGATGTCATTGTTACGCATCTCCACTACCATGTCTGTCTTGGTTTGAGCCAGCTGGCATTAGAAATGAGGGAGATATGGGCATGTGTCATGGATGCCATGCTGGATTCATAACTGACGTTTTATTACCATGAAGCCTTGCGGTATCAGTTCGTGACCGTAACATGAATTCGTAAACAACGTACATCCAGAATCATTAGCATGCATTACAGCATGTACCTAAATCACGTGACAGATGATGCAATCGTTACGTCATCACTAAGTAATTTGTTGGAACCCAATACCATGCCTGTCCTTGTTCGAACTGTCTGGCATTAGAAATGAAGGAGATATGGGCATGTACTTAAAACACGTAATCGATGACGTCATCGTTATGTCATCACCACTAAGTGATTGATAGCAACCCACTACCATGTCTCCCCAGGTTTGAGCCAGCTGGCATTAGAAATGATGGAGACATGGGCATGTACTTCAAATCATGTGACATGACATCATTGTTACGTGATCACCGCTAAGTGATCGATAGGGACCCACTACCATGTCTATCCAGGTTTGAAGTGTCTTGCATTAGATGGGCACCGTCAATACTACATCTTCTCCAGCATGATCAAATCTTTTTGAAACCTTGGATGGTCATTCGGAAAGTCAACGGCGAGTCGTCGAGTCACAGAAAAGGGAAACAACAAATAAATTATCTCGTATCGACCTAAACTCAATAACTCGTTCTGCATATGCGTGCATCCACGAGTTAAATTACTATTGTGTGTGGAATAAATGACCTATTCATAACTTGATTACGTCTAGAACCTTTGCTTGATAATGGGTAATTGTGTTGACGCATGCAGTCTAAGTAGTTCTGGAACTTCCAATCTGAACAAGGATTGTGTGACAAAGTTATCATTTAGTGTAGCTAAATCAAATTGATCTTTAAATCAAAATGCCCTGCTGAACTTTGAAATCACATATCGAAGAGGTTAAAACGAGTTTTTTTTATCCGTTCCACATCGGCGTTTGAGTTTTTGTCCATTCCACATTGCGTTTTTGGGAATCTAACGCTATAGCCAAATGTAACTTTGCAAATGTTTTATCAAATATAAACAGTGCATGACCCAGAGGTCAACTGGCTGGAAGATCAAAGAAAACACAGGCTTATTTTTCTCACTGGTATTCTTGATCAGTATTCAACTGCAAGCCTTTACTAGACAATAATTCAGTGCTGACAGCTGTTTGCGTTCTACCATCAAATTCAAACTATTTGACATTTCAGTGATATTTACCATATCATTTCTCGAACTGATCACATTATTCTGTATATTACTAAGCTTTTCCATTAGCTTTTGTTTGGCTATTGTATGGCTTTGTTTAGCTTTGCTTTCCTCACTTTCCAAAATCTTGGCTTTCATTCCCCAGTGAGCAGGGGCGATGTCGATGTTTATATTCACCATGCATGTGACGAGTGAAGAGTGCAGCACGTTCTATCTCTGAGCCTAGGGATGTATTATGAACATGCCATGAGACTCGGGGAGCTTTGTCACGAAAACAGTTCAGCTGTGTACATTACCATCTCTATTCTCAGTTGCATCCAAAATGCCCAGGGGTGGGGGGGTGGGCACTCAGAAAATTTTTGGGTATGGGTGTGCCGCGGAGTCCTCAAAACCCTGACCCTATCCCAGACAAAAACATCCGTTTACCATATTATCCTATCCCAGACTTGAAACAAAAAAATCTATACCCCATCCCAGACTTGAAGCAAAAAATATATACCTTATCCCAGATCCCGAACAGTTTTAAATTAAAATTACACTACAAAAGCCGTTGTTTTGTTTTAATATGGTGTTTTAGCTGTAGTGTGGTTGATAGAGTGCTAAGCATGGCACCAACGACAAGTATATCAAAATCCATACCCTTTCCCAGAACAAAATGGTAAAAAGGATACCCTATCCCAGACCTCGGCAGCTCAAAAACCATACCCTATCCCATGGCACATACCCGTATAAGCCATATAAGGGAGTACCCCCCTCCCCCGGGCCAAACCGTTCCCAAAACTGCCAACAGTACGTTCAAGACATTAAATTCTGCTTAGCTAAGCCAAACGCGCTTATAAATTTCCGGGCTTCTCTCATAAATACGACACGCGACCAAATGTAGTGATAAATGTAGCGATAAATAAATTATAAGGTATTTCAGAATAATAATTACCTTTAACAACACTGCCAAATCCTTTCGAAGCATCTTTCCGATGAATCGCAAACTTGGACCCATGCCATAAACTCTGTCAATATATCTTCAGAAAATCGAACACTATTCGGACAGCCAACGGAGAGTCCCTGATGCAGTACACAGAAAAAAACGAAGTATACACTATAAAACAATGAATAAATTAGCTCGAACCCACAAACCCTAAGAACTCGTTCTGCGCTTGCGCGTATTCACGAGTTATAAAAGGCCTGCATATTTAGATTCGTGTCTGCCACAGGCAGCCCGAGTAATAATAGTCTATTGAAAACGTTAAATTTCAGATTCAAGAGATGCTTTTGCTTTTTTTTCTATAGTGAAACAACATGAATTTATTTAGTTCTGGAATTGGAATTGACAGATGGTTTTTACATGTACATACATGTGTACAGTACATTTTACATCTTTTATTGTGTTTGTTGTTGTGTGTGTGATAATGTTTGAAGTTATTGTTAATAATCATGTAAAACTATGTTTCAGGTCCTTCTTGTAATATCACAGCTGGCAAAGGATACTGGAGCAGTATAGTGGCAAACAATCAAGGTAATTACTAGAGGATATTACATGACAGAGTAAAGATGCGTTTTTATCTTGAGTGTTGACAAGTGAGTGCAGTGAACAAGTGTATTATGACACCACAAGACAATAAAACTATATCTCTGCCATATAATAATTTTATGTTTAATTATCGACACCCAACATAACGTGTGATGTCACAGTCATGTAATATGTTTAATTATCCACACCCAACATGAAAGTGTGATGTAACAGTCATGTAACATGTTGAATTATCCATTTTTAAACCCAACATGAACGTGTGATGCCACAGTCATGTAACATGTTGAATTTTCCACACCCAACATGAACGTGTAATGCCACAGTCATGTAACATGTTGAATTATCCACACCCAACATGAACGTGTAATGCCACAGTCATGTAACATGTTGAATTATCCACACCCAACATGAACGTGTGATGCCACAAAGACAGTCATGTAACATGTTTAATTATCCACACCCAACACGAATGTGTGATGCCACAGTCTTGTCATATGTTTAATTATCCACACCCAACATGAAAGTGTGATGCAACAGTCATGTGACATGTGACATGTGTAATTATCCATTTTTACACCCAACATGAATGTGTGATGCCACAGTCATATAACATGTTTATTTATCCACACCCAACATGAATGTGTGAAGCCACAGTCTTGTAATGTGTTTAATTATCCACACACAACATGAATGTGTGACGCAACAGTCATGTAACATGTTTAATAATCCATTTTTACGTCCAACATGAACGTGTGATGCCACAGTTGTGTAATATGTTTAATTATCCATTTTTACACCCAACATGAACGTGTGATTCCAGGCATGTAATTTTTTTTTATGTTTTGCAATGGATATTGTTATGTGAAATACAATGTATCACCTTTATGTCACACGCAAACCCCAGTATTTTATGGTTTAGTGAAAAGTAATACAGGTATATAGCAAACAGTATAGGGCATATTAGTGAAAAGTAATACAGGTATATAGCAAACAGTACAGGGCATATAAATGAAAAGTAATACAGGTACATGTATATAGCAAACAGTATAGGATATATTAGTGAAAAGTAATACAGGTATATAGCAAACAGTATAGGACATACATGTACATGTATTAGTGAAAAGTAATACAGGTATATAGCAAACAGTATAGGGCATATTAGTGAAAAGTAATACAGGTATATAGCAAATAGTACAGGACATATTAGTGAAAGGTAATACAGGTGTATAGCAAACAGTATAGGATTATTAGTGAAAAGTAATACAGGTATATAGCAAACAGTACAGGATTATTAGTGAAAAGTAATACAGGTATTACAGTATAGGGCATATTAGTGAAAAGTAATACAGGTATATAGCAAACAGTATAGGGCATATTAGTGAAAAGTAATACAGGTATATAGCAAACAGTATAGGGCATATTAGTGAAAAGTAATACAGGTATAATAAAATTATTAGTGAAAGGTAAGGCTAAAGTGAACAAGTTGCACCGTAAATTTGTTGTCGGTAAGTGGTCGGCCGACAGCTTACCAACAGCTTACCGACAGCTTACCGACAGCTTACCAACAGCTTACCGACAGCTTACCGACAGCTTACCGACAGCTTACCAAAAGCTTACCGACAGCTTACCAACAGCTTACCGACAGCTTACCGACAGCTTACCAACAGCTTACCAACAGCTTACCGACAGTACTTGACGAATGGTTTCCACAGGGAATTTTCGTCTCAAAGTAAAATCCAGCTGATAGTACAAATAGGGAATTTTCGTCTCAAACTCAAATTGTGCGTATGTGCGTACATACTCGCTACGCTCTTGATATCACGTAGCTTTCCAATGTTAGAACGAAATTTGTCAATAGCATATTCTTACTACGTTGTAGATAGTTGGATATTGATGAAAATAGTGTACTCATTATATATGTCTTTGCAGCATATTCTCGATTCAAATCCGTGAGTTGATTAGTGAGGCCCTCCCAGGGGGGGTATATGCTCCCTTGATCCCTAGTTTTTTTTACAGTTTCTCCCTTGATCCCTATAAATATATCTGAAATCTCCCCAAAAAGCTTTTACCCCATGCTCCCATGATCCCGAAAAATATTGTTCAGCTCCCTTGATCCCCAAAAATATTTTGCATTGCTCCCCATATTTAAAGATTACCTCTATTGACTCTATTCATAGTAGAAAAAGTCCTCTTCGAATCGCCTCTTTCTCCCTCTGCCCCCTTTTGTCCTCCTAGGCTCGTGGGACTCACGCTGTAGTTCATCAGTGACTTCAGTTTCAGCGGACAACTCGGCTGCCTCCATAACAGTGACAAGTTCGTTCGTATTTTGAAGCTGGTCAAGAAGGAGGATGAGATCGCCCTCCTCAAGTTCTAGCATGTCATTCCTTGACTTGTAGTTAGATATAACGCACATAATATTGTTCACCTCAACATATTTCTCTGTATCTTCTGTGAATGATACGGGATTGAATGGATCTTGAATATACACCTTAGCTCTCACATTCTTCGCGCCAACATTTACATCCTCTTGAAGTGAGGCTATAACAAACAGGGTACTTGATTGACTTCGTACACAGACAATCTGACCGAGTTCGTATAATATCTCTGGTCTGTCCCTTTGTGGCGTTGGCACAGCTGTCGCTTGACTTAGGACTGAGAAATCCAATAGCTTGATAGTGGGAGAGTCAACTGCATAGAGATTAATGGGCAGGGTGCCAGGATTATCCTTGGTGGTCATGTTTCGTACTGTTTTCTGTGGCACACTCTGACCATACAACGCCCTCCAGTTTCTCATCTGATTGACCTGCTGCGCAGAGAGCTTTCGTGACTTTGGTGGGCGTAGTTTGGGAAGGTCCTTGTAATCCGTTGATGTGAAGGTGTGCGGATAGTAGGACTTTGGAGAGGTGAAGTAGTTGAATGGTGTATAGCACTGCCTCTTCAACCTCTCTTTGATAACCCTACTAAATCGATAATCAAACTCGAGCTGCAAGGGCATATCTGTGGCGCCACTTCTCATTTCTGAGAAAGTATTTTCAACGACAAGCGTCAGGACACTTTTGATGTTGAACTTTGCCGCAAGACTTGGGTCAAAGCGGTCCAAAATATTGTTAATATCGCGGAGAGACTTCAGTATTCTGCTCTCGTCCTCCATGACAACTGAGGAAACTGTTCCTTGGGGGCCTTGTGTAACAGCAGTGGTACCTGTCAGATTCTTGACCGCATCAACACACTCTTTGTCAAAGCAATGAACTTGCTCTAGTCTCTCGATTGCTTTTGATATCTCGACAGTGACGGAGGGGCTTTTTTTTGTATGAAGTCCAAAAGTCTCTCCAAAGAGATGCAAATGTTTCAAATAGTCTACCAAACTACTGACATTGCTTGACATGCGAAGAGTACCTGTTGAGGTATCCACAGTAAACAGTGTCTCATAATCGAAGCAGATGCCTGTTGGCTGCGAAAACTGGGCCTTGCTTCCATCTCTTGTGCCCCGTCCACCACCGACCAACACAGAACATTCTTTAACTGTAGGTTTAAATACTTTGATACAAAAGTCTCCTGTGTCACTGAATGCAAAGGAGTGGTCATTGTAGCTAGTTAAGCTATGGACTTTGTTACAGATTGAGCCCCCATTGTCAACGATCTTCTGTATCGAGCCAACATTGTCATCATCAAACGTAATTGTATATATACCACCATCATCGTCGTGTGCAGAAACATACACTGCACCGTTCAAAGATACTATCCCATAGAGAAGCTTGGAGCTTAGCTGAACAGAAGAGATTACTGTACCCTTTAAGCTGATAAGGTTGGAATGAAGTTGTATAACATATACTGCACCGGTGAATGTAGAAACATACATTTGCCCATTGACATCAAAGCACAAAGCCACCGGCTGCTTTATTTCTGTGTGGAATTCAACATGCGATGGACAGGCTTCGCGTGTCCTGTGGAGTTCAGGAAGAGTGCCAGTCCTGTGGTTTAATGCAGACAACGCTTCTCGGAGTTTTTCTTGAAGGTATTTCTTTGGTTTCCTTCTGCAATCAACACTCCACGCACCAATATCTTTCAGCTTTCCTGTGAGCTTCTCAACAGTTAATTTGTCAACATCGACAATTGTATCCCCTGTCAAGTCTTTAAACGCAATTGAATTTTTGTTTGATTCGGCACAATACAGTACATTGTTGAAAACAGCAACTCCAATAGGACGGTCCAAATTATCCAATTCCACAATCACATTTGCAGGATAGTGATTCGCTCGTACCTTGAAAACCTTACCCTGGGCAACATCGCTGACGAATACATGTCCCAATGGACCCATACAGGTGCCAATGGGGGCCTTTAAAACTCCATTTTTGTTGTCATCTCTTAGTCTGTATTTTTCGGGTACTACTGTGTGTGTCACTGTCTTAGCATTTTCCTGAAGAACCTGTGTCACTAAAGGAGAAGAAATATCCATAATAGAATCAACGTCTTGACGATCCCGATTCCTTACAGAGCTAAGCGGCAGTAACGGTGCTAATTTCGAATGTAGGTGATTTCCATTTCTCAGCTCTCTAAGCTGAACCAAATTGATACGGTACTTGTTTACTAATAGGAACCAATTTGAAAAACTTTGCCGTTTTCTCTTTGCAACATGTACTCCATCTGGAATAGGAGAAATAATGGACACCCGCGGATCAGATTGGTCTTCTTTCTCTTTCAATAGCTCTTTCTGTGCACCGGCATTTCTTGACTCTGAATCCTCGGAGACACAGATAACTGCTGCTTTAATACATTGGTTTTTTTTCTCCAGACAATCATCACAGGGTCGCAGGGCTGGTTCAATATGTGTGTGACCTTTTTCTTTACATGCCTCACATACAGCCTCTAGTGCAGTACAGACGGGGCAATGGCTGAAACAGTCTGTAGGAATACCATTTGGCATGTCAGTTCTGTTGTGCTGCAAGTGGTTTAGGCAAACATTGATCTCTTGTGTTTCCTTCTTTATCATTGCTAAAGTATCCAAAGCCGTAAGGCCTTTGCTCATATGGCTTACTCCAACAGGCAGGGAAAATTTTGCATCAAGAGTGGTCAAGCACATGACTTCCGCTTCTTGTACCATAGATTTTTTTAGGATGTCTTTGTTCGGTTCCCCTTGCTTGATAAAGTTATAATCCAAGTCAATAGTGCTTCCGATTAGTTTACCCTGCTTACTGTCATACAGCAAACCAGGCTTCAGCTGCATTCCATCTTTAGCAAGTGCAACAGGGATTATCTTCACGTTATTATCTTCATACAGAGTTAGAATATTACTGTCAGTTCCACTTGATAACTGCAAAAAACTCTGAAGAAATGGAGCATATATCCCATTCTCTGTTGTGTATCCGCTGTACATTTTGTCACGTGTTGTTTTTCCTGGAAGTGGCCAGTTCCATTTTTTCCAATCGAAACCAGACATCGCTCTCGAATGACCTTCTCCATCATGGCCTGGCCCCCTCAATAAGTTTACTACTTTTCTTCCACCGTGGTATTCTAGACTTTCAAGGAACTGAAGCACTTCATTGTCCCACTGGAACTGGAGACTGTGGTTTTCTTTTCTCCTTAGAAGCCAATCTACGTAGTTGACAGCGTTTTTAAGTAAGATATAAAAAATACTTTCCTGGGCAAGTACACCAGAATTGAGAAATGACTGAAATTTCTGAGCAACTGGGTCAATGTTCTCAACATGCAATCGCTGGAATCCAAACTTTATTTCATTAGCCAAATAATCTTTACTGATACCAAACTCATCTTTGTCATCACTTTCGCTTTCACTATCATCAAACGATGATGGATAACTATCATCTGAAATATTCTCTGGTGTAATGTCAATCTCAATTTCTGACATTTCTTTGTTATTGGTGTAAACACCCAACTCTGCGTCATCACAAAGGTCACCAGAATAATCTCTGTAATTAAAAAAAAAACATGAACTTTACAACCTTGAACTTTCACAGCAGCGTGTAGGGGCAGGCATATCTTGTTCCTGTCCTTTTAGCAAGTACAGTCATTAACTACATTTTAAGCTTTCATAGACTATTCACAGATTATTGATTGACTTCCTTGTGAGTTTGATCAAAATTCCTTGTAACTGAAACGAGGAAAAAGTTCAAATGATCGAATAAATATAATGACAAACCCACTGATGAACTAATCAACTTTATTTCAAGTACATAATTTGATCTAGATCTTAATGAGGTGGTATGTAGGTGCATCCGATCTGACTTATTCGTGCTTCATTCCTCAACAGTTGAAAACCCCGGGGGAGACTCCCCATAAAAATAGACGGGGGTGCTCGTCCTATCTTTTAGGGGGGTTTCATGCCAATGACGGCCCGGTAATTTATTGATACGAACAGAATACAAGTCATATGCACTTGGTGGCTGCTAAAATTCAGAAAAACTAAAAATTTATTTGCTTTTTTGCTATCTCTTAGGGTTAAAAGTTACTTTGACCACACCCATTGTGCTATCTCTTAGGGGTAAATTTGTTGTTGGCCACACCCAATTTGCTATCCCTTAGGGTTAAAATTAATTTTGCCGATGAGCACCCCGTCTATTTTTATGGGGAGTCCCCCCCCCCCCCCGGGTTGAAAACATAGGCTCTATGATACAATGGATCAAATCTTACACATTGTCAATTTCAATAGCTGAATTGTCCAAGTCGAAGCCATCATTCTCATCATTGTCCAAAAAATCACACAGTGATACATCAGAGGGCTGCTCTTCATTTTCGACATTATCATTTGCCTTTTTTGGAAAACTTGCTGTAATACATGGCTGCTTACTCTTCGCACTCTGGGACATTTTTCTTCTGACCTCAGAACAGCCTTTCCAGTGCCCTATGTATAAACAAATAATAATAACCTGGCTGAAAAAATGATAACTGCCATTTTCATAATTCTGTAACTTACTTTTGATTTTTATATAACCACCAAACCATGTCCTGACTTCCTTCAAAATATTTGTTATTGCTGATACTGATACTGATACAACTTTATCTGTTTACGCTGGCCACTTTTATATCACACTGGTTTCCAAGTGGGACGTAATTTCATAATCATATATACAAGATACATACATATACAGCGGTTTGCAAAAATTATGACACCTTAAACTATATCAACATATAGACATATCGAAAGTATTATGGGAAGGTCTAGATGCACTAAAATAGCATCTAGTAGTAAATAATCACTCAAAACAGTGTTTAGGCTAATGTTTTACTCTCATAAGCACTCTCCTCTAGCTGGAAGCCTTCCCATGATGTTCTCGAAATGTCTATATGTTGATATAGTTTGAGGTGTCATAATTTTTGCAAACCGCTGTATACAATAGATATAAATTAATATATACTACCAGCATAACTCAGCATCAGGGACAGACCAGGGATATACTTCTCTTCAACTGCCCTCTATTGATTTGGCTCTTTTGGCCTCATTGGGCTAGATCTGTTTCAAAATTTCTTAATTGGTAACCCTTGTTGTAGTCTTGAAGTTCAACAAAGGAGTCAGTTAAATAAGGCGCAGATTGTTTATTTAGAATTTTAAACATAAGTATTGATTTCATTTGTATTCGTCTGCTTTCTAAGTTTTTCCAATTTAGGCCAGCCAGTATATCAGCTGACTGCATATTGTAATTTGCATCTGTTATTACTCTTGTGGCTCAAGATTGAACTCTCTGAAGTTTGTTTCTTAGAGTTTGGCCTCAAGTGTCCCATAATGGGGAACAATAATCAAAATAAGGCTGGACAGGGTTGGACAGGGCTTTATTGACAGAGGCCAAAACATGGTTCAGATGGATTGATGCCAAGGTGATCGAGGGTGCCAGAATTATGAAAACAGAATCAGCATCTGTTACAAAAAATAAAAAAGAAGATCTAAAAAGCTTACTTGCGTTGAAGTACTTCAATGCACGTGGTTTGTTCAGCATAACTGTCTTTTCGCAAACACACTTTATCCATCTTTCACTCAAAGCTGTAACCCCAAACTTATCATGCATGTCTACAAGAAAAAAGCAATGAGATATGGTCAGATATTGCTCAATCATGTAACATGATAACAGAATTAATCCTGACGTACTGTAAAATTATACCAGAAAAGGGTGGTGCACCCCCTTGTCCTCTAACTTACTTTGACCAAGTTTTACTAAGATTGATTGTGTGACAGTGTTTCTTTCTTGAGATGATCTTTTTTAGTTTTGACTCCATTGATCACTTCATAATATGCAATCCTGGTGCTACCCCTCCCCCCAGTGTTCCCATCTTGAGTTGATTCTTAAATTTGGATGGTTGCTATAATTACTCAACCAATCAGAAATATTTGCCCCTACAGACATGTCAGTAATTGTTAATTAATTAGATTTTTACCATATTGGGAGGGTGGATTATGGCAATCAATATTACCTGACATGGATTGAATCAGGTATGAACTCACCTGATTTGAACTTGTTCCATTTTGGAACCTGCCATTCATTTCTTTCTACATTATTTCCTTCTGGGTTGTTGTGCAAAGTCTTATACAATTCTTCATCCTCCTTCCTGTGGGTCGTCATTGGCCGACCAGGCTTTTTCTTTACAGTCCTCACACTGGTTGCACTGCTTGCATCAACTGCTGCTGGAGTCACAGATTCGCTAATGTCTTTACTTGAGCATGCCTGAGCACTGACATTACTACTGACAGGATGTTTTTGTTTCAAGAGTAGTACTTCATGAACATTGGATATTTCTACCTCAAAGACCTTCACTGAAAAACAAAACAGGTCAACAAAGCTGTCAAGATGCACACTTGACAAGTAAATAGAGAAACTAGTCTAGACAGGTGACATTCGGACAAATAAATAAAGATAATTACAAAAGAAGAACTAGATGCACTGTCGACTCACGCAGTCCTTTGTCAATGCTAAAGAGCTGTCAGAGCTCAAAATAGCTTAATTTCACATGAGTTCAGGTCAGCTTCAAATAACATATTTATTTCTGAAGATATCTAGTCTATAATATAGCCACAAATCCCCATTCGTCCCATATATATTGCGATCATAAGTTTAAATTTACTTCTAGATATGCGTCAAAATGCTGAATAATAAGTTAATGTCTAATTTCTAATGTCTAATGTAAACGTGGCACACCATTATGACTATGACACTATGAATGGTTATCAATAATGCACCTACCTATAAGTTCTCGCTGTAAACCAACAACCTTCGAAAGACAATTCTCCCACTGCTCTTGGCAGTCAATTGAGAAGATCCTGCCCTTTGGGAACTCAGGTAACTTAGGAGTAAAATCTTTCACAGATAATTGAACTTTGAACTTCCCAATGCCAAGAGCGGTGGTTTTATCTTTGATCCCGTAACCTTTCTCCAGACGCTTTAATACCGTTGAAAGGTGCTTGTCTTTGGACAAGGTGAGCCCTAGCTCGAGACTCCATCTTTCTGTGGGCTTTTCCTGTCCATTGTGGTATATAGCCGCTGTAACTGGTACTATTGTAGTTGATTCTCTGACAAGTTCCTGATCAACAATTCCATCTTTGTCATTCTCGGCAGCCATCTTGAGAATGCCATGTGCAAAAAAATTCCCAGGATGCATTGCACGGCTCAAACTACATCGAGACACTGGGGTGAAAAGGGACCTGGTCGATTCCCCTCCATTAAAATGACCCTTAAAGGTCCATAAAATGGTAAAATACTTATGACATTTATTTGTCCCGTAAAACGAAGGAAAACTGAGTTGAAAAATCTGAGTTCCCTCGTCTCCCTTGTTCCCCAAAATCAATAGCCAGCTCCCTTGATCCTTGAAAATAATTCTACAATCTCCCTATATCCCTAAAAATAAATACCCGTTCTCCCTTGATCCCTAAAACCCCTGGGAGGGCCTCATTAGTGAACCCGCGCCATCTTGGATTCCCACGTGATATCACATGTTCTTTAACTGCGGCAAACTGCGTCAAACTGCGGCAAATCTATTATTTTAGAATCCTGACTTTTTGACGAAGGGTATTTACCAAAACCATCTTGCTGTACGTTTATAAAACTGTTTGTTATGAATTCGAATTCGCGTTGGCATTCGAAAAATTGTCCGAAATTTCGGCGACATTCGTAGGAACATTAAGAGCGAAATTCGTCGTAATATGTTTGCATGACTTTAGCACAATACTGTAATTATCGTACGTGAGATCGCACTGTATCGAAGGGGTTTATTGTTGTCACAACGTTGGAAACTTTGGAAACTATTAAGCGTATTTTGGTTCAAAATATTCTTGAGCCAGTATGAGATAACGATTCATGCGCTTTCAGACTGATTGTCTGGTTTTTGACACAACAGGAGAGGCCCAACAGTGAGTAACAGAAAACAAATTAAAATATCCGCGGCATCGAAGCGGTTTATCGTTGCCAGAACGTTGGAAACTTAAGAAGGTATAAAGCATATTTTGGTTCAAATGAGTCAACCACAGCTTACCGACAGCTTACCGACAGCTTACCGACAGCTTACCGACAGCTTACCGACAGCTTACCGACAGCTTACCGACAGCTTACCGACAGCTTACCGACAGCTTACCGACAGCTTACCGACAGCTTACCGACAGCTTACCAACAGCTTACCGACAGCTTACCAACCACTTACCGACACAATTTTACCGACCACTTACCAACCACTTACCGACAGCTTACCGACCACTTACCAACCACTTACCGACCACTTACCGACCACTTACCAACCACTTACCGACCACTTACCGACCACTTACCGACCACTTACCAACAGGACATATTAGTGAAAAGTAATACAGGTACATGTATATAGCAAACAGTACAGGATATATTAGTGAAAAGTAATACAGGTGTATAGCAAACAGTATAGGACATATTAGTGAAAAGTAATACAGGTATAATAAAATTATTAGTGAAAGGTAATACAGGTATATAGCAAACAGTACAGGACATATTAGTGAAAATAATACAGGTACATGTATATAGCAAACAGTACAGGATATATTAGTGAAAAGTAATACAGGTATATAGCAAACAGTATAGGGCATATTAGTGAAAAGTAATACAGGTGTATAGCAAACAGTATAGGACATATTAGTGAAAAGTAATACAGGTATATAGCAAACAGTATAGGACATATTAGTGAAAAGTAATACAGATATATAGCAAACAGTATAGGACATATTAGTGAAAAGTAATACAGGTATAATAAAAAGTATTAGTGAAAAGTAATACAGGTATATAGCAAACAGTATAGGACATATTAGTGAAAGGTAATACAGGTATATAGCAAACAGTATAGGACATATTAGTGAAAGGTAATACAGGTATATAGCAAACAGTATAGGACATATTAGTGAAAGGTAATACAGGTATATAGCAAACAGTATAGGACATATTAGTGAAAGGTAATACAGATATATAGCAAACAGTATAGGACATATTAGTGAAAGGTAATACAGGTATATAGCAAACAGTATAGGACATATTAGTGAAAGGTAATACAGGTATATAGCAAACAGTATAGGACATCTTAGTGAAAGGTAATACAGGTGTATAGCAAACAGTATAGGACATATTAGTGAAAGGTAATACAGGTATATACAATGTAGCAAACAGTATAGGACATATTAGTGAAAGGTAATACAGGTATTTAGCAAACAATATAGGACAACAGTATAAGAGTCGTCGCATAATAATAGTAAAGAGTACTTGCTCAAACACTGAGCCTTATATTAATTATTTTAATTATTTTTAATTATTTTAATGATATTAACTGTAATTTGTCTTGATTTCTGGGTCTTGGTTTAGATGTGGTTGCTAGGAGGGCATCGCATACTACTGGTGTTCTCAATGGTTGGCTGTGGGTTTATGGTGGATACTCATTGAACGAGGAACCATTTAATGACCTTGTCAGGTAAGTTTACAGTGATACACAGCCAGTACATTAAATAAAAATATGTAGGGAGGGGAACTAATCACACTGTTGCAATAATTAATGGCAAAGAACAACTCTACATAATTTATATTGAAGTAGGGCTCGCCTTTTCGCCATTGTCAGGTCACTATTTCAAGCCCTGCAAAGTGTAAAATCATGATACTGACCACTGCATGGTCCTGGATTAAAAAAACAATGTAAAAGCTCACAATTGTAATACTGTATATTCTCACTGAGAGCATCCACAAACAGTGCTGAGGGTGATACTAAGTACAATGGGAGGAATCAGCCCAAGGCGGTTGAGAGTGGGTAGCTCCCAGTGAGGGTAAAGAGGTTCATTGCTGCAGGGAGGAGGGTGGGGTGTAGCAGTGATCATAAGTATATTTACATCAGTTTGACACTTTTACACTGTTAGAACTTGTTATAAAGTTATATAAACTTACCGCCATTTTAACTTCGCATTAGCTATAAACAAGCTGTTTATTCAGAAAGGTTTTTCTAGTTAGAACGTTGATTCAATTACCGAATAAACAAAGCACAAGAGTCACTTATATTTTCTTTTTAGCTTCTAATAAGTTATGAATTGATTAGCTCGTTTATTCAGGAAGTTCTCTTTTAAAAGTTATCAGTTGTGAATAGAACAAAGCACGCGAGTCGGTAACACTTACGTTATTTGGCAAAGTTCTTTCAAAGTAGATGGGTGAACGCGAGCATTACGGGTTATCAAAACTTACATACCACAATAACTACGTCAACTTTATTATGTCATGCATGTAAAAATCATCAGGCTATCTGGCAGTTGTTTCCAAATATGAGTTCCACTCACTACAAGCTTAGGTAAGTTTTAAAACTTTCTGCCGTTATTGATCTTAATTAGTTGATTAGCTTGTTTATTCAGGAAGTTCTCTTTTAAAAGTTATCAATTGAAAAGCAGAACAAAGCATGCGAGTCCGTAACACTTCGTTTATTTGGCAAAGTCTTTTCAAAGTAGGTGCATTTATGGGTTATCAAAACCTTTATGTATCCACAATAATTAAATCATCTACATGTTGGCTTCAGGCAAGAAATGGGCCCGCAGTAATTGGCCATTCACTGTTGTGGTTCCCCTGCCAACTGAATGTATTTTTTTGCTTACATGTATTTTTTGCTGTTGGCGAAGCTAATAAAATAAAATAAAAATAAAATAAGAAATACTAACATCTAATCATTCGAAGATTGACGAAGATTGTAGGTGAATTGGATCCCTTGTCGAGTTTCTCGTTGCACTGCTCGCGCAAATGAAAATTGCAGCATTTACCGTAACTACCAACATGAATTTTGTCAAAGAAAAGTGAAGCGTGAATTAAAAAAATAAAATTGAATTGCACATTATTCTCCACGTCCAACACATTACAGTAATAATATTTTTTAATAAGAAGGAAAACATAGACAGACAGACAGAAGACAGAAGAGGTTTAGAAGAAGAGGTTTATTGGCACTTTGCAGACATTAATTTTTAAATCAGTGTTGAATCCAATAAATAAATAATGACTAAGTAGATGATTCTTGTTGTAGGGTAATATATATTACATGAATTTATTGTGAAAGCAGGTGGCAAGTTACTTATATACAGGATCTAATTGTAAGGCAATCAGATATGTATTTGGCTGCTCTTCTTGCAATTTTGGTATCTGGCTTAAGTATATGGGTTCAAATTTGGTCATCATTAGTTTTCTTTAGGGATATTTTCAATGTATTTTCCAGTGAAGCATGGAATTCGTTTCTCAGCTCAGGTAGTATGTGCATCTAATTATAAAATGCCGTTCACCTCTACTTCGGCTTTATAAAGAGGACAAAGCCTCTCGTTGAGTGGTTTATATGGGCGCTCATAACTGCCCCTCTCAATTTGTAGCTCATGATTACTTATTCTCAACTTCGTTAGCGCAATTCAATGCTTGACATGTTCTTAATATTTAACAGATAGTTTTCAAGTTCATGTTTATATTTGAATGATCGATAACATCTTAATTTCTTACCTTGGTTGTTTTTTCGGTTATTATCATTGAATAGCTCACTATGCCAATTTGGGATTTGAACATCTATTAATCTTTGTTTTAAATTATTAACAAGAGGCCCTGAGTGGCCTTAACTCGGGCCATCTATAGCATGTACTGCATGGAGTTCTAGCATAATTTTGTGTCAACATGGTTTGTGCTAGAGTAGCCAGAGAATTGGTTCTCTACTGATGCTCTTGTCTGTCAAATATCAATGTGCAAATGCCCCACGTATGCCGGGAGGGGGGGGGGGGGGGGATTAGGTTAGGGTTTAGGAGATCGCTAGAGGAGATGGAGGATCGTGATCATGGAGGATCGTGATCATGGAGGATCTGTATACATAGTATAGCTGAGTAGTCTTTATAGCTAACCTACTAAACATGACGAAATTCTATGTATGGACCACGAAAGTGGATGCTGGAATAGAAGAGAATTATAAGGAACTGGAAATAATCATTGGTGGTAAGTCGGGAGGTCGATGCCTCAAACGCTTCGATACCGAAGAAGAAGCCAAAATTGCTCTAGACAAGAGGCTGATAGAGATTGCAAAAGACGCAGAGAAAAACGCTAAGGACCAAGATGACCCTAATCAAGTGGATCAAAATAAGGACAAAACTTCGGCTGGAGCTGACATCGGGAGCGATTCAAATCATGATGACCGGTACGAAAGTCTTGATTAATTTAAACTTATGCAAATGGAGTTGAATGAGAAGATCGAAGGTAAGCTTACCAGTTTGTCGATTGAACTTGGTGAACAGTTCACAGAGCTAAAGGACTTTGAATGTCAAATACGTAACATATACAAGGATCTTCAGATCGATTTCAATAATAGAATCGAACTAGCAAAACAGGAGCTTGTTGAAACAATGAACAAAAATTTGTTTGACTTACGTAATGCTAATCAAGGCCTCAAAAACGAAATAAGAAAATTGAAAACTGCACAGGCAAAGAAAGACTCAGTAACTTCAGTTTCATCTAGCAATACATCTACTGATACACAAACAGGCTGCTTAGAAACAGTCGATGAAACGCTCATAGAACCCCTGAATAATCAGTATACCGGTATCCCAGTATCACCGAATCTCTTTGAGCCGTTTAGCGAGACGAGAAGCGTAAATAATCAGCATACCGGTAGCCCAGAATCACCTAATGTTTTTGAGCCGTTCAGCGAGACGAGAAGCGTAAATGATCCTATAGTATCACCTACCAATCAGGATACAAACTATATGTCATATACCATAGAGTCACATGGACCAGAAAGAGAGCGAACACGTACAACAGCAGTGCAAAATCAAATCCTGATTCTTTCGGACTCCATTTATCATGGAATAATACCAGAAAAACTCTCGCGCGATAAGTATATAAATAGACAGTATATAAAGGGAGGCGCAAACGAAATGCTCAGGCATATCAATAGCATGCCTGACCGAGAGTCATTTGAAGCTGTCGTAATTCATACCGGGACAAATGACATTACAAGTAAATCAATAACTGAGATAAGTCACAATATTGCCACTATTGTGGCAACAGCTCAAATGAAATGGCCAGATACAGAGATTGTCATATCCGGTATAACATACCACCGTACTAACAATAGGATAAACGAACTAATTTACGATGTAAATCAACAATCACAAGAGACCTGTCATCATTTTAGAAACGCGTCCTTTATGGACACAAGGAAGGTGACACTGTCTCCCGACGGGTACATTAATCCCCAGGTGTACCGTGATGACGTCCATCTAAATACCCACGTTGGAAAAAAACTCGCAGCTACTCTAAAAGACCACTTAGGTCTTCGAAGACCAAGGGCAGCAAGACGTACAAGGCACCACCAGTTTAGCCCAGATAGGCACCTGCAGGATAGGCCATATTATTATACACGTAACCAACTGGGACATCATCATCACATGAATGAAATGAGTAATCAACCAGACAGACTCAGAGAAGCGCTACGAGTTCTAAACGAGTGGATTAGTGCTAACGATTGGTAGAAACCCTTTTGGTCTGCTTTTTCTCCGCTTATATCACGGATTATTTTTAACATGCCAGGATCCCTGCGATTTACTGAAAGCAGTAACCTCGGAAACAAATTACAACTAAATGAAGTGACCAAAATATTCAACAGCCATGACATAATAGGATTGGTCGAGACTCATGCGGATCTTAACTCAGAATTATCAGTCGACAAATTTGTGCACTTTACTAAATGACGTGATAAAACGGGAAACAGGCATGCCGGAGGGTTAGCCTTATATATTAGAAAATCTTTAAGCAAAGGGGTTACTTATACCCCGTCCAAGAACAAAAATGTTATATGGTGTAAAATAGATAAAAAAATATTTTCATTGAAAGAGGATATCTACCTTGGAACAGTTTACTTAAGCCCCTCAAACTCAGAAAGATATACCGATGAAGATTTCATTTCTGACCTAGAGTTAGAAACTTTAAATTTCGCAACCAAAGGTAAAGTTATATTGCAGGGAGACTTCAATGCGCGTACCGGAGAATTACAAGAGTTTATAGTCGACGACAATAATGATTTTCTAAATCTACCGGACGATTATCTGCAAGATATCAAAAACAATAGACATTCAAAAGATTCCGTCATTGATAGTAGAGGCAGGGCTCTTATCGACACCTGTACATCATTAAGCCTGCGCTTTCTAAATGGAAGAATAATAGGTGATTGTTCAGGAATGAAAACTTGTTTTAAATATAATGGCAGCAGTACAGTTGATTATGTCATTAGTGATGAAAGTCTGATTGAAAGCTTTCAGTATTGTAAAGTAAATCCATTAATTCCATATCTTTCGGATCATTGCTCGATATCCTACTCCTTAAGAGTATCGAGAGAATCCGCCCAGACTCCAAATATAGCCATGGACGCTCCCTGCTCCAAATCATTACATAAACGAATAATATGGGACGACAGCGCGAAGGAAAGCATAACCACTCTCCTTAACACCCCTGAATACTTATAATATAAACTAAACTAGAAGTAATCATAGATTAGTGGAGTGCGTTCGAATAGATAAGGTATGATTTGAGGATTGGGTGATTATGAGTTGACATTATGTACTCTTTTGAGAAGAATGGATCGCATCTGAAGTTAAGAATTGATGGTTGGATGTAAACTAGAAGCAAAGGCTGCATAACATGTTTGTATCCAGTTCAAATCTCTTTAAGCAATAGTGAATTTATTTAGTTCTTTTTACAGAGTAATATATCGGTAAACAAAGTTGTAAATAAGTACAAATTATAGAAGAACTGAAACTTGATTTTTATTAAAAAACATGCATTTACACCATTATTATTTTTTGCCATGTCTGAGCTGGCTTTACACAATAATCATGCTGGAGATCGCTGAAATTGAACTAGTATATATCTGAAACATATGAATAGAACATGTACCTGTTGAAACAACAACTCTTTAAACGATTGAACTAAAGTAAAACGAATATAGACTGTTTGCATAATATCACCAATCATAAATGCTATTGGTACACATATATTATTTGAATGAACGGGTTAGAATAAATGAATTTATAAAACATTCAAAATTGCATTGTTTGTTTCATTTACTAGTGGTATTATGCAAGAGGTCTGAGAGAAAACTTAGACATCATTCTTGTAATTTCTACACAAATCACCAATGATTGAGGTTTTGGGAATATTGTACCTGACAAATAATTTTACCCTTTTTCTTAACATTTTTTTCTTGTATAACTTTAGATTTTTTTTAACAGGGATTCTAGATGGTTCCCTGTCCATTTTTGATTTCTTTTTAACTTTTTCATGTTTGTCAGAAATATCCGATAATGTCTGGACAAAATAAGGCTTTGCTTGTTGTGAAAATAAATCAGCATGTTTAATCGTCCTCTTAATCGTACAGCTCAAATAAGAATCTGTCAAAGCCTGACCATGACCTTGTTGACTCTCAATTGCATTGGATAGTTTATTTGTTTGGCGATCACAATTGATCGTTTGGCTCAACGGCCACTGAGTAACAATGACTCAGTTCATTTGTTTGAGTACAATGACTCAGTTCATTCGTTTGAGTACAATGACTCAGTTCATTTGTTTGAGTACAATGACTCAGTTCATTCGTTTGAGTACAATGACTCAGTTCATTCGTTTGAGTACAATGACTCAGTTCATTTGTTTGAGTACAATGACTCAGTTCATTTGTTTGGCGATCACAATTGATCAGGGTACAGTAACTCGGTTTCAGTGGGCACAAGTAATTTGACAGCACAAGCACTGTACGTGTTCGGCCAAATGCAGCTCGGATATTGGGCTTCGCAAACACTCCACGTGTAGTAAACAGTTTCTTGATCAGGCTTTGTGAGATTGAACCTATAATTTTGTTGAAAAGCATTGCAATAAGTGAGAAATGTGACTAAACTTACCGTGATAAATGCTAGAACTCCTGTCACTTGTCTCACTTCGCACGAGGAAGAATTCACTTCGCACGAGGAAGAAATAGTTGCGCGCGCATGACGTAATCCCACATAATTAATTAAAAATGGCGCAGATTTGGAACAAATGACCACGACCAAAAAATCTCAAATCATCATGGCATAGAAGCTGAGCCCGCCAACAAAATTAGTGTTGCGTTCTCCTACGTCGAACGCAATAAGCTATCTGAAAACTGTGAATCAATCAATCAATCAACTTTATTTCAAGAGGGTAACACTAAATAGTACGACGCACTAATAAACTCGTGGCCCTCGCAGCACAACACATGTAAGACATATTACGAGAAGGACATATAATAAGACTATACTAAGTTAAGCTAAAATTACATATTTACAAGATATATAAATGTATACTTTAAGGAGGATCGACATTACCAAGTTAACTAAGGATAAATTGTGTATCTAAAAAAGTAGTGAACTGTTGGAAGCTTTTTTGAAAGGTGCGAAAATGCTTGTAAAGGGCAGACTTAAGAATATTGACAGAGGAGGAGAGTCTTAGGTTTACTGGTAATTTGTTCCAACTTTTAGTAGCTGTGACAGAGAAAGAACGGCCAGCTTCTTTTTCTCTGGTGTAGCGTGGAGGTAATATACGGTCAAGTGCGCATAACGCGTTCTCCTTGTGTGCTGCTCACTGTTGAGCTTAAGCAAATCGTTGATATATTCTGGGGCTTCATTGACAGTGCGCTTGTACACAAGTAGACATTTTTTTATATCTGCCTCCACATAAAAAGGAAGAAAGCCTAATTTATTAAATAATTCAATAGAGCTGTGGCGAGGCTTGGCATCTAGAATTACCAAAACAAACGATACATCCAGTGCAATTAAGGAGACTACCGAATTTCTTTTCCAGCTAAGTCTTGATTCCGGTCTTAAATATAAAAAGTCAAAAACGATACAAAAAGAACAGAGCATGGAATGGTTTGATAAGGAAGTAAAACAGAAGAACACAACTTAAGATCCCTGGGTAAAAAAGTTAGCAATCACCCTGACAACATAACACTTCGGAATGACTTAAGTCTGAAAAAGAAACAGTTTAAGAATCTCTGCAAGAAAAAGAAATACCGTTACAGAGAAAAAAACATTGGAAAAATCGATTTTAGTAACGCTAAGGAAACGTGGAAAAATATAAATCGCATCTTTAATATTTCGAAAAAAGGTAAAAAATCTAACTCGATCGCAATTGAAGTGTTTTATGAATTTTTCAAGCAACAAAATCAGCTGCTAAACGGAAATTCTGTAAATCCACCCCATGAGGCCACAAACACCACCGCTTCTGAATGCACTTATAGTACTAAAGGTCCACTAGACTATGAAATTAGTAAACAAGAATTATCAACCGCAATTAAGAAATTAAAAATAGGAAAATCGCCCGGGATACATAATATACTGAATGGAGTAATTCTACTTGCTAAAAATCATCTAGAAATACCACTGCTTAGGATCTTTAATAAAGTGTTGAGTTCGGGTCAATACCCAAAGGAATGGTGTACAGGCCTAATTATTCCCCTACACAAAAAGGGAGACCAAGATGACGTCAACAATTATAGGGGAATTACATTGTCATCAAGTCTTAGTGAAATATTTTCGACAATTTTAAATGAAAGACTATGCAATTACTTGGAAAAGAATAATATTTTAAAAAAAGAACAAGGAGGTTTTCGAAAGAAGCATAGTACCATAGATAGTATATTTACATTAAAAACACTAATCGACAAATATGTAAAAAGCAAGCCCAACAAAAGAAGGAATATGCTGTTTACCTGTTTTATCGACTTTTCGAAGGCCTTCGATTCGATCCCCCGAAGTAAGCTATTCAAGAAAGTAGAGGATACAGGGATTACAGGTGACTTTTTGTCAATATTGAAAACAATGTACAACAATGACTGTGCCGCTGTCAAAGTCGATGGCCAAATCACTGAAACATTTCAATGCTTTAAAGGTGTGAAGCAAGGGTGCATTCTCTCGCCAACACTGTTCAATCTATTCCTACATGACCTTCCTAAAACAATTGCAGAAAAAGCTGATCAGAATGAACCACTGATAATAGATGGAATGAATATTAACTGTCTACTATATGCGGATGACCTTGTTATTATGGCAAACAATGCTATCCAGCTACAAAACTATCTGAAAGGTGTTGAAGAATTTACTAACGAAAACGGAATGCAAGTTAACTTAGAAAAAACAAAGATCTTAGTGTTCAACAATACCGGTAAATCGATGAACAAGTATAAGTTTAGATACCGGGGAAATGAAATTGAGAACATTACTTCATATAAATACCTCGGCTTAATGTTTAGCACGATAGGTAGTTTTAACCTTGCTAAAACTGAACTGAAAAAGACAGCGCTGAAGGCTTTATTTAAACTGAAGAAATCCATGGGTAAAGATTTCCGAACGGATAATAAATTGACTTTACGCCTCTTTGATTGCCTAATTAAACCAATTCTTCTCTATGGCAGTGAAATCTGGGGGGCAGACATAACGAAGTCTACGGAGAGAGACCCAATAGAAATAGTGCACACAAAGTTCTGTAAACTTCTACTAGGAGTAAGCAAAAGTGCGACTAATAATGCTTGCCGAGCAGAGCTTGGAAGATATCCTCTTTCGGTGGAAGCAAAAACAAGGAGTTATAAGTTCTGGCTCAAGCTTAATAACCCAGAACGTATATGTTTATCGCAGGACACATATATAGATAGCAGAGACAGTAATAACAAAACTGATTGGTATCAGAAAATGAAAACTGCCATATGTACGGTTGGTCTCGGAGACATCTGGAATGATCCTCCGGTCAACCCAGCAATTCGAAAGCCTTATGAAAAATTATTCAAACAAAGATTAAAAGATATCGAATACCAATACCGGCTAAGCCAAATCAACGATGATGATAGAAAAGAAGGACAACGCAATAAACTTCGTACTTATCGTACTTTTAAAATTAACTATTCGCTTGAGCCATACCTTTGTAATGTTCATAACATTGATCATCGAGTAGCTCTAACTCGTCTAAGAATAAGTAACCACGCCCTCGAAATTGAAAAAGGTCGACATTCTAGGCCCTACCTAAAACCAGAAGAACGAATTTGCCAAAAATGTACATTTTGTATTGAGATGCCCCCTTTACAATGACTTAAGGGAAAACACAATCAATGTTGTGAATAGAAAATTAAATTTACAGAAACCGAAATATCAAGACGAAAATGTAGTTTTTAATTTACTAATAGATCCGCCTTTATTATTACAAAAAGAAGTTTGTAAATATATACATGACTGCTTCAAAAAACGCAAAAATAATAGTTAAAATAACTACATTTAACACATATACTCCTATACCTGTATCTTACCTTACGTTTGTTAGCTTTCTCAGCAGGTCTGAGACCTATGTACATTTTGTATATGGTGCCAATAAACACACATCTATCTATCTATCTATCTATCTATCTATCTATCTATCTATCTATCTATCTGGTATGCTATGGTAATTATTGTAAAATTATCTTTTTAAATTATGGTAACACTAACATTATTTGGAACAAACAATCAATGTACAATGTTTGTACACGATCCAAATAAAATCCATGTATGTTGTTGTTGTGGGGGGGGGGGGGGGGGGGGGTGGGGGGGGGTTGGAAATGATAGAGCCATAATACACACACAACACACACATACATACATGCTGTACAGTTCAGCCACAATTTCCTTCAATTCTGTAGTTTAATATTACTTTCTTTTCAATATTATTGTTCCTTGTGGGTCGTTAGAATTATAAAAAAACGTGGTATGGGTGTTGTTGATTGAAGTGCAATGGTTATTTGAGTAGTCTGCACGACATTGAGTCACTGAAATTTGATGCATTGTAATTATATCAGATGCAGTACAACTACGAGAAATCAAGCAATTTAGAACAACAAATTCCACATAATGTTGCTGTTCATTGTGAATAGTTAGGTAATGTCGTTCTACATGTGAAATAAAGTCCTTTATTTGTAATTCTCAATAACAAACCAGTAGAGACGGCTGAAATTCAGGCTAAATTCTCAATACAATATTTTCGATTGGGGTCGTAAACTACAGACCACCATTTTCTAGTATTTGTGAGCTGCCATTGTGCTAGTGCTCATTTTCTACATCTTGAAGGAGACTGAAACTTGTAATGGCAGGCCACAAAGAAACATGCAATGTCCACTCATTTTTTTCTATCATTGGGGTCGCAGCAAGATTAATTTTCATTCCCAAATAATTCTTAAAAGTACTTGTACTCCTGATATTGACCGAGTGGAAGTGACAATGCTGACGCCAAAAACTGAGGAACAACAACAACAATTACATTTATTTTCTCATAAGATGATGGAAATGTTTACGAGTAATAAGGAATAATAAGAAATACAATGATGAGAAGGTAGGTCCTTAAGGTAACCTTAGGGTTATCTTAAGCCAGGACCACCTCAGATGGAAAACACCGAAACAAGATCTAGCTTGCATGGATATAAAATGGTACCAAGAAAGGGGAAGGGAAAGAAATTGTGCCACTTGCATGTAAGTATACACTCTCAGTTATGGACCAAATTTAGTTTATTTTATAAACTTGCAATAATGATAAATACAAAGAGATACAGGCCAGATGTAAATAGACCCAGGAAATAGAACAAAATAAAAAAGTCAATAATTGTGTTACGTGGTAACTGTCCCTTGGTCTTGTGTTTAGGAAAGATTGGTTTTTACCAGTGTCAATAACACGCCACAGATAAATATGCGATTTCCACATCAGTCATTTATCGTTCGTTTGAAAAAATCTTCATTTCGGATTACTTACTCAGTTTATACTCACTGCATGCTAGATTTTCGTTCCCGAATTTATAAACATTTCAATACATGTGCATATAATTTTTTTAAAGGCCCCTGTCAGTCAGAGAACTGAGAAATCGGGTCATTTCTACTATACTTTCGAGAGGTTAATAACAATAAATAACAACACAACGACAGTCAATTGGTATAAAGGTTATCATGTCCAGATTAGCTGCTACTTACATTTACAAGCTGTTGTCTTTATAGCCAGTGTTGATCGCAGAGCAGACTGTCACGTCTCACGAGTGTATCTTAAAGCATGTCGCATAATATGTGATAAATTCCCGTCCAAAGCCCGTGAAACACCTCTCAGCTTTAGAAAAGACAAAAATCTTGGTATTGCACTTGAAGGAACCTTAGGTTTACACAAAAAAACAGCTGATATTAAAGGTTTTGCTAAGTCAAAACTCCCACTCGCCGCCATCTTGAAAATATCTGAAATTGTTGTCCACTGTTCACGTGACCAGCACAATGCAATCTGATTGGTACGGTGGCGAAAAAAACTTCCAAAGAAGGTGCTATCTGATTGGTTAACGGCGAAAAAGTTCGATGTTGGAAAATAAAAAATAAAATAAAAAAACACTTGCGATTCAAGACTCGTGGCGGCCAAAGGCCTGGCCCGAGTAATAATTATGTTTGGGTGTTCGATTTCTTCCTGGAAAAACCAGACTTCACCGAAACCTAGTCGAAACAGATTTTTTTTTACTCTTTGGCACCACATTGTGGGCTTCCCTATCTGTATCGATTCAGCTACAGCGTCTTGCTCTAATTCTGTAATATTTTGATTTTGTTTTTTAGCCAGTCTTTTAGGCTTCTCAGGGTCCATGCTTATTGGTAATTTACCTAATTCGGCCCGACAAACATTAGTGGTGGTCCTGCTTACACCCAGTAACCATTTACAGAATTTTAACTGTACACTTTCTATTGGGTCTTTGTCATTGATGCTGGTCTGATTAGAGGTTTTTGTGAAAAGTGTTGAATAACTGTCATTACAATTCCACTAACCTGTTGTCCTATTGATCTAACCCTAGCTGGAACAATTAACAGATAGTTTGCAACGAAAATTCCTGGTACAATAATTAGTGGTGGTCCTGCTTACACCAAGTAACCATTTACATAATTTTAACTGTACACTTTCTATTGGGTCATTGTTTGATACGTTATTCATACCCCATATTTCACTACCGTAAAGAAGTATGGGTTTGATTAGACTGTCGAATAGTTTGAGCATAAGTTTAACATCAGTCCTAAAATGACAACCCATTGTTTTCCGTAATTTGTAAAGTGCTTTTAGTGTGCCTTTTTTTAGCTCAATCTTTGGCCGTAGTAAAGTTACCATAAGTACTGAAACAGAGGCCTAGATATTTAAATACTCGCATATTTTCCATTGGTTGGTTAGAATAAGTGAAAGCGTAATTGTTCATTCTTCTACCCGAGTTGTTGAAAATATTTGCTTTCGTTTTTTTGATATTGACCTCTAATTCGGAGTTGATGGTATATTCTTTAAGCCTACAAAGTAGCTGCTGTAACCCCTTAGCAGACATGGAAAGTATAACTAAATCGTCCGCGCATGCCAGACAGCTAATTGTATTATTTTTTAGCTCCACAAAATCTGCTCCTTTTGTTTGATCAAGGAACTCAGGAAGGTCGCTTAAAAATATATTGAAGAGGGTGGGGCTTAGCATGCAGCCTTGTTTTATTCCTATTTCACATGGGAATTATTCAGTAATTGAATTTCCGACTTTAACAGCGGTTCTTTTGAGTATATCGATCGTAATATTGAATATAATTTAGCCATTATTCCAATTTTCCTAACTTTTTCGAAGAGTTTGTCTCTTGGTATGCTATCAAATGCTTTCCTGAAATCTACGAAGGATCCAAAGAGGAGGTTGTTTTTCTTACATGGTTTAGCTTTGACATATGTTTCAATCAAAGTTGTCAGTATGAACATACTGTCCACCGTACTATGGTGTTTTCTAAAGCCGCCTTGTTCCCGTTTGAGGATCCCTTTGTCTATTAGATAATCATAAAGCCTAGTGTTGAGTATGGAGGTAAATAATTTACCAAGGGCAGAGAGCAGCGAGATTCCGCGGTAATTGTCAGTGACAGATTTGTCACCTTTTTTGTGAATGGGCACGATGAACGTTGTGCTCCATTCTTGCGGGAACTCGCCGGAGTTCAGTATTGCGTTAAATAGTTGCTTTAAAGGGGCTCTGTCATGAATAACAGGCCTGGTTACTAAGCCGCCCAAAACTTGAAATCGTTCGCCAACGCTTTCAAGTTTGAAAAGCAAATATATCCCGAGGAGCTCACAACATTGATTCAATCCGTCTACATCGCAGCCATCTCTCATTTTAGTATATAGTAGTTTATCTTTCATATTTAGTTGTTCAAGTTTTTGTAGTTGTAATGAGATTTTGGGATGGCATCGACAAGAACTTCGAGCTTCAATGGCGGCTCAACTGCCAACTGGCCGTGATGGACGAAGAAAACAAATCTGGCCGCAGAAAGATTTTGAAGAGCCTGAAAGAACACTGGAGAACGTGTCAGGAAATCCCACAAGAGTATAGTCCTTGTCTGGAACATTTACGAAGCCTGAAACGATTTCAAACACCGCTTTTGAGATGCGAGTTTCGTATTTACAGTGCCCGGGTTTCGGCGGCCAGTGAAATAATTTACGCTTCGGTTGTTCATTCCTGCTTGCATTTGTCCCCTTTAATACGTTTCTGCATGACTACAATAACTCTTGCATTTGTAAGTAATTTTATCTCCCTGAAAGTTGTAGAGAGAATAGATGAGTACATTTTGTAGGTTCTCATCGAGAAAGCACAACTCGCATACCTAGAAATGTAGTTTACGGTAAAATACGGTAAATTCGACAACCGGTCACTAAAACTCGCCAGAATGTCTTTCTATTCAGCCTGAATCTCCATTGCAGCAGTGATAACAATACAAAGATGTTTTTCTAACTGAATGCCTTCGAGCAAGAGCCAGTTTGTATTATAATATAACTGTCGTTGTATCGCGATCGCAAGGAACTGAAAGTCATTACAATTTTGTGTTATGCTGATTCAATTTCTTGTATGCTGATCTCGTCATCTAACGCATCGCTGTCATGGACGAGCGTGTTTTCGCATCCAGTATCTACGTGTACTGGCTGTTCGTTGATTACATCATGTTTTTCGTTTAAATGTTTAAAGTGCTTGAGGAAATCACAAATGTCAATCAGACACGAGTTACGCCCCCGTTTGTTGTTAAAGTTAAACAGTTTTTCAATTTGTTTCCAAGCGTTTCGCGGATTGGCAAGATCAATTTGATTTATTTGTTGCTGCATGTTAAGATTTTTTTCTTGTGCATAATTTCCGAAAAAAAAATTCTTCTATTGTGTAGCATTGCCCTAAGCGGCTGATTATTTGGGTCCTTGCACACCTTACGTCCAAGTGATTTTAAATGTTCTTAGTCCTGATTGCACTCTACGTCGAACCAGTGCCTATTATTATCTTGGTTTGGACTGGGCAGCCTTTGATAGCGTAAGCCTGCCATTTTGCTTATATTAATAATTTCTTTGGAGAACGCACTCGTTAATAGAGAAATATTGTTATTTTGCTCGTAATTAGTAAACATTTCTAAGAACAGTTGCTGTTGATCTGCAGACGAGAGCAGGTTAGGAAGCCTTTGTGCGGCATGACTTATTCCAGACAAGTCTAAAAAATCCTCTTTGTGCTGCATCTGAGGTTCGTTGTCCTGTTTCTGCATATTTGGACATTTTAGGGCATACGATATGTGGCAGTGATCCGATAGATGCGGTAATACACTGTTTACTTTAAGATATTGTAAGCGTGTTTACAAGTAAATCGGAGTTTCCTATCAAATAATCAACTACACTGCTTCCGTTATATTGGAAGCACGTTTTTTTACCCGTAAGATCACCAGTAACTCTACCATTGAAAATCCTTAAATCATTCGCTGTACATAGGTCTGTCTATAAGGGCCCTTCCCCTCGTATTAATATTCTTATCTTCCGAGTATCTGGTGGTGGGAGTGTCGATAAGACTTTAAGATCCTCTAGTTATAACTTGTTGTCCATACCAAAGTCAAATACTGTGTCTTACGGTGATAGAGCATTCTCGATCTGTGCTCCAAGACTTTGGAACTCTCTTCCGTTTAACATCAGGAGTGCCGACACTGTTAACTCTTTACCGTCCGAGCCTGTAAATAGGAGACGTATAAGTCCGTTACTAGAAAAATTATTGCATCACATCTAGACATGCTGGAAAGACGATGTTGCGATATTATGCGAAGGGATGTATGGCTTCAAAGTCCGAGCTATAACAGGGATCACTCGACTCTTTCACTATGGAGAAAAGCTCATTTGTTTTGGCGATTGTTTTGTTTCTTCGTTTTTCACGAATTTTAAGGAGCTAAAAATCGGCTCAAAAAAACCTTCCCATTCGCACTTGAAATCAAGAGCAAACACAAAATAACCACTCAGTCGTTACAGTACCTTGTTTAATCTTTCCAACCAGCAGGTTTGTTTTTACAAAACACACCAAGCGACGGTGAACCACGCCGATGTTTGCACTGCATTTCACTCGACCACATTTTCCTGCTCCCACCTCCAATTGCATGCTGTTTTTTTTTTATAAGGCTTTTACCCCTACAACCAAGAGCGGTGATTTGGACTCAAGCCGTTGCTTTAAAGTGACAAAAACACATCCTAATAGGTTGAGCAGGGGTAAAAGACTGCCAACTGCAGGATTCCAAGGATTTCATTGAATATTTTTTTCCTGTGTCTCAAAGCACAAACACAACGGAAAAACCCTGTGAAATCCCCTCACAAAGCCTACTTAAGAAGCAAACCAAGTACTTTTCAGCCATCCTCAGACTTAATGATGTCTTCAAGCTCTCTGACAGTGGCATATTTCTCCAAAATTAGAGCACATTTCATTAGAAACCCTACCGAAGCAGCCATACCTACCGTCAACGAGTGAACAGAATTTTCCCAAATGGCATTGTGGGAAAAGGTTGAGCCCTCGGCTTAAAAAGTCAGCAGTATTTAACTAGCCCGGGCTAGCTAAACTTGAACTGAGGGGGGAGGGTTGAGTTAGCACTCAGGATTTCACCAATTGAGCTCACACACGATCGGGCGACAAAGAGTTAATGTATTTAAATCTAAGTGAAAGACTTTTTTTTTTAAGTAGCTTGCTCGATATTACTAGAACACGTGTAAGTAGATTGTTCTTATTATTTTTAGTTTATTACTATCATTGATATTGTAAGAGTATTGAGCGCTGTCTAATTCTCCTAAAACGTATGTATTATTACTAGAAGTAATCATAGATTATCAAAATGCGTTCGACATTTTTTTGTATGAGAACTAATGCCTCTCGGGTTTCAATTGCTTTCTCGACATTTGTTATAGCACTCCAATTAGTGTTTTAAATAGTGCATAGGAGTTAGTATAGAACAGATACCTATTCAAATGTGTATAAACTGCATCCCAGTTTTCATGACCAAGGCTGTCTCCATAATACTGACTAAGTAAGTGTCAGTGATTGATTACACTCCAGTGTAGAACATAAAATATATGTGCATGTGTGTAAACTACACCTTCAGACTGATTCAATTTTTTCTTCAAGTGAGACCAAGGCTGGCTGCAGAATATTGAGTGTCCATTGTTATTGCAGAATAATTTCTGATCATATTAGGGCTCACCTTGTTTTGATATTTAAGTTCCTTGACATATCCAAGTGTTACTATTCCCTGAATGCAGTGTTAATTTGTATAACCAGGATGAAACCACCACGATGCACATATGTGTAGTATTTAAAAAGCTTCTTCACAACTCACACTGAAATATTCATATCCATGTATTTCTCTTCAGCCTTCAGGTATGATTCATAGCATCTTGACCATTTGCAGTTTTGGTATCGGCAAAGCGAACAGCACATATATTCAATGCAGCGAGCAAGCCAACAACATATTTTTCGATCGCAGATTCACTCGGGTACAGCACAAATAAATAATTATGGCCGAGTTGAATGTTCAAGGTACAAAACAGACCATATTGGACTTTGTAAGTCCGCCAGATGTACTACACACTTTCCTCAGGCTTTGCTCAATTGTACTTGCGAACCTTTGGCAAGTAACTTGCCGATCGCGACCAAAACAGAAGCCATGCTGCCATTCACCAAAATGGCCGCTCGCATCGTGTACGTGTGGTTACCAGTTTCCCGGCCGAGATAATTTATTCCAAAAAGTACAAACATGAGGACATACACGAATCTCGATTTCTTTCGCCTGGGGAAGCACAGGTAGCCCACACATGACCACAGGGAGTCCACTGCAAGATTAGTATGCGTTCTCCTTCGTCAAACGCAATTATTATTATTATTATTATAGACTTTAATTATTTTATATTTATATGATGAATGTAAGGACTGTAATGCGCATTTGAGTATTTTTATAGGAAATGTGCAATATAAGTAAATGATATTTCTCTTTGGATAAAAGAAAAAGAGAAATGAGTTCCTTATCCTAAAGACTCTATTGGTATCCCTGTGGATCAATCCTTATATGGTCAGCTAAGTTTTGGAGGGAACTTTGGTACTTAAGGATGTGTCAGTTACAGTTCATCATTCGTGGTCCTGACTCTACGTGTGACCTAATTATAGACTCTTCAAATATTTAATTTTGTTACAACAGTTTTCCTGACATTGCCCAGTTATTACGGTTTTTATAGTAGATTCAGACTTCACCCCTCAGAAGTCAGTACTCCTGCATTGGGCTGGGGAATATGTTTCCACTTAGTTTTTACCACATATATTGTAGAATGTTTTGTGGTTTTTCGTATCCGGCAGAGTACATCAAATTATCAGACTATATTTATGTAGTGTCTCCACTTACCACGTTGTGTTGTTTTCGTGATAACAGTCTGAGCAATTGGATCTCACTAAGAGTGTAATAAATAGCATACATTGTATCTTTGCAATTTTGCATGTTGAGGTTATAATAAATCGTGTGTGCGGTTATCTGTCAGGACCGCCTCCCGCATATTGTGTATGTTGTCAGTATTTGGGAGAAGGAATAAATATTATTATTATTATTAATAATAACATAACCCTCTGGTAGGTTTAAGAACGAATCATCATGTTGTATTACATACTCTTGTAAATTCCCAGAGCGTGCATTTAAATCTCCTTCAATTAGGACATTGCCTTTACTTGAAAACTCTATTCTTTCATTTTCTGGTGTATTCAGAGTGTTCTCCCTCTCAGGGTTTTCAGGACTTGGTCTTGGTCAGGACTTAGTCAGGACTTTCAGATAAATGGTCCCAATAAAAATATATTTTGATATTCCCAAGAGATGTTTATCTTTCTTACACCATATTGCATTGCTATTGTTGGTTGGTATGTAAGATACCCATTTCTTAACTCTCTCGCTTATGTAAACCGCTATACCACCATAGTGTTTGTTCCCACATTTTCCCCGGGTCTTTATGAAATGTTTGTACGGTTTTACCTCTAAGTCTGTTTCGTTATTTGCATGTGTTTCAACGACTCCGAACAAATTGTTTTTTTTTTATATGTCTTGGAATTCCAGTAGCTTAGTCTTGTTACCAAGCTCTGTACTACTGTGCCCGTGTAAATTCCAAACTCCTATTCTCATTAATCCTCTGCATGGCGTAATCAGATCGGTGAAGCCGCAAAACAGTGACGGCAAAACCCTGCACTCAAACTATTGCTTAAGATTTATCGCGATAATAAAGCTAAATTAACGATTACGGTTATAATTATCATGCTGTCCAAGATATTGGCTAATTGTTCTTAAGGCATTTTCTAAATACACATGCTAATTGTCATAAGGGTACCTTGTATTGTAATATTGAGGCTCTTGAGGAGAATGCTCATATCTTTGAGACATATCCTGGTAAGCTTGCTTATCATAGTAAGCTTGCTGATAATATGCTTGGTGATAGTGATCGTTTATTGCTTGTGTCCAGTCGCCTCAATTCGCTGCTACACTGGCGCACACAATCTCCATTTTGCAAATCAAGCAGAATGCGCACTTTTTGCATTATTTCACAAGAGTTTATGAAATACATAAGCAAAAAAGCCATTATGTTTTAAGGTGAACATTTTGTATTTACTGTATTTTACAAACATTTGTCAGCCACCCTGGCATGATTTGCGCAATGGAAAAAGTGCGTAAATGGCGCGATTTGCACGATTGAAGGTAAAAAAGGCACAATGAAAGCTTTGGAAGGAGTGTTTTTTGGCTGATATTTCTTTTGAAGAAAGTATAAAGTACAAGAAAATCACAATGTTTTGTGGCGAAGTTCAAATGCATTTCACCTCAAAGTACAAGTCATTTGTAACTTTTCTTTTCCGATATTTCTTAAAACGAGCAAACTCGTTGTGATGTTGAGTAAAATGAGGATCTTTTTCCCATAGAATTTGAACGAATTTGTTTGTTTTTTCAAATATACCATTTTCGAATGTTCTTTGCTGGTTTTTCTGTGTACCTAGATTGAACTTTGAAGTTCTAGGGTTATAGGATTTATAGGACGTTTGAATTTTGAGAAAAAACAGTAAAACATAAGGTTAGAATTTTTGTTATGGTCGTGTACACCATTCAATAAAAATACCCTACCTTGTTTCTGTTGTGAATAATTTTAATAAGCTTATTACTTAATGAAACCAAATCCTGTTTTCCAGTTTTGTTTTTCGGCCATTGTGGTTTTGAGTTTAATTTTTGTTTGTTTGTTTTTCTGGATTTTTTTTTGCCGACCATGAAGTTGGCAACCACTTCACCAATTGACACCTTGAGAAAAAAGTTAATTTCGGACCCTGATGATGCTGGTCTGATTAGAGGTTTTTGTGAAAAGTGTTGAATAACTGTCATTACAATTCCACTAACTTGTTGTCCTATTGATCTAACCCTAGCTAGGACAATTAATAGATAGTTTGCAACGAAAATTCCTGGTACAATAATAATATTTTTATTAGCCAATAAGTGTATACCACAATGAATAGCATCCCTTTTCATAACAATAATAATAATAACACTAATAGTACAGGTTTATTCACAACACACCCACTGGATGGCTCTGTCTAGTGTTGTGCTTTATGTATTGTTACATACCTTTTACACTTTCAAGCTCTGAATTTTATAATGTAGGAAATTCGCTTGAGTTGCACTAACTTCTGTTTGCATAGTTTCATTGTTTTCTCTTCTCTTCTGAAGGTATAAAGTGTCGAACAACAGCTGGGAGGTTGTGTATCCTGACATCTCTAGTAGTCCTGCTAGAAGATATGGACACTCAATGGTTATCTTCAATGTAAGTTACCAATACACAATACAATACGGCACATGCTTTAACAACTATGTCAAACACGAGTCTTTCATCAGGGCTTCCAAATATGGAGAAAACAAATGATTTTCGAAATATTTGGAATCCCCTCATGAAAGACGAACAATGAGTGTTTGGCATGTCTTCTCATGCGAATGCAAAACCGACAATTTACATACGTTTCTTTTCAAACTTCATTAGCAAGTATTGTTTACCGTTTGACTGTTGTATCTAATTATTCAACAGATGGCTTATTATTCTTTTTTGATGGCAGTGATTTCAACTAGCGGACTAGTAGAGTAGTGGACAAGAGTTAGTACAAGCAGTCGGAAGGGTCGTGGTTCAAACTCCAGTGGAGGCAGACTTTTTCTTTCTATGTCATTCTTTATTTCTTTACTTCTTCGCTCCTTACTTGTAGTTTATCAGTATGTAATTAGTTAGTGGTTCATGAATATGATGATTAAGAAATATTGATCACAAGGGTTGGAAATATGATCAAACACTATAGTGCGTTTGGAACTGGTGTTTCATTGGATGTCAAGATGCATCCACCTGACGAAGCTTCGAACAAGGGTTTCACCCGGTATCAAGACCCATGCTTGTGACCAAATGCAGTTCCTCCATTGGATGACTCGTGAATTATTAATGAGTTCGAGAAAATCAATTATCAAACTCATTAATAATTCATGAAGCAAAAACAAAGGAAAGCACTGAGCGATAAGTGATCTGTAAATCTGATACAGATTTCGTCCTGATTTACATAAACTTATGCTTCAATTTTCTCGCACGAAATCAGTCGTATCGCCAAAATAAGTCGTATCGCCAAAATAACTGAAAACATAACTCTGTAAATGTACATCTGGATGTTTGATAAGTGCGATAAAGAATTTGTGTTAGATCTTTATGGGATTTACAAACTCTTGCTTTCAGCTCGAGTTTATAAATCCCATAAAGCATGGCCACTCATTCTGTATCTATTACTTGCAACGTAAGTGGATAATTAATACATGTACATAGAGGAAATTACATGGCCATGTGGAGATACAGATTTTATCTTCAAGTGTTGATGAAATATATCTTACGAGTGAGGCAGCTACTGGCAGCTGGCTACTGCCAAAGCTCAGGCAAATACATATCCTTGTACTCCTGCCTACTGTCTGTCATTTGGGATTACACTATTGAAATTACACAAACAACACATACTGGTTTAGTTATATGTAAGTCAAGCTTTTTTCCCTAGGATTCCTTAATTGTGTTTGGTGGCAGAGTTGCTGGCAAAGAGGTCAATGAGTTGTGGTCATTCAACACACAAGTAAGACAGTGGAGTAGAGTGTCTTTATCAAGAGATAGCAGTACACCTGTTGCAGTGTCTGGACACACAGCCACTCAGACCAAGGACAATAAAATGATCGTACTGTTTGGGTATGGCCCAGATGAGGGTTTTACTCGGAAAGTGCAAGAATATGACCTAGGTTAGAAGATCTTTATACAATTATGTACATGTTGTGGTCTGTACATTTTTTCTTGCTCAACCCTTGTGCGCATACATGTACAATATAATTATGCGAGATCCATACTGTTAGTTATGGACCAAGTTCAATAATTAATACTGTAGTTACCACTTAATTTAAGACACAGCATTTTGCCACAACATTAAAAAAATCGTGAAAAAAATATCGCAAAATTAGGGGTGCAGCTTATAGCCGAGTACTTTTCCAAAGATTTTTCGAAATGTGCTCCGAAAATCACAGAAACGTGACCTTTGCCTCATTGTGCACCATATTGGAGCCTTCGAATCTTGTGGTCAGCAGTCTGCATTCAAGATGACTGCCAAAATGGGACGGAGAAAGACGTCCATGTGTTTAGCTTCGATTTTTCAGTATTTTTTGGCAGGTTGTTGAACTGTAAATGTGTTAGAACTACGATGTAATATATCCTCAAACTACTGTACTTTGGATAAGCTGAGGGGATTTGAGGTCCAGAAACATTTCCAAAAAGTGAGGAAAAGTTGCTCCAAACATTACTTGGTTTTGGAGAGAAATCGCTAAAATAATGATGTGGCTTATAAGTGAGACTTTTCCAAAACATTTTCAGACTTCAAATTTGAGTTTGTGAGAGTTAGGGGTGCGGCTTATAAGTAATGTGGCTTATAAGTGGTAAATTACGGTAAGTGAACAGGGCAAAAGGAAAAAAAAATCCATTTCACTTGGCCATTGGAAAAGTGCCACTCACATCTTGGTCCTCCAAATGTGAAATTAAGTTGACCCCCCCCCCCCCCCCCCCCACCCACCCAAATGCAACTAACACTGTGCGGGCTCTGAAGTAGGTTCAGTTATATAAGCCTCACCTCTTGTTATTCCATTACTGCATGATTGGATACAATTATTGTGTGCTGAAAACACATCCCATATACTGAGCATTACAATCAGTTTTTTTAAACAACAAACTTCATTTCACCTTGTATAGCATCACCATTGGCTCTGGTTACATTTAAACACCATCCTGTTTCGCTTGGCATTTTATTAATGTGGTCCCCACTGTGGTCCCTTTGGATCGTCCGTTTCAAAAACTCAAGTACGTGGTCCTCCTGAATATACATGTATGCGACTTTTGGTCAATTTTTTTTATCAAACAGACTGGACAATAACTTCATAGACATTTTCTGAAAGTTGTGTGTCCTAGGACCTCGCCCCAGCGGTGCCATTGCTGTTTTCAGCAAAAGTGCACCTGACATAAAGTACATACCATGTGAATCTCAACGAGTTAAATTGCTTGGTTATTTCTTCACACTTACAAAGACTATTGATCGAGAGATCCTTACAAAGCTCAAAGAAAATATAGACTACATTTAAGTGTTAAATTTTACTTGTTCAATCGGACAAGTGCTTTGGAAAATCTAGTCATCTGAGGTAAGAACTAATCTGTTGAGCAGACTAGTGGAAGTTATTTGCCATAAAAAAGGGAAAAAGAGTATCCATAAGTTATGGTAGAGTCTGTTTTAAATAATATAATGTTATCCAGTGTATAAATCCCAATGTAGTGGATAAAATAAGCTACAGTCGAACCTGTATATAACGGTCACCCTCAGGACTTTAGACATTGACCGCTTAATACAGGTTCACCAAAATACTTACTGGGCGTGGACAAATGCCAATTTATTCGCGTATTATGTACAGTACCAACTAGGGCTAGCCGGATTATGCTCATAAAATCGAGCATTATGCTTTTGGGCATCACCTTTGAAAACGGAGCATTATTTTCAAAATTATGCTTGGATGGCTGTATTATACTCCAAATTATGCCAGTTAAATTTCACAATTTTTCCCTTCAAAAAAAGTTCCCACCTCCCACACCGCTATAAAATAAACACCCTATAGCTAGAAGACACAACTTATATTTCATTGCTAACAACAATGCGATTTCGTGCTAATGCAGATGGTATTGGACTTTGCAACAGGCTTAAAGCATTAATGACTTCCTCTGATGGAGCATCAGTTGGGCCAACTGAATCTGATTCGGCCATGATGCACGGAACAGCCATGCCTTGGGAGCCTGGCATAATGGGTAACCAGGCCTCCAACTATGTAAAGATGTACTGGAAACGAGTCTAGACTCTAGATAGAGTTTCTATTTTAATCCAAAGGCTTTCTAAACTGGAACATAACACTATTATGCTGCAAAATATCATCATTATGCCGGCATTATGCCCAAAATTATGCTGGCATAATCCTGCTAACCCAACTACCAACTCATTCAAGCTTACAATAACACAATCAAGTGATATTTCTACGTTTAACAAACGAAGATTGTAAGTGCATGTTGAATTCATTAAACAGTCGAGCCGGCCCGTAAATGCGAAATATGAAGTTTTCCTCTAATATCTTTGGCTGTGATTTTAAGTTTATTTCCAGAGTATTGCAGTAATTTTATAGCTCACACAACCAAAGTACTGTACATGTTTACAACAGAAACTCAATACAATAACGGGAAATAACAAACATCACCTTTGTAGCAAAGTGTTGATGGTGCAATAAAATCGTAAATTGATGTGGTTTTGCTCAGGTGAAATGATCATGAACTGTTCATGAATGTTCATGAATATATTCATGAACATTCATGAACGTCCATGAAAGTTCTTCAAAATGTTCATAAACTGTTCATGATTTCATGTTCATGAACATTCATGAACAAATCCAGGCAAAATGATCATGAATTGTTCATGAATGTTCATGAACGACTGTTCATGAATGTCCTTGAACAACAAATGAGACATTTCATGTTCATGAACGTTCATGAACAAAACCAGGCAAAATGATCATGAATTGTTCATGAACATTCACGAACATGTTCACGAACAATGTGAACATGTGTTCATGAAATGTTCATATGTTCATGAACTGTTAATGAAATATTTCTTTAAAATCGTTTTCAATAGGTAGTTCACAAACTTTTGTTATTTTAATTCAACACTGAACAGAAATGGCTAAAGGAAGCTTATAACTACTGTATCACCAATGTCATGATTTCCAATGTCGCTGCTCTTGTTCAAGCACCCTCAGCATACTCTATGGGAGATATATTGAGATGTATAGAATTTGTTGATGAGGTCGAGGGATGGTTATTGTGAAAAATATTGTACTATTACTATTAGAAGTCACTTGAAAACATTTGAGAACAACAAGACTTCATAACATTTATTAGCAGGGAATAACGAGTTAAGGTTACTGGATACCTTCAAAACGAAAAAAAGGGTGACATTTTTTTGCGCAAAGAAATGTAGTTTTAGTAGCAGTGTTTGATATACTAAAAACTCCATTCAAAAAAAATTAATATTGACGGAGAAATACCAAAAGGAAATTTTTAACCGGAAGTAAAAGGTTCTGTTTGATTGACAGCAGATCAATAAATACATGACAAGTGCTCACTCGCCCGTATCGAAAGTGTGAGGAAAGCCAGCGCATAAATTCATTTCAAATACCAATGTCTACGTTTATTTAGAAACGTTTTCCACACACGATTTCGTAATTCCATCGGTTGTTGGCGTTATGTCTTACAAAAAGCAAGCAGGGATACCCTTAAGCTTGGAAAACAAAGAAAAATGAAAAGCAAAACAAGGCCAAACAACGCATACGACTTCGAGCCAAATAGAAGTCCTCGCAAAACCCGACAAGGGTTCGTATTTTCACTTGCGTGCCGAGTGATCCACATCTGAACATAAAGAAGAATTGATAGGAGCCAGCCGAGAGAATATTTGTTTCCAAGAAAGCTAAGATGGAAACGTAAAGTCTGACGGTTCACCTTTTTGTCTTTTTTTTTCAAGTCAAACAAGCCGGCTATAGATATGGCGCGTACCTTTGATCGGAAATCAACATACAATATTCATCTCGGCAAATATATATACCGGTATTTCTCTAATTCCTAGATTACAATATCCTCTGGAACCCAGATATTAAAACAAGAGACTACAAGGAGAACTATGGCTTGTAATTATATTTACATTTTGAAACTCTACCTTTAGTTTTTCCCGCGGAATTTTGGGAGACTCCAGGAGGTTGCTTCTGATTGGAGAATAGGTGTCGAGTCCGGAAAGCCGCTCTAAGTAGGTGTGAATCAGTTGCTGAACTTCTAATGCTGATTTCTCGGCTACAATTTTTCAACGTTTCTGCAGTCTTCAAATGAATTGATTGCATATAAGAATTAACCTAAAATTTTTGGAATTTCGTCCTGTGATTCTACGATAACTAATCTCCAAAAGCGTATTTGCTTTTTTTCGATTTGTTTTTAGTTTTAAAGTGTAATTACTTCGTAAGTATAAAAACCCGGCGCTGGTAATTCGCCTTTATAAACCTCTTTGACATTGGGTTAAAGTGACTGTAGTTTTAAATCTAGAGTAATTCCGTATAAAATAACTTTTTACTGGTATTCTTCAGTTATCAACCTTTCCATTGATATATAGGTTCCCATATTTTGTTCGCCGAGCGCCCGCGTAAACGCATTTTTGCGAAAATCACTTTTGAAGGTATCCAGTAACCTTAATGTGGAATTTTGTTCCCTAATGCGAAATGACTTTATAAAAAAACTTATAGTGGTATTCTTTTCTACAGCAAAGGAAGCCCAGGTCAAAATAACATTAAAGGCTTGGTTAGTTTGTATGAGAATGTGCGATTCGTGCAATAGACCAGTTAGCGGTTAATTTCGACATTCTGAAAGGGGTGCAAAATACAGTGTTTGTATGGTAATCCGATGCCAAATAAAATCCGTAAAATCGAATTTCTGAAATATTCTTCACATACAAACTTAAGATACCAGGTAAAAGATTAACTGATCGAAATTTGAGGGACGTAGGTGTGCTGGGAAGCGTGCAGTCGTGTTTTCAGTTTTTCATACATTTGTCTGCAAAAACGAGTCAAAGTCCGCGGGAAAATTTATAGACAATGTATGGTAAACTGAAAATACGATTGCGCTCTTACCAGCACAGCTACATCCCTCAAATTTCGATCAGTTAATCTTTTCCTTCGCTAAAATATTCTATATAAACTTAATAAAATACCTAATGTGCTGATTAAAAGGGATGAGGTATGAGTTATTTTCCTATTAAGGGTCTTGATTCCAGTCTATAGGCTTAAAATGATGTTTGAACAGTATGGACATGTTTAAAACAATTGAAACTGAAAGTGTAATAAATTAGCGTGAAATTATCTTATTTTCCTTGTTACAAACCACAAAATTTTATTATGGCATCTTACCTTTGTAGTTTTCTAATCTGCCGGGTATTTTGAAGACTCTTTTGATAAGTTTGGAAGGCATTTTCAGCAAATATTGCAAGAGACACAAGCAACAGTTTTTTTAAAGCGCCAAGTGATTTCTGAAACTGGCCCACACAATTCGGGTCAGCGGTCTTTAGATAAGCAATGTATCATGGGATCGAGTCATGAGGTCGAGGAACAAACCAACATGGCTGCCAAGAGCCATACGGTAAGTCATGATATGATTTATTCCCTTACAGTTACATGTAGTTTCTCTTCCGAAGTTATTTTATCTTAGTTTTTGTTTGTCATTTGTCTCAGCCACAAATGTCTATAAAGATGAAGTACAGTCAGAAAATAAAGACAACTATTCTACTATTATGTATTAGAAAATTATCACTTAAAATCAAACATTTTAGAACGACATATTAAATTAAATTTATACGGAGCTTTCTGCACTTGGTGTCTTGACCTCGATCCAAATATGTTCCTGCCGTCAGCTGGCCATCCCAATCCTATTAATTACCTAGCATACAAATGTACGTGTACTTGCATTTTTGCTCCTCAAGTCTGTTGATCTTGATGAAAACTTCCGAAACTCTTACATTACTGTGGGTGAAATTGCTTAGTTCACAAATAGCATGAATATATATATGGCTTTGAAATGCATCATTTCCATTTTTACTTTACTCATGTTGCAGGTATGTGTGCATAATATTGCATTTACATGGAATTTAAAGACTGTGATCATAGCTTCATCAATGTGAGCCACTTCCCAACCTTTATTGACACTGACTAGGGACAAGTTATGCAGTTACAACATATTCATGGTGTTGTTAGAGCAAGATTTGACATAAGTGGGAAGGAAATATGACAAGACTACTAGTGGCTATAACAATAGTATGTACATTAGTTGTGACAGCTACTATACAATGTACATGAATGTCAGGAATAAATGAATTGTAAGGCAGCCAAGTACGTAGTGTTAGAGTAACTGTGCTAATTTAGTAAAAAGCCATTGCCATATTTTCTTTGGTCATGAAATCATAACTGAATACATGTCATTAGTTCGTGATTTGTTCATGATCTGTTCATGAAAGCATTCATGTACATTTAATGAACTTTGATGAACATCAAATTTCATTTATTAATTCATGATTTGTTCATGATCTGTTTATAGATACATTTGATGAACTTTGGCGAACATCAAATATTTATTAGTTAATGATTTGTTAATGATCTGTTCATGAAAGCAATCATGCACATTTAATGAACTTTGGTGAACATCAAATATCATTTATTAGTTCATGATTTGTTCATGATCTGTTCATGATCTGTTCATATATATATTTAATGAACTTTGGTGAATATCAAATATCATTTACTAGTTCATGATTTGTTCATGATTTGTTCATGATCTGTTCATGAAAGCAATCATGCACATTTAATGACTTTGGTGAACATCAAATATTTATTAGTTCATGATTTGTCCATGATCTGATCATGAAAGCATTCATTCACATTTGATGAATTTTGATGAACATGATTTCAGTTCATGAGAGTTCAACAAGAGTTCATGAACTGATTTATAATGAACTGACTAGATGAACTTTTCATGAACACTTGATGAATGCTCATGAACTGTTCATGAATGCTCACCATAGTTCATGACATGAACTTCATTTCACCTGGGAGGTTTCCATTCAAAGGTGGCTGCTCAATACAGGTCAAAATAACAAAGACAGACAAACACTGGACTTCTCAAGGGTGGCTGCAACCGCGTAATAGAGGTGACCTTTTAATACAGGCAGCAAATACAGAGATTGTATGGGAGAAAATTCGGGACTTTGAAAACTGGCAGCTTAATAGAGGGTGGCCGCTTAATACAGGGCTGTTATATACAGGCTCGACTGTAGTTTAGTTAATACATCCCTATCCAGTGGATAAAATAAGCTAGTTTGATTAATAATTTATTCACTGGATGGCATCAACTGATCTAGTTTTGATTACCAGCGGGATCACGACCGGTCTCGCTCAATGGGTGAAAATAGAACCTTTGTTTAATAAGATATTTATCGTTTGGCTCATTGTTAAATCAATAAAATCAGTTTTGATGCAATGTTGTGTACAGGAAGGTTTGGACTGCCAACTGACCAATCATACATGTAATGACCTACTTGTAGACTTTAGCTTTATTTGCACATTTTTTAGTTACAAGTAACATTTTTTTAAAGAGATGACTACATATGTATAAATTATATGTAAAAAGGAAAAAATACAACTACAAATAACTTAAGAGGATGAAAATGAGATTGTGTGCAGTGATTAAAGTAATGCGGAGCTTACATTAGTTAACATATCCTAAATAATACAGATCAAATAAAGCTATTTAACACAACAATTCCAACTTACATGGAGAGACAGGGGAAAAAAAACAAGGAATATTATGTTTGATTGTCTAGGAGGTATTGTTTATATCGTGGTTGAATATGGTAAGTGTTTTAAGTCGAAAGGAAGAGTTTCCCATATTATCGGTGCAGAAAATTTTAAACTGTAAAATATATGTATATTTGAAAATTTTATGTATCTTCCCTGAGAAAAAGGTTAAGCTGGTTTTATGTAGTAAGGTTAGATTAATATTGATATAATTAAATAAGTAGTGTTTGATTTTATAGTCTCACAGAGCTGGGAAGTGTTCAATGTGAGTGCATCGTTGGTTCATGCTACATATGGGCACAGCAGTGTTTATGACCCAGTAACAGGTGGGATTTATGTCCATGGTGGGTTCAGAGAGGCCCTGGTGGGTGAATCTAGTGATGAGATCAGTGTGTATATCCCACAGACAAGAAAATGGTAAGTTGTATAACAACTTGTTAGTACTTATCAATAGGCTGATTTCAGCTGACGTCATTGTTTTACATGTTGCCTCATTAGCATAAGCCATACTTCAAGCTTCAAACAAACCACGGTTCGCACAGGCCTTGAAAAGTCCTGAAATACTGCCAGGTCCTCGAAAAGTCCTTGCATTTTGGCAAATTAGGTTTTATCCTTGAAACATCCTTGAATTTTACCAAAACTCCTTGAATTTTGTTAAATCCTCCTTGGATTCTTGTGAAGACAGGAAAACAGCCTCATTTTGGCTCCAAAAGAGCGTCAGAGCGGTACTGAATAATTCGTTGTGCAAACAAGTCAGATAGAGGGTCTAACATCGTATCTAAATTGCGTAAAATTTTGAGGTCACTAATGTGTGAACCTGTAGAAAACGAGTCCTTGAAAAGCGTGGATTGTCCTTGAAAAGTCCTTGAAGAAAAAGTTCTGAATTTTGTATGATCCATGAACGTGCAAGATGTTGCCACACACCATACTTTCTTCGTAAATTCTTCAAAAACTATTCAACATATTAATCTTGAATTTTCGGTAATTACTAAGTGTGACTTTCTCTGTTGATTTATAGAGTCGGTTTGTTTGTAGCTTGAAGTATTACTTATAGTGTAGTTATTATATCCGTGAAACAACTCCAAATTTGTTAGAACTAAATAACATCAAAATATACACTAAATATGCGGTGCCGAAAATAGAAATAAAATATGAAACAACAATACAATTAACTAAAGAGGATAGACCCTTGATATTGTGCAGGCAAGAATTGCCCACTTTAGGGCGATGGCGCGAGTTCGGTTTCGCAAAGACGCTTGGGATCTTTACTGGACACCCATTATTGCAGAATACATCTGAGAAACAGCAAATTTTGCAAGTCACTTTCCTCAGTAACGATCCCAAGCACCTTTGCGACACCGAACTAGTCCCATCCCCCTACTCGTTTCTAAATTCGACAATTCACGAAACAATTTAATGAGAACTGGAAATTAATGACACATGCAAAATAATAAGAGACAGAACACAGCTAAATAAAGACCACAGGACATACATTACATGTTTACTTGCCGTACTAAACACCCCAGAGAAAATCAATGAAATAAACATGACAAAACAAAGTTTGGAAAGGCAAAATTTCAAATATGTACACAGCATGCGTTTGGTTAAACTAACCTATTTTTATTCACAACCTGTAAAGCATTATTGCCATGAAACACTAAAATTAGAAGTTCAAGTTTATTTGGCTCAGTGAACATATTGTTACGTATTCTAAAAACAGGACCGCAATGCGATCATAGGCGACCATTCGGTGTTGAGGAAAGTGTAAAAAACAATCATTGAACAAAAGTTTTTAAGTTACAGAACAGGGAAGTTGAAATTGTGCGGCTTGTGTGTGTTTTCATTGTCATAAGCGTTGGTATATAAATGGGATGTCATTTTTTAAAATCTAGGATATCTGAAGTGGAATTTCATGTACATGTATTTTGAGACCATTTTGGACCATGCAAGGGAAAAGCTGTGAACTTTCACGAGAAAACGTACACTAACGCTTTTCCGTTAAACGGGCAAATTTAAACGGTTAGTAAACGCTTTTTTGGTTCGTTTAAACGAATTTTCAGATCGTGTAAATGGCGAGTTTTCAGATCGTTTAAACAGGCAGCTTCGAAAAGCAAACGGTTTGCCAAAACGTTTAAATGGTCTGGTTGAAGAGTAAACGATTTCTAAAAACGTGTAAACGATCTTGGAAAGTGATTAAACGGTTTTAATAATATTAATTAATTATCTTGGAAAGTGATTAAACGGTTTTTAGTGATAAGCCTAAACGATTAAACGGTAGTATCGTCGTGTACCGTTTAACCAACTGCGTCATAAAATTCCCTTTGTTACCCACGTTCGCTATGAATAATTTGAGACTCAGAAATTTTATACGAACGTCCGAATCGACACTTAGAAATTTTAGAACGATTATACGTTATCCTCACTATAAAAAAAATTACCGCCTGAACCGGGATTCGAACTCGGGCCGGTTAAGAATCAATGCAATGGCTTACCCACCACCAACCCAAACCCTAACCATTAGACCACGAGATAATTCGCTGATTGCAGTCGTTTCTTTTACCAGATTTATATCAACTTCATTAGCATGTTCATAAAATATTATATCATAATATATACTATAATAGCATTACGACAACCCTCCGAGCGCGCGAGGTGTGATTCCCCACGGATCTCAAAGGTACACGACGATACTACCGATTAAACGGCTTACGGAGAGCAACTGGCGAGCATCCTGTTGGCCCTGTAAGAGTTTGCGATGAGAGCGCTTCACTGGATGGATTTCTATACATGGGCAAGAAATTTCACTCAAAGGCGCGATCTTAGAGTTGAAACTGAAACGAAAAGCGCTACTGAACTCCTTGCAGTTTGTCACTTTCAACTTCGTGAATAACTGCAAAGAAACCAATAACTTCAAACGGCCTAACAGGTTTCAGAAAACTTCAATAAATTGTTGCACACTTTCATCCAATCAGAATATAAACTACTCTCGCAGTCATATGATTTTGGGAACAAAGATTTCAGATTTAGATTTTATGAAAGTAAACTATACAATAGCGAATGTGCTAAAAATTCTGACCTCTCACAAGAAAATGTACAATAAGGGAATATCGTCAAAATGTCGCTCCCAGATTGGCGATATTTTGTCTTTGCATTCGAATTTTTGCGTATCTGACAGGTCTGGATTGTCAAGGTTGCATAGAAGTCTGAGTAGGTGGAAAAGTGTGCATCCCTAATATTTTTGTGCGTAAAATACTGTGCATTAATAAATTCTGGGGACATTAACGTTTATGCTTAGACATCTTGCTTCCTCAGCCTAGGAAACCTGTTTATTCCAACCTATGCTGTACAAAGCCAAATAACATAAAAACCGACCACTCTTGTGCAATAATTCATGTAATAATTCTCAGAAAAATGGTGAAGCACAGTTGTATTGTTGAAACAGTTATAATTATAATTATTGTTGTCCTCTTCTTCATCAGGTTCACCCTCATACGTAGCGGCTATCCAAGGTTTCTCCATTCTGCGGTTCTAATAGGCAACATGATGCTAGTCTATGGTGGCAACACCCACAACGAAACGACGTCATCCCAGACGAGACTAGCCAAGTGCTACTCCTCTGATTTCTTACTCTTTGATATACGTAAGTATATTTGTGCTACAGTTGTATTATTGCAGATTGTATGCTTTACTGGTATTATCGGTATTAATATTTATTGCTATCATCACACTCAATCCATTGTCACAACCTTGCTGCCATCATTGCCCAAATCATATGGCTGTCCTTGAATAAAGAACTTAGTCAATGAACTTCATTCAAATAGTCAAGAAGCCGAGGCACCCAATGCCTGCCACCATATTTGCTGGGCCATCATCATGCTGTTATTGTTGCTTTCATGATTAAACAGGAATCCCCCCCAAAAAAAAACAAAAAAACAAAAAACAAAAACAAACACACAATAATATATAAAAAAAAACATCATTGATGCATGGTATCAATGAATTGCTATTGATGTATTTTTGGAAAAGGTTTCTGTAATCAACTCTGTTGTCGTTGCTAACATATTTGCTAGCATCTTTGCTAGCATCACATTTGGCACGAGATCCCTCACCATCTGAAATATACCTCAGTACATTTTCCTTTACCAAAGAAATAAAACGTGATTTACTGTCAGAACAATGCCCAAAGAAACTTGAATAGAAACGTTCTTCTTTTCTTAAAGTCATTAGTTACCTTTCCGCTAAAAAATATTTATTAGTCCCAGTTCCTCTTCCTTGCTGCTTCTTTTATTTAAAAAACTCAAACTTTAGATAGCTACTATGGGCTAACTCGAAAACCTCACGGTTCCCTTAGCCTCTAGGCTCAAACAAATACTCTATTTTTCTTTGTCTTCTCCTTTAATAACTTACAATATATATAATTATATAATATATATATAATAATATAATACTAATAATATATTTATAGTGCGAGCCAATAAAAGATTGTTGTTGTCAGCACTGCTGTCATCATTGGTATTAATACCACTACCACGATTGGTGTCATTACGCATATTTTACGCGCCATGATGGCTGCCTTTATTTTAGCTCTGGTACATATATTGGCTTTTTCTCTACTGTGGTCTGAATTACGATATCAGCCTAGAAACGTGTAAAGATTCAGCATGACACTTACTTTTGTTCTCCTGTGCTCAAGTCTACAAAATGTGGATTACTGGTACTGGTAGCCTGAATTTCAGCCGTCTCCTCCGGTTCGTTCCTCCCGAGAGAGACGTCTGAATCCAATAGCCGATAATGCCGTCCAGTGACGTCACTACCAGAAAACCTGGTAGTGATCTTTGATTGGCTCATATTCTATAATTTCGCATAATTATCATAATTAACTCATCCGAGAAGACGGCAGGATTCACTTTGGACTCGCGATTGTTGATCGTTGAGTTTCAGTGGAGTGATTGTCTTTGGCAAAGACCTTGAATTCGTAAGGAAAACATCTGGAAATGGATTGAAAGTGTCCTGCCCAATAACCGGCCGACTGTCCTGTAAACATATACATTTTATCGCGTCGCGTCCGCGGGGTTGTTGATAATCGATTATTTGTTCACACTCGCAGTGGTAAAGAATGTCAGTACTTTCTTCAAGGAACTGTTCTTTCCTGTAAAAGAGTCTTCGTATTTCTTCGAAAATTCTCCATTATCCTTTCATGTTTTTCTACTTTTCTGTTGCATCATTTACATAGGTAATATCTCGTAGCTGTGTCGATTCGGACGGCAGATCACGAGACAAAAGTCAACAGAAAGATAAAGATCAACTGTACTTTGCCTCCAAATATAATATGAACGATTTGTTGTTTCAAAAAGGTTTTCACAACATAAGAGGCACTTAAGAAGCAAATGGGATGGAGATATATATAGGTAAGGCTTTTATTTTGGCCAGCATGATCTCAAATAATTTCTCAAGGCGAGTGATGGCTTTGTTTTTGTGACCCACGAACTCTTACTACTGCCGTGACAGTTTTATTTGCATAAATTAAATTGTTAATCCGCCTTGACGTCACTGGACGGCATTATCGGCTATTGGATTCAGAAGTCTCTCTTGGGAGGAACGAACCAGAGGAGACGGCTGGAATTCAGGCTATGGTACTGGCTCTTCTCGACAAGCTGTTTGTAGTCAACCTTACCATCCACAGAGATATCGAGGGTAACCCAGGTCCACTCGAGATGGATAATTCAGACTTCACAATGCTACATATCGCCATGCAAATTTAAATTTAAATTTTACTACCTAACAATGGAGTCATTACATATTCTGGATGGGAATTAACATATTTGAGATCAAGATACACAGTTCCACACATGGTGTATCTTTCGACCAAAGACTCGGGGATATTAATAACAATGTTGTTCCTGCGCTGGTGAAAAAGCTACAATCACTGACATAATGTTGGAACACTGTCGGGCTATGTTTCCCTCCCTCAATGTTGCAGTTGGAGCCGGTTGCGAGTGAGCCATGAAACTTTTGAGAACCGTTATTGGACTCAACATTGGGCCGGGGAAAGGGGTCAGTGTTCCAACGAATATTGGCTGAGAAAATTCATCGAATATCTGTTGTTGCTCCAAGAAGAGTTCATAATTCTTCAGGAATCAATGTACACAAAGGGAACAGCGCAATGTACTGTACTCAACAGTCCACACATTCTACATCTAGAAACCGTGCGAGAGTTCGCCTTAGTGTTTGAAAATACTATTACGGATATGATCAAGTGCACTCCACCAAAGTCCCATCCCTACACGCATTTTGAAGGAACATTTGCACCTGCTGGTGACTCCGGTTTTAACATTTTCAACTCTTCTCTCGACTGGTGTTTTTCCTGAGATGCTGAAAAAGGTTATTGTCCATCCATCGTTTAAGAAGATCGCTGTGAACCATGAGGAATTCCTTAGATATAGACCTATCACCAACATTGCATTCTTCTCAAAGTCAGTGTAGCGGGTGGCTGCTACACAGACAAGGAACTATCTTATTGAACAGGGTCTGCTTTCTAAATTCCAATCTGCATAGGCATTTTCATAGCACAGATACAGCACTTTTGTGGGTGTCTAACGACATCTTCCGTTCCATCGATGCACACCAATGAGGTGGTCCTAGTGTTATTGGATTTATCATCCGCCTTCGATACGATTGACCACAACCTTCTCTTAGAAATGCTGCATCATCATTATGGGTTTAGTGGCAAGATCTTGACTTGGTACCAGTCCTACCTTACCAAAAGGACCTAGTCAGTTGTTGTGAAGGGCACTTCCTCATCCAGCAGAGTGTTACAGTATGGCGTACTACAAGACCCATGTTGGGACTGTTGCTATTCTCATTGTTCTTCGCTCCTCTTGAGGATGTCATCTCAGCGCTTGATCTTCAGTGTGTGATGTACATAGACGACACCCAACTCTTTGTGACAATTGATTCTGTCCAGGACCGCCCTTCCAGGTTATCAAAGCTTGAAGCATGTGTCAAGGACATAGTAATCTGGTGCACATCTAAAGGTCTGGCTTGTAATCCTGGCAAGATGGAGATTATTCATATTTCTTCCCGATTTGCACAGATGTACCCCCTAACGGATATATCTATAGATGGCAGCACTATCACTCTTGTTCCAGTTGCTCAAGATCTGGGTGTAGCTCTGGACAGTCATCTGAATCTCACCAAACATGTTAACAACATACCTATGTAAATCGGCCTCATTAGCGATCCGGAACATTGGCAGATTAAGGAAGTACTTATACCAGGCGGACTGTGTAAATCTTGTCCATGCCTTTGTAATATCTAAGAACCTACATACATCTTGGAACTCTTAGAGCACTATCAGCCTAATCGTGTCGTTAAATCTTCATCCAAGTACTTGTTGTCTGTTCTCAGATCACGTACTTGTAACTATAGTGACAGAGCGTTTTCAGTTGTGGCTCCTAGGCTCTGGAACTTACTTCCAGAACATATTAGGAAACTAAACTCATTAGCACAATTCAAATCCAAACCGAAACCTTTCTTTTTCCTAAGTGACCTTTCCTGCTAAAATTGACTATTTTATGTACCATAGAAACTCTATTTACGTATTTATTATCCACATTCTTAAATTGATGTATACTTTTTTATAGTAGTAATATTTTCTTATAGTTATCTGTAAGAGCATTGAGATGCAGTATAATGCTCCTAATATGTATTTATTATTATTAATCATCGCTGCTACCATCATTGGTGTCATAACTTTCTGAATTATAATACTCAAATTAACATCTGACTTCCTTGATATGCTCCTAAATCTAGGTTTTATACCAGTCACTAAACTAAAGCAACCAGAATTACAGACCACACTGCTACACTCATTGATCATACATGTATCTATACCAACTCACCGCAAAAAGTGAGTCTGCCTTGCAGACATATCTGACCATGTACCATGCTTCTGTACTGTTACATCTACAATTCTACTTTGTAGAGAGCAGAAATTTTATAGGGATTTTTCATCTTTTGACAATAATTTATTTACTGAGGATCTAACTAAAATAGACTTTATTAGTCTTATAAGCTCTGATGGTAATAATATAGTAAAGATTTTGCAAGAAATCATGGATAAACATGACTCAATAAAAAAAAAGTATCCAACACCAAAAAAAAGCAATTGAAAAAGCCCTGGATAGCAAACGGTCTTTTTGTCTCAATTAAGAGAAAGCAAAAGATGTTTGAATCACATTATTTAAGCCATGACTCCCATTAGCCTCCGATGCAGACGTCTTGTGTGGTTCGCTTCCCTCCCTCCCTCCCACACCAACGTCTGCGAACTCATGCCCACTTTTTTGTTCAGCCAATCAGAGAGGAGCTCTTATTTTCCAGGAGCTCATTAAAATGCACAGCTCATCGATATGAATAGATTCTCTATATACAAACCTTCACAGTCGCTGAACTGAATATTCTTGCCACCAAAGCATATTCATGTCATCTAAAAAGAATTAATATCAAACAAAACTATATAGCACACGTTCTGGTTTTTTTTGCCACACTTTTTGGTCAAAATACTGAGAGTGCCTTACGATTATTAAATTTACTTGATAATATCTATAAGCTACAAACACTCAAATTTCCCCATCGGTGAGACAAAACCAATTACCAGTTATATTTGATAACTATTTTCATGATGCCAGTGACACCACTCGAATAACACTAGATATGCTTCGAATGGGAATTTTTACAAGGCATGTTTCAGGACTAATCCTGGTAAACAGACTATTTCTGATATGACCTATGGCAGAAATTACCAACTGATATAAAAAAAACCTAGGCAATTTCAGTTTCCCGAAAACGGTTAAACTCTTTCTACTATTACAGCAAAATTCTTCACGTTCGTGTCTTCCTTAAAAGCTTGGTGCTTGGTGACGACCTTTCTTCTGACATTTTCTTTTTTTCTTTCCGATTTCACAAATGGTCGCTATTGTTGTTCTGTTTTCGATGCCTGCATAACAAATTTTACATACGATGACTAGTGTCTAACTCGAAAAACTCACGGTTTATTTAGACTTTAGGCATTTCCCAAATATTTATACTTAATTTATTTATCACCTCCCATAAGCATTATTTTCTTTACACTAAGTTTATATACACTATAAACGTTGTAAACAACTGCGAAGTGTGCAGTAAAAGTAAAGTAAATAAAAATAAATATTATTAGTTTATATTGCCCTGTTTCCACAGAGAATAAGCGCCCAATAGTGCTGAACAAATAGATAAGGGTGCTCACAACAATAAAATGGCGCTCACAACAATATCAAATAAATAACTTTGTCAACAATAAACACTAATAACCCTACAACTACAGCTACCTAATTAATAGCTTTATAGAAACGAGAAACTGAAAACTAAGCTAGCCTAAACTATAAGTAAAATGATAACAATTTGCTTTATTCATGGTACAATGATTAATTGAGAAATGAACGAAGATATGTATATTGGCTGTTTGACAGAAACTTGGCTGAAAGATTCCATTGATGACAGTGTTCTTTATATAAACAATTATACCATTATCCGAAAAGACAGAATTCATTCTCAACATGGTGGAGTGTGTTTATATATTAAAGATTCAATCAGTTTCACCGTGCTAACCGAATATGAAGACCCCACCGGCGTAGAAGTTCTATGGTGCAAACTACGGCCTCAACGTTTGCCACGCAAATACAACCACCTCCTAATAGGAGTAGTCTACCACCCCCCATCATTTAATGACGAAAACTTAATCATCTACCTTCTGGATGTACTTTCAAGAATAGAATGCTCCTTTCCAAATGCTGGGCTTTTACTTTCTGGTGACTTCAATCGTATAAATGTTTCACAACTGATTAACCAGTTCCAACTGAAACAACTGATTAATTTTCCTACCCGAGGTGAAAGAACCTTAGATCTTATCCTAACAAACCTTGATGAATTCTACAAATCTCCAGAGAAACTACCCCCTTTTGGCCTCAGATCACTGCACAATCTCAGTTTTGCCTAAAGTACGTGCTAAGAATAATTTAACTACAAAGAAAATGGTAATTATCAGAGATGTAAGACCAAGTTCTAAACAAGCTCTCGGACGTTATCTCAACTGCATAGACTGGTCATCGCTAGACCTATTCGACAACATCAATGATAAACTCACTCATTTTCATGAACTTTTACATATTGGATTAGATACAATAATGCCTCAAAAAACTGTTAAAATTCATAGAAATGATGCTCCTTGGATGACTGGTCAATTGAAGGCATTAATTCACCTTCGCCAGAAAGCCTATAGTCAAAATGATCGTCTACTTTTCAAGCATTATCGAAACCGAGTAAATAGAGAACGCAAACTTTGTAAAACAAATTACTACCAAGCCAAAGTTAAAGACCTGAATGAAAAAGACTCTAGAAGATGGCGGTTGGAGTGTCGGCGTATCTGTGGAATGTCTAAGTCGTCTAAAGATCTCGCTACAAAGTTTTTACCCGGCGAACTATTATCCCCCGAAAATAAAGTCACTCTTGCTAATGACATAAACCACAGCTTCCTTGAACCTCAACAAGTGTTTGAACCTCTTCCTACTACACATCGCTTGGATGTCACAGGATATCCCGTCCCAACGGTATCCCAGGAGGCTGTGGCCACAAAACTCAGCGCTGCTTGCTCAGCAAAAGCTGAGGGTCCAGATAACATTCCAAATTGGATTTTAAAAGACTTTTCCTACATACTAGCTGCTCCCGTCTGTGCAATCATCAACTCGTCTCTTGAAGCCGAAGCCTTACCAATGCTTGGAAATGTGCTAACGTTACTCCACTCCCTAAAGTGTCAAAGGTAGAAGACTTTTCAAAGGACCTAAGACCGATTTCCCTAAACACCTACCTTGTCCAAACTAGCAGAAGATTATGTAGTTCATGTGAAACCTGCTATTCTCAATCATATAGGGACTGATCAATTTGACTGTAACAACAACAACAACAACAACGATAACGACTACGACTACGACTTAATTATTAAAGATAATTTGTAAATTGCAATTTGTCCTAAAAGTAGACTAAATACTGAATTAAAATGTTCTTGTAATGTTAAAATGTTTATGTTCGAAGTTATTGGATAAAATGTTGTTGAATAAATGTTTCTTAAAATTACTTAGTGGGGGTTGGGAAATGTTTTTCACATCGCTACTAACATTCCATAATCTAGTGCCGCTCGCATGAAATGTGCGAAGCCCTGAATTCGTTCGGCATTTAGGTACACAGGTCTTGAATTAGCAAAATTGCTGCTTTTAACTGTTAGTTTTAATATCATAACATTTTATCGAATTAGTTTATAAGTATACGTAATTAATGTTTAGCATTGTGAACCTTAGTAATTCAGGTATACTGTAAGTAAGGTAATTATAATAATTAAACGATCTATCTATCTATCTATCTATCTATCTATAAAATCTAACCAACTAGAGTTAATAAAATGCCTTCTTGAACAGATAAGTCTTCTTGAAGCTAATAGGGACTTTAAGAAACCAGGACGGCGACGGCAGTGACGGCGAGACACAGAAAAGTGTGTTTTCCTTTTTCCTTTATTCGCCTTTAATTATTTTTCACATCCAAATTTTCTAAACATATGATAAGCATCAAGTTCAGTAGTATAGGTGGAATTAAAATTATACCACTTTTTTCTTGCACAAGGGCGTCATAAAGTGAATTCGGAAATCCACTTTATGACGCCCTTGCACAACAAAAAAGTTGTATAATTTTAATTCCACCTATACTACCAGGGTACTAAGGGTCATCCAAATTGTCACTAGACATTCTTACACATAAAAATCCAAACTTGATAACCCTATTAGAGATATGATTAGCATATAGTTATATCGACATCGATTGTCCCGCAACATCCTTACACCTAAAAATCCAAACTCGAGTAACTGTTAGAGCTATCCTAACACATAGTTATACTGAAGAGAAAATGGCGAGTTCAAAGCTTTTCAACGTAGGCGATGTGGTTGAAGCATTCGAAAGGGTCAAAGAAGATGGGCAATCCCATGGATCCGTCATATCGTTCGACTGGACCCATCCTAGAAACGGACCTAACGGATGTAAGTACGTTTCCGTATTCTTCGACATTGGCGATGGACCTCATCCGGCGGTCTTTCGGTTCGAAGGGGAAAAGCACGTGGGACGGATAGCACCATACAACGAAGAAGACGCAGACAAAAAACGTGATCGTCATCCTTGCCTACAATTTCAGAAGTGGAACGACTTTGTACGTACGGAGGCCGATGGAATCATGATTAAGAAAAGTGACAATGGAGAATTGGACCTTCCTTCCGACGACAAGCTAAGTCCTACTTTCAAACTAGTCGAACACTTAGATTGGGCTTTCGATTGCGAAGTAAGTAAACTTATCGAAGACAAAAAGATCTGCATGCGCAATCCACGTAAACGCAGTCCACCTGGAAAGGACGACGCCATTATCGTCCCCAACACCAAGGTGGTTCCGATGATCCAAAAGTTTATTTCCACGAACTCCACTACCAATGCTGGATGTCAATTGCCCAATCCTATGATGAGGATGAGAATGAAGTGCGACTACAAGACTGGAACACCTAATGGTCAATTCTTTGACAAAAGTAAGTCGTACTCCGATGGGGACAACACTAAGTACGAACCTCTCGTAGATGAGAACTCTAGCGGTCTTAACATCGACAATGTGAGCAAACTCATTCTACCAGGTTCTATTCAAGATGGTATTTGCAACGCCTCAAGTATTTGTGCAAGTAGTATGGGACTTTCCTACCCACTAGATGTTGAGATCGACATAGTACGACAACCATCGAAGAAGAATAGATACGATCAACAAGACGTTTATGCCGCCAATACTAAGCATAGTGCCAGTGTGGACGCAGCCGCAGAAGATGAGTGAACGTAGGTAATGAAAAAAAAAAAAGAATGAAGAAAAGTCGTTGCGGACCCTCTTCATTCTTTTTTTTTCAAATTGTCACTAGACATTCTTGCACCTAAAAAGTCCAAACTTGAGTATCTGTTAGAGATATGATTAGTATACTGTATATCGCCACCGAATGGTATTAGTATATATTCTTTATTCCACGATATTAGCTTACGTTGTCATCTTAGTACGCATTAACACCATACAGATCGAACATGTCGAAGAAGAACTCGAACGTAGACGCCGCAATAACTTGTGATTGGTTGATGAGAGGGAAGGACACGAAATGCCCAAAGAGGATTTCGAAGACATCGAAGTTCTGTGCCCAGCACAACTGTCAAATCTCAAAAGGCTGTGCCCCATTCGTACCATGCTCGAAGTGCGGTAAAGGATGTCGTACTAGTTACGGGCTTTGCTCAAGATGCGACCGTCTCATTATCAAGAAGTCCCCCCATATAAGACGCACTAAGAAGTCCAGCAAGACGCTAGAGGAAACTCCACAGCCAAGAAAGGAGGAACTTGCAGAGCCAAACGTGGTGGAACCGGAGGAGCCTGCTGAGGTAGCATTGCCCGCGGAACCAAGAGTGTTGGAACCAGAGGAAGGTCTCGGAGAGTCTCTCAGCCATGCTCTCGACGAGGTGTTGGCTGCCTTGAGGAGCGAGAAGGACGATTAGGAATAGCCACGGGAAAAAAAAAAAAAAAAAAAAAGAATGAAGAAAGTCGTTGCGTGACCCTCTTCATTCTTTTTTTTCTTTTTTTTTTTCTATTAAACGTATAACAGCTATAGTTGTATCATGGACGAGCTAGTCAGATTGTTTGGTCCTGGAATTTGTAGAAGCCTGAATATCAAACCACAAGTGGGACATATTAACGCCAGTGAAACATGTTCTGATTGTCTCTGCCCCCTGGAAATACAAGGAACGGAATTCGTGTGTCCCACATGTGGTCTTGTTTCCGAGGCCGAACCATGTGAAGAAACGAAGGTCGACATCATTACTACTCGACTGCGTATAGTAGGTCCGGACGGATTTCAGTATCAAAGTGATCTAGACCGCGCAAAACCAAAGCAAAGCGACAACACGGACCTGCAACGACGAACGCTCCTACAAGAACTACGAGCATACAACACTATTTACAAACAAAGTTATGACCTATCGTTCCCTATGAACACGTTAGGAATCGTAGCCGACGCATTTATCCAAGTAATGAAAGTTCATCCCAAGCGTAGCGATGCTAAGAAAAATATTTTAGCTGCTCTACTCTACCATGCATGCATACAATGCGGGTTCGTACGAACTAAAGGTGAGGTTGCTCGCTTCATGCAACTAAGCAACAAAGGCATCCATAGCGGAGAGGTCTTTATACGTTCTCTGTGTGACGACGATAAGATCGATGTAGACTTGGATGCCGAGCGCATAGTTCCTCACATTGCAACGACTTTCCTTAAACTCGATCCTCAAGGAGTACCTACAGATGTTCAACAAATAGTCCACGAGGTTGTTACTACGGCAATAGAAAACAATATAGACAGATCGGTAATTAAGACGAAAGTTGTTGGAGCAAGTTACGAGGTGCTACGTCGTTTAGGATCGTCTATGTCTCTTAACGAGGTCATTGGGCGATGTGACGTATTTGGAAATTCAGTCAAGCGTTTTGTCAAGGAGTTGTCTTCTTACCATTCCCACTTCGAACCAATCTACACTAAGCATGGGCTAACTAGCGATAGGACTTAGCGAAGTGGAAGTGAGAGCCACGTTCGTTTCTTTCATAGGAAACGTCGATTCTTACCCTACTAAGCTGCCAAGTTTTTCTCGCATTTCCTTTTGCACTTCTTGCTTGAGTTCGGCTCGAACCTGATCCGTGCTTTTTTCACCTATGGAAGCCTTGCGACGAATTTCAGACCTCATGATCTCATACTTATTCGCTTCGTTCAGGATGAGACTGTATTCGGAGTCGGATATGCTTTCATCGTGTAAGGCCTTCGATACTAGATCGCGAATCGTATTGATTTTCGCCTTTGCCAACATAGTTGTCCTTTCATGCTTAGAAACCTTCATTCCTAACTTCTTAGCTCCAAGGGTCGTAGATGCTGAAATTAATCCACATAGTCCACCAATAACTCCAAGTGGTAGACCAATCACTATTCCAACCCCAGTCAACGCTGCGCCCAATCCAGATCCAGATAAGATCACAGATAGACCTCCAGTTACCACTGCGATGCCATGAACTATTCCTTGAGAACGTGCATATTTCTTGCGCACACCTTCGTAGTGCCTTTCTTGAACTTCTATGTCCGAAAGCGTGTCTCGGATCGTTTGCAGTCTAAAGCTCTTTCCAGTGTCGTTAGCGATCTGTGGATAGATACTTGGTGCTGAGGGAAACGGTGGAATCGAATCGCCTTCCATCGTACGTTATACATATAGCTTACTCAAGCTTCAACACGTATCGTATCGGTCGACCATGAAAGTCTACCAGATTGCCTTTCTCATCGCGAACAGTCAGTCGAAGGCTGCCCCGCATTGTCCCAAGAGCTTGAGTGGTTATTGGGAGTAGTGAGGCGTATGTTGATTTTGCGAATCTTTCGCCTCGGATCTCTATCGTAGCTAGGACTTGTGATCGCTTTCCATCAAGAATTGAGAAGCTGGAATCCACTACATCACAGTGGACATATACCGTATCGATCTTAAAGATGATATTTAGATCGTAAATACCTACCTTTACCTCTACAGTCGCGTTAAGATATGGGGTCTCCCTACATTTTTTAATAAACAGTTTACAGATATTTCTGCAAAGAATGATCGGTTTCTTGACATCTAGGATCCAACCCCCCGTCGATAAGAGTTTCCCGAATTTTACGATACCAGCGTCGATTGCGGGTTTGAAGATGGTCTGGAGGGTTGTCATATCGTAGTTCCCCACCTTAATTTCGTATGGAAACATTACACCATCGCCATCCCACTGAAAGCTCCCTGGCTCTATTAGGTTCCACCAACTGTTCTCGAAAGTGACCTCAACTAGCGAAATATTATTGATAAGAATTGGATCGTCGAAGTAGACCGTATGGTCAGCCGAGGTGGTGGTGACATTAAGGATCGCCATTACGTATTAAAGGTATAACTATATGTATGTATAGCTTCAACATGACAGACGTATGGCGGCAGTTCAAGTACCTATTTCCAAAGGCTGTAACCGGATGGTTCGACTCTTTCGTGGGTCGGGATGGGGTGTGGAACATTAATTTATTTTTTCACGGGGAAACCTACCAGGTGTTCACAGATGCAGGCCTCCCTACGAAGGCAGGTGGAGGTCAGCTAATGGTCTTGCATGGGCGCGCAGGCGAGGCGCTTGACCTAGCCCTTGGCACCAAAACAGTTTATGAGGGGGTACTATTCGCGCGGAAGCACAAAGGTCTTTCCAAACATGCTTGGGTAGAAGCTGAGGAAAACGAAAAGGTCGCAAAACTAAATGCCGATCTATTGGAGAAGTTCAAGAAAAGATATCTACATGCGGATTTCCATCAGTTTTATGCCTCTACGGAAATAAATGGTCCAGGCAAATATTCGACGAGTATTTGGTTTCGAGATGGAGATTCTAGCTATGTCGTTTACGGCAATGATGTCTCAAAGTTACCTACTACGATTAAAAAACGCATCGATAATGCGTTGTGGGATGTGCATAGAGGTTTCCCATCTACGTTGACACTAGATAAGAGTGCGAAATATCCCATAGAAGCAGTTCCTTTTACCGAACCGGCACAAGACATAGATCTCACCAAGTTATTGATATACATCACACCTACGAATAATTTCGAAGCAGGCGTTCCAAATATATTCAAGGAGATCGTTGTAAAGCATACAACAGCAAAGGAGTCTCGTAGATGGTTATCAGGTCCGGATTTCAAATACTGGCCTCAACAACTTAATTTTGCAACGTGGTGTGCGACTTCTGGATGTGGAGTGTCATTGTTTGACCCCACTTTCAAAACGTATCCACCAGTCATTCAGGGGTTCCTACGATTCCATGTATATTTCACGATACGAAGAATTCTACACGAACTTGGAGCTCCTCTACCTGATGACCCTGCTTTCAAGCAACTCGACAATTTCTATAGCAAATCAGTCCTTGAGAAATTGTGCATCGAGTTTGGTCTATCTAGAACACCAGACTTCAGATTGAAAGGTGGTAGGAATCATGGCCTAGGAGATATATATACGTACTTAGTTAATAAGGGAACTATTCGAAATGCTGATTATTACCACAATAAAGAAAGTCTTGATTGGCCAAATGATGATGGGTATAAATTTCCAGATGAGGGGGGAAAATGGCATATCTCATACGTCAAGAATTCTCATGCTGAGAAACAATACAATTGGTTTACGCCACCAATCGGTAGAGGTTTGACGAATGCTGGATTAGGTAGATTGGATAGATCTGTCGAGGCTTTTGGATATTGCATGCTTGGTGCTCAAGTCGACTTGAACGAATCCATCATAGATAGTTTCAACGTCAAAGAAAAGTTTAAGAGCTTAGTCGAAGACGCCATTCTCGTAAACGACTTAAAGTTAAGTTACGATAACTATCATCTTGCTATAAGTAATACGCATAAGAGGCTCGATCTAGCAATAGCTACAGGTGTGCGATTATTGCCAAGCAATCTAGTGTACTATCTTGGTAAGAAAGATGGCTATAGGAATCCAATCCCGAAAGCCACGAAAGATATGTCGCTAGGCGTTAACGACATCAATGCAGAAGTCAAAGGACGCCCACCTCTTCCTATGGAAGGACCACCAGATAATAAATTGGTGCCGCCTCTCGAGACGCACAAGAAACGAGTTCCTGTACCAAAGGCTGTCCCACAACATGAGATTAATCTCGCAGTGACATCCATTGCCGCAGCTGGAATTGCATGGATGTTGTTTCGTTAACGTCGTTTGTATTGCTCCACTACGAAGACCACTGCTGCTACGATTAACAACCAAATGTTGTTTGCTAAGGCTCCAACAACGTCAGCAGACATACTGAATAGGAAACTCGCAATTGGCCCAATCATCTTAGGTAGAATCTCTTCTAACTTTTTGCCTACTGCTTTTAAGGTTTTGGCAGTTGTTTTAGCAGCTGCTTTGGCAGCATCTCCAAATCCCGGTACTATCTCGGAAACTGCCTTCGTCAGATTGGAAACTATTACGCCGATCACAGTACTTACCGCAGCTACCACGCTAATTATGCTGACTCCATACTTCTTGAAGATGATTCTTATACGATCCCTAAGTGGCATCCGTTCTACTATAGCTTCTTCTATTTGTTCTAGGACTGCTTGCTCTTCCTGATCGGTCTTTATTTCATTAGTAGCGTTTTCTTTCTGAGTTTCGGTAGACGTAGGGTCTTTGAGTATTTCTTCATTTTGTTCGATCCTCTCACTCAATTGGTTTCGAGCTACTATGACTTCTTCTACCATTTCTTCCCTCGAAGGTCCTAAGACTCTTTTGAGACCTTTTCCCATCTTCTTATATAACCCACCTTTCGTGGTGGTCATAGGAATCGCTTTTTCTTTACTTCCATACTCGTGGATAGCGACTCTACCATCAGACAGGGTTGCAATCTCAAGCGTGCCTCGAATTCCCACATCGTGGTATTTTTCCCAGACAATCTCGAACATATTCTGTCTCGCATTTTCCGATAAACCCTGTTTGAAGACTACGCCTCGATCGGTATACTTTGGGACTTTCTCTTCCTCCAGCTTCTCCAGGATTCTTTCATTTCTAGAAACGTTCGAGTCTTTCGAGTCGATGAGTTCGTCGAAGTAATCGTCATCTTCTATAGAAAACGAGGTTTCCTGATCCTTTGGTCTAGCACCTTCTTTGCCGTAGTCGCGTCTGGTTTTCATTGGGACCATTTCTCCTGGCTCTTCTGAAAACGTCGCTTTCCACTCCTCCTCCACATCGATAGTATCATCGTCATCGTAGTCTCCACCTCCTTCAGCTTCACCAGGTCTTTCCTCTGTGGTATCAACGTCCATGTTAGACATAACTATATATATAGTTATATTCAACATGATCTCATCAAAGTTGGATCCCACACAAGTACGAAGAGAGCCTCATGCACTAAAGGCTCCACGAGACTTGTATAGGAAAACTTTCACTCGATCATCTGCCAATCCAGGTGAGACTCTATACGTAGAAGTCCCAAAGCTAGCAGAAGGTGTAGTACTAGTACCTGGTAGCTTAGCGCTATTGGTCGACATCGTACTATCTGGTGGACATGCGAATAACAGAGTCGTTTCGAACATTGGACGCTGCTTGGTCATACGTAGAATCTGTAGGATGGGAGCCGAAACAGTAGAAGACCTTGGCAGGCCAGACCTCCTACAAACGTACTCCGATGTATACCTATCTACGCAGGAGAGAGAGTCTAGAGTACAACAAGGCATTCAATCAGAGAACACGAACAAGCTACGATCGAAAGCTGGTGACGCAAGTACTTCGTCTGCTGCAGACAACGCGCTCCTAGCTGCATGTGGTTCCAAGTATAGGATTCCATTAGATGTTGACATTCTGACACAACATGGAGTTCTATATCCACATGCCTTAGAAAATACTATTACATTCGAGTTGACTCTAGCGCCTGCCAACGAGGTAGTAATTGGATCGGATACGACGAAGATAGGTACGTACCAACTTACCAACATCCAACTAGAATACGAAGCAATCAGGGACGGAACGCTGGCTAGTAGTGCACTTCACAAATACGAAATAGGTACTGCATTCCTATACAACTACGCTGTTCACTTCAAGACAGTAGATATCGCTAAAACGTCCGATACTTTGATATCTCAAAACGTTAATGTTCCACGACGATCCTTTGCTGGACTACTTCTACTATTCATAGATCCACCTACCATTGGCACGCGAGATAGTGAAGCATTCTCGAATCCAGATATCTTGAAGGTAGAAGTAGATGTCAACGGGATTCCCAACAGACTCTTTCCAAGCGGCATGCTTCCCCTAGATTTCTGGGAGGCTGCAAAAGGCTGGTTTGGTACACCCAATACTTCCATGACTCCAAAGAAGTTCTTTGAAAATAGATTCGCTATCCTAATCGATTGTCGCACAGCAAAAGATTCCACCGTTCATGGTGATGGATTGGCACAAACCGGCAGTGGAAAGGACATCGACATTCGCATACATAGAACTGCGAAGGGAAGTGGAAATGTGAAAATGCACATCTATGTCCTTGCGGATGCTCAGGTCACGATATTGAACAGATCTCTGCAGAGTATATTATACTGATGGATTCTCTCGTAGAGCACGTGCCGTTCAACGCACTCATAGTCGGTCCAACGAATTGTGGGAAGACTGCGTTCCTCATAGAACAACTTCGTGGATCATTTCGTGGTAAGTTCGATTACATAGTACTGATTTGTCCTACGTATGCCCACAACAAAACTTATCGTGGATTTGCAAATCGAGATCCTCGTTTCTTCGTCATGTCACCACCGCAGGATGCCATCGATGCTACTTTGAGTATTTGCGCAACATTTTGGTCAGGTACCAATACTCTATTGATTCTCGATGATTGCGCCGCATCGAAGGACGTCAAGAAACGAACTGAAAAGCTAGTGGACTTAGCCTTTTCTGCACGACATATAGGGCTTTCCATTTGGGTGCTGTCCCAACAACTAACGAGCATATGTAAGCCCTTCCGTGAGAACGTAGCTATCGTAGTAGCATTCCATACAGCATCGGCCGTAGATGGCAAAAGGATATTTGAGGATTATGGAGGCTCGCAAGAATGTAAAGAGTTACGAACGATACTTGGATCCCATAAGTTCGCTCGCATGTGCTTCTGTCTACGCCATCCTTTCGAGGTAGTGTTAGAGCTCCCAGCACCTATGACATATTATCATGGATAAAGATATACTCGAGATATTCGGCGAGGACGTAACAGGCCCACCACCAACCGCCCTAGACGTCACATCAGACAATCGTGAATCGCTTTCGATCTTAGCCGCAACAGGCGTAACGAAAGAATACTTAGGTAAGAACTTTTCCCTAGGAGACATCTCTAGACTTCCTGAGAAAGAAGTAGACAAGTTGTATAGGAGGTATCAGGCCGTTCTAGCCCAGCAAGTAACGAAAGGCTTAGTCGACGGCGTGACACGTCTAGCTACCCGCCTAGTTGCCTACCTAGTACCAATAGATTCTCAAGAAGCACTGATCAAGGACCTACAAGAAGACCCTCTAGTCCGCAACGAAATCAGTGCTGCGACTGGCCTACTATCGCTCAAAGCAGGTCGCCTTGTAGCTCTAGCTAGCGTCCTATTCCACATATCTGGTCACGTAGTCGTTCCTGGAACAACTGTTGAACCTCCACATATACCTACTATATCGAATCAAGATGGAAGGACAGATAACTGCGAATCCTCTGACGACTGTACCAACTAAGGTAGAAGATCCAAAGCGCGCTACGGCTGGAAAAGAACTACGCAAAGAGAAAGGTTGGTTCGAAAGCGCACCTACTAATGCTGTCTTCGCAGTCATCGACGCAGGCGACATACTGGTCGACATGAGCACTTTCTTAGTTGGCACAGGCGTCTTATTGTTTTATACAGGAGCTTTATTGATTGGTATAGGCGACATACTGATCGAAGCGTTCATTCCTGGTACAACTGTTGAACCTTCACATATACCTACTATATCGAATCAAGATGGAAGGACAGACGGATCAGATAACTGCGAATCCTCCGACGACTGCACCAACTAAGGTAAAAAACCCAAAGCGCGTTGCAGCAGGAAAATTAGCTTGGGAGAAGGTCACTGCCCGCGCAAAAGAAGCTCAAAGGATGGAGATAGAACGTGAAAATGAACCGTCCAAAGAAACTGACGTAGAGAAAGGTCGGTTCGAAAACCTGACTATCCTCGCAGTCATCGGTACTGGCGCTACATTGTTTGGCACGTACTTTGCGTACAAGAAGTATGTAGATGGCAACACGCGAGCTGCCGCCGTTAGCACGACACAACCTGCAGCTCCGGCAAAGCCAACGGCACTAGACATGGAGTAACACTTAAAGACTCGAGACCATACTTATATACAAATGTATGTCGAGATGGATAAGGAATTGATGAAGACGGCAACCGATGCATCTATAATCGTTGGACTCGCTTCTGGTATTGGGTGGATCGTAAAAAAGACTACCAAGGAATCTATGCTTAGCGATCCTTCTTCTTCCCTAGTGAATTACGCAAAGTGGACTGTCGTGATACTTGGTAGCTTATACGCGAAACAATATCTTGAGAAACAAAAGATCATACCATAATGGGGACGTTAGCAGCTATTGGAATGTCTATTTTCGGCGCTGTTTTGAATGCGACGGCATTTACTGGTGGTAACATACTAGCTAGAATGCTTGGAAAGGGTGATATGGCTGCAGAACGAGAGAGACACGATAGGGCCCTCGAAAAACTAGAATCTGCAATGACAGCGTATAAGGTCGAGCATCAAAGACGATACGACTATATACAAAATAAGGAAGATAGTGAACGCAACGCACGCAACGATCAAAGAGATACCAACGAAGCCTTCGTGCGATCCGATAAGTTACGTAAGAAGATAAAACAGTTCAACGAGATGAAAGAACCCCGCTTATCTGACTACTACCGACCCTCAAACAATCAGAAGACTGGCGAGTTGCTCTACGTTGGTGGTGGAATGCTAGGCTCTGGATACTCCATTAGTAAATGGCTATAGAAACGTACTAGGTACTACTACTAAGCTACTACTAAGCTACTACTAAGCTACTACTAAGCTACTACTAAGCTACTACTAAGCTACTACTAAGCTACTACTAAGTTACTACTAAGCTACTACTAAGCTACTACTAAGCTACTACTAAGCTACTACTAAGCTACTACTAAGCTACTACTAAGCTACTACTAGGCTACTACTAAGCTACTACTAAGCTACTACTAAGCTACTACTAAGCTACTACTAAGCTACTACTAAGTTACTACTAAGCTACTACTAAGCTACTACTAAGCTACTACTAAGCTACTACTAAGCTACTACTAAGCTACTACTAAGCTACTACTAGGCTACTACTAGGCTACTACTAGGCTACTACTAGGCTACTACTAAGCTACTACTAAGCTACTACTAGGTTACTACTAAAAAAAACGGAAAAAAAAAGGAAAAAAGAAGGGAATGAGGCCTGGTTCTTATTCTTTTTTTTTTTTTTTTTCATCTGTTGAAGGTTAGAATGTATAGATGTATGATGGATTCTAAACTTGCGAATATCTTCTATGGGCCTATGGGCTATTGGAAAGGTCACGCTGCAATTGGCAAGCTATCTGTAGCAGCGAAAGCATCAGAAGACGTAGCTAGGAGTTGGTTGGAAAAGCAATCTATATGGCAAGTATATCTACCACCACCAAAACACATTCCACGACCGCATTGGACTGTATCGAAACCAAATGAAGTCCACCAAGCTGATTTGATATTTCTACCACACGATCGACCTGGGCGTGGACGAAAGCTATACAAGTACGCATTGGTAGTAATCGATGTAGCTTCTCGATACAAAGAAGCCGAACCTTTGGCATCTAAAGATAGTGGTGAAGTTGCTGCTGCATTCGAACGAATCTATAAACGTAGTCCACTCGAATGGCCAAAGACGTTGCAAGTAGATCCTGGTAGAGAATTCATGGGACGTATGTCTGAAACGCTAGAACTACATGGTACGAAAGTTCAACGAGGTGAGGCTGGTAATCATAGAGCGCAAGGCTTCGTCGAACGAGCGAATAGAACACTAGCTGAGAGATTGTTTGGATATCAATATGCACAAGAGATGGTACTTACTTCGGAAGGATCAGATGAGCGTAGTAGAGAATGGGTAGTTCGTTTACCAATGGTTATCAAAGCCATGAACAGTGAGGTGACTCGACTTACAGGAAAGGAGCCTTCGAATTCTGTAGTGACGCAACAAGTAGATCTGAAGACTCCTACGTATTCGCGCACCGTTGGATTGAGAGAAGAGCGCCTACCATTCGACGTTCTAGTTCGATATCTTTACGCACCAGGAGAATTGGAAGGAGGTGAAAAACGTAGAGCTACTGATCCTGTGTGGAGTTTGCAGATATACACCATTTCGCGAAGTGTAGTATCTTCGGGACAGCCTGTGTTGTACTACCTTGCGAAGCGAGAAGGGGAGAAGAATGCACCCAAACGTGGATTCGTTCGTGAAGAGCTACAAGTTGTTCCTAGGGATACGGAACTACCACCAAAAGGAATTCTGTTTGTACCCAAGCGCTAGACAGCGTACTCTATTGGCTCGGTGTGGATTCCATCGGGAAGAACGCGTCTTTTGTCGTAGTAAGCCGATAGCCCAAGCTTCTGTTGTTCGTAGGTTGCCATACCTTCTGGCAATAGGCGAAAGCCTCGGTTCTTCGCCGTGTCGATACTACCCTGGAGGGCTGCTTCGAATCGATCCCACGAAATGTCGTTGTGCCGCCTAGACATACCTTTGGTGGAATACTTCTTGCTGCCACCCGTATCGACGTAGTAGGCTTTCGAGCATAGGGCAATGGCGCGCTGTCCTTCGAATTCGAGTTTGAAGAGTCCTGGGGTACGACTGCTACACTTGTCCCAAGCTAGCCATTCCTTCCTTTCGGCTTCGAAATCCTCTCGTAGGTCTGATCTTACAACTTCGTCTATGCTGTTTCCAGAGATGGCAATGTACGCACTGTCCGTGTCCATCTGTATATATTCGAAATCCTTGCGATCGATGTACTTATCAAGGAAGTCGTAGTAGAACTCGAGCATACGCAGCTTTGCGAGCTGGTACACAGCGATACCTACTTGGAAAGGGCGTTTGATTCGGATCTGGTCCTTCCTACTCTCGAGTTCGTACGCCTCGCCAATCTCTTCCAGGTCTTCGAACCAAACACTTCGCAATGCTTTGTCCACAATCTTCTCGTCTTTTGTATAGGTGACATTCGTTTGGCGTCCCAAGTCTTCGAGCAACTTTCCATAGGCGCTGTTTCCTAGTAGCTTGAACACATCTGCCAGCAAAGCTTTACTTTTGTCTACGTCTCCCATGCGTCGCGCCTCGGTGACTTGGTCCACGAACCATCCGAAGATTTCTTTGGGTTCGTAGTCTATCGTGCGGTAGACAGCAGTGATCACTGCGCCATGGTCTAGATACCAAAGTAGAAGAGGAGCATAGAGTAGCAACTTCTTTCCAGAGAGACTCCCAACTAGCTTCGTTTCCTCACTGCGCTTTCTACCAGTCTTCTCAAGGTAGGCCAACATTTGTGGAGGAATTGCTTCCTTGGGGATTTTCTTGTTGTAGAAGAAGGGGGGCATCTCCTCAAATTTCTGCCACAATTCTTTTGGTATCTCGATGTCTACTTCTGCATATCCAAACCACGCACCGTTTCGTAGACATTCGACAAATCCTTCGGCTTCTAGACCTGGCTCATCGTAGTGAACGACCTCTTCTTTTCCACAAGGCATTTCGAATTCCATCGTAGAAAGATATAGGGCGTTGGCATCGTATCCAAGAATCTTACGACAAATCTTAGTTCCCCCCTGATGACTACGAATCTTATTCACTCCCGCTTCGTGGCGTCTGGTGAACACTATGCTTGGACCTCCCACGACAGCGTCTTTCAGCATGTGGTAGGCTTCCTTACTTGGAGCGTACATCTCAGCTCCCCTTTCTACACTACCTCGAAGCAGGAACTGTAGCGAGACTCCTGGGATGGACACTGCATCTTTCAGCATGTCTACTCCCTTCTCATGATAGAAATCTCGCATCTTTTCGAGTGCCTCTAGGAATGGAACTACGTCTAGGTTGTTGTAGTATCTTAGCCAGTCTGCAAAGGTCTCCATTCCCTTGTCGAGAAAGGTGCGCTTGCAGTCTTCGAACTCTTCCCTAGATAGTAGGTGTTCTCTTTTCAACTTCGAACCCCACTCTGGATAGTCTGGTAATCCAACGTGATCCAACTTGTCAGGAGAGTCAAACCACTCATATGGGAAGAAACTCTTTTGCAACTCGCATCCATAGGCAGTGATCCAACGTTCGTAGGAAGTTCCAGGTCCAAGGTAGTTCATCACATCGAGGAAACGGAAATCGGGAGTCAAGAGAAACATAGTGGTGTTGGCTTTCTTTGCCACCCGGACCTTTGGACAGGTGTCGGCAATGGTTCCTACGAAGTGCTCCCTGATCAGGTTGAGATCGTACCTGCCAGAGTTGAATCCCAATACTGGAACTTGGCTGATCCATTCGTCGATTCTCATCCGTTGTGCCTTCGATAGGGTGTCAAAGGAGAATTCAGGTGTCTTGGGGCAGAACCGTTCCGCAACGACTTCTCGGATTGCTTTCGCTCTTCGTTGGAGTTCTTCGACAAAGGCGGCTACAAGTTCTTTTGGTTCGCGTCGACAGAGGTGGGTTGGCGTTCGATCGTACGTGTCGGCAATTGATACTGATATTGGGACATGGACGTTTTCGATGGTCAATCGGTCCGTTGGTTGTCTTCCTTTCGTTGTATCGAGATAGGCTTCGAAATCGTAAACTATGGCATGTGGATAGGCGGTTTGCGTTGGAGTTGGAACCGGCTTGTTTTTCTTCTTTGTAGAGCAACCCCAAGCCTCCACTACTACATAACCTGCCTCACGTAGACTCTCCGTTCTTTCGCAGGTCTTGAGATAGAGCCTCCTTTCCCTAGGGAAGCATTTCGGGCAGCCATGGAAATAGCATCCATGAAATTGGAAGATGGTTTTCGAAAGAGGTTCGTAGCCGTCGACCGGCGCTCCTTCGATCCAATGCTCTCCACCATGCCCACAAGCTGCGTGATGAATGTGTTGCCCAATCCTTTCGGCTTCGCGTTTCAACCAGCATAGAGCGACTTTGCTAGCGGTGCTCTCTGGCCAGAAGGCTTTTTCGTATGCCGACTGGGGTACTGTGATTACTTTTCCGGGGCAAACAATCTTCGTTTCTCCACGACTGCAACGATCTGCATGGCGTTGAAGGTTGCAAGCCTGTGTGAACCGTTGCTTACAGTCATTACATACGTAGATGTGCCCTAGCTTTTTGACGTCCTTGATATAGAAGGCATGTCCTTCGTATATCCCAATCGTCATCGTATGCTTGTAGTGAGCTGCATGTCGCGTCAGATGCCAAGCGCCATCCTCCGTGGGTTCATACACCCGAATACCGATTCCAAAGTGTAACTCTACTTCCTCCAGCTGGTCTAAGGAAGTTCTGGGAACGTCTTGCGTGGGCGCTGTCAGGCGATAGAAGTCCTGGGCAAGTCTTCGAGCTGTGACGCAACACCTATCTGATCGTGCTCCTTCATGCATGGCAAGGCAGCGCCACAGACATAGGTTGTCACCATATCGATCAAGGGCAAGCATTCCTCTTTTCTGGCGAAGCCATTGAGGCAGTGGGCCTGTTCCCAACAGAGGCTGACGATCGATCACGACTTTGACATCCACGTAGATCCAACGCACGAAGGCCCATTGGGTATTTGGTCGATTGATGTTGTCGGGATTCAATCGAGATAGCTCTTTGCTATTGATCCACTCTTCTGCATCTCCTAGGATGTTCACCCATGGAGAGCCGGGGACAGTCTTGGAGAATAGCATCACACGCCCGTCGTTGACATTGCGAATGCGATAGGTGTAGCTGTAGCGCAGGTAGAAGCTGGTGGTTACCTTTGCAACTAACTTTTCCATGATCCTAGGGGTCAAATCTCCTGCCACACCTTGGAAGAAGCGCCATCGAATAGTACGGCGGCCTATCTCCACTCCCTCGAGCATTCCATCTCTCTCATCGAGAATAGCACCTGCCTCTCGAGCTAGACTCCGTGGAAGTGGCTCACTACGCGGTCTCGCCATTTTCTCTTTGGTATAACTATACGTTAGGATAGCTCTAACAGTTACTCGAATTTGGATTTTTAGGTGTAAGGATGTTGCGGGACAATCGATGTCGATATAACTATATGCTAATCATATCTCTATTAGGGTTATCAAGTTTGGATTTTTATGTGTAAGAATGTCTAGTGACAATTTGGATGACCCTTAGTACCCTGGTAGTATAGGTGGAATTAAAATTATACAACTTTTTTGTTGTGCAAGGGCGTCATAAAGTGGATTTCCGTATAATGTATTTTCACGTGCAGTTATTGTATTTTGTAATTTAATATAAGGCTATTGTTTTATGCCGTCGTCCTAGACGTTGCCGTCGTGGCTTCTTAAACTCCCTAATAAGTGAGTCACAGAGCCTTATATCCTGTGGCAGCGAATTCCACAGAGAAGGTGCAGCACAAGAAAATGCTCTATAGCCATAGGAGCGCAAGTTGTATGGTGGACCTACTAGCCAGTTGCTGGAAAATGATCTACGATTATGCTTAGTAACATAGGCAGCAATTAAAACAGTCTACGATTATGCTTAGGAACATAGGCAGTAATTAAAATGATCTCAGAGTATGCTTAGGGATATAGGCAGTAATTAAAATGATCTAAGATTACGCTTAGGAACATACATGTAGGCAGTAATTAAAATGATCTAAGATTACGCTTAGGAACATAGGCAGTAATTAAAATGATCTAATAGTATGCTTAGGAACATAGGCAGTAATTAAAATGATCTAAGAGTATGCTTAGGAACATAGGCAGTAATTAAAATGATCTAAGATTACGCTTAGGAACATACATGTAGGCAGTAATTAAAATGATCTAAGAGTACGCTTAGGAACATAGGCAGTAATTAAAATGATCTAAGAGTATGCTTAGGAACATAGGCAGTAATTAAAATGATCTAAGATTACGCTTAGGAACATAGGCAGTAATTAAAATGATCTAAGAGTACGCTTATCTTCTGCATGCTGTTGCACTGGACAGTAACCACCTCACTAGTTAGCTCAGTTGGTAGAGCACGGTCTAGAGTGTGGGAGGTTGGGGGTTCGAATCCCGGCCGCGTCCATGGGCAGGGACGTATAAACCGTTGGCCTTGTTTCCTTCCTCTTCTAATCTATACGAGGGGGACGTGAAGAACCTGTTATGTTATTTCGAGAAAGAGTAGGGGATTGTTTCCCAAAACAACAGCCTGGTATTTTTAGGTACTAACAATCACTCACGATTGTAAACTGCACGGCAGCATATTGTGCCACAATAGCAGTCCGTATCACAAAAAAATAATCTTGTGAAGCGCATTTGAATATATTCATATAGAATTTGTGCTACATGTATATAAATGAATACCTTTAAAAAAAGAATGAATACCTTTTTGGGCGGCAAGAACATCCAGCAAAATTGTACTCATGTTATATGTATGGTGCTCTGCTCGCGCTGGCCTTTGGCCTGCACAGGAGCTTGTTAAATTTAGTAACTGACCTTCATGTCTCCGAATAACAACAACAACACTTTATTTAATTAGGATATGCAGATAAAGCTTACACTTGTTTCCAATCTGGTCGTCCTAGCTATTACATACCAAGATAGAAACATTATATAATTACATTATCAGACATAATAGATCATTCTTTAACTACTCAAAAAAGGAATATACATTATTGGGAAGATATGAGAAAGATTCAATAAGATATAAAGACTATAGCTTTAGAATTATATATAAACGTAAGGTGGTTACAGGTATTAAAAAGAGATCTAGAAACATATTAGACATCGCAGTCAGTAAAGCCTTGTGCTCTTCAACTCATTAGCATTGGTGGGTCTAGTTTTAAAATATTTCCTACAAAATCTATTGTGGCAGGAAAACTATTCCATAGCGACGATGCTAGAAATGAGAAACAACGTTTTCCGTTTTAGGTTTAGGTAGGCATAACTTATTATTTACAACAGCTCTTGTAGAATAACGATAGGAAGGTCTTGACAATAGCTTAGCAAGACATTCCGTGGCTAAACACCCTAAACCCTGGCTAAACCCTGGTGGAGGGTAAGGTTTGGGATCAGGGTTAGGTATTATGGTTGTAGGAATACTTTTTATGACATCACCATAGGAATCAATTCCTACCGAAGTAATAATGATATTTATGCTGGGACATGGATGAGATTAGTATTACCAGGAGCCATCATTCGTACCATCGCTATTACCATCACTGCTCTCGTCATTGCTGTCATCATTGATCATTGCTACCATCACCCCATCTTTGCTATTGTCTTTGCTACCATCATTGCTGTCATCTACCATCACAACATCTCTGGTATTGTCTTTGCTACCATCAAACTATCTTTGCTGTTGTCTTTGCTACCATCATTGCTGTCATCATTGCTACCATCGTTGTTGTCATTGCTACCATCACACCGTCTTTGATGTTGTATTTGCTACCATCACACCATTTTTGATGTTGTCTTTTCTACTGTCACATCATCTTTGCTGTTGTCTTTTCCACCGTCATTGCTGTCATCATTTCTATCATCATTGATAATTTTTATATTTTCCAGGTTGTAATGTCTGGACTAAAATGTCCTCAAAAGATCTTCCAACACTTTCTGCAAGATTTGGCCACTCAGCAATTCGCATTAACAAGTAGGTTTGAAATACAAATCATCATGCTTTACCTCATGGAACAAGCTACTTCCAGCTGGATAATAACTTTTAGTTAAAGGGGCTATGTCATGGTACTGCACATGTATCGAGTAATCGCTCGTTTAGTGGCTGTTAATTGGATACAAACAGTTAAACTTCCCTCCCTCAATGCTTGATTGCAAGGATTTTCAATGTTTTCCCTGGAGACTGTTCATATACACTGTTTGTTAGTCATTTTTGCATATTTGCTTTCATTTTAAGCATCCCACATGGCCGAGAGGTTCGTTAGTTCATATAAAAATCGGTGGAAATAGCTCTTTCCGGCCTGGAAAAACGAATGTAAAGTCTTACCGTGACACAGCCCCTTTAAACCATGGGGACAGGGGTGGTTCAGTCTATAATTCATAGTTCCACACCTGTCATTTAAAAAGTACGTAAGACCAATCAGAGTGCAGCAATGTTGCCATCGTCCCACATGCTCATCGTCCCACATGCTCATCGTCCCACATGCTCATCGTCCCACATGCTCATCGTCCCACATGCTCATCGTCCCACATGCTCATCGTCCCACATGCTCATCGTCCCACATGCTCATCGTCCCACATGCTCATCGTCCCACATGCTCATCGTCCCACATGCTCATCGTCCCACATGCTCATCGTCCCACATGCTCATCGTCCCACATGCTCATCGTCCCACATGCTCATCGTCCCACATGCTCATCGTCCCACATGCTCATCGTCCCACATGCTCATCGTCCCACATGCTCATCGTCCCACATGCTCATCGTCCCACATGCTCATCGTCCCACATGCTCATCAGTTTCATGAGATGAAAACATAAATTTGTAATCTTCACAAAGATTTAAGAAATGTAGTGCAAGATAGGAAATAGGTAAATTATTTGGAGTGTTAGCGATTTTTTGGCTGCAATTTTGAATTTGGTGCATCTTAGGCAAAGGTAAAGGAAAATCTTTATAGTCCTTAATGCACATTTCGGCTCGAGATATCGTGCAACTACGCCGATGCAAGTGGTTACTCACGGACTTCTACTTCTGTCACATCTTTTGATTTCTTGTCCGCCTGACACATTTTCAAAACTTTGGGCATGAATACTAATCGTGACACTGCTCCTTTAATGAGTCATGAGTTTGAGAAGTTTTCCATCCAGCAAAACCTTTCTCATGGGATCATGAACTCAATTCATTGGTTATTGATATATCAGCATGTGACTGCGAGCTGCAAAAGGCCTGTTTTACTATTGTTATTATTTACATTGTCAATATTGTAGACTTAATTCATTGGTTATTGATATATCAGCATGTGACTGCGAGCTGCAAAAGGCCTGTTTTACTATTGTTATTATTTACATTGTCAATATTGTAGACTTAATTCATTGGTTATTGATATATCAGCATGTGACTGCGAGCTGCAAAAGGCCTATTTTACTATTGTTATTATTTACATTGTCAATATTGTAGACTTAATTCATTGGTTATTGATATATCAGCATGTGACTGCGAGCTGCAAAAGGCCTGTTTTACTATTGTTATTATTTACATTGTCAATATTGTAGACTTAATTCATTGGTTATTGATATATCAGCATGTGACTGCGAGCTGCAAAAGGCCTGTTTTACTATTGTTATTATTTACATTGTCAATATTGTAGACTTAATTCATTGGTTATTGGTATATCAGCATGTGACTGCGAGCTGCAAAAGGCCTGTTTTACTATTGTTATTATTTACATTGTCAATATTGTAGACTTAATTCATTGGTTATTGATATATCAGCATGTGACTGCGAGCTGCAAAAGGCCTGTTTTACTATTGTTATTATTTACATTGTCAATATTGTAGACTTAATTCATTGGTTATTGATATATCAGCATGTGACTGCGAGCTGCAAAAGGCCTGTTTTACTATTGTTATTATTTACATTGTCAATATTGTAGACTTATTGCATACTGTTACATTACATTACATTTACATTATTTATTTGCCATATAATTTTTTTATATCCGTAACAAAGTAACAATAGTAATACTGACTACAATACAAAGCGGCCTAGTGGTGTGATTTGTACAGGAATATTATTGACAGAAGAAAGTAATAATTAAGGTATTTGAATAGGTACAATAGAAATTAACTAGTATTAACAGAGACTAAGAGAGAGGTTAATCAAGCATATAAAATATTTAAATAGACCTTTGCTACACAATTTAATCATCTTATTGCTTATACCATCATGGCCGCAAGCCGTTGTGACATTAGCACTGGACATTAAATTGTATACAACTGCTTCGACTGCAAAAATAGAGGACAATGAATAGTGAGAAAAACGCCTAAGGGAAGGAACTTCTGCAGAAACCGAATTAGGTATACGAGCTTGACTCACGAAAAATTCATAAAAAATAACCGCTTTCTCCTTAGAGTCTGATATAAGTTTGTCATTTTCAGAGAGAGCTGGGATGGTGGAGTAATACTTATTACCATACAAAGACTTCACAACACCCCACCATTTCTTAGCAGAAGTGGAAGGATCATGCAATTTTCCCATCTAACAGGCTTCTTATCATTAGAATATACTTTAAGAAGACGATCACGCTTGCGAATAGCTCTTCTAATGACGCTTGACATCCATGGTTTATCACGTGGACGAATAGTAACACTTCTAAGTGAAATATACGATTCAACAATACTTTTAAAGAAAGAAAAAAATTTGTCATATACAATATCAATATCACTAATAGACCCACAAAAAACGCTATCCCAATCGGCATTCCTTAGCGCTTCATTTAAGCCAATCGTATCAACATCCTTAAAGTTCCATACTTGTCTTACAAAAGACTTGGGTTTACGAATGCGAATATTAAGTCTAGCGAAAACAATGTTATGGTCGCAATTCGAAGGAGGGCCAAGAGTACCAGTAGACGTAAAATAACCAGGTGAATCCGAAATGATTAAGTCAAGAATAGATTCGCCGAATGCGGAAACACAAGTCGGTTCAACAGTGAGCTGGAACAAAATAATTATTACATTCCAAAAAGTTGAAAAGCTTTATACCGATATCAGTATTAGGTGAGGAAGTATCAACAAAGTTATAATGAGCATTAAAATCACCTAGAAGAACAACAGCCGAATACTTTTGAGTAGATATTTTGTCAAAACAACATTGTAAGGAATCAAAGAAATTCCTTACTTCTTCAGCAGACTGATTTGGTGGTCGATAACAAACTCCACACAGAACTTTAAAGTTATTAACATTAAATTCAGCCCACAAAAGTTCTAAATTATTTAATTCAAGATCAGTGCATCTTATTCCCGATAGATGATCAGCAAAATACAAGGCAACCCCACCACCGCGTTTCACATCACGATCTTTTCTCAAAGGAGAACAATAACCTGAAATAAGGATCGAGTCATTAGGAATGTTTACGTTTAGCCAAGTCTCTGAAAATGCAAATATATCAAACATATGAAGACAGGCTAAAACGGAAATTTCACTTAATTTATCTGCCCTGTTGATACTTCTTGCATTTAAGTGAGCAATCGACATACTAAGTTGTCTGGGACCGGGATTTGGGTGGACAGATCCAGATAATAAAATTAACTTACACAAGCTAACAAGTAAAGTAAGTAAAACGACTATGGTTGGAATTACAGAAAGAAAGCATACTACTTTAAATGAGATGTGTAAGTGACAATTAAACACCAATTGCTGCTCTGTAAGCCACTAAGCTAACCCCCATTAAACTTAAGAAGAAAAGAAATATAAAGCTTACCTTCCGCTGCACGACGAGGTATCAAGGGAACTAACTGTGATGAATTTACACAAGAACTGTTAACTCTAGGGCCACTTAGTAATATGGTAAACATAAAGTACAAAATAAATTACACAAGAACTGTTAACTACTAGGGCCACTTAGTGATATGGTAACCATAAAGTACAAAATAAATTCAAAATTACATGTAATACTAAAGACGTAAGAAGTCAGTGTTTGAAGGGATATTTAGGAGTCACGATGGGATGGCGAGGTCTGGGGGAGGAAAGGAAATCCATAGGTAATTAAATTATCTTTGCACTTGATCGTTTGCCGAAAATGTTGCCTTAGTTATGTAGAGGGGCAGAGAGTTCCATATTTTTGGTCCTTGATGAAGAATAGTAAATTGTTTGATATTAGTACATGTACGACAAGAGTGTGATCGGTAATTACCGTAAACACCCGTAGATAAGCTGCACCTTTTCACCCAAAATTTTCATTCAAAATCGGGGGTGCGGCTTATCTACGGGAACACCTAGAAAGGAGACCCAACATTAACATATATTTACATATCATGAACCTGTATGAAGCTTTTATTATGCGACGGTGCGTATATTACAATCAGGTTCAAATCGCATCCGATCGTGTAATATAGCAATTTAAGCATAATCATTTAAAAAAAAACACGCAGTTTGAAAGAATTAAAGCAAAAACTCTTCTAAGACCCACCTTAGACCTAATATATTAGAATTTTGTAAATATTTAAACGTGATTAAGCTTATTTACCTTCCAAAACACGCTGATTCGCAGCGCTTGTCAAAGTAGGCATCTAAAACAACCTACATGTACCCTGGGTTCCAGAGGTTAAATGTTTTGCCTTTTGTTGGTAAATAGCGTTGGCAAGCGCAAATTAAAAGGCGCGAGAATCGTCGAGTGCGCGGACGGCAAAATTTAACCTCTGGGCCAGGTCTGTTTGAGCTTAATTTATTCATCCAAAATATGGAGACCGATAGCCATTGGCTAACGCTCACAACACCCTGTAATTGGATAATACCCATCACGTGTCCAAAACCGCCCACGTTGAGCGCACGCTCTATGTTCGAAATGGCGTGCAGTGATGATTGCGTCACTAACTAAAATTGAAAACTTTTCACCCGAAACTTCCCCTTTCTCTGCAGTTTTCTTTACCAACTATGTGCAAGAATTACATATGTACAAAGCTAGGTTACATTTAACGTCAGAATCTTTGGTTTCGAGACTCTGTGAAGAGGTAGTGTAATTTGAATTGGTGTTTCAACTTTTTTCACTGGTCTTTCAATTTTCAAATATAACTTGCGCTGCTCTTAGCCAATCAAAATCTAGACCTTTTTTGCTGACGCATTATTCTGCATGAAAACGAGATTCAAACAGACCTGGCCCAGAGGTTGAATTTGTTTCGCCTTCTGCGCGGCTCGCCGAATTTACCAACAAAAGGCAAAACATTTAACCTCTGGAACCCAGGATACTAAACAACCAGGCATTCTTCGCAATTTTACATGTGGAAGATTGGCACTAGTTAATGAAAATCCAAGATGGCAGTCCTCAGACCTACTCGTGCAAGTATAGTTTCACCAGAAAACCTTTCTTGCTCTAGCGATTAAAGGAAAGCGGTTCCTTGGAATTGTTGTTAGTTAATGGGAGAATAAAAGCGGAAGAATTATGGAGTGATTTAAAGACTGCAGGTTAAAATATACACAAGAAATGACAAGTCAAGTTGAACCATATTAGATCGAATTAAAGTTGCGATTATGTATTTATGACTATCTGATAATTTTTTGCTTCAAGTACGAGCGTTTATGAACTCCAACAAAAGATTATTCTTTTTTTTGGAAGAAGTTTGGCATCAAGTACAAGCGTTTATGAACTCGGACAAAAGATTTTATAATTATTTTTTGTATTTTTCCAAAAAAGTTTTTTTTCTAAATTCAAGCTTCAAAACTTGGGGTGTGGCTTAAGCTACGGGTGCAGCTTATAGACGGGTGTTTACGGTAGTTGCAATTCTGGTACTATAACTGTGTATCTGATCATTTCTAGGAAATATGTTTGAGAATAGAGGGGGAAGTAGTTAATTATGCTAAGAGAACATAAATTTAGCATTGTTGAAACTGTTCAAGGTAAAAATGTCTAGTATTTTTAAGCTGTTGAAAATTGGTGCAGTATGGGCACGATAATCGGCAGAGGCTAGAATTCGTACAGCACCCTTTTGAAGAAGAAATACTCTGTTTAAGTTTGAGGGATATGTGTTTGACCAGACAATATTACAGTAGGAGAGGTATGGGTAAACTAATGTATACTGTTGTTGTGTTACAGCACCATGTTTATGTTTGGTGGATTCCATGGAACCATGATGAACAACATACTTACTTATACCACAGGTAAGTCATGAACAACATACTTACTTATACCACAGGTAAGTCATGGACAACATACTTACTTATACCACAGGTAAGTCACAAACAACATATACTTATACCACAGGTAAGTCATGAACAACATACTTATACCACAGATAAGTCACAAAAAACATATACTTATACCACAGGTAAGTTATGAACAACATAATAATATTAATTATTATAGGTTTTTATGGTGCATTTAAAAAACTCAATGCGCTTACATGGAGTATGAGAAAGACTATTAAAAAGTAGAAAATAGTAAAAATAGCTATAACTATAGTAAAAAATAACTCTAACTATATTGTAAAAAAAAATACATGTAGATATATATATAACAGAAATATATACATATAACATAATATAAATACTTCTCTACTGTCACTGAGTCATATAGACTCTTGAAAAGAAAGGTTTTTAGAGCAGATTTAAAGGCTGATATAGTAGTGGAGGACTTAATGTGATCTGGTAGTGAGTTCCATAGTTTCGGTGCAGAGTAGGAGAAGGCACGTTCGCCATAAGTGACAGTTCTGACAGGTGAAAATGGCGGATGAAGGAGTGAACGACTTGAAGAACGAAGAGAACGGGAAGGACGATGATCTTCAACCAGAGTAGATAGATAGCTTGGAGACAGACGGTGTAGTGTCTTATATGTTAAAAGTAGACTCTTGAACTCTATGCGTGCGTCAACTGGTAACCAATGAAGATCCATAAGTGCAGGTGTAATATGCTCAGACCGTTTTGTTCCAGTGATCAAACGTGCGGCAGTATTCTTTGTCTTTCTCGTATTTTGGCAACCCATATAAGAGACTGTTACAGTAGTCCAAGCGCGATATAACAAAAGCATTCACTAATCGCTTGAGACCATCATATGGAAGATATTTGCGAATGCGCCCAATAGATCTAATAGCAAGAGTGGGCTTTTTTGCATGTTTCATTGATGTGTTTAGTAAAGGTTAGGTTTTTGTCCAATATTACTCCCATACTTACTTATACCACAGATAAGTCAAAAACAACATACTTACAGGTAAGTCAGTTATACATGTACCACAGGTAAGAAAATTACAAAGCAACTGTTACATTGACATCGCAGTCAAAGGCCTTCTTGTGTATGTGAGTGATCATAACAGCTATGGATTACCTACAGTACGGCCTAGAACTAACCTCCAATACATTCGCGTTCGGTGAAAAAGTATACACAGTAAATGCACTCAATGTTTGCTGCATTCACTGGGTTCGCCCAGCGAACACACACCAAATACAAGGCACTTAAATGTACACACGAACTTGGAGTAAAAAAAACCCAGAGAATACACTCTACATGTGAGGCCAAAGTGAACGCAGCAAACATTGAAGCGAATGCCTGCATAGTCAAAGACACAACTCAAACTTGCCTAAAACACAGACTAAATGGTCTGGAATATTTTCTAGGAGTTTTAAAGCATTTTCCTCTAGCTCAAAATGTTTAGAGAACTTGTTACTTTAACGAAACATTGCTGATTGCTGTAATTTCTGGAGTTTGCTCTTGGGAAAATCAACACATAAATGTTTGTAACCCCGCATTAACATAAATGTGACCACACACGGGAAAACGTACACTAACGCTTTTCCGTTAAACGGGCAAATTTAAACGGTTAGTAAACGCTTTTTTGGGTCGTTTAACGCTTTTTCAGATCGTTTAAACGCTTTTTCAGATCGTTTAAACGCCTTTTCAGATTGTGTAAACGCTTTTTCAGATTGTGTAAACGCTTTTTCAGATCGTTTAAACGAATTTTCAGACCGTTTAAACGGGCAGCTTCGGAAAGCAAACGGTTTACCAAACGTTTAAATGGACTGGGTTGAAGAGCAAGCGTTTCTAAAAACGTTTAAACGATCTTGGAATGTGATCAAACGGTTTTCAGTGATAGCCTAAACGATTGAACTGCTTGCGGAAAGCAACTCGCGAGTAGAGCGTGTCACTGGATGAATTTCTATACAGGGGCAAGACATTTCACTCAAAGGCGTGATATTAGAGTGGAAACTGAAAAAAAAAGTGCTAACTCCTTGCAGTTTGTCACTTTCAACTTTGCGAATAACTGCAAGGGAAACAATACTTCAAATGCCCTGACAGGTTTCAGACAACTTCAATAAAATGATTGTACACTTACATCCAATCAGAATATGAACTACTCTCACGGTCATGATTTAGGAACAAAGATTTTAGATTTAGATTTTATGAAAGTAAACTATACAAAGCGAATGCACTAACATAATAGTAGGTACTCTCTCTACCGCTGTCAGTTTCCCTGCTCTTCGACTGATGCAACGGGGAAAGTAATAGCAAGCCGTTAAACTCGCCTGAAAACTTGACTAAATTGCCATTTGCAGGCCTATAATCCTCTCCTTCTCACGATGTCTTCTTTGCAATCTTGCGGCACCGAATGATTTTGAATGCAAACTTTCCTGATCCAAGTGGTTTGTTTTGGAAATGAGTTCCAGTGTTCCGACTTACTGGTAATAACATATTAATCAGAAATATTGTGCTACATAAATTATACTCGCGCAAATGATTCGGCGCGGCGGATCCCTTGTTTTTCTGCAAGAACACTGATTATTCTAATTCAGAGCGTTGTAATCCACGTGCAATCAGTCAGGCGTGAACGTGTCAGTGTGATTTTTTACAGAACATCAACAGAGTTTTGAAGCAACGTTTGTCCTATAATAATAATAATAATGTACTTTTATTGACCATACAATTTGGCTCATACATTAGCCAAAGCCAGAGGCTTATGTGGCTTTTAGGTCAGTTTCAGGTCAAGTAGAGAAAAAATTACAGGTCAATTACAGTCAAGGAGAAAGGAAATTAACATATTTGTATATTAACATATTTGTATACTCCTTTATTGTGACAAGTAGTAATCCTTCAATAATCGTTTGTAGTTGAATTTTTTTAATGAATTACGAATTGGTAAGGGTATTGCATTCCAGATTATTGGGCCTTGTGATCTAAGAGAAAATGAGTATTTATGGAACGTGATGTGAAGATTATATCTTTGCCGAGTATGATAATGATGGGTTTCAGCATTGAAATTGAAAAGTGAAGCAATAGGTTGAGGTAAAGAACTTTTTGTATGTAGAAATATAAAACAGCTGATTTGATATTTGAAGATGTCGTAAATGTTCAAGATGTTTAGTTGCTTAAATAGTGGAAGAGAATGTGCTAGTAAGGGGGAGAAAGTTATGATACGAACAACTTTCTTTTGGCATAGTAGAATAGGGTTTAGATGAGATTTAAAGGTTGATGCCCATATAATAGCACAGTATTGCAAATAAGGTAAGATAAGAGAGTTATATAGTAAATGGAGGGTGGATTTCCCAAAAAAATGTCTAGATTTCAGTAAAATACCTATTGTTCTGGAAATTTTAGTGGTAATAACCTGAATATGGGGTGTCCATAACAAATTTTGGTGGATAATTATACCTAAAAATTTGGATTGAATAACTCTGTCAATGCTATGTCCATCAAGGGTAACAGCAACATTATCAAGATTAGGTTTCTTACGGCTAGGATGGAATAAAATAAACTTTGTCTTATCTGGATGAAGGGTAAGTTTATTAGCATTGCACCACTTAAGGACGCCCTTGAGCTCAGTATTGACAGTGTTAAAAATGGTATGGATATCCTTGCCACTATAAAATATGTTGGTATCGTCAGCAAAGAGAACAAAAGATAAGAGAGGTGAGGAGTTACATATATCATTAACATATATGAGAAAAATAAGAGGACCAAGGATGGAACCTTGTGGGACACCGCATTTAATAGGTTTAAAACTTGAACATATATTATTGACTTGAACGCACTGAAGTCTGTTATCAAGGTAACTTTTAAGCCAAGACTGGGCAATTCCACGGAAACCGTAGAAAGATAGTTTATCCAATAATATGGCATGATCTACAGTATCGAATGCTTTTTTGAAATCGATAAATAGTCCAAAAGTATAGTTATTGTTATCAAAAGCTTGTGTAATATTATCAACCAGGTTTAGGACAGCCATAAATGTGGAATGATTTTTACGGAAACCGTATTGATTATTAATTAAGATACTATGTTTATTGATGAAGTCAAGGAACCTACTATAGAGAATTTTTTCTAAAATTTTGGAGAAAAAGGGCAATATAGAAATTGGTCTGTAATTAGAGAATTTATGGCAGTCATACTCTTACCAGAAAACTTCTACTGGGAAAGTGCAATTCCTTTTGAATTAAAAGACCTTTAATGCATACAGTATTGTGCAAAAGTCATGCAAACGTTTTCGACGAATTTCGCTCTTTGTTCCTACGAATGTGGCAACTTTTCGTTCGAAATTTCGACGAAGAATCGATCAGATACGCGAAAATTTTAATGCCAAGGCGGAATATCGCCAACATGCGAACGACATTTCGACGATATTTCGTTTATTGTCAAACGAAAATTCGGACCAGGTTATCGAAATATCGTGATCCGAAATATCGGCGTACGTGTCAATTGCACAGTTTTGTATTTTAACCTTTCTTTCACCAGGATTAACGCGTGACAAATTCGAATTCATGACAAACAGTTTTACAAGCGTACAGTAAGATGGTTTTGGTAAATACCCTGCGTGCCAGAGGCGTCAAAAAGTCAAGATTCTTATATAATAAAAGTCTCCGTCAATCGTGAACTGTCAGCCAGACGCGTGTCTCATTTCTGACACAAATACCGCGGGGGCGTAATTAATTTCCATTTACGCGAACTGACTGATCTGATCCGAAGCATTAAAGCTCTTTTAATTCAAAAGGAATTGCACTTTCCCAGTAGAAGTTTTCTGGTAAGAGTATAGAAGTTTTTGCACGTCTTTCAATATGACAAACGTTGACCGCTGACCACTGACCAACATGGCGGCCATTTATATCGCTAACGACGATTGAGCACTTTTTTCTTAATAACTATGGCTCTTACTGTGGAAACGTTTAAAACTATGTGGGAATCGGAACTACTACCTAGTATACGAAAAGAGATCGGACTCGAAATGTCTCAGATAAAAGATAACATGAAAATTTTGACAGATCGATGCAGCCAAATTGAGAAATTTCAAACTTTTCTATCGGATAAGTACGACAATATCGTCGATGTCCTGCAAACTTCAAAAAAACAGTTATCAGCGCTGGAGAAGAAGGTTGTGAAACAAGGGGATCTACTTTCTGCTGCAGAGGACACTGCATATAAGACGAATTGTGCAATCGATGAGATTCAACAATACCAAAGACGAGATTGCCTTGAAATAACAGGAATCCCAGTTCTACCGGTGGATAAACCAAGAAATATAATCATTGAGTTAGGCTCTCTCTTGGGTGTTGACATCAATGAAGAGCATATCTCAACTGCCCATAGGCTCCCTGATACGAAAAAGATCAAGGATAGGATCATAGTCAAATTTGTGCATCGCGACAAACGCGAAGAGTTATACAAAAGGAGAAGTAGCTTAGCCGATAAGACTACGAGACACCTACCATCGATAGAGAGTGAAATAGGCAAGAGTATAACGAAGAGTAACAAGATTCATATCAACGAGTCTTTGACAAGCTACAGGAAACAGCTATTCGGAAGAATACATACCTTTAGACGGGAAAATCACTTCAAGTTCTTATGGACTGTCAATGGTAAAATTCTACTGAGGGAAACGGAAACATCCAAAGGATTCGGATCGCGGATTCACAACTCAGGAAGATTTCGATGACTTCATGGAGTCTCAAGCACAACCCCCAACGCTGAGGAGGTGAATAGTTGACTGATATAAGATCAATTACTTACGCTTAAACTCTCTCCTGTGTTTACTGACGTTAAAGTAAGTGAATATTGTAGTATCTTACCATTTTATGGCCTAAATGACCGTGAGTTCAGTTTCGTAATTGGCTCTTGGTCGTGTGTATTTAATCAACTAGATACCGACTTGTATAATATAGTACCTAATCCTGATAAATTCGATGAGACCGACCCGGACTTAATGCTTACTACCCCTGTATCCGAGTATTATTCAATTACCAAGATAAATAATGTTTTAAAAACATCAGGACCAAAATCGTTTTCATTAATTCATTGCAATGTTAGAAGTTTACAAAATAATTTAACCTTACTTGAGGATATGCTTTACTCACTTGACAAAAGGCCTGAAATCTTAGCAATCACGGAAACAAGGCTAAATGAAAATTCAATAGTTAATGTAGAACTCCCAAATTATATATTTTATCACACTGACTCATCGACCTTGGCAGGAGGGGCAGCTATTTATATTAATAATAAATTAAAATCAATACATAGACCTGACATCAAATTCAATATGCAGTTAGTTGAGTCTTGTTGGATTGAAATTAATCCTTGTAATGGAAAGGCTCACATAATGATTGGGTGCATCTATAGACACCCAAATGCGTGTATAGAAGATTTTACTGTTCAACTTGAAGAAATAATGAAAAAGCTTAATCAAGATAAATATCAAGTTTATATTCTGGGTGACATGAATATTGATTTTTTTAAATACAATACCCATTCACAAACTGAAGATTATTTAGATATGCTCTACTCTAATAATTTTTTGCCAATAATTACAAAGCCAACAAGACTAACTAGCCATACTGCAACCTTGATAGATCACATATATACAAATGCATCTACCCCACTTATTTCTGGAATTGCTACCATAGATATTTCGGATCACTTACCTACGTTCTGCATTGCTGATATAGCAATAAAAAGAAAAAACAATAAAATATTTCGAAGGAACTATAGCAATTTTAACCAACATTCATACCTATATGACATCAGTACAATTGACTGGAATGCTATCAACAATGAATGCAGAAATTTAAATGAAATAACAACTAATACAATTAAAGCAATTAATAAAATAATAGATAAACATGCACCTAATAAATTGGTATCCCTAAGCAAAAGAAAACAACTAACAAAACCCTGGATAACTAATGGCATCTTAAAATCAATCAAAACTAAACAAAATATGTATAAAACACATTTTCTCTCTAATAATCCAAATAAAATAGATCAATTTAAGAAGTATGCAAATAAACTCAACCAGCTTAAAACCCACAATAAGAAGGCATACTATTGTAAACATTTTGAATTTTGCAAAAACAATCTAAAAGCTACATGGAAATTGATTGGTACATTAATAAAACGAAAAACAAAGGGACAGACCTGCCCATCAAGAATCGAAAGAAATAATCAAATATATACTAGTAAAGCAGATATTGCCGAACAATTTAACCAACACTTTATTAACGTAGGCCCTAACCTAGCAAGTGCTATTGGACACAACAATGAAGACCCCATTAAATACATAAACTCATCACCAACTTCTAGTTTCTTTATGTCTCCCGTTACAGAGACCGAAGTATGTAAGTTATTTGCAAACCTAAATGAAAATAAAGCCTCACTTGATATCCCAAATAGACTAATTAAAATTGCCTGTGAACCACTCTCAAAACCTTTTACACTTATCTACAATCAATCTATTGCAACTGGTATAGTGCCAGATGTCTTTAAAATATCCAGAGTCACCCCCATATACAAGAGTGGTGAAGTTACTGACACTGGCAATTATAGACCAATCTCAACATTGTCAGCATTTAGCAAAGTCTTTGAACGATTAATATACAACCAGCTTCAATCTTTTTTAGAGAAACATGATATTTTATATAAATATCAATTTGGCTTTAGGAAAGGATTTTCCACCGAACAAGCTATTTTAGATATTACTGAAAACTTAAACCTTGCAATTGACAAAAAACAAATTACTTGTGGTCTCTTTCTTGACTTCTCCAAGGCATTCGACACCGTTAACCACAAAATTTTACTTTCCAAATTATATGCCTATGGAATTCGTGGAATCCCACTTAAATGGTTTGAAAACTATCTAAAAAATCGTAATCAATACGTAAAAATTGACGAAGTCGAATCAAGTATGGAAACAGTCATTTGTGGGATACCCCAAGGATCAACATTAGGACCCCTATTATTCCTATTATATATCAATGATCTACCAAATTCTTCTGCTAAGCTTTCTTTCAGGATATTTGCTGACGATACTAATATCTTTTTTGCTAGTGATAATGTTAAAGAGCTTGAAACCGTAATGAATGATGAACTGAATTTAGTTTTAAATTATTGTGTTACTAATAAGTTGTCTATTAATTTTAAGAAGACTAATTATATGGTTATAACTTCGTCTAGGAAAAAAGTAAATATCAACATTAACAATATTGAACGTAAAAGCTATATAAAATATTTAGGTATTTACATTGATGAACATATAAAATGGGATACTCAGATTCAACATATCAATAATAAACTTGCCAAAAATATTGGAATCATCAATAAACTAAGATACTATCTTGATCTCCAATATGCTAAAACAATTATATTATACCCTTATATATCCATATTTGAACTATGGTTTATTGAGTTGGGGTTCTACCTATAAAACAAGATTAACCAAAATATACACCAAACAAAATAAATGTATACGAAATATATTCTTTGCTCATAGTAGGGAAAACGCTAGCCCCTATTTATAGCCTTCTTGAAATTCTAAAATTTGAAAATATCCATAAATATAAAATGTCACTTTTTACACACAAAATTCAAAATAATAAAAATAGTATTCCAGCCGTATTCTCTGATATCCTTACACCAATATTCGAAATTCATTCCTACAATACCAGATATGCTGCCAATTTTTTTTTCTACAAACACAAAGTGAGAACAAATTATGGGATTCATACATTTCGGTCCTCTGCACCCAAACTCTGGGAATCTATACCAACAGAACTTAAAGACCTTCCATACCATGCTTTCAAACAAAAATACAAAAAGTTTCTTTTGAATGACCAAATCTAATTGTAAACAAATAAAACACCTTACATATTTGCATATGTATTTAATGAATTTTAATGAATGTATAGCTATAATACCATTATAATTATACTTGTTTACTTACAATATCTATATATACTAGTTACTCATCTTATTGATTATTATCTAGTAGTCATAATCAATTTTAATGGCTCCAGTTCTTTCCTTTTATCCTTCTCTCTTTTTTTTCCCTTCTTTCACATAATACGTGTCTCAATCGTCCTTACTAGTAACATAGGCGGTGACCAACTCGAAAGCATTTCTGCTACTTTGGTCTCTGCACACCTATTTTTGTATATTTCTTATTATGTTATATGTCTTTTTTAATATCTGTAATTAATTATTTGTACCTATTATATATCATGTAAACAGTGTGAAAATAAAAAAACTTGAACTTGAAAAAAAAGCTTCAAAACTCTGTTGATGTTCAGTAAAATATCAGACTGACACGTTCACGCCTGACTGATTGCACGTGGAAATTCAGAAGAGTTGAGATGATATTTTAATACGCAAACATTTACAATGATTTCTGCCGAAACCTTTTAATATTAGTAACAAGACAAGGATCTGCCTTAAATGTGAAACTACACTGAAGCAAAAGTTTATTTGGTGTTATGCTTTGCGCTCAACGAGTGAGTCAAGCTTTAAAGCGGGCCACGCACAGCCGGTTTGGGAACTAATTATAAGCGAGCAGCCGTTTTGTTTATTTTACGGCTCACGATATTTCGATAACTGCATGGTCCGAATTTACTTGAAAACTTTATGCAACGACTTTTACAAAGATCTGAAACGCTGAAGGATCTGAATATTATTGTGGATATACGGATAACGTTTACAACATTGAACACTTCCGAAGTTGGGACGTGCGCGCGATTTATAGTAACGCATTCCTTTCGTTTATTACCCTTCCGGCCTTCGCTTCAAACCGGGTTCAATACGGTGGCCGAGAGCGGACATCAAAAGTCGAATTACAATAATTCGAAAGTCGAATTGCAGGAAGGCTCGAATTCAAACTGAGTTTCGCTTTTGCCATTTTTCGCTTCAGCCACTTTGCCTTTATCGACTTTCGCTTTTGCCATTTTCGCTAGTTTGCCTTTACTCACTTTGTCTTTACTCACTTTGTCTTTACTCACTTTGTCTTTACTCACTTTGTCTTTACCCACTTTGTCTTTACTCACTTTGTCTTTACTCACTTTGTCTTTACTCACTTTGTCTTTACCCACTTTGTCTTTACTCACTTTGTCTTTACTCACTTTGTCTTTACTCACTTTCTCTTTACTCACTTTCTCTTTACTCACTTTGTCTTTATCGACTTTCGCTTTTTGCGAGTTTTGCTTTTCGACCGAGAAGTTCCAGGCGTCACTCGAGGCCAAGTGAGAACTAGATCTCGAGCCATCCAAGAGCAAGACCAAAGTTACATGTAGTTCATGTTATGAACGCGCGCAGCGACTGATTTTTGTGTGTTATTTGACAATGCCACGAATACGGGACCCTGAAGGTAAGATGTTATTGTTTGACGCATGTTTTTATGTACCTAGAATGCTGTTTGGATTCACCACTTGCCACTAAAATAATAAAACGGTCCGTCTAGTCCTTAAGCCAAAGTTTAGGATCGACAAAGTAGAACCTCTAGCTGGCACCCAGGGTAGTCTAGTCCCGGCCGCCATCATAATATTTGTCGCCGCCATGTCCATGACGCACGTCAGTACTGCCACTTCGAAGCTTTAGTTTTAGCTTTAAGCTTATATATAGAGCTCTATTACAGCCAAGGATTATAACATTTTTATTAGCCTTTTTATTTTAAAATTTGATGTGTTTTTTTCAGAATTGGCAGAAGTGAAATACTTCGTTGAACGTTTGATCCACCTGAACAAAAGCCCAACAATAATTTTAAAACACCCTGCAAAGGTTTTCAATATTACTTGGTGGTAAGTAAACTGTGTCTTGCTGTTTTATGCAAAGCTACTTATAGTTAGATATTAGTTACAAGGGTGGTGTGAGTAAAAATAATTGTGTGGGGATTGGGGGGTAATTAGAGAACCCTTATAGCCAAGAGGAAATAATTACCATAGTTTATTGTAAATAGCATCACAATTCTCTCTTATTACTTGATATGAGCTGACTATAAAGATGTACAGTGACAGACTCACTCCAAAAGAAGTAACATTATGTCATCGCCACCATGTTGGTGGACATCAAAAAGATTCCTCATTAGCTTCTCCTGTAGTTCCACCAACATGGCCACCATGTTTTCACACCAACTTAAAGGAGGGTCTGAATGGGGGGGTCTACATGTTAGTTGTCAGATAAACGTTTGCCCATTTGTCAATTAATAGCCCTAGTTAATCATTACTAGAGAAAATTTACAATGTTTGGCCGACAAAAAACAAATTTGTCAGTTCTCAGTAAAAAAAAACACCTTTATTTGTCAGTTATTTTTAAGGCCATTTATCAGTAGTCATTTAACCCCATTCAGACCCTCAACTAGCTGAGTCTTATCTTTTATGCTATTTTTATACTTAATATTAAGAGTCAGCTAGTATAGTTCATAAGAAATGTTATCTCATAACATATTGTTAATAACTATTAAGGAGAACTAGTGTTAACTTTATTCTTCTCTTCTTAAAGATACCGTATTTTATCACGTATAAGCCGCACCACCGGTATGTGTTGTGGAGAGAAGAAGAGAAGAATAAAGTTAACACTAGTTCTCCTTAATAGTTATTAACAATATATTATGAGATAACATTTCTTATGAACTATACTAGCTGACTCTTAATATTAAGTATAAAAATAGCATAAAAGATAAGACTCAGCTAGTTGAGGGTCTGAATGGGGTTAAATGACTACTCACAAACGGCCTTAAAAATAACTGACAAATGACAATATTTTTTTTACTGACAAATTTGGTTTTTGTGGGTCAAACATTGTAAATTTTCTCTAGTAATGATTAACTAGGGCTATTAACTGACAAATGGGCAAACGTTTATCTGACAACTAACATGTAGACCCCCATTCAGACCCTCCTAGTTGGTGTGAAAACATGGTGGCCATGTTGGTGGAACTACAGGAGAAGCTAATGACGAATCTTATTTGATGTCCACCAACATGGTGGCAATGACATAATGTTACTTCTTTTGGAGTGAGTCTGTCACTGTATATCTTTATAGTCTCTACCATAAGCTCATATCAAGTAATAAGAGAGAATTGTGATGCTATTTACAATAAACTATGGTAATTATTTCCTCTTGGCTATAAGGGTTCTCTAATTATCCCCCCCCCCCCCAAATCCCCACCCAATTATTTTTACTCACACCACCCTTGTAACTAATATCTAACTGGTAGCTTTGCATAAAACAGCAAGACACAGTTTACTTACCACCAAGTAATATTGAAAACCTTTGCAGGGTGTTTTAAAATTATTGTTGGGCTTTTGTTCAGGTGGATCAAACGTTCAACGAAGTATTTCACTTCTGCCAATTCTGGAAAAAAAAAAATCAAATTTTAAAATAAAAAGGCTAATAAAAATGCTATAATCCTTGGCTGTAATAGAGCTCTATATAAGCTTAAAGCTAAAACTAAAGCTTCGAAGTGGCAGTACTGACGTGCGTCATGGACATGGCGGCGACAAATATAATGATGGCGGCCGGGACTAGACTACCCTGGGTGCCAGCTAGAGGTTCTACTTTGTCGATCCTAAACCTAGACGGACCGTTTTATTATTTTAGTGGCAAGTGGTGAATCCAAACAGCATTCTAGGTACATAAGAACATGCGTCAAACAATAACATCTTACCTTCAGGGTCCCGTATTCGTGGCATTGTCAAATAACACACAAAAATCAGTCGCTGCGCGCGTTCATAACATGAACTACATGTAACTTTGGTCTTGCTCTTGGATGGCTCGAGATCTAGTTCTCACTTGGCCTCGAGTGACGCCTGGAACTTCTCGGTCGAAAAGCAAAACTCGCAAAAAGCGAAAGTCGATAAAGACAAAGTGAGTAAAGAGAAAGTGAGTAAAGACAAAGTGAGTAAAGACAAAGTGAGTAAAGACAAAGTGAGTAAAGACAAAGTGAGTAAAGACAAAGTGAGTAAAGACAAAGTGAGTAAAGACAAAGTGAGTAAAGACAAAGTGAGTAAAGACAAAGTGGGTAAAGACAAAGTGAGTAAAGACAAAGTGAGTAAAGGCAAACTAGCGAAAATGGCAAAAGCGAAAGTCGATAAAGGCAAAGTGGCTGAAGCGAAAAATGGCAAAAGCGAAACTCAGATTGAATTCGAGCCTTCCTGCAATTCGACTTTCGAATTATTGTAATTCGACTTTTGATGTCCGCTCTCGGCCACCGTCGGATTTCTATTCTTAGCGGAGCCATTCTTAGCCTGATTATACTGACTGAACTGAAGTAAACTCTACAGTTATCCTCCTGTACCGTTCGAAAGTGAGCCGTAAAGTTCAGTTAGTCAAAGTCCGAATAAAGTTTACACTCAGGTTGGTCGAATTGACCGAGTGAGCCGGAAAAGGTAACTTGATCTTTGACGGGCAAGGATCGAAATTTCGAAGGATCGAAATTTCGAAGAAGCGAAGTTTCGTGCGAATATTCGCAGAGTATCGTCGAAATACGTTTGCATGACTTTTGCACAATACTGTACAGTAACTCAATGTGAGGGCGAACGTTTGTTTACTGGCTCGTGTGTGTCCATGGCAGAGGACTCGCCCGCGGTAAGAAATACGCAATATCGATCTGTCAAAACAAAAGGAAAATAAGTTCTCATGGTGAATTACGAAGCGCGGCATGTAAGATAGTTTGGTTGTTCGATTAAACGGTTTGCCAAGGCAATTAAACGGCCAAACACGGACTATTGAACAATCTGACAAATCGTTTAAACGGTTTCTGTTTTGAAGCAAACGATTTGCGAAAACGTTTAAACGGGCAGGCTGAAAAAGCAAACGATTTTTCAAATCGTTTAAACGAAATTCTAAACCGTTTAAACGAATTTGGAAAACGTTTAAACGGTTTTCAAAACCATTTAAACGATTTTCGAAAACGTTTAAACGGTTTTTGAAAACGTTTAATCGATTTTCGAAAACGTTTAAACGACTTTTTTACCCGTTTAAACGGATAACAAACGGTTAAGAGCACTAAACGGATAACCGTTAGTGTACGTTTTCCCGTGTGTGGTCACAAATATGAAAACAAAGACTTATCTTTGCAAACATTTGCCTCTTCAACATTCAATGTCTTCAACATTTTTCCCTTCCCATCTATTCTTTGACACCTTGAAGCACCTCTTGGACAATTTAAAGCGGGTTTATCAAACATCTCTACACAAAAACTGAAATACAGTGTATGACAAGTGAGCAAGTCTTCGAATGTTAGTTTTGGCCTTGCTTTCATACTGTGATTGCGACTTTCGTTTACAGGTTGGCTTTCTTCAAAGGATGTTTTCGTTTTTTAAGTTCATTTCTTTGCTTCCAGGCCACTGCTGCACGATGAAGAAATTTCAATACGTTGAGCTCAGTTACTTTGAACGGTGAAAATTATATTTTCAAACTGTTCTCAAGCTGCAAACATTAGGTTTTGGCCTCGCTTTCACGTCGTGATTATGACTTCATTCCCATGTTGGCTTTCTTCAGAGGATGTTTTCTTTTAATTTCTTTGTTTCACAATGAAGAAAATTCGATAAGTTGAGCTTAGACTGTGCTATGAACAGTGAAAATAATATAGGTAAACTATTCTCAAGCGGGAAAATGACATGTGAGATGTTCAGCTTGTTTACTTTCGATCATCGCCACACTCGGTTAACTGTTTATTCAGTGACTGAATCTAATCTCCATTAAAGAGTCAGATTTTGGAATTATCTGATGGTTTTTACAGAAGTTGGTTCTGGAAAATTGTATGCCTCCGTGTATGCCTTTGAACTTTTTTAATTTATTTTTTAAATTTAATTTTTAATTTATTAAGTTTACTCTGTTATTAACAAATACTATAATACTACAAGTTTATAATATGGGCAGGAAAAAGGAAAGGAAAAAGGAAAGGAAAAAAAACGGAGAGGGGAATATCCAAAAGCACCCAAGGCACCATTCGAGGGATATTCCCCAGCTAAGACTAAGTATAATATAATATTACTATTTACAATCCATAAATAACTTTACAAATTATATTGTGGAGTAGGGCTATTAAAAAAAGGTAAAACTATTGCAAAATCTCTTTATTTAAAAATGACATAACCTTATGTTTAAAGCTTGATAAGCTTATGGCCTCTCTTATATTATGTGGTAAACAATTCCATTCATCAATTATTCGTACAAAAAAAATATAATTAAAAACATTTGTTCTACTATAAACATGATTCAGGTCAAGCGAGTCATTACTTCTTAGGTTGTAATTTACCTTTCAATCTTTGCAGAAAGATAGCTTATTGTCAATGTCAATATTATAATGTCCATTAATTAAATTACATAAAAATACCACGTCCCTTGTGAATCTCCTATCAGCTAAGCTCTGTAAGTTTAGCTTACTTAATCTAGTATTATAGTCATTGTTAAATTTAAGGATGAATTTGGTTGCTCTCCTCTGTACGGCTTCTAATCTGTTAATATTTCGTTGTGTGAATGGGTTCCATGTTTCACATGAATACTCCATTAAGGGCCTAATAAGACTACAATATAGAGTTCTTAAAGTAGTGATGTCCTTTAGTTTCTTACAGGTTCTCTTCACTAGACCAAGCACTTTATTGGCCTTTGCTGTTATGGAATCTATATGATTGTGTATTCCATAATAGATCAGAGGTAGTAATTACCCCTAAATCCTTGTACTGTTGTACACTTTCTAAGGTTTGCCCATTTATATGATCATCACTAATGATAGGGTTATTTTTTCTAGTAGTTCTCATGATCTTACACTTCTTTGTATTGATTCTCATTCTGTTCTCATCACACCAAATAGAGATCTTATCCAGGTCTCTCTGAAATGCTAATTGATCATTTGGTGTGTTAATTATTTTATACATCTTACTATCGTCAGCATACAAAGCAATATTACTATCCTTACAGATTATCCTGGGTAGATCATTTATGTAAACAATGAAGAACAAAGGCCCTAATAAGGAACCTTGAGGAATTACAGAGGTGATTGATAACCAGTCAGAAACTTCACCATGTACGACCACTCTCTGTTGTCGATTGGTCAGATAGTCCTTACACCAATTTAGCAGGCTACCACGAATTCCATACATATGTAGCTTAGATAGAAGGATACTATGGTTCACCAGGTCAAACGCCTTAAAGAAATCGAGGAAGACTACATCAACTTGGCCTCTGTTATCAAGAATCTTAGTCCAGTCATAATGTACCAGAAGCAGCTGTGTTGTACAGGATATTCCCTTCAGAAATCCATGATGAGAGCTGTGTATAAACAGTACTGTATCACCTGCCCATACACTGCTTGGTACACTATTCTCTCCTGGCATTTACCAGGGATGGTCAAAAGTGAAATGCCTCTGTAATTCTCAGCTCATGGTTCCCGATCACCATCCTTGTGGACAGGAGTTACATTGGCATGTTTCCATAATTTAGGGACACAGCTCTGTTCGAAAGATAAATTATACAAAGTATTAAGTGGGATAGCTGTTTTTGTGCTGTCTCCTTCAACAGTCGTGCTGGAATATTATCCACTCTTTGTGGATATTATCCACACGTTGTTTGCTTCTGTGTTCCTTGCATTCACTGCTTTCACTTAGAGTTCGCTGGGTTCACTCAGAGTTCACTGGGTTCACTTAGAGTTCACTGGGTTCACTAGAGTTTACCGGGTTCACTTAGAGTTTACCGGGTTCACTTAGAGTTTGCTGGGTTCACTTAGAGTTTGCTGGGTTCACTTAGAGTTTGCTGGGTTCACTTAGAGTTCGCTGGGTTCACTTTGAGTTCACTGCATTTGCTGCATTCGTTCAAGCGATTGCAAGGCAAACTCTTGTGAGCGAACACAGCAAACATTTCACTAGAGGTTAGTTCTGGGCGGTACTGTACATATCTTGACTCTGCTCTCTTGAATGCTTAATAGGGAAAATAAGTCGTTTGAGTTATCAAGTAGTAAGTTACCTGTACCTAGATGCATGAGAGTGAGGCTGCATGACGCAGCTCATAGCGTTGTTTAAAGAATTATGTTTCAAGTTTCATTTTATTTTACACTGATTCAAGAATACAGGGATAAGAGACAATACAAGAGAAGATAGATAGGTAATAGTAAGTAACAAAAGAAAAAAGTAATTAGTGCGCAGTGACCAAAGTAGCCGTGAAGTTGGGCACTGCTTACATAATTATAGTATACATGTACTAGCTAGGGTGGTGCAGTGGTTAAGCGCTTCGCCTCTCACCTCTGTGGCCCAGGTTTGAATCCCGGACGCGGCGCCATATGTGAGTTGAGTTTGTTGGTATCTCGCCCTTGCTCCGAGGGTTTTTCTCCGGGTTCTCCAGTTTTCCTCCCTCCTCAAAAACTAACCTAAATTCCAATTCGACCATGGAGTTCGTCGGAATACTTAAACATAAGCCTCTGGCTTGGGAGACCCGGTAACGGCTTCCTGTATCTTCGACGTAAAATAAACCATTTATTTATTTATTATTATTAAGTACATAAATAGAAGAAATCATGGCGGTCAGTAGGAGGATTGATATATAAATAACTAATCATGTTTGGAAATTGAATTTGTACTGGTGTTAATATTACATTTACAAGGGAAGGGAACTGAGAATTGATTGAGAAAATACATAAAGCGGAAAAAGCGGAAAAAGGGGACGAATAAATAGATGCAATAAATTATTTAATAGATAGAATATCTTTGGATTTTTTAACTATGATTGACTTTCCAGAAAAAAATAGGTAGTAGTAGGTATAGGTATAGTTTCCCAAAGTTTGGGTGCTGAAGATTGGAATGAGTGAATACCATAATTTGTTTGTACCTTAGGTCTATAGAAGTTTTGTCTAGCAGCATATCTAGTGTTATACGAATGTTTTTCAGAAACTGTTTGTTTTGTTTGGATTTTCATTAATTTTGTTTTGTATGTATTACCCCAGCTTAGAAGGCCATAGTTCAGGTAGGGATAGATAAGGGAGTAATACAGTTGTTTAAGTATATTGTGACTTACGTAATGTCTTAGCTTATTTAGAATTCCCAAATTTTTCGCAATTTTGTTTTTGACATGTTAAATCTGTGGATCCCATTTTAAATGTTCATCAAGGTATATGCCCAAATATTTAATGTGACATTTCTGCTGGATGTATCTATAGTGATATTTACTTTTTTCCTGGTTGAAGTTATTAACATATAATTAGTTTTCTTAAAGTTAACAGACAGTTTGTTGATAGCACAGTATTTAAGCACCAATTTAAATTCATCGTTCTTTAGGATTCTCACAAGTAAAAAATACATTTGTACCATCTGCCAATATTCAGAAGGACAGTTTAGGAGAGGAGTTTGTAGCATTTTGTTAGTGCACTACAGAAAACACCTACATAAGAAACAAAATCCTAAAACTCAACTTATATGCAACAAAAAGAAGTAACTTGAAGACTCCATATTTTCTGTGAAATCGCAACGATAAAGTTTCCATGAAAATTAATATAAGAATAAGGTAATCTAACACATGGCCTTCTGTCAGATTTAAGTTAAAAAGTATTCATTTATATAGCACAAATCCTAAACAGATATAGATACTCTTTCTCAAAATAACACAAGATTCTTTTACGTCCCCCTCGTATAGATTCGAAGAGGAAGGAGACAAGGCCAACGGCTTATGTGTCCCTGCCCAAGGACGCAGTGGGGATTCGAACCCGCCGCCTGCACTCTAGACCATGCTCTACGTACTGAGCTTACCAGTGAGGCAGTGAATAACGTCTTTAGCCAAGAAGACATTTTTCAAGATTTAGTTAAAGCAGTAGTCTTCTCCGTTGTGTTGGTCCAGCTCAGAATAAAACTAATGGCAACCATCTTCACCTCATACCAGAACCTTACCACTGAGCTTTATGTGATGAGGCAGAATCCCCACCACCATGGTCTGCAGGATTAGCTGTTTTTTTTCTAGGCATTCAAACTCAGCCGCCAAGTCATGCTGACCGGCTTTATTTATCTTAAACATGTTCAAAGCATAATCAAATCACAAATGACACATAATGATTGCTGATTCGAGCAAACGTCACTAACATATGTTTTAAAACTTGCATGCTCAAAGAAGTATAATGCAGTGTACGATTTGAAAGCTAAAACATTCGGAATTGTGTTTTTATACCGTTTGTGATACAACTTTGTCACGACTGCGATATTTGTTTATCTGAAGTAAAGCTTTTTGAAAGTAGGACGCTTTAGAAGCGGCTTCTCTCAAAAGATTGTCGCAGATTTCTCTACAGTCATGAGCAAGTCGCCAAGTTTATTTTGTGGATAATTTCACTCGTAGTGCACGTAAAAGCTCAATTAAAACACTCCCAAAAGGCTACAGTGAGCGACAAAATTACACGTGTGTAAATATAGCTATTTGATTGGCACTACTCGAGCATTTTCAAAAACCTTAAAGGGATACCCGAGTGAAAAACACATTTGGGCTCAAAAGCATCTTTCAGATGTACTTTGTTCAGAAAATGTATTAAAATTTGATATAACTTTTTCAGAGTTGAGAACGAGCCCCTCGAAGTTTTCCCCGCGAAGACCTGGGCGCCGCCATTTTGTTGACATTAGTTCCTGTGACGTTTTTTACGTCACTTCGTCCCACCGGAGTCTTGCTGCTAACTTGTAGCGACTTGTTTTCTTTGTAGAATTTTCACATGCTCGGAATTAGAGTAGATTTTCATCGATATGGCAGAGCAATTTCGTACTAGAACAAAAATATCATGAAGACGATATTGTGAGAGAAGTTCAGAAGACTGAGAGGACGAAGAAAAGCATGTGGAAGGCGAGAATATCAGACGAACAACAAAAGGCGACTACCGAGCTAGTGTAAAACTGGTGTTGTGCTATGATGTAAAGATTCGCTGTGTGTTTTTGTATGGAACTTGTCAGCCTTAAATGCAAGACTAAGGTAGATTATGACAATATTGATATTGGCATTGTTTTCGAAACTTGTGTATTATTGGAGCTATATAATTTGCGAGTTATCCGGTTCGATCTGTACTGACTGCATGGCTTTGTGCAACTGAAACGAAACACCTGAAAAGTTAAAACCTCCCTGTTAAAAACCGATCATAACTAGCCCAACATAGCAGAATATATGCAATGACACAAGAACGAGACACACGGAGCAATTTTATTGCAAAAATAATGCCATTCCTTATTAAATTGTGTGAAAGCATTGACGCGATCAAGCCCGGCATGTTTGTGCAATTGTGGGGGCGCTGTTTCACAACACATCAGTTAGGTAAACGAAATTAAAATTATGTGGCTTGCTACCCACCCTGATTATCTCTCTGGGTCAAATTAAACAAGTTTCGATTGCTATGCCGATATAAATATTGTAATAATCTACATTTAGTCTTGTGTTTAAGGCTGATTTGTAGCGGCCGAGGGACTTTTACAAATCTTCCCGAGGCTTGAGGGGCAATTTAAATCACTAATACCCCGAAATGCCATGGTATAAGTTTGTTCGAACGATCAGTTGAAAGCATTCGAATGACCGACCGAAAGCGTTCGAACGACCGACCGAAAGCGTTCGAACGATCAGCTGTAACCGGTTCGAAAATTTTACCAACCGTTTGATACTTTTTTCAGAACATTCAAACGGCTTGGCCATCCGTTCGACCGGGCACCTCAGCCCGTTTGCAATCCGTGCTAAACCATGCCTAATAGAAGAGTAAACCCAACTTTTACTTAGGTCAAATTGCTATTGTGTCCGATGACATTTACTAAGGTTTCTGTTGACGTTTACACAAAATAGATGTTTACCTAGGTTAAGCCCGGTTACCATATAATCGTCTCTGTCGTAAGAATCGTCTCTGTCGTAAGAATCGTCTCTGTCGCTTCAGAATTTACCAAGCGATCGGGACGATCCCAGACGATCCTTGCAATTCCTGGTTTCCATATGATTGCGTCTGTCATAAGATCGTGCGGCCGGACTGGGTCCAACAATACTTATCTTGCCGCCAAACTCGATACAAAATGGCGGCAGTCAATCTTTGGCTAATGTAATGGTCAAGCCACTCCAAATTCGCAATTCACCTGGTATAGGCACGCCATCTCTTCCCGAACCAGATGGAATGCTTTTACACTTTTTTAGGTATTGGCCATAAGAAGTTCGAATGTTTTTATTCTTTTTATCAGCTTGTGCGGCCGTCATATTGAACTTTTCTGCCTGTTTTTGTAGGCCTTACTAATTTATCGTAAAGGCATTCATATCGCTGCACTTCCATAAATCCTGCACTTTCGACGCGCGCCGCCATCTTGAAAATGTGCATGTGTCGTAAGGATCGTCCGCGACTGGTTTCCATTTAAAAAGAGCCATCACTTCCGATCGTCTCTGTAATCGGGTCGTTTCTGTCGTAAGGATCATCTGCGATCGTCCCGGGAGTGTTTCCATATAATCGTCCCGATCGCTTGGTAAATTAATTCTGAAGCGACAGAGACGATCCTTATGACAGAGATGATTATATGGAAACCTGGCTTTAGTAAACTCAGTACCTTAGTAAAACTCCCAGGTGTAAAAACGGCATGACTTGTTGAAAACTGAATAGTAAGTAAGTGTATTTTTGTATTGTATTGTATTGTATTTTATTCGCCACTAATAGAAGTTACAAAGTAGATAATACAAAGTAAATATATATAAAGGTTAATGGCGAGGAAGCCTAAAAAGAAACCATTAAGGGCTTATGTGAATTTAGGCTTCCTCTTAAAATAACAGCAAGTGGATAGACATAACGAGTAACTATGACGAACTGGCGTTTTTTTCTTGTTATTTTTTACGTTACCTGTATTCTTAATAATAATTAATCAAGATTAATATTTACAAAAGAGATAGGATTTAAAATTTACTTTGAAAAGAGAAAGGGAGGCGGAGTTAATAAGTTCAGTATCAAGTGAATTAAATAACTTTGGACCTTGAAAGTATACAGAAAACTGCCTTATGTTGGTTTTACATAAGGGAGTGCGAAAAGCTGGAGCATTTCTAGTGTTGTAATTATGGACTTGATCATTTGTTAAAAACATGTTGTTAAATTTAATTGGCAAAAGACCATTTTTGTAGGAGTACATAAATTGACCTATCTGTAACAAAAGAATGTCATGGAATTTAATTATGTTTAGTTCTTTGAAAATAGGATCAGTGTGAGCATCAAATTTAGTCTTCATTAGGATTCTAATGACACGTTTTTGAAGTAGTACTATACGACGAAGATTGGATGGGTAAGTAGAAGCCCAGACTAAATTACAATATTGAAGGTAAGGATAAATCATTGCATAATACAGTGTTCGTAAAGACGTTTTGGAAAGGTAAAAACTAGATTTAAAAATGATTCCTACAGATTTCGATATTTTGTTGGCTATATGAGATATATATGGTTTCCAAGATAAGTGTTCATCTAGTATTACCCCTAGAAACATGGTTTCTTTTACTTGATCAATTATCTGGTTGTTTATAACCAACTGAAGATTATGACATTGTCTATTTTGTCTGGGTTTAAATATCATGAATTTTGTCTTTGTTAAATTCAATGAGAGTTTATTTGCCTTGAACCAATCTGATAATTTGTTTATTTCAGCATTCAGAGTATTGATCAGGTAAACAGGGTCTTTGTGAGAGAAAAATATATTCGTGTCATCAGCAAATAGAATAAGCTCTAATACATTAGAAACATTATTCAAGTCATTGATATACAATAAAAAAAATAAAGGACCAAGAATTGAGCCTGGGGTACCCCACAGCAAATCTTTTTAGGAGAAGAGCAGTGCTCATTAAACTGAACGAATTGTGTTCTGTTGGAAAAGTAACTTTTAATCCAATCTAATGCTATGCCACGAATCCCGTAATGTTCAAGTTTGTCAAAAAGAATGCTGTGGTTAACAGTGTCGAAGGCTTTTGATAAATCTAGAAAAATTCCAACAGCAATTTCTTTACGATCAATTGCAGATGAAATTTTATCATATATGTCGATCAAAGCAAGCGCTGTAGAGTGATTTTTTCTGAAACCGAACTGATTATCATTTAAAATATTACATTTATTAATGTATATCAATAGGCGGTTATAAATTACTCTTTCCAAAAATTTAGAGAAGCTTGGTAGAATTGAGACTGGTCTATAATTGGTGAACAAATCTTGTTTATCAGCTTTAAACAGAGGAATCACGCGAGCAATTTTCATTTCATCAGGAACAAACCATGACTAATGGGTAAATTGATAATGTGAGTCAAGGGTTCAGAAATAATATCAATAGATTGTTTTATTATAGACATAGGTATGTTGTCATACCCAGAGGCTTTTCCTGGTTTAAAGCTGTTGGCAATTTCTATCATCTCTTCTTTGGTTGTTGGATTAAAAAACACTGAACTCGAAAAAAAGCCGGAAAGAAAATTCTGATGAGACATGGCTGAAGGCTGTATTTTTTTAGCTAAGTTAGGCCCAATATTAGTGAAATAATTACAAAATCTATTAGCAATTTCAACAGGATCTGAAATTTCATGGTCGTCAACTTTAAACGTCGAGGTTAATTTAGGCTTCGACCTTTTTTTGTTGATAACTTCATTAAGAATCCTCCAGGTGGCTTTAATGTTTGACTTATTGTCTTCTAATATTTTTTCGTAATACAGGCGTTTAGCAATTCTCAGAGAATGATTTAATTTGTTTTTGTAATCTTTATAAGACAGTTCGTGATTAGGAGTTGGAAAACGCAGGTATTTTTTATATAACTTGTTTTTTCTTTTTATGGACTTAAGGAGGCCTTTTGATAACCATGGCGGAGGCGGCGTTTTGCCTTTATTCTTCGTAACGGAAAGCACGTGTTATAAGTAGAAGTGTATTCTTTTAAGAAGCTATTGTATGCTTTCTTAGGGTCATTATACGCGTCAAGTTGAGACCAATTAATTGTTTCTAACTTATCTTTAAAATTAGCTAAGTTGTTTTGGCTTTTGTCACGAACAAGAATATAATCATTTGGGTTATGATACAGCGTGTCATCGGAACAAATCGAAAAAACCGGTAAATGGTCGGAAATGTCAGAAAACAAGTGACTTTATTTAAATGTCAATGTATTTAGCTTTGCAGCTAATTGGGGACATACGAGAAGGCGTGAAGGTCTAACCGTTTACTGTATTAAAGTGCCACTACGACGAAAATTTACCATTTCGATTTGCCACTTTTTCAGTGTCTATAGGTCAATCAGTATTAGAAATATCCGAAATAGTAAAAAATATTCCCAAATGGGCATCTTAAACCACAAATTTTAGGAGAGTTTACCGGTAAAATCCTGTCCGCCATTGCTGGAAGCCGTGCCCTTTGTTCAGCTTTAAACAAAGGTTTATTCACCGGAAGTGATGTCATACACTTAACATGACAACCTCGTGGCGCGAAATAGCGTGCATAAAAAAGTAGCCAACCTCGCAAAGATAAATATAACTTTCTTCTTATGTACGTGAAGACGTTTTTAGTAGAAATATGCCTCCAGGCGTTGTGTTCTGCAGGCGAGCGTTAAGTGTATGACATCATTTCCGGTGAATAAACCTTTGTTTAAAGCTGAACAAAGGGCACGGCTTCCAGTAATGGCGGACGTGTAGATTCAATATTCGGAGCTAAAAAAATAAGACTTCCTGTCGTTGTATCGAAAAACAATTTGAACTGGTAATAATATATGAACTCTACTTTATGAATATGCAAAAACATTGATATGTCAAAATTTGATCGTATAGTGAGGGGCACTTTAAGACCCTGAGTGTTGGTCCGGCCGGGGTTTGAAAACGCGACCTCCTGCTCGACAGACCGGAGCTTAACCACTGAGCTAACCGGGAGGTGTGTTGTTGTCTATTCAAATAGACCAGCTTGACTGACTCATTCAAAATACGACTATGGATCACGAACAGCTAAACAACGACCAAAAAATAGAAGCTAAAGTAAAGAACATCATAAAAGATGGCTGTGGATGCTCACGTGGCATGTAACATAGCTTGTTGTGAAGCTTAGAAACTGGGAAATACTAATAGAGGTGTTTTATTGATGCGTAATGATTAGCTGAAAGTCATTTTTGAACACACGATAATACTGCTTGCCACTTTATGTTGACTTCGTAATTATACAAATGTAGAACCTTCCGACACTGGAGTGTGATATTTGTTTATTTTTGGTTCTAGTGAACGTATAGACGTGAAACGTAGCTTGCTGTGAAGCTTAAATACTGGAACATATACTAATAGAGATGTTTTATTGATGCGTACTGATTTTTGAACACACAATATTACCACTTGACAATTCATGTTGAATTTGAGAAAACCATTCCAAACGGTTTGAGAAAACCCATTTTAACGTTGAACTCGTTAACTAAACAGATGGACTTTGACAAAAAAAACGGTTTGGTTGAAAACAATTTTCGAACGCTGGTAAGTGAATCCGTTCGAACGGATACCAAACAGTCATAGATGTTTTTCAAAGCATTTACGATACCCGTTAGTGTTAATTTTCCTGTGTAAGGTCACATATTATAACACATCGAGGTTGGCCAACAGATACCAAAGTATAAAGAATCTTTAATTTCTGGATGCTTAGATATTTTTATGCAATTACTGTAAGGAGTTATTTTTACGCTCATGTAGGGATGGTAACAAAGCAGATTTCGTTGTATTCTGCTATTAATAGTACTGTGCACTAGTAGTATTTTAAAGGTTTTTATGTTAAGTTTAGTATACATGTACATACTGCATAATATATTCATTTATTCGCTATGAACAGTTATACCTGGCAGTTGATGGGTGCTGTTTACTCATGCTGGCATACATACCTACATACCTACATACATATACTTTATTTAATCTCAAATTTAAGAGTAGCATTGACAAGCTCTAATGTCTGTGACATTTCACATATCTCTGCTGTGGGATCTCTAAATCACTATAAATTGCAGCTACTTAACGCAAAAACGAGAAAAGGTCACTAAACATGGCGGCCATTCGCTTCGTAGCTCCGTTTATTTTACTCATTTTCGCACTGTTACTGCGTTCTAAATTACTAGAAAGTCATTCCATTAACATTCTACATGATGAACACAATATGCAGCAAGAATCCTCCTCCTTTATGGTCAGAACTGCAGCCTTTGAAAGTAAGCAAGCCTGCCGCCATTTTGAAATCGAGCGCGAAACATTATGGTTCTTTCCAACGGCTGTCTACCTGCCTCCTACTGAGTGGTGATGTTCAGTTGAATCCAGGGCCCTCGAAACATCCATGTGGCCTGTGCAACGAACCAGTCAAGTGCAATCAAAAGGCAATTGTGTGGTATCACATTAAGTGCACCTCGTCTACTCTGAGTCCTACGAGAACTTCGGAATTGACTCTAAGCTCGTGTGAATCTGCAACTGCTGTGCAATCCCAAAGTTCTCTACAACATTTCTCTTGAATGATATGCTAGACTTTACTGACAATAACAGCTTCGAGAGTCTAAGTTTCAACTGCTCCTCTCCTGGCTCACCGCCTCTATTATCTACATGTATATCACCAATACATACTTATCACCAAATACCAGCAGTAACAGGCAAAAACAACCAAGACCAATCCCAAAACTTCAAGTAAACAAGATCCCACCAGAGTTACCTCAAAACTTCGCTGTTTACTTATTAACTTTCAAAGTATACGATCTAAAGTTGCTGATCTTGAACATAATTATCATATCAACTTACAATCCAGATATGATAATGGGTACAGAGTCATATCTGTAATTCTGAAATCTTCCCAGCTGGCTACACAATTCTTAGGAGGGATAGGGTCTCAAACACCCAGCATGGTGGTGTTCTCCAAGCAATTAAGAATGACTTAATTGTGACTAGAAAAGAAGAACTTGAAACTGATTGTGAGATCCTGTGGTCACAGCTACAAATACAGGGGAGAAAGTCTATTCTATTTGGTACTTATTATAATCCAAATGGTAAGGATAAGACAAGCCTTGAAGAACTTGGCTAAAGTGAACAAGTTGCACCGTAAATTTGTTGTCGGCCGACAGCTTACCGACAGCTTACCAACAGCTTACCAACAGCTTACCGACAGCTTACCAACAGCTTACCGACAGTACTTGAGGAATGGTTTCCACAGGGAATTTTCGTCTCAAAGTAAAATCCAGCTGATAGTACAAACAGGGAATTTTCGTCTCAAACTCAAAGTGTGCGTATGTGCGTACATACACGCTACGCTCTTGATATCACGTAGCTTTCCAATGTTAGAATGGAATTTGTCAATAGCGTATTCTTACTACGTTGTAGATAGTTGGATATTGATGAAAATAGTGAACTCAATATATCCGTCTTGAACCTGTGCCATCTTGGATTCCCACGTGATATCACGTGTTCTTTAAACAAACTGCGGCAAACTGCGGCACACTGCGGCAAATCTATTATTTTCGAATCATTAACCAAAACGTTTGTAAAATTGTTTGTCATGAATTCGAATTTGTCACGCTTTAATCCTGGTGAAAGAAAGGTTAAAATACGAAATTGTGCAATGAACACGTAGGATATTTCGATAACCTTTTCGTTTGACAATAAACGAAATATCTTTGAATGTTGCTCGCAGGTTGGCGATATTTCGCCTTGGCATTCGAATTTTCACGTATCTGATCGATTTTTTGTCGAAATTTCGAACGGAACAAAGAGCGAAATTTGAAGGGGTTTATCGTTGCCACAACGTTGGAAACTTTGGAAGCTATTAAGAGTATTTTGGTTGAAAATATTATTGAGCCAGTATGAGATAACGATTCATGCGCTTTCAGACTGATTGTCTGGTTTTTGACACAACAGGAGAGGCCCAACAGTGAGTGCCGCGGATATTTTAATTTGTTATCTGTTATCGAAGCGGTTTATCGTTGCCAGAACGTTGGAAACTTAAGAAGGTATAAAGCATATTTTGGTTCAAATGAGTCAACCACTTACCGACAGCTTACCGACAGCTTACCGACAGCTTACCGACAGCTTACCGACAGCTTACCAACAGCTTACCGACACAATTTTACCGACCACTTACCAACCACTTACCGACAGCTTACCGACCACTTACCAACCACTTACCGACCACTTACCGACCACTTACCGACCACTTACCGACCACTTACCGACCACTTACCAACCACTTACCAACCACTTACCAACCACTTACCGACAACGTATTTACGGTGCAACTTGTTCACTTTAAACTTGATGCATCTATCCATAAGCTTGGTCAAAGAGTCAATAGCCACGATATTCTCTAGAACAATAATACTATCCTAAGCTATCCATCCTGTATGCAAACAGTGAGAAAGTTACTGCAAATGACTAGTGAACACAACTTAAAACAAATGGTAAAAGAGCCTACAAGAAGACAAGGAAGTGCAGAGAATATCTTAGACGTAATCCTAACTAACAATCCTGATATGATCCATGATACCAAAGTCGAACCTGGTATAATTAAGTGATCATGAAATGGTGCTTGTGGACTTGCTACTCAAACCTAAAAAGAAAAAAATTCAGAAGAGGGTAGCTAGTTATAGTCCTTATCAGAAAGAAAGCTGACATTGATAAAATCAAATCGGACATGTTATTGTTTTCTGATTTATACGTAGATAACCTACTAAATGCTCCAGTTGACACGAAACGGGCTAAGTTTGTTGAAGCCATAGAGACAACTATGAAAAAGAACGTACCACACAGAATTACATCGAGTCCTTTTAATCCTCCTTTGTTCAAGCGTCCACATTGTAGAATGTGTAAAAAGAAACAAGAGGTTGTACAACAAAGCAAAAATATCCAAGAAAACAGAAGATTGGGCCAATTTTAGATCTATTAGGAAGAAATTACACAAAGAACTGCTGCAGTCACATAACCATTATACGTCAGAGTTCCTAGTTCAAGCCATCCAAGATGAACCAAAGTCCTTTTGGTCCTATATAAAGAAGGTGAAGAGTTAAAATGTGGGCGTAGCTGACCTGGAAATAAACGGATCATTAGTAAGCAATGCTGAGAACAAAGCTGAAGCCTTAAATTCACAGTTCATTAGTGTGTTTACTAATGAGGACATTGCTCATATGCCTACTCTTGGACCGAGTGCAACACCAGATATAAACCCACTTATAATTAACAGTAAAGGAGTTGAAACTCAGTTACTTAAACTCAAGGATGATAAGGCTCCTGGTCCTGACCATATATCCATATGGCTTCTAAAGATGACGGCTGTGGAAATAGCACCAATACTAACAGACATTTTCAAAACATCTATCGAAAATTCCACCCTACCTAAACAATGGAGAGAACCAAATATATAGTTATGGTGTCTATAAAAAGGGAGGGAAAAGCAACCTTGGAAATTATAGGCCTATCTCCTTGACATGTATTATTTTCATTTAAGATCTTGGAACATATCATACATAGCCACATCATGAAACACCTAGAAAAATATAACATCTTGGTGGACCCCCAACATGGCTTCAGATCCAAACACTCTACTGAAACTCAACTCATCACCACGATCCACGATATAGCTTATGTGCTACAGTGCAACGAATCCGTACATCTGGCCATACTGGACTTCTCAAAAGCATTTTATAAAGTCCCATACCAAAGATTTCTGTCAAAATTGGAATACTATGGCATACAGGGCCACCTACATCAATGGCTGGTCAGAAGTCCTTCCTTACTCAAAGAACCCAACAGGTAGTATGTGATGGGGCAGTATCCACTCAGCAGAAGGTCACCTCTGGGGTCCCACAAAGGACTGTATTAGGTCCATTGTTGTTGTTCCTTTACATAAACAACTTGCCGTCCAACCTCAAATGTAAAGCCTGCCTGTTTGCAGATGATTGTCTCTTGTATGCTACGATAGTAGATCCCACTGTTGATTATTATTTATTCATTTCTCATTTCTCACTTATTTACTTATTTATTTAGAGATATTTTAACCCATTCTTTACACGATTGTAAATAGCTCGATGACATTTTAAATTTAGTACATTATTTATTTCCTATAAGGATTGTAAATAGCTTATTTTTATATAATTTTTATATTAGTATTATTTTATAGTTAGTGTGATGCCTCACAGCTTTACTGACTTAATAACTGATGATGATGAATGGTGACCCCCTATTTTTATTGCATTTTTAGAGAGACCTTGCTTGGGGGAAAACTGGGCAAAGTTTAAAAGAAGTTAATTTCAACTTTTTTAATATTACCTTTATAGGAGATTGTTCTGTGCAGAGAGATAGATCCTCTTGCCTTCAAGCCTATCCTCGAAATGGTTGTGCCAGGACAATTCTGACAGGTGCATGTGTGGGTCCAGAGACAGCACATGGTAAACCAAACGAGTCAGTGTCCAGGCCAGTGTGTCCAGGTACATGCACATTATTAACTAGTCCAGGCTGGTTATCTCTATTGCCGATCTCTTTATACACCTATTTCAAAATGGTTGTCACAGACACTGTACATATATGGCAATAAGACATGAAAGTACAAAAGAAAGAAATACACAAATACAGTTTACCACTTATAAGCCACATCATTTTCCCACAAAATGTTGACAATTCAGGGTTTTCAATTACAGCCTACATGTACATGTAGGTGATATTTGATGTCTACTCTGGTTATTTGTGCCAGTTACTTTATCTAAACAAAGTAAGAATCTCTATTGAAGAGAGTATGAAAATGGGAGGTTTTGAAGTTATTTCTCTGGCTAGTGTACAGAATGTGCTGTATGTGAAAACCTGTTGAAAACCCTGAAACTGTGAGAGAAAATCCCAAAGTTAGGGGTGTGGTGTATAACCAAGTACTTTCCAAAACCTTTTCAAAATGTGCTCCGAAACTCCAAAAACATGGGCTTTTGCATTGTTTTCTGCCATAGTGGAGCCTTCACATCTTGTGGTCAACAGTCTACATTCAAGATGGCGGCCAGAACTTGCTTACAGTGTCTGAATATTACTCATTAACTGTGAATAATATTATACAGAAGATATGTACAATCAGTTGAAACAAGTTTACACAATTCTTAGTGTGGTTTTTCGTCTGTCCTTATTATCTGGGTTTTTCTTATTTTAGTTTAAGTAAGACCCAAACAAAATAATGATCCCCTATCGTTTTTGAAAAGCATCTGTTCCAAAAATTTACGAAGGAAGTCTTCTTGCAAATGTCCACCAAGATAATTTAGCCTACCTAAAAATATATTGGGTTGTTTATCTTGAAATCACTTCATTTGGATACAAATGACGTTGGACAGCTTTCCTATCATTGGTCAAACTTCTCAAGCATGACAAATTATAACACAATCTCTAGACAAAAGTGTAATTAACTGGTCCACAGGGGTGAAATGAGGTTTGATTCTTACAGTGAAAGCACTGTCAACTAAACTTGTACATGTAAGTAGATGTATTTTTTTTACTTGATAGCTAACCCCAGAAGGTGTCATGGCTTCAAAACCTGCAATAGGTGCACAGGCAGCATGTTTGGGTGCAAGTGGTGTTCCAGGGAGAACAAATGCAATAAATCTTGCCTGCATAAACGTACTATGGTAAGAACGTCTTATTTGGTAGTCCTACTAATGTGAATAATTGGAATAACTGGTAATTATTTAGAATCCCTCAAATGTTTGTGATTGCATGGTACTGAGTTAATGTATTTTCACTAAAATGTTAATATGCAGAACTGCAATATTGTTGATGAAGGTTGGTTCAAGTTAACCCTGTATAGCCTCATGGTCGATGGGTAAATTATTTAAAATTTGAATTACCGTAAACACCCGTGTATAAGCTGCACCCGTAGATAAGCCGCACCCCAAGTTTTGAAGCTTGAATTTAGGAAAAAAAACTTTAAAAATAATTATTTAAAAAATTATTAGAAAATCTTTTGTCGCTTGTACTTGATGCTTTTTTTTTTGTGGAGTTCATAAACGCTCGTACTTGAAGCAAAACTTCATCAGATTGTCATATTAAATACATCATCGCAACTTTAATTCGATCGAATATGGTTCAACTTGCCTTGTTATTTCTTGTGTATATTTTAACCTGCAGTCTTTAAATCACTCCAGAATTCTTCCGCTTTTATTCCCCCATTAACTAACAACAACTCCGCTTTCCTTTAATCGCTAGAGCAAGAAAGGTTTTCTGGCGAAACTATACTTGCACGAGTAGGTCTGAGGTCCGCCATCTTGGGTTTTCATTAACTAGTGCCAATCTCCCACGTGTAAAATTGCGAAGAACGCCTGGTTGTTTAGATGCCTGCTTTGACAAGCGCTGCGAATCAGCGTGTTTTAAATATTCACGAAATTGTAATATATTATATAGGTCTGAGGTAGGTCTAAGAACAAGAGTTTTTGCTTTAATTCTTTCAATTTTTTCAATGATTATGCTTAAATTGCTATATTACACGATTGGATGCGATTTGAACCTGATTGTAATGTATCAGTCAATTCCAAACCCGTGCATGACCCCCCTGGGCCACCCCTGGGCATTTGAACATTTTGAAAAAAATTCGATCAAATGCCCCACAACCAAGGCAGAAAAACTGTTCAAATGCCCCACCAGTTTTTCATCCAGGCTGTTCAAATGCCCCACCAACGGGGAACGGCTCAGAAAATTTTCCAAAAAATCTTGCTGCACAAGATCATTAGAGCTGCATTGTGCAAACAAGTCAAAGAAAGGGGCTAACATTGAGTCTAATATGCATAGATTTTTTAGATCATTTATAATGTGTGATCCTGTGGTTTGTTCTTGCAAAGTCTTTAAAAAGTCCTTGAAGAAACAGTTCTGAAATCTGTATGAACCATGCAAAAGAATTGGCTGTTCTTCTAGAGGTAGTGGACTCAATACAGAGTTTCAGATGCAAGTGTGACATTGTGACAAATGTGTACAATTTTCCACAATCGAGGCATACTTTATAATATTTAAGATAATGTATATGAAAAAAAAAAGTCTTGGTAGCTTCATTTCATGTCTCTAGCATTTTTTTGGCTGAAGTGAAAGTTATTTACTTTCCTTGCAAGTGAGAGTTTGAGTCCAAAAGTTGTTACGCGAGGTCATAGTAAGAGCTGCACTAACGCCTTGTACTCAGATCTGAAGCATCATGAAAATTATGTACTAGGCCTTGAAATATATGTCTAGGCCTTGAAATTTAAAACTCTAGTTGCCAGCCAGCACATTGCAGTAGCCAAGTTAGCAACTAATCAGCATCACATTACATGTTCTCACCCCACAAATGCCTGTTTGTCTGAGATGGAAATTCCTTTCTCGATTGTCAAACATGAGCCAATCAGGTTTTTTAGAGAGAGAGGAGGGAAGGGCATGTAAACCCTACTTCCACCATTATTTTACATTATCAAACTCATTAATAATTCATGAAGCAAAAACAAAGGAAATCACTGAGCGATAAGTGATCTTTAAATCTGTTAGAGATTTTGGCCTGATTTACATAAACTTTTGCTTCGATTTTCTTGGCCAAAATAAGTCGTATTGCCAAAATAACTGAAAACATGACTCTTTACATCTAGACGTTTGATAAGTCAGATACAGAATTCGTGTCCCATGCTTCATGGGATTTACAAACTCTCACTTTCAGCTCATTTTGTATCTATTACTTACATGTAGGGATTGTTCACACAGTTTCACATCAATCATTAATAATAGCCCTGAAAAAGATTTTCCGAAATGCATTCTAATATATTTTCTTTTTTCCTATTTATATCATCAGATATCATCAGAGGAAAAGTGTCCAGTCAAAACAACTTGCAGAGGTAAAGCAATAATTATTTTAATAGAACAATTTAAAATCATGTAGTTAAAAGTAATACAGTTGGAATGTCATATCCTGGCAAATTCGCCTGTTCATTAGCTCAGTGGTTAAGCGCCGGTCTGTTGAGCGGGAGGTCATGGGTTCAAACCCCGGCCGGACCAACACTCAGGGTCTTAAAATAACTGAGTTAGAAGGTGCTGCCTTTGTGAAACAACTGCAAATGGTTAGACCTTCACATCTTCTTGGATAAGGATGTAAAAGCGTAGGACTAAGGGCTGGATGTCAATTGGGGCGAGAGCTCTGTTTCTTTCCCTTGTCATAAATGATGTGACAAAATCACTAAACTAAACTAAGATTTTATGTGCAGTGTCATGTGACCTATGATGTAAACATCCTGTGAAAGTTCGGACATTGAGTCTGGCAGATTTGTACAAGTAATTCATGCGAGAGTGGTGAAATGGTCAGAATAACTGAATGAAAGACTCCTTTCTGCACCTATTTGGACCCAACAAAAACTCGTTTGAACCTCTTTGGTATGTGATACTTCTCATAGACTAGCTTAAAAATTTGGTCCAAGTAGTATACCGTATTCACTCACGGATAAGCTGCACCCCAAGTTTAGAAGCTTGATTCAGGGGAAAAAACGTTTTTTGGAAGAATATCAAACGTACATGTACATTGTATAAACCTTCATCGGACTTTCAAACTGGAGAAAACTCCAAAGTTGTACCTGTAATTTCAGCTCTGAAATAGTATAAACTTCATATCTACATACTTCGATATATGATTTATCTTTCCATAGTGTTTGTTTACTGGGATCTGTTCATTCAGGTCACCTTTTAGATCGAATTTTACGTGTCAATGAAGCCAACAATGTGCTCATGTTCGTCCGTAGCTTAGTAACCAGGCACCTGTTGGGAGAGAGAGAACTGGACACTAGAAGTTTTGTTTTTGCTGAACGAAGTCAAAACAACATGGAGTAGTTTGCTTTTTCATCTTTTCATCTATTGGAGAAAAACTTGTTACTCAAAGAGAGGTGGAAGATCTGTTCGACAAATTTGCTGTTAAAGTACAAAGCTGCAAAAAAACATTGTGCCATTTAGCGTGGTATTCGCTTGCGGTGGAACAAATATTCACAACATAAATGGATCTGTTAGGAGCCACCAAACTTGCAAAAGCAATGTCTTTTGTTTTGGTGTAGCATTTATTAGTATAGCTTAGTATTTCTTTTAATTTATGAAAATTTCTGGACCTTATGTTCGGTAGATGTTCTCGCAGATAAGCTGCACCCCCGATTTTGAACGAAGATTTTGGGTAAAAAGGTGTGGTTTATCTGTGAGTGAATACGGTACATTATAATTTAACTGAGGTGTTTTTGCTTTCATGACTGAAGGTTAGTGAAATTTGGTAATTTTCCCTTCTTAAACTGCCTAAATGTCTAAGACAAGGCACCATGTTTGTCAAATTAATGACCTGATCTGGGTCATTAATTTTAGTTAATGGAGCCGTAAGCCCTCGGTCTCGGGTTACGTTGGTATGTTTAGTCTGGCGTCGGGTGTTTACCCGCTCCAAAGTCCACTTTGTCTGTTGCTCGGCTAGCAATTTCTAAGGGTACATGTGATTGGGTGTTTTCGTATTCAGTAACTCAATAGAGCATTCATGTCTCCATTCCAGGCTTGTGACGTCTACTATCAATATAATACAGACTGTAGCATTGGTTAGCAAAGTCACATGACAGGAACTTGTCTGGGTAAATAAAGCTTCAGGGTCAAAGTATTTCTCATACTTTGGGGAGTTGGCCAAAAGCAGTACAAGATGTTAACAAATTTTTGCCCACCCACCCTCCCTTGATATTGTAGTCTTCAGTATTTGCTTATGACAAAGTAATAGTACTTGCATGTAGTTGCTAGATGAAGTTATAGTAATAAACTGGGGTCATCATCCCTTCAGTTAGCGGTTAAGTCTGTCTGGCGACTTCCCCAAGCATGTAGCATTTCTTACGACCTTAACTTCCCATAGATTCCCTAAAACACAGATATTAATTTTTATAAGTAGGATTTCAAGCGAATACTCTAGTTTTAGGATATGAAACTCGAATATTTTATTTTGAAGGAAATTTTATTTATTTGTGTGTGCATGAACTAGAACATGTGTTCTGGTTTTGAATTCTTTCAAATTGAAAAACTTTTCGTTAAGCCAAACTTTCCCACTAAACTTTGAGAATTAACACATAACAAGGAGGTTACAACAAGTTTTTGTTGGGTCCAAATTATAGGTGCAGAAATGTGTCTTTTATTCTGTTATTCTGACCATTTCACCACTCTTGCGTGAATTACTCGTACAAATCCGCCTGACTCAATGTCCAAACGTTTGCAGTATGTTTACACTTTGCGTCACATGAAATCTGATGCCAAAAAGGCGAATTAACTTGACATAGATGTTGTGGTACATGGGGGTGGGAGGGGCATTATCACATTTAGGGCTATTTTTGTAGTTTTGTTTTAGGGAATTTGAAGATTCAATAGGCCTTTTGCAGGAAACAGTCACGTGCTGATCTATCACTTCAATAACAAATGAATTGCGCTCGTGATCCCATGGGAATGGCTTTTCTGGATGGCACACAATCTTCCAAAATACAGTTTTAGGAAAATGGACAGATTGGCGGAGGAAAATAGCATTTACAAACAGGTTTTTGCTAATAATACCACCAATCCCATACAAGTGTGCTTAAATAAATGAAGTGAGATTTTGTTGTTCTTCAGTACAACCACGTGATTGTATCCTACAAAAGGCTCATTGGATTATGCAGTGCATGGCTTTAACTTTTGGTGGAAGGTGGACACAGGTATCATGGATATCACCCAATAAGGCTATGTTATTGTTGTAGGAAGTGGGTGTGCACACCCTAAATGCGACAACCACACGACATGTGATGGCTGTACTGTGAAAAAGAACTGCATGTGGTGTGAGTCTGAACATAAGTGTGTTGCCCTCAATGCTTATGTGGTGTCGTTTCCATATGGGCAGTGTCATGAATGGACTAAAGACAAGTGCACAGGTACTGAATAGAGTAGTTGTTTAATTTTTTTTTAACATATTTAATATGCGTAGTTTGCCCCAAGAGCAAACTGCTCATCTAGGGGGCTCACTGCGAGTAAATTACAACCATAGTTCCAAACAGGACATTACACTATTTTTTTTTAAATACCTGTGAAAAGTGTGCAAAAAATCAAATACATTTATAAGGTTCTAAAGCAATAAAATGGTGTTGACAGATGGATGGCAAACAATTTTTTTTTATCGATTAGATTCTTTAATAAAGCATATTATTTTGGACAAAATAGAAAATATCCGCATTTTCATCCGCTGAAAGTTGTGAAGATCCAAACAAGAAAAGCTTTATTATCTGTAACTCAGACATTACCGGCCATCTGTCAGCAATAATTTGAGCAGCAGAGGAGAGTAGTTTTAATCTAGGAACAGTAAATGTCGGACAGTGAAGGAAATAATGATTGATATTTTCAGTTCCAAAGCCACAAAAACATGCTGGGGATATTTTAACCAATTTTGAAAAGATAAAAATTAAGAGCACATACATCTAGACATAGACAAGTGTGAAGAACTATGTCAAACACAAATTGGAGTCTTTCATCAGGGGTTCGTGGTTCGAACTCCAGTGGAGGCAGACGTTTTCTTTCTATGTCATTCTTTATTTCTTTACTTCTTCGCTCCTTACTTGTAGTTTATCAGTATATAATTAGTTAGTGGCTCATGAATATGATGATTAAGAAATATTGATCACAAGGGTTGGAAATATGATCAAACACTAGTGCGTTTGGAACTGGTGTTTCATTGGCTGTCAAGATGCATCCACCTGACGAAGCTTCGAACAAGGGTTTCACCCGGTATCAAGACCCATGCATGTGACCAAATGCAGTTCCTCCATTGGATGACTATCTCATGAATTATTAATGAGTTTGAGAATAATAGAAGAAGAATTATCTGTCAAGAGAGAAATTATATAAAGGCTTTATATTTTGGAACAAGAAAACAAGTGAAGAAAGCTTTTTTGAAAGAACCACCTGATTCAATGTTGTGTATACTTCTGTATCAATATCACTCCACAGCTTGGTGGTAGATGAATTTTTTTATTTTTTTAAACGGTCAGTACACACTGAAAATAGAGTAAAGTTAGAAGAAGTCCTCAAAGAATAATGCATTCGCTCAGACACCTGAAGGGGAAGTAGCTCTTTCAAATAATTTGGCACTAAATTGTTAAAGATTTTAAAATAAAATAATTTATCAGCTTATGAATGGATCGTCTAGTCTTCATATCTTCCCAACCAATTTCCTGCAACAAGCAACGCCTACTGGTACCCTTCATAGCCCCCGTAACAATTTTTGCAGCTTCATACTGTACAAATTCAAAAAGATCGCTTTCATTATCAGTACAACCATCCAACATCTCCATATTCCATCAAGGGACGAATAAGAGATTTATAATCGAGTAGTTTTGGATTGAGTGTAGTAAAACCAAAACCAAAGTAAATGTATTTCCCATGGGTGACACAATTTCGCTGGTATTTTTGGTATTGTCACCTTTAGGACATATAAACCACTCCTTAACTGGTCTCACCACTTGATGCCAACCAGTTTTCGTAGTTTTTGCGCTGGGTTATTCTTTCCCGTTTTGCAATATTGTATTTAAAAGTATAAAAATAGGATGTTTTGAACCTTTTGACTCCAGAGGTAGAGGTGAATTTGCACTGGTTTGGAGAATATGTTTCTGGGTTTTTCCTCAACTGGGAGGTTTTTATCCCGGTTTTTCGTATCCGGCAATTCACCATCTAAAATATAGCTTGGAATTGTACTATAATTGTACTGGACTATCGTTGTAAATCTCGAACGAAATTAAACTTTTGGCAACTTTGTATAAGAAATAATTAAGTTTAGAATCTTAAGCTTTCGCTCAGACGAGAGCTCGTGCACAAGTGAGTCCATAGGTCACTTGTATGTATATTATATAATATGTATAATAGCAGCCATTGTAACTGACTCCAGTCCCATTAAAGATTACTGGTCGGCTCCCTCCAGCCGTGTTTTGTGTTTTATATGGGAAATGTTTTCTATTCGGCTGAGCGTAGTGAAAGAGAATATAATTACATAGCTAAGCACAGCACAGGCAGCCCAAGCTCACGATTTGTGGCTCTTACAAATCCTACGGTAGATTACGTGATCGCTCGCGCAAGATCGATTGCGTGATAGCGCGCGCTAGAGTCACCGTTTTCTCCAGAAATTTTCCTTGTCATCTCACTAATAGAGTTTGCATTGATTTCTTATCGTGGTAAAATAAAGGTAATGAAATAACATTTTGCAATAAATGTACGTCGAGTGTCCTTCCTTGGGTATTCTCTGCTATTTTGGGCTATTTTGGATCGGTTTTAGAGAGCTTTTGATTTTTGAGATCTCTATAATGAAATTATTATAGAGAGAGATCTCAAAAATCAAAAGCTCTCTAAAACCGATCCAAAATAGCCCAAAATAGCAGAGAATACCCAAGGACATAAGAAAAGGACACTCGACGAACATTTATTGCAAAATGTTATTTCATTACCTTTATTTTACCACGATAAGAAATCAATGCAAACTCTATTAGTGAGATGACAAGGAAAATTTCTGGAGAAAACGGTGACTCTAGCACGCTAGATCACGCAATTAATCTTGCGCGAGCAATCACGTAATCTACGTAGGATTTGTAAGAGCCACAAATCGTGAGCTTGGGCTGCCTGTGAGCACAGGAGCAAATAAAAACACAATGAGCCAATGACAAACTGAAATAATTTGTGATTGGTGGTACTTGAACCAATCATGAGGAAAAGTAAACATAATTGTGGATACCTCTTGACAAAATGAACATTGATTGACCAAACAATGTTTGGGCCTAGTTTAGAACTAGATTGGCTCATAATTGTGTAACATTTTTCACAGCCAATAGAAAAGCTAAGCAAATGCAAAACCAAAGCAATCACTTGTTACTATTGACACTCTATAGGGATCAGCATACCCAAGTTATGTGTAGTGTGTGCTAAACGTTTGTAACACCTTAGTACACTTGTTTCTACATGAACCCTAATTTGATGTTGATTATAATGTTAACGAAGGTGATGGCAATGATCACAATGATGATGACAGTGACAATGATGTCGATCATGATGATGATAATCATTTTGTAATATATTTTTTATCCACACACTTCAAAATCTCTGGCTAAAGTGAACAAGTTGCACCGTAAATACGTACGTAGTCTGTAACTGGCTGGTAAGTGGCCATGTGGTTAGTGGCCACATGGTTAGTGGTCGCGTGGTTAGTGGTTGGTAAAATTGTGTCAGTACATGGATGGTTGGTATGTACAACAACAACAACAACTTTTATGTCTACCAGAGTTAAGACAGATTTACATGAATGAAATAAAATTAGCTAATTAGGGTACAGGTTGCCTGGAATAACCAAAAGGGCTAACCAAGCTAGGCAACCCGTTTATAGAGCAGTCAAAAATTGTAGGCCGGTACAACAACACATAGGGAATAAATAAAATACAAACATGTAACAAGAAAGAATACAATAATTAACACTAGTTTATAACATTAAAGTAGAGAACAATATAGGGAACAATAGTAGGGAACAGTAGGAAACAATAGAGCTAGTACCATAATTACAGGGTGCAGGGTGGTTGGTAAGTGATTAGTCAACCACTTTAATGACAACACACTTACGGTGCAACTTGTTCACTTTAGCCAAAATCTCTTGCCATATTTGCTTACTAAACTGCCCAACACTCGTATCCTGTCATAGCTGTCCAGTGTTTTGCAATGAAGACATGTAACGACTGTCATACCCTTCCTGGGTGTGGATGGTGTGATGATGGCTCTGGCACAGGCCTGGGGAAATGTTTGGGTGGAGGGGATGATGGTCCATTTAGTGCCACCAACAACTCTAGTTCCATAGAGAGTCGGTGTCTTCCAAGGGGTGGTAAAATGAGATGGTTCTTTGTCGAATGTCCTGGTAAGTGTGTTGATTAATGTTTAGAGCTATAATAATAAGACCAAACAAATATAGAATCTGATTGGCTGAGAGCAGCCCAATTTCTGGTTAATTCAGTGCAAAGTTCTAATTCAGTGCAGGAAGTTGCAATTCAGTGCAATTTCATGGTTACTATAGCAACAAACCGTTTTTGTTGGTTTAAAACGTTTTGAATTATTTTATAAAGAACACAAGCATTTTTCTGTGTTTCCTTAGAGTTATAGAAACACTTGTGGAAGTTTGGAAGAACTTGAAATAGCAGTGGACACACTTGCCCTTTGGGCAAGTGTTCTTGAAGCCATTTGTCATTCTCCCAAATATCCACTCATGTTTCTATAACTCCATGGTAACACAGAATATTTCTTTATTTATCATATATATCGTTCTGAAGTGGTGAATTAATTTTTATTTAAATAGAAAGAGAAAAAACGTAACAGTTAAATGCTACCAAGTCAAAAGCATGTTATGATAGGTGATACAGTTTAAAATGGTACCAACCTGGAGTAATTAGGATTTCAATTAAAAAGGGACAGTTATTCCTACAGGTGTAGCTACATGTAACCTTGTTTTCGTGACCATCCCAGTAGTTTAACACACTGCAGCAATATTGAATACCAAACTGTTTGAAATTACTAAGTTCTGAGACATGTTCTACAACATGTTTTGTTTTTAATAGCCAATTCGTAGTTCTTGAAAGGTAACCAAGCCTTAGCCTCACATGGAGGATGGAGTTAACCCTGCACTGATACAAACCCTCTTTCTATGAATATGGATAGATTGTGATTATCATGCTAACTAGATACAAGCCATGGAGGATGGAGTTGACCCTGCACTGATACAAACCCTCTTTCTATGAATATGGATAGATTGTGATTATCATGCTAACTGATACAAGCCATGGAGGATGGAGTTGACCCTGCACTGATACAAACCCTCTTTCTATGAATATAGATAGATTGTGATTATCATGCTAACTGATACAAGCCATGGAGGATGGAGTTGACCCTGCACTGATGCAAACCCTCTTTATATGAATATAGATAGATTGTGATTATCATGCTAACTGATACAAGCCATGGAGGATGGAGTTGACCCTGCACTGATACAAACCCTCTTTCTATGAATATGGATAGATTTTGATTATCATGCTAACTGATACAAGCCATGGAGGATGGAGTTGACCCTGCACTGATACAAACCCTCTTTCTATGAATATGGATAGATTGTGATTATCATGCTAACTGATACAAGCCATGGAGGATGGAGTTGACCCTGCACTGATACAAACCCTCTTTCTATGAATATGGATAGATTGTGATTATCATCATGATACTAACTAGGTACACGCCGCTAACTTAGCTAAGTGAACTCCAGCCTCAATGTCACCAAAGGCTTGGTTACCTTTCAAAATGGCAATCAAGAACTACGAATTGGACTATGAACTCAATGTGCTAAGTAATGTATTTACATGTATGCATGACTTGTGAACATTGTTTTCTTTTAGTCTGTCAGTGTAATGGACACAGTACTTGTGACGTCAGTGACAAATGCAGTGCATGCAGCCACAACACTAACGGTGAGAGAAGTAGTAAATATGTTTTCTCCTCAAAACTGATTTTTGGATCTTTAGATTTGATCGACAAGATTTTCTTTTATGCCAGAGATTTCCCTGCTAATGCACCTATCAAAGTCTTCACCTGGGAATGTCTCAGTCAATTCCAGTGACTGATACAGCATGAGATAAAATAAAGAAACCAATTCAAGGTAGGTTGGTTGACCTAATTTTAAAAGACAAATATATAGCCCTGGAAACGTATTTGTCAAATTCTCCACCCTCGAGTTGGCCTGTCAGTCAAAATCCCATACAAATGTAGCTGGGGACAATGTAGATGGTCAAATGGCCAGGGTTGCCCACCCCCCAGGGGGAGAAGACATTGATAGGTACATAAATACCTGATTTTCTCCAGCTAGCAGATCTAGAGTTCCTTCTCACTTTCTGGAGAGATATAAATGTACCTCTGCAAGCAGGGAAACCAAATATAGAGTCAAGTTTAAATGGGCACTGTCAACCCCAAAATGATAAACTTTCTCATGACAGAAGACAAAAATAACTACCCAGATTTGCAGAGTATGCTATGCAAGTATAATGGAGAACATTTGAGACAGTTTTGATGAAGGATGGCAAAGAGTCGTGTAGTTTAAAAATACCAATTTTAAGATAAATTTACAGCAACTTGAAAATGGTTCTGTTACCAAAATCAAGTATCTCGAATAAGCTTTTGTAATCCACTTTAATCTCTGTCATCTTCTTTCACATGGTATTTCTCTTCTATCTCAGGGAGTTATGTTTCTAGTTTTGTTTTCAAGAAACCTGAAGGTTCAGTTCGATTGACAGTGCCTCTTTAAAGCAGATCTATTTTAGCTGAGAGCTGTGCCATTTACTTACTGTCAGTTTATATTGCTCACTGGCCTCGTTACTTTCAATAACTTGATGATGTGAGACCTTTTTCATAGTTTCTGTACTGCTGTATTGTTTTGTCCTTGATCTCATGACTATATTGCAAGGCACCTTAAGCAACACGATGGCAGCGTATAGGACAATGGCGTAATACAATAGTCTTAATTATAAAATATAATACCTAAGCAACCACGATGGCAGCGTATAGGACAATGGCGTAATACAATAGTCTTAATTATAAAATATAATAGCTGTATGTGAAAATGCATGCAATCACGTACATTTTGACTATTCTCTGCAAAAACACAATGTTAGAAACTCCAAATTTAACGTTTACACGAGAAAGCGAAGGTAAGAAAGTAAATCACAGTGTTTTCCCTTAATGGTACTCTACATGTATATTGCCTGATCATACATTTGTATTTTTCAAAAATCTGGTCGTGAAAAGCACCTAAGAGGCAACTAAAGGGCTGAAATAATAATAACCAAATTTCGGGGGTCCCTAGTATGGCATCCATGACAACATGACATGTTATATTGCAGGCTCCCACTGTGAGATGTGCAACACTGGTTACTTTGGTGATTCCAAGAATGGGGGGACATGTAAACGTAAGGAGGCCCTTTTATTGGAAGAAATACATGTAGTATATGCCTATAACTCTCAGGTCCTGGATTAGCCAGTCATCGCCTCCTCCTTCCAACTAACTATGGTTTGATAGTTTCCAAAGAAAATCGTATGTGAGGAAAGTTGTCAAATTTGTGATTCGAATATCTTTTGTTTTCCCTGTTTCCTATTGGCTGGATGGTGTTTTCTTTACGTTTTCACAGTAAAATGACCAACAGCACAGTTTCCTTTATTTTAGTTACAGGTTTGGGGCAGATGTGGGATGGGGATGCCACCCCCTCCCCCCCCCCCCCCCCCCCCCAAATAAAAACATGTTGGGGTCCCTCTCCCAGGGGTATGGGCCTCGCTTTTGACATTTAAGGTCCAATGGATGCAATTTGACCATTCAACACTGTTTTACCTAATACATTTTCTCATGAATGCTGGCTATTCGATACCGGTACTCTGATTAGAAATTTTGGGTGTGGAGTGAATGTGTTGCAAAATGTATAAGTTACGAATTTGGACTAAAGTCACGAATGACAAATCAGCTACGTGTGCACAAAACTTTGTTTTTTATTACAATATCTTATAATAAGCTTCGCAATGAAAAAGAAAAGTAATGGTAAAATAGCCAGAACAAAAAATTAAATAGGCAAGTAACGGTCCTGTCTTGAACCTTTAGTGCTAACCCTTCATCCTCTATTCCCTGATGAAGTTAAGAAGTTAAGTACATTTTTCCTAATGGGGACCCATGTTTTAATTATTAATGATGTACTACTCTGATGTCACATGTCATCCTTAGCGTGTCAGTGTAACAAGCATGCCACTACCTGTGACCCTCGTTCTGGTGTCTGTGACTGTCTTACTAAAGGAGTTACAGGAAGCAGTTGTGAATTGTAAGTGAAGATGTGTTCTTATAATATAATAATTATTGTTATTGCTGCCATTTTGGTTGATGCCAACAAACAGTACCTTGTTAGCAACATGGCTAGCACATCTTTGTCATTTGAATCTCTGGAGTAGACTGCAAAGTTAACCAAGGGTTAAATTGATGTACAAAGTAAACCAGACTAAAAAAAAAAGGAAAAAAGTACAGTTGTATATAAATTACATGCATATATGTATATGAGCAACGTTAACACAAAAGGAGGATTCATGTCTAACACCCCTCTGATAAGAAAAGCAGTTAAAGGGGCTGTTTCACCGTAATAGGCTTCTTGTTCCGGGCCGGAATCGAAACAGCTATTTCCACCGTGTTTGATATGAACTACCGAACCTCTCGGCCATGTGGGATGCTTAAAATCAAAACAAATATGCAAAAATGACCAACAAACAGTGTATATAAACAGTCTCCTGGGAAAATATTGCAAATCCTTTCAATCCAGCATTGAAGGACGGAAGTTTAACTGTTTGTATCCAATTAAAACCACCAACCGAACGATTACTCGATACATGCGCAGTACCATGACATAGCCCCTTTAAGGACTGAGAAAAGCTGGGAGACCAAAAACTTTGTGCCAGCTATGTATGGTGGGTTAAAGTAGCCTATTTGTGATAACTACATGCATGCATACATTTCATTTTCAATTGTGTTTACCATTTTATTGTCTGTATATTGTATTAGATATTGTCTAGATATTGTATTAGATATTGTCTATATATTGTATTAAAAACAATAGTAAAGGTATCTAAGATTTAGACTGCATTTAGGAAATTTGCCAATTTTTCTTAGTCCTTAGGTTATAATTGGCAGTTTACAACAGAGTAGAACAGGTTACTTTCTAATGGGTTGTTTTAGGGTGGTCCATGCATTACCATGTAGCTAGCATGCCTTAACAAGTAAATACTCACCAATCATGACTTAACATCCTTGTATTCCTGATTAACTAGTTGTGAGGAGGGCAAAGGATACAAAGGCAACTCTACTAATGCTGGACATTGTTACTGTAAGTAACACATTATTATATCAACAGTTTGCAAAACAAACATGGAGATGACTCTGATAATAGTTCTGAGGTTTTTATGTATATTTAATAAACGAACAGAAGTGTTTTATCAGATTTAAAAACATGAGGGCATTATATTTTTTTAAATATTTTAACCCATAATAGATTAGATTAGTTAATTTATCATTTATTCTTCTTCTTTGTAAATAGTTGTTGTGGATGGCCAGTCGTCCGAATAGGGTAACATCGAAGCAGGTGTTCCACAGTCTCCATCCTTGGCCCTTTGCTTTTTTAAATTTATATTAACGACATTTCGGTGAATGTCCAAAGTAACTGTTATCTTTATGCTGATGACACCTCTTTGTTTCAAGTGGTCGACGACCCCAGCCTCACGGCTCCTAGTATCAATTACAATCTTGAACAAATTCAATATTGGGCTCGTGACTGGCTGGTAACCATCAACGCCAGCAAAACGAAATCTATAATATTCTCTACCAAACGGAACAAGCAACAGCATCTCCCTCTCTTTTTTGACAATGCCCCCTTAGATGACGTTTGTAGTCACAAGCACCTGGGTGTCACACTTGCTGCTAATCTCTCCTGGAAACCCCATATTCTAAATGTTTATGAAAAGGCATCAAAGCGACTAAATTTTTGGAAAGGATTAAAATTCAAAATCAGTAGAGACGTTTTGGAAAAATTGTATAAAATCGTTAATACGACCAATCATGTAATATGCAGATGTGCTTTGGGACGGTTGCCATGACAATGAAAGTGAGCTACTAGAGTTCGTGCAATATGAGTCTACCAAGGTGGTCTCGGGTGCAATGAGGGGCACAAGTAGACAGAGATTACTCAATGAACTCGGCTGGGACGATTTGAAAACCAGAAGATCAATTCATAAGCTAATTTTTTATTTCAAAATTGTTCGTGATTTTACCCCATCCTATTTGCGAGATCTGGTTCCTTTAACAGTCCAACAAAGATCCGGGTTGGCTTTGAGGTCTGCTAATAATTTTTCCCTATTCCCCACCCGAACTGAGAGATATAAGAAATCTTTTTTCCTTCAACAATAAGATTATGGAACAGTGTTGACGAAGCAATACGAGCAACAGAATCACTCGGTTTGTTTAAAAAATCTTTAATTAATCTTTATTGTTCACAGGCCAATACTAGTTACCTTAATGTAGGTATAGATAGATATTTGTCGATATTGCACACTCGCCTTCGATTAAACTGTTGTGCACTTAACTATCATCTATTTAAAATTAATTGTTCTGTTTCACCAGCTTGTGCTTGCGGGGCTGTCTATGAATCTGTGGCACATTATTTCTTAAATTGCCCACGATACGCTGCCCTTCTACCTCCCTTATTCTCGGCTGCTGCACAATCACTGAAAGACCGTTGGAACCATTTGTCTGAATCTCAAAAAATTGACATATTCCTCTACGGATCGGTCAGTATGACTCTTGACGAAAATAAACGTTTATATCTGAGCGTTCAGTCCTATTTCAAACAATCTATGCGTTTTGTCAAAAACTACTAAATGTTTTATTGTATTGGTTCCAACTGCCTTATTATACTTTTCTTTATGTTTGTCACTATTGTCACTGCTATTGTTTGTTTTTCTTCTGATTATGTAACCGTTAGCCCTCCTATATCACTCCTAATTAAGTAAATTGTAAATCGCGTGAGCCCCCTAGATGAGCAGCCTGCTGTTGGGGTTAATGCCCGAGTCTATATATGTTTAAATAAAAAAATAAAAAAAATAAAAAAAATAGTGTCCCCAATTAGTTTGACCTTTGTCAGCTAGATTTTAATCAACACTTGTGCCAATGCAATGAAAGAATCGAACCCGTTTTTATTTTATTACTCGGGCCAGTGTAGGATGGGCCCGAGTCAAGTTTCGCAAGTGTTTATTATTATTATTATTATTATTTATTTATTTATTTTTTGTGTCGCCCCGGAAGTTGCCGTTAGCCAATCAGATTACACAGGAGCCATTGTTCGATGAACAACTCAACACCTGACAAGATCAACCAATCAGATTCGACACTGCTCGGGGACACTTCCCAAATATATTTTTATAGGCAAAGTTCGACGGGAGCAAAGATTTAAGCCATTATTACCCATTATTTTGCTCAAACCAAAGGTCTCTTCGACTGAAATACCAAGATGTTCAGTTATTCTAGGGCTGACAGGACTTTTAGGGGCTTCCGATGGTCAGCTAGTTAGCTAGTCTGGCCAGGGGAGGAGTGAAGGTTTTGGTCCAATAATCCACGGAAACTGAAAGACAATGCCTGTACTGCTGCATCTAAGTGCCATAGGATTGCAGTGTTGCGTTGTTGATATTGTTGAAACACTCTTCATTACCATCACACACTGTGAGGAGGTCAAATGAGGGATTTTGATTGTTTGCAATGTTAGCTGTTTACCGCCAAGTCTTCTTCTGAAATACTCTTGAGTTTGTACAACTGGGAAGTCTTGACTAAACCAGTCAACCAATGCCGAGCTTTACTAAGACTTCAACTCGAGAGTCGCAAAAGCTGGAAGTGAACAGTGATTGACCCTTGTCTTTGAACGCGAACGGAAATCAGAACTGGTGAGGTTGAAATTATGTGTTTATAAACAATGTACACACACAAATCTTACTTGTTCCCTACTTTTAAAATTTTATTAAGTGTAATGGTGACTGTAATTCGAACTGGAAATGAAATCGTCCGTAAGTTGAACTGTATGTGACTTTATAGAGACCAAGAAGAAAAGTTAAAATCGTCAAAAGAATAACAGAACTTAGAAGATACAGAGGCATTCGATCTGGTGACCACGAATTATACCCATGAACAGAACTGGATATGAAATACCGTATTAAAATTGAATTGGATGTGACTTTGGAAACCGAGCTACATGTAGTTGAAACTGTCAAAAGAAGAGCAGGATTTGTTGTGTAAAGCCTATAAACCGAACTGTCTTAAAACCAGAACTGGAGAGTACAATTATATATATATAAGTTATGGCTCTATCAATTCCAAAGCTGCCCATCCCCCAAAATTATTAAAAAGCCCAAGTTTTAGGTTCAGATCTTTAAAACTGAAGTAATGGCATTTAAAATAAATACATTTTTGAAGCTTAATTTAACAGAGTTTGTAAGGATTGTTTTTGCCAGTCAGCAAAAAAAGCCTCAGAAATCGAATCCACGATTAACGATGACCTCAATAAAATGAACGACTGGTTTACTGCGAAAAACTTAAACCTAAATACGGTGAAATGCGAATTCATGATTATCACAAATTCCCAACGTCACGAGGATCCTAACTTGATGCCAGCCGTTAAAATTGGGGATTCACAACTAAAAAGGGTGGCTAACTCGAAATATCTGGGAGTCGAAATCGACGACAGGCTCTCCTGGTCTAATCACACAGCCAAAATATTAAGAGGGTGAGACCTTACGCCAGTGTTGATACTCTTAATACGGTCTATACATCCCTAGTACAGTGCCATTTTGATTACTGTAGTCATGTATGGGATAACGTTGGCACAACTCTGTCTAACAAGTTACAAAAACTGCAGAACAGAGCTGCTAGGGTTATTACGAAGTCTTAATATGGCGTACGGTCTCGCTCTCTTCGTCAAGAGCTTAATTGGGATGACCTACAAACGAGACGAAAAAAGACATATTTCTACCATTATGTACAAAGTTCATCATGGAATGTGTCCCAATTATATGACAGACATGTTTAGGAAGTGTTCCCAAACTATTACATACAGCATAAGTGAAAATAACTATTTCATGCCCGGCGCCCAAATCGTGAGTATCTAAAAAAGAGCTTCAGCTACAGCGGAGCACAACTGTGGAATCAACTGCTTAGTGGCGTAAGAGAATCCCCCTCCTTACTCTCCTTCAAGGCTGCCCTTAATGATTGTTTTAACCATCGCATTCGTAACCTTTAAATCATCTGTTTATATAATATTATCCCTATTATTACAATATTTTAAGTGGTAGTAAATTCTTAAAGTACAATAGTTTTATTATTGATGTAAGTAGGTTAGTTTTTAGCTTTCACGGCTACTTGAAAAGCAGCTCAGCAGAATTTGTACTACCGTGGTTAAATAATAAAAATCTGTGCATCTATATGAGGTCAGACACATAACAAAATGGCATATTAGTTTTATACAATAATCGTTTTAAAACAGGATACAAAATTGCCCAAAACGTGCCATCATCTGTCCATCTGTTGTAACACATTGCTATCCACCAATCAGCTCATGTTTCACACTGTTTATTGTATAAACAAAATTAATAAATAGAAAATAAGGCTGCCTTCATACGAGTTTTAGACTGAAAATATATAACTCGCAAGGAAAGTATAGATCTTTCAATTCTGCCAAACAATGTTGGAGACATAGGACAAGTTATTTAGAGTATTTGGTTGTTCATATATCTTCATATATCCCTCAATTGTGGAAAGTTGTACTCATACTTCAATGTAAAGGTCTCTATTATCATGCATGTTCCATACTGAAGTAATACATCAGGTTAATTAAACTATCTTCTGTTTTAGACGTCCTTGCCAGTAACTACATGTTTACTTTCAACGTGTCTGGGAAAACAAGAATCAGCTTTCGTAACTTTCCCAAAAAGGTAACGTTGAGTTCCAAACTAATTTGCTTTGCTTTGGTAAACAGTCATGTCTGCATGGAGTTAAAAATGTGATGAAAGAAAAGAGAAGTATAAAAAATTGTTGTTCACTGAACAGGGTGAAGTTATTCACTTTACTACCCAAAATATTATTTCCCAAAAACTATTTGCTCAGGAGTAATATACCGAGTGACCTTGTTTGAAAATTCAGTATCAAGAATTTTGCTGCACGTACAATGTATTGTTACTTGACTATATTACAAATTGTCTTAAAGCTTTGGAATGGCTTCTGGTTATACATTAACTTAATCTCCATGATGCAGTCATGACATCTTTTAAGTGTGTAAATGAACTTGCTTCTTAATATCTGTGTAAGAACATTTTGAAGAGATCCCTAATTAGTGGGTATGTCACTAGACAGTCCAATAATATTCAGTTTCCTAAGTGCAGAATGGCAATTAGCTAGAGATCCTTTCATTATCGCACTGTCACACTTTGGAACTGACTTAGTGAATCAGTAAGGCCTCCTTAGGTCAGCTCAATCATCATGCAAAGAAGAGCTTACACTGTACGTTATTTTTTTTTAGATTCCATTTAGTTGATGGTTTATTTCTGTGAGCTTGTTTGACTGTGTAATAGAGTAACAGGATTTTTTACAAACTTCAATCTTTCTTTTATTTTGTTTCTGCCTAGGTCGACCGCAATGTGCAGTTTTCTATCGGAATTATCGGTAGACCAGCTCTGATGAATGTCACATATGGATCAAGTAAGGAACATGACTCAGATAGTGCAGATTGACTGGGAAAGAAATACGGCAAGACTGTAACTGTACCATAACCGTCCTGTAACTGTACCGTAACCATACTGTAACTGTACCATAACCATACTGTAACTGTACCATAACCATACTGTAACTGTACCATAACCATACTGTAACTGTACCATAACTGTACCATAACCGTACCGTAACTGTACTGTAACCGTACCGTACCGTACCGTAACCGTCCTGTAACTGTACCGTAACCGTCCTGTAACTGTACCGTAACCGTACTGTAACTTTGCCATACCATAACTCTGTACCGTAACTCTGTAATATGATTTGATCAACAGGACAAAAACAATTTGAATGTCACAGCATTTTTTTACGGTGACTGTGTGGTAAGTCATTGCTGTAATCTGCCCACTCACACAAAATCCACTCTAGTTGTAATCCATAGAGTGAATTTCGTATGAGTGGGCAAGTTACGGTAACGACTTACAGTTACAGCTTGAAACCAAAGTGAACCAAGATCTGAAACTAGTTTTGAGTAGTGTTGCCAGAACCACCTTCTCATTAACCCCTCCAAGCTGTTTGGTGTGCCTCAGGTTATGTTGAGAATTCCACAAGATATCATCTTTACCCTCATGCACAAGGAACTTAAACCATCTACTGCAAAGGATGTACATTCTTCAACAAAATCCCCCATTTAATATTGATTATACTACACCCCTGTTGAATTTACCCGGCATGGTCCAACATTAAATGTGGGCGAGGAGGTATCATTTTGGATACCTATCTTGGCTATGATGATCACGTAATGAATCTCCTATCGTCCTATTGAGCAAACTTTTAAAATCAATAGAACTAGTCATTTGTTTGCTAGAAAAATGATGATCATGATCATAACTTGTTTAGTATTTAGTTAAATACTAAACTTGCGGAGAATTCAGTATCAAGAATTTTGCTGCACGTACAATGTATTGTTACCGGAACTAATAGGTTTGACCACATTACAAATTTTCTTAAAGCTTTGAAATGGCTTCTGGTTGGACATTAACTTTATCTCCATCCATGATGCAGTCATGACATCTTTTAAGTGTGTAAATGAACTTGCTTCTTAATATCTGTGTAAGAACATTTTTAAGAGTTCCCTAATTAGTGGGTATGTCACTAGACAGTCCAATAATATTCAGTTTCCTAAGTGCAGAATGGCTACTAGCCAGAGATCCTTTCATTATCACACTGTCACACTTTGGAACTGACTTAGTGAATCAGTAAGGCCTCCTTAGGTCAGCTCAATCATCATGCAAAGAAGAGCTTATGCTGTACGTTATTTTTTTTTTAGATTTTATTTAGTTGATGGTTTATTTCTGGATTTTTGCTTTTAATTGTTATTTTAATTTTAATTGCCTTGAATATTCAATATTAATTAGAGTTTTTTAATAATATAGATTCTTGTAATTTAATATTGAGAAGCCCTTTTGGGAGTTACTAATGTATGTATGTATGCGGTATAACCATCATTATCATAACAATCCATGATCATGTGTAGTTACTAATGTGTGCATCATTATCATAACAATCAATAATCATGTGTAGTTACTAATGTGTGCATCATTATCATAACAATCAATAATCATGTGTAGTTACTAATGTGTGCATCATTATCATAACAATCAATAATCATGTGTAGTTACTAATGTGTGCATCATTATCATAACTATCAATAATCATGTGTAGTTACTAATGTGTGCATCATTATCATAACAATCAATAATCATGTGTAGTTACTAATGTGTGCATCATCATAGCTATCAATAATCATGTGTAGTTACTAATGTATGTATAGCCATCATTATCATAACAATCAATAATCATGTGTAGTTACTAATGTATGTATGCATGTATAACCATCATCATAACAATCAATAATCATGTGTAGTTACTAATGTATGTATGTATAATCATCATAACAATTAATAATCATGTGTGCCTTCAATTACCGGTAATAGGCCTTATGCAGAAAACAGTCACGTGCTGATATACAGTTCCGCCTGAAACTATAGATTCATTTGATCATGATCAAGTCGCCTGCACTGACCGCGATCTGCTCGCACCTTGCTCGCGATCACTATGGATGATCACCAGTCACAGTCTGCAGGGAAACAAAATGGCTGCTCGTGAACATTTCCACAAACCTTTACGTGTACGTTCCACTTGAACACGTGCTGAACTTTTTATTAGTGAAAGGGTAAATCCAGGATCCTAAATCCAATGCAGGGGAAACTAGTATTAATTCGAGATAGAGAGATTCTACGGTACTGCAAATTACGATGAACGGCGAAAATCCGGCCACGTAGCAATTAAACGAAGCTTTTGAAGCTACAAAACGTCTTCAAATCCACAATGAATGTTCCTTGAAGGTCTTGACTATCAAATGGTTAATCAAAACGTTCGAACGGATGGTCTTGACCAACTCTCTGGTGGTTAATAGGCAAAACATATCTCCCGTGGCGGCATATGTGAGTTTGTTGTTATCTCGCCCTTGCTCCGAGGATTTTCCTCCGGGTCCCCTGGTTTTCCTCCCCCCACAAAAACCAACATGCTAAATTTCAACTCGATCTGTGGATTAGCCGGGTCCTAGCTTTGATCAGCCCCATACTACTCTTCCCAGTAAATAAATCTAGAATAAATTAGTCTATAAATTGCTGGGAAAAATTTGCATCTCGCTCTTCTTTAAGTTCTGGAGTTTATTACTAAACGTATTTGAAGAACCAAATAACGTGGCTTAAAGACCCTGTGTTCGAGCCCATGGTGCTTTGCGCACGCAAATCATTTTCGTAGGCTACGAAAATCAGAAAGATCGGTGTTATTATTATGTGACTCTCGAATCTTTCGAAATCCATCTCTAGTTTGGGCCATCGTGTAAGTATTTATAGATATATATGTTAACTGACTTTCTTTTATCTTAACTTTTGTATATATACCTTTTAAAATGAAACTTTAGTCGAATATTTCTTCGAATCCCGGTCTTGAGTGGCGAGTAGAGGAATGCTAAAGAAAGAACAGACAGCGAAGCGACTCGACAAATAATCCTTCAGCAGTCCACACTTTACTTTCTCTAGGTCTACAAGAGAACACTTGTGGTTCAAAAGGACTACTACGTGAGTTTCCCGGGGATTTGCTGCACTAAGGGACCAGCGGGCTTCGTTGGAAATACAAAGCAACCACTTCTGGCATCAAGATCATTCATCAGAATTTTGCACGGCTCAGCTCCACTGAGGTGTTACGACTTATCTGTATCGGTATATGTTTTGCATTTTTATTAGCAGAGAAAGCAATGCTCTTAACCTTTTTTTCATCCTCCAGTACGTCCAGAAAGTCTTGCTACCAAAACTACGACCGCGGGTCAAACTCCAATCTGCCGAGTTCAGCTGTTACTTCGCTGTGAGTTTGACTCGAGTGCGAGTACGGCATTTGATTTTGCACTCAAAATATATCATTCGGAAGGAAACTAGAGATCTTCAAATACAGCTAAACAATACTGGGGACATGAAAACAAGGTAGCAAGAGTATGTGTTTGCTTGTAGAGTTGTGAAAAGTCGCACTCGTAAACCGAATTAGAATCTAAAGGTAGTACAACTGGCTTCCTGACGAGTACTGTTCAAATCATATTCGAAGCATCCGGGGAAAATTCGTGGGCTCGATTGGGTTTTTAATCCGGTAGAAATTATGAAATTCGTTATCCAATGTGTATTTGTACTTCTTTTATGAAACTTATAAACAATCGAGAGCATTTTAGTTCGACTAAAAGCTGGCCTTTAATTTATGCGGCCGTTGATAAACAAACTAATCATAACATTGGCGCAAAGCACCATGGGCTCGGACACAGGGTCTTTAACTTTTAAGGTAAATGGAGGAAATATTTTGCCAATAGCCCACTTCTCTGAGAAAAGAATAAATTTAATTTAGCACGGGGCCTCGTATTGAAACCTTTGTGCGTGACAAGTAAAGCATATCGCGGAAGTGGGCTATTCATCTGAGGCATTCTTTGTCTATAATGTAGAACAACACGTCGCTTTTCTCACGCTGCCATAAAAAAAATGATCTCTACCGGAGGTATGCCAAACAGTGATCACGTGGTACAGACCATTCACATCATGGGGGCCGTAAAAAAAAACTTGGGGTGTCGCAGTTTACTGGGAAGAGTAGTACATGTTTGTTCTCTGTAGTTTCCTGTTTTTTTTTAGATATAAAAACCAACTGTTTCCTCGCCCAACTGTCGTAGGCTCTTCAGACCATAAACTCACTACAACCAGACATTCCAATAACTTGGCTTTTGATTATTGTTATTCCGTTTTCCTGCTTCGATCAATGCTCTTTCGGCGACCATATTTGTTTTCGTCAGACGAATTCATGACTAGCTCGAGCTGCCTGTGACCGTCAGTTTTGGCACTTTTTTCGACAATAGGTATAATTGTGTTCATCGGTTTGAGAAATTAACTGAGATCCGTAAGATATTATACATCAACATGCTAAAAACCTCCAGTACACAATCTGGCGCCATTGCATTGTGTCAGGAGTCGGTCAGCCGGCTAGCCTATGTTACTATATCATATATTTGTTGATTTCATTTCACCGCACGGCCGGCTAGCTCAGTTGGTCATGAATGCGGGAGGTCATGAGTTCGAATCCGGCTTCGACCGCGTCCTTGGGCAGGGACGTAAAAGCCTACGTTCGATGATCCGTTTGCTGCGTGAAAAAATACCATCTACCGCCTGAAAGTATTAAAGAACCTGTTGTGCTATTGGTGAAGGGAAGGGGATTGTTAACTTCTTATTAACCGATAGAGAGGTCTTTACGAGAAAATAGCAGACAGAGGTCTTGACAGTACGAACCGAGCGATAGTGAGGTCCGTACATAAAAGACCGAGGTCTGATATTTTCCCGTAATGACCGAGTGGGCGAGGTTAATAAGTAGTTTATTATATAGCACTTTGTGATAAACAAAGAAGTAGTGGAAGCCGTTCAGAATTTATTCCGGGATCTATTTGACAGCTCTTCGTAAATTAATGGGAATACAATGTCAGATGTCAGAATCAATTCAAAATTAGAAAACGTGGCTAATCCAAAGTGCATGAAAGGTGGAATTTGTAGAAAAAGCGATCAGAAAAGAAGATATTTTCCACTAAATCAACTCGAAAAACAAACAAAAATAAAGATCTTCGTCGGATCACTTTTGGCAATGACAGTTCTATGCTGTTTGTTTGTATCCTGGACAACTTTGACTGGGACATGGAAAATCTGGAACTGACAATCCCTAATATTTGCTCCTGATCGGCAAAATTGGTTGGCTGTGGAATCAGAACTTCTCTGGTTTATAGTGAGGGATTGTAATTTGTAAACTGCTGACTGACATTCAAGACAAATTTCTTAAAACCGATAATTGTAGAAAGAAAGCCGGCTGCAGAGGAGTAGACTTGTTACTTGTTTAAAATATGGACTATGACTTCTGACTCTGGAGAGACTTGTTGTCGCTGGCAGACTTGTTGTCTTGTAGTTTTAATACTTCCACTGGACTACGGATCGAGTCTACCGCACGATTCTCGTGTGAACACTCAACAGAGCCACGAGGCTTTCAGAATCAGTGTTAGCAGGTTTATCTTTATTGAGTCGGATTGTTGTGTTATTTCGCTGATAGGTGTTTCATTCCTGCATTACCTGATACATTACTAAGCCATGTTCTAATTTCGTTTCTACCGAGTGGAGACTTCGTGTGATGTCGCTGTTTCCAACTCGCTTGTAGTGACTGCAAGGGAAAATGGTTCTTCCCTACATTGAACTCTGCTAGACGGTGACTTCTGAAACTTTGTAGTACCTGACATGACATCTATCTTGTCTCTGTAGCATAGACCTTTGGATGGAATTGTATTTCAACTAGTTCTTTCCTGTCCTTTTCTGGTTGACTTGCTTGCATCAATGATCACTTTTGACAACAAATGGTCACTAAGTTCATTTCACATTTTTGATGGACCTGCGGCTTTCTCTCTTTTTTAAAGCTGTATTACTACGATGTTTGTGCTCTTAAACTGCATCACTGAGTGCCTAGTTATCTCCATTTTCCCGGACCGATTTAGTTTTCAATTTTCTGAGCTTAGACCGAAATATGCGAATTATGACCGTTATCATGGTAACGGTCCGTACGGCAAAATCCCGACCGAGCACCAGCCAATCAAAACACTCGATTTGACATTGAGAGTGGCTTGCCATATAATAATACCCGGTACGACAGCCTGCCCTCCTTTCAAGTACCAACCTCGGTTATATACTCCTCAAGCTTTACCGAGTATTAAAACAGAAACATGTAAGTTCCGCGGGTCCCTGCTAGTAATTGTAATATAGCGAGACTTACTGTTTGTAAACACTGATGTCATTTATATATTTGCATATATAATGTGGTTGGCAAAACAAACCCGCGTGTTTGTATGACTTGTGTGGAAGAGTCATTTGGCGATGAATAAGCACCGACCTGTGATATTTTATAAGCAACTGACTGCGTTCACGCTTCGTTTCTGCCAACCACAGAATGCAACAAATGTGGCGTGACTGGCCTGTGTGACGTCACAGTAAGCACGCTATTGAGCTTTTTGTGTTTACTTTAAGTAATGGTCCAGATAAGAACTGTAGTGTCTACGGTAAGGAATGTTAAAAGGTGTTAATTTTCTATTATTCTTTCTCGTAATTTCATTGGTTGATACTTATGAATTCAATAGAAACCTATCGAAATAATACATTTTCATTCGATATTTTTTTGTGGTTTGAATTTATTTTTGATCGAACTAACTTGGTTTAATTTCGAAAAATATCGTGTGTGGGGAAAGTTCTCAAATTTCAAAAATCCTTTGTTTTCTCTACATCCGATTGGCTGGATGGTGGCTTCTCTGCGTTTTCACAGAAAAAAGAGGCAATAGCATAACAAATACTTTATTTTCGAGATGTAGTTTGGTCTGTAGATACCTCCTAAAGCACTTAAGGCATATTCAAGCAAAATCGTATGTGGGAGAGTCTCATTGCCGCAGAACAATGGATTCTACTACAGTTCTTATCTGGATCATTACTTAATTCGTTTTTAATCACAGCTGTAAAACGTTTCGCAAGGGCTCCTGTAACGTAAAATCTAATGTCCGATGAACTTATATAAGTGTAGCTGCGACTGCGATCATGTCCTTCTCCGCGGTCACATCGCGAGCAAGGTGCGAGCAGATCGCTCATTGATCGCGATCTCATCGCGATTTGCTCGCGATAAATGTACCTATAGTTTCTGGCGGTACTGTATCACTTCAATAACCAATGAATTGCGCTCGTGATCCTATGGGAAAGGCTTTACTGGATGGCAAACAATCTTGAAAATGCTGTTTTAGTGAGGTCGATTGGAGGTGGAAAACGGGTTTTGCTAATAACTACCGATCTCATACAAGTGCATTTAAAAGTGCCTATGAAGTAAAAAAAAATTCCGAAGAAGACTAAAATTTAATATGATAAAATAAAAACGGGGTCGATTTGTTCACTTCATAGCCACTTTAAATAATGAATTCAGATTTGTGTGCCATCCATCCATTCCTGCAAACGGCCCTTAAAATGCTTGATAAAGTAGTTTTATCTGTTGATAGCTTCCAAGCCAGAGGAGCCCATTATTCTTCTGAAGACCATTGGTGTCTCTAAGGTGTCATTCAGGTATGAACACTATGAGTTTGGAGGACCCAGCGACCCGGCCTTCAACGTCTACGTGTATGATATCAAGGGCAATGTTATGCTCGAGGTAAGATTGTGCTTAGTTGAGCCCAGTCAAGATATATAAGAATGTAAGAATACATTGTACATTGAAAGAGCATCAGAGTTCCTTTGGACCTCTTTGTATTTCGAAGTCAGGGAGAAACTACCCTGGTTCAGTAGCAGAAGAAATAAGAGGCGAGAGAAAAGAGCCTCTGGTGTTATCCGTTGAGAATCTCACTTCCATACAAACATTACGTTCACAATTTGAACTTCGTTCCTGATTGAAGAATCTAATCATTGCCATGCAGGCGCATCTGTGAGTGCTGGATGTAACAGTGATTGTCATTGGTCGTTACGGACTCACGTGACAAAGAGCACGAACCAGGGGGATCAGTTGGTAACAAAATGGTAAAGCACAAGAAATTTGACAAATTAGACGTGGAAAAACGAAAAAAATATGCAAATAAGAGTTTCTCTTGAACAAGAAGACAAACTTATTATGAGAGACGAGCCTGGAGCACGGCTGTTTCGTTGGCCACATTAGGTTCCAGACCCTCTCTCTGTTTTTAATTGTTTGCCGCCTAGCGCGACCGTATATACATGGCCGTTACACAAACATAGCCTTTGCAGAGAATTACAAATACATCTAACCATTATCTGCTCAGTTTGTATATTTATTTTTAAAACTAGAAGTCTCCGGATATTTTTACCAATACATACAACATTTGGGCATCTCATTAATTTAAGTATCGAACATCTTATTTCATGTAGTTTTGAACAGTGTTTTTCGGCAGACCGGGGATCACAATTTCTGTGATCAAGCCCAAGAAAACTATGAAGCAAGGTTTTTAGAGGCCCGGTTATGTCATGTATTCGAACTTTCAATTGTTTTTAAGCACATTTTTTTAGTGACTATTAAACGCCACGTTCTTACTCACGTGCATTTGTTTACATTTATGTTATTGCATTGTATTAAACTCTTGGCTTCCATCTTGACAAAGCTGCTGTCGCATCTGTGGAAATTTTCTCCAGTCATAATAATTAAGCTAATAAATTTATGCAATCTGATTGGCTAAGAGGAGTGGTATTTCAGTGATAATAGTGAAATTACAAGGTCCAAGGAGTGGTATTTCATGTTCGGGGAGCCCTCGTACTAGTGTACGGCAACAAGGTCTAGATCTAGTTTTGAAACAAAAATTGACTTAATCTGGGAAGATTTAAGACCCAGTGCTGCCACAGGCAGCCCGAGTAATGAGAAAGCTCTTCTAAGTCCGCTTCTCAAATTCACAGACTGTTTTACAAAAACATTTGCGCTTATCGACCTTTCAAATAATTTATTCTGAGGTACGCATACTCTAAATCACAGAGATGTTAAATAAAGCGATAATTAGAAGAAAAAGTACATTAACAGACAAACTGAGAGGAAATTTATTCAAATCAAAAAGAGTTTACTTACAGTACTTTTTAATACGTAACTGAACTTTTGGTAGTGTTGTTGACAGCATCCCACCTTCGTGCACATATGCACTGAATCGGAATGAAAGTTGAATCGGAATGAAAGTCGAAGCCTACCTCGAACTTAACTTTCAGCTAACCTGTTTCCTTTCATTCCACAATGAATAATAATCTCATAAAGTAAGCCCGTAGGTAACTTTCAATAAATTTGCCAGTGTCTGAATGAAACGAGTCACGGCAGAAGACAGTCTCAAGCTACAAAACTTGAATTTTAATCCTCTTCACAGTAACGTAATTTAACGTCTCAGATATTATATATATTCCCTACTTCAGCTAGCGCTGTGCATATCAAGTACTTTTTCCTCTCTCTTTGCTGGCAGTTCATGCTTCTTCGTGTAGTTGCCCCACTGAGCCGTAACCAGAAAACGAGCACAGCATTTCAGTTGGCATACACTGAAAACATCTGCTTAACTAAGATTTGTTAAAGTGTACCTAACGTTCATTTTGTTATCATAAATATCGATTCTACATCAAGTTTTGAATACTTCTGTGAAGAACGTTTTGGTTTACAGAGAATACTCTATGTTCTGCATTCGTTTGAAATCGTGGAAATGTGACCTTTCCTGACCCATGACCGCGTAAGCAAAAGCCTGGGTCGATCCCTGGGTTGACGTCATCTCATTAATGCATTATTCTCCATGGCGTCTTTCTATCACTGTTTGCGAGTTGTTAGTAAAGAAAAAAGTCATTTTAGTCAACATGTTAAGTATTTATTCAACTTATGGCAAAGTCGAATTAATTATATGACGTCTACCCAGGGATCGACCCAGGCTTTTACTTACGCGGTCGTGGGTCAGGAAAGGTCACATTTTCACGATTTCAAACAAGCGCAGAACATGGAGTATTCTCTGTAAACCAAAACTTTCTTCACAGAAGTACTCAAAACTTGATGTAGAATCGATAATGATGATAACAAAATAAACGTTAGGTGCACTTTAAAATCTTAGCGGATCGTGTAAATATTCCGCTTGGCCCAATGAGGGTTTCTGCCGTCAAAGTTATTTTTCCGTTTCAGTTTTCCCCATATTAGCAGACATGTATAATGTCTCGAGCTCTCAATCCAGTAGAAAGACTCTGGTTATTCTGTCGTAAAACATGCCTTAGCTGTACAAGACCTGACCCAAATTTAGGTTGTATTGCATAAATTGCCCACGATGGAATAGATTTCTGACAATGACTCACTGAAATTGATATCTCCTTGTCTCGCCTAGTCTGAGAGCTTTGAACTTTCTTATCTGAGCGCGCCTGACGAAATCTAACCTTTGATTATAATTCGATACCCGTTGATATCCAAACGTGTTTGGATATTGTATTTCGCTTACGTTTCTAAATGTACATTGGATCTGTCCAGACAGCGCTGATCGAATGTATTACGTTGTTCATGTATTTTTATGGTCAACTAGAATATCTTTGAGCATGAACACCCTGTACAGATTACTCACATTACAATCATACACAGTAATCCACAATAAAAGACCAAAGTAAATCTTTAATTTAAACTTAAGTTTACCTTCATAGTTGAATCGTGCTTGTCTCATCATAATTCTGTGCGGAATGTGTATATTTCTGAATTCGTGTATACTGTTAACGTTGCTCAGTCTCACAGTTCAGGAATTCAGATGTTTTCAGACTTCGATAGAGTACAGCAAGCTATAACTGCTCAACCACAGTATATATATTTGCTAGTAAATCGCTATATTTCGCTATAAATCAGCTATTCAGTATACTTGTATGGTATAACGTACACAAGTCTTGATACGAGATCGGTAAACCCGCCAAAAATACGGTCAAAATTATTTTAGTGTTGGCCTACCGATCACGGTGTTTGCGCTGGTATGTACTATGACCGAAAGTAAAATGAAATATGGCATAAAACCTACCAAACGTACCTCAAACTAGCCAATGTACGACCGCTATGTACAGCCGTCCGTCAAGTCCACCATCTTGATTTTACTGTATTCAATTATGTAAATAAATTAACCTGGCGATTATTGCGTGACCACCACAGTGCAATCTGATTGGTGTGAATTTGACCTTTAACGCATGCGCAGAACGCTTGCTACACTGAATAAATAAATAAAAATAACGACTTTCATTTTAAGACTCGTTGCTGCCACAGGCAGCCCGAGTAACAAGCTGTTCGGCAATCGAGAGACATCCAATCTTTGTATTTTCTTCTTCAATTGTTCAAAATTATGACCAAACACGTCAGCAAGAAATCTACTACAAAATGGTTTTGATAAATAGAGGACTTCATGATGCCATGCGGCCCCTGACTCGACTGGAGAGATTGTTTTGTAGGATACTGGCTTATTTAGAGCCATTGCGAGATTTAAACAGTCCCAACTCTACACTCCTACTCCTTTTTATAAATGGAGCTTAAAAATCCCCACTAAAATCACAAATTTGTTCCTGATCTTCAACTGGTGTAAGACCAAGTGTGGTTTTGACTAAAAGAGAGTTTATTTATCAATTCTACCTCGATAAGCAATTTTAGTATCAGTTAAACCTTAGTCAAAGTTTGTACTCATTTAGCTTTTGATGCACTTGGTATTATCAAGCCACATCAAACAAGTCACACAGGGCTAAAGTGCACAATCTGTACCGAAAATAAATGGTCTAAAGGATTGCTGTGATTTGAGTTTCTTTTAGGTTTTTAATGTCCAAGGGTTCCATGTCCAATTTCTGGGAGTCCTCTGAAGTTTGCCAATAAAGTTCACTTGATGTTTTCCTCGAAAGTACTGAACGATTCAGTGGCCTTTGAAGTTCAGGAAGACTAGACTATTTCAGGATTGCTTTGATTTTAGTTTCTTTCAGGTTTTAAACGTCTAAGTCCAGAACGTTGGAAAACCACACTAAGATGTTGTGAAACTATCGTAAGAAGTTCTTAGTGTTATTTTGGTCCAGTGAAGAAAAGGCAAAAACGTAACGATCGAGTCAACACTTAATTTTTACCGACCACTTTTAATTACCAACCACTTACCGACAATTTGTTTTTCGGTGCAGATTGTTCACTTTTGCTGTCACGAAGGACACATTTTCCTCATATTTTTCTGTATAAAAATAATAAATGGAGAGATTGTAATAATGATAATAATAATAATAATAATAACTTTATTTAAACTGTAAAGACCGATCAGTTAATCGAAAATGATTAGCTGGTATCAACCGGTGATCAGTATTATAGATAATGTATCTAAAAAATCTCAATATATAATAGTATAATAATAAATGTATGAATGAATAATATAATAATAATAATAAATACATATAACTCTACAAAGCTTAAAAAGGATATCTAAAAAATTATCGTAAACTACATTGATGATTGTTGTCATCAAGTTCTAAAAAATGCTTGAAAACGCCAGCCTTAAAAGTTGATAGTGTTTGTAACTCCCGCAGCTCTCTAGGTAAGTCATTCCATTCTCTTGCGGCTGCGCATTTAAAAGACAATTGGCCCATTTTCGTTTTCGTGGCTATAACATGTAAAAGTGTGGAGTCCCTTAGATGTCTATTATGCATTTATGATCTTTTAACAAGGTACCCTTCTAGCTGATGCGGACAGTTAATGTTATGTACAATTTTATACACGAACTGGAACCTTAAGAAGCGGATTGGAGTAGCCCTAAAATATTGGAAGGGGAGGGGGATAAATGCTACAGTAGGAGTGTCCAGTTATCGGGGATACAATCAGCACTGACACCATCACTTTTCCACATTAGAAATCTATACAAGTGTTTTTGTGTGTGTTTAGATTGACCAATACACTGGTAACCCCCTCCCGCTTTTTCATTACTATTTTTTTTTCTCAACCCTTTCGCAAACCAACTTAAAATTTTGAAAGATCCAGAGAAAACTGCATGTATACAATGTTGTACTTTGTCAGAAATAATTTAAGAATAAATAGTCAGATTGTTGACGTTATGTCAACTTGCCAACTCGACCCCTCCCCTCCCCTGCCTACATGGGGCATTTTACAACTCAGTATGTTACTGGGGTGGGGCATTTGACAGCAAAGAAAAGAGAATTCCTCAAAAAGAGTCGAAGAAAGCAATCTTACATTAATGTTTATAAGAAATTTGCACTTGTTCCAAAGCCCAGGGATGTAGATAATAGCTTCCCCGGCTGAATTAACTTATTTTCAAGAATGGTTTGGAATTAACAAAGACATGGTATCCATGGATGCTGAAAGATTGTAAATAACTGTTTGCACATGGTAATCTTGCCATAAAAGTACAAAAGTGGGTGAATCAGGGCTGCCATTTATGATGGAGATCCTAAACCTGTGTTGACAGGAGTTGGAGCTACGATGAGTTGGAAAATCTGAATGGCACGGCATTATAATGGGAGCAGGCTTCAAACCAGAGGGCAACTGCGGTTTAGCAATGAAGGCTAACATGGCATTCCCTGGAATAAGGTTTTTCACCTGAGAAAGTACTGTGTAATATTTTCCTCCTCAGCACTTGATGCCCTAAAACATCAGCATCATTAAACAATAATTAATTAGTGCAAAGTGAACCACAAATGTTTTTGTTTTAAAAATTTGAAATGTATGATGTAGTTAAAACTTCATTTTGTAGACATAGGAACATTTGAGATAACAAAATGCTTTGAATATGTTTTTATAATAAACTTCCTTTCAGTCACTACATCACTTCATAACATTTGTCAACCAAAACCTGCATGGATAAATTGATATTGCAGGTTGGTTCAGACTAGCTGGGGATAATATTTGTCCATACTGAAAGTGAAAAGAAGGACCGCAAATTACGAGTTCTAGCTTATTATAAACCAGACAGCCATTTATGTATAATCAGTTATTTGTTAGAATATGTTAAAAACAAATGCCTTGAGGCATGAACATGATAACAGTTATCAGAAGCCACATAACCCAGCAGATACAGTAAGCAGCCAGAGGCTTATATTTAAGTATTCTGATGAACTCCGGGATCGAATTGGAATGTAACGTGTTGCTTTTTGAGGGAGGAAACCGGAGAACCCGGAGAACCCGGAGAAAAACCCTTGGTGCAAGGGCGAGATACCAACAACTTAACTCACATATGGCGCTGCATCCGGGAATCAAACCCGGGCCACAGAGGTGGGAGGCGAAGCGCTGAACCACTGCACCACCCTGGCCACTCCACCACATCACTCCTATGCTCCCGACCAATTACATTGTAGAATTCAAATTCAATTTTTGAATTGTCTTTCCAATGGCCCAGCAAAACCGGTTTGCCATGTTTTCTTGATTTGAAGCTCAGTGCATAGTAGTGTTTTCTTGATTTGAAGCTCAGTTCATAGTAGTGTTTTCTTGATTTGAAGCTCAGTGCATAGTAGTGTTTTCTTGATTTGAAGCTCAGTTCATAGTAGTGTTTTCTTGATTTGAAGCTCAGTGCATAGTAGTGTTTTCTTGATTTGAAGCTCAGTGCATAGTAGTGAGATCTCAACGGGTCACAACAGAGGCTCTTCTTTTTCTTCTCGTCGTTTTCTTCTCCCGTCTCTCTCGCCTCATTTCTTTGAGCCTAAAGTAGTAATAGAAGTAAATAACAAGTCTGAAATTATGATTTATACCGCATTAAACTGTTTTTCTTCAGATTGCCTTTTCGCAACCAACTCCATTCCAGCTGTTAAACTTCTTTATCACTTTCTTCGGGTGAGTAGCAGGCTAACATATGAGTATTACGGTATTATATCCTATTGTCTATTTTAGTGACTGTAGCATAGTGATTAACTACCAGAATGATTTGCGAGGATCCTTGTTGTTCCTCTAATATAAGCCACTGTATTTTAGTTTTAGATTGAAAATTTGAAAATAGACAAATAATTTCAATAGAATTCTGGTAGTTCTTCATCATGTCAATCACCTATTGAGTGCAGTAATGCCTTATCCATTTCACTATTAAGGGGGCTGCATGTGTCATGGTGAGAGACCTTTATATTAGTCCGGATTTCATAATACAAAATTGGGTAAAGTGATTGCTTCGGAAATTGTTTGCACAAACTACGACTTGGTCAGGATTATTAACGAAAATATTATCAACAAGAGGCCCTGAGTGGCCTTACCCCGGGCCACTTAGGAATAGGTTAATTAATACATAGAGTTCTAGCATATTTTTGTATCATACATGGTTTGTGCTAGGGGAGTAGGATAATTGGTTCACTACTCGTGGTTGTACTAGATGGCAAACAAATCTTAATTCATATATTTAAAGGCACTTGTATGAGATCGGTAGTGTTATTAACAAAACCTGTTTGTAAATGCTATTTTCCACCTTCTTCCAATTCTCAACCCCCAAAGGTGGTCACGGTCCCTTACGGGAGCTTCTAATTACAAAGTTTTACTGATAATTAAATCGGGGTTTCATGAGTGTTGACGCTGAAGGGACTGGTCAGAAATTAGCAGGGGGAGGGGGTTGAGATGGAGGGTCATAAATCATGGGAGAATGGGTCAAAATATTTCATACTCATTGTCCAGGGAGGGTTATATATTTTTTAGACTTTTTGATTTCATTCTCTACCCCCCCCCCCCCCCCCCCCCCCCCCCTTTGCATCTCCCCTGCTAATTTTTGACTAGTCCCTAATGTTTAAAGTGCCCCTAAACCCTTTTGCCATGTTTATATATATGAAACTTTGAAAGGCTTTGATAGGGAATCGATCCAGGCTTTTTCTTACATGGTAATGGGTCAGGAGAGGTCACATTTTTACCATTTCAAACAAGCATAGAACACAGAGTATTCTCTGTAAGCCAAAAAAATCTTCGCAGAAGTACTCAAAACCTTTCAAAGTTTCATATATATAAAAATTGCAAAAGGGTTTAGGGGCACTTTAATAAAATATTGAAGATGAAATTGCGTGAACTGCTTGTGCTATATATACGTGATTTTCGGGCACAGTGATTTTATGTTCTGATAATTGCACGATCCTTTAGGCAATTGCAATTTGAGAATTTTCAATATATGTGCCCAAAATCACATATAGCTCGAGCAGTTCATGCAATTTTATTTATAAAATAATGAGCAAACATTTGCTGAGAGCTGCATTCTATAACACACGTTATTGACCAATCAGAAAGCATCTATTTTGGAGAGTATATTATAACAAACCCTATTTGCTTGCTGTTATTTCAGGTGCTTCTTCTCAATCTTGTTAGTCACTTTTGTAGCCTGGAAAATCAAAGTGCGGTACAACGGCTACTTGATGTCGAGGGTGAGTGAGAAGGGTAACTGCTCAAGTATATTCTCTAGCTATGTAGTACTGTACAGGTCCGCAAATGATCCTGGCCCGCAAATGATCCCGGCCCGCAAATGATCCCAGGCCCGCAAATGATCCCAGGCCCGCAAATGATCCCCAAAATGGACCGCAAATGATCCCGCTCCGCAAATGATCCCCAATGGGGACCGTAAATGATCCCGTGAAAAAACATGGAATAGCATGGATTTTTACCGCTGGATAGTGGATCTAAAGTATGAATGAAAGAAAAATGAAGAACAGATTTTAATAATGATGTAATGATTTTAACCATTGGCTCCGGCAGGGAACCTCCTTTAAAACATGTCCATCAAAATCTCCATGACGTCACGCTTTCGACCAATCAAAGGACGAACTCATTCCTATAATTCCCGGATCACACCTGTCCATAAAAATCGTATGTCGTCAGCGACATGTCCAATCTTGACAGCCTTCGCAGTGTCTGTAATTGACACTCGTGAACAAGGCGCGATTATGCTCGCTCCTGGCTAATACGCTTGTTATTACTTTGGTATTGCTTTGAAATTGTTTCCTTGTGTTGTAAATAGGAGATACTGATCATGACTAGCAGGATGAGATATCTGGAAATGAAAACAAAATTGAGTCAATAATAATTGATCCGATGATTAAAAAAGCCTAACCAGTTTCTGGAAATAAGAACGGTCGACGAAGGACTCGGCATTAAGAACTCTGGATTACTGAGGAACTCGGGATTAAGAAAATAATTCTCAAAAAATATCAAATTGGTAAATTATTTACTAAAGGATTTTTCTTTTTTCCCCAAAAAAAATTGTTTTGTTTTTGAAAAAAGAACTCTGGTTAAAAAAAATCATTTTTGAATGGGCCAAACAAGCCACCATACTACGGGTTATTTATTATTAACTTTAATTTCTTTAATTTTAACTTAGAGTCAGTATACTCCCGATTAAGAAAAACTATAAAAACAAAAAAAACATCAGATTCTAAAAATTAATGAATTATTAACCCAGGATTTGAAAAATTGAAGAAATTCGTCCTTACGAGCCACCCGTAGAAGGTACCGTTTGTATGAAAAAGAAAACTAACTTTATGCGAATATTTTGATTTCTAAAACATTGAATCCCAACGACCAGTGGAATGGCATGTGGAATGGCATGGAATCCCAATTACAATGGGGATCATTTGCGAGCCGGGACCATTTGCGAGCCGGAATCACTTGCGGTCCATTTTGGGGATCATTTGCGGACCTGTACGGATCCACTATCCAGTGGCAAAAATCCATGCCATTCCATGTTTTTTTCACGGGATCATTTGCCTTCCCAATGGGGATCATTTGCGGAGCGGGATCATTTGCCGTCCCAATGGGGATCATTTGCCGTCCCAATGGGGATCATTTGCCGTCCCAATGGGGATCATTTGCGGAGCGGGATCATTTGCGGACCTGTACGATGGCAGTTGTACATGTGACCACAATCCCTTGCAAATACATACCAAATAACACTTAGGAATCCTCTGTTCTCTTCGATGACAGTGTCTTGGCAACAACACCTGTACTGGCTTGTTATTAGGATAACACTTAGGAATCCTCTGTTCTCTTCGATGACAGTGTATCGGCAACAACCCTGTACTGGCTGGTAACCTCCTTATAGCAATTTTATAACTAAGTAAAAGTTATTTGCATGCAAAGAATTGTGGATAAAAGTACAAGCCGTCATCTTTTTCCGTGCGGTGGATTTGCGACAGGACGACGCTAAAGTGGCTTGGGGCCGGAACAAAATAATGTTCAGAATGTTTTTATTTTATTTCTGTTTCCGTTGAAGTTTCAGCCGTCTAGTCTAGGAGGTACACATTTGAAAGCTTTTTACGAGACGCGATTGCGCATTGGATTGACGGTTGACTGCATGCAGTTTTCCAAACGCGAGTTGAAACATTCACATTTGAACTTCAACGAAAACAGAAATAACTGAGTTTGTGCAGAGGTGGGATGGTTGAATTCAAAGCAAAGAATCCAAAGGTCTGCAAGGGAAATATTGCACTTTGATGTGTCTAACCAACAAACCACCACCAATCTAAAGTACGGAATCCTCATGTTCTCATAGTGCCCATCAGAGAGCAGATTTCGTATGAGTTGAACAAACTACGACACTGGCTACGGCACGGTTACTGTACGGTATGCCGTGACTTTGGAATGGTTTCCCTATTGTTTGTGTCCTTCTGTTCCAATCAAATTACAGAGTTACGGTACAGTACGGTACAGTACTGTTACGGTAAGACTTCGGACATGGCATAGTTTGTCATACGAAATGTGCTCTATACTAACTACAACTTTCAACCCTTGTCTCCATAGCAACGACAGGTTGAGATGAGGCAGATGGCAAGTCGTCCCTCCTCAAATATCAATCTACTGCTTGACAAACATGACGATACGTTTTCACGACAAGTAAGCTTGCTAAAGGAGTGTGTTGAATAGCTCTCCGTGATGTATGCCTTATTGAGTCATCACAATGTTTTATTTTAATAATATTAATGTCTTTATTGCATGTGATAAAACACATATCATATGTTACATATATAGTAATCTGTAAGAGGTCAGAACAATAATTAGCAAAATATCCCAACAAAATGTCCTTGTCTCTGCATCTCTAATAACACATGGCTATCAACCAATCAGAGCGAATGTTTCAATGCCTGTTGTATATTTTGTAGTTGTTCCCAACAGCCGTCGCCCAACAGCCCTACGCACTTGACAACGTAGGAGTCGTCACTGTCCTAGTACGCATGCCCACATCAGCTGCTGGCCTGGCACCTATTGGTCAATCGGGAATATGCTGTGCAAGTGCACTGGTGAGCAGCCAGAACAAGTCTAGTTTCCCTGGTGACTATCTTACTAGCAATCGAAAAAAACTTGATCAGCGACCAATGGTGGATAATCGACGGTCCAGGTTTGCACCGTGTATTTAGTATCGTTTTGTAGTTATGTTAAATCACTGCTATTGAATTAATTAATAGGATCGTGAGAAAAAGACATGGCCCAAAATGTAATGTAATACGTTTAGTAGCGTGCTCTTAGCCTTGAGAAGAGGAATCCGAAGTTTGTGTTGAGAGGAAAGCAATTCTGCAAAAGACTCAACGGTCTCAACATTCTTTGATATTGCAGAGTTGAAAAATTACTAGTAATCAAGAAAAGCTGAGTGAAAATTTAGTGTAAAGATAATCCACCGTAGTGATGAGATGGAGAAAAGCTTGCCCTTGGAACCCAGGGCACTATCCCACTGCAGTCACTCACCTCAGGGGGAGGGGGAGGGGAGTTTACCACGAGGAGTGCGGCAACTTCTTCTCGTGTAAAAATAATTAGTGCCACTACGATCAAATTTTGACATATCAATGTTTTTGCATATTCATACAGTAGAGTTGCTATACCGTTTTACGATATGACGACGGGAAGTCTTATTTTTTAAACTCCGAGTATTGAATCTAAACGTCCGCCATTATTACAGGTCGTTCCTTTATTCAGCGGAAGTGATGTCATACGCGCAACACGACAACCAGCGTGGCTACTTTGTTATGCACACTATTTCAACCTCGCAACGATCAATGTAACTTTCTTCTTGTGGACGGAAATATTTTTTAGTAGAAATATACCTCCAAGGCGTTGTGTTGTATGACATCACTTCAGCTGAATAAAGGTAACGGCCTCCAGTAATGGCGGACACGATTTTATCGGTAAACTATTTTGTGGTTTAACTTGCTCATGTAGGAATATGTTTTACTAATTTGGATATTTCTAACACCGATTGAGCTATTGACACGAAAAAAGTGGCAAATCGAAATGGTAAATTTTCGTCGTAGTGGCACAGTCACATTTAGCATGCGTAAACTCTACTAAACTCTCCTCCTTTAACTCAAAACATACGAGATTACGGGCACCTTTTCGTTATACACACAGGGCGTATGTACCTCCTTACTTTCTGGACCCTTTGTCGTCTTGAGTATTAGACGTAACTATTTACAATTTATGGGCCAACACAATACAACTTCTACACGTGTGTTTGACAAGTCTGGCCATTGTTTTGTTTAAACAATGTAAAATACACAGGTTTTATTGAACTGGGCCCTGGTTGTGGAAAGTCTAAAGTCGAGTTTGTATTGAAGTAATGATTCACCTAACAATACTCAACAGCAGCGGAAATTAAGGCATATTCAAACAAAATCGTATTTCGCAATTGCTCATTGCTGTACCCTATTTGTCTTTTGCTCCTGTTCTTTTGGCGAACCATTATTTAATAAACTCTTTTCACTATCCATTTAACTCGTGCTGTAACTTTTGTATAATGCTGCATTTTTTAATTATTAAGTATCGGCCAACAGAAACCTTGAGCTCTCAGTTTAACCATTATTGGGGCTATGTCATGCTTAGAGATCCTTATGTTCGCTGTCTGAACCAGATACAGTTATTTCAGTGATGTTCATATGAACTGACGAACCACACACACGTGGTATGGTTTAAATCAAAGCAAATATAATAACTAACCAACTGTGTATAGATGTAGTATATTGCGTACATGTATCATTTCAATCAAGCATGGAAGGAGGAGACTTTACCTGTTTGTAGCCAATTAACAGCCACTAATCAAACATTGACTCCATACATGCGCAACAGCATGACATAGACCTTTAAATACCAGCTTGAGGTTTCTATATGAACCATAAACATTATACTGTTTGTGGTGAGAAAATATGTGAACAATAACTGACTTATGGCGATGGAATATCCACTGATATTTGTCCATGGATATAGACCCTATTCCAAAATGGCAAATATTGTGTTAATAGTATAGAGAGCAGTAAATGCTACCATGTTAAAGATTATGACGAGATTAGCGATACTCTGAGGTGATAACATCAAGTGGTAGTGAGTTATTGAGATTTCAGTATATAGAATTTATATTGCATGGTTTGAGGCAGTTATGCCTAACTGGCCTCGTTTTCGTGATTTCCTTGGATTTAAATGTCAATAACTTTGCACCAATGAAAGACCAAACTGCTCAGTACAACTTACTTTTTTGGGCATTATGCAAATTAGGGCAGCCATATTGGAATAGGGTCTATTAAAGCGCAACTGAACCCTAGGGTCTATTAAAACGGAACTGAACCCTAAATTCATCCCAACATCTATACAAAGATGTATTCGGTGCTGATCAATCTAGATTGTTTGGCGGCTCAATTCAGTGCAAATGTCCCCATATTGTACGTCACACATACCAAGAAAGAGCAATCACACCTCCAGCACAAAGAAAACAGTGATCTGCAATTAGAAGCCGTTAGTCCCGCTTTTCAAGGCCAGGGACAGCATAACAAACTAATTTATTCCCCGTAATTACTTGAGCCGTCTGTACATAGTAGAGGTTGTGAGGGAGGTTTTCGAATTTTCTCTTCATAGACAGAAAAATAATATATTAGAATATATTATTTCGAATATCATTTTGTATAGACGTTGGGTTGATTTTAGGGTTCAGTTCCCCTTTAACTGATCCAAAAGCGAATGGAGAGCGAAGCATTTATGTAGTTGTATTTTAGGGAACAATCGCAGACAGCTTACCCGAAAGTGGGTCATTCAAGACTAGACCCTCTCCATGATTGATAGATTGAACTTGTTAGCATGCCATACTATGTAAATGTATCTTGGGAATTTCCAATTTACAGCCTTTTCCTTTTCCCCATTGGACACTAGACATTTATACACTTTCAAGACAGTGCATAAAACAAAAGTAATGTGATGCGTGAAACGCCAGTTGATTTGAAGTTTTGTAACCAACAAAACAGATGGAGTGCATAAAGTATCATGGTTTCGGATATGAGGCAATGTCAATCGAAGTAAACCTTTTTCGTTTCTTTAAAACAAAACCCTAAGATAGAAGAGAAATACCATGTGGATGTCCAGGAGTATATTAGAGAGGAGTGTTCCTCTTCTCACATTATATTGTCACACAACACTGTTAGATGGTAGAGTTATTTTTAGCATAGAGTTTCCCGCGAGAAGAAACAAAGGCCGTCACTTTTAACCAATCAGGATGCACTGAAAAATTGTAATTAACACGGTTCAAACTTCTAAAAAATCTAAAGCGCAAGAGAACAAAAGACAACATAATCTTATACCAGAAGTTCGCGGCTATAAATAGACACACCATCTACTGTGTTAGCGGTAACCTGAGTATCGGGCTCTCAAGAGTGAAGGCGTAGAGAAAAGAGAAGAGAGCCTGACACAGATCAATAGAGAAAGGCTTTCCGCCTCCAAAGCTTACGTCATTGAGCCATTACTTTTTAACCAATGACATTTATTTCCGGTTTTCGAAAAATTGACATGACCGTCATCACGAGCTTCGGGAATTTATAGTTTTGATATGTCGGCCGGATTTTTATTCATCAAAGTTTTTCGATCTCTGTAAAGAAAATATAAGACCTTAGTATGGTACTTGTATTTCGTCTGTTTGTTTGTCTTGTGCTACGACTCTAACACAGAGTTCTGCTGCTCCTGTAATTCTCTCAGTAGAAGTTTTTGAGTTAAGTTATGTTGCCGTGGGAATTGTTTGGCTTACAAGGAATGTGCTAAATTTCGCAGCATTCAAGCGGCACAGCTTTGATACCATTCACTGCAAGACGAGAAACTTGCTGTACGTGTTTTTATCAGCTTCAGTGGACTGACGGCAAAATGGTGACGATCTTTATTTCTCCCGTTGTTCGGTTTCCAGAACTGTGAGAAGATCTTTTGAGTGGGAAACAACTGGTATGAAATTCCCGCCGGCAACACTCCGATGACGTCCTTTCTTTCGATCGAGAAGCAAGCCTTCGAGAAAAAGTTGTTGAGCAGCTTTAAGTGAATATTTGGTAAGAACTGTAAAGCGCTTCTAACTGCTTTCATGAAATCCATTTCATTCGTTATTACAAGAGATATTTCAGATACCAGATCGTTGTTCGCTAGTGCAGATTTCAAAGTAAGTTCGCGCGGACCTGACATTTTCACATCCGCTTTTGAGTCTTTTGTTTTTTATCCAATCAGCGCTACATCCAGATTCTGGATTGTTGAACACGAGTCAATGAATGGATTTGTGTCAGGCCCTTTTCTTTCTCTTCCTCCTCCCCTCTCCCCATTCTCCCTCTCCTCCCCTCCCCCCCCCCCCCCCCCCCCCCAAAAAAAAGGGCCTGATACTCAGGTTATGTTAGCGGCCACCACAAGGGCACAGGAACTCTCCTGTGTAATATACTCCTGGATCTCCCCGTATGCTTTTCTAACTACCGATTGGAATAAAAAATGATCCGATTTCAAATAAAAGTAGATCATTACTCGCATCTTTGCCAATCAAAAGCGTCTCTGATTTTCTCCAGTATGCCTGGAAAACATACTCTGCTAATCTGAGTAGTTACTTTTGTGTCGTTCATCATGAGAAAGTATATCGTTTGGGGGTTAATTTCTTTGCACAAGCAATATTTGGTAAATTAGAAGTGAAGTTTAAAATGTATTGTCTGAGGACGTAACGAACTTCTTTGTGAGGTAATAGGTTTGCCAAGAAGGATTACCATAACCTTGTACGCAATTTAAAATAAAATATACAAAATAGATGTTGCACAATGTTTAAAAAAAATTGCCATTACGATGAAAATTTACCATTCGATTTGCCACTTTTTCAGTGTCAGTAGGTCAATTAGTGTTAGAAATATCCGAAATAGTAAAAAAATATTCCCAAATGGGCAAGTTATACCACAAATTTTTACCGGTAAAATCATGTCCGCTATCACTGGAAGCCGTTCATTATTCAGTGGAAGTGATGTCACACGACAACCACGTCGCGCGAAATAGTATGTATAAAAAAAAAGCCAACCTCGCAATGATAAATATAAGTTTCTTCTTGTATACGTGAAGACGTTTTTAGTAGAAATGCCTCAAAGGCGTTGTGTTGGCAGGCGAGCGTTGACTGTATGACATCACTTCCGCTTGTTTGTATAAAGCTGAACAAAGGGAACGGCGGACGTTCAGATTCAATATTCAAATTAGTTAAAAAATAGTACTTCCTGGTAATAATATATCAACTCTACTTTATGAATATGCAAAAACATTGATGTCAAAATTTGATCGTAGTGTCACTTTAAGTCTGTGTAGAACCACCACAAGTACATTACAGTACAGTACATCTTTATTTATACATGGAAAATCATAAGTTACATACATAGATAAAAAACACTAAAATATGAAACTGTTTTACATGATTTTCACGAATTTTAAGGAGCTAAAAATCGTCTCAAAATGACCTTCCTATTCGCACTTGAAATCAAAAGCAAACACAAAATCAGCACTCAGTCGTTACAGTACCTTCTTTAATCTTTCCAACCACCAGGTTTTTGTGGCACAGAACACCAAGCGACTGTGAACCGCGCTATTCTTGTTACTGCATTTCTCTCCACCACGTTCTCCTGTACCCACCTCCAATTGCATGCTGGGTAATGGAGAAAAATACCACAAGGGTCCCCGCCTCTGGGACTCCTGTAGGTTTTTTTTCTATAAGTCTTTTACCCCTACAATCAAGAGCGGCGATTTGGACTCTAGCCGTTGCTTTAAAGTGACAAAAACACATCCTAATAGGTTGGGCAGGGGAAAAAGATCACCAACTGCAGAATTTCAAGGATTTCATTGAAGAAAACGGACCTCCCAAAGGCTACTAGAAGCAAACCAAGTACTTTTCAGCCGTCGTCAGACTTAATGATGTCCTCAAGCTCTCAGGACAATGGCATTTTTCTCCAAAATTAGAGCACATTTTGGAAACCCTACAAAAGTAGCGATACCTACCGTCGACGAGTACGTAGAATTCTCCCGAATGGCATTGTGGGGAAAGTATGAGCCCTCGACTTAAAAGGTCAGCAGTGTTGGTGTTACTGGTCATGTGAGACATGAATACATGTATGTATATAATCTAATCTTTGCTTTTACTTGGCCCTTTGTGGTATTTTTTTTACTAAAATGGGTTTCGGTTCGAGTCTTTGTGGAGCCTAATTTTTTTATATAGTTGAGGGAATCGTACTTGTTCGCCTAAATTTCTAAGTGCCACTTTAGTTTGTACCCTAGAAATATAACATCGAGAAAATTGCAAACCGACCTTCTGGCGGATGGAATATAGCCGCGACCACAGAACACTGTACTAATATTCCACCAGACAGCTGTTTGCCATATTGTTTTTCTACTAGGTCGGATAGCCTGATCAAGGGACTCCATCCAATGTTTGTTTGTGTTCTCGTAACATTTGACTGCCCAAAGCATTCTAGCCGATAGGAGCCCTTTCTTACGCGAGTGCAACCAGAAATATCCATTTCTGTTTAATACACGGCGAATTGTTCTATTGCGGATGCCATCCGAGGACAAAATACCACGTTCTAAGGCCAACTTCCTTTGGTAAAGTTAGCATTCCGTGTTCTTAGCACATTAAAAGTCCTTAAGAGTAGTACTTCCTAGGCTTCCCTCCAGTAGTCTCCTTTGCAGCCGTTATTAGTGTCTGCCCATATACCATATTGCAAGTCCGCTATTTTGGGTCGTGTGCGATGCTCTCTGGGATGGATTCCCCCGTTATACAATGGAACTGAAGTAATCGAACCGTGAACTTAATTTAGTCCACGGTTCGATTACTTTCCATTGTATCGCACGCGATACAACATGGCGGACTTGCGTTATGGTCTATACTCTCAACAAAGAACGGCTGCAAAGGAGACTACCCTCCTTGGATGAGGTGGACTCGTCTTACTTTGGGGTTCGCTTGCCTCTTTACAAATGCGAGGCATGGATCCCAGAGAACCCCCTGTCTCCTCTGCGGCCGTATTCTGATAGCTAACTGCTGGTTAGGTGCCGATACGTCTTGTATTCATGCGGGAATGGCGGCGAATTTTGTAGCGCCGTTCCCCAACCAAACGCTCTTCGCTATTAACTCTCGGATGTGCGCAGCGCAAAAACGAGTTACCGGGATGGTTGGAGAATTCGTCACTCGCTCGCTCACTCACTTAGCTGTTAACAGAATGGAATGATAGGAATGCAGATTTATATAGGAATGCAGATTGATATTACTAATCGAGATTTGATTTCAGTAAAATTGAACATCGACTGTAGATCACAACATTTTATTGCGCAAACTAAGTTGTTATGGTATCAACGGTGGAGCTCTGCAATTATTTAAGTCATATTTAAGTAATAGAAACCAGAGGTGTCATGTAAATGGAGTCTTATCTAAAGAAGAACAAATAACTTGTGGTATTCCTCTTGAGTCTATATTAGGTCCCCTGTTCTTTATTATTTACGTAAATGATTTTCCAAAATGCCTAAATCACTCGATACCTGGGATGTTTGCTGATGATACATATATCACAACGGCAGGCGAAGACATCCGAGATGTACAGGACATGTTAAACGAAGATTTAGCTGCTGTAGATAATTGGTTAAAGACGAACAAGCTTAGTTGTAATACCAAAAAAACAAATTACATGACAAAGGCTCCAGACAAAAGTTAGAAAAGACAAAATCCATGGATAAACAACAAAGCTGTTAAGCAAAAAGAGGCTATCAAACTTTTAGGAATACACATTGATGAATCAATGAATTGGGATGAGCAAATTAAGCATGTAATTTCAAAAGTGTCAAATGGCCTGCGTATGTTATATAAAACAAGAGCCCATCTGGGCTTTCACTCGGGCCACATGAGATTGAAGATGAAATACACTTTCATTTGAAATCCTCTTAGTATCAAGTCGTGCTTTAATTCGCCAGTGAGAACGTCAAAAAAACAGACTGGTCTATTAATCGCTTTTATGGCATGACTATGATAACGCAGGATTCGAACAACAGAATACTGGCAATTCAAGTGTATAAATGCAATACAATGACATATTCAGACTTTGAATTTGATTGAAAATAGATCAAAAACTCGGGGGAATGTCCGGCTAAAACTGTATGAATAAATGTGAAATGAAACATAAATTTCATAGCAAGAAAAAAAATTGTAATTCCTATAAATGAGAAAGCTCTTCTATTAAGCCGCTTCTCATATACACAGACTGTTTCACAAAAAACATTTGCGCTTATCGACACAAGAATTCAGTTGACCTTTCAAATAATTTATTCTGAGGTACGCATACTCTAAATCACAGATGTTAAATAAAGCGATAATTAGAAGGAAAAGTACATTAACAGACAAACTGAGAGGAAATTTATTCAAATCAAAAAGAGTTTACTTACAGTACTTACGTAACTGAACTTTCGTTTTGGATCTTTTGGTAGTGCACCCACCTTCGTGCACATATGCACTGAATCGGAATGAAAGTTGAATCGGAATGAAAGTCGAAGCCTACCTCGAACTTAACTTTCAGCTAACCTGTTTCCTTTCATTCCACAATGAATAATAATCTCATAAAGTAAGCCCGTAGCTTTCAATAAATTTGCCAGTGTCTGAATGAAACAGCTAGATCTTTTCCAATTTCTCTCACGAGTCACGGCAGAAGACAGTCTCAAGCTACAAAACTAGAATTTTGATCCTCTTCACAGTAACGTAATTTAACGTCTCAGATATTATATATATGCCCTATTTCAGCTAGCGCTGTGCATTTCAAATACTTTTTCCTCTCGTTGCTGGCAGTTCATGCTTCTTGTTCGTGTAGTTTCCGCATTTCAGTTGGCATACACTGAAAACATCTGCTTAACTAAGATTTGTAACAATCTTAGCGGATCATGTAAATATTCCGCTTGGCTCAATTGAGGGTTTCTGCCGTCAAAGTTCATTTTTTGTTTCAGTTTTCCCCATATTAGCCGACATGTATAATGTCTCGAGCTCTCAATCGAGTAGAAAGACTCTTATTCTGTCGTAAAACATGCCTTAGCTGTACAAGACCGCCCACGATGGAATAGATTTCTGACAATGACTCATTGAAAGTGATATCTCCTTGTCTCGCCTTGTCTGAGAGCTTTGAACTTTCTTATCTGAGCGCGCCTGACGAGATCTAACCTTTGATTATAATTCGATACCCGTTGATATACAAACGTGTTTGGATATTGTATTTCGCTTACGTTTCTAAATGTACATTGGATCTGTCCAAACAGCGCTGATCGAATGTATTACGGCTCCTGGTTGTTCATGTATTTTTATGGTCAACAAGAGCGCCAGTTGAAATATCCGGAGCCTGTTGGAAGGCTTTCGCCCTCGCGGGTCGACCATTTTGATTTACTGTATTCACTTATGTAAATACATTAACCTGGCGATTGTTGCGTGACCAGCACAGTGCAATCTGATTGGTGTGAATTTGACCTTTAACGCATGCGCAGAAAGCTTGCTACACGAAAAAATAATAATAACCGCTTGCATTTTAAGACTCTGTGCTGCCACAGGCAGCCCGAGTAATTATATTATGTAATTGCTGTTCATCCCCGCTTCCTTCCTCGTTACTGTCTGTACGGCAGTCATGCGTAGTTGTACAAATCATTTGTTTATTTGGCAGAACATTGCGCATGATCATGAAACTGGCCAGTACCGATGTGAAAGGGTGGTTACGCAACGTGATGACTTTAATAGCTCAGTGGTTAAGCTCCGTTCTGTTGAGCGGGAGGTCGCGAGTTCAAACCCCGGCCGGACCAACACTCGGGATCTTAAAATAACTGAGAAGGACGTAAAATCGTAGGATTCTCGTCGGCATCAAGTCCATCAGTCTCACCACTGTCACGAGTTACCGACATTAAAAAGTTACTTTACTTTAAATCATACCGTTAGAAACTATTCCCAACAGCACAGACAGTGTCCGTAAAGCTAGGGTCTCAAAGGCGAACACTTTAGAACCTCGTGGAATGAACATACGCGACGAAACAATTACTGGGGCGACCTCGTTCATTTAATTTACTTCAGGATTTGTTCGGAGAGCGACAGGGTTGTCCTCTCATTTAGGATAGAACATATCTTTGGTGCCCTAAAAATGTTCTTAAATTATGTAGAATAGTCCGCTCTGCTTTGTCAGCAATTTCTCTGTTCTACGTTCCTAGAATAGAATTTTGAACGGTATATTACGCCATACAAGAGTACCCTATTCTCTGCTGCCATACCTAGTTCACGCCCATTTGGGCCTGCGTTGTATTGTGTAGCTAGGGATCGATTATGTCTCACTCTTCAGCTACGGGAGCGAGTGTCTCTCGCTAAGCCGGTCTGTATCACAACTGCACAAGTAACCATGAGCAGTGAGATTAATTAACGCGTTAACGTTTCTCGTTAGGCACATGGTGTTTGTCATTATAGCGTAACATTTGCATAACATTGTCATAGCACAATTTTGTTTTTACATTTTCTCATGCAAGATATTTTCCAGTATGGTTTTCCGGTGTAAAGCTTCTCTGATGGGGTTATCTAATGACTCATTACTGTCCCTGGACGGTGTATTTCGGAATTGCTTCGCTTCTGGGAGCTAAAATGGTCTTTGAGCCGGTATGACTGAGAAGTAACAAGGCAAATGTTTTTGGGGGCAAAAAAGTGCGCTGCGCCGTCCCTGGACAAGGGGGAAGATAGTTCAAAGACTTGCATGCATCAGGTGATAGGAAATCCACATTGAGTTTTTTTATTCTAAAATGTTTGACGTTTGTGTAATTTCAAATGGTAAAACCTGGCAAAATGTAGTCGGAGTATTAAATTATCGAATATCGTGTTTTTATAAACTCACTCGTGAAGTTTTGTTTCTTCACCTTTATTCACCAAAATACCTGGTACTTCGCTTCCAAGCCGTTCATCTTACAGGTTTTGACGTGACATCAACAGAGTGATTTGCCATTGTCTTTACGCGTGCGCATTACCGTGGCACTGTTCCTTTACGCTGTTTACTGCAAATATAGTCTTGCTGAAATCACACCCCCCCCCCCCCCCCCCCAAAAAGACATATTTGCGTTGTGTAGGAATTTCATTTCATGCAAATTTGACTGAGAAAAGTCCACCGCAAAGAATTGTTGAGTGTTTTCGGTGTTCCTTTTCTGCCAGCAAAACTACCGTGCTTCGGTCTGTTTTCTGTTTGTTTTTCGGTGTAAAGCGACAGTACATCATCATTTTGAGACATAATTTCCTTGTGGACAGTCTCTAGTTCACATCAACTCGGAATATGACTGTGACGAGTTGTCTTTCCACAGGTTCTGTAGTTGTTTCACTTTACAGGTTCACACACCATCATTCGCGGTGCAATACTCATGGACATCAGTTCTTGGAACAGCAGCTTGGCAGCATACGGCATACGAATTCTCGATATCTGTAGAACAATTAAACGTCATTTATCAGTTTACTATAACCTACTAGCGGCACTTCTGGGCGACTATTTAAGATTTGGCTACCTGTGGCCAAATCTGTTGCAGAGGTTGGAAGCACATCATGCTTTCAATTAAATTTAAAAAGGCAATAAAGTGGAGCAAAAATTAGCTTTGATGCTTTTAGCGAGGTGTACAACCAACCTGAGTTTTGTTCTTGCAGCCTCGGCACTCGAAGGTGTTGTTCCGTAAGTTGGCAATAGCGATGAGTCCGCACAGATTACACACGTGACAGCTGTACGGGTCAGACACTTCGAACAGTCGCTCGTTAAGGAATTGCGCAGCACCATGAGCAATCATGCAGTCACGTTCCATCTCACCGAAACGTAGTCCTCCATCACTGTAAAGAATGAGAAAAACATAGGTTTCTTTATAGCCTGTCCACAAATCTGCCCCTAATTTTATTTGATATCCTTGACTTCTCAAATTCATTAATAATTCATGGCCTTTTTAGTCAATCAGAGAACTGTATTTGGTCAGGTGGATGAGTTTGGAAACCCAATGAAACACCAGTTCAAAATCACTGGTGATGAAACTGTTCTTAATCATCATATTCATGAACCGCCAACTACTCACATACTGATAAACTACAAGTAAGAAGTGAAGAAACGACATAGAAAGAAACAGTGTGCCTCCACTGGAGTTCGAACCTCGACCCTTCCGACCGCTTGTACCGACTCTTCACCACTACACTATTGGAACGCTAGTTGAAATCACTGATACGCCTCTCGGGTTTCAATTGTTTTCTCAATATTTGGAATCCCTGATGAAACACTACAATTCCTGTTTGAAACATTACATCACGTAGCTGTCAATCGACTGTCGGATTAACAATTGTAATGTTTTATTGTTTCTGCAGAAAATAAATCTCTCACAGCATTTAATTACAGGGTCCTTAGATTTTCAGTGTTTTCTTGATATTATTAATCGTTCCTGGGAAAGAAAGCATGAAATTAAACGAACGGTTTGTTTTGGAGAATTTGGCTTTTCAATTCGATTCAACTCAAACAAAACGATCGGGGAGCAACATGTTTTGACGAGGTCCTGCAGCAAGCTAGCACAATGCAAAATTGAAAAGGCCTCCTCGCACTTACCACTTTACATCGCATTCTTTACACTTACTAGTGCTACGCGGCAAACATGGTTTTATATCATAACTACATATATAATCGCCGTGACCCCATAAAACGCACCAATACCCACGATTGCTCTCATCTGACTTGATAGCTCAGTTGGTAGAGCGCCAGACATGTAACCTGGAGGTCGTTGGGTTCGAGTCCCACTTGGGTCAGATATTTTTTCTCTTTCCCTTAGCACTACAGCTTACCACTTTACATCACATTCTCCTCATGAAGAGGCACATGCTTCTGAATCTGAATGTATAGTCGATGATAATATCAATTTCATTAAACTTAGGTGATGATTATAAACCAGATATTGTGTATTGCAGAAAATCAAAACATCACATCTGACACCAGAGGCAGATTGTTGATAGACACATGCACTACCCTAAATATACGGATATTTAACGGTAGAATAATAGGCCTAGGGTAAGAAAACACATTTTACGTACAATGGAAGCAGTGTAGTTAACTATGTGATTTCATAGAATGTGTGCGCTACTTGAAGTCTCTACGCATCAGGTCACTTGTTCAATAGGCCGTTTTGACGATGTTGCGCACGCATCAGTAGAACAATAGACGCGAGCTGCTAAGACTCGTTCTGGTTCACCAGCCTTTTGTTCTAGCTGCGTGCGCAACATCGTCGAAATAGCCTATTGCATGCACTTTACGAATAGGCGACAAACCACAAATTCCAAAACAACGGACCAGACGTTTGCTCCAAGTCGGCACATTAACAACTAGTTTGGAATGATAAGGCCAAAGAAAAAAATTACATCCTACTCAACACCCCAAAATACGAAATGAAGATAAACGAGCTTACTCAAAGATGTAAAGTAAACGATATAACAAACACAATAGAAGAAACAACGGAATTGCTTTTGCAAATCAGCCTTGATGCCGGTTTGAATTACAAAAAAACCAACGACCTTAGAAAAAAAACGCGGACTGGTTTATCGAAGAATGTAAACGAGAAAAACAACCTTAGATCCTAAGGAATAAAGCGCACATGAATTACAATGACCATTCATTACCTACAACAACAACAAAAAAACAATTTCAAAGGCTTTGTAGGAAAAGGAAATGGAACATAGAGCAAAAAATATATTGACTTCAGTAATAGAACATGGAGGAAATTTAATCATGCTTTTCACTTTTCGAATAAGAGAAAACGACCCAACACAATAACGCTCGAAGAGGTTTATACATTCTTCAAGGCACAAAACAAAGAGTGTAGGTATCCAGAACTGTGAAAATGACTTCGAGACCTCAGCGAATGCAGTCGACCAACATGACACACTAAGGAATGGCTAATTAGTAAACAAGAGATGACAGAGGCACTGAAAAATCTTAAAAGTAGGAAATCGAAAGGAGTTGACAACATATTGAATGAAATAAGCATACATAGCGCAGCAATGGCGAACTCGTGGACGTAAAGTGTATTTTAGTGTGTTCTCAAGGGTAAACATGTGGAAATTTTCAGTTTCAGTTATTTTTGCTGTTGTAAAATGATGTGACCGATAATGGCATCATTACGACACCACCACTAAGTGATTTATGGGGACCCAATAGACATGAGGGAGATACGAGCATGTACTAAAAATGCTAAAAAGTGCAAAATATAAATGTATCACTCAGCATATATAGGAAATATAGGATTTCTTGAAATATAGGCTCTTTATAGGATCCTATACAAATTATAGGATATATAGGAAATATAGGAGGTCTGGGATGCCTGTATTATATTGAACCAGTTTGATTTTGTAAATGATCACTGCATTATGTCATGGTTCTTGCTAGCAATAACTTTGGAAAATGTCTGAAGTGACCTATTTCTAAATATTGAATTATGATGTTAAATACCTGTTATTTCCAATAATAAACGCTGTAGTACCCAACAGCTCTAAACACCCTAAATTAGTGAGCACCAGTTGTTGACGGTTAGGGTATTTCTAAACTGATCTAGGGGTTAAATGATGTAGCGCCTCGAGGAAACATCGTAGATAAATCATCCATGTATCATTTTAAAGCTTATAAAATCGGCTACAAGAACACATAAAAAGTTTTGAGTAATTTTGAAAATCTCGAATTTTCCGCCATCCCGTTGCTTCGATGTAGTGAAATGGCTTTCAGAAGCTCCGACTCCGAAAATATTTCAATGTTTTAAAATCTGTTTGCTTTGTCGCATTTCAGAGTAATCGTATTACAAAAGGGTGTCGAGGAATTTCAAAATTCGATTAGTTCAAAAGTTATCATGCTCTTCGTGAAAAGGAGAAAACATAGTCCGAGTAGATATACGAGAAACGCCGTCAAGAGCTCTCTTGTTAGAATTTCCCAATTCCCCGACACGGTTTTGCAGCTGCGATATCAATTGACATTTTGTGAAAATTTCACACAAATCGAATAAATTCCTCTTGAGTGGGCGCTTTTTCAAAACTCTATTTTGGTTGAAAATCGAAAGCGTAGAAAATAGCACTTCAAAATTCTAGCCGTATTGTCATGCGTGAATATGAAGCCTCGCCTCTCCAACAATTACCGAGCTCTTGGCCAATCATTTCTCATCACAGTTCAACTATCTGTCAAGCTTACGATTTCCCGCCAATGTTGATTTCCGATCAAAGCTACACGCCGCATCGAGAAAATGTTAATATTACTGTTCTAGTTCTCTTGTGTGACTTGAAAAATGGAAAAGACAAAAAGAGCCAAGGTGAACACCTAACGGCAAAGGAAGGGCAAACAAATCAAAGATCTTGAATGCCAGTGACAGCGATTTGCAGGCGTCTGAAACAGCACTGCAATATCGAGATCGTTGGTGTTGGTTTCAAGCGATTCAGAGTCACCGTCGGACTTTTTGTTTCCATCTATAAAGCTTTCTTGGAAACAAATATTCTCTCGGCTAGCTCTTATCGATTCTTCTTTATGTCAAGATTTGGAGCACTCGGCACTCTGTCTGAAAGTGAAAATATGAATTAACCCTTGTCGGGTTTTTTTGGCTCGTTACGGGCGAGTGAGCACTTATCGTATGTTTATTGATCTGCTGTCAATCAAACAGAACCTTTTACTTCCGGTTAAAAGCTTCCTTTTGGTATTTCTCCGTCAATACTATTTTTTTTAATGCAGTTTTTGGTAAATGAGACTACTACTACTAAAACTACATTTCTGTACGAAAACATTTTGCGCATCTTTTTTATTTTGAAGGTATCCGGTAACCTTAAAGAGCCATTATATTTATCTGTTTATTGACTTAGCCGTAAAAAAAAACTAGTGACTAGCTCTAAACACCCTAAATTAGTGAGCACCCGTTGTTGGCGGTTAGGGTGTTTTTAAATGTAGGGGTAGGGTTTGTAGTGGTTCAGAGGACCATTAAAGAAGTATTATATTTATCTGTTGTTTAGTGATTTAGCCGTAAAAAAAAAGTGAGCACCCGTTGAAACTAGGTTTAAAAAATAAACTAGTTGATTTTGGTTCCATCTAGGTTATTTTTGTCCAGACTAGTTGATTTTGGTTCAACCTAGGTAATTTTTTTAAACCTAGTTTATATTTTTCAACCTAGGTTAATTTTTTAACCTCGTTTATTTTGATTCAACCTAGTTAATTTTTTATTATGGGTTCAATCACAGTAGAATTTCTCTTCCCTTATTACTCGGGCCAGGCCTTCGGCCGAGGCACGAGTCAGAAAATGCAAGCCGTTTATTATTATTATTATTATTATTATTTGTGTCGCTGTTTGGCGCCAGTAACCAATCAGATTACACAGGGGCCCATTGTTCGATCCCAACACGTGACAGGATCAACCAATCAGATCCGACACCCGCCAGATCTTGGTTGTGGAAAGCTCGGCAAATTCGCAAAGCCAGCAACGTAGCGAAGGTTTGGGAACCATTATTTTGCTGAAACCAAAGGTTTCTTCGAATGAAATATCAAGATATTCAGTTATTCTAGGGCTGACAGGACTTTTAGGGGCTTTCGATGGAAAATTCTCACATTTACGAAAGGGATGTGGCGATCCAAATATTGCACAGTAAGCTAGTCTAGCCGGCCGGAGGAGTGATGGTTTTGGTCCAATAATCCACGAAAACTGAAAGAAAATGCCTGTACTGCTGCATCTAAGTGCCATACGATTGCAGTGTTGCGTTGTTGATATTGTTGAAATGCTCTTCATTACCATCACACACTGTGAGGAGGATTGATTGTTTGCAATGTTGACTGTAATTGTTTACTGCGAAGTCCTCTCCTGAAAATGAAATACTCTTGAGATTATACAACTGGGAAGTCTTGACTAAACCAGTCAACCAATGCCGAACTTTACTAAGACTTCAATTCAAGAGTCGCAAAAGCTGGAAGTGAACAGTGATTGACCCTTGGCTTTGAACGCGAACGGAAATCAGAACTGGTGAGGTTGAAATTATGTGTTAATATATGCGCACACAAATCTTACTTGTTCCCTACTTTTAAAATTTTATTAAGTGTAATGGTGACTGTAATTCGAACTGGAAATGAAATCGTCCGTAAGTTGAACTGTATGTGACTTTATAGAGACCAAGAAGGAAAAAGTTAAAATCGATCGTCAAAACAATAACAGAACTCGGAAGATACAGAGAGGCATTCGAATTTACTACGAATTATACCCATAAACAGAACTGGATATGACTTACAAACCGAGAATACCGAAATAAAATTGAATTGGATGTGAAAATGTCAAAAGAAGAGCAGGATTTGTTGTGTAAAGCCATACTGGAGAGTACAATTATATAAGATATGGCTCTATCAATTCCAAACCTGCCCCTTCCCCCCCCCCCCCCGGATATTTGTAGGGCATCAAATGCCCCACTGTGGGGTCAAGTGCTCCACGGTGGGGCTTTGGTACGGGTGCAAATCTCTTATCAAATTCGCTATTTTGACTCTTTCTACAAATGAATTCCTCACCCTGCCAACGGCCTGGGACAAAAACTCTGTCAAATGCCCCACTTATGCCCCCACCCTTGGGGAATGGTTTGGAATTGGTAGAGCTATACACAGATACTGGAACTGATTAGAACAATCATAAATAGAATTGGGTGTGGAGATTTATTTACCAATTGCAAGCGAACACTGTTGCCCTGAAAAATATGTCGAAAAAGTCAACTTGAAATACTGAAGAAAGAAGACAAAGAAGTATTTATGTTTTCAGATAACGAATTGAAGTGATATATAATTTATATGCATTCACTTGTATACTGATATTATTATTACAGTCATGAACAGACAATATTTAGCTTAATTAGTGACATATTTTAATTGATATTAATCTAAATCATGTTCTACATTTGTTTCGAATTTTTAATTACAAGGAGGGCCACGCATTTCTTAGCCTCCCCGGCAGTCATTTTTAGGGGCTCATACCTAGCCCTAAAAACGACTGTGGTGGAGGCTACGCATTTCTATGTGTGTACTGGTTGGTGTTACCCTCTTTAAATAAAGTTAATTTTATTTTCCAAGTGGTCTACATGCATGAAATCAATGCACACAATATGTTATTAAACATTAGGGACTGGTCAAAAATTAGCAGAGGAGGTGCAAAGGGGGTGGGGTGGAGATAAAAAAGTCTAAAAATGTATAACCCTCCCTGGACAATTAGTATGAAATATTTTGACCCTTTCTCCCCTATAACCAATCCTTTTTCAGTTGCCCAATATTTATGACCATCCAGTTTTGGGGATTCAAAACAATATGATCCTCCCCCTTTCACAACCCCTTCCCCTGCTAATTTCTGACCAGTCCCTTCAGCGACCACCCTTATGCAACCTGGTTTTAATTTTTAGTAAAACTTTGTAATTAGAAGCTCCTGTAAGTGACCGTGACCACCTTTGGAGGTTGAGAATTGGAAGAAGGTGGAAAATAGCATTTACAAACAGGTTTTGCTAATAATACTACCAATCTCGTACAAGTGCCTTTAAATATTTGTTTGCCATCTAGTACAGCCACATTATTGCATTCCTGCAAAAGGTCCATTCCATTATATATAAAATATCACAAGCATCAGAAGTGAATCAATTATCCGGTCCCCTAGCACAAACCATGTAGGACACAAAAATATTACTAGAACTCCATGTATTAACCTATTTATAGGTAGCCCGAGTTAAGGCCAATCAGGGCCTCTTGTTAATTATTGTTTACCTGTGAAGTCTTAAGTCACAAATTAGAGCAATAAACTACATATAATTTACAAACTGCTTCTTTATTGTAAGGAGTTAGAAGTTCGTTATTTGGAATGCGTACTTCCATTTTGTTCTAGTCACAGCGTGTTATTCTATTTGGTAAGCTGAGTCTATAAACGAGTACGAGGGAATACAATGTTAGCGGTGATTTCGCTTTTATATTATTTAGCTCAGTGATTACTCTGTAAAAGTCCGTTCGGTTGACGTAATATGTAAAACACAAGGAGCTGTTTTAGAAGCGATTTCTAAATACAGTGAGAGGGGTTTGAAAACCGAGGCAAAGCCGCTTCTAAAATAAGCTCCTTATGTTTTAGATGGCTTCTCAAACTTCACTTTAATGATAAATATAGCGATCTAAAAGTCTTGAAATGCGAGCTGTATTTGGAAACGATTTCTAACTACTCGTCATGGTCATGATTTCTATTGTAGTTAGTCATGAATTATTAATGAGTTTGAGAAGAACTATGTCAAACACGAATTGGAGTCTTTCATCAGGGGTTCCAAATATTGAGAAAACAAATGAAACCCGAGAGGCGTAGCCTCGAGGGTTTTATTGTTTTCGAAATATTTGGAATCCCCTGATGAAAGACGAACAATGAGTGTTTGACATGTCTTCTCATGCGAATGCAAAACCGACAATTTACATACGTTTCTTTTCAAACTTCATTAGCAAGTATTGTTTACCATTTGACTGTTGTATCTAATTATTCCATAGATGGCTTATTATTCTTTTTTGATGGCAGTGATTTCAACTAGTAGAGTAGTGGACAAGAGTTAGTGGACAAGAGTTAGTACAAGCAGTCGGAAGGGTCGTGGTTCGAACTCCAGTGGAGGCAGACTTTTTCTTTCTATGTCATTCTTTATTTCTTTACTTCTTCGCTCCGTACTTGTAGTTTATCAGTATGTAATTAGTTAGTGGTTCATGAATATGATGATTAAGAAATATTGATCACTAGGGTTGGAAATATGATCAAACACTAGTGCGTTTGGAACTGGTGTTTCATTGGATGTCAAGATGCATCCACCTGACGAAGCTTCGAACAAGGGTTTCACCCGGTATCAAGACCCATGCATGTGACCAAATACAGTTCCTCCATTGGATGACTCTCATGAATTATTAATGAGTTTGAGAAGGTGGAATAAAACATTTTGGTTTAACGGTAATAAGTTCTTTAATGCCAGACCAAGTGTTCTTCATAATATGTTCTTCATAATATGTTCTTTTACTAATTCTTAGGAGGTGGTTTAGCTTGTTGCAATAGCATTTATATTTGGTCTGATAGTATGAATTCCTAGTGCTGATATATTTCTTAAATAGCTTATCTTTAGTTTTAATAGATGTCTTAATTCCAGAGGTTATCCATGGCTTAGACATGCATTTGATTTCTTTTCTAGTGACTTTACGGAGGGGAACATGCCTGTTAATAATCTCTGAAATGTATGAAAAAAATGATTGGAACAAATCATTTACATCAGTGCAATCTTCACATGGTAAAATATCAAGCCAATTAGTATTACTCATTTCAGTAAGGAGGACTTCTTCATTAAGATTAGAATAGTCCCTCTTATACATTTTAAAATTACTTGGAAGTGTAGAAGGTTTATTTATGATTATATATATATATACACCCGATCAATAAAAAGAGGACACTCCAGAATATATATATCCCCATATGTGTCTTTGTTGTTACCTGGGAAAGCAATACCATAGGGATCGGTACGAGTACAATGCGCAAACAATCGCTTCGTTTAGTGCCTAAATGCCTACCAATCTTTCTTAGCGCCAGTGGGTTTGAAGTTTACAAACATTAGAAATAAAGGAAAGTTTAAGTTTTTATAGCGCAGCATTTTTTCACATTGTTTGATCTTCTCTTGGGGCTTTAAACAAATTTAATTAAGTACCAGTTTGCTTAGAAAAACTTTGCCTTAAGAATGGTTTTTAGAAAAGAATTGCGATGCCAAATCATTAGGGGATATAGTCACGTGCTCGGAACGCTTGAAAAGCATCAAAAACCCATAGTACACTTACATTAATTCAGTTAACCATTTTTATTAGCTTCAACTGAGCATAATTCGACCTAAACAAAACGCGGCCGCCAATCTCGTCAAGTGCAGGAATTACCGTGCGGATAAAAATTGAAACATTTGCTCATCTTATGGGTCCAAAAAATATTAGCAGACTTCGAAACATTACTGTTTGATAATAAAAATAAATTTATACAGTAGTTTATTCAGTAGAGCACGCGCGGTTGTGTATCGAAATTTCTACCATTTTTTAAAGGTCTTGTTGAAATGTTTGCCTTCCTTCGCTTCAGTAACGCTAGCGTTACGTGAAGACCCTTTGAACGGCTACGAAGAAGACAGGAGTGGAATTAGAAATTTGAAAATCTTTATCAAATTAGAACAAAATACTAAACCTAAAGCCAGGAAATTGTAAAGGATTTTGTTTTCTATAACATTTTATCAGTAGTAGTGCCTCGTCTTTAAGAAGTAAAATGCTGCTGCGCCACGGTGTTGCTGCAGGAAAATGATCAACTAGAAGGAAAATATAGGGGATTTCGGCAAAACAAAATTATTTAGATCGAAATTGAATCAATGTTCTTCTCCTTACTTTGTTGAAAAAGTTCCTTTTTAAAGTAACGAAATCGGTTGGATAGAACGTGATCGAGAGAGTAGTTTTTGAACATCCAAATAATTCATTTTTTTCTCGAAAAATCTGAATATAATGTTGGATCAGTTCTCTTTTATAAAGTACTGAATTGTAGAACTAGAGGCCGAAGTGAAATCGATCATCGCTCACCGGTCTGAGCAAAATTTAATTTCCGCGCTAGAATTCAAGCAAAACTACGTAATTTGGGGGGTTAAGTAGCTAAAATAGGATCTAATATTGCTACTTCGGTAGTTTCCAGTGAACAAAGGTGGCAGAAATTTCGCTATAAAACTTTAACAAAAAAATAACTGTCTCAGCCGCGTGATTTACCGAGAAAACTGTTTTTGACGGCTTCCTTAGTTTATTCAGTAAACTAGTGTGTTTGAGCCGATAACACGCGCGGATTTTTCATTCTTTCGGACACGGTTATTTGTTTACCTAACAAGAATCGCGGCCGCTTTTCGTTGACGTTGGTCATGCTACTAAAGCAAACAAAAAGTTTTGTTTTTAAAGTTTGAAGTAAGCAACATATTTTTGTTTCACAGATCTATCATATCTGCGATTCCGAGCAGTTTATTTTAGTGATTTCTTAATATAACGAATATTAGAGGCAAAATTGTTTGTAATTAATACGGAGTATTGAGAGTTTTTAAGCGTCCCAATTAGGTGACTAAGCCCCCTAATTGAATATATTACAGAAACGAAGGTAAATTCTACTATTATTGTGATTTTCAAAAAATTATATCTCATGCATAATACACGCGCAGTTGGTTCAACCGTATTATATGATTTTTGCTTATAGGTGTTTAAACCCCAAAAGAAAACCAAACAATGAAAATAAATGATGCACTATAAACACTTAAACTTTCGTTTGTTTCTAACGTTTGAACGTTTGTTGATTTCAAGTCCCACTGGCGCTAAGAAAAATTGTTAGGCATTTAGGCACTAAACAAAGCGATTGTTTGCGCATTGTACTCGTACCGATCCCAATGGCATTGCTTTCTCAGGAAAAACAAACACACACATGGGGATATATATATATAATCTGGAGTGTCATCTTTTTTTTGATCGGGTGTATATAAATAACCTAAACCCATATATATAAAAACATAGATGGGTTTCTTCTTTATACTGTTTATGTGTTTATTAAATAAGCCTGAATCCTTCGGGATCCTTTAACCTAGTGATTCCTAAGTTGGCCAAGGTCAGCTTTGTCTGTCCGCCTGTGAATCAGTATGATCCTTAGGCTGTAAGCTAGTTTAAAGTTATAGGCTTTCCCATCTCGACCCAGTAAGAGAAAATGCCGGGAGTACCCATGGTTACGTTCCACAATGACACCATCAACTGGCTGCGTTGCCAGCGTGGTCGTCCTGGTGGTGTAGTGGCAACACAGCGGACTAGTACATGTATACCGAGGCCGTGGGGTCGAATCCCATTCAGGGCATATTTTTCTCTTTCACCTTTATTCTGATTATATGTATATAGAGATGGGTTTCTTCTTTATACTGTTTATATATATATTGTGTCACAATTTTGTGCCGTCAACTAATCAGATTGCCCTGTCCATGTGAATACATACACATGGCCGCCATGTCATGTGACATGCCCGCGACGAAGATTTCTCTAGCTCTGCAAAAAGCGGAGTCTACTAATAATACACGGAAATGGAAGAAAATGCTTGTACTGCTGCATCATCGCAGTGTTGCGTTGTTGATATTGCCTACCAGTTCACACGCTGAAGAGGTCAGACTGCTAAACTCATTTGAGTGATTTTGATTGTCGACTGTTTACCGTCAAACGATCGCGTCGAGTCCTCACTGCATCGTACTGCACAGAGTCAAACCCGGGAGTCAAACCAATGCCAAGACATCAACTTGGAATACCGTAATTGAACTGGAGTGGATGTGACTTTATAGAGATTGACCATTAAGAAAAAGTTGAAATTGTAAAAGAATAACTGCATGGATATGACTTACAAACTGAGAATACCGATGTGACTTAGGAAACCGAGTTGAAACTGTCAAAAGAATAAGATGATTTGTTGTGAAAAGCCGTAAATAGAAACTGAACTGTAAGAGTAAATATTGAAAAACGTATGTAAAACGTCGAGTTAGCATAAGTAATAGCATGTCTGATTTGTAGTGTTATTTGGCATAAGTACTGCTCGTGATATTTCAAAATTATTCGTATTAAATATCATGCCACAAACAACATTTTGTGCATGTCACACTTACCGTGATCGTCCCTCCATGGGTTGTCGCGTCAATATCTGGAGAGGGCCACGTGCACGCGAATGGATCTTATCATCAACCATATGCTTTAAACGCTGGTAATATGTAGGGCCAAGAAATACTTGAGTGTTCAGCTTACGACCTGTGAAACCACTGAACAGGACCTGGAGAAGAGACAAAAGCAACGTTATTTTGCCACATTTTAACCTGTTTGATTACTGTATCTCTCATCCTTCATTCGGCCAAATTAGATGATCATCATCTAAACTCTTTGCAGAAACTTGTCCCATGTCATTCTGAATCAAAATATGTGCAAACTCGCTATGGATGCCAGAAATGTTCTAGTCTCTTTTGGTTTCTATTTCTCTAATACTTTATTCGATGGTGGCCTTTGTCTCGTGACTTGGAAATGGAACGTGCACCGAGGCCTTAAAGGGGCCATGTCATGGTGTTGCGCATGTCTGGAGTCAATGTTGGATTAGTGCCTGTTTATTGTCTCCTCCCTCAATGATTGTTGAAATGCTATGCAATATTTCCCATTAAGACTAGATCTATACACACAGTTTGTTTTGATTTCAACCATCTCACATGTGCACATGGTTCGTCGTTCATATGAAAATCTCTGAAAATAACGGCGCCCAGCCCAGACAGTGAATAATAAAGGCCTTTCAACCATGACACAGTGCTGCAAAAGAACAGTCTATGTGCACCAAGGCCTTAAAGGGGCCATCTCACCCAATGCCCTTTGCGCACCTCACAAGCTATTGGTTTCCTTTCTTGCAATCTAATTCTGAATTTAACAAATTAACGTATTCAGGATCTGTTGATTAATGTACGTATTTCTTCAAATCATTCTCACTCGAGCCGAGGAGTTCAAATTATAAAACTGATAATTGGCTTGGTGCCCATTATCGATGGCATCAAAAATGGAGGCTGAGACGGCTCCTTAAATAAGAACCTGAACTATAACAGATTCAAACTTTGAATTTTAAACTCAGAACAGTCAAACAAGTACTGAATTGCTGAAGCTAAAAATTAAAATAAGCCAAGAAAAGTAAAGAGCAGGAAGCTCGTTGCTCCATTATGCCTGTCAACAGTGTTTTAGAACCGCTTACCAACTCTTTAGTGCCTTTTTAGATTTTCAAGTTTTCGATTTGAATTTCATGCGATACTAAATGTCAGAGATTACTCAAGCGGAACATCACCTGTTCAGAGATTCGAACAGAGATGCTCACTTGACCAAGGGAGCACGGTAGACTTACCTGTTTTGTTTCAATGATCTCTTCCAGGTTAGCCACCATCTTCAAATTGATTTATTACAATGCGACTTTCCGCTGACCCTAAATAATGTTGGCGCTCACGCTCACGAGGGAGTTCGCCGAACGAGTTCCGAAGCAAAGATTGTAACTAGAAAAGACAGAGAGTGAAAATGTGGTGCACGTGACGTCTATGAACCAAATGGAAACAAGAACTCGGTGTTCGTCTTCTCATGATGCTCGTAGCAGTTTCCTAAGAAACGATTTCGGCAGTAGCAAGATTTGAAGACCTCAGACTAACTGCATTGTTGATTTCAAAGTCTAAATCGCTGGAAAAAAAAATTTCTCTCAACGTATTTGAAGAACCCTTGACACTTATGGCAGTTATTAACAGTTACCGTTACAATCAAACGAGGAACAACCCACAAACGGGGAAAATCCTTTGAATTCAGCTGACCGGATATTTTTAATAGGTTCTAATACTTCAGAAGTTTTCAATTATAATGGCAGTCGCTCTGTGATTTTGATTTGCCTCAAAATAAAATACAACTTCGCAGTTTATGTCCCGAAACGTAGCTATCCTGAATCGCTTGATATCCTAGTCGTAAATAATATGCTTTTTAGGCAACCTAAGACCAAGTCGATACAGCGCTGGTTGGACAAGAAGGTCGGCCATTTTCAACTGCCTTTGCACACAAAGGCGAGAAAATTGATTTCTGCATGGATTTTCACCAGATAATAACTCTCTGAAACATCTAGGGTAATGTATACTAAATTTCCAGCGGGAAATTTTGGCTTAAACATACGATTTTCGACACTAAATAATTCACAACAGACTTTTGATTAATCGCACACCTCAATTTAATTTAATAGCTTCTTCGTCCGTATGTAATTCTCCCACCTCCCTTCTAGTTTGTATTATGTTCACAGTCCTTTGTTCAAATCGGTGCCTAGAAATAGCTTCTTCATCCGTATGTAATTACTCCCACCTTCCCCTCTAGTTGGTGTCTGAGTTTGTGTTGTATTTACAGCCGATCCGTGCCTAGCAACGGCTCCTGTGCCTAGCAATTCGCTATGAGCATCAAGCTACAGAATTTTAACGGATTCACTCCCCGCCTTTTCTCTCCCCTTCGGGGCTCGCTCGGCACGGCCTCTTCGGAACTCGTTCGGCCCTCGTGAGCGCCAACATTATTTAGGGTCAGCGGAAAGTCGCATTGTAATAAATGAATTTCAAGATGGCGGCTAAACCTGGCCTGGAAGAGATCGTGAGTGAGACAAAACAGGTAAGGCTGCCGTGCTCCCTTGCTTGACAAAGGCTGTCCTGTTGTCCATGTTTGACGTCAAACTCCACTAAATTCCATTAACCTCTTAACTGAAGAATCATCGATTTCGTTGCATAATAATGGCACCAATCAGAATAAATACCGAACATCTTGACTTGTTAGCTTGTATGGGCACCCAATTCTAGGATGTTTTTTTCAATTTCACTGCGCCAATATTCGAGGTCCTATCCATGACACATCGCTTGCAGTGGGCCAAGTAGGCCAATTCCAGAGTCTTTGAGAAAGTTGTTTGTTTGTTTGTACACCATTGTTTAATCTAAACTGATATACCTGGACTGTGGAATAAAATGTCTTAATGTGGTATCCCAAGGTGATTTAGCGTTCACAATTAGAGACACCAGGAGAAGCAGACGCTGTGCACGAGACAATCAATCTTTCAGTTTTATTTTCTATAAAAATATTAAAACGAAGGTATAAAGTAATAATTAACGCAGTATTTTTTCTATTCGAAATTAACGTAAAATCGTTGATTTTCTTGAACTATATCATTTTACGTGGCCTGAGATAAGCATATTTTTGTGTTGTAGCATGGATAACTAATTATGATGTCATAACAACATCGTAGCAAAGTCGCTGTAAATTGTCTTTGCAGAAAAACGTTTCATGAGCTATGTCGCTTTTGGGTGAAATTTCAAAGCCATTCAATAACAAAAACTACTTTTCTATTCTCAGACAATCGTTGTCAAAAGAAATGGCATGATTCACATTTTCTGTACTTCCAGCAACTTTACATGATTAAAACACAGGTCTCCCCCACTCCCCCATTCAATGTTGTGTTGTAAGTTTAGTGATTTTGTTTGTTACTTTTAATTTGCGAGAGAGAGAGAGAGAGATGTTACACAACAAGACTCAACATTGCATGGGGAAGGAGGGGGAGCTAAAACATCGTATATAATCTAACGAGAATGTGCTATAACCAAAATTGTCGTGTCAACACCTTCTGGCAACGATTATTGTAGTTTACTCACCTCATTCCCTCGAAGATGGTAGCCATAGTCATTCAGCAGCTGGGAAACTTTTTGGACATTGACAGCATCATTGAAAGGAGTTGCGTCACCAATCTCTCCTTTGTTTGCAGAAACCTTGATAGGATAGAAACGTTTAACCACGACAATGATAGCAAATATACTAGCTAATAGCTAATAAATTATTTCTATGATTACCGTTAGCAATTATTATTATTTTTATTATTATCATTATGTATCGATTACTTATATGTTTACAATTACCTACATGTACATCATTGAAAGTCTGAGGAAAAACCCACCTTGCCCTGAAGGCATTCAATCAAGTGACCAATTGTCATACGACTGGGGATGGCGTGAGGATTGATGATGACATCAGGGGAGAGACCTTCACATGTAAATGGCATATCCTACAGAAAATAAACATCAACATATAACTTGAGGTGCTGAGTAGTTTAGCCATGGGGTCTTAAACCTGAACTTGTCGAGGGTTTTTCCTTCCAGTAAACAGAATGATCAATATACTTTTGATAAACAAATGTGGGTGATCACAGAATTTGTTAACGTTATGTCATGGAGTCAATGTTAGATTGGTGGCTGTTAAATGGATGCAAACAGTTAAAGAGGCAGACGTTATGTCATGGAGTCAATGTTAGATTGGTGGCTGTTAAATGGATACAAACAGTTAAAGAGGCAGACGTTATGTCATGGAGTCAATGTTAGATTGGTGGCTGTTGATTGGCTACAAACAGTTACAAGTCTCCTTCAATGCTTGATTGGAGTGATATGCAATATTTCCTTAGAAGACTGTGTTAGTCATTTTTGCATAATTATTTGCTTTGATTTTAAACATCCAAAATGTGTGCAAGGTTCATCAGTTCATATGAAAATTGTTTAAAATAACTGTGTCCAGCCCGGATGGCAAATATAAAGGCTGTGACACAACCCCTTTAATGGTGGATGTACATGGCTGCAAAGGAAACTAGACTTCTCTTGATTTTCCTGTAGCTGCTGCTTATTGTTTTCTCTGGTACACATTAGGCACAAAGTCTACAGCTAGAACTCCTGCTCATGTTCTTTTGAAGGCAGGTCATGTATAGATTAATGTTTTGAAAAAGCAGACTATTGTTATCTCAAACAAAAGGTCACTCTCTTACACCGATTTACATTGAAATGGTTTTCCCCTTGTCCTCGTGCAATCAAATTTAGGTGTTTCAATAGAAGCCGGCTACTTAGTCTCATATACTGCTGCCTACTTCTTCTGTGGATTAATACTTCATTTTGCCTTTCAAAATTAATGAAACCCCTGCAAATTACAGAGTTAGGTAGAAATAAACTCACAGTATAGTTATGGTACAGCTAACTAAGTTGTATAGTAGTATTGCTTCTCACCTCTTGTCTGTACGTGATTCCACATGTTCCTTTCTGGCCGTGACGACTAGCAAACTTATCTCCAATCTGAGGCACACGAACGGACCGCACCTACAAAAACAGGATTACAATCCCAAGAGTGAACTGACAGTTATAAGCTAGGTGGAGCACCCTTTCCCAACATATGCCACTGGAAAATCACTCTTCTCAACTGTTTATGTTTCAACATAGGGATTTAAATCTTCATTAAAAATTGGTGCAATTACCTTGATTTTGGTGAACTTGTAACCCTCTTGATTGATAGTAACCATGACCTGACAAAGATAACAAAACCGTCAACTCAAAATGTAACATGCAGTCAAGATTCCATAACTCGTAGACATGCAATGTACTGTACACATCATTCTAAACAAATGTTAGGATAACCTTATTTAAGGTTACCGTAGACCTTCGCGGGTAGCCTCATGTTAAAAAATATACCCACTACTAAGTTCAAGTTCAAGTTTATTCTGCACTCTGTACTATTTACAATGACTACAGTTACAATTGCATTAACAATACATTTAAATGAAAATAAAGAAATGTACATATTCTATATTGAGATCGTGCGCAGTGACCAAAGTAGCGTAGCTTCCAAGTTGGACACTGCCTACGCTTTAAAGGAAATCATATAAACCTAAACATCACTGTAAAGCTTATGAAACGATTACTGTTTTAGAGCAGGTTTCAATTGAGTGTAAAACAAAAAAAGTAGGCTGAGATATCAAGGACAAGTAGAAGGCGAAAGCGACAACAAAGCCATAGAAATTGCAGCAAACCTGAACGTAGATGTAGGCGTATTTGTGGGCATCCAAAGGACTGGGATTCCGTTTTGGTTTATCCATAAGAGAGCTTAAACAATATTTCTAATGAAAACTTGAATAGCAATGAACGATAGCAGTACTGCACAGTCTGCTAACAGCACTTGTGATATGCACATGCATTGAGATAGGGCTTTTGGATGTCCCAGATGTAGTTTCCAGCAAAAATCTACAGTGAGCTTGCCGCTCATAAAGGGATTATTATCATGCCTAAGCTATCTGTTTACTTTACTTCAAAATACGGTTTTCCAAATATCTAGCAAAGTTTTTTAAAAAAAAATTGGGGGGGGGGGAGAGAAAACAGGCTGCAAAGGTCTACGGTAACCCGAATTTTAATGAAACCTGAAACAACTATATGGGCTAATGACAGTCAGGACCTGGCTAAACCACAGATCGAATTGAATTCAAATTTTAGGGTGTTGGTTATTGTGGATGGAGGACAACTGGAGAACCCAGAGAAAAACCCTTGGAGTCTATAAAAGTCTTGTAAGACTTATACACTTTAGGCTGTCCAATTACTGGCAGTTCTCATCAAAGATAATGTGTCTGTCTAAACATTTGAAGTTAGAAGTTTATTAATAACAACAACTTTATTTGAGTGTTAAGGCTTATAGCGGAGCACAAGTGCTTTACTAATCGGGCCACTAGAATTAATATATATGTTAATAATAATAATAATAATGGCCACATTTATATAGCGCCATATCAACCACAGTTTCATGGCGCTTTACATATGACTGACATATCCCGTCAGTGAATTATTTCGGACTGCTTCACGGCGCTAATAGCTGCCACGCAGTTTACAATGTTGAGTGTGGTTAGTGCAATGGCCAGGCTGCTGTACCGGGTGACAATCCCCTGCTCTTTTTCGAGTAGTACAACAGGTTCTTTCACGTCCCCTTCAAATACTGATTAGAAGTAGAAGGAGACAAGGCCAACGGCTTATAAACGTCCCTGCCCAAGGACGCGGCCGGGATTCGAACCCCCGACCTCCCGCACTCTAGACCGTGCTCTACCAACTGAGCTAACCAGTGAGGCGGTAATATGTTAAGAAAGTCCTAGTCATAATACAGTCTTAATACTAATAATTTAATACTAATACTAATACTAATACTAATAAAGTTAATTCTAATAATTTAAATGACAACAGATAAAAGGCTTAATAATGGTACTAATGCTAAATATCTTAAATGCTAAATTTCCTAATGCTAATTTAATTTTGATTATTATATGTATATCTATCTACAGGTAAAATATCATAATAATAATATAAGGTGAGTTAGCTTACATCAAGAGGGTCTAAAAAAGAAATTTGGAATTTACATGTAGTTATTAGCTCTACAGAAATCCCACACAATGCTACAGTAGCTGAAATGAGGCAAGACAGCTGATTTATAGATCTGTAATTTTGCCTTAGTAGGTATCAGCTTCCGTAGCCTCATCAGAACTCCTATCCTTCTACTGGCATTCCTACAGATAGTAGACACATTCTCTGAGGAGTTGAGTCCATTGTCCAAAGTGACTCTGAGGAGCCTGATCTGTTCCACTTGACGTATTGTGTGATTATCTATTTCCACTTCTGTGATCTTCTGATTGTCTTTGGTCATTGCCATAACTTGGTATTTGCTTAGATTGCCCTCGAGATGGTTTGCCCTATACCAGTCTCCAGTTATTTTGTTATTATATTTAAATTTGATAATGCTTTACCAGTAGGAAGTGGATGAACAGCCTTGAAAAGCTAAAAGCTCAGCTATGGAGGTCTCTGAGTTTTTCAAGTCCTTATCCAAAAAGATGCGACAGCCTTAACCATTTGCAATTTATGATCAAAATTGTTTCACAAAGGCAGCACCCTCTACTCAGAGTCTTAGTCTAGCTGTAAGATTCAACTTCCTGAACAACAAACTGTTGTTCAGTTTTATTTTTTTCACACTGTTTTTTATAACTAGATACAATTTAGTTAAGTTATCATACAGGAAGGAAAACATATATAAGGTAAAATAAAGAATATTACAGTTTTGTGTGCAGAGGCCAAAGTAGCAAAGCTTTCGAGTTCTGTTTCTGAGTTGGCCTCTGCCATGTGAATGAGAGTTAACAAGATATGTGAAGCAAATAATGAATGGGTTTTTATACAAAATCATGTATTACAAGCTACATATTGTCTGTATTCTTGAGTGATAGGGTTTATATATGTAGCTTATGCTTAATTCAGGTATGATTCATCAACAGGTACTTTTTATAGGCTTTCCTAAATATTCTATTCTTTAGGATTTTAATTTCTAATGGCATACATTCCCAAACTCGTGTGCCATAAAATATAAATGCAAATAATCCATAATAGGTTCTAGCCCTAGGCCTGTACAGGTTTTGTAAAACATTAGAACGTACTTGGTCAACGATACCAGTCTCACTGGGTCTCAAAAATGTACTGGAATCTTTCTTTCCATATTTCCTGGCTGTTCCTTCAAGCTGCAATACACAAACAAACAAAAAATTAAATAACACGTACCAATTGAAAGTAAGTCACTTTTAAAAAGAAAAAGAATCAAGAGATTAATAAATACTCAGGGTTGTCTGTAGGAATACGCCACTTTCAAGATCATGCGTAATGTTCATGTCTTTTGTTTCAACTGGCATGCCACCTATTGTTCTACCTGCCCATCAAATAAACAAAGGATTTGTAAAACTGTGCATGATCCTAAAACTGGTCTATTGAAACAAGTGGCCACATAGTGTTTTACAGACAGCTACAAGAATAGGTTCAACGCCATATATGAAGGGAAATTTGGGCAAAAAGGCAGCTACTGTTAACCTGACAGCCAGTGGAAAACTGGCTTCTACTGACAACCCCTGAATACCTCTTAAAACGATCCACTCCATAAATTATGGACCGAGCAAGTTTTTATCCCTGCTTTATGGCCCAGGCATTAAGCATGCACATGTGGACCATAAAAAAGATGGGAAAACTTACAGACCACGCAAGTGAGTTTAATAAGATGTTTATTACCGTATTCACTCATGGATAAGCTGCACCGTTTTACCCGAAATCTTTGTTTAAAATCGGGGGTGCGGCTTATCTGCGAGAACATCAACCGAACATAAGGTCCGGAAATTGCCATAAATTAACATTTAAAAGAAATACTAAGCTATACTAATAAACTACACCAAACCAAAAGAAAGTAAGCAGTGCATGGCCATTGCTTTTGTAAGTTTGGTGGCTCCAAACAGATCCGTTCATGTTCCTTTGCAAGCGATAAATACCACACTAAATGGCACAATGTTTCTTTGCAGCTTTGCACTTTAACAGCAAATTTGTCGAACAGATCTTCCACCTCTCTTTGAGTAACAAGTTTTTCTCCAATAGATGGCTTCCGGATATCCTTTTAGGCATCATAGCAACAGACAGCTGATGAAAAAGCAAACTACTGCATGTTGTTTTGACTTCATTCAGCGAAAACAAAACTTCTAGTGTTCAGTTCGGCTAAAGTGAACAAGTTGCACCGTAAATACGTTGTCGGTAAGTGGTCGGTAAGTGGTCGGTAAGTGGTCGGTAAGTGGTCGGTAAGTGGTCGGTAAGTGGTCGGTAAGTGGTTGGTAAGTGGTCGGTAAGTGGTCGGTAAGTGGTCGGTAAGTGGTTGGTAAGTGGTCGGTAAGCTGTCGGTAAGCTGTCGTTAAGTGGTTGGTAAGCTGTCGGTAAGTGGTTGGTAAGCTGTCGGTAAAATTGTGTCGGTAAGTGGTTGGTAAGCTGTCGGTAAGCTGTCGGTAAGCTGTTGGTAAGCTGTCGGTAAGCTGTCGGTAAGCTGTTGGTAAGCTGTCGGTAAGCTGTCGGTAAGCTGTCGGTAAGCTGTCGGTAAGCTGTTGGTAAGCTGTCGGTAAGCTGTGGTTGACTCATTTGAACCAAAATATGCTTTATACCTTCTGTTTCCAACGTTCTGGCAACGATAAACCGCTTCGATAACAGATAACAAATTAAAATATCCGTGGCATTCACTGTTGGGCCTCTCCTGTTGTGTCAAAAACCAGACAATCAGTCTGAAAGGGCATGAATCGTTATCTCATACTGGCTCAAGAATATTTTGAACCAAAATACGCTTAATAGTTTCCAAAGTTTCCAACGTTGTGACAACGATAAACCCCTTCGATACAGCGCGATCTCACGTACGGCAAATTAACAGATAACTACAGTATTGTGCTAAAGTCATGCAAACATATTACGACAAACAGTTTTACAAACGTACAGCAAGATGGTTTTGGTAAATACCCTGCGTGCCAGAGGCGTCAAAAAGTCAGGATTCTAAAATAATAGATTTGCCGCAGTTTGACGCAGTTTGTCGCAGTTAAAGAACACGTGATATCACGTGGGAATCCAAGATGGCGCAGGTTCACTAATTTACAGAATTGAATCGAGAATATTGCTGCAAAGAAGAAAAGACAGATTATTGAGTACACTGTTTTCATCAATATCCAACTATCTACAACGTAGTAAGAATATGCTATTGACATATTTCGTTCTAACATTGGAAAGCTACGTGATATCAAGAGCGTAGCAAGTCGTACGCACATACGCACACTTTGAGTTTGAGACGAAAATTCCCTATTTGTACTATCAGCTGGATTTTACTTTGAGACGAAAATTCCCTGTGGAAACCATTCGTCAAGTACTGTCAGTAAGTGGTTGGTAAGCTGTCGGTAAGCTGTTGGTAAGCTGTTGGTAAGCTGTCGGTAAGCTGTTGGTAAGCTGTCGGTAAGCTGTCGGTAAGCTGTCGGTAAGCTGTTGGTAAGCTGTCGGTAAGCTGTCGGCCGACCACTTACCGACAACAAATTTACGGTGCAACTTGTTCACTTTAGCCGTTCAGTTCTCTCTCTTCCAACAGGTGCCTGGTTACTAAGCTATGGACGAACGTGAGCACGTCTGCAGGCTACGTTGACATGTAAAATTCGATCTAAAAAGTGACCTGAATGAACAGATCCCGGTAAACAAACACTATGGAAAGATAAATCATACACTGTATATCTAAGAATGTAGACATGAAGTTTATACTATTTCAGAGCTGAAATCACAGGTACAACTTTGGAGTTTTCTCCAGTTTGAAAGTCTGATGAAGGTTTATAAAATGTCAAAAAAACTTTTTCCCCTGAATCAAGCTGCTAAACTTGGGGTGCGGCTTATCCGCGAGTGCGGCTTATCCGTGAGTGAATACGGTATATGGCTCAGAGGCATGCAAAACCAGCTTAGCTTCAATTTGGACTGACCAATCATAGCAATATAATTATGGCAGATGGATTACAAAAAGGTCTGAAAGAGAAATTTCATGTATGAATGGCAATGATGAACCATGGGGTAATTCACAATACTGAAAATAATGGTAGATTGTACTTTTACCACAGAGCTTTGAATGTGAAAACTATAAAATTCATAACAAAATTGTGATCTACAGGTTTAAAGTGCATATGAGCCCAATTTGTTTTATCATTAAAATCGATTCTCCATCAAGTAAATAGTTGAATTGTAAAATATTTCTTAATCTGAGTGGTAAAATATATCTTGCTTTGAATGCTGTGCCGCTGAGTTAAGGAGGTTTTAATATCCAAAATGCTAATTAAATGACGTCAGGGGAGGCATCTGCAATCACTTCTTAGTGGTTGTGAATGGGCGTTTCTACTGATATAAAAAAAACAAATTTCTAATATTATTTTATTTCAACCATGGGCATAACACTGACAATTTTTAAAATTTGTTTAATTGTAACAAAAACAATTGTATAATAATTGATGCCTCCCCTGACGTCACGTAATTAACATTTGGGATATTAAAACCTCCTTAACTCAGCGGCACAGCATTCAAAGCAAGATATATTGTACCATTCTACTATTCACTTGATGTAGAATTGATATCTAAAATAAAAAAATAAGCTTCATAGGCACTTTAAAGGTGCGTGCAGCTTCTTGTTACTCTGGCGCTGCTACGTGATGCCACTGTGCGTGCATACTTTCGCATCTGATGGTGCAATCCAATTTGACTGATTGTGCGTGTGTACTAACAGTGATATGGCTATGTGCATACTAATAACGATGTGAACACAAGTAGCCCGAAAATACAAAGAGAGGATACCTTACTTAAAACACAAGTAACCCAACACAACTAAGCCAAGCTAGAATAACACAGATAGCCCTGAAATACAAAAATAGGGTACCGCACTGATAACACAGGTAACCCAAGACAACTAAGATGACAAAACAATAGCCCACTTCCGCGATATGCTTTACTTGTCACGCACAAAGGTTTCAATACGAGGCAATATGCTAAATTAAATTTATTCTTTTCAGAGAGAAAAGAAAAAAAAAATTAGCAGAGTCTCGTATTGAAACCTTTGTGTGTGACAAGTAAAGCATATCGCGGAAGTGGGCTATTATAATTATATTTGTTTATTATAATTTTTTGTTAATTAAAATAATTATGAACCGCTGTGCACTCGTGTTCCTGACTCATGTGGAGTTTTAGAACAGATCATCTTAGTATTTGGATCCTAGTATTTTTCGGGGGCACCTGTGTTATCCTAGGGTACCCGGGCTTACTTTAAAGTGTATATGAATTGAAAATTATTTTTTGATATATTTTAAGAGAAACTTATTTACAGTTATATAATCCCAAAAGAGTTTTTGGAAAGAAAGAGCAATCGCGGCAAAACAGTTTTCCGTGACGTGTTTGAACCCAATTTCATGCGACAGATTTTATGGGACCTGGGACGCAATTGTGGCGTCAGTTGATTTGCAGACACTTTTGTTTACAGTGTGAAAAGCAAATCAACTGACGTCACAGGCTTAATTTACTTGCTTTGACCGTGCTAAATTTGAACCAAAATTGTCGCATCATTTAGTCAGAACGTTACGGGCTAAAAGTGGGATAGACTAAACTTTCGAAAAGGAAAAAATATGTTTTTATCTTAGTTAAACAGTTTGGCAAATTGGCAAAAAAAAAATTCTAATGCATATACAATTTCAGTCACTCGTCTTCTACTTTTGTTCACTCGTGTTCCGACTCGTTTTAAATGAGATCAACTGTGTGCACATACTTTCGCATCTGACTGTACGTTGTAATTGGCAAACACGCAGTATCTGAGATAGTCCGCATTACAAAAAAATATGCCGGAGTTCAAGCTACGTGCAGCTTCTTGTTATTATTGTTATTATTATTATTACAATAATCTGCAAAATAATTTGAAACATTGATCGCTTTTAGAGAATGTTCTTTACATTAACCCCCTCTCCCACTCTTCAATGTTGTGTTAGGTGCACTTTCAATCTAGAATTCATTCACAACCAACATTGAAATGGGTGGAGGGGGTTGGGAAGCCTCAACTGCTTTAACTTTGTGTCCATCATTTTTTCTTCTCGTATATTACATATTTTTTTCAACTGTCTCAACATTTTTGCAGATGATTGTAGACCACGATAGCGCTCGAACTATAATTAGTAAGGGAGCAAAGAGCATATTATAACTTGGCAGTTTTGAAACGCTTATCCTTAGATTTATATTCAACGTAATTCACTACGACATTTGTGGTAAACAACTGTGGTTGTCCCACCCAATAAAGCTATGTCCGCATAGGAAAGGCCTTTAGGCTGAGGTACTAGATAGGGCTTTATAATTAGAAACCCAGGCATGTATCTGATTTTGTTTAATAAGTATCAGTTGATATATTTGAGTTTAGTGTACACGCTACCACGTTAGGATCAAGTACGGCAATTGGCCGCTCTATCTATGCTCCATTCAATTTGCTACCGTCATATTCTTCGACACTTTGGTACAAGTGTAAACCAAAGTAAGTGTTCACTGACCTTTGTTAGTTATTTGTGTCAGTTTTCTATCTCGGTTGATTAGCGCAGAATTATACATTTACCAAGTATGCAGTTATTTCTCGTTTGAATTGTTTGGTATCGAATGCATGTATACATTTACATGTATGAATGATTACTGTTCATCTCTATTATCTATTATCATTTGTGTTAATTACGTTAACGTTTAGCTAAGATAGATATAATTTTTATTTCAATTATCGTATTTCATTTCGAACCAAACCCGCACTCTATATATTCTACATTACATCTATTTACAACTATTTGTACTATAATCCACTGACCTACCGATTAAAGTTGCTTGCAATCAATCTGTTGAGTTCGAAATTCATTTGTACCAGCTAAACCCTGTAATTCGTTGGGAACTTGAGAAACCTGCAAAGTCTGGCTACCCAACGGTTACATAACTAAGTGTAATCAGCTACATTTTACATACGATCACTGTAGATCTGTTATATCAAAGGTACTAAGTATGTAAAGGCATGAAAGAGAAAGATATACCGTAAACTGCAGCACCTTTTTACCCCAAATCTTCGTTGCAAATTGGGGGTGCAGCCTTTCTGCGAGAACATCTAGAAAAGGTTAAATACATTTCCACAAATTAACATGAAAACAGTCAGACTGATTAAAACTACACAAAACAAAAAGAAAGGAAATACTAATAATCGCTTTTGCAAGCTTGGTGGCTCCTAAAAGAGCCATTTGTTCCATTAAATCTTCTTCGTTAAAAGATCTGTTAAGCAGTTAACAGTCACTTTTCTCAGACAACTAAAATGTCAAAAGACACGGAATCTCCATTCCACCGCAAAGCGTTTTGCAGTGTTACCGTTTCCCAGTACATGTAACTTCAACAGTTATAGTTCCTCCGTGAGCGAGAAAACACCACAGTATTCTGCAGTACTCACGTGGTAAAATAATGACCAATTGTTTTTCCACTGTTTAGTACTTTAACGGCAAATTTGTCGAACTGCTTTTCCCTCTCTCTATGAGCAATCAGTTTCATGTTGTTTTGATTTTGTTCTGTGCACACATGGAAGCATAAACCATAATTTTATAGCACTTACAGTCCCTCTTCCAATAAAATACCTGGTTACTAAGCTTTGATGAACGCGAGCACGGACATGTTTTTATTGACGTAAAATTCAGGACTGTTATTCAGCTAACAATCGACCTTGGACAAAAAAGTACCATCAAGCAAATGCTATGGAAAGTTCTATTCTATAATTATGTGTAAGTAAAGTAGACATGAAGTTTAAACAATTTCAGATCTAAAATTATGGGTAAAACGACGGAGTTATCTCGTTGAAAGTTTGATGAGGCAAGGAAGGTGATGCAGCTTTGTAATCTTGATTTTTCTTTCAAAATTTGCCCCCAAAATTGGAGCTTCTAAACTTGGGGTGCAGCTTATCTGCCGCTGGTTATGGTAATGTATCTTGTGAGAATGTGGTTCATCGGCAAGGATTCAAACCTCAGTCTCCCGCATTCAATCCAGATGTGACAACCACTACACCATCAGAGACCATACAGATTGTAGCGGGTGGAATTGCTATAGATTCTAATTACATCTGAGATCACAAGGTTTCTCACCGCGCACAAAAGGTCTGATTACACTTAGGATCGACTAACGTTCCATGAATGAGAATGAGAATAAAGAAACTACAGATAATAAACAAGGCACAACAGCTACTTAATGTAAAACTTAAAACCAGAGTTGCAGCTTATGGCACCAAAATCCGGCTATGTATCAGTTGTCCAGCAACTTAAAAACTGCAAGCATGTGTATGTATGTGTACATTGGAATAACATACCTCATCATCATTTTCTGGTAGAGTGACTGTTTTCCCAACGATGACATCATCACCACTGACACGAGTCCCAGGTGCAATAAGACCATCCTCATCAAGCTTATCATAGGTTGCATTACGCATGCCTGTAATGTAGGGAGGAAAAGTTTGCATCCATGTACAAAATCAAGAATTTTGCATAAAGGGGAGCTAAACAAACATTAGGAGGAAGCAGAAGCAAGTAGCAGAAACAAGCTGAAGGGAGGAGTAAAGTAATAGGAAAAAGAAGGTAGAAAATAATAGGGAACATATAAGACCCCTAAGGGCAACTCGCGGATGGTCAGTGAGCTATTTTGTGTTGTGTTATTGTGGAGGTTGTTGGCAGAGCCTATATTTGTGTAGTGTGTGAGGAGATTAGTTTTGCTGAAAGCCTGTTTAGCAGTTAAAGGCAACATCATACAGAGAGTGTCAGCTTTGAGTCCCTGTCCAGTCCGAATTGGAGGCCTTGAAACGACATCAAAAACTACTTAAGAATTTCATGCTCGTTTGGTGGTTGTGGGATAAACAACAAAATGATTTTAAAACTTCATGCAATTTAGAGTTTCGATGTTTCAGGCTTGTAGGTTGTACTTGCGTATTTACATATTGTTGCTTTGTTTGACTTAAAGTAATCAAACGTACAATGTTAAAGAAAAGATGGAATGTTAACAATTATGCGCTTGTTCTCGTGGGATTACGTGTTTACAACCTGGCGTGACATTTGATGAAAACAGTTTGGCACTACAGCTGGAACGCGAACGGCTGTGTTGAAGAAACTGCAACTCATGAAGTGTGAAGAAGAATGAGTTAACCAAAGATTGTTAGTGGGCCGAGTCTTAAGAATGTTTATTTTGAAGCAGTTGGCTTTGTTAGTCAATAAGAATGCCAACAGCGTTGTTGAAGAAACTGACAACTCATGAAGTGTAAACAAGAATAAGTTTACCGAAGATTTTTAGTGGGCCGAGTATTAAGAATGTTTATTTTGAAGCACTTGAAACATGCGAACGTCTCGCGAGTAGAGGTTACGGTGCTCGTCAATAACGACGGTGAGAGGTCCAGTTCGAAAAAGTGAAATATCACTTTCGGTGACGTGAAATATCACTTTTGGTGACATGAAATTTCACCTCAAAACTTCACATAAAAGTGACAATAGGCAACTAGTTCCTGTAAAAACTAGTGTTGGTCTGCGTCGGCGGGGAAGATAAACACTGGTATGTAATCAACTAAAGTCGATTGAGGTATGCTTACTGCCGTGGAAAACGAGTAGCAGCTGACTTTTCGAGCTAGCCCTTCGTCAGAGCAAAAGAGGGAATTGTGGGTGGGGAAACGGTTTATATAGTGTCGAGTGCATGATTACCGCTGAAGAAACATGTACTCGGATCAATTGGAATCAAAGAAAATTGCGCCAATGCATGATTACCGCTGAGGAAACATGTGCTCGGATCAATTGTGATCAAAGAAAAGTGCAGCAACAATAGAAATGCTAATAGTTGTAACAGCAAGTGTTGATGAGTAAACCAAGGAAACATGCTGATCTAAGTGTGAGTGAATACGCGAATTCTGAAATTAAATGAACGAAAAGCGTTCATTAATACCGTGAGGTGACAAAGTGCCTAATTTGAAAACAAAGTTCTGTTCTTTGCGTTTACGAGTGTCGGTAGTACGTTGATGCAGAGAAATGCCGCATACAGTGATGTGATTAATGCAATGACCAGGAAGGTTAAAGTGACGAGCTACGGGTTTGGCGAGATCCTTGCTGTTGGTTCTAACATCTAGCAAGCGTTCGCGGAATCGATCTCCAAATCTCCGCCCTATTTCTCCGATGTAGAGTTTGTTACAAAGTGTGCAGGTGATACAATAAATGACATTACTGGAAGTACAATGATCAGTGACTTTAAGAGAGCCTTTTGGTCCTGAAATAAATGTCGTAGGTTTAGTGTAAGCACAGGTATTGCATCGTGTCCTAGAACATTTAAAAGTGCCTGGTTGAAGAACAGGCTGTAGTGATCCTTTGACTAGGGAATCACGGAGATTCTTGTCACGTTTGAAAGAAATGAGGAGGCTGCGGGAAAATAGAGGCGGTCTCTGGATCACTCTGTAAAATCTTAAAGTTCCTCTGGATAATTTTCTTGATAGACAGATTAGACGGATGTAAGTCAATGGAAATGGAATCCTATCTTCAGTCTTTGGTTTGGACGGTAGCAGAGCCGTTCTTCTGTCGATGTCACGGGTGCGGTCCAATGCAGTTGTCACAACAGCGTTAGGATAACCGCGCTCGACAAAGAACTGGTGCATCTCCTCGGACTTTGAATTGAAGTCGGATTCATTGCTGCACAAACGGCGAAGCCTAAGGAATTGAGAATACGGTATAGATGTTTTAACATCTGTAGGATGAGAAGATGAAAACAATAAATAACTGTGCGAATCAGTTGGCTTGTAATGAACAATAGTGGTTAGACTATTGCCGCTAACAGAAACATTGACATCCAAAAAAGTGATATAAACATCTGTGAAAGTTGTTAACAAAATCAATAAACCGTTCTAGATCCCGTTTACTACAAGAAGTTGCACCGATGCAGTCATCGATGTAACGACCGAAAAAAATCAGGCGTAGGACCATCGTACTGATCAAACTTGTGTTCCTCTACATAACCTCTGTGATTCCCTAGTCAAAGGATCATTTTGATTGTACTTCCAGTAATGTTATTTATTGTATCACCTGCACACTTTGTAACAAACTCTACATCAGAGAAACAGGGCGAAGATTAGGAGATCGATTCCGCGAACACTTGCTAGATGTTAGAACTAACAGCAAGGGATCTCGCCAAATCCGTAGCTCGTCACTTTAACCTTCCTGGTTATTGCATTAATCACATCACTGTATGCGGCATTTCTCTGCATCAAGGTACTACCGACACTCGTAAAGAACAGAACTTTGTTTTCAAATTAGGCACTTTGTCACCTCACGGTATTAATGAACGCTTTTCGTTCATTTAATTTCAGAATTCGCGTATTCACTCACACTTAGATCAGCATGTTTCCTTAGTTTACTCATCAACACTTGCTGTTACAACTATTAGCATTTCTATTGTTGGTGCACTTTTCTTTGATCACAATTGATCCGAGTACGTTTCCTCAGCGGTAATCGTGCACTCGACACTATATAAACCGTTTCCCCACCCACAATTCCCTCTTTTGCTCTGACGAAGGGCAAGCACTCGAAACATCAGCTGCTACTCGCTTTCCACGGCGGTTAGCATACCTCAATCGACTTTAGTTGATTACATACCAGTGTTCACATAAAAGTGATATTTTACTTCATATTAAAAACATTTTTGGATTTTGGACATTTTTGCATTCGGCAAAAAATTAAAGTTTTTGCTGATTCATTCGCTAAAAAAGCAGTGGTATCATCTACGTACTGTGTTAACTTAAAACTCATTTTCATCAATTGAAATGATGTTTATATGCGGATGTTCTCTAATTGCAATTGCTAGCATTTCTGCAGCCAAAACAAACAGCACTCCCGAGAAAGGAGAGTGGATGCACGCATGTGCAGAACGAGTTATTGGGTTTAGGTGGATACGAGATAATTTATTCGCCGAATGACCGTCCAAGGTTTCAAAAAGATTTGGTCATGCTGGAGAAGATATATTGACGGTGCCCCACCAACGCCGGGCGTTGACGGGCGGAAGGGCGTTGGTGGTCGGCGGTCGTTCAGGGCTTGTGGGCATCGGGTGTTGTGAGTGTTGTGAGTTTCTAGACTAGATACTTTGTAGTCTAGAACGACTAGACTAGAAAATAATACAATTTCTAGACTAGATTAGAAAATGATAGCTAAAGTAGAGTTTTTAGACTAGACTACCTAGGTTAACAATTTCTAGACTAGACTAGAAAATGATAGCTGAAGTATAGTTTTTAGACTAGACCAGACTACCTAGGTCATTAATGTTCCTCTCCTTGGTAAAAACACAACTGTCTGTAGCATTTGTCAACAAGAAAAACATCAATGAAATATAAATCAGTGTAATCTTGTAACACGGTACATTATATCAACCCAAGAACTGAGAAATAAGAAACTTATCTACTCTGCGAGACTAAGGAAAACAAACTGTCAATAGGTGTTTTTGAAATTGAATAAACTTTGTTTAATTTATCTGGTGGATTTGTTTTCCTCAAAACAATAGGGCTATTGTTTCTATCAAACTGTACTGATGGCCCTTCAGTTATCGTTAATCCCTAACCTAAGGACAATAGCAAAGTTGCTCTAATGAGTCATTGTGGATTTACCTTAAAGGTTTATAAATATTCTGATCTCAGAATTACGTTACGAGTGATAGCGAAGGTAATAGCTGTAAGGAAAATAATAAAGACATTTCAGGAGTTCTGTAGGGGTTATGCTGTGCAGCTGAAATTGAAATCCTCCGCCTTCTATGCCGTCATCAGATTCCACCACACTTTATTCATGAGCCCCAGACAAAAGATAATTTATTAACCCCCATTTTATTCATGAGTGCCACACTTTATTCATGAGAGCGCCGCATTTTATTCATGAGCCCCAGACAAAAGATAATTTATTCACCCCCATTTTATTCATGAGCGCCTTAAAAATTAGCATAACACCTTTAAAATCTTCATTTTATTCATGAGTGCAAGACAATAGAACCGTGACGTCATTGAATTAATGAGACCGCACCAAAAATTAACATAGCACACCAAAAAGGAGGCTAATTCGGTCCCTCTCTACTACTCAGGTCCAACTAATCAAACGAACACTTTGTCGTCCTATATACCAATTCTTAACATATAAATTATTAATATTAACCTTAAATCTGCTCTCTTAAAGTGCCCCTACGATCAAATTTTGACATATCAATTTTTTCTCATATTCGTAAAGTAGAGTGGCTATATTATTGCCAGTTCAAACCGTTTTTCGATACGACGACGGGAAGTCTTATTTTTTTAACTCCGAATCTTGAATTTTATATCCGCCATTACGCGAACCCGTTCCTGTGGGCGAGGAATGCCTGGTCATTTTTTAGCGTACGTGACGTCATACACTTAAGGTTATCGTATAACTTCAGGGTACTGTTCCGGATAAAATTAAGTAGCGTCTCGAATATTCGTCGTATTTAGATAAATTATACCTCATTTAAAGCTTATAAAATTGGCTACAACGATATACCTAAGGTTTGTAATTTTGATAAAAGTGCGATTTTTAAATAAACTTCTTTTCCGAACAAGCGAGTTGGTTTCCAAGAGCTACAACTCCACGGCAATTTAATGAATTTAAGATCTGTTTGCTTTTCTGGACTCCCACAGACCTTGTTTACGAAACTGTGTCGGCGATTGTGGAAATGCGAAGCTGTTCTGAAGATATTTTGGTCTTCGTGAAACTGCTAACGCACAATCCAAGTATAGATGCGGGAATCGCTCATAGCGCCTCTCTTTAAAAAAAATAAAAAATCGCCGACACTGGTTTTTTAGCTGATATAAATTGCGAACAATCTGTGTAAATTTGAAGTAATTCGCATAAATTTGCGTCGAGTTGGAGCTTTTTTCAAACTATGTTTAGAACAAAAATAGAAAGTCAAGAAAAGTTTTAGCCGGCCGGCGAGACTGATTCTTTCAACCAGTGACTGGGAAATGTCACAGTCAAAACTTCATACAAACCTTCACGCGAACTAACATATGTAGTAAGAAAGTGTACCATTTTCCCGCTTTGAAAAGCAAACAAAACGTTTTGAATAGAAATAATCGTTCAAGTTTGTGCATTGTACAGGACTATAGCAATTTAACGAACCACAAAGCTGGCATTTCGCTACATTCAAGCCTTCTAGTTGAGTACCAAGAATACGGTTTGTAATTCTCTTCAAGCCTCATGCAAGGATGGTTTGTGTACGTTTTGAGGACAGAAGCTTCTCCATAATTGTTTGTATCACATGGAATAGCCGGTAAGACCGCACTAGTATAGATTGACCGAAAAATAAGCGGCTACGTTTGCTGAGAACATAGTTTATCATAAATAACTCATATTGCTGTTTCCTATAAACAGATAAACCTATCGATGTACATGTAGTATGCCTTTTAATTTACTGCTAATTTTATTTTCAAGACAATAAACCACAGAAGAAACCACCAATATTATTTCTTGAAGTACCTTGTTTCAGTTGTTTGTGTGTCAAACAGAAGTTTGGTTCTGTGATAGCCACTGTAAAAGCTCATTGAAAGCTGCAGATCAGTCAGTTTCAATAATTATTTTTAGTCTCTAGTAAATTCTTATCATTCACGATTTCCGATGTTAGACAAGAGAGCGATTAAATTTTATAGCAATTACATTGTATTTTCGAATGTAGATTCGCCGGAAAATCTATTGCCGGGACACAGATAATTCTCGCTCTCTTTTATTTACGAACTAGCAATCCGGGTTTCACTATAAACAATGAACAAACTTAGGACTTATAAACTGCTGATCATTACCTTAGTGATTTCTCCGCTGAATTCTCCCTGTAGCCCGGATCCAGTAACAACACAACCTGAAAGCCGAACCAGGGAAAATACCCTGGGAAAAAATTACCTCAAAATGATAAGAAACCTCTGCTAGCTAGCACTACTTACTAGCAGGCCACTTCCCAAGCGATTTTCGTCCAGCTTTCAACTCGGTCGCCAGCGGCTCTATTTCTCCCTAAATCATCTACACGCGGCAATAAATTTAAACAGAAAGACACATTACTATGTTCTGAAGAATCTGATGCAGATTTTAGGTCGTTATTTACTAAACCACAGCAAAATTCGCAGTGTGAGTTTGTAGACAATATAAGAAGAAATGTATGGGTTCGAAGCAACTTGAGAACGATGCGTTAAGTGTATGACGTCACATACGCTAAAAAATGACTAGGCGTTCCTCGCCCAAGGGAACGGATTCGCGGACGTGATTTTGACTGTAAACTCTCTTTAAAATGTGTGGTCTAATTGGCCCCTTTGCAAACTTTTTTCACTGATTTGGATATTTCTGCCACTGTTTGTTCTTATGGAATACAAAAAAGTGGCAAAAGAAATGGTCAAATTTCGTCGTAGTGGCACTTTAAGGTCTCAATAAAGTTTGATGTCAATTCGGAAAAAAACACTTTTGCAGCATCGCAATTAAAGCCACATGTAGACATACTATGTACCGTTTTAAAGGTCTTGAATTGAAGAAAGTATAATACATTTAATACTTTAATACATATAATACTGTTACGGCTGAATAGCGATTGTTTAGTTTAGTTTAAGAATGCACATAACTCAAATGTTTGCTGAGCAAGAAATGACAATTACATAACTATGTTACGTAACATTGATCAAGTATAGAGTATAAAATAGGGGCTCGATTTAGCAATCGCGGCCTCAAAAGATTAAGAAATAAGGAGAGATGTAGCGGGACCTCGTGCTGTAAAGATTAAGTAAAAGAACCAGACGTGGATTGTAACATTTGGGGGCTCAGACGGGAAATCAAAGGAAATCAAAGGAAATCAAGGGAAATCACGGGAAATCAAAGGAAAACACGGGAAAACAAAGGAAACCACGGGAAACCAAGAGAAATCGAGAGGAACTGAGAGAAGCACTAATGGCGAGCGCCACGTGAAAACAAAATATACTCGAAAGCAAAAGGACAGGGTAAATATACCAACATTTTTCTTAATTATAATATTTTTAGTTTCATTCATGCCTGAAACCCGGGCCCAGGCGATGCAAAGAGAGCGAGAAGTTGAGGTTGATAACGGAGACAAACAGAAGGATCCAGGAGTCTCATTCAATTTATAAGAACAATACGTGGAACAAATTGAGAACTTGCGTATTACCACAGACCAAACTTTAAGGGAAAGAGATCACCAAGGAACTATGTTTGCGACAGGGAGATTAGAAGAACCGTTCGAAGGGGAGAGAGAAATTGAAAAGATAGAGGTACAAATGATTGAAATGTTTGAGCTTAAAAGCAAAACATTAGAGGCAGAAAGAGAGAGGGTAGAATTTGCCGCGCAGTTAAACAATCTGATTGATTTATTGGGAAGCCAAAAGGATGAAATGCAGAGGATTTATTGTAGATGGGGAGGAGAATTTATTGGGTTAGAACAAAGAATCAGAAGATTGGAAGGCTGAACTTTGGTTGAAAGGTCAAGCGAAATTGACTTCCAAAAACAAGCAAGGAATCCGCAAATAGACGAAAGCACGAAAACGAGCAAAATCAAGCTGAGCGGAATTCTTCCAGAATTCCGAGCCTTATCCGAACGCGGGATGAAACCGAGCCCAACCGCAACTGAACCGAGCATTACCCGAACCGCAGCCGAAGAGCCGGGCGGAATCCTTTCTGAAAAAAAAACACGGATTATGTGAATATAAGGCCAAGAAATCCGATTATACCAGTACCGAAATATGACGGCAGTACGCCGTGGGAGTCCTATTACACGCAATTTGAAATCGTCGCAGAATTAAATAACTGGAGCGATACTGAGAAAGCCTCCTACCTCGCTAGCGGTCTCCAAGGTAACGCAACTTTGATCCTCGGTAATATGGCACCTCAAAATCGCCGAGATTGTACTGCTTTGATCGCTGCCTTGTCAAATCGTTTTGGTGGAGCCCATCAATCAGAGCTAGCCAGAGCACAGTTTAAAAGCAGAATAAAACGCAAAGACGAAAGTTTACCGGAACTTGCAGCAGATATTGAGCGCCTCGTGAGACTTGCATATAAGAGCGCTGAGTCTGAACTACAAAGTGTCTTACCAAAAGATCAATTCATCGACGCGCTGCAAGATGACGAGACCAGGTTGAAGGTTCGTCAGGGCAGACCCAAAAGCATACAAGAGGCATTGGAAATAGCCCTAGAGCTGGAATCGTATCGTTTGGCAAGCAAGTGGGGGCATACTAGAGCAGCAAGACAAGTAAGCAAGCAGCCCACAGAGGGTCCTACGAAGATTCAAGATCCACAAGCAAATCAATCCATGGCAAGAATTGAAAGCTTATTTACTCAGCTATTACAAGCAGTCAGGGAAAACAAGCAATCAGGCAACCGAGGAAGTCCAGTTCCTCAAAACCAGATTGGCCCTAGATCATGTTTCGTTTGCGGCCAGTTTGACCATCTCAAAGCCGAATGTCCTTATCCGTCGCAATCGTCGAGAAAACAGGGAATCCAAGGTCCCACAGGCAGACCGATATACCAGACACGGGGAAGAGGACGCAGCATGCAGAGAGAACAAGCCATAGGGAACCAGTCGTTTCCCTGCCAGGCACCGTGGGAATCCCATCTTAGCGAACCTCATACCACAGGCTACCCACAGAATCGTTACCATGGTCTTAGCGAACCTCGTACTACAGGCTACCCACAGAATGTTTACCAGAACATTGGTGATAATCGAGCCACAGGCAATTCACCAAGTATCTATCAGAGCTTTGACAGGCCCTATGCCCCAGGGAACCCACCATTTGAATATCCGGGTATTTCAACCACGGCGTTACCACCAGAAGAAAAGCAGAAAGACAAAAGGGACGTAAATGCAAGATGCGGAGGACTTATTGTTCCAGGTTTTTTGGAGGGGGAATCGTGCGACTTCCTAATAGATTCAGGGGCAGACATCTCACTTATTAGTACCGCGATGTTGGATAGAGTCCAGAAGAAAGTCAATGTGACAGAAATCCCTACTTCGGAAAAGCTTAAAGTTCTAAATGGCGGTTCTATGGAGGTGAAGTCAAAGTGCAACAGTAATGAGAGAATTTTGGGTAGCCCCTATGTCGAACCCAAGTTTGCTCGGAGGAGATTTCCTTAAGGATTTGGGCTGCATTGTTAATTACAAGGACATGGTTTTGCTTGTCGATAGTGTTGAGAAGTACCTGTACAGCATGTTAAAAGCTACAGCCCTTCTCGGGTACTTAGGGTCGTCCTCGAACATTCTGTTAGGTTGCAACCACGCACAGAAGTGTTGATACAAGGCCGAGTTATAGGAGTAAACGAGGAACGGGGATGGCGAACAATAGGACCATCGGAAAACACACTAAAGGCGGACGGGATTATAGTCGGGAGAAGCTTGGTTAATCTTAAAGATGGTTTGGTACCAATACGAGTGGCAAATACTTCCACAAAGAAACAGAAGCTGCACAAGGGAATGGAAATGAGTCTTCTCCAAAGAAGTTGTGAGCATCTAGATGAACAGGAGAGACAGTCATGATGTTTTACAGCTGTTAAGGGAAAACGAAGACATCTTCTCTAGAAGTCCTGAAGATCTTGGCTCCACTAACTTGACCCGCCACGGAATAGATATTGGCAGCGCAACTCCTATAAAACAGCACCCTAGGCGTCTGCCATTGGTTCAAGTCGAGGAGGCAAACAAGGCAGTCGCAGAAATGTTGGAAAGAGGAATAATAGAGAAATCAACAAGCCCTTGGTGCTCTCCAATTGTTCTCGTACGAAAGAAGGATGGATCGACAAGATTCTGCATTGATTATCGCAAGTTGAACAGTGTAACACAGAAAGACTCATACCCACTTCCAAGAATCGACACAACCCTGGATGCGCTTTCTGGGACCACGTGGTTCTCGACGCTGGATCTCCGCAGCAGATACTGGCAGGTCGAATTGGAGCCGGAAGATAAGGAAAAGACTGCATTTTCCTTTGGGCGAGGTCTATGGCAGTTCAATGTCATGCCTTTTGGTTTATGTAATGCACCAGCCACTTTTCAGAGACTGATGGATAACATATTGATCAAGCTGCCAATCGAAACCTGCCTGGTCTACATCGATGACATAATTGTCTACGCGAGAGGTTTCCAGGAAGAAGTGAGACATCTGAAGCAAGTTTTCGAGAAGTTGAGAACAGCAAACCTGAAGCTAAATCCAAAGAAGTGTAACTTGTTCAAGAAGGAGGTGAGCTTTCTAGGACATGTGGTCAGCAGAGAAGGAATATCAGTGGATCCAAAGAAAGTCGAAGCTGTCCAGTCCTGGCCTTCGCCCTCTTGTGTTAAGGAGCTAAGAAGTTTTCTTGGTCTCTGCACGTATTACAGAAGATTTGTCCCAAAGTTTGCTGATCTGGCGAGACCCCTACGCGAACTGACAGAGAAGAACAAGCCTTTTTTCTGGAGTGAAGAGTGTGAGATGGCTTTCGCTACATTGAAGGAGTACCTACAGAGGACACCAGTCTTGGCGTATCCAGATCCATAAATCTTATATACTAGACACAGACGTTAGCTACGTTGGAATCGGGGCGGTTCTATCCAAGATGTCAGACGATGGTCACGAGACTGTGATTGCCTACTACAGTAGAGCGCTCTCTCGCCAGGAAAGGAACTACTGTGTGACACGACGAGAACTGTTGGCAGTCGTAACCGCAGTGGAGCATTTTCATGCTTATCTCTATGGACGGGAATTTATCATAAGAACTGACCATTCTGCTCTCCAATGGCTTCTGACTTTCAAAAACCCCAGGGATCAAGTAGCAAGATGGTTGGAGAAGCTACAAACTTACAACTTCAAAGTTATCCATAGACAAGGTCGTTCTCATGGAAACGCAGATGCGCTATCCCGCCGACCATGTTTTTATACTAACTGCAAGTACTGTGAGAGAAGGGAAGCTGAGGATGATGCAATCAGGCAAGTGAACTCCGTGTTGCAGGAGACATCTGCGAATGAAGTGGACATTGATCGGTGTTGGAGTAATGACGAGATCAGAGAGGAACAGCTCAAAGATGACGACTTGGAGAAAGTCATGGCATGGGTAGAAGCTGAAGAGAAACCAAAGTGGCAGCAGGTATCCCACCTCAGCCCCAATGTGAAAACGTACTGGGCTCAGTTAAAGTCCCCAGTCCCTAGTCCTGAGAAACGGCATACTCTATCAAAAATTGAAAATTGGAGGAGAACAGTACAGAGAAGAAGCGTTTCCAGCTGGTTGTTCCCAAGTCTCTACAAAATGCTATCCTTGGCCAGTTACATGGAGCTCCTACGTCGGGGCATATTGGAGTCGCCAAAACACTGTCAAAGCTGAGATATCGCTACTACTGGGTTAAGTACTCTAAGTCTGTAGAGGACTGGTGTCGCAGATACGAAGCTTGTGCAAAGAAGAAGGGACCACAGCGCAAGAAAAGAGCACCTTTGGGCCAGTATGTGCTCGGCGCGCCGATGGAGAGGATAGCAGTTGATGTTCTTGGACCTCTGCCTACGACCGACTCCGGAAACAAATACATGATGATTGTCGGGGATTATTTTACCAAATGGACCGAGGCATTCCCGATACCTATCCAAGAGGCAAAGACAGTTGCTGATGTAATAGTACGTGAATTCGTCGCACGTTTTGGTGTTCCTGGAAAGAATAAAAAATGTACTGTAACGACTGAGTGCTGATTTTGCGTTTGCTTTCAATTTCAAGTGCAAATGCGAAGTTTTTTAAAAGCCAATTTTCAGCTCCTCAAAATTCGCGAAAATCGAAGAAACGAAAAACGAGGAAGTCAAGCGATTCCTGTTACAGCTCTGGGTTTGAAGTCATTCAACCCTTTAAATACTTCACAACATCATATTTCTAGCATGTCTAGATTTGATGCAATATTTTTTCACGTTACACGCTTCATATTCGCCAGTTTGGATTTGAAAGGGTTAAGAAGTCCCGCCTCCAAGGATAATCTATTTATAGCCAATGTTGTGTTCAGTCTCGGCCGATTGCAAAGTTCAGATGAGCTGGCTCAGAACGCAGGCTTGACAGAGAAAAGAGAAAGCTATACAGTTTACCGATGCCCGATACTTCTACAGAAACTAGTGTCGATTCCAGTTTAATTTCAAACAAGAAACACTTTTTAGAGTACAGAAAAATGTCACCACAGTAAGCAAACAATTAATATCAGAGCAGGGAAAAACCATTGAAGTGTTGCTCCCACACAATGTACAAGTACAATGTAGCTGTTTACGTCACATTCTAATTTCATCGTGCTGAAGCAAAACCGGCAAACCTTAGCATCCTGCATTGAATTCTCTGAAAATGTTTGGTTGATTGAAGATAACAAAACTTTTATATTGCCTGATTTTTTGTGGACTTTCAGTCTTCAATGATTCTAACCTCTTGGAGTATGAATTTCTCCACGCTGCCAAATTTATTCAATGGAAGTGACATGCTGTCGAGCGAATATACTAGCAATTGATTAGAATCTAAGCCATGCATTAAGGCCATCATATACCCATCTAATATTATAAGAGCACGATTTGAATGAATGAAAGTATTCATCAAAGCTGAACGCAGAGTAACAACTGGAGCATTGGCCTCGTGCTCACTTTTGATTAACCCCTGAATGATATTCTTTGACATAGTTTATAATCCAAACTAATTAGTAACTGTTGTCATTTGCTGCTTTGTTTGCCTCAATGGGCTCCACCACAACGGACAGTACACATGTGTATTTCCCTGGAATATGAATCGCAGATCAACGTACCCTACGAGCAGAAGTTTCTCATCTCTAATTTGCCTTTCCTGTCGCTGAGAGAAACCTCATGCGCCATCGGGTATCTGGATTTCCATTGGCCGAGAAAAACGACAACATTGTAGTTTCAGATTATCCATTTCCTGTTGTTAACGGCAAGAGAAGGCAAAGTGGAGAAAATAAATCTTTGAGGGTATAAATCAAAGATTTCTTTGGGATAAGTTAAGGTAGATTTATTGAACGGTAATTTCAAGGTATTCTGAACAAAATAAGAAGAAAAGCCAGAGTTTGAAGCTCTTATCTATCGTCGGCAAAGAAAAAACTGTGACGACGTAAATAACGGCTGCGAAGGATACTGTGGGTTCTTGCAGAACCAGCGAGGTCACCAAAAAGTCATGCCCATAAATGTATTATTTATTTTATTTATCTATTGATATATTTCATTTATCAACCGAAAACTGTCAACCTGCATCCAACCTGCACTTTGTACCCTCCGTGCTAGCTTGCTATACGTAAGTAAATAGTAAGTAAGTAAATATTTTATTTCAACACGATAGTTCTATCAGTCTAATACAACACTGTTTTCCATAAAAGCTGTATATAAAAATATTTAAATATTTAAATATAGAATATATTATGATATAAAATGACGATATAAAAAGTATAAAATGCTCAATTTACAGGGCATCAAAGAAGCAGTGGGGTAATTTGTTCAGCTTATTTCTAAAATTAGTAATTGATTTGGAAAGTCGTATCTCTTCAGGTAATGAATTTCAGACAAAAGCTCCTTTGTAGCTGAAATGCTTTCTCCCATAGTTTGTTTTTGGGAGAGGTAATTGTAATTTTGTTGTTGAACCTCTTATATTATATGGTGTCACAACTTTAGAAAATTTATTAATTAAATATTTAGGTGCTTCATTATTGTACACTTTGTACATTTCGATGGCCAATAGCTTACTTCGGCGAGTAGATAGTCGGTCCCATTCTAATTTTTCAAGAAGAGGGCCAGCACTATCATCGAAATTTGAATTTGAAATTATTCTGACTGCTCGATTTTGAAGTTTTTGTAATCTTTTGGAAAGCTCAGTGCCCAGTCCATCCCAGACTATGCTGCAGTAATCAAAATTTGGTTTTATAAGCATTTTATACAGTTTCAAGGGAGGACATTGGGACAAAAGGCTTTATCCGTTTAAGCGCGCCAATCGCACCTGCGATTTTACTTGAAATCTTCTCGACATGGCTTGCCCGAGTAAGTGATTCGTCAATATAAACCCCTAGTGACTTTGCCGAGGCTATTCTAGGGACGACTTCATCTGCAATCTGTAATGTTGGGCAAATCATATGGGAGGATCTTTGTCGTGAGCCTAATAGTAGATATTCCGTTTTTGTCGTATTTAAACTTAACCTATTGGATCTGAGCCACTCACAAACGTTTTTGAGGTCGATGTTGAGCTTTAGCTCAATCTCTGCGCTGGAATTACTTGCCACTGTAATACTAGTATCGTCTGCATACATTTGCATGTTTGAAAACTCTAGGCAATTTGGAAGGTCATTAACCCTTTCAGGCCCAAGTTTTTAAACCAATTTTTAGCTATTTCTAGACAGAGAAGAAACCCCCCCTAAGTAAACTACAGTCATTGTTTCCATGGAATTTTCAACTGAGCTACAATATTGGGGGCTCAAAGTTTTTAGACGGCCATTTTGAAAGCAGTTGTGGATTACTTAACGGAGCTGGCGGGAGGTTTGTTTGGAGGAATACAGAGAATATCAGGCTTTTTAAGCCTTTTTCACCATTTATAGAGTGCTGGAGAGTTTATGGTGGTGGAGAAAGAGCCTCATTTCCCACCCGTGAATGGGCCAGGACGTCTTCTGTCACTTTAGCGTGGGCTTTATAAATGGGGGTCTGGAGCCACCTATCATAGCTTTTTTTGAATATTGGACAAGATTTACTTGCCATTGATTCCAATATGAATGGATTAGGTCAAAATGGCTTTAGACTTAGTATAAATTTAGAATAATGAAGATGGGTTTCCCGGCATGCTTTACGGTCATTATGGATGAATTTAGCTTGCTGTGAAGTGCTTGTGGACAGAATGGCTTGGTTCTGGGCAAGTTTAGGTGTTGGGAGACAGAAAGTGAGGTTAGTGCAAACATGAAACTCTAAATGTTATGTGAAATATGCATGGTTGAGAAAATGTAGAATCTGAGGAGAAATAATTATTTTTGGAAGTGCTATTTTAGTTTTTTTTTCTGAAATGAAATAATGTAACCTGTAGTTAACTTATGCAAAGAAAGGAGGATTTAGATGAAATTATTCTTTGTTAACATGCCCAATGCAGTTCACTAGGATCACTTGTCTATACATATTATGGTTTGTCAGACTGAAACTCCCAAATCAAGTAACCAGTAAAATACAGAAAATTTTGTATATGGGCATGAAAGGGTTAATATAAAGCAAAAACAGTAAAGGCCCTAAAATAGTTCCTTGGGGAATGGCACAGGAAAGGACGCTAGCTCACATGCTCACTTTCTCACGTGACTTGACTCATAAATAATCCAGACAAACAAACAGACAGACAATCGCCGTACTTTTAAACTTGCAGCGATTATATGCTGGTTCGCCTGGCGGCTCGCCAGCAATTATATCAAACTATGCTATGAAATCATGCTGCTTAAAAATCTCTTTTCTTCTTTTTTGAATGCCACCAAGAATGATCTACTTTTACTTCTTTGGGTATGGCATTAACATAGAAATCCTTACGAATGAAAAGTAGTGCAGAAAATTACAGGATAGCGAGAATGAAATAAGACGCCCAGTGAATGACAGAAGCTGTCAAACTTTCTTTTTGTGCACCATTTTAGCGGAAAATCAGAAAGTCGCATTTTCAAGGCTTTAAAAATATATTTTAGTTTGAGTTTTTTTTATGCTTGATTAAGGCTTTTAGATTTAGAATTTGCGGAAAAAAACGTATTTTCGAAACTTTCCAATTTTGAACCCTTATTGAGACCTTAAAATCATGTGACTGATGACGTCATCACCACTAAGTGATTGATAGGGACCCACTACCATGTCTGTCCAGGTTTGACCCATCTGGCATTAGAAATGAGGGAGATATGTGTATGTACTTCAAATCATGTGACCGATGACGTCATCATTACGTCATCACCACTAAGTGATTTGTGGGGACCCAATACCATGCCTGTCCAAGTTTGAACTGTCTGTATGTTGTTTTATCCTATAACTAGATTGGTCAGAAAACGTTTGAACTTGTACATCAAGTGGCCACTGTATTTTGCATCTGTATCATGGTTAATTATCGTTTGCGGTTTCGACTTGTAATAATAATAATAATAATAAATTTGACTACAAATTCGGCCCCCTGTGGTGGCTACTATCATCTATAGGCGACCACCACCCATGACCAACCACTTTTGTCTGACATGGGTGGTCTCTTATGGGATGTTCCTCTGTAATGGTAAGCAACAAGAGGAAGCAGCAGTAAGTGGAAAGAAATAGTAACCAGAAGGAAGAAGGAATTATCAGCGGCAAAAATACAGTACATGCTACAGATTGGTTTAACTTTAATGAATCCTAACCATTAAACTACATGTATACCTTGGACAGCATCTCTTGTTGGTTTCTCAAATGTCTCTTCCTGGTCAAGACCTCTCTTAGACTCCTGGTCACGGTAGGATCGGTAGAACACAGATCTGTCAGAATAGGAGACACCAAGCAGTTCATCGTGGCTAATTTTTGTTTGCAAACTATGTTCAACTTTTGGACATTCCTTTCACTTTTAAGCTGCATTTATCTTTTAATACAGAACTGTTCCATGGATAACATTCCTGCAAAAATGTAAAGACTAAATGCAATTTAGGCATGGCTAAATAAACAAGCATACGGTGGGTACCCTGTGGTAGTTTTTTGTGGGTCCTGGAATGACATCTCACATGGAATACATGTACTCGACTGCTTGTTGGCTCATCAGTTGCGTTTTGCTCGATTTGTTGTGCCCTCCCCCTCTTCCCTTTCTGTCCACACTTGTGTGACCCAGTGCTCTCTGCTAATTGATCTGGCAAACCAACTTCTCAACTACTGCCACAGTGATCAGCCCTATACACTGAATGTCATGGTGTTGCACATGTGTGGAGTCAATGTTCAATTGGTGGCTGTTAATTGGATACAAACAGTTAATGATGGACATACATCCTTACCTGTACAGACCCCTGTCAATTGCAGATGCATTCATGATGACAGAATCCTCTTGATTGTATCCAGTGTAAGATGAAATAGCAACAATGGCATTGATTCCTACAGTACAAGCAGCAATGCAATCTTTAATTCAGTAACTGCATAATGTTCTCTATAATAATCACTAGAATCAAATTTGGGAACGTCCAGCACAACTATTATTTCTTCCAGTGGGAAACAATTGAAATAAAACTCACGCATATAAATGTCAAAGCCAAAATGAAAGCACAATAATTTATTTTCTGTTAAATGCAATTTTATCACTTCTTTCGTAAGAATTGAAACAACATTTTAAAAACATAACAGAGGAGAGATGCAGTGATGAAAAGTCAACTGTTGGAAATCGGAAACCATGCTATATTCTGGTGGGAATTTATAATTACTTTGTCTTCAATCTCAAATTACACTGAACCACCTGCATGCGAACCATCACAGATTGATGGAGTTGAAGCAGGAACTCTGCATAAAGTTTCTACGTTTTCAGAACTTTTCAGATTCAGCAATGTTATCACTGATATAAAGATGATTGTCTGTAGAACCAGAACATAGAATAGAGCCCCTAAGGGCAACTCGCGGATGGTCAGTGAGCAATTTTTGCATGATTTTAAAATCATGTGATCGATGATGCCATCATTACACCATCGCCACTGAGTCATTTATGGGGACCCCGTACCATGTCTGTCAAGGTTTGAGCTGGATGGCATTAGAAATGAGGGAGATATGGACATGTCCTTAAAATCATGTGACTGATGAATACAGTATGAATTCGGTTTCCGTCAGCTGACTTTTCATGACCAGATGACTGCATCTCTCCTCAAATATCCTTATATCTTTAAATAAATTATCTTCTATTTATTTCTGAATGTTCGTAACGTTATATATTGTATATATTTAGTATGAGTCAAATAAACTATAATTGTATTGTATTGTGTTTTTTTAAATGTTGTTTCCATTCTTACGAAAGAAGTGATAACATTGCATTTAACAGAAAATAAATTAAAGCATGTATTCTTTCATGTTTTCGTTTTGGCTTTGCACATTGATATGCACAAGTTTTATTTCAATTGTTTCCCATGGAAAGAAATAACTGTCCTGCTGGGCTCTCCCAAATTTGACTCTAGTTATCATTGTATTAGTATGAGGGCCTTGTAATACCAAAGAGCTAGTTGACTTGGGAAATTGATTCCCCCATTGTCATGACTGAAAGCCATATTCAGCTGAGACCACATCAAGTTGCAAGACCGCAATTACGGTGAGTTAATCAAAACATTTACGTTCCTTAATACCTTATATCATTTTTTTGTTTCTTTCTGAATCTAGCACCTCACAAGATCTTTTCCATATAAGGAGTGGTGTAATAAGGGGAAACACATTGTTTAACCAAAACCAAGGTCAGTGGTCAGAACTGTGGTCCAAAAATACAGTGCTTGACTGGTGGTTCTCAAACTCATTAATAATTCATGATAGTCATCCAATGGAGACTGTATTTGGTCACATGCATGGGTCTTGAAACCCAGTCAAACCCTTGTTCGAAGTTTCGTCAGGTGGATGCATCTTCACATCCAATGAAACACCAGTTCCAAACGCACTAGTGTTTGATCATATTTCCAACCCTAGTGATCAATATTTCTTAATCATCATATTCATGAACCACTACCGCAACTACTTTTAAACTGATAAACTACAAGTAAGGAGTGAAGAAGTAAAGAACGACATAAAAAGAAAGTGTGCCTCCACTGGAGTTCGAACTCTGACCCTTCTGACTGCTTGTATATCCTGTAATAAATTATAGTGTCCCCAATTAGCTTACAGCTAAATACTATTGACACTCAAATAAAGTTCATGTATGTATGTATGTATGTTGTACTAACTTGGCCACTACACTACTGAGTACGCTAGTTGAAATCACTGCCAGCAAAAAAGAATAAACCATATTATTATAGATTAATTATATACTACAGTTAAACGGTAAAAAATACTTGCTACTGTTTGAAATTAAAAGCATGTTTAAATTTTCGATTTAGCCATTCACATGAGAAGTCTTTTCAAAGACTCATTGTTCGTGTTTCATCAGGGGATTGCAAATATTTCGAAAACAATAAAACCCTTGAGGCTATGCCTCTTTGGGTTTCATTTGTTTTCTCAATATTTGGAACCCCTGATAAAACACTACAATTTGTGTTTGAAATAGTACATCAAAACCCTGACTTGTACATATCCAGCAGTATGCAAAACCATAGGGACTTTTTTCAGTGTTTAACTGGTGGATCAGAAACAAGTCTGAAAAAAGTTGTCCCAAATCACAAAAAGTGTCCTGGTTCAGAACTCTCACTTTGTATACTACTATCAGGAGAATTAATCGAGAGCCACATACCTCAATTTAATTATATATTTGAACCACCGTGGATCACTGGCAAATTAAGGAATCTTTCTGTGAAGGTGCGATGCTTCAAGTATAAAGCACAAATTAGTTTATTTAATAATTCCTGTTGAAGGCGTTTTGGCTAAAGTGAACAATCTGCACCGAAAAAAAGTGGTCGGTAAGTGGTCGGTAAAACTGTGTTGGTACATGTAAGTGGTCGGTAAGTTGTCGGTAACTTGTGAACTTGAAAATTACGTGTTTGTCATTTCTTCACTAGGTCCAGTTGAAATAAAATACCATATAAGAACACTTAATAGCTTCTTAACACTTTAGTGTTCTTGCAACAATGAGGGCCAACAATAACATCGATAGTTCTTCACAAGCTTAAATCTGACGCCATTTTGAAGCATAAACCCAAAGCCATTTTGTTTTGACCGCATGGTATCACTGTTATTAGTCCTAACCTAACATTAATTGGTTTTAATATATATAAAAAAAATTCGCTGCACGCTTACGCTAATAACTAGTAGTAATCACATACTAAAATATAATCACATACAATATGGAAGAAGATCTATGATAGAAATAGCCGGCGTTCCGCGAACTGCAGAAGAGGATGTCTCAGCCATTACCCTACAAATATGTGATTATGTGGGTATTAGCCTAGATAACAATGACATCGAAGTTGTTCACCAAGTATCATCCAAAGAAACTGCAAACATCATTGTGAAATTTTCGAACCGAAATATTCACGACCAAATTATGCAAAATAGATTGCAATTAAGAAGAAAATCCACACACGGCTAGTGAGGGAACGTGCACCATCTACTCTCTGCATTAAAGAAAGCCTAACCCGCCGTAACAAGACCCTCTTGGCAAAAACCTTGTAATTTCGGAAGGAGAATGAGTACAAATATGGCTGTTCCCATGATGGCAAAATCTTCATCAGAAAAAATGATACCTCAGAGGTCAAAAGGATCACTTGTGAAGAAGACCTTAACTCTATGGTGACAAGATGAGTAAACACTTTCTAACGTCTTCAAATGTCAGAAGTCGTAATTTGTAACATTTGTAGCAACCATGTCTATGACTGTCAACCCTTGATTTACTGTGACTTATGTTCTACGTGGCTACGTAAAAAATGTGTTAAGATAACGAAATGTGAACTTATTAGTCTTTCTAAGTGTCCAGACCCCTGGTATTGCTCAAAATGCATTACTCATTTTTACTTTTTCAACCCTTACAAAGTCACAGCTAATTTCGCTATCATATTACCCTGATAATAGTAAAACTAATTATTGTGGTATCAAAAAAATAATTAATTTAGATCAGAGATGAAACTGTTTATACCAAGAAATGTAAAATTTGCAAAACAACTTGTTAAAAACCACCAAAATAACATAGCATGTGACTCTTGCCACTCCAAAATCCATTTGAAATGTTCTTATTTACACGAACATGAAATAATACCTCCTAAATTACCCAACTATTATAATTTTGTAAATTTAACTGGTACTACAACAAACAGTGGATGTGGATTTTATATTTCAAATAATTTGATATAAATTATAACAGAAGAGATGATCTATCACTCTCCATGTTTTCAACTGATTGCGAATTCCAGGCTCTCTGGATAGAAGTAGTAAATAACCATAAAGAAAATGTCTTAATTGGTGTCATTTACCTTCACCCTAAACCCCTCAAATTTTCCTTGATTACTTAGAAGAAACTCTCATTAAAGGAAATAAAGAAAATAAAACAATAATTTTAACTGGTGATACAAACTTTGATTTATTAAAATACAAATCAATAAATCACATTAATGACTACTTTCTCATTTCACGATTCCTCAAATAATTCAACCTACAAGATTTACAGAATATGCAAAACCTTCTTTAATTGATCATATATTCATAAATAATGTAAACTCAAATACCATCTCTGGGAACTTAATACCTCACATCACAGATCATCTCCCAAACGTTTTAATTTTATTCAATACAGACTTGTCAAATAAAATTCCTTGTAATGCTTACAAAAGAAACTTCTCTCATTTAAATGAAGAAGCCTTTGCTCATGATATCGCTAACTTAAATTTAGAAAACCATTTACAGTATCTACCATCGACTGATGAAAAATATAACTTTTTTCATGATGAACTTCCAAGCATCATTAATAAACATGCCCCACTAAAATCTATTTCGAAAAGAAAATTAAACAAGCAAATAAACCATGGAGTATTCGCAAGTCTATTAAAATGAAAAATAAATATTACAAAAAAATTATGAATTTAAAAATAATCACTTATTTACATATATACCAGTCATATAGGAATAAAGTAAATCATTTAATTAAGTTATCTAAACGTAACCATTATTTAAAATATTTTAATAAATTTAAAGGAAACATGAAAAAAATCTGGCAAGGAATCAAGAATCAAGGAATCAAGAATCAAGAATTATTACTAACCCTAACCAATTAATATTACTACACAAAAAGATAAATATTTGTCTTGAAGAAAATAATGAACTCATCACTGATCCTTTCCAAGTTGCAAATAAATTTCATTCCTATTTTCATAATATAGCACCAAATTTAGTTTCACACATGAAACCTTCAAATAAATCTCATGAAGACTATCTTGAGTCCTGTATTATTGACTCATTCTTTATTAATCCTACATCCACTACTGAAGTAAAGTGTCTCATTGATACATTAAACCCTAATACAAGCCCAGGTATTTATGACATCCCAATTACTTAACTAGTTAGTCACCTCATTGCCTCTCCTTTAGAACATATAATATTTTTTTCCTTTGTAGATGGTTGTTTTCCTAAAAAAATAAAAATTCCAAAAAATATTCCTCTTCGTAAAAGTGGATCCAAATTAAATGTTACCAATTTTAGGCCAATCTCTCTTCCTATTTTCTCAAAACTAATCGAACAGGTTATGCTTACCAGGCTTCAATTTTTTTGGGAAAATAATTTGATATTATTTGAACACCAATATGGTTTTCAAAAACGTAAATCAACAATATTAGCAGTTCTAGATTTACTAAATGACATAATTGAATCCTTTGAATCTAAACAATTTTCTACTGTTATTTTCTTAGATTTTGCTAAAGCCTTTGACACCATTAATTTAAATATATTGCTTGATAAACTAGAATCTTATGGCATAAGAGGTACTGCTTTAAACTGGTTTAAATCCTTTCTCATAAACAGACATCAATCAATCAATCTTTATTTACCATATATATAATACATGTATATATGTTTACACACAAAATAAAATAAAATATATAATACAGTATTATTATTTGATTATTTGCTTGTTTCTTTGTATCTTTTGTATATATCGATTTGTAGATCTAAGTGGAATATGTTATATTATCTATAATTTAAGTATGTATATATGGAAGGTGTTCAGTGAAAAAACTCCAAGGAGCTTGTACAGGCACTGACACCCATACATCAACTAGTATCTATAAATGGCACACTCTCCACTGAACGTACTGTAAATTTTGGTGTTCCTTATTATCTGTTTTAGGACCATTACTTTTCCTGCTATATATCAATGATATCCCAAATTCATCTAAATATTTAAAATTTCTTTTATTTGCAGACGATACTAGTCTATTTTACTCAAGCAACAACATTAACAATTTAGAAAGCACGATAAATGAATTGATTAAAATCCAAAAATGGCTTGTGTGTAATAAATTAACACTAAATACAAATAAATCTACTTCTGTAAACTTTGCTCCCAAAAGACGGAAAACTGATAGGAATATCCTATTTAAAATTAACAATGACATAATAGAAGAGAAAATTCTACGAAATACTTTGATCATAGACAAACACCTTACTTAAGTGGTTGTTAAGTGGTCGGTAAGTACTTACCGGCCACTTTTTTCGGTGCAGATTGTTCACTTTAGTCAAGCGTTTTAGTTCACAGCTTAACTGATCACGGGAAACGGAATAAGCATTATTTTTTTAACATGAGATTCCCTTTGGAAGGTACAAACTGTTTTCACATCAATTTAGTCAATAGTGCTGATTGTAGAGTTGATATACCTGTGTTTTCCAATGCAGTTTGAACCGTGTTATTTTTGTATTGATTAATTCCAGCACAAAGTGACAGGTTATTTTCTGGTCTGTCTAGCTAGCTGTCTAGCTGTCTAGCTGTCTGTCTGTCTAGCTGTCTGTCTGTCTAGCTGTCTGTCTGTCTAGCTGTCTGTCTGTCTAGCTGTCTGTCTGTCTAGCTGTCTGTCTGTCTAGCTGTCTGTCTGTCTAGCTGTCTGTCTGTCTAGCTGTCTGTCTGTCTAGCTGTCTGTCTGTCTGTCTGTCTAGCTGTCTGTCTGTCTAGCTGTCTGTCTGTCTGTCTAGCTGTCTGTCTGTCTAGCTGTCTAGCTGTCTGTCTGTCTAGCTGTCTGTCTGTCTAGCTGTCTGTCTGTCTAGCTGTCTAGCTGTCTGTCTAGCTGTCTGTCTAGCTGTTGTCTGTCTAGCTGTCTAGCTGTCTAGCTGTCTAGCTGTCTGTCTAGCTGTCTGTCTAGCTGTCTGTCTAGCTAGCTGTCTAGCTGTCTGTCTAGCTGTCTGTCTAGCTGTCTAGCTGTCTGTCTGTCTGTCTGTCTAGCTGTCTAGCTGTCTGTCTAGCTGTCTGTCTGTCTGTCTAGCTGTCTGTCTGTCTGTCTAGCTGTCTGTCTGTCTGTCTGTCTGTCTGTCTAGCTGTCTGTCTGTCTGTCTAGCTATCTATCTATCTGGCTGTCTATATATCTCAATAAATAATCCCTATTGCTGGTTTTCACTTGACGTCATAGCCGCCATGTTGGCGCCCTTAAACAATAGATTCCTCGTTAGGTTCTTTTGTTGGGGCACCAACATGGCCGCCATGCCCTTTGTCATATGAATCTCTGGGGATTGAGTGAAAACCAGCAATAGATCTAGGCTTAGACAAAGTGATAATAATTTAATTATAGACCGTGTACCAAGGACAGAATGCTACAAAGGAAGTTTTGCATACAGAGGAGCTAAATTATGGAATTCCCTTCTTCAAAACCTCAAATTATCTGAAACAAGAGCAACTTTTAAGAAAAAGCTAACCGAGTGCAGACAAATATTTGTCAATTAGAATTTAAATCGATTTTCATTGCTCGTATTTATGTACTGATGAACTAGTGTTTCGTACACATTGTCAAGTGCTTATATTGCTATTTTATTAGGCATTATTTTTACATTTTTACTTTAAATAGTGGTAGTAGTATATTCCTTTTATCTATATTATACAGTGTATATAGTTACTACTTACCATGTTTATTATATATACGGCTTTCATGTAAAGAAGTTTAGCTTATTGAAATTACCGTATTAAAATAAAGGTGACTCACTCACTCTATCTATATATCTGTCTGTCTGTCTGTATGTCTAGCTACATCTATCTATCTACATGTATCTATCTATCTATCTGTCTGTCTAAACGGCTTTTCAAGACAGCAGCTGAAAATTAACGGCTTTTCAAGACTGTGTGAACCATACTCCTCAAAAAATATATTCTAACAATTAAAGCCAGTGAACTACTCAAAACTTTGTTATTTCCATGTCTTTCTTTATAATTACACATAGCATTAATCTCTAGATTCTTGTACTTTGTTAGTACATCTGTTGTGAACAATTTGAAATAAAAATATCAACCTTGTGTAATAACCTTTCACTTGCAGTGTGACTACTGAAACCACTTTGACAACGAGAACCAACCACATTGCAGAATGAAAACAAAGCATTCCAACTTATGGTAATTAGGAGTAATACAGTACAGCTTAAAACCTGTACCCTGATTGCACCATTATACAACGAGAGCTCTATTATTTTTGTACTGCACGTTCTAAAGGTTAGGGTGTTTTGCATTGTTGGGTAAGCCAATGCTGTGGCTCGTTTCGAGCAGTACAGGCTGGCTCAACTAGATCCAATCAGTGATGATTACGAGACAATAGCATTTCAACCTGCTCTTGCTGCAATCCGGTAAAAGATGAATTGGGTTGACTAGTTCTGAAGTCAAAATCTTTTGAGTGAAGGAAATTGCATGGATATGCTAGGATTTATACTTTCAATAGACTCTTCTTACACGGCGGCCATGTTGAGTCCCAGGAGAATAAAAACCTTTGTTTTTGCATTACTAAACTCATTCTGAAATTGCTCAGTGCGAGGCTAGTAACGCAACATCTATTGTTTCTAGCCAACATGGCCGCCGCGTGAGAAGGGTCTATTGGAATGCTTTATTTTCCTTTTGCAGTGTTTAGTTCTCCTTGTTTAAGTGGTCCTGGTTTCAGTAGTCGCACTGTAACGACTCTCTGTTAACTGTAACCTGAGTTTCAGGTGCTCCTTTCCCGTAAAAAAAAGAAGAGAGAAAAGGGGAAAGAAACACCTGATACAAATACTGGTAGAGTCGCTTTCCGCCCCTCGTCACGGTCCCTGTCACGAATCATGTCAAATAACTAAGCCCTGTCAGCTTGAGCCAATCAAAATTCGCCAGAACGTCAAAGCTAAACACACTGAATGGTGATTGCACAATTGAATTTAGGTACTGACAGCAACGACAACACACAGCTCGCTTTTGCCTGTCTTAATATGTTCACATACTTTCGGAAGCAGCTGGTAGATCAGGCTCTTTCTATAGCCCATAGGCATAATTGCCAACACGTCTTCCCTACAACAGATTAGTCTCCTAATACACTCTTTCTGTTCTAGTTTCAGAGACTGGAAAGTAAAGCCTTGAAGAGATTCGCGTAATGCTTTTTCAAAAATTTTGACACCTCTCTTAGATGCGGCTAAATAGACCATTTTCTCAGGTATGCGCACGCAATATTGGCCCGCCAAATCGCTTTTTGAATAGCTGCCAATTTTTTAACAATAGCCAATAATTTGAATAACAAAGGCTGTCGCATCAGAACGAGTCTAACAAAAGCTAACAAAACTCACGGCCCGCCAAGAAATACCTCATGTAGGCAGCTTGGATTTAGACTGGTATGTAATCAACTAAAGTCGATTGAGGTATGCTAACCGCCGTGGAAAGCAAGTAGCAACTGACGTTTCGAGCATTAGCCCTTCGTCAGAGCAAAAAAGCTTGGATTTAGTATTGGTTGAAATAATAGAGAGGGTTATAGGAAACCACTACGTGATTCCCACGTGAAGTATTTACCGGCCCGTCAAGCCTGTTGCGTGCGCATACTTGAGAAAATGGTCTATAGACCAGAAGCTGGGCTGGTTTGTGAAAACCAATCAGAACAATACATTAGCTTAGCATTGTTCTTTGACCAATCAGAAAACATACCAAAATTTGGTATTTTTACATGCGACTCGACCAGTATTTGTATCAGGCATTCCTTTCCATTTTCCTCTCTTCTTTTTTTTTTTACGGGAAAGGAGCGCCTGAAACTCAGGTTACACTTTGCACAACTCAAGCACATTTTCATACATGAAATTCTGAGCTTGAATGCATTTAGTATTTCTTATTTAGTATTCTCAGACGGTATGTAACAATAGCTACACTGTTGCAATTAAGCACAATGGTGGACACAGGGTCTTTAACAGAATCCATGACTAAAACCAAAACAGTTTTACCTGCTGGTAGTTCTCTGAACCTGAGGTACTCCATAGAGCGTGTGGTGACGAGTGGTTTCTGTGGGTAATACAGCACATGTGCGAGAGTATCCATACGCACATGATAGTTGGTGATATAGACACCCATGGCTTGTTTACCCATAGCAGATTGGTATGTATTACGTGGTGACTGGAAAAAAGTATTATGTAATTACTTTACCTCAAGACACAGGTTTTTGATAGTTTATACATGTACATATTATTATTTAAATTATTGAGCAAAAAATGCTGCAAAGTATAAATCTTGCAAGTGTTCTACGTTGCACCACACAATGGGATATAATAATAATAACAACAAAGCAAAGCTTGCAAACTTGTGACTAGCTCGACTACAGCGGTCATGAGGCAATTATATTCTATTGTCTTCACAAATCACTGAGTATTATTCTCCAAAGCCTTGGCTCAGTTATTCATTATGAGACCCAAATTTTCGCTCCGTATTCCAACTGCGCATGTCAGTGATGCACAACGTAGCTATAAACAAATAATTCTTCGCTTTTCATCTAAATTTCTGAAAATTATTATCTTTTATAAGTAACGTTTTTGAAACAGTTCGATAAACGCAATAAAACACTGCTGCTTGATTATTAAGACTGGCAAGACTATGCTCTGCCACCTCGCCCTCGGTTAGCTCGTTGGCAATTACCTAATAAGAACAAGCAGTTGTCTTTGTGGCCAAACCATTTCTTGTTCTTCTCAAAATTAATGTAAAGATGAGAAATTATTTTAGAGCCCCAGATTTTGGAATTATTTGTTGAGTTTGAAATCAAATTTGAATTTTCACTCCAAAATCCTAAATCCAGCTACCGCATTTCTGAAATCCGAAATTGGATATCTGGAGTGCAATTTTTGAAGTCCCGTCCCATCAGATCTGGTACTGTGATGATCTGAGTTTACGATTTTTGGAAACAGAAAACATGATTCGTCAATCTTACAATAATTATTTTCTGTCTGGTGGCGAATCTTCCAGAAAATCTTCTGGCCAAGTTTCAGATTGTGTCCTAAAGTTACACAAAAGCTAATTTATAATTTATGCAAAATACATTGGCTGCCCATTTGCTGAATAGCCTACATGTATATCTGACTCCAAATTACCATTTCCCTTAGTAGCATATGAATAATTATTAATTACTGTAGTTATGATGTGGTTTCTCTGATTGTTTATATATATATAATAATAAACTCTTTATTTAAACACAGAGTCTCAATCATACAATGATGCTCTTCCGGAGAGCCGTGATCCAACAATAAAATCTAAATAGATCTAAAAATCTAAAAACATCATTTAACCACTTTCAACTACTATTACTATTAAGGTACATCTTAAAAACAGAAAGACTACCAGCTTCAGTCAGATTTTCTGAGAGACCATTCCATAGACGAGCGCCTCTGTAGGAGTAGCTTTTTTTGAGTGCCTCAGAGTTTGGCCTAGGAACGAACAAGCTACGTGTATGTTCTGAATTACGTAAACTGTAACGGTGTACATCGCCTGTTTTTGTAAAAAGCTGGGATAAACAGCCAGAGACCAGGCCATTCATTGTCTTATACATCATTTGGTCGTTTCGCCATTCCGAAAGGTTTTTCCAACCAAGTTGCTGTAGAATGTCCCAGATCTAATGTCGTAGTTTGACCCTGTAATGATTCTGGCAGCCCTATTTTTAAGTTTTTGAACTTTATTAGACAAACCCTTTCCCGTGGAACCCCATACAGAGCTGCAATAATCAAGGTGGGGGGCTATTAAAGAATTATAGATATAAAAAAAGGATTGAGGAAGGATTGTTAATTTGTTATGCCAGAAGTACGCCTTATACTGATCTTACCTTCTCTAAATAAAGCTGTTGCTGTTGTTATAAATAACCATAAGGTTTAATGCTCTGTTTTGGTTCTGCAATATGGTTGGTTCTCATCAACAGTCTAACTGGCCCTGGTTACAGTAGTCACACTGTAATGGAAGTTTACATTTAATGTTCTTTTTTTTCCTACAAAAGTTACCTGGTTGTGATCAGGAAAGGGTATGATTGATGCACACACACCCAAGATCATGGATGGGTGGATCTCACAGTGAGTGTACGTGGAACAGTATGCCTGGCCCTTCTCTACCAACTCATCAGGTGTCATGCAAACCATGACTGTCTCTTCTTCATTGACATCAATATATTCCACTATGCCATTAGCTACAAGATCTTGCCAACTATATAAAATGTATACAGTTAAATATTAGCAATGTTGCTCCTGAAGATCCCAAAGCAGGTTTCCCACACATTTGCAGGGGGAAAAATCTGACCTTTCCCTGACCAATAAGCACTTTTCACTGACCTCCAGCGCATGCTCTTATTTTTTTCAAATATTCAATCGGTATCTTGAGACAGTAAGATTGAACAGAACACTCCAAAATAGCCCAAAGAAATAAGTATATAAAGCCTGAAAAAAAATCTATGACTTTTAATTTTAGTTTGGGATTTCCCTGACCAAATCCTAAATTCCCTGGCCAAATCCTAAATTCCATGACAATTCTGTGACCTTGATTTTTTTTATTTTCCCTGACTTTTCCCTGCAAAGGCTTGTCGCTATGTACTTCTTTAGTTATATTAAGTCCCTGACAAACGTTTTTCACACCGTACTGTGTCACCATACAGTAAAGTACATGTGGTGTCACCAAACGGTAAAGTACATTTTGAGTATCCCGACAAGCAAACTTAAATCATATGGTGATAGCTCTTTTTCTGTAGCTGCACCGAGACTGTGGAATGACTTACCACTGGAACTTAGGAAGTCATCATCAATTTTACTTTTTAATAAGAACCTCAAGACATACCTATTCAAAGCAGCATATAATCTATAGTTTTCAGATATATATATTTATATATTTTTTATTTTAGCTTAGAATTTAGCTTAGTAATTTTTATATAGTTGTAATGGTATAGCCATCATATAATTATTTTTTACCTTACTCTTGTAAAGCACTACAGCACAAGCCATGGGGTGCCTCAACTACATACGGTAAAAGCCATGTGGTGGCTCAACTATAATCATATGGTAAAAGCCATACAGTACCTCAACTACTGTACGGCAAGATGCATACATAATTATAGTGAAAAATAAAACATGTATATAACAGTAAAATACATTTGGTCTGTCAATCACGCCGGGCACGAATAACCGTAAAAACGGCAGGGTTGAGTGTAACATAAAACGTAAAAGTAACGCCATTTCCTTACTTCTACTCTAAATTTGACGAAATGTTGGCAGGTTGGTAACAAAGTAAGACTACATTTTTCGAGACAATTGTTTCTGTATTGTGACGTTCTTGTGACGTCATAAGGGATGCCTCCTTTTTTGGTGAAAATTAACCATTAAAACATGTTTCAAAAATATTACGTCATCAGAAAGCTTTTATGAAATATATTAATTTGCCGAAAATTTGAACTTTCTACGATAAACATATTCAAAGTTATGGACGATTTACTGTTTTTATGACGCCATTATTAGTGACATCATACTTCAAGCTTAAATCAGATTGCAGACTATAAAAATATTATTAAAGAGAATACTATGATGAGTAGCATGATCACCATACTCAATTGTGTAACATAGCTAAAAAATGCAAAAAATCTTCAAAGTGAATGAAACGGTCAATTTGAGTTTATTTCACAGAGAAAATGGATTAATAATTGGAATTTTGGAAAACAAGATAATATTTCCTGTTATAGGGAGACTTTCAGATTACCCATGGTGCATTGCGGGCGTGGCAACTTTTCTGTATATTGGTTTTGTAGGCTATGATTAGTCTGAAATGTTACCACAACTATCTACAGAATATTTCAGTGTTACAGAGAAGAGATTATCTCCTCATTAAGTTCAATTGGCACTTGATAAATATGATGAGTAGCACAATCACCATGTACTTTCATCTAACATGCTCTAAAAATGAAAATGTCTGTTTTCTCGATCAAACTGAAGAGACTGCTTTAATTGAATACAGATAACAACTATCTTTTGAAATATTTGAAGATAAAAAAAGTTTGGGCTATTTTTCAGGCTAAACTATTACCCATAGTCCTTTGCGGGCTTTTTCTTTGCATATTTTGCTCATTTTTCCCGATTTTTCTCTATGTATTTTTGTTTTTTTAGCCTGTTTTTTTCTTTCTTTTTATCTCTACGCCTAAATCCTTGATAACTTCTCTTGATTTTGTTCATTCATTACTGAATGTTCAAAAAATTTAACCAGAAAGTAAAATATTAATTTTCTCACGAATTTTCCGCGAATTTCCCATGATTCTCTTGCAAGCCCTTATAAACCAAGCAGAACTCCCCTATTACTAGTTTAAGGAGAGGTTACTAAGCTTGTTTCACGTGAATAAGAAAGCATGGCGAATTTGTGAAGAAACGTGCTAGTTTTTACATCGTTTTAGCGATCTACTTGGCCCAAAATTACATTGTAAACAAAGACAAACATGGCGGAAATCGTAGCGACGCGTTCTTCTTTAAATATTTCTGGTTTGCAGGAAGATTTGGGGACGAAATTGAAGGGAAACACACATAAACATGTGAGCATTCCGATGGGCTAGTTGCCAAAATCGAACTAAAAGCTGTTCACTTCCAGATGACTAAAAACAAGTAAGCTAATGCAAAATTTCTACTTTGTAATTTAATCACATTTTAGCGTAGCGACTTCACTTATGCTTGATTTTTCAAGCTGTACTGAAGATATGATTTTGATTTTTCTTCGAGGTAATACACAGTGTATGAGCATTCAGTTGAGTTTTTTTTTTCTTCTAGGTTTTTATATTGACCCCGTAAGATTCCACAACTCTGGGAACCTGCGATTTTCAAGTGAATGCATTACAGGATGCTAACTGCTGAATCAAGACGATTTTTTTCTAGTTTGAATAAAGCTAAAGAACTCAAACTTTGCTCAAGTGTAGTGTTGATTACTATTTATTAGTACTATGGGTTATTTTGTGCTGGTGATTTTCCTTCTCGATGAAATTTGAAATCAAATGTATTTTCACGTGTTGCGGTGTTACGCGTTACAGCTGGTATTCCCGTATTTCAGGCAAGTTTTTCTCAACTTTCTCACCGTTATATTTTCAAATTTGAGCTTTTAGAGCGATAAAACTAACATACAGGTATACATTTAGCATTATGTAAAAGTGTAGCACTTTTCCCCAAAAAATATTTGAGAAATTAGAAAAGTTTTGGTGCCACCCCCAATTGGGCATCGTGATCATGCTACTCATCTATAACTTGTGAGTGTTAGCCAAATGCATTTCATTGATAAAATTCCAAAAACATTGAACTGGCTATTTACTGAGGGTACACAAATATATTTATGACGTCATAATGACGTATACAAAAAATGAGGCTTCAATTCTAAGCTGTTATACTAAAAAAAAAAAATCAAAATTCTAAAAAGAACACGTTGTTACTACTAAAGAGCTCTATTATTGTGCAAAATATGATGCACCAGTATTTCGAACTGTAAAAGTTAAAACAAGCGATATTTTCATAAATGGTTTTATGCTATTCATTTCCCGCCAATTTTTGGCGGGAAAATTACCAAAATTCAAACTTTAATAACTTTCGTTTACTTCAACCGATCGATAACGGGTTTTCGATTATTTCATTCTCACGAACAAGAGATTTTAAAAAGATATAATAAAACGTTTTTACAGGTAATAAATATTTATAAGAAACATATTAGAAAAGGATATAAAATTATGACGTCATTGTGACGTCATTGTGACGTCATAATGATGGCTATTATTAGCTTAACTTATCAGACTATGTTTTGTTTACTCTCCTTTATACACCTAATAAAATTCATTCTTCTATGTCGAAAACTTTTAAATATATATAAAACCCGCCGTTTTTACGATCATTTGTGCCCGGCGTGAATCACCTAAGTTTCCCAGAGGCTTGGCATACTACACAGAATGAAGCACTTACTCCCTAAAATACCAGGGAATTGTTTGTCAAAACGATGGTCATGCCTATTATGGAACATGCTGACATCTTGTGGAGAGACAAATCGAACGTCACCCTCATGGATAAAATTTAAGTTCTTCAGAATAAAGCAGCAAAGATTATACTTGACAAACCTAAGTAATACTCTTCAGCTATGGAAGCACAACAGCAGCTAGGATGGGACAATATGTGACCTCTCACAGGAAAACGTACACTAACGGATATCCGTTAAACGGGCCAGACCGTTCGTCACCCGTTAGGTATCCGTCAAAACGGTTTGAGAAATCGTTAGAAGCGTTAGAAATTTTGTCCATGTCGTTACAACGGTTTGAGAAAGCATTAGAAGCATCAGAACACCTGTTAGAAATTTTGACCATACCATTTGAACGGTTTGAGAAATCGTTAGAAGCGTTAGAACAAGCGTTAGAAATTCTGTCCATGCCGTTTGATTAATATGCTCATCCGTTAGATAAAAATTTCCATCCGTTAGATAAAAACCTTCATCCGTTACATCCGAACCTTCATCCGTTTGATCAAAACATTCATCCGTTAGATCAAAATCTTCATCCGTTAGATCGATCAAAACATTCATCCATTGGGCATTTCCAACACTCCCCGCAGAGCCTTCTCGAAAGGCCGTCAGCATTGCCATGGGAGAGACCTCTTCTGTACTCTATCTCAAACTCATACATGGAGAGTTCCTCCAGCCACCGTGCTGTCTGACCATCAGGATTACGGAAATCCAGGAGCCACTGGAGCGCGCCGTGGTCCGTACGGATGAGAAAGCTCTTTCCACATAGGTAGTGACGGAAGTTGCAGATCACTAGGATGATAGCTAGCAGTTCTCTTCGTGTCACGCAATAGTTCCGTTCCGACTTCGTCAAGGGGCGACTAAAGTAAGCAATCACCTTCTCTTGTCCTTCCTGCTCCTGCGACAAGACAGCACCCACTCCGACATTGCTCGCATCAGTGTCCAAGGTGAACCGGTCTTCTGTATTCGGGAAAGCAAGGATAGGTGAAGTCATCAAACTCTTCTTGAGCATCTGAAACGAACGATCACACGCTTCAGTCCAAGTGTAGCGAGCTCCCTTTCCCTGTAGTTGGTAGAGGGGCTTAGCAATGTCAGCGAACCCCTTAACAAAATAATCGTCGATAATACGAGCACAAGCCGATAAAAACCCGTAAGTCCTTTGTGTTTGAGGGGACTGGCCAGTCTCTTATGGCTGCAAGCTTGTTGGGGTCTGTCGAGATGCAGGCACTACTCGCCATGTGTCCGAGGTATTTCACACTGCTCTGGAAAAGGTAACACTTCTTTGGGCTCAGCTTCAGTTTTGCCTCCCAGAGCCTTGTGAATTGGTGAATTGGTACAAACCCGTCCCAGTGGTGAATGCAGTCTTGGGTCGATCTCCCGTCTGGACTTCTACTTGCCAGTATCCACTCGACAAGTCCAAGGTTGAAAATCACTGGGACCCAGCAAGGGCGTCCAAGGTGTCATCAATACGAGGAAGAGGATAGGAATCCTTGGTGGTGACTGCATTTAGTTTGCGGTAGTCAATGCAAAACCTTGTTGAGCCATCACTTTTTTTACCAGGACGATTGCCGAGGCCCATGGACTGCACGAGGGCTCAATTAGGCCTCGCTCCAGCATGCTGCTGATCCCCTTCTGTGCTTCCTCTTGCCTGTGGATTGGTAGGCATCTTGCTTGTTGTCGAATTGGTCTTGCATTGCCAGTGTTGATCTGATGGGTAACGATTCCTGATCTTCCAATATCCCCTGGATTAGCTGAGAACACGTCCTGGAACTCCAGCAGCAATGACTTGGTAGCATCCCTCTGACTGTCATTCAAGTGTTGGCAGCTGTTTCGTAATGCAATCCTTTCTTTACGAACCATAAATAGCCAAGATCATCCAATAGAACGTTTTGGTAAACCGTTAGATAGCCAAGATCATCCATTAGAACGTTTTGGTAAACCGTTAGGAGCCAAGATCATCCGTTAGAACGTTTTGATAAACCGTTAGATAGCCAAGATCATCTGTTAGAACGTTTTGATAAACCGTTAGATTAAGCCATGATCATCCATTAGAACGTTTTGGTAAACCGTTAGATAGCCAAGATCATCCATTAGAACGTTTTGATAAACCGTTAGATAGTCAAGATCATCCATTAGAACATTTTGGTAAACTGTTACATAGCCAAGATCATCCATTAGAACGTTTTGGCAAACCGTTAGATAGCCAAGATCATCCATTAGAACGTTTTGATAACCCGTTAGATAGCCAAGACCATCTGTTAAAATATTTTGGTAAACCATTAGAAACGTTAGCTTGCCCGTTAGAGCCATTAACTGAAACGTTACAAACGTTACCTAAACCGTTAGAAATGGTAGCTTGTCCGTTAGAGCCGTTAACTAAACCGTTTGAACTCTGTGTAAAAACGTTTGTTATTCATTCATTAGCCATTAATGTTTGTCCGTTTAACGGTTATCCGTTAGTGTATGTTTTCCTGACAATGCCAAGCTACACATGTAATTCTTTTTTATGTGGTCCTTCTGCATAATTATAAATCTTCAATTATCTACTGTTTATTCGAAATCAAAATGGGTAAAGAGTGACCATTTTAGACAGTACAAGATACCGTACCGTGCAACTAGACTACATACAGCAAAAGCCATACGTTGCCTCAACTACATACAGTAAAAGCCCATACGGTGGCTCAACCACATACGGTAAAAGACATACAGGTAAGGTGGTAAAATAACGTTTTACTGAATCACGTATGGTACCGTATACAGTTGATAAACTTTTGTCAGGGACTGTACATGTATCTTTTAATCACCTGTAATCATTGTATTCTCTTTCCTTTAACAAGTCAATGTGATTCTTCTTGAGCAGCAGTTTTTGGTTCTCTACAATCAAGAGAGGGCGGCAGATGCGGCCAGCATCAGAGTAAATTCTGATCTCTCTTTCCCTGAAGTCACGCACCATGGATACCTAGTAAATAAAAGATCATCCATTATTATTAGACTTCTAAAACATCGCTGAATTGCATGATTAGAAGCTGGAAACTGTGAGCCAAACCAAACTGAAAGATAGCCAGATAATAGGATTTCACCTCTCACATTTAGAAAGCAATGAAAGAAGAGAATCTATGACACTAATCTAGACTGTAGAACTCTCGATACGGAGCAAAATACTTTGTCTAACCTGACAGCAAAGCAGTTGTGCACAATTAAGAATGCTTTTCCAAATGTTCTACTGTCATCAGCACAGGGAAGACAAGAAAAAGTGTCAAACAAAGGCACCAATGATGAACTCGTAGATAGAGTACAGAAGAGGGCACTACACACAGTATATTACAATAAAGTAACAAGTCACTGCTAGAAAGGCTTCCTACTCTCTACAACAGAACACTTCAAGATATAATAATTGAAATGTACAAAGTCAAAAACAACCTGATTATGTTACATCCAAGAGCTATTTACAAGTAACACTAGTACCTATAATGGGAAGCATAGCATCAGATATTTAGGACCCATGTTATGGTCAAAAGTGGACACTAAATTTAAATTACTACCTAGTTTAAAAAACTTCCGTAAGTGTAGAAGAAAGCTAGATGTCGCTGACCAGTTACCAGACAAGTGCAAGGACTGTTTCCTATGCACTAATTAGATTAAAATAATTAGTTTTTCCTAATTTTAATCCACATTAAGACTATAATTATATATTTTAACAATTCTATCAATGAGAGTATAATTATAGCACATAGGTTTCTATATCCTTTATTCTATTTTTACATATTTATATATTATCTTTTTAATATTTTAACACATATGGTACATTAGATTAGTTAATTTATCATTTATTCTTCTTCTTTGTAAATAGTGTCCCAATTAGTTTGACCTTTGTCAGCTAGATTTTAATTGACACTTAAATAAAGTTTAGTAGTAGTAGTAGCAGAAAAATCGGATTATTTAAAGCTACATTGTATCGTAATTGTCTCTCCAGTAATAATAAGGAGTAAAATAATATATGATGGTAAATATACTGATGAAACAGTGTCACTTCTCAGTTAGCGCACTCACTCACTGTTTAATTGTAAACCACTTGATGTGCTTGGTTAAGTGCTTCGATTGTCTTCACAATCTAACCATAATTATATTTCTCTTGCTTATAATACATGTTGAATACAGAATTTTTTTAGTTTTAAACCACCATGAGCCAGAGTGAATACGAATGACCTAGATAATACTTGAATGTTGCTAAAATAGTATTTGATGCCGAGTTTAACCTTTTACGTCTGTGGTTAAGTTGCAATGGTTAAGTCCGGCTGTTTGAAAAGGTTAAGTAATTAAGATCTTTATATACCATGGTTGAAAGGTTAACTATACTACATTCAGCATAAAAGAATGAATGCCTCAATCCAGAACAATGTATTGCAAATTTCCATGTGCTGCAATTTCCTCTGAATACTTTTTCCTTCCAAAGAAAGAAAGTTGAACATTAAATTCGGATTTAATAGTGGTAAACTCAATGGTTAACCACTGGCGTACAACTTAACCATGCTGTGTTTACCCCACATTAAGGTTACCAGATACCTTCGCGGGTCTCTCTCGTTAAGAATTTTGTACGCGCGTTGTTTTAAAGAAAACTATAGAAACCTATATACCTCTGTAAAGCTTATGAAGTGTAGAATACGCCGACTAGATTTGTTTAAAAAAAATTCATGGTAAAGCAATGCTAAATCAACAAACGCAAAACTGACAAGGTTTATAAAAGTGAATTAGAAGCCTTCGGGTTAATGCATAAAAAAAATCAACTGCACAATGTCAATCAGCATATGACAGCCTAAAAAAAGGGTGAGCATTTGTTAATATTTTACTTCATTCAAATGCAATTCATTCCTAAAGTTTTAGTTTTCAATAATGTCCAAGTCACATTACGCGGGATACTCTACGAGGAAAAATACTTTCTCAAACTCATTAATAATTCATGATAGTCATCCAATGGAGGAACTGTATTTGGTCACATGCATGGGTCTTGATACCGGGTGAAACCCTTGTTCGAAGCTTCGTCAGGTGGATGCATCTTGACATCCAATGAAACACCAGTTCCAAATGCACTAGTGTTTGATCATATTTCCAACCCTAGTGATCAATATTTCTTAACCACTGTTAAACTACAAGTAAGGAGCGAATAAGTAAAGAAATAAAGAATGACATAGAAAGAAAAAGTCTGCCTCCACTTGAGTTCGAACCACGGCCCTTCTGACTGCTTGTACTAACTCTTGTCCACTACTCTACTAGTACGCTAGTTGAAATCACTGCCATCAAAAAAGAATAATAAGCCATCTATTGAATAATTAGATACAACAGTCAAATGGTAAACAATACTTGCCAATGAAGTTTGAAAAGAAACGTATGTAAATTGTCGGTTTTGCATTCGCATGAGAAGACATGTCAAACACTCATTGTTCGTCTTTCATCAGGGGATTCCAAATATTTCGAACCCATGATGAGACTCCAATTCGTGTTTGACATAGTTCTTGAATATTGCTAAATGCTCACACCCTTTTCTTTGTCAGTAACTTATCTGTCTTTTGGCCGAGTTTTATAAAAATCTGGCAAGTCTGCATACCCAATTAATTCATTTGAAGAGAGGATACAAAGAAAACCTAGTCGGACATTTGGCGTGTAAAGTTTTGTGAACATTTCACATCTCATCAAAGCAAATGTCAACACTTCGAACCAACTAGCCAATGACTACGCAAGGATCCCTGGAGCTTCAAAGCAGTAGTGAAATTCGCGGGAAATTGGTAAATAGGTCATATTTCACAAGAAATCTTTCGCTCTTACGACAATTCAACAGTTTTGCTCAGTTTGAGAGCCGATAAGTTTCATTCCCAAAGTTCCACAACAACTGCAAGTTGATGTCCTCTCAAGCTCACAATTGAGAAGTTGAGGATTGACAACGGCCCAGGAGTGAAACTCGGATCTGAATCAGACTCCGATGTGAACTCATCGTTGCTCGCGTCGTCAGTCGGTCTCTTCAAATGACTCAGTGCTGGTTCCTAGTAAGCCAAACAACAGTTTTTATTAAGCCTGCTAGAACTGCTTATATTTGGAGTTGACCCTGAAGTTGAAGGTTGTTCTTCGCTGCCTTTCGCACGTTCTTCGAACCATGAGCCTTTGTCGCTGTCCGCGAGCTCAATCCTCGTTTTACCGAATTCCTCCTTATCGCCGGTTTCCTTACTTTTTCGGTCCAGGGTTCGCTTTATGTTTTACCCAAGAACTTTGCTTTCCTCTTTTGGATTTCCCCATACAAACGATTGATAAAAGACTCTAAATGCACATTTGTTATTTCGAAGAAGGGAAGCTACAACAACAGTTGCAAATTACTCGGATAACAGCTCCCGCTAAAAGTCCATGGGGTGGAACGTAAAGGGATTATAACGCCTCAGTGATTTATTTAGTTTCCTTCTAAATACGTTTTTACTGAATATCTCACAAGCTTTTATATCTTTTGAAATAATGTTTTTTTTTTCTAAATTGTAAAACAATCCATAAACTTTCCAAATAATCAATTTTTTTAAACATGCCTTGAAGGTATCCGGTAACCTTAATTAGCATAAGATAAGCTCTTGTCATACTCTGAAAAGCTCTCCATATTTTTCTGTGTGTGCAGTAGCAGCTCATGAAATTATTACTCGGGCTGCCTGTGGGCAGTTTTGCAAGTGTTTGCTTTTTTTTGGTGTCGAGATTTTGCGCCGTCAACCAATCAGATTCGCCTTCTTTCAAGTTCTATTCGCCACCAATCAGATTGCACTGTGCTGGTCACGTGAACAGTGGACAACATTTCCAGGTTTTTCAAGATGGCGGCAAGTGGGAGTTTTGACTTAGCAAAACCTTTAATATCAGCTGTTTTTTGTGTAAACCAAAGGTTCCTTCAAGTGCAATACCAAGATTTTTGTCTTTTCTAAAGCTGAGACGTGTTTCACGGGCTTTGGACGGGAATTTATCATATATTATGCAACATGCTTTAAGATACACTCGTGACGGTCTGCTCTGCCAGTCTGCGATCACCACTGACTATAAAGACAACAGCTTGTAAATGTAAGTAGCCGCTAATCTGAACATGATAACCTTTGTACCAATTGACTGTCATCGTGTTGTTATTTATTGTTTTTAACCTCTTGAAAGTACAGTAGAAATGACACGATTTCTCAGTTTTCTGACTGACAGTGGCCTTTTAAAATATTATATGCACATGTAAAGTTTATAAATTCGGGAACGAAAATCTAGTATGCAGTAAGTGAGTATAAACTGAGTAATTAATCCGAAATGAAGATTTTTTCAAATGAACGATTAAATGACTTATGTGGAAATCGCATATTTATCTGTGGCGTGTTATTGACACTGGTAAAAAAACAATATTTCCTAAACACAAGACCAAGGGACAGTTACCACCTAACACAATTATTAACTTTTTATTTTGTTCTCTTTCCCAGGTCTATTTACATCTGGCATGTACCTCTTTGTATTTGATTATTATCTCTGGGTTCAGGCATTCTACAGTGTATTTCATGTTTTTTTTTAGAACTGACATACTTCATAATGATATTATGTATAGAGTAGTGTATTAATCATTATTGCAAGTTTATGAAATAAACTAAATTTGGTCCATTATAAGTTTCAGTCTCCTTCAAGATGTAGAAAATGAGCACTAGCAGCTCACTAATACTAGAAAATGGTGGTCCGTAGTTTATGACCCCAATCGAAAATAATATATTGAAAATTTAGCCTGAATTTCAGCCGTCTCCACAGATTTGTTATTAAGAATTACAAATAGATGACTTTATTTCACATGTAATGACATTACCTAACTATTCACAATGAATAGCAACATTATGTGGAATTTGTTGTTCTAAATTGCTTGATTTCTCGTAGTCGCACTGCACCTGATATAATTACAATACATCAAATTTAAGTGACCCGATATCGTGCAGACTACTCAAATAACCATTGCACTTCAATCAACAACACACATACCAAGTTTTTTTTATAATTCTAATGACCCTCAAAGAACAATACTATTACTCGTAAATCACCGTTAACTTTGGGTGGGAATGTCCGATGAAGAACTTGGATAACAGGTGGTCGAAGTCAGCTGGAGGTAAATTTGCAAATATTACTTGTTTATTGACTCCAGGAACCAACAGAAGGTTTTTTATGTCACTAGCTATTTTCTTCACGGAACGTTTCTGTTTATTTACAAACCTCTCAATGTTTTGCCTGCTGTTTGGAGCCTCCACCGGTCATTGCCGTTGGTGATGTTGTTTTTGTTCACTAAAACGTTGATAATAAATTTCACTTTCGGAATATTCATCCTTGCTCGTTTTGCACTTTCTCTCTGTTTTTCTCTAAAATAATGACAGTTCAGTTGTTTTTAGGCCTATCAAAGTTTGCCGGACATAATGCCCATGGGAATTACAAGAAAATCTTGACCACTAAACAGCCAATCAGAACGTGCGCTTTTACCGGAAGTAGCTCTTGCCATATGATAAAAGTGCGTAATGACTACCTCTTGCTTGCAACTCTGACTTTGCACCCAACATTGATATGGGGAAGGGGGTGTTTCAAAGACTTTTGTCCCAAGCTGTAGTTTGGGTCAAATTGACCTAGGTTGATTTGGGTTGGGTCAAATTGATCTACACTGGAAAACTATAATCTTCTTTCTTCAATTAGAGCTAATTACACATGCAGCAAATTGAGTAAATTTAATTTCACTGGAGGAGAGGCAATTTGGTTATCACTCAAAAACATGACAGGCACATATTATGAGCCCAAATTTTTTATCATTGAAATCGATTATCTATCAAGTAAATAGTTTTTTATTTATTTTAAAAATGTTTTTAAACATGAGTTATAGGTTTCTATTTCCAATATGCTAATTATGTGCTAATTATATGCTAATTATGTGACAACATGTGAGGCCAACAAAAGGTTGAATGAAACTTCTGAATGAAACTATTTCTGATTTCTACAAAATATTTGGTAAAATGACTGGTATAAGGCCCAAAATAAATATTATATGGATGTTAAGAAAAATATGTATATTTCTCCCATCACATTTTTGTATAATAATGGAGTCCTCACACGTCGTCACATAATTAGCATATTGGAAATAGAAACCTCGTAAACTAGATAACTCGTAAACGCAGCACTCACATCAAGAAATATTTTACAATTCAACTATTTACTTGATGGAGAATCAATTTTAACATTTTAACATTTGTATACATGTACCTCAGATACAATGATGTCCATACGCCTCCTAAGCTTCCTTAATGTGCTCATTAGCTGATCAGGGTCACGATGAATACCAACCCAGCAACCGTTTACAAAGATCTTAGTGGCACTGAAAAAAAATCAAATATTAATTAAACTTTGTTTAACCCTTTGGAGGAAAATGTGCACTCATGCATTACATCTACACTCATGCATTACAGCTTACCTTCTTTAATCTCTACAATGTGAACCATGCCATTCTTAACATCTCCATGCAAGCTGGATAATTCAACAAGTCCCCTCCCTCCCGGGTTTTATAAATCAGACTTATTTACCAAGAGAAGTGATTCTGACACAAGGCAAGGCACCACAAATACCAATAAGCACAATCTAGTACTAAGGTTTGGCTGGTAAAAAGTTCACCAACTGTAGAGATTTTTTGTGTCAAAGCAGATTTGGAAACACAAGAGAAAACCTACAATAAAATATCCTCAGCAAAGTTTATTAAAAGCACCCATCTATCTTTCCTAGCAATAGTGATCATTACCTCTCAAACTCATGAATAATTAATGAGTCAAACAGCCAATGAGCTCATCTTATTTTGGTAAGGTGCATGTCCCTTTGGCTTGATACACAATGAAACTCCACATGAAGATCAGAGGATGCAACTTGATCTTCAATCAAAATGACAGATGAATCTTGATCTCCAATGAAACACCAGATCAAAGTTGCTCCGATTAGTTCTCAAACTCATTAATAATTCATGAGCTTTTTAGTCAATCAGAGGGCTGCATTTGGTCACATGCATGAATCTGGATACCCAATGAAACACTAGATGAACATCACTAGTGATTTGGATATCCAAATCACTGGTGATGTTCATCTGTGTTCTCATTGGGTATCATTCATGCATGTGTTGGACCTAATTAAGCTACAAGGATTACAGCATAAGTATGACTTTACATGGAGAAGTGAAGTGTGACTCGAACCATCATCCTCATGGCTGCTCTTGACTACTAGTCCACTGTCTTGCCCACTACACTATCAGGCCGTTTGTTGAAATGACCGTGACAAAATAACAATCACAACCCTTGTAATCTATAATTGCATGCAATAAAATTCCAGGCAAACAATACTTTCTAATGATTTATGAATGCAGGTATTGTTTTCGATTGAGAAGTCATATAAAAAACTCGAGCTTCGTGTTTCACCAGGGAATCCAAACACCTCAAAAGAATAAAAGCACTCGGCAGAAGCGGCCTCATGCTTTCATCTTTCTCGGTGTTTGGATACCCTGGTAAAACACTAGCTCTCATTTTGATATAATTATTACTTACCGTATTTTATCACGTACAAGCCGCACCTCACGTATAAACCGCACGCCTAACTTCAGCCTGATAAACAGAAGCTTGTTTTTTCCCGAAAGGTTTAAGGTATCAGGAGCCCTTCAAGAGCGCTTCCCGAAAACTTTCAATTGCGCGAGTTAAATTCAAGAAAACCCCTACAAAGTATATATTTTCTGAAAGCTTAATAAACACAGATTCTAGAAAACAGCTTGATTTTCCTCATTAGTAAATACTTTTATTTATTGTGATTTTAATCCAATTTGACCATACCTTATACCTGGAGCTCCTGTCCCTCGGGAATTTGACGAAAATCCGCGCTGAAACGACCTTCATAAAGTAGATATTGATCTAAAAAAGGGTGTCTCACTTTTCTGATAGCTTATTCCGTCGCGAAAATAATAAACTGCAAAGATTCGGAACACCTTTTTTAGGGGTTGAAGAACGAAACATGAAAGTATCTCAAGAACAAAACAATGCATAAAAAAACTGAGACACCATTTTTTTGTCAACATATTGATCTAGCCATATGCCAAGTTTCAATCAAATCTATTAAAATCTAGACGGACAGGAGCTTCGAATACATGCTACAAAACTTGCATTTATAATGCGGTAAAAAATGGTTTGAAAGTTTCCTGGCATCCCACTGAGGTTTGTTGACACAATTAACTTATCTGTCATTAAGAATGTCATTTTTCCAGTATTTGATGTTGAGCAGTAGGTATAGGGGAACACGATACCATGTTGTTCATGAAACGGCAGCATGCGATTTTGCGCGCTTCTATGAAGGACTACGCAACCACGATAAGGTAGCTCTTTGGTGCGATATCTTCGGTTTGAATATCGCAGTAGACAAGTTCAATTTTAGCGTTACCATTGTCATGGTATTTCACAGAAATCATGAGTGCACAGAGAAGGTAAAGAAGAAGAAAGCGTAGAGAAACAGCCAAACCAGTACAATAACTGTTACGGAAGATCGTGTTAGGTTTCTGTTGTTCTTCGTCTTCGGCTATCGAAGGCGAAGTTACAATCGAAACTTAGGGGCGAAGTTTATGGGCACTTGCACTCTTTCGACTTGGAATTGACTTTGCTTTATCGCCAACTTCTGCCCACTGATTATCTTGGTTATAATAATTTATGAGCCAAGATCGCTTTCCGTCAGCGTCAAAACGAACATAAGCCCTCCCTATGCAGCTAGCTTCAAATTATGAATTGAGCTATATATATATATATATATATACATATTATAAAGCTATATTTTTGATATGATTTCTGTGTGAAACATAAATGAATAGCTTCAAGACGAGCTAGACGAGTGAGCGTGTTTCGTGTTTATTTATAAAAGTTCACATGTTTTTTCGTGGTTTGCACGATAATGCTTCACAAGGGTTAGTGCTAATAAGCCGTTGACAGCCTGCTTTCCCGTCCATATTTATTTTCGCCGTAATTTCTCGTTGAAAATAAAATGTTTTGGAATTTTATTTTCACTAAACTGTAGAATTCACTTTGAACATTCTAAAAAATCAATATTTTTTTCACAAAAATGATCGCATAAAGGGCTCCTGATACCTTAAGGAAAAACCTCGTGTATAAGCCGCACCACAAAATTCAGTAAGAGTAGTCTTGTGTTCGAGTTCATAAATGCCCGTAATTGAAGCAAAACTTTTCATAAGAGATCGTCATATCACAACAACGAATTGGTTACAACTTTCCTTGTCCTTTCTTGTGTAGATTTTAACCTGCTGTCTTTAAATCACTTCAGAATTCTTCTGCTGTTGTTCCTTCATTAACCAACAACATATTTAAGGAAATTCATTCCTTTAAGCGCACAAGAAAGTAAGATTTTCTGGCGAAACTATACGAGCACGTGTCTGAGTCCGTGGTCCGCCATCTTGGATTTTCAAGGAGGCCTGGGGCAAGAGTTTTCTCAAATGTCCGAGATCAAGCGTGAGCTCCGAAGTTGAACATGAACTAGATGAGAATTATACATTATTTGAAAATATGAAGGCTTCCAAGACCAATTAAGGCCTTTAACAAAACTAGGAACCATTCGAGGAGTTATCAGAGAAGATGACAGGCAACTGGACAGCTAGTTTTCTTTGGAAAGCGAAGGAGATGAGTTTGATTAGAAATCTTGCTGACACGAGCGTGTTCTGTGAATTGAATGTGCCATTTCTATTGTTCATATGGCTTTGTTTACGGTCATTGCAAAACAAGTTTTCTGAAAACACTCACATATAAGCCGCACCCCCAATTATGTCCATGCCGTTTGACTAATATATTCAGACGTTAGATAAAAATTTCCATCCGTTGGATCCAAACCTTCATCCGTTACATCCAAACCTTCATCCGTTTGATCAAAACATTCATCCGTTAGATCAAAACCTTCATCCGTTAGATCGACCAAAACATTCATCCATTGGGCGTTTAAATAGTTCCACGATCCACGTTGGTTTCGGCGATCATCTGTCAGCTACATACGAGTTTAGAAACTCGGATTACGTGCGATCGCCTTTATATGCTTTTCCGAACGCTATAAAACGAGATACATGCCGACATACCTGCAGGTTTGGATGTTTTATTAAGGTTATCGTATACCTTCAGGGTACTGTTCCGGATAAAATTAAGTAGCATCTCGAATATTCGTCGTATTTAGATAAATTATTCCTAACTTTAAAGCTTATAAAATTGGATACAACGACATATGTAAGGTTTGTAATTTTGATAAAAGTGTGATTTTTAAATAAACGTCTTTACTGAACAAGCGAGTTGGTTTCCAAGAGCTCCAACTCCACGGCAATTTAATGAATTTAAGATCTGTTTGCTTTTCTGGACTCCCACAGACCTTGTTTACGAAACTGTGTTGACGATTGTGGAAATTCGAAGCCGTTCTGAAGATATTTCGGTCTTCGTCAAACTGCTAACACGAAATCCAAGTATAGATGCAGGAATCTATCTCAGCGCCTCTATTTAAAAAAATTAAAAAATCGCCAACACATTTTTTTAGCTGATATAATTGGGAACAATCTGTGAAAATTTGAAGTAATTCGCACAAATTGTGTCGAGTTGGAACTTTTTTCAAACTATATTTAGAACGAAAATAGAAAGTCAAGAAAACGCTGTGAAAAGTTTTAGCTGGCCGGCGAGACTGATTCTGGTGCCCCGCCTCTTTCACAGCAATCAAACACCTTCTATAAAAAGCAGCCAATGATGTTCAACCAGTGACTGGGAAATGTCACTGTCAAAACTTCCCACCAAGAAAGCAACACAATCAAAGGTCTTCGTGCTCAGTTGAGTTGAGTTTCACATTTTCAATCACTCTTCATTATCGGCAAAACCAAGAATAAACCGGTCAAATGCCAGAATAAGGCAATTGCAACGGCAAAGGATAAACCAGCTAAAGACAAGAAGAAGGCAAAACCAAAGCAGACCAAACGGATGCGGAAGACGAAAGAAAAGCACGAGGACAGATAAATTACCCGAAGAATCAGCCCGTGAATATACGCTCCGGAAAATGTCAGAGATTGGGCATGTTATTGTAGAAATAATTAAGAGGAATCAAGCGGCCTAGTGTACAACAAAATAGTTTAGCAGTGGTAATACAAATTTTTACAACAACATCCAATTTTCTCGCATTCTGATTGGCTCTCCGCTATATGCAAAATAAGTACATACAATGAAAATGACGTCACTCGCAAGCCGTGGTAGCTTTGCAAAGTGCTTTCACGGCGAGGTTTGTGAATTCAAATGGGTGTTAACTTCGCTTCCAAAAACAAGAAAGTGAGGATTTCACAAGCATTTTATTACTAGGAGAAGTCAATCGGTGAGTCAAACTTCTTTGTAGTGTGCCATTTGGCAAAATGAGAGTTTTCTCTTGAGTGGAGAATAGAAAGTTTTGGCGAATTTGTAGTTGTAGTCAGACTTTGTGACTAGACTAGTTCTCTCAGAGCTCAGAAGTTTTGAATTATATAACAATAACTTTTCTGATCCAGAAAAAAAAAACTGAAAGGATTTCACATGCATTCCATCAATTACAGAAGTTAATCGGTGAACCAAATTGCCATTTGTCTAAGACAGCTTTCTCTCGGCAACGGTAATTAGAAGTGTTTACGTTTTGACTTTCAATGGCCTTTTTCGACTCGAAAGCAGTTTATTATGCACTCATTTGAAGCTATAAGTGCTTCGTCGTTGTATAAATATAATTTCGAAAAAATTGATTGTTTCCTCTTTCTTGAACTCCAAGGACCAGATACTTGTTTTGAAGAAGACATCTACGGATAATTTTAGCGAATACGCTTTGAATTTACAATGACATATTTATGTGAGAAAAGATTCGATAGAACGCTGACAACAAGCCACAGAGCGAACTCCGAACTGAACGGTAAACAATGACTCCCGCACTTAGCTACGGTTGAATGCTCATAACGATTGATGTGGTGTATGAGCTGTCAATCAAAATATGTAATGCAATCTTCCGGTAAAATGTTTCTTTTTGATATTTCTCCGTCTAGATAAAATAAAATTAAACCAATTATTTTCTGTTGGATACTTAACACTCTAAACTTTATTTTAACTACTTTATTTTTAATTCAGCTCTGAAGCTACAATGTATACGATAACCTTAACTCCTCACAAAGTGATGAAGTAAAAAAGCTGCAAAAGATTCGATACGGTTCGTGCGATCTGATCTCACGCTAAATAACAGACAACAAATTAAAACTGTGAATATCGAGAACTATGGACTCAAACCATTTTTCGCATCATGTGGAAACTGTTAAGATACGTAAATGAAGTGAAACTTTTCAAACAGTTTGATTCCGTCCCAACGCAAAACAAACACTGCAGAGTCATTGATTATTCAAATCAGTTCGCGGAAAATTTCACACTTCTGTGTCGTAGAATTCAAGACTCGGACCACCTCACCTTTGAAAACCGATCCACATTAAATAAAAAGAACTCCAGAATATTCTATTTAGTAGACGTTTATCATTTGCCAGTAAAGTTGAGAAGCTTTGTGGTGATTAAACTACAATGCAATAAAATTACACTTCCTGCGACCAAATTGACCAAATTGACACAAGAGAAAATTATATATGGTTATTTGACACATAATTGAGCAGAATTCTTGTTTCCCTGCTAGCAGAGTTTCTTTATCTGCTCTATGCCACTTACTATATAATGACTGTTTCATGCCCCTTTCCTCGGTTCATTTAGTATTTTCTATGTGCATATATAGTATAGGCAAGTATAGGCTAATAATATATAAGTATAGGCTTTTAAGTGGCTTCAATCACGTACAAATCACTTAGTGGCTATGACGTAACAATGATGTCATCACATGATTTTAAGTAAATGCCCATATCCCTAATGTCTAATACCAGACAGTTCAAACTTGCACAGGTATGGTATTATTTCCCACAATTCACTTACTGGTGATGATGTACATGTAACTATGCCGTCATGGGTCACATGATTTAAAGTATGCCAAAATAGCTCACTGACCATCCACGAGTTGCCCTTAGGGGCGCTATGTTTTAAGGGCTGTGTAACATGATTGTTTCACAGTGACAAAGGGTGATGTTTATAGAGAAGTGTGAAGCACAAATGAGTTGTCAAGCTAAATAAAACTGTGCTCTGTATTTAGCAGGCCGAGTCCTCCACTCCTAGCAGACCAAACCACCACCAACCCCTATCAGATAAAACCACCACCCCACCCCTACTGTATCAGACCAAACCAACCACACCACCTAGCCTGAATTTCAGCGGTCTCCTCTGGTTCGTTCCTCCCGGGAGAGACATCTGAATCCAATAGCCGATAATGCCGTCCAGTGACGTCAAGGTGGATTAACAATTTAATTAATGCAAATAAAACTGTCACGGCAGTAGTAAGATTGGTGGGTCACAAAAACAAAGCCATCGCTCGCCTTGAGAAATTATTTGAGATAATGCCAGCCAAAATAAAAGCCTTACCTATATATACATATATATATCTCCATCCCATTTGCTTCTCAAGTGCCTCTTTTGTTGTGAAAACCTTTTCGAAGCAACAAATTGTTATAATTTATTATATTTGGAGGCAAAGGACAGTTGATCTTCGTCTTTCCGTTGATCTTTGTCTCGCGATCTGCCCTTCGAATCGACACAGCTACGAGATATTACCTATGTAAATGATGCAATAGAAAAGTAGAAAAACATGAAAGGATAATGGAGAATTTTCGAAGAAATACGAAGACTCTTTTACGGGAAAGAACAGTTCCTTGAAGAGAGAGTAGCGACAATTTCTTTACCACTACATGTGATTGTGAACAAATAATCAATTATCAACAACCCCGCGGACGCGATGCGATGAAATGTACATGTTTACAGGACAGTCAGCCAGTTATTGTGCAGGACACTTTCAATCCATTTCCAGATGTTTTCCTTACGAATTCAAGGTCTTTGCCAAAGACAATCACTCCACTGAAACTCAACAATCAACCATTGTAAGTCCAAAGTGAATCCTCCTGTCTTCTCGGATGAGTTACTTATGATAGTTGTGCAAAATTATAGAATATGAACCAATCAAAGATCACTACCAGGTTTTCTGGTAGTGATGTCACTGGACGGCATTATCGGCTATTGGATTCAGACGTCTCTCTCGGGAGGAACGAACCAGAGGGCTGAAATTCAGGCTAACCTCCACCCCTATCAGACCAAACCAACCACATCTCCACCACTACAGTATCAGATCAAACCATCACCCCACCCCTACAGTATCAGACCAAACTACCACCCCCTCCCCTAGAGTTAATACTGTTTACTTTTTTCCATAATTTTTTTTGTACTATATATTTCATGATATTAAAGAGTAGAAAATATGGATACATAATATTTTTTATGATATAAATTAATGGTTTCTTTCTCAAACTCGGACCACCTGAAGAAAGTTGGCCAATCTGAGTGCATAAATCCAAAGGATCAGGACGTTTTCCATCATTGACCATTAAATGTGCAAGGAATCTTTTATTGATCTGGGCCGGGTTGTTCAAAGCCCGATTAGTGCTAATCCAGGGATAATTTCCATGACAACCAATAGGTTCTGTGCAGAGTTAATCCAGGATTAACACTAATCGGGCTTTGAACAACCCGGCCCTGCTCTCTGACTGGCTAACTTTCTTCAGGTAGTACCAGGTTTAGTAGCCATAGTAATAGAAAAATACATGTACTAAATAAAATTGATCAATGTTCAGCTTAAAAAGTATAGAGTCAGCACTGATTGTAGAACAGCATTCAAAAAAATTATACATCTTCATAACAACAATATCCTTAAATACTTACTTGTTAATGGCTGATGGTGTTATTTCCTCAAGATTCTCCATGGTCCATTCCTCCATAAACTCTAGAATAGGACTTGGTTGTGACCCGACAGATATGTATGCCATTAGAGCTAAGTTCTTCACTAACCCAACAGCATGGCCCTCTGGTGTCTCCGCAGGGCAGATCATGCCCCAGTGAGTATTATGCAGCTGACGAGGCTTGGCAAGTTTACCCTCTCGTCCAATTGGAGAGTTGAGACGTCTCAAATGTGACAAGGTAGATGCAAAAGTGAGTCTGTTCAACACCTGCGACACACCTGCCCTGGACTGATGGGCCTTCTTCTGATCACCCCAATTACCAGTAGCCAGAGAGTACCGCAGACCATCTGTGATCACTTTTGGTTTCAGTGCAAGTTCAATATTGAAGTCCTGAAATACAAAATAATAAATTAGATAGCATTTCATAATTTGTATAATACCATGATCACATTGGATTCTTTTGTTCTCAGAGGCACATTTAAATGACTACATTTCCCTGCTGATAGGGAAATTTAGTCAAGGCCATTGTCTTCTACATTAAACATTTAGTAGACAATGGAATCTGCATTGTCTTACTAAATTTCCTGGCAGAAAAATCAGAAGACAATGCAGGCTGGACATGAGAGGGTCAAAGGAATCAACTCTTGTTCCCCTCTGGCACGACTAGCCCTGTGCTCCCAGGTAAATAAATCGAACCCAAACTGACCTGTCTTCATCATAACCTTCAACATAATCCATATGGGACCACCTATTTCAATCTGCGTGTTCTTCTTGTCATTTCTCAAACCCGCTTCTTCCATGTGGGATACTTAAAACCATAAACGTGACATAATTAAACTCCATGCATGCTCTTTGATTATTTAGTAAACCACATAATTACATTGTATTTTAGTGTTATTCTTCTCAAAAACAACACGCTTGTCCCCAGGGGAAGCCAGGGTCATTCAATCAATGGTGCTCAATCAAGCATTAAACAAAACGTTTTCAAAAGCAACTTAACTGTGATGTCTTTAGTTTAGGCAGAGAAAACTAAACTTGGCAATTATAATATTATAAAAACTACGGATAAAACTAAGATGTGCATTATATACAATTGAAATCAGAACCACAATTACTAACTAATAACATATAGCTAAATCGATCTAATATAATCTAGAAATTGAACGAGTACATATATATATTGACTAGAGACAGAGATTAAGATAAGTGAATTACAAAAAGCTAAACTTTTTATGTTGGGCCTACTTTCTAGGTGTTCCCGTAGATAAGCCGCACCACCGATTTTGAATGAAAATTTTGGGTAAAAAAGTGCAGCTTATACACAGGTCTTTATGGTACTTCTGTGAAGAAATTTTTGGTTTACAGATAATACTGTATGTTCTCTATGCTTGTTTCAAATGGTGAAAAACTGACCTTTCCTGACCTATGACTGCGTAAGTAAAAGCTTGCATCGATTTCCAGAGATGATGTCATCTAATTAATTCGACTTTGCAATAATTTGAATAAATACTTACATGTAGGATTTTGTCTAAGACGATTTTTTTCTTTACTAACAACTCACAAACTATGTATATTTTCTATAAATCGACGTTGTTGTGAAAAACTTACATGTGATTGTTTAAATTTCAGTATATGATCATACATGGTTATAGACGGCTATGCATGGTGTTAATTGATAATACCGTAATTAATCACTTATAAGCTGGACCCTAACTTTGACAACCTCACTAACTTAAATATTAAGAAATCTGAAAATGTTTTGGAAAAGTCTCGCTTATAAGCTGCATCATGATTTTAGCAATTTCTCTCCAAAACCAAGTCAAGTTTCAAGCAACTTTTCTTCACTTTTTGGAAGTTCTGGATCTCATATCCCCTGAGATTATCTACGATTGCTTGAGGATGTTTTACATTCCAGTTCTAAGATAAACCTGACAAGAATACTGAAAACTTGAAGTTATAAATACATGGAAGTTGGCCCCCATCTTGAATGTAGACTGCTGACCACAAGATTTGAAGGCTCCAATGTGGTGGACAATGTGGAGAAGATCCACATTTTCGCAAGTTTTGGAGCACATTTTGAAATGTTTTTTGAAAGTGCTTGGCTATAAGCTGCACCCCTAACTTTTCAAACAGTTTTCAAAATTATAAGTGATCAACTACGGTGTATGCAAATAATTAAAACTATATTGCAACACCATAAGTAAGGCATACATGAAGTACCAAGCTATTCAAGATGGCAGACTCGTGCACAAATGGTTCGCTGAATGCTTTCTCTTGCACTTTAGTGAATGGGGGATGAAAACAGAAGAGTTCTGGAGTGATTAAAAGATACAGATTAAACATACATTATTTACAAGTTTGATAACTAGTCTCAAGTTCCCTAATTTTAGTCTGAACCTGAAAAGGGGCACTAAGAAAACATAAGGGCGCTAGGAAAATGAGGGCGCAACAGGAAAATGAGGGGGCACTCAAACAAAAGAGAGGGCAGAGTGCCCTTTCATTTAGGCCTAGCTACAACACTGGGCTAGTATATTTCACTCTTGTGCCAATATTATTGATTTTGTACAGTAAGATCATAAAGTTTTCTTTTACAGCAGTGTGGGCTAATAAAATAAGTGTACATGCTACTAAATTTTGTCAATCACTAATGCAGGGACTAGTTAATAAAAAAGTTAGTTTTGAGCACTTGTATCACTCAGAACTACCAACGTCAAGTGCATTTGCGTTCACTAAGGTTGGGCAAAATCAGAAATGGGGAAAAACAGCGTAAAAAGTTAAAAAACATTGGGGGTAAGGTCCAGCAAAGTCAGAAAACAAATGGGAAATAATGTTTGAGACTCTGAGGGTGAGCAAATTTATGATGATATATCCAGTGGCTACATTTATATTGATATATCCAGTGGCAAAATTTACCGTATTCACTCACGGATAAGCTGCACCTTTTTACCCAAAATTTTCGTTTGAAATCGGGGGTGTGGCTTATCTGCGAGAACATCTGCACAAGGTTCCATAAATTTACATAAATTAAAATTTTCAAACAACAATTTTTTATTAACTCAAGCGAGTTAAGGTATACTACTAAACACCACACAAAACAAAAAGAAACTAAGCACTGGTCATTGCTTTTGCAAGAGCCATTTTGATGTAAGTTATTCTTGTTGTTAAACCTTCTTCGTCAAAAGATCTTTGACACAGTTTATAGTTGCTTATCTGGAGCAACTAATTGTCACCACACATGGGATCTCCATTCCACCACAATGCTTGTTGCAGTGTTGTCATTGGCCTGTTACTTCGATGGTTATAGTTCCTCCTCGAGCAAGAAAATACTACACTATCCTCAAGTATTCGCGCAGTAAATAGCAAATTAGTAAAACTGATTTTCCACCTCTCTTTGCGTAACTAGTTTGTTGCCAATAGATGGCTTTCAGATATCCTTTTAGACATGATACATGTATCAACGGACAGCTAATGAAAAAGCAAACTATGTACTCATTTTGACTTCGTTCAGTGAAAACAAAACTTCTAGTGTCCAGTTCTCTCTTCCAACAGATACCTGGTTACTAAGCTATGGACGAATGTGAGCATGTTGTTGGTTTGGTTGACATGTAAAATTTGATCTAAAAAGTGACCCGAATGAACAGATCTCATTAAACAAATACTATGGAAAGATGTATCTAAGTATGCAGACATGAAGTTTATACTATTTCAGAGCTGAAATTACAGACAAAACTTTGGAGTTTTCTCCAGTTTGAAAGTCCGATGAAGGTTACAATGTACATTTGATTTTCTTCTTTCCTAAATTCAAGCTTCTAAACTTGAGGTGCAGCTTATCTGCAAGTGCGGCTTATCCGTGAGTTAATACGGTACATTGATATATCCAGTGGCTAAATTTATATTGATATATCCAGTGGCTATTAAATTTAATCAAGACTTGATATGAGAGTGAAAGAGTGGGGAAGGGGCAGTCTGATGGGGGAAGGGAGCAGTTCCATAGGGAAGGGGAGACATTGCCCCTATCCCCCATGCCCCAAAATCAGGAACAATGGCAGATGGGTTAAGGTCTTGATAAACGTTCGATGTGTCATTTCGGAGAACAAGTTTAGTTCTTGAAGGTCGACTACCTCAATATTGTTAACCTGATCCTGCAGGTTGGTGATGACAAGGTCGAGAATGTTGTTTCCTCTTGTGGGTGAAAAGAGAGTCTGATATAGGAAATGGTCACACAAGCTGTTATAGGTTACGTCTCACAGGAAAACGTACACTAACGGATATCCGTTAAACGGGCCAGACCGTTCGTCACCCGTTAGGTATCCCTTAAAATGGTTTGAGAAATCGTTAGAACAACCATTAGAAATTGTGTCCATGCCGTTTGAACGGTTTGAGAAAGCATTAGAAGCATTAGAACACCCGTTAGAAATTTTGACCATGCCGTTTGAATGGTTTGAGAAATCGTTAGAACAAGCATTAGAAATTCTGTCCATACCGTTTGACTAATATATTCATACGTTAGATAAAAAAATTCCATCCATTACATCCAAACCTTCATCCAAACATTCATCCATTGGGCGTTTAAATAGTTTGACGATCACCGTTGGTTTCGGCGATCATCTGTTAGCTGCATACAAGTCACACAACGAGTTTAGAAACTCGGATTATGCGCGATCGCCTTTATATGCTTTTCCGAACGCTATAAAACGAGATACATGCCGACATACCTGCAAGGTTTGGATGTTTTATTAACTCCTCACAAAGTGATGAAGTAAAAAAGCTGAAATAAAAACTCCCAAAATATTAGATACGGTTCGTGCGATCTGATCTCATGCTAAATAACAGACAACAAATTAGAACTGTGAATATCGAGAACTATGGACTCAAACCATTTTTCGTATCATGTGGAAACTTAGCCTGAATTTCAGCCGTCTCCTCCGGTTCATTCCTCCCGAGAGAGATGTCTGAATCCAATAGCCGATAATGCCGTCCAGTGACGTCACTACCAGAAAGCCTGGTAGTGATCTTTGATTGGTTCGTATTCTATAATTTTGCATAATTATCATAATTAACTAATCCAAGAAGACGGCAGGATTCACTTTGGACTCGCGATTGTTGATCGTTGAGTTTCAGTGGAGTGATTGTCTTTGGCAAAGACCTTGAATTCATAAGGAAATGGATTGAAAGTGTCCTGCACAATAACCGGCCGACTGTCCTGTAAACATGTACATTTTATCGCATCGCGTCCGCGGGGTTGTTGATAATCGATTATTTGTTCATACTCGCAGTGGTAAAGAATGTCGCTACTCTCTTCAAGGAACTGTTCTTTCCTGTAAAAGAGTCTTCGTATTTCTTTGAAAATTCTCCATTATCCTTTCATGTTTTTCTACTTTTCTGTTGCATTATTTAGATAGGTAATATCTCGTAGCTGTATCAATTCGGACGACAGATTGCGAGACAAAAGGCAACAGAAAGACAAAGATCAACTGTACTTTGCCTCCAAATATAATATAACAATTTGTTGTTTCGAAAAGGTTTTCACAACATAAGAGGCACTTGAGAAGCAAATGGAATGGAGATATACATGTATATAGGTAAGGCTTTTATTTTGGCCAACATGATCTCAAAATTAATAATTTCTCAAGGTGAGCGATGGCTTTGTTTTTGTGACTCACAAACTCTTACTACCGCTATGACAGTTTTATTTGCATAAATTAAACTGTTAATCCACCTTGACGTCACTGGACGGCATTATCAGACGTCTCTCTCGGGAGGAACGAACCGGAGGAGACGGCTGGAATTCAGGCTAGTGGAAACTGTTCAGATACGTATATGAAGTGAAAATTTTCAAACAGTTTGATTTCGTAAGCATCTCGATTTTGTGCAATCTCAACGCAAAACAAACACAGCGGGGTCATTGATTATTCAAATCAGTTCGCGGAAAATGTCACACTTCTGTGTCGCGGAATTCAAGAATCAGACCTCCTCACCTTTGAAAACCGATCCACATTAAATAAAAAGAACTCCAGAATATTCTATTTTTAATAGTAGACGTTTATCATTTGCCAATAAAGTTGAGAAGCTTTGTGGTGATTTAAACTACAATGCAATAAAATCACACTTCTGGCAAAGTTCGTGGCATTCTTGTTGTGTCAAAAACCAGACAATCAGTCTTCGTGGCTGAGAAAGCACATGTCAACAGAGAATCTTTGTATCTCCAAAAAGCTAAAGATACTTCAATTGAAAACATACGCAATTACTTCATCAAAAATTCTGAAGGACTGATGGATCTGAGTTTTAAACTACAGAAGCTAAAGTTTATCAGATGAACGGAAAACACCAAACCAGCGCTGGGACGGTGTTTCGTATCATAGAACTTTCTCATAATCCTTTTGCGCGTCAACTCAAGAAGAACAACCTACTAAATAAATTAAAATTTACGCTTTTCCAGCAATTAAGCATTAGTGAGAGAGACGCTGCACTTGATCCGTAACATTTTATAATATCTTACATCCTAGATTACGTCCAAAAATTTCTGACTTGGTTATAGTGTATGATGCCTCACGGACAAGAGCAGCGACTCTGTCTCTATTGGCGAAATTTATATTATATACATCCTTTCTAAAACGTTTCTTAATTCTGAAATTTGTACATATGTGTACAAATACCATGTGTGAACTGCATGTGTGTGTTTATACCCTGTTGTATATGTATATATATCATTTTTAATTGTATTCTTTCATACACGACCACATCAGCAATTGTGCTGCACTTAAACAAATCGTGTTTAAATAAAGGTTGTATTGTATTGTATTGTGACAGAATGCACAAATGTTTTGGTTTACCATAGAGTCAAGATCATCCGCTAGAACGTTTTGTTAAACCATTAGATAGCCAAGATCATCCGTTAGAACGTTTTGATAAACCGTTAGATAGCCAAGACCATCCGTTAGAACGTTTTGATAAACGTTAGATAGTTAAGACCATCCATTAGAAATTTTAGCTTGCCCGTTAGAGCCATTAGCTTGCCCGTTAGAACGCTTTGGTAAACCGTTAGAAATTTTAGCTTGCCCGTTAGAGCCGTTAGCTTGTCCGTTAGAACGTTTTGGTAAACTGTTAGAAATGTTAGCTTGCCCGTTAGAACCGTTAACTAAACCATTAGAAGTGTTAGCTTGTCCGTTAGAACTGTTAACTAAACCGTTTGAACGCTCTGTAAAAGGGTTTGCTATCCGTTTGTTAGCCGTTAATTATTGCCCGTTTAACGGATATCCGTTAGTGTACGTGTTTCTGCGAGAGGTCACAATTTAGAAGAAACCTTCAGATTCATTCTCAGACCATGTGATTTTAGGGAAGTTGAAGTTGCCAGTGATGATTTTGTTGTATTGTCTACAGCAGTTATCAAAAAAGTTATTGAATGAAGACAGACAAGTGGAATTGGGAGGCCTATAGCAGCTGACGAAGAGGATTTTATAATCTTGACTTGTAGTGCATTCAATGGAAACAATTTTGAGTCCCACTTGAACAATAGACACTTCTTTAGTACTAATGAATGAAGCATTTTTTGTAGCAATCAATACCCCACCACCGGTTTTAAATGTTCTTTCAGTTCTAAATAAAGTATAGTCTTGTGGGAAAATTTCTTTATCATAGTATTTATATGATAACCACGTCTCTGTAAGGAGAACTACGTCAAAGGACTCCGTGTATGCAAAGTCTTGAAGACTTAAAGGTTTGATAACCAATCTCCTCCTGGTAATTTATGTAAACTGACCAAGCTGCAAGCATTCCAACTCAGACAACGAAGGCAAGTTTTAGTTTGCCCAGATACAGCAGCCTTAGGTGTAGTGATGCTTCAACTACTTTGGTTAGTTTTGCAGTCGTCTGGTCCAGGATTTAGTTCAATATCCATAAAGATAGATAATGTGAGTGGAGGAGTGATGTCAGGCGGTGAGATGCAAGATGCCCATGAAGAAAACGTCCGATGAATGCGATATTTACCAGCACTTAGAATCCTAACATGGACACTCTTTAGATGCACAGCTCTCATAATTTTGAAAGTAGTAAATTTGGCATTATTCTGGAAGTTAAATAGATCAGAGTTTATAGTTGTCTCCACTTTTGGTGACATAGCGTCATTGTTACTAAGAGATACGAGGAGGCAAAGAATACCAGCTTAGGCTGTTGGAGTTGGTTGTCCGTTAAGTGACGAGTCTTCTCTCTGGCGTATGCAAATACTGCAACTGTTTCAATGAGCGCGACTTTTAAAAAATGTTCAGAAACTGTCCAGGAGTGATATATAAATATCAAACTGTTAGCACAATCCTAATCCGCAGGGCTAAGATTCCTTCGTAGAAGTGAGCTTTACACGGTTACACCAGCTGTAATCCAGTTTAGGTTTACCGAGTGGCTTTGGAATTGGTACAAAGTAGAGGAGATGCAGGAGCAAGGTTTGGCACAGCTGATCCACTCCGAAGCACGTGCAAAGAATTCCCCCCCCCCTTCTAGTGATTTCGCCCCCCCTCCCCTCCAACCTTGAAATACATGTTTTACCTCTTATTATTAATGTACTGTATTGGACATGGAAAATAGTACAGCAAAAAGCTATCAGTAATGTATATAAAGGCACGTAATTCAACTTTATTTTAAAATTCACGTTTCACTTTTCTTCGACAAATCACGGTTAACGTAACGCTATGGCAAACGCTGCAATTTTCATTCGCGCGAGCAGTGCAACAAAAAAACTCGACAATTGATTCTGCAATCCACCTACAATCTTCGTCAATCTTCGAATGATTAGTTGTTAGTATTTCTTGCCTGAAGCCAACATGTAGATGATGTAATTATTGTGGACACTTAAAGGTTTTGATAACCCGTAAATCCGCCTACTTTGCCGAATAAAGGAAGTGTTACCGACTCGCGTGAAAACTTCCTGAATAAACAAGCAGTAATGAACTAATTAAGATCTAAAATGGCGGGAAGTTTAAAACTTACTTTAGCTTTTAGCGAGTGCAACTCATATTTGGAAACAACTGCCAAATAGCCTGATGATTTTTCATGCATGAAAACCATATTGAAGTTGATGTAGTTATCGTGGTATGTAAGTTTTTATAACCCGTAATGCTTGCGTCGATCCATCTATCTATTTTGAAATAACTTTGCTGAATCAAGGAGTGTTACCGACTCGCATGCTTTGTTCTATTTCAATTGAGCTAACGGCGCTTGTTAATTCAGTAATTAGATCAGTTCTAACTAGAAAAACCTTTCTGGATAAACAGCTTATTAACTAATGAGAAGATAAAATGGCTGTAAGCTTTGCAATTTTCTAGCAGTATAATTAATTAAAATCCGGAAAGAATTTGAAATGACTTTCCGAATAACTCGCATATTTTTGTAGTCAGTAGTAATAGCAGCTAGGGGTCTTACACTTCATTATATTTAAAAAAATACTATTATATTTATATATATTTTTTTAATTTATTCAGTGCAAAATAGCCTCTATTTTCTGAGGTGGGGCGATTTCAATAAGAATTACGACTACAATTCACTAGCTATTTTGCCCCGCTGAGGGGGACAAATTCACTGAAGGGGGGCAAATTCACTAGCGATCTCGCCCCGGGGAGGGTGAATTCACTAGCGATCTCACCCCGAGGGGCAAATTCACTAGCGATTTTCGCCCTGGGGGTGGGAAATCGCTGTGACACCGGTGCGTAGCGTTTTAGGCACTTGAAATTTGAGCCGGAAAACCGGTGCAGGGTAGTCAAACTGTTAAGTAAGAAAAATATTTGGGACATGATTAGAAAAAAAGGTACTGCAGAAACTGCATTTTCTTTTGTTTCTTGAGGCTGTATGGCTGTTCCAAGAAATCACAAGCACAAGATAATCAAATTTCAAACAAGCAACCACAATAATTATTTACAACAATACATTTTTTTTCTGATACAATAACACAATATTGCAAGTGGTTGACAAAACATTTCAGACATCTCACCTTTCCCCTGTCAATAAACTTCTGAGCATACATTCGCACTTCTTTCATCAAGTTCCTGAATAACCTGTATGGATTTTCATTACACAAAAACACTTTCATCAAAAAACTTGTAACTTTAAACTGCATAATTATTTGTTCAGCATTTGAATGGTTTAGCCATGGTTTAGCAGCCAATTGGGGTCATGCTGGGGTGAGTGACATCTGTCAACACCAGTGACACAGATGTGTAAAAATATAAAGTGCTGCCTGTAGCTAGGCCTTGGTCTTAGAATGCATGTACATGTTACATAAAGGTTCAAACACTAGGATGAGGGTATTCTTAAAAACAAAGACTGAGGGTGCAGCCTGAGGTCTTTACTTTTAAGAATGCCCAAGCCCATGGGTTTGAACCAATTTAAAAACCAGTCACGCCCCAATCCCATTGTTTCAATGAAAAGTCTATAATTGCACCAATCCGTAATTTAGGATTAATTAACTGTGTTGTTCATTATTTGGACTTCAATGACTACTGTGTTAGGCTTATGTTCAGTGCAATCAGCCACTTAATTGCTTTCCATTCTGCCAAGGTGATGACCACCATGGATTTTGAAAGCCCCAAGCTGGATGAATACTTAGAGGAGTTGGACTGGCTATGTTGAGCCTGTGCTATGTTGAGCCTGTGCTGGATGAATACTTAGAGGAGTTGGACTGGCTATGTTGAGCCTGTGTTGGGTTGTCCTGATACTGAATCAAAGCGAAATACACAGAATGAGAAGAAGAAAAGTTTTCAGTTTGCTGAGCTGTTAAGCAAAAGCAAGTTAGCTTCAAGAATCAAGCTAGCAACCCCAAAAGCAACTGTTTACACTCAATAATGCTTGGGCCATTAAAGTCAAAACATGGCGCGAGCAGAGAATTAGCTGAGCTGCCTTCAATAAGGAAATGTTGTGTTTGATAGAAAAGGCTTTGGAAGATATAACTTGGTAATTATCTTTCACTGTTTATTTGGCTAATAATTTATTCACAGGGCAACTTCATACAAAGTCCCAGGACAGGTCTATACTTCAAAAAATATAGACCTGTCGCAAGGACTTTTATTAGCCCCGCTCTCCCCTTGCTATTCAAATCTGCTCCCTGCTTTTAAAATGTAGGGCTTTCCTACATTAAAGAATGGGATTGGGGCATGGCTTGTTTTTAATAATACAGCTCACCCTCTAAACAAGAATGCTAGCAATGGGCCAGCCAGATCCAACCTCTTGTTGCCATAGTGATCACGATCATCCAGCTCTCGTCTTCCTAGTGCTGCCAGTAGTAATCTATGAACCATGTACCTGAAAAAAGAGCAGTGTTTTCCAGAAGCAGCAATTTTTGTTGGCCAATCAATTCTAAAGTATTCTAAAGTGCTGGCAGCTTATTAATATTATTGACAATAGCATACTAGATGTAGCTATCACCAAATGCCAACAACAAAGATATTGTGTTTTCACAACAGGTGCACAGTGACATCACAAAATCTGACAAACAAGCCACTTTTTTGCATATCAACTTAAAAGAATTGACCAGCACTTCAGTTTGTCCTCCGAGTATTATTTTCTTAACATAATATCATGGTTCCCTCGGTTTTCATTGTTCTGAGTGGGACATTTAATCTCTAAATGCCCTGATCACTGCTATTTATCTAACCTCATGCGTAAACATTAGGTACGATTAGTAACTAAGCATACCTAACGTTTATGCAAAAGAGAATGCATGCTGGACATGAGGGGCAAAAGCATCAACTCCTGCTCCCCTCTGGCACGACTAGCCCTACGCTACCAGGTAAAAAAAATTGAATCCACACTGACCCGTCTTCATCATAACCTTCAATGTAATCCATGTGGGATGACCGATTTCAATCTGCGCATTATTCTCTTCATTTCTCAAGCCCGCTTCTTCCACGTGGGATGCTTAAAACCATAATATGCATGGCCTTTGAATATTTAGTCAAGCACATAATTTCATTGTGTTTTACTGCTATTCTTCTCAAAAAAAAAAAAAAAAAAATGCCCCCAGGGGAAGCCAGGCTCATTCAATCTATTGCACTCAATCAAGCATAATAACAAAACGTTTTCAAAAGCCACTCAACTGCGACATGTTTACTTCTGGCAGAGAGAACCAAACTTCTCTCAGATTAGTTCTCTTCCTCGGAAACTGTAATATTACAAACTTATAGCATGGCATTTTAGTGATTAAAATAATGTCCCTCAAGCCTTGGGAGGTTTAGTAAAAGTAGCTCGGTCTGCAGCCTCGGCCTTCAACAAAACCTCCCTTGGCTTTCAGGTACATTTAATCACTAATTAACCTGAGTCATGCCAATTGCTATTACTTATAAGAAATGATGGCTTTCCTGGATCATACTATGAAAGAGAACCTGATAATTATACTGTTGAACAGCTAATAAAAACATTGGCAAAATACAGAGGGGATGAAACAAAGCGACAAACATTGAGTTTTGCTTCTTCATTGGCAATTTACAATACATGCTATTAATATGTAATTTAATATATTCAAGCCCTAACTGAATCCAAAACAATCCAAAATTCATCTTTCTCTATAGAATATCAACTTCACCTAAACGTTGAAAAGTTATTCCAATGGTCACGTTTTTCCATAAGACAGAAAAAAACAAATGAGAAATGTAGCTTTGTATGTACAGTCCCTGTCAAAAGTTTTTCACACCGTACGAACCACATGTGGTAGCATGTGGCACATGTGCCACATGTGTTTACCACTTTCGGTAAAATGAATGTGGCGAAATGTGGCAAAGCGAAATCGGTAACTGTACCACTTTCGGTAAAACACAATCGGTGACTGAACCACTTTCGGTAAAACGCAATCGGTGACCGAACCACTTTCGGTAAAACGAAATCGGTGACTCTACCACCTTCAGTAAAACGAATTCGGTGACTCTACCACCTTCGGTAAAACGAATTCGGTGACTCGACCACCTTCGGTAAAATGAATTCGGATAGTCATCATGTTATGTAAATATGGCGCTACGTACGCGATCAATTCTAGTTTAGTTGTAGCAAAGTTCGGCGTTTTTATTCATCTGATAAACTTTACAGACTTCTGTACTTTTATACTTTAATCTATCCCTCAATCCCTTCACGATTCTTTAAAAGTCGTTGCGTACGCTGTATGTTTTCAATTCAACAGATTCAAGAGCTTTTCGGTGCTTACATGTGCTTTCAGCCGTGGAAATTAATTGTCTGGTTTTTGACACAACAAGAATGTCGCGAACTTCGCGGAACATGTGATCTTATTGCAGAATGCAGAGTTAAATAATGCGGGAAAGTTTCTCAACTTTTAATACTGGCAAGTGATAAACGTCTACCAAATAGAATATTCTGGAATTCTTTTTATTTAACGTGGGATCCGTCATTTTGCTCAAATTGCTCGAACAGAAGTGTGACATTTTTGAATAATCAATGAGCTCTGACAGCAGTGTTTGTTTTGCTTTGAGATCACACCAAAAATTATCTTGATATCTTCCTACTGAATCAAATGCTTTCAAAGGTTTGTATTTTATTTACGGTCTGAACAGTTTTCACCTAATGCGAAAACTGGTTTGAGTCCATTCTGTCAAATAAAAACACCCAGGTGAATACATTTTGGATATTTTAATTCATTATTGGTTATTTTGCCGTGAGATCGCACCGAATCTTCTGGAGTTTCAATTTCAGCTTTTTTACTTCATCACTTCGTCAATTTGTGATTGGCATTGCGGTTTATAATTGCTGTGAGACCGGTCTGCAGCGATTGATCTGATGTCAGATGTGAAACAAACAAGTCTCAGGTCCTCGATCGATCAAACATAGGACCTGTCAAAACTCAGACTGACAGGTTCACGCGTGACTGATTGCAATTGCACAATCTTGATATTTTAATTTTGAAAACATGCCTTTCCAGAATCCGCAAACATTTGCAATGCTTTTGGTCGGAACCTTGAACAACGCAGGAATCTCTCGTAAATGTTAAACTACGGAAGCTAAAGTTCGTTTGTTGATTATTGCTTACTGGCGGGGCCCACTTTAAAAGTTTGCCGCTAGATTATGAACGAACGGCGGTTGTTAGTTTGTGGCGTAAGTTTAAGGTTATATATTCACAGCAGTTCCATTTTTTTCAGTACAGTTTATCAGTGAGGTTATCAGAAGAAATAGGAAGGAGAGAAATGCTCTTAGCCACTTCGCGGCTTTCTCGGTACAAATCACGATCAAAACAAATAAGTTTTTCGATGATCGCACCAGGACACCGACCTGACGCTTCGCCGACTATTTGAAATTGGAGCTTTTTCTACAATGAAAACACCAATAATTATTGCTGTGCCGATATATCGTTTCAAAGAAGACAAAACGAGATATAATTTTTGAAATCTAAACTTCAACATTTTCAGTTTTAACGTTGTAAAAATCACTTTAGTCGCAAGCAGTGAACTACATGTACAAGTAACAACTTGTAGACTGTCTTGACTTGCAATGTTTGGTGAAGCGAAATCGGTGACTGAACCACTTTCGGTAAAACGAAATCGGTGACTGAACCACTTTCGTTAAAACACAATCGGTGACCGAACCACTTTCGTTAAAACACAATCGGTGACCGAACCACTTTCAGTAAAACGAAATCGGTGACTCTACCACTTTCAGTAAAACGAATTCGGTCTTAAAACGAATGGAGTTTACCGAACGAAATCTACCACGTGGTTACCGAATCTTCGTTTTACCGAAGCACATACGGTACCGTATACGGTTGAAAAACTTTTGACAGGGACTGTATGTGTGCATTCATCAGAGAATGGGGAATATTGCAGGTAATTTGGAAATTATTTAAAACTCATCAGAGACCAAAATGTCCCCTAAAATTTGGCAATCTTGTCTACTTCCATGCTCTTTCCAGACATTATATATATTTTTTTCATTTGTAGAGTTTTCAAATTCCTCAATCCACGTGACATGATCTCCAAACTTGACTTAAAATTACCTTAATTTGTATTCATAAAATACATCAAATCATAGATGTACACCAGTCTGCTAAGTTTACTGGCAGGAAGTGGGGCTTCAGTAGTTAATAGTTCAAGATGTGAAGAACTAACCATTAGCAGTTCCAGAATGTTTCACAAGGGCCAATAACAAGCAGATTTATTAAAGCCACTCCAAGCAAACTCATTCCTAACACAATCCAAGCCCTATATAAACCCAACATTAAAAAAAACTAACCTCTGTAAATGCTCACTAATTTAGGGTTTTCAGAGCTAGTCACTAAAAAATGCTTCTCAGCTAATCCAAACCCTACCCCTACATTTAAAAACACCCTAACCATCAAACAATGGGTGCTCACTAATTTAGGGTTTTTAGAGCGTGTCACTAAATTAGGCTTTTTAGAGCTAGATCACTGAACACAGAAAAATAATGCTTCTGCAATGATCCTGTGAACTACATTAATTTTGTAATTCAAACCCTAAGCCAACGTTTAAATAAACCTAACATCAGTAAACATAGATTCCCTTTTCAGAATCTTGAAAAAAGTTAACCAGTTTTTAAAAAATGAACTGGTTTTTAAAAAGTGAACCAGTTTGAAAATTTTGAAATGGTTTAAAAATTTTAAACAATTTTTTTTTTACCAGAATATGAAAGTGCCCCTAAACCCTTTTGCAATGTTTATATATAATGAAACTTTGAAAGGTTTTGAGTACTTCTGCAAATAATTTTTTTTGTTACAGAGAATACTCTGTGTTCTATGCTTGTTTGAAATGGTGAAAATGTGACCTTTCCTGACCCATGACCGCATAAGAAAAATACTGGGTTGATTCCCTCTCTTACATCATCCAATTCATTCGACTTTGCAATAACTTGAATAAATATTTAGCATTTTGTCTAAAATAGCTGTTTTCTTTACTAAAATCTCACAGACTGTGTATATTCTCTATATATCGATGCTGTTGTGATAGAAAGGCGCCATGGAGAATAATGCATTAATGAGGTGACGTAAGATAGGGAATCGACCCAGGCTTTTTCTTACACGGTAATGGGTCAGGAGAGGTCACATTTTCACCATTTCAAACAAGCATAGAACACAGAGTATTCTCTGTAAGCCAAAAAATTATTTGCAGAAGTACTCAAAACCTTTCAAAGTTTCATATAAAAATATATATAAAAATTGCAAGAGTTTAGGGGCACTTTAACCCTTTCACTACTGGACATGTTTGGCCCAGTTGGTGAAATCCTCAGTGCTAACTCAACCATCAGTTCAAGATTGGCTACCCGGGGTAGTTAAATACTGCTGACTTTAAGCCAAGGGCTCAAACTTTTCCCACAAATATGCCATTTGGGAGAATTCTGTGCACTCGTTGACAGTAGGTATGGCTGCTTCTGTTAGGTTTCCAATGAAATGTGCTCTAATTTTGAACGAAAAAGCCACTACAAGAGAGCTCATTAAGTCTGAGGATGGCTGAAAAGTACTTGGTTTGCTTTTAGTAGGCCTTGTGAGTGGATTTCACAGGGTTTTTCCATTGTGTTTCTGCTTTGAAATTCTGCAGTTGGTGACCTTTTCCCCCTGCTAAACCTATTAGGATGTGTTTTTGTCAGTGTCACTTTAAAGCAACGGCTTGAGTCCAAATCACCACTCTTGGTTGTAGGGTTAAAAATCCTACAGGAGTCCCAGAGGGGGAGACCCCTTGTGATTTTATTTTGTTGATTACCCAGCATGCAATTGGAGGTGGGAGCAGGAAAGTGTGGTTGGTTGAAGTGCAGACTTCAGTCGCTTGGTGTGTTTTGTGCAAACAAACCTGCTGGTTGGAAGGATTAAACAAGGTACAACTGAGTGGTAATTTTGTATTTGCTTTTGATTTCAAGTGCAAATGGGAAGGTATTTTTGAGCCAATTTTCAGCTCCTCAAAATTTGTGAAAATCGAAGAAAGGAACAACTATCTCCAAAACAAATGTGTTTTTCTCCAAAGTGGGAGAGTCAAGCGATCCCTGTCATAGCCGTGGCTTTGAAGTCATTCATCCATTGAAATAATATTGCAACATCATATTTCCAGCATGTCTAGGTTTGATGCAATAATTTTCTCCAGGTACATGCTTCATGTTAGGCAGTTACGGGCAGTGCAGGAGGGAAAGGGTTAACCACATATTCCAAAGGACAGGTCCCTCTGGAGCAGCTACTGTTACACTGCTTGAATCTGTTCCGCTATTATCTGGACCAATCCAACATTTTGCTCTCATACCATTGCACTGCTCCTTGTCTCAACAATTTTCATTACCCTGATTTTTATTCATTATCACCACATCACCGGTTGCAGATCTGCATCCTGGAACATACATGTTCATATGAAAAATGTACCGTAAACATATGTATAATCAACAAAATGTACAAAAATTAATAAAGAAATATTGCAACAGGCAAAAACATACCCGACTTTCATTTCCAACGTCTTTCAACTTTTTGAATGCACGATTTATATTCAGCACAGAGGCTTTCCTCTTTCGCTCACTGTTAATCTTCAGCATGGCCATAGTGTGTTAAATCTGGAGTGTGTGTGACAAGTGCTTTACCTGTCCTCTATTGTTATTGTAATACTTACCTTGTACATTAACATATTGGGGAGAGACTTCTGAAGGCAATCAAGTGTTGTGTGTAATGCATGAAGTATTGGAATTCACTGGAGTGTGACAACTTGATACCAACAAGGAAATTGGCCCAAAAGTTTACTGATTTGAGGTTAATGTTCGACAGCCTTAAAAAAATTAATGTTTCAATGAACTCATATAAAATACTAACAAATCTGAAGGACAACTGATGTTAACAAAAATTCATGTACCGATTTTTAAATAGTAGTGTTTATATACAATTGAGAGAACGTTTGACAACAAGAAGCTGCACGCAGCTTGAACTCCGGCGTATTTTTTGTAACGCAGACTATCTCAGATACTGCGTGTTTGCCAATTACAATGCACAATCAGATGCGAAAGTATGCACACACAGTTGATCTCATCTAAACGAGTCAGAACACGAGTGAACAAAAGTGGAACACGAGCGACTTAAAGTAAGCCAGGGTACCCTAGGATAACACAGATAACCCAAAAATACTAGGATCCAAATACTAAGGTGATCTGTTCTAAAACTCCACATGAGTCGACATGAGTGAACACGAGTGCACAGCGGTTCTAAATTTAATTAACAAAAAAGTATATTAAACAAATATAATTATAATTGTTTTATCGGGTTACCTGTGTTATCAGTGCAGTACCCTCTCTTTGTATTTTCGGGCTACTTGTGTTCACATCGTTATTACACAGCCATATCACTGTTAGTACACACGCACAATCAGTCAAATTGGATTGCACAATCAGATACATCACGTAGCAGCGCCAGAGTAACAAGAAGCTGCACGCACCTTTAAAGAGGAACTAAAGCCTAAAATATGCAAAGATGTATTCTAAATAAATAAATTGAGCTATTTAATTTTTCTATGTTACCCATCTATGAAGAGAAAAGCTGAAACCTTAATCACAGCCTCTGCTCAGACAGCTCAAGTGGCTTAGTGTTTTTTTTTTTTGCTGGACTAACGGCTCCTAATTGTGAACCACTGTGTTTTCTTCAAATATGGGGAAACTTGGGTTGTGACTTATCTACGGGTGCGGCTTATACACAGGTCTTTACAGTACTTCATCTTAAACTTTCATGTATGTATCTCTAACATTGTTGCAATGGTCGATTTTCTATTTGATTGCTTACAATGTTGTACTCCTTGTTCAAACTTGTAAGGTACCGCCACTGAAAAACCAGGTAGGGCCACCTTAAATTGTATTTCACATCCATCGCTTCCTTTACTCAACTGCATATATTAGAAATAAGTGATTCTTGATAGAAAATAATCTCATTCAATCTTACTCACCCCAAGAAATAGGCTTTCTTTGTTTCACAGAAGTCGCTGACGCCTGCATGTGGAAGCATTTCTTTCTGTAGGATTTCCTTGGCATATTTGATACGCTTCTCTTTGGTTACACCAGGTCTTGCTCCACGAGAACCAATGAAATTCAAGGCAACATTTTGTTCTTGAATGACAAAGGCTTCATCTAGAGAAGGTTTAACCTGATGGTAAACAGCATATTCTGTAATCTCACTGTAATAATAAATTAACCCCTTTGTGCCCTAATGGCCATCTACATGTACACAGTCTGTATGTCTATGTTTATCACATCTAGTCGAAGGGCATATTTCAATTCACCGTATTCATCTAAATAATCAAACTGTGCACTAGAAGGGTTCAAAAAGCTTTTTAAATGTGACAAGCTGATAAGTAAAATAATGTTACCTTGAGCATAAAGCTTTAAGTCAATGAAAAGTACTCTAGCACTGAACTTATTACAAATTTATTTAATATTTCAACTTCATGCACATTACAAAATCTAAGCAGGTGATTGGCAAATGACAGTGCTTTATTGGTGACCACAGCATGCAGTGTGCTCAGTTGGAATATTAAAAGGGTTAGAGACTTTATGTTTGTGTTTTACCAGTTGACAAATACCTGTAGATATGATCTCAGTTTAAAAAAAAATTGAACTAGATTTTTTTTAGCCAGTTCAATTTTTTTTGAACTAGTACACATTTTTTTGAACTAGTACAATTTTCAAGATTCAAAAAGCGATTTTTTTAATTTTTTGGATTCATTAAAAAGGGGCTTTAGTTTTTATGGAAGGAATATTAAAAAGAAAACAAATTCCACCCACCCCTCCCCTACAAAATATGTTTGACCACTGTCCCCCTCCCCCTCTATGGTGCTCACTCCCCTTTTCCTTTCCCCAGTGAACTTAACTTGTAATTCACACATTAATATTACACATTACTATTACTTACTTTTGTTTCACTTTTTCATTCACTGGTAGTGGGACTCGAACCTGCAACCCTTCATTTGGAAGAATGCCTGGAAAGACCAGAGCTTTACCAACTGTGCCACAGAGACTTGCATTGGAGATCCAGTCACGTTTTGGGAATAATATAGCTTTTCTTATGGAAATTAGTTACTAGTCCCCTCTTAAGTCATTTGCGCATGCACAGTACTAACAAAGTCGGACTTTGAAAACGCAAGCTGCATGAACCCAGAGAATAGGATTTCACCTCTCACTTTATATTTAGAAGAAAACTTACATAGATGAGTAGAGTGATCTCTCTAAAAAGTGACAAAAGAAGAGTGTCTCTCAAACTGTGTTTATGGTCTATAGCAGAACTCTCAAGTGGTGTTGGAACAAAATAAGTAATTTGACAAGAAAGTTATGGAAGTAAACCAGCTTCTAACCTGAAGGTGACAGCAAAGAAGTTGTTCACAAAGGAATGCATTTCAAAATGTTCTCCTGTCATCAGATCTAAATAATTTAGGGTGTTTAGAGCTAGTCACTAATTTAGGGTGTTTAGCGCTAGTCACTACTTTTAGTTTTTAAGGCTAGATCACTAAACAACACAGACAAATAATTCTTCAATGGTCTTGTGAATGTATCCAAACCCTAATGCAACAGTCATTTAAAAGAACCCTCACTGGTTAGCTCAGTTCGTAGAGCACGGTCTAGAGTGTGATAGGTCGGGGGTTCGAACCCGGCCGCGTCCTTGGGCAGGGACGTTTATAAGCCGTTGGCCTTGTCTCCTACTTCTAATCAGTATTTGAAGGGGACGTGAAATAACCTGTTGTACTACTCGAAAAAGAGAAGGGGATTGTCACCCGGTACAGCAGCCTGGCCATTGTACTAACCACATACTCAACATTGTAAACTGCGTGGCAGCCATTGGCGGTATAAAAGCAGTCCGAAAAATTCACTGACGGGATATGTCAGTAATATGTAAAGTGCCATGAGACTGTGGTATATGGCGCTATATAAATATGGCCTATTATTATTATTATTATTATTAACATCATTGAATATAATGTTAATTCTTTGATAAGCAATGAAGAAGTCTCCATTGAGAACTACAGTACCGCCGAGAATTATAGGGACATCCGACCGCAGAAAAACCTAGTGCAACAGACGCGGAGCCGCAGTACGGCGTCGCGGTCACCGAACAAATTACCGCGGTCACCGAACAAATGACCACGGTAGTTTTTGAGGACGCCGCGGTTGCAAACTGAGCTGATAAACCTAGGTGCTTGCCGCGGTGCCGCAATGGAAATACATGTACGTTGTTAGCAGTCTTCGTACTTGAAAGCTTTGAATGTGATGGATGACAAACAGCTTATGCGTTGAGCCTAATCACCCAAAGAATGATCACCGGTATTAAACTTCTCGTAAACAATCTTCTGTTAACTTTCGTAAGTTGTCTTTCTTACTTGAGACCGCCGTTCGCGTTCTTATTAACTAACGAAACCAACTGCTTCAAAATAAGCATTTCTTAAGCCACGGCGCGCTAACAATCTTCTGTTTATTTTCTTAAGTTGTTTTTCTTACTCGAGACATTATCAACTAACGAAGCCAACTGCTTCAAAATAAACATTTCGTAAGACACAGGCCGCTAGCTTTTGTTCTTGATCACACTTCATCAGTCATCTTTCTACTCAGACCGCCATTCGCGTTCTTATTAACTAACAAAACCAACTGCTTTAAAATAAGCATTTCTTAACAAACTAACAATCTTCTGTTAACTTTCGTAAGTTGTCTTTCTTACTCGAGACCACGGTTCACATTCTAACGAAGCCAACTACTTCAAAATAAAATGTACGAGATGTACATGTAGATGTTACATGAGGTCGCGGTTAGCGCCGCGGCACGACCACCACGACGATCTCAAAAGTGACCGCGGTTACCTCAAAAGTGTGCCGCGGTAAATGTCCCTATAATTCCTGGCGGTACTGTATCGTCTGCAGCGCTCTGACCAGTCCAGAACTGGCGGCGGTACTGCTATCTACATCCATAATCGTTTCACATTCAGGAGCCTAAATCAGCCATGCAAGGAACTTGAAGCAACTTTATGTAAAGTTCTGCTTCCAAATTCTCGGTCACTTGTGATCGTGGTTTAAAGCAACTTATAAACCAACCCACACGCATGACAGCTGGTTCCTCCAGCATTATAGACCTGATATTTACCAACTGCAGTCATCGTGTCACTGACTCCGGTGTTTTGGAAATATCTATGAGCGATCACTACCTTGTGTATTGTAACAGGACATGCAGATTGCCCAGACTACCACCCAAAGTTATCAAGGTAAACAGTTTTAAGCATTTCGATCTTAATGCTTATTTAACTAACCTCTCTGCACTACCCTGGAGCACGCTTGACTTATTTGATTCCCCGGATGACGCCTGGAATGTAATGGATCTAATGCTAAAGGAAATCACAACTAAGCATGCCCCTGCTCATTTAATCCGTGTTAGAGGGTCTCAACCTCCATGGATGACTGATGAGGTTAGATCTGCTATGAGGGCTAGAGATAATGCTAAGCGCAAGGCAAAAAGATCTAAAATTGACCAGGACTGGACTCTGTTTAGAGCTTTGAGAAATAAAGTAACTACATGTAAGCTTATTGTGTCATCAAAGAAAAGTCATTTTAATACTCTATTATCGGACAACAGTGATACACCTTCCAAACTCTGGTCGACCTTGCGCAAAGTAATTCCCAGAAAAAAATCCACGTCCATACATGAACTCTGTCTTGATGATGTTACCATCACGGATAACAAAGGAATTGCAAATTGCTTTAACACCTTCTTCACTACAATTGGTAAACGTTTGAAACAAGCTCTGTTCTCACCACCTCTTGCTGTTGTGAGCCATACTTCATCTGCCAATGGGGTTGAGGGATTCACCTTTTCGAACATTTTGGTGAACTTTGTGCGTAAAGCTCTAACAGGCTTACGTGTCAAGAAGGCTTCTGGGATGCCTATACCTACTCACCTGTTGAAGTATGGTGCTGATGTCATAGCTCCCCCACTGACTAAGATATTTAACCTGTCGCTACAGTCTAACCATATTCCATCAGCTTGGAAGGCCGCTCAGGTGACGCCAATACATAAAGACGGTGGCCTCGAAGATCCAAACAACTTCCGTCCAATATCAGTCATACCTGCAGTTATGAAGATATTTGAACAGGCAGTACATCAACAACTGTACGATCACCTTGTGGATAACAGGCTGTTGTCAACATCCCAGTCTGGTGTCCGCCCAGGGCATTCTACCTCCACAACATTGTTAGACCTCAGCAACTATCTACTGATGAACATAGATAACGGTAACCTTACTGGGGCAGTCGTTTTGGACTTGAAAAAGGCTTTTGACTTGGTTAACCACACAGTTCTGTTGGATAAACTGACAACCGTTGGAGTGAAGGGTGCAGCTCTGGATTGGTTTAGGGATTATCTCTCAAACAGATCCCAAGTAGTAGCTATTAATGGAGCTACATCTGATGCTATGGATCTCTCAATGGGTGTACCACAAGCTCTGTACTGGGACCTCTTTTGTTTATTATTTTTATCAATGATCTGGCTGATAATGTAAAAACTGCAAAGTGATTCTCTATGCAGATGACACAGCTTTATTTTTTGCTAGTAAGGGCATTCAGTCTATAGATAGTATCTACCCTTCAAGCTGAGTTAAATAGCCTCAATGCATGGTTCACTGCGAATGACCTTGTACTTAATGTAAAGAAAACTAAGTTCATGCTTTTTGGAACTAGCAAACGCCTGGCCACCACTACTATGTCTAGTTCAGCACTGCCTTTAACTATATCTGGATTACCGATTGAGACTGTATCTGTAATGAATTATCTGGGTGTTACATTAGATCCGTCCTTGAGCTGGCATGACCACATACATAATGTAGCAAAGAAGATTAGTAGTAGATTAGGATTACTGGCACGGATTAGGAAATATCTTGAAGTTGATACATGTAAACAGTTGTATGGAACCCTTGTCCAGCCACTTTTTGAGTATTGTAATGTCATTTGGTCTAATGCTGACCAAATATGTTTGGAACGACTTGTTAGGCTCCAGAAGAGAGGTGCCTGTATTATCCTACAGAAGAAAATACGAGATGAACGTTCAGCAGAACTGTTTAGACAGCTAGGTTGGATACCTATTAGTGATCGTTGGTCTTTCCACAAATGTATTGCTGCTTATAAGTGCCTGCATGGCCTTTTTCCATCATATCTCTCAAGTATTGTAAAGAGAAACTCATCAGTACATAATTATAATACTAGGGGGGGGAGACAATATCCATATTAGTAAAATTACATCTAAATCTGGCCAAAGGTTGTTTGCCCATTCCGCGGCTATGCTGTTCAGCAGTCTTCATCCCGAGGTTAAATCTGCTTGCAGTGTGAAGGAGTTTAAGTCAATCTACTGGAAACATTACTCATGATTGTTCTATGTACGTTAATACAGAGATATTATATGTCTTTTTAAGGTTATTATTAGTATTATTTATTGCATACATAAATATAATTAGTATCTAGTAAATTATTATATTATTATTGCTATTATTAGTTGCACAGCATCTTTGGAAATCAGTGTAAACTGAAAGATTTCTGTGGATAATAAAGTCTATTATTATTATTATTATTATTATTATTATAAGTGCTTAATTACTATCTTGAAAAAAAGGTCAAAAACAATTTTTCTAGTTAAAAAAAAAATAACTAGTCCAAAAAGTTTGAACTGAGATCATATTTGAACTGCAACATAGGCACTTGCCGACTGTACAATGAACTCTTTATTTTTCATACAGTCAGCATGTGCCTGTATTTGGCAATAAAACATGCATGCCAGTCTCTAACCCTTAATCATTGTACTACCAATACCTACCATCTCCATCATCTCCTGATCATCAAAGTCATAAATGATGTGCTCTAGAATGTCTCTATCTGCTACAAATCCCAATGCCCTAAACACAATCATAATAGGAATCTCCTGTTTAATATATGGCAGTGACCCAACAATCCTCTGACCAATAGCACTTCGACGTCCACCTGAACTTCCTTTGGAAAGCATAGAAACCCACATAGTGCTTGTCGGCCTTGAAGAATGCTCCAGGCAAGACCGAATTTCTGCCGTATAGGAATACTTGGAATCTTTCTTTGAGAAAACATAGACAGTGTTTGTAGCCATTTTTTCTTGAGCAATGAGCACTTTCTCTGAACCATTGATGATGAAGTAGCCACCAGGATCAAGAGGGCATTCGTTAAGTTCTGTCAAATCACGATCATTTAAGCCACTAAGGAGGCAGTAGGTAGAGCGAAGCATGATGGGTATTTTGCCAATGAACATTTTACTGTGTGTGGTGGCTTGAGGTTCTTCATTATCTTTGATTCTTGTCTTTGTTATATCCACATAAAAAGGGGCTGAATATCTAAGAGAATACAATACAATTTTACAATAATATAAACTATATTAACATATCACTCTCAAGTAAAACTTTTCTGGTAGTTGCAAATTTGCAGACTAGTTTTCACCTAAATAAATAAATGATTGAATTCAAAGAAATGTCCAACAGTCTTTAGCCTGCTTTCAGGTGGTAGATGGTGTTTTTTTCGCACAGCAAACAGATCATCAAAGCAGCCGCCATATTGGCCGAGCGTGATTGAGACTTGGGATCGAATGACAAATGGAGGGGGGAGGGGGTGGGGGAGAAGAAGCAGAAAGGAAAGACCGCCTGCCTGAAAACCCCTGGTTTCTGAATATCCGCCCACCATGCACATGACTTCCGTTAACTTGTAACCCATTCTTAATTGCCCAATAGGAGTCAATGTGTGACAGCCTGCCCATTTTGATTTGGTTTGATTGAAATGAAGCGTGCAATTCAAAACAAACTTTGCTCGCTGTCAAATTGGTAAAATTGTCAATTGGTTCTCAGATACGGAAATTTTAATAAAACCAGCTATTTTTGTTCAAAGTTCTCCATGGAAAGGACTGCGACAGTACCACTTTAGAATATATAAGTAGACAGTTCAGTTTTAGCTTGTTGCGTTTGCCCCATCAGTCTCTCGAAGAGTTTGCAAATCCTCCGACATACATACCAACATAATTTACAAGCTGCTTCAAAAAGTCATAGATAGAGAGCAGTCCAGCACCGCAGCAGCACAGTCTGGTGAACCAGAAGAGGTGCGATACAAGTGGCTGCTTCCTTCCTTTAAAAAATTAAGCTCACATTTAAAAAAAGTTCAGAGGACAAATACAGGATCGAAAAAAACTCTAAACTTCAATGAAAACTCTGATGGAGACCATGTTTTGTCAGAACTCAATATTGAAGAACTCGTGGACAAACAAACTATGAGTGCACCAGAAAACCTTTCTTGCTCTAGCGATTAAAGGAAAGAATAAGGGAGAATAAAAGCGGAAGAATTCTGGAGTGATTTAAAGACTGCAGGTTAAAATATACACAAGAAATGACAAGGCAAGTTGAACCATATTCGATCGAATGAAAGTTGCAATTATGTATTTATGACAATCTGATGAAGTTTTGCTTCAAGTACGAGCATTTATGAACTCCAACAAAAGATTATTCTTTTTTTTGGAAGAAGTTTGGCATCAAGTACAAGCATTTAATGAACTCAGACAAAAGATTTTCTAATTATTTTTTGTATTTTTCAAAAAAAGTTTTTTTCCTAAATTCAAGCTTCAAAACTTGGGGTGCGGCTTATACACGGGTGTTTACGGTATATACTGTACAGAGCCTACTTCTAAGTAAAGATCTTCTGGTGCTTTGGAAAGAGTATGATATTTATGGTTTACGAACTTGCGAAAAGAGAACTCAACAACAAATCTCTCGCAGTTCGCCGATCGCCACCTTCGCGGCTCTTTCTCCGTGGCTGTTCTCTCTAGAAAACTTCTGGAACCAGTCTTCAAAAAAGACAAAGCTTTTTGTATTACTCGCCATATTTTATCAGCTGCAAACTCAGTACACAACACTTATTCCTTTCAGTTCTTACTTTCAACACTTGCCACGATAAGCTTAATTGATTGACACCGTTTCAGCCAATCATATACACCGTCCACTGGTGGACAGGATCTAACTTGTGTACTCAGAAATGAGGGGTTTTCAGGTAGGCGGTCTTTCCTTACTGCTTCTTCCCCTCCCCCCTCCATTTGTCATTCGATCCCAGGTCTCAATCACGCTCGGCCAATATGGTGGCCGACATCTACCACCTGAAAGCAGGCTAAACAGTCTTGTGTGTTGTACAGTACAGCCGTAAAATAATGCACATGCAAGAAGTGGCGCAAGTAACTTCTTGCGACGCAAGAACACGCAAGCTGCCGCAAGAAGGCCTAAACCAACTTTTTGCGCTTTAGACGCAAAACTACTGAACCGAAGAAGTTCAGGCTGAAGCGCAAGAACTAAATATTTTGAGCTTATCAGCAAGAAGATGAAACGCAAGAAGTTGAAGTCTTAACGCAGAAACTGCATGGTCACTTCTTTGAGCTCGGGAAGGACGCGGCTGTTTTCGTACGCTAAGATATTTTTTTCCATCTTCAGATATCGACATTCGACTTTTATTTCCCTCTTGGATATAAAGGGTTTTCTAGAGTACGATAATCGATGCTTGTATCTCAAGCACTCGGCTGTTTTAGCAGGCAAGTAGAATAAATATTGATCCACTCAAGGGAAGTGGAAAATTGGTTGAGATACCGCGAGTTCCAGAATATTCATACCAAGACTGCAAATCACGATGAGCGTCAAAAATCTGGCCCAGCGGGAATGTCTCACTCTATCGCGTTGCAATGAAACGGTGGTATTAAACTAAGCTTTTGAAGCTATCAGTCATCAAATCCATATTGAATGTTCCTTGATGGTCTTGCCTATCAAATGGCTACCAAAACGTTATAATGAATGGCTCTCAATGACCAAATTAATAATTATCGAAGGGTCACCAAAAGAAAGGTTGCATGGGATTGCATTACTAACACCGTCCTATCGTTAGTTCGGTGTTTTTATTTCATCTGATAAACTTTAGCTTTTGTAGATTAATACTTCAATACCATCAATCATTCAGTATTTTAGTCAACTATTGCATATGTTTTCAATTCAAGAAGCCAGCTTTTCGGTGATACAACGATTCTCCGAGTTCACGTGTGCTTTCAGCCGTGGAGACTAATTGTCTGGTTTTTTACACAAGAGTGCTGCGAACTTTGCAGGAAGTGTGATTTTATTGCGTTGTAGTTTAAAATGCACCACAAGCTTCCCAGCTTTATTGGAAAATGATAAATTCTAACAAATAAATATTCTGGAGAATATATTTTTATTTAATGTGGCTCCGTTTTCAAAGGCCGAGTCTTGAATGTGTGACATTTTCCACGAACTGATTTGAATAATCAATGAGCTCCGCAGGGTTTGTTTTGCTTTGAGATCGCAACAAAAATTGTCTTTCTACCAAACCAAATGTTTTGAAAGTTTCATTTTACAATAAGATCAATGGTGGACTGACCGAGGCCTAGCTCCCCTCAGAACTTGACCCTATGCCTGGCTCCCCCTGAGCAATTGCCTGCCTGAAACACTGCTGCTGCGGTGTAAGCCTAAATTGCCTCCTGTCCTGCATTGCTCCCTGGCATTGTCTGCATGTAAGCCCAGGTTTGGTGTTGCCGCTTCCCACAACACAGTTTGCTGCTGGGTTGTCCAAGCTTAAAGGGGCCGTCTCACCCACAGTGCTTAGCGTGCTTTTGTTATTGTTTATATCCGCGACTTTAACCCCTGTTCACAGCGGGAACATCACAAACTAAACGTATTCTTTATGTTGGTGACATGATAATTTTGATTTGAACATGGATGACCTTGATGAAACTTAAATAGTACCTTACAAGTTGAATGTGAAGTCAACAAAGTGTTATACAGCAGTACTTGGCTGTACTATAACATTTACCGCTCACGCATCGCTGCTATAAACAGAGAACACTCTCCGGGTATAAACACTAATAATTATGAAAGCGAGAGGTTTCGCTAGGGTTTCTCCCCTCGGTTCTTTTTTACTTGCAGACAGAGAGAAAGAGAGCTAGAGAGAACTGCTAGCAGGCAACCTCGACCACAAATTGAACGCCAAAGCCCTCAAAATGATTTTAGGAAATTGCTCAATTCTTTTCGGGTCGACCAAGCTGGGTTTCGTTGCCTACAATATTTTGTTGACTTTACCGCTCACCCGTCGTTTCCGCGTGAACCCTGTCATCAGTACTATAAACAGAGAATACTAACAATTATAAAAAGAGAGGTTTCTCCCCTCGGTTTTATTTTCCCTGCAGAGAGAGAAAGATCATCTGCTAGCAGGCAATCTCGTTGCTGGTGCCAGAGAACCAGTTCAAGAGAGAACAGTGAACGAATAACAGCTCGCTTGAATAGGAAATTATTATCATGCAGTCTCGGCGGCTTTGTTTGTCAAATTTTGTGCGAGGATCAACTTCAAATGATTAACCCGGTCAATCCGAAAATCTCGGCAAAATCACTGTCTAAAAGCCCAAATCCCGCCCTTCGAAACCAGAGAGAGGACCTATTTCCACAAGTTAAACGCCAAAGCCCTGAAAATGATTTTAGGAAACTGTTCTTCAAGTGGAGTTTTGTTGCAAATTGTGGTCACGTAAGCCAGCCACGGTGTTCAAAAACCCAAATCGGCTCAAAGATAGTAGATACTCGAACTAAGCGCTAATATATCTTTACATATAAAGATTAATGGTCAGAATAGCTTCTCCATGTTGTAGGTGGAAATCGTGGACACAAACGGACAATTGTTTCCTTTCAATGAGGACGATTATGAGACTGGCATCCATCAGAGAACTACGGCCACCTGAAATAAAACTAAAATTTGCAAGACCAAATAATTTAAAACACTTAAATAAGAGGCTCAAGAGGAAGAGCAATAAAAAAGGTTCAACCTAGTATGATTTTTTTAACAATAGCTGGAAGGATGACAGAGATGTAGAGAAGATTAAAACCACCACCATAAAACTCTGGATTTTGATGGCATCGAAAATGGCCGCTATGCTATGTGAGCGCGCTAAGCACTGTGGGTGTGACGGCCCCTTTAAAGCACCAGCTCCGTTCCAGCAGTTTGCAGCTGCAGGTGTAACGGTTGTTCAGCTTGGCTGCTACAGCCTTCAGCAGGTTATGTAGCACAGCTCGCCTGCTTCCGAGTTCGTTGAGGTCTCAGCATCCGGAGTCGGGTCACCCCTTGCTCGGCTCAACTAAAGTTTTGTTGGGCTGTTTGGTTGCCATGGTAACCAAGCTCGCAAGCCTTGACCCTGCTTCGGCTCCGGACCTCCAACTCTGTTTTTCTCTTCAGTTAGGACCATCAAGGTTATGCTTTAGTTTAAACTAGCTGGTTTATTTAATCCCTCACTTTCTTTGTCCTTTGTGGGGGAACCTAACCCTAACCCTACTCCCCTTGAATTGTAACGTGTATTCCTCTCAACTTATTCCCTCATGCATCTCCTAGTAACTTAGAACTACTGACTTACTTTTTACCTACAGAGAAGTAACTAGAAAGAAGAAGATGAAAAAAAAACAGTGTGTTACAATACGGAATCGAACTTGAACCCTCGCTCTCTTGGTTTCTAGTCCTCTGTCCTATCCACTACACTGCAAGCTACGTTGGTTGAAAGAATCGAGACAAAAAAACAATACAAAGCCTTGTGAACAGTAATATTTTATGCAAATATGCAAATTTATGAAAAGAGATAATGTTATTGCACAAGAAAATCTTGCCTTTGTCAAAATAAGCCTTTTATCTGCCGTTCACTTGGGGTATGTGATTTATCCACCTCATGCCCTTGGGTGGAACCTGAATAAAACACATATCCCCTCGTTCCAGGCCGTTAAACCTCTCATATTATAATCACTGTTATCATGAATTTTTAAAGAAATAAACATTTAAGCCTTACGTTAGATTCCTGAGTCTTGCTTCATTTGGCATCATTGGGCTTGGAGCACCATCCTTCTCCCAGTGGGTCGGTTTGGACAGATAGATTTGCTCAAACTTGAGCAGATATCTTGCCTGAAGATCAAAATAAGTATTACAAGCAGCTGAGTTCAAGCAACCATTAGAATAATGTATTCACTCATGGATAAGCCGCACTTGCAGATAAGCCACACTCCGAGTTTAAGAAAAAGAGTTATTTAGAAGAATATCAAACGTACATTGTAACCTTCATCAGACTTTCAAACTGGAGAAAACTCCCAAGTTATATAATTATGTAATTTCAGCTCTGAAATAGTATAAACTTAATGTCTACATACTTAGATACATGACCTATCTTTCCATAGTATTTTGTTTACCGAGATCTGTTCATTCGGGTCACTTTTTAAATCAAATTTTACATGTCACGGATAAGCCGCACCCCAAGTTTAGAAGCTTGATTCAGGGGGAAAAAGTTTTTGGGAAGAATATCAAACGTACATGTACATTGTATAAACCTTCATCGGACTTTCAAACTGGAGAAAACTCCAAAGTTGAACCTGTAATTTCAGCTCTGAAATAGTATAAACTTCATGTCTACAAACTTAGATATATGATTTATCTTTCCATAGTGTTTGTTTACCGGGATCTGTTCATTCAGGTCACATTTTAGATTGAATTTCATCTTGAGCACGACTACTCAAAGGTAGTATATTCAACGGGTCCGTATGCAGATTCAAAATTTTTATGCGCTAAGATAGGGGAAAGGATGCTAAATTCAGTACCAAATTAAAAAAGACTGGAAGAATTGCTGTTATTGCACACAAGCCTGCTCAAAATGCACAATATTTCCAATGCCGCCCCGCGAACATCGGCCATATTTTGAACTTATCTAAATTTTTTAGAAAATCAAAAAGCAGTGGAACTTTTAATGTGATTTTCGAAAATAGTTTACCAAATGTGTTCTTTTGGTAAAATAAAATGGAATCTGATTTTTCACTTCTGTCACATGATTCTCAATATTTACTGACATCCGCCCTTAAAGGTGTTGGTACACGCTATCTGGAAAAAATGCCAATAAAAAAGAAAAACTAAAACTAAATGGGTACAGCATGAGGAATATTCCAGTTTCATATTCGAAAATCACAGCTGAATACAATGAGTAAAGACGCATGTATGCAGGTTTAGCCTCATTCTGAAGTTAAACATTCATAAATACCAGCAAGAAGGTGGGCTATTCACAACACTGTGTATTGTTGTAGTTTCATGTTTTGCACCTTCTCGCTGGTATTTATGAATGTTTAACTTCAGAATGAGGCCAACCCTGCATACATGCATCTGTACTCATTGCATTCAGCAGTAATTTTCGAATACGAACAGTGCACAAACTTGACTTTTTGCTTTGGTGGTCCATGGAACCAGTGAGCTAAATATTTAATGTACTGGTCCAAAATGGAAAGTCACTGGTCCCAATTTATTATTATTTGTTCCTTTCCTTAAAACATCAGTATGTTGTCGCTACCAACAAAAACTACGAACACAATGCCATATTGTTTCCCATGATTCAATTCATGATAGGTTGAGCCCAGACCTCTTGTTGCCAAAATCTAGCGAAGCCTGGTGTTTTTTGTTTGCTTTTGTTCATGTCGGCGATCACAGGTAAAAGCATCACTGTTTTCATTGTTTGTGCCATTGTCTGGTTCTGAATCAAAATCATATTTACTAGAGAACAAATAAATCTAAACGAGTGGAGGGAAAATGTACTCGTTTTTCTCTATTTTTACTCGTTTTGGATGAGTGGACAACCGTTAAGTTTGAGCACTGTACAAAACTGGACAGTTAGTCTTTAGTGAAACCCAACTAGGTCTATCAGGTGTACCATGACGTATGTAGAAAATGTTTGCTGTTTTATTATTTTCTCCAACATTTCGGCAAAGCTGCCTTCTAACAATATCTTTGGACCAAGTTCGATGGACAGTGTATCTTCGTATGCATGTGATCAGCCTCACTTTCGAGTGCCACAGGTAACCCATCCATGGAATTGAGTGACACGAGAAAAACAAATGGCTGGCAAGTGTTGACAGTGTGATTCTCTCGTCAGGTTCGTCTAGGTTCGTACTCATTGAAGGACTTACATTCTGTAAGTACTAATCTTTAACTTACTTGTATTTACTATTCGCCATTATTCGCTATTTGGGTTTTCCAGAAACCCCTACTCTATTAGTTTGTGTTTAGAAAATGTATTATTATTAACCGGATTAACAAAATTGCAATCAATAAAGGCCCATTCCACCGTTACGGACATTACACTCAGACATAATTTTTCTACTTATAATTGCTGCACTGCCCAGGACATGCATGGTTTTGCTGTTTTTTTGTTTAATACATTATACCTTGGAGTTCCCTCCCTTAATTGGCAGGAAAGGAAAAAGAGTGCAGATATTAAGGTGTCTGTGCCATTGACTTAAAGATGCGTTACGGACATTACAACTAAAACAACCAGACTTTTTGTTCACATCTTTAAAAGCCAGATTCCTGTGAATTTTGAGAAGTCTTAAGAGAACAAGTATTTTTTGTGAATGGGCTAGTGGTCAAAGTTTTGTTCTACAGTGATAAATTTCCAAAATGTTTATTTGATTGTGTTGCTACTGCAAAAGTATAGCGTTACGGACATTACAGGAAGCGTTACGGACATTACAGTCTGTGAATTTGACACTGCAGTTGCATGTATAAATTCTCCTTGTACGTTTATTTTGGTTTATTTGTGTTCTCCAACAATATTACTTTATAATATATCTTAAAGAAAGCTTCAAAATAAACTTTTGAGATCAGTTCAACTAATTTGCTGTGAAAAGTTTTGAACAGTGACGACACAGTGGGCCATTTACTGCACAAATACTCATGGCATGGTGGAGGAACTATGTATAACCCTCGAAGTAACAGGCCAACAACAACACTACAACAATCTTTGTGGTGGAATGGAGATCCCATGTGTGGTGACATTTAGTTGCTCCAGAAAAGCAACTATAAACCATCTTAAAGTGTCTATGAAACAATCATTGTTTTCACTTAATTTTATGAAACAAGGTTTACATGTAAGTTATTGGCTTCTGTTGTTAGAACTGAATATCTTACCCTTCAAAACTGCAAAAGCTCAGTCGAACATGCAAAAAATCATGTGACAAATTTCGCTTGGTCAGAAGCGTGTAAATTAGGCCTGTGACTTAAATACCTTAGCACACGCTTTTGTTTTCAAACTCTAAACAAAAGCAACTGCAAAGGTATTTACATCACAATTGTGTTCCAGGACCCTTAGAATCTGTCGCACAAAAGGTGGTTATTTTGGGTCAGGAAAAATTGTTTTTCCATTTGAAATTTTCTTTTACATCAATTTTTGTGTAAAGTTATGTAATTTTAAATAATTTTCCCTTAAAACTGTAAAAAAAAATGTGTTTGATCAAATTATAGACACTTTAAAGATCTTTTGATGAAGAAGGTTTAACAACAAGAATAACTTGCATCAAAATGGCTCTTGCAAAAGCAATGACCAGTGCTTAGTTTCTTTTCATTTTGTGTGGTGTTTAGTAGTACACCTTAACTTGTTCGAGTTAATAAAAATTATTTGTTTGAAAATTTTAATTTCTGTAAATTTACGGAACCTTCAGATGTTCTTGCAGATAAGCCGCACCCCCGATTTCAAACGAAGATTTTGGGTAACAAGGTGTGGCTTATCAGTGAGTGAATACAGTAAGTGAAATAAAGTCTTCATTGAATACCATTTATTTCTCATTTTTTCTTGGACATAACAATATGTAATGTCCGCAACGCAACAGCTTGTAATGTCCGTAACGCTTTCCCCCCTTATATTTCTAAGTAAAGATATTATCAAAAACAAAATAATGAACACTGAAATGAAGCCTTTAGTGAATTAAAAAAGCAGCATGAATGATATGTGCAGCTGAGTTAAATTTTGCCTGTAATAGAGAAAAATAGGTATTTTTGTTACGGACATTACGTAATGTCCGTAACGGATATTCTATCAATTAAAAATCCTGTTAACAATAGTCGTAATCTGGAATTATCGTAGTTCAGTAAATACTAGGCTTGAGGGCTCTTGATATACCAATGCCAGTTTGTTGGGCTAAGTCTGGTCTCTACACTACTTTCACATGAAATTTTAGGTTTAGTCCACCAGTTTTTTGGATCTTTGTGCATTATGCAAAGCTGGACCCCCCACACAGTGGGCGTGGCTACAATTCAACCCGACTTGCCCATTTTGGATGGCTTGTAGTTTATATTCTTAAATGGCATTTTTTTTTTTTATTATTACTGGTTTAAAAATTTACAGATTTACCACTTCTCATGTGGAATGAGCCTAAAGTAAAAAAAAGTAAAAAAAAAAAAGTAATTTTTAAATTGCCTACCGGAGTTTCTGTATCAGCTGTCATGTGCTGTGATTCGGCTTGCAGATCAATCTCAGGTGAATCCTCGACGATTCTCTGAACCGACATCTGAATGAATTCATCAAAGGAATCCAACTGTTGTCGTACGAGACCTTTCTCGTCAAAATAGGAGCTGATGACAATCCAGCAGGCTTCTTGCCACAGATCTGGTGTGATGTCTTCTCCTTCGTCTTCTCCGTAGCCTGCATCTAAAAGTACCATTAAACAATTGCTAGATCATTAAAGATTTGGAAGGGATTCTTTCTGCAGCAATTTGACAGAAACAAAACATGAACTTACGGACAGATTTTAGACGAAAACTTACCATCATCGGGATCGTACATGTTACTCATGACTTCAGATTATAAATATGGACTTTATCTACCAATATATAATGTCTCAAAAGCTGAAAGCTTGGGAGGAAGACTGATGGAAAAGGATTTAAGTACACACTCAATTAGTCCCTTCGGCATGGTCAGCCATTACTGCTGAGCCAGCCAAGGCCCAGTCTACTTCGCGCTTCGTCGGACCAACAAAACCTCGTGACCAGGTCTTCTCGGTCAGTCCCAACCTCGTTCCCAGGGGTGTTCACGGTATTTCTAATCAAACAACGCGTTCTCGAGGTTTAAAGCATCCCCTACTTGAGGAAGAACGGCGATTTCATCGTTTCCGTTTCTCCCGATAAAATCGCCGTTCTCCCTCAAGTAGGGAATGCTGTACGCAGGCTAATAAAACCGTTACAATCACCATTTTCGCACTGTACGAAAATGGCGATTGTAACGGTTTTCTATTCTTCAAATGTAAACACGGGCTCGCAAAGCATTAATCCTGATTGGCATTCTTTAAAGTGCCACTATGATCAAATTTTGGCATATGAATGTTTTCTCATATTCATAAAGTAGAGTTGCTATATTATTACCAGTTCAAACCGTTTTTCAATGCGACGACGGGAAGCCTTATTTTTTGGGACTCCGAATCTTGAATTTTACGTCCGCCTATTGGTATCCGGTTTATTCGATCCACAGTTCATTCGATCCAGGTTCATTCGATCCATGTTGAGTTCATTCGATCCAGGTTTATTCGATCCATGTTGAGTTCATTCGATCCATGTTGAGTTCATTCGATCCATGGTCAATACATGTTCGACCACTTCTTATGTACTCGAGTATAGTAGTAATAAAGTTTGGAGTAATTGCAGAATACCCCCTCCTTTGGTTAATTAATAATTCATTTCTCAACTTTTTCATACAAACCTTCTAAAAACCTAACCCTGAAATAATAGAAAAAACCTAACCATTTCGACCCAAAATCATTCATAGAACGAGTCTAAATACACCTGAACTAAAGTGGAGAATTTAGTGCAGTTTTCAAGCGATCTTTTGAGTGGAGGGGGTATTCTGCAACTAAGCCTAAAGTTTAACTTAAGTATTTAGTATAATTACATGTTCGCCGTGAGGTTAGGGTTAGTTCCAGAGGAGGGTGATCACGCGTCACGGGACTTTTTCAGCCAATCAGAACAAGGGAAATTTTGTCTGAGTTTTGCCTCGAGAATATCCATGAAAGGGGAAAATATTGCTATGTGCGTCCAGAATATTGGAGTTTAGAAGCTGAAGTGGATGTATATTGACAGAATATTATCAGAACAGCAGCCATGTGAATTATCACTTCAAGGTAAGAGGGATTACTGGTATTTTTTATTTGTGAAAGTGAAGCCTTCATATTTTTCTTGATTTCGTAAAATGAAGATTTAGCCCATTTTCATCCTTCCATATCTAAGGAAACGATTAAGGAAACCTATTTCATTTTTCATATATCAATGCTTTAGTCCATGTTAAACAATTTAAACCACAAGTACCCCCTTGAACCTCTCACCGTTTTCTTGCAATTTTGCATTTTCTGCAGCCATCCTGGGGTGGGGGTCTAAAGATAAATCCCTTCCATGAGAGGGGTATGGATATTTTCTGGAACCACAAAAAAATACATTAAATTTTGATGGAAAATGTAAAAATTGAGTTCAGCTCTATGGTTTACCAGTCATGCACAGTATGCACAAAAACAGCTCCCACATTGATTGGACAGTCTATGCATGAATAGAGAAATTGTACATGGACATTTCGTATGAAACTGGGATAGGGAAAGTCAGTGACCAGTTGAAACCTCCCACCAACAGACACTAGCATAGTGCTTGTTGGTTACAGAACTGACAATTATTAAAACAACAGCATCTGTATCAGTGATATGGCCATTGATGTTTTATTAATCAACAGTATCTGTATATCCGATACAACACTGATGTTTTATAATTTAGTGTTGTATCAAATATACAAACACTGATGTTTTATTAAGTCAGTTCTGTATCAAACAAACACTAAGTATGGACTGTAAAGGGAAAATGCTATTTAAATATAAATAAAAAAGCCCACCCCCCCCCCCCTCAAATGAAATTAAAACTTAGATGACCCCCTATAAAATTGCTCAAACCTTTATTGACCCCCCCCCAAAAAAAAAAAAAAAGATAGTAAGAACACAAACTGTATATACATGTAATCTATTAAATTTAATATTAATGTTTCTAGATTTATGGTATTTTCCATGATACATTACCTTTGTTTAGTACAAAACATACATATACATATATTCTTCTGGAAATCTCTAACCTCCTTCCAAGATGGGTACTTGAAATTGTACTGTTAATTTGTGCATTATATTGCATTCTAGTGCATCATGTTGCATTGCTCCATAGTCTAAAATAAATAAATACATGAAAAAGAGCTCGGCATTCGCATATAATGAATCTCCTGGACACCTAATAAATACCTTATCTGTCCTATGGGGATGTCCCTTTGATCATGAGCTTACAAGGCATTAATCCTGCCACACTTTCCCAAAATAAAGTACGTTTTACAGGCCTAAATAGTCGCTGAATAACTCTAACCTCAATCCAAACACGTTCTAAAGGTTTTCTATGGTTATATAAAAGCGAACAAACATCGAGTGGCCGATAATAGGTATTGCTTGGCCGATAGTGGGTTTTTCTGGCCGATAGTAGGCTTGTCAACAACGGACATGTTCAGTCGATTTTCAGGGAAAATAGTGAAACTCGAAAGGAACTGTCACAACTACTAAAGACACGAAGAAAGAAAAACATTGGCAATAGCCCTCTTCGTTATACGACTAATAGCAATCAAAGTAAACTGGTCAATGATAGGTTAAATTAGAAACGAAAATCGCCGAAAATTTAGCAGTCTCAAGGTAGCTTTTGTGTGTGTTTACCTCGCGGTACCGCCATGGTTTCTCGGCAAAAACGTAGCTCGTTCACTGTAATCAACATTCCAAAGGATATGGGAGGCAAACGAGAAACTATAGGTTGTCATTTTTGGCTAAATTCTCGCACCTACGCAAAAGGGGAGACTCACTCGTGAAAGAGCACTACAAAACTTCCCGAAAACTCGAATGAAGCCGTTATTTGAAGCAATAAAAACGCAGTGGAATTAAGCGAAGATGAAAGTTTATCTCACCTTCGGTTACATGAGTGAGTTTAAGGAGGACTGGATACTCTGGCTAAGAAAAATGAACGTGAGAAACTCAAAAAGACACCAAATGCTAGAGCTCCGCACACATCGACTGCATGTGACGACTGACTTGAAAAATCAATTTCAACCATGATCCTTTGCGACGCGTGATCACCCTCCTCTGTATTAGGTCTGAGCCCGTGAACTTTTGGGTAACAAACCGTATTTTTACATCGATTCCGATTGGTAGATGAAACAATGGCACAACGGAGTGTCAAATTCACTGGGATAGGGACGGTCTACTTTTTGTCGCCTCGTTGCTAGCAAGATCGAATTGACGTGGTAGGGGACGGTCTACTGTTTGTCGCCTCGTTGTCGGTCAGATGGACAAGAACATCCGCGAAACCCGAAAACTGCAAACTACGTGGCACTTTTCTCCCGTTAAAGTAAACCAGTGAAAGGGAAGCTGAGTGTGGTGAAGGACCTGTGTTTGGGCAACCGTTATTTGAAGGAATTTTGGCGATGTAGGGGATTTTTGTGGGAATTCGAGGCGATTTTCTGGAGCTGATCGGCGGCTGATCGGCCTCGAGTTTGCTACCTTCCCAATAATTATACTAAGGGAAGAAAAATTCCTAAACTCACTCAATATTGAACGGAATGGCTTGAAACTTCACAGAAACTGAAAGGAACACACAAGAGACAGGTAAGACTATTTTGACGATTTGTTGAATTTTATTTTAGAGCAAACGGGCGTTCGAACTAAAACTCCATACATTTACTGTAATTTCAAATATCCGGGAAATAACGGTTTTACGCATAATGAGCCTGGGGTACCTGTGGTCTAGACAGCAAAAGCGGGGAGGTTGTATTCAAACGAGTACTCGAGTTTAGCAGGGCTAGGAAACGGCCAAACAAAAAGGGAACCAGTTCAGGGAAGATAATATTGTGTATTATCCATGATTTTCTCTTTTTTGTGTGGAAGAATTAAACTGTTTGGAGGCCTTTCATAGCCTTCGAAAAATGTTTAGGTCGCATTATAATTTTTGTGTCAATGAAATCGACACGCCAGACTAAGCTTTATAGAATTGAACTACTGACTCACATCACGAAAGGTTTCACTTGAAATTCGGGGGAAATGCCGGAGGAAATGACTGTCAAAGGGCAAAATATAAAGACAAACATATGTATTTTATACTTAGCTGTCAAAGCAAAAAAATAAAACTGACGTGATATATAAACGAAACGGGTCGTAATTGTTGTGGCGGGAAAAATATAATTCAACCGTAAATGTGATCCGATCCGGTCCGATCCGATCCGGTCCGATCCGGTCCGATCCGATCCGATCCGGTCCGATCCGATCCGATCCGGTCCGATCCGATCCAGGTTTTGTTGGTGCCGCTCTATAAAGTCGCTCAGTCCCCGCTCAGTTTTTTCTTCATCAGTTCATGTACTCGTAGATCGTAGAGGGAGATGGCTTTTAATTCCCAGTGTATTTAGTTTCGATTAACTGTCCTTCACAATGCTTTGCACATGACAGCGATGACAGCTAATTGACCAATCAGTATTTCCCGTCCAGAATCTGTACGAGAAATGAAAATGTATAAGGGACGAAAATGTAGTTTTTAATTTACTAATAGATCCGCCTTTATTATTACAAAAAGAAGTTTGTAAATATATACATGACTGCTTCAAAAAACGCAAAAATAATAGTTAAAATAACTACATTTAACACATATACTCCTATACCTGTATCTTACCTTACGTTTGTTAGCTTTCTCAGCAGGTCTGAGACCTATGTACATTTTGTATATGGTGCCAATAAACACACATCTATCTATCTATCTATCTAAGGGACGGACCATTAGATATTTGAGGGGGGGGGGGTGATATTTTTTGTGCAGGATATTATTTTTTCGCCAGAGGCTGTGTAGGATTTGTTTTTCCGCCATGATTTGCTTGTAGGATTTTTTTTGTGTGCGTTTTTATTTGTAAATGCCTAACTACGTACATGTGTTAATACTCGAAAGGATACAGGTACATTTACAATACAAATACGCCATTGACCATATCAGTCATTTATAATCCTTTTTTCTCTAATTATGTGGCTCTCTCATTATATTTTCATTAATTATTGGCTCGGTCAAACTAGCACCCAGTGTGCTATATATAATTACCGAGGGTAAATAAAGCAAGCAACGTCCCGCAACGTTCGAACGTAATCAGCACTGACGATACCATACCAGAAGACATCTTACGCAATCAACGGAAACAACCAACAAATTACCATAGAAGTGATAACAAAGCTGATGTTATTCTTTTAATGGACTCAAATGGAAAATTCATTAACTCAAAGAGGCTTTGCCCAAACAAATCTACCATCATCCAATGCAAGATCCCTTTAATAGCACTGACCTACACCCATCTATTCCTTCTCATCATACTGTAGTGAGACCAACACAACCCTCTTCTCCATCTGTATTCCACCGAGATTCGCGTTCGTATGCTGACGCTGTGGTTAAGGGAAAGGAACAAGACCAAGTGCTTCCTAATATGGATAACGGTATCATAATGAAATTATTTCAAATATATGAAATGATTCGTCAGGCATAACTACCAAATCAACTATATTATTTCTTAATTCTTCCTTTCATTTCTTTTGTTCTAGTCTATTTATAGTCTTATACATTTAATATGTGTTTTCACGGGTCTAAAACACCTGTGTTACCACATCTTTTAAAGCTGAGTTGTTGGAACATTAACGGACTCGGAAAAAGGTCTAGTTCTGAAACTAAATTGAGTAATAATGATTTTTTAAATAACATTAAAAACTGTGATCTTATAATCTTTTCAGAAATTTGGGGGCACGAAATTATAGACCTCCCAGGTTTTGATATCATTGCCATTAACCCTCCTAAAAAAATGAATACTAGAAAATCTGGTAGGTTCTCAGGAGGTGTATTGATTGCTATTGCATCCTATCTTAAAAAAGGTGTAACTTTGATTAACAACTCTTCCGATTATATTTGGTGTAAACTTGATAAGACATTCTTTCACTTAACTGATGATATTTTCTTATGTGCTTGTTATATACCCCCGTATGATTCTCCATACCATAACCCCGACGTTTTTTCAAATTTAGAAAACCACATAAACCAATTTCAGAGAGAGGGATCTGTTATAATAGCCGGGGACTTTAACGCTCGTACTGGTAATGCTGATGATTTTATAAATGCAGACAATTCACTATATATTCCAGGGGACTGTCTTCCCATACAGAAACACATATGTCCTAGAAAAAAATTAGACAGTCACATCAACAACCATGGGAAATCATTATTAGAAATATGCAAATCCTTAGACTTACGGATTCTAAATGGAAGAATAAGAGGCGATTCCCTTGGGAGATTAACTTTTAACAGCCAAAAAGGATTTAGCACAGTGGATTACTTCATAGTAAGTCATGACTTACTTAATGCATTTGACAGTTTTACTGTGAAACAACCCACATTCTTATCAGACCATTCTCAACTCATTAGTTGGCTGAAAACGTCATTACCGCCTCCGGTTATCGAAAATAATAAAGTAGTCTTATTCGATCTTCCTACACAATTTATATGGAACTCTGACTCTAAAGATAAGTTCATTGAATCTTTGCAATCTCCTGACATACAGCAAAAGATTCGTGATTTCGAGAACACAAATTTTAGTTACACTTCTAATGTTGTGAATAATGCAGTCTCCCAATTTAATAACATCATTGAGTCTGCGGCTAAAACATCTTTACAACTAGTACGTGTTAAATATAATAGTAATACACGATCGTCCCAAGCATGGTTTGACAAAGACTGTAAAGACCTGCGCCTAATATATAAAAGGACTGCAAATAAGCTACATAAATCTCCTTTAGATAATCATATAAGGAAAGAATACCATGATATTAATAAACAGTACAAAAACTTATTACGACATAAAAAGATGAAATTTTCTGATGGTAATATTCATTCATTAATTAGAGAGAAAGACCCAAAACAATTTTGGTCCAAACTTAAGTCATTAAACAACGTAAACAATAATCCTCCTAATCAACCTATCCCTCTAAATGACCTATATAACCATTTTAGTGTTTTGCACTCGAGCATAGACGAAAAACACTATTCACAAACCCATCAGAATATAAGCGATACTGTTAAAAAAACTGACCCACTTGACCATATCAGTACCGATTTAGATAAGTTAATATCGAACTCTGAAATTAGAAAAGCTGTTAAAAAGCTTTTTGATAGCTTATTTGCACCTATCTTATTATATAACTCTGAAATTTGGGGTGCTTATGATGGTATGAATTTTCATAAATGGGAATCAGACCCAATCGAACGACTCCACACCCAATTCTTTAAATATTATCTAGGATTAAATAAAAGAGCGCCCAATGTAGCATCTCGTAATGAGGTAGGTAGACTGTCTTTGAAATCTACAATTTATCGCAATATGTTACATTTTTGGTTACATCTCAAACAACTTCCTGATAATAGCATCGCTAAACAGTGTCTTCTTATCTCAAATGATTTAGCATCCTCCTATAAAACAAGTTTTATGTTATCAATAAATAAAATTTTAAACTTATTCGACGCACTTGATAATGGACAAGAACATAACATCGAACAATATACAACAAAATGTATAACTAAAGTAACGCAAAACATTATTCATGAATCAAAATTACATCAATTAAAACTCATCGAAATAAACAGAAAACTCGAATTTTACTCGCTATTCAAGCATGATACCAGCAGCTCTATATATTTTAACCAAATGAAGAATACGGAGCATAGAAGAATGCTTACGAAATTAAGATGTGGTAATCACAACCTCAGAATAGAAACCGGTAGACACTCCAACCCTAGAATCCCCCTCGAGCTAAGAACATGCCAACAATGTCAATCAAACTATATTGAGAATGAAATGCACTTCATATTTCACTGTGACCTATATAATAGAATTAGAAACCAATTATTTGAAGACATATGTCAGAAATATAAACACTTTAGAAACTTAGATATCAAAGAAAAGACCCTATTTTTATTCAACAATATTGACCCTCTTATTTGCAAAAAAACTGGACATTTCATTTTTGAAGCCTTTCAGTTACGGAATCGGTTAATTACACCAAAAACAGTTTAATTGCTGGTTTTCACTTGACGTCATAGCCGCCATGTTGGTGCCCTTAAACAATAGATTCCTCGTTAGCTTCTTTTGTTGGGGCTCCAACATGGCCGCCATGCCCTTTGTCATTTGAATCTCTGGGGATTGAGTGAAAACCAGCAATAATAAACTGAAACAATTACTCTTGTTCAATCATTTATTATATTATTATTGTAATTAGTTTATGAATACATTTATTATATATATAATTACATAATTTTTATGTAATGTAGTGGCAATACCATTTATGTACATGGGAATGCTAATAAATTGTTGTTGTTGTTGTTGGCATCACAGTAAATAGCTGTTTAGGTAATTTTTTACGCTTGCACTGAACTCTCGCTTAACAGACTATTTAGAAAGCAATAACATCATTAAACCAAATCAAATTGGTTTTCGCAAAGGATATAGAACCTCTGACCACATATTCGTGGTTAAAACATTATGGATTCATATTTCAAACAAGGCAAAAAACCGTATACTTGTTTCGTTGATTTTAAAAATGCTTACAACTCGATATGGAGAAATGGTCTATTCTATAAATTGGTTAAACTTGGGATAAGTAAGAAGTTATTAGCAATAATCATTGGCATGTATCAAAATGTGAGATCTTGTGTCAAAACAACTGAAGGACTAACTGCTTACTTCGATTCTTTTGTTGGGGTAAAACAAGGCTGTAATTTAAGCCCTAATCTCTTCAATATTTTCGTGAATGACATTCCGATATGTTCAGCCAAGCTTGTGATCCCATTATGTTAGAAGATTCGAAACTTAATTGCTTATTATACGCAGATGATTTACGAGGGTCTCCCAGGGGGGGTCCTTGTTCCCTTGTTCCCAACGAAAATTACCTTTTGTTCCCTTGTTCCCAAAATTGTTTCCAGAGAAACAGTCAATTTTTCCATTTAGAAAAATGGAAATTATTCTCTTGTTCCCTAAAACCTCTATTCATGTTCCCTTGTTCCCCGATATATTTTTAGTTTGTTCCCTGTTCCCAACGGATTTTTTGGCATGTTCCCTTGTTCCCCGAAACCCCTGGGAGACCCTCATTTACTGTTACTATCAGAGAGCGAAGAAGGTCTACAGAATTATCTCAATAATCTTCATTCTTACTGTAAGACATGGAAGCTTAACATAAATATAAAGAAAACAAAACTCATGGTTTTCAATAAATCAGGCCGCAAATTAGATATAAACTGTACTTTTGGTAAAGATAAAGTTCCCGTGGCTACATCTTACACTTATCTTGGAACAATCCTCACACCCTCAGGATCTTTTAATGTAAACAAAGAAAATCTCTATAACAGAAGGTTAAGAGCAGTTTTTAGTATTTTAAAAGATTTCAACCATCTATACGGGACCCCAGTAAAAGTTCTCTTAAAATTATTCGACTCCCTTGTCCGACCTATTTTATTGTACAACTGTGAAGTCTGGGGAGCGTATTCCAAACAAATCTATTATGTGAAAAGTTACATCAAAAAATTAGTAAGATAATCCTTGGAGTTAATTCCAAAGCAACAAATTCAGCTGTAAGATCGGAGCTTGGTTGATCCTAACCCTAACCCCTAGGGTTTTTAAAAATTCCGATCTAATTAGTGTCAATTTATGGTGTTTACAGCGAAAAAGGTAATGCATTTCTCCACCCAATTCATTATCACGACAGATAGAAAATTTGCTATCTTCTCGTGGGGTTTTGTTGTAACGCCCCTTTCGATTGGGAATACACCCCATTCCAATATGGCGGATACACGGCCGGAGCATTGGGGCGGGACACGAAAACGAGGGTAGTTAGGCGGAAGTCGATGTCAAGAAGGTCATGAGGCGGGAATTTCGCGCAAGTTTTGAAGTGAGTTTGTTTTTCCGAGAGGGTTGGAATAAGTAGATTTTATCCCCAGAGTTAGAAAATATGGCGGATATTCAGGCTATCGTTTTCACTGAAGAATATATCCCTCATTCCCGCCTCATGACCTTCTTGACATCGACTTCCGCCTAACTACCCTCGTTTTCGTGTCCCACCCCAACGCTACGGCCGTGTATCCGCCATATTGGAATGGGGTGTATAGACGTGCCGACATTCTTAGCTGGGTAATGGCTCTTCTGAAGTCAGTAATTAAATTCAAATATTCCTCTAAATCATAATTGTGCTTGATAACTGAATATAATTCTAATTTTGATTTCACTTTGCCATTGATTAAGTCGTTTTCTCTCATTGTTCCACTTATCTACATATATGGTTTTTTTTTATTTCTTATGTAAAAGATGTAAAGATCCATTTGTAGTTTCACTAGGGTTAATGTTTCCTAATTTTAATAAATGAGATAATGTAGTGAACCATGTGAATGTGTTATTATTGCTTAATTTACTAGATACTTGTAGAGCTTTATTGAGTAGTGGATTATTTTTGTGTTTGAGTAAGTGAAAAAAAAAGAATTTGACTATTGTGCTATGATTGGGAATGTGTAAGGGTAACCGTCCAAGTTCAGATCTTACAGCTGAGTTAGTAGCCTTGGCGTTTACTCCAAGAATCATCTTACACATTTTTGAGTGTAATTTTTCACATATCAAGTTTGAATGAAATAAGTTATCTTTAAATCAGTTTTAAGAATGAAGTATGTTTTTGTGAATATGCTCCCCAGACGCAATTATATAGTAAGACGGGTCGAACCAGTGAGTCGAACAATTTTAAAAGGATTTTTGTAGAAGTCCCACATAGGGGATTGAGATCTTTCAAAAATGCTGAAAACTACCCTTAAACCTTTATTGTATAAATTTTCATTGTTTACGTTGAATGATCCTGAGGGTGTTGATATTGTTCCTAGGTATGAATATGACGTAGTCATAGGAACTTTGTTTTTACCAAAAGTACAGTTGATAACTAATTTACGACCTGATTTGTTGAAAACCATAAGTTTAGTTTTCTTGATGTTAATGTTGAGTTTCCATTTCAAGACAATTTTGCATACCTTTTTCACTGTCTGATAACAATAATAAGTCATCTGCATATAAAAGGAAATTAAGTTTTAATTTTTCTGAATATATTAGGTATGTCGTTAATAAAAATATTGAAAAGATTTGGGCTTAAATTGCAACCTTGTTTTACCACAACAAAAGAATCGAAGTAATCGGTTAGCCCTTCAGTTGTGCCAATCATAGCACGTAAAATTCAACATTTGCAAGTCCGTCGTAGAGCCACAGCAACTCTAATCGTACTGCCCCAAGTGGGTTTCCCAGCCGTTCTGGCCTATCCTCTGCCATCATGGACTTTACAAGAAGTTAGTCATAGACTTGACTTATTATGGACGAAGTTGATTCCTTCATACCATCACGTGTCTGGCAATCAGAGTGTCGTTTTTATAATATCTGGTTTGTGCTGTTCTCTGCATATAAATATAAATATTATATTTATATATTAATATTCTATTAATATTCTATTAATATTATATTTATATTATATTTATATTATATTTATATTATATTTATATTATATTTATATTATATTTATATTTATATTTATATTATATTTATATTATATTTATATTATATTTATATTATATTTATATTATATTTATATTATATTTATATTATATTTATATTATATTATATTTATATTATATTTATATTATATTTATATTATATTTATATTATATTTATATTATATTTATATTATATTTATATTTATATTATATTTATATTTATATTTATATTATATTTATATTATATTTATATTATATTTATATTATATTTATATTTTATTTATATTATATTTGTATTATATTTGTATTATATTTGTATTATATTTGTATTATATTTATATTATATTTATATTTATATTATATTTGTATTATATTTGTATTATATTTATATTATATTTGTATTATATTTGTATTATATTTGTATTATATTTGTATTATATTTATATTATATTTATATTACGTAATTTGACGTTTCTTATACATATGCAGGTATACGTTGTGACATGTATATTATTTGTTCTGCAGTGCAAATGCATAGAGGGGTCTGCCAATACTTAACCACAGTGGTCGAAGTTGTTTGCAGCAACAGTTTGATAAGTGATTTTATGACGTCTACGTTTTTCCGTGATAGTATTCTCAATAGATACTTACGTTCACGTCACGTTGACAGATCTTAAAGGATCATTCAGCAGTAAGATCAATTTGATAGCCGATTCCCACGTTGGGTGGATATTTTATTTCAGAGGTCGTGTTCAGTATATATACATGTTTAATTAAATTGTTTCACGTCACGTTGACAGATCTTTCAGGATCAAGACAATAGACAATAATTTATTACTCGGGCTGCCTGTGGCAGCACCGAGTCTTAAAATGCAAGTCGTTATTATTATTATTATTTTTTTATTTCATGTCAGACGGCTTCTGCGCATGCGTTAAAGGTCAAATTCGAACCAATCAGATTGCACTGTGCTGGTCACGCAAACAAAGGTTAGATTTCCTCAGGCGCGCTCAGAAAAGAAAGTTCAAAGCTCAGACTAGGCGAGACAAGGAGATATCAATTTCAAATAGTCATTGTCAGAAATCTATTCCATCGTGGGCAATTATGCAATACAACCTAAATTTGGGTCAGGTCCATGTTTTACGACAGAATAACCAGAGTCTTTCTACTGGATTCGGAGAGCTCGAGACATTATACAAGTCTGCTAATATGGGGAAAACTGAAACAAAAAATGAACTTTGACGGCAGAAACCCTCATATTTGAGCCAAGCGGAATATTTACATGATCCGCTAAGATTTTTACAAATCTAATTAGTTAAGCAGATGTACGCAGTGTATGCCAACTGAAATGCTGTGCTCGTTTTCTGGTAACGGCTCAGTGGGGCCACTACACGAACAAGAAGCATGAACTGCCAGCAAAGAGAGAGGAATTGATCGGAGACGTTAAATTACGTTACTGTGAAGAGGATCAAAATTCAAGTTCTTTGAGACTGTCTTCTGCCGTGACTCGTGAGAGAAATTGGAAAAGATCTAGCTGTTTCATTCAGACACTGGCAAATTTATTGAAAGCTACGGGCTTACTTTATGAGATTATTATTCATTGTGGAATGAAAGGAAACAGGTTAGCTGAAAGTTAAGTTCGAGGTAGGCTTCGACTTTCATTCCGATTCAGTGCATATGTGCACGAAGGTGGAATGCTTTCAACAACACTAACAAAAGAACCAAAACGAAAGATTCAGTTACGTAAATACTGTAAGTAAACTCTTTTAGATTTGAATACATTTCCTCTCAGTTTGTCTGTTAATGTACTTTTTCTTCTAATTATTGCTTTATTTAACATCTCTGTGATTTAGAGTATGCGTACCTCAGAATAAATTATTTGAAAAGTCAACTGAACTCTTGTGTCGATAAGCCCAAATGTTTTTGTAAAACAGTCTGTGAATTTGAGAAGCGGACTTAGAAGAGCTTTCTAATTAGGAATTACATGTTTTTCTTGCTATGAAATTTATGTTTCATTTCACATTTATTCATACAGTTTTAGCCGGACATTTCCCCGAGTTTTTGATCTATTTTCAATCAAATTCAAATGAAAGTGTATTTCATCTTCAAATTATCTCATGTGGCCCGAGTGAAAGGCCAGATGGGCTCTTTTCTACTTTCAACACACAGTCGCTAAACTGTACGAAATCTCCAAGAATAAATCCCTAATGTCCAAACTAACGGGAAAAACTGAAAGAGGAAATCCTTGTGAGAAATCGACGTACATATGAAGCTATATAAGTTATCATCGACTATATGGGAGTCAAACATCGAGCTGCTATGAAACCGCTTGTGACAGTTTGTTTACGCACTTTCATGACAAACGAACGTTTCTACTTTCGACACAACGGTCGCTAAACTGTACGAAATCTCCAAGGATATATCCCTAATGTCCAAACTAAAGGAAAAAACTGAAAGAGGAAATCATTGTGACCAATCGACATAAATATGAAGCTCCAGAAGTAATTATTGAATACATGAGAGCCCATAGAGAAAACCGATAATAATGAACACGGTATTAGTTTCACCGACATTTGTGGCGTAACTGAACTCGCACTACAGCATAGCTTGAAATACTGTACGAAAACTCCCGTTTAAAAATTTCCTGATGCCGAAAGGACCGTAGCATTTAAACAAGATATCCTTCTGACCAATCGACATACATATTAAGCTGTGAAAGTATGTTTCCATTCCATAACAGCCGATAGTGCAAACTAGTAAACTGCCACTAGTAAATTGACCTTGCGTACTTCCGCGAGTACTGAACTTTCTAGCGTCAAATGCATGTGTTACGTTTCCAAACTTTAGGACAAGAAATCTTCCATAGAATGTTCTATTTTTTTTACAGCTGAGAACTGTATTATTAAACATAAGAAATAAAACAATGGTGCCATTTGAAGAATTATATCATGTCAAAAGTGCAAACGAAGAAATATATATCTACGGACGCGAGCAGCTCGATCGTTTCACTTTGGTCAAACTCGGACTGTTTACGACTGGAACCTGCAGTTTTATCGGACCTGCAGACTAAATTGTAAACGTGTGGCCGTGTTCAGGCTAGTAAATCTAGCTAGCTAACCACAGGAGGTAGCGAGCTTCTTTAGTCTGAACAGTTTTTCTGCTCTGGTGATTAGCTAGCTAGTGGTCGGTGGAATACTTTGAAGTTCCAAGCTACCTAGCGAGGTAGCTTGAATAGAATCTAGCGCGCTAAAAGCCCATCGATGACAGATTTTAGTTATTTTAAGGTTTTGAAATGTACACAAATGTTAAGTCAGTGTTATCATCCGATCTAGCCGACTTCTAGCTCTCGCTACGACCACGTTCACTACTCGCTCCAAGGTCATTTCTCTTACCACGACAACTACCCAAACTACCGGGTGTATTGTACGTCAATTGAGCCATCATGGATAACGAGGATCGCCAAACACCAGTCAGTAGCAGTTTTTCGCACAGTTTTAATATTTTGGTTGAAATTTCAATTGAGCACTTTGGCGGTCAATTATTTGCGATTACGAAACACTTGCGCCAAGGGCAGTTATAGACCAAATTTATATCTTTTAGAGAGGGTCTGAATGGGGGGGTCTACATGTCAGTTGTCAGTTAAAATTTTTGGCCATTTGTCAGTTGTCAGTTAGCCCTAGTTAATCATTACTAGAGAAAATTTACAATGTTTGACCCACAAAAACCAAATTTGTCAGTTGTCAGTTGTCAGTAAAAAAATCGTCATTTGTCAGTTGTCAGTTATTTTTAAGGCTGTTTGTCAGTAGTCAGTTAACCCCATTCATGCCCTCTTTAGAGATAGAAACAAACCAGAAGAGGGAAAAACAAAAAGTAAAACCTACTAAGTTACTAGGTCTGAACAGTACTAATTTATTAACTAGCTGCGAGTTGCTGACAGATATCTCAAGACTCTAGCTAGCTGCACGATAGTAGTCTGAACATACATACACACATGAATAAGTAGTGTTTTCAATAAAAGATCAACTACTTTAATTTACATACGAGAAAACAAAAATATTAAATTACATACATGTATATATATACTAGGGGAGCAGAGAATGAAAGTCACCGCGCTACCGGCCACTCCTAAAGACTGCTAATAATTCTTCCCTTTGGTTATTACTAAGAGGATTTCAAATGAAAGTGTATTTCATCTTCAATCTCATGTGGCCCGAGTGAAAGCCCAGATGGGCTCTTGTTTCAATTAGAAGACGCTATTATAAATTACAAGAAACTTCCTTCCGCAAATAGTTAAACTAATCGAGGCGGGGAAAGGAAAAGGTGATTATATTACAAATTGAGTTAATCAATTAATTATAGCACAGATCTGACTGTGACGTATAAGTAGAGAAGAAAAAAGGAAAGGAAAGAGCGTGACTATATTATATACATGTTGTGGTCCAAAAAAATTTTGGTTAATTTTTTTTTTAAACCAGTTCAATTTTTTTTAACCGGTTCAAAATTTTTACACTAGTTCAAAATTTTTACACCAGTTCAAAATTTTAAAACCAGTTTATTTTTTAACATTCTAAAAGGAAAGTTATGTTAACTGATGTTAGGGTTATTTTAAATGCTGGATTTGGGATCCTAAATTAGTGACTACTAGATGTTATTGTTTGCTTCGTTCTATTAATGTTTGTTCTATTGTTTGTCGGTGAAGGTAGTAGCAAATTGGAGCAAATCTTACGGGCGCTGCGAGGCACCCAAAATTATTAGTGACTAGCTCTAAACACCCTAAATTAGTGAGCATCCGTTGTTGACGGTTAGGGTATTTTTAAATGTAGGGGTAGGGTTTGTATTAGTTCACAGGACCATCGAAGAAGCATTATTATTCTGAGTTGTTCAGTGATCTAGTTCTAAGTGTAGTGACTATAGCTCTAAACACCCTAAATTAGTGAGCATCCGTTGTTGACGGTTAGGGTATTTTTAAATGTAGGGGTAGGGTTTGTATTAGTTCACAGGACCATCGAAGAAGCATTATTATTCTTAGTTGTTCAGTGATCTAGTTCTAAGTGTAGTGACTATAGCTCTAAACACCCAAATTAGTGAGCATCCGTTGTTGACGGTTAGGGTATTTTTAAATTTAGGGGTGGGGTTTGTATTAGTTCACGGGACCAATGAAGAAGCATTATTATTCTGAGTTGTTCAGTAATCTAGTTCTAAGTGTAGTGACTATAGCTCTAAACACCCTAAATTAGTGAGCACCCGTTGTTGACGGTTAGGGTGTTTTTAAATATATTTTTTTGTTTGGATTATAAGTCGTTTATGGCATCATAGAAGGCCTCTTTACTTACGCACGGTTCATCGGCCATCTTTGAAGAATCCGGTGCGCATTCGCGTATAAATTTAAGAGACTGGAAACAAATTAGCATAATGAGAGGGACTGGCTTCAACGACTAGCACTTATAGAATATACGGTGGTGTTCAAATCAACGATTGCTTCTGTGGCGCATTGCGTTAGGCGAGTGGATCATCGAGTAGCTGAAGTTAAGCCCGATCGGGCAGGGTTAGTGAGTGGATGGGTGACCGCCGAGGAAAGTGGTAAGTAAGTGGTACAGTAAGGTAAGTAGGTAGGGGGGCAAGGGAAAGAATGGAATAGGTTGGGTTTTTTTCTTTTGAAAAAGATAAACCAGTTTTCAAAATTTGAACTGGTGTAAAATTTTTGAACTGGTGTAAAATTTTTGAACTAGTTTAAAAATTTTGAACCAAAAAAAATTTCCAGCCACAACATACATATCCAGTAAAAAATAGTGTTATGAAATGATAACATAGCAATAATTTAATTTACTTATATGACATATTTTCAAGGAAAAAATATATTATTTACATTCATTAATTATCTGGTAGACTTCAAGATAGTCATCAGCTTTTAATAAAATATCAAAGAGTCGGTGTTTCAATTCTGTTTTAAAAGTACGTTTTGGTAAGGTACGTATAGATGGAGTCAAGGAATTTCATATTTGTGGTCCAAGTCTCAAAAAGTTTGTCTCATCTTTTCAAGTCTGGTATGTTCAATGAAGAAATCATCTTGTGTAGAAGAACGCGTTTTATATTTGTGGATATCAGTTGTTTTAATAAAGGCACGAGTATGGTTTTCAGGAGCAGAATTATTAGAAATATCCCACATCATATTAGAAACACGCTCAAAATATATAAAGGAGATAGGGAGTACATTTGCATTAATAAAAAGAGGAACTGCATGATCTCTTGACTTTGCAAAGTAGATTAATTGTAAAGCTCGTTTTTGGAGAATTAAGAGTTTATTTAAATGAGTTTTAGAGGCAGACCCCCAAGCACATACACCATAATAGATATATGGATTTATTAAGGCTTGATATATTTTTAGAAGTGGGCTTAAAGGAATAAAATGTCTTAATTTAGCTACTCCTCCTATGGTTTTACTAACTTTTTGACACGAGATCAATGTGGTATTTCCACGAAAGTTCATAGTCAATTAAGTCTCCAAGGTACTTTACAAATTAAGTCCTTTCTCTCAAGAGGAATTTTGTTTTCTAGAATTGGGCCATATACTTTGATTTCAGGGTAATGGAATAACTTATTTTGATGTGGTCGAATTCGAAAAATTATATGATTTTATTATTTTAAATTAAGAGTTAGCTTATTTGCTTGAAGCTATTCACACACCTTAAGTAATTCAGAATTTACTACAGATTCAAGGTAGTGAATATTCTTATTTGCATAAATTATACTTGTATCATCAGCAAATAAATAAAACGTAAATTTATCAGAGGATCTAGTAATATCGTTAATATATAATAAAAAGAGAATAGGTCCCAGAAGAGAGCGCTATGGAACTCCACATAGAGTTGTCTCCATATCAGAAATAATACCGCAATTAGAAGTGGTTTGTTTACGTTCAGTTAAATATGAGTTAAACCAGTCGTTTATTATACCCCTTATTCCATAAAATTGAAGTTTATTTAATAAAATAGAATGGTCAACCGTATCGAAGGCCTTTTTCAAGTCAATAAAAATTTCACAAGTAAATTTTCCGTCATTCATGTTATTTTGAATTGTGTTGATAATGTCTAATATTGCATGTTGTGTATTTTGGCCACTACGAAAACCATACTGAGAGTGATTCAGAATATCGTATTTAGAGATAAATTTACTAAGTCTTTCATTCATAATTGTTTCAAAAATTATATTAAATACTGATAGCAGAGATATAGGTCGGTAATTTGAAGCATTGGTTTCGTCATCCTCTTTAAAAATTGGAATTATTTTAGCAAACTTAAGTATAGTAGGAAATTTTCCCGACTGAATTGATAAATTGAAGAGATCTGCTAATAATCTGGCTAATAATATGTTTAGAAACTTTAAGTATTTCAATAAGGGCATGAGTATTATCCATGTGCTTTATGAAGAGGTATAACATTTATTTGAGAAATTATAACAGAGGGGATAATAGGGTCAAAATAAAGAGTTAGGCTCGGGCTGGCCCATGAATTCATAAAAACACCGATTTAATTGATGATGGTATTTTTGAAGCAAGCTTATGACCTATTTTAGCAAAATGTTTGTTCAAAATATTGGTAGATAAACTATCATCAGATCTCTTAAGTGCGCCGCATATTTGCTTCAATTTCTTTCTTGACCGAGAGATTAGTTGATTAATTCCTTTCCATGTTTGTTTCATGTTACTTGCATTTATTTCAAAGAATTGTTGAAAGTAATTTCTTTTATTTATACGAATAAGTATTATTCTTATACTTGTTGTATTTTTTCTGTCTTATACTTGTTGTATTTTTACTGTATGAGCTCCCTCGATAAGCCATTAGCTTTTGGAGCAAATGCAGAGAGTAAATATGTTTAAATAAAAAAAAAAGAATAAGTAGGGAAATCTTATTTCTATATATTTTATATTTTCCTTGTTTGCCAAGTAAATATAATTTATTTTTGATTCGTATTGAAGTAATTAATCCTTTGGTAATCCAAGGTTTTGAGAACTGCTTGACTTTACACTTGCTGTTTAAAAGCTGTTTAAAAGGAGTATGCTTATTTACAAGTTTATTAACTTTATTATAAAACTTATTAAACGATTGATTAACGTTATCACTTGTTATTAATGTAGACCACGGAATTTGAGCTAGTTCATTATTAAAGTGATTAGGATCAAGTCTTGAAAAATCCCGTCTCTTTTAGTTTTTTGTTTATTTGAGATATTCAGATTTGTGGATAATATACCAACTTGGGAGAAGTGGTCACTAATATCAGAGACGACGTTGCCACTTAAGACCATAAAAATATTATCAATCAAGGTAGCAGAGCTACCATAAACTCTTGTGGGTTTGTCAATAATAGGTAGAAAAGATAGGCTTTGAAATAATTGTTGGCTATACGAGCACTGTTGGATTTTAAGAAGATCTGTGTTGAAGTCTCCCAATAGTATTATATTTTTGTTCTGAAGGCCAAAGTTTTCGAGTGCACTGATTAGATACTCAAGGAATTTTATTGGGTTATATTGCCTATAGATCACTCCATAAATGATATTCTTTTGGCTTGTCATTTCTATTTCAGTCCATAACGCTTGATAATATGGATTAGATACCCGTTCAATTATTCTATAGTTTAGGTCCTCAGTTATATACATACCTACTCCACCAGCTGATAAAGGGGTTGGTACATATTCAAAATTATAACCTAAAATATTTGGATCGAAGTTAAGTGATTTGTCCTTGAGTATCCTAGTTTCAGTTACCCCTATAATACTAAAGTTAATATCTAGGTCATTAAGTAGATGAGATTGAAAGTCTTCAATATTCTTGTTTAGGCTTCTAATATTGTTATGTAGTATAGAGAAATTATTGTTGGAGTGTTGTTTTAGTTTGTTTTTATGAACAGAGAAACTATGCGGAGAATAATAGTTGCATCTAATTAGACTATTATTGTGATTAAAATCAGAGTTCGTCTGGTTATCACAAGGAACGTTTAAATTAAATAGGTCAAAATCATATAAACTTGGGAGTTTATCAAGTTGATTTCTAGAGGAAAAAGTATCACGCAAATTACTATTGAATTGTAGATGTATATTCGAGAATGTGTTCCTACAGCCATAATATGGCAATTCTTTGAGTAAGCATTTCTTTTCTTTTCTTTTATAAGAGTCTTGTTATTTTTATTCTTTAACCGAGATCATTCAGCAGTAAGATCAATTTGATAGCTGATTCCCATGTTGGGCGGATATCTTATTCCAGAGGTCGTGTCCAGTATATTCTATGTTTTATTATACTATTTCAGGCATGCCTGCGAGCGCGTATGCTTATAGTTACATCAACGCGTGTAGTAGTAGTAGTGAAGAATGGTGTTTCTTCGCGGTTGAACGGGTTCATTAGCGAAGAAATCAGTTCTTCACGATTACGCATACTAGCGGGCGCAGGTGCGTTGAATTCCTCAATGAAATGTGCGCACTGGCAGGTATAAAATCCAGTGTGAGACTGATGCAAGCATCTTAGTGTCGCTCGCAGCACAGCTCACACCGGGTATACCTTTTTCTCATAAATTTCAATAGTGTAATATATTGAGTCTACGTTCTTATTTTGTTTTTATGTAGAATGGAATATGGCGGGATGATTGTACAATCTACTCTGGCACAGACATAACGCAGTATCAAATAGCTGATTTACAGTGTTTTATCGTGAAATCTTTGAGGCCAACTACAGTCGACAACTACAGATTGATATTCAAAAGGTGGAAGGAATGGGCCGACTCCAAGAACGGAGTGGATGTTTTCCCGGCGCAACCCCTCGCTGTAACATGTTATCTACAACATTTAACAGTTTTAGTTCTCTAGATCATGCATTTTATGGCATCAATTGGGCACATGGTGTGGCAGGCATTACTAGTCCTACCGATCATATTATTGTAAAACAAGAGGCCCTGAGTGGCCTTAACTCGGGCCACCTAGAAATAGGTTAATTAAAACATGGAGTTCTAGTTCTTGTACATGGCTTGTGCTAGGGGAGCAGGATAATTGATTCACTACTCCGAGTAGCATGGAACCTCTCGAGACCTGTATTCTGATTGCACCATAATACTATACTTCTATGGTTTTTGTACTGCAGTTTCTAATGGTTAGGGTGTTTTCTATTGTTGCGTAGGCCAATACTATCGCTTGTTTCGAGAAGTTCCACCCAACCCCTTTCCTGCCGCCGAGAGAAACCTCTGCCCACGAAACGATTACATGCGCCACGGTATCTCGATTTCCATTGGCCGAGAAAAACGAGACGGTAAACATTGTAGCATCATTGTAGATTTCAGATTGTCCATTTCCTATTATTAACGGCAAGAGAAGGCGAAGTAGAGAAAATATAATACATTTCCATCTTCGAGGGTGTAAATCAAAGCTTTCTTTAGAATAAATTAAGGTAGAGAATTTATTGAACGGTAATTTCAAGGTCTTCTGTGCAGTTCAGCAAAATAAGAAAACAAAGCTAGAGTTTGAAGCCCGTTCATATCAATCGTCGGCAAACAAAAAACTGCGTGGCGACATAAATATAAACGGCTGCGAAGGATACTGTGGCCAGAGCCCTAATTTATACTCTCCAGTTCTAGTTTCATGACAGTTCGGTTTATAGTTAGCTTTCCACGACAAATCCTGCTATTCTTTTCACCGATCCAATTCGATTTTAATACGGTAGTCATATCCAGTTCTGTTTATGGGTATAATTCGTGGTCAATTCTATCGTCTGCCGTTCTGTTATTCTTTTGACGATTTTAACATTTTCTTCTTGGTTTGTATAAAGTCACATACAGTTCAATTTACGGACGATTTCATTTCCAGTTCGAATTACAATCAAGGGACAAGTAAGATTTGTGTGCGTATATAAACACAAATATTTCAACCTCACCAGTTCTGATTTCCGTTCGCGTTCAAAGACAAGGGTCAATCACTGTTCACTTCCAGGTTTTGCGACTTTTGAGTTGAAGTCGTCTTAGTAAAGCTCAGCATTGGTTGACTGGTTTAGTCAAGACTTCCCAGTTGTATAATCTCAAGTGTATTTCAAGAGAGTACTTGGCGCGCGGTAAACAGCCAACATTGCAAACAATCAAAATCCCGGCAAAATTCCTCATTTGACCTCTTTGATGAAGAGCATTTCAACAATATCAACACCGCAACACTGCAATCCTATGGCATTTAGATGCAGCAGTTCAGGCATTTTCTTTCTGTTTCCGTGGATTGTTGGACCAAAACCATCGACTCCTCCTCCGGCCGGCCAGACTAGCTGACTGTACGATTGGATCGCCATATCCCTTTCGTAAATGTAAGAATTTTCCATCGAAAGCCCCTAAAAGTCATGTCAGCCCTAGAACAACTGAACATCTTGGTATTTCATTCGAAGAAACCTTCGGTTTCAGCAAAATAATACCAAGATCCGGCGGGTGTTGAATCTGATTGGTTGATCCTGTCACGTGTTGGGAATCGAACAATGGGGTCCTGTGTAATCTGATTGGTTACTGGCGCCAAACAGCAACACAAAAAATTAAAACGGACTCGTGCCTCGGCCGAAGGCCTGGCCCGAGTCCCGAGTAATTAGCGAGAAAAGCTGCAAAAAGAATGACAGCAAAACCACAGGGAGCCCAGGCTCACAACATGAAGACAATATAAGGATTTGTATGCAACTTTATCGCTAGTATATATAGCTGATGGAAAATGATAATAAACATCCATTAAAGTTTACATACCACAGCTTTACATGTTGTCCAGCTGTCGTTTCTTGTCTGTCTTGGAGCCTTCAAGCCGCATTTCAGCGATAATTGTTTTTTTAGTTCACCTCTACCTAAAAAATCACAAGGGTGCACACTCGTACACTCGACAGGCCGACGAAAAAACGCCATAAATCAGCTTTAACGGATCCCAGTCGCTCAAAAACCTCACTCGAGTTTAGATCGAAGATTACTTTTCCCAGGTAGCGTGTTTCCCTCCCTAGCGTTTCTTCATCGCTTCAAGAAGACGGAAATATTATCACAAAGTTTCAACTTTTCGCTACCAAGTATGCTTGTTCGTTCAATTCGAGACACACAACCGCCATCATGGCATGTAACCGAGCCTTTCATGAACAGCGCACGCTATGATTGGTCGATAGTCGTCATGAAAATGAGACTCAATTCTCCCGTCGGGGAAGGTAACGAACGCAACAGTCGTTCCAAAGAAAGAAAAAGTTGGACCCTTCGCGCCTAGAAACACACAAATTCGACACCTTGTAGTATTTGATGAGCACAAACATCGAAAACTACACCAGAATAAGCTTTATTCTTACTTTATTTTACGCCGATAATAAATTTCAAATATACTAATAATACACTTTGTATAAAATATCTATACTTATACAAAGTTAAAAATTTGAGACACACGATGAAGTAAATGACCGAAAATTCTCGGAAATGTTGATAAGTTTGATTTCAACTCACCTCGAAGTCGAGTGTCAACTCAAGTATCGTCCCAATCTCGTACCCAGCCCCCATTTGTTTCTTACTGCGCATGCTCGACGAAATAATAGGGCTCTGGAAGAATCTGATTCCGGAAGTCCGCGAATCACAGACTTCCGGCAACTCTGCGCATGCTTATCATTACCTGAGAGTTCGATTCTCGCTCAGCGCCCTATGTTTTGGTTTAGATTTGGAAGTTCGCCCGGTATTTTGATTGTGATATTTTGCTTGCTAGTGTCAGGGCAAGCCTTAGGGAGTCTCTTTCATCTTCTGCCGTTTTTAGTTTGGAGTTTAAGGCTTTATTTTCATACATCAGGCTCGTGTTTTGGTATCGGTGAATTCATCAGACATCACAGATTCCAGTACACGTGAAGCGGATTCATGGGGATCGAAAACTGATTGCTGAAATTGCCTTACCTGAGCCCAATGACCACACAAACAGCAATTGAATACACCACAGAAGCAAGTCAAGGCATTTTTACTTGCGATTCTCTCCTTGAAGGCTGGAGTTTGTTGCATTCTCATCAGTACAAACGCTTATATTTAAGCGATCAGTGCCCGTTCACAAGTTTAAGAGATTTCTGCCTATAGAGCACTTACGAACATGTTGTTAATATGGGAATGCGTAGTATTACCTATCTGTTACGGTAAATCCCTCGGCTATATCAACTGTTGCTGCCGGTTGGGTTCGATTTTCGAATTCATGTACTGTATGCGATTTGAATTGGCCGCTGAAGTGAATTGAACTCCCGATAGGATGCAAGCAAATATCTAACCATCCCTGAAGAGATAGACAACCATTTAGGTAAAATCCAACGGTTTTTAGCGTTTAGATACCCCCAATTTTCAATGCATTTGTCCAAATAAATTACTTTACGTTTGACTTTCGGTGAAATTGTTCAGAACAGCCAATCAGAATACACAAAAATCGATTTCTTCCAGAGCCCTATTAATTCGTCGAGCATGCGCAGTAAGAAACAAATGGGGTCTGGGTACGAGATTGGTATCGTCCACAACCCAGGGTCGTACACAACACAGGGGCAGGGGGGGGGGGGGGGCAGTTGCCCCCCTAGGAAAGCGAAAAACAAACCCAAATATAAATATAAATAACTTTATTTTGATAAAAAAGTATTATAAAAAAGCTACTGCCCCCCCCCCCCCCCCCCCATGGAATTTGGGTTATGTACGGCCCTGCAACCACAAGCCAATTTACGGACTTTCAGACAAAGATTTTTGAAAGATTCATCCAATTTATTTGTTTCTTACAAGATCTTCAAAAGATCTTAATTGATATTATTTTAACTATTAGTTTAAGATTTTGTAAGATCTTACTTACACTCGTTCTCAATAACACGTGCAGGTTCGAAACGAAACTCCTGACTTCGAAGTCGTTTCTGGTGGATGTCAATCAAACGGTTTCCATGGAGTTTGAAGTGAACCGTTCGGGTAACTAGCATTTTGTAAACATGGCAAAGTCTTTCCCAAAGTCGCTATCATGCTTAGAGCCAAGGGTTTGCAAAATAGGGAAATCACATAAACTTTATGTGTGAGCGAGCGGTTTGTGTATAAGATCAAAATAGGGAAATCGCATAAACTTTGTGTGTGAGCGAGCGGTTTGTGTATAAGAAATCTGATTGTTTATATAGCTTTCAAAGGTCTTGGAAAAATAATTATAGTTATATTTATTCATCCAGTTGCAGATATGCTCCTTATAAGAGGTTTAATCGAAGCTCTACCTCGACGAGCTCCAGGCATGGATACAACATTCGACAGGGCATATTTTTTTTAAACTCTCAGGACATGGATTATCGGCAATGCTCTCCACTCTCGACTGACATTTCGGTGAGGAATTCAAGCAAAAAACAATCGTTTTTCGGCTTAGTATCCGCCATTTCTCTACCTATGTCGCCTCAAATTACTTACGATTTCGTTGACCTCCTACACTATTTTTGTTTCCTCCACATCTGGGAGTTGTATGGCGACGTTTTCGTAGTATTGAGATTCTGCTTCATCAAAAATTCCAAACATCCCTCGCGATCGTGAATTGCTGACCGAAGCATGCAGACCAGTGTTGCCATAGAAATATAGTTGAGTGACATCCACCAAATTGACGTTTTCCGTTGGAAATTCAATTTCGAACCTGCACGTGTTATTGAGAACGAGTGTAAAACTTTGCAAGATCTTAAAAAGATCTTGATTTATATTTTTCCACGAATTAATCCTTTCAAAATCTTCCAAGATCTTCAAATTATTTAAAAGGATTTTTTTTTACCAAACTGGTTACGATCTTGCAAGATTTTGTAATATCTTATCATATCTTGAAAGATCTTGTAAGATATTTCAAGATGTTAGTAAGATGCTCAACCTGGTGCCAGTTGATCACTGTTTGGCGCATTTGGTAACAATAGCTGACATTATGTTGAACAGCACCATGTTTTGAACATTAATAAGCTGTACTTTAATTTAATCTTAAGCTTAGCCTAATTGTGTTGTTGGTGCATTCACAGGTTTGTAACTTTCTGCGAGAAAGAGGAGTTCAAGAAAGTATAATTGAGAAGTTTCAGGATGAAAAGGTTAGCCTTTGGTTGTTTTATACGTACCACTTCCTGATGCTAGAGGATTGATTAATATTATGCCTAAAAAGACGCCTAATTTTACAGTTGAGGCTACATAGGCTGTGTTCTAGCAGCGTTCCATCACTTTTTGGAAACTAACTATTGGTATTGGACGACCAAAAATTTGCTGATCGCTCAAAATGTTTTTAGAGCACAGCCTAGAGACTATATAGGGACATGTAAGTGAACTTTGAAACAAAATTCTGTTACTAAACTTGTTCCCAAGTTTTTGCTTCAAGCCAAAGTTAGTAGCTGTGTCTGCAACTTTCAAACTGCTATAAAATATGAAGTATTCATGGAATAGTCTTCATAAATGGCAAATGAAGTACTCAAATGTACTAGTTATGTTTTATACAAAACCTGATATCATAGGCATTTTAAAAGGAGTACATTTGGATTGGTAAGGAGTAACATTATAATAATTTATGTAAATCTTCTTTTCTCAGATGGATATCTCAGCAGTCCTAAGTGCAAATGATGATGTCCTCAAAGACATGGGTCTATCAACAGCAGGGGACAGATTAAGCCTTCGAGGCTTTTGTACCACCTCTCAAGAAGAAGTGCAAAAGAACAAAGAAAAGTAATATATCGGAAAAAAAAGACTTCTCGCGGCATTCTTGTCTTCAAAGAAAGACAAGTCCAAGAACAAAGGCAACCAACAGCAAAAGAAAAAGCTTGAAAAAGAAGAAAGAAGTCCAAACGAGTACAAATTGGATGGAAGCATTTCCGAGAGGAAGACAAGGTCTATGCTCTTGTAACACTGGCAAAGGGAGGTGGCAGTAGGTACGCGACCATGCCACTTTCAAGCAACAGAATGGACGTTCGTAAACTTTGTCAATCACTCTTTTTCCCTAATGGGAAGTCCTATTATGGAAAAGTGGAAGAGATGGAATTTGCTATTGGAAATTTTCATAATGAACGAATGGGTGTTACGCTTGAAGTAAATGGAAAAGAGGTCCCTTTCAATATTGAAAATTACATGGAAGCTTTTAAGCTGAAGGATGTTAGGCTATACTTGCTCTATGATAACAATTGATGCCTCCACTACTTCTGAAAGGGCATACACAGCTGGTAGTTCCACTGAGGACAGACAAGTTGACAGATGCAGTTACAGCAAAGGGCTGATTGGTACAACAGAAGAAAGGGAATCACTTAAAAGAGAGCAGGATATGGGATATGAACTTTCACTAAAAGCAGACAGGCAGAAAAGAATTGCTCTTGAAAGGGCAAATGATGAGGTTGAACAAAAGAAGAGAATTCAGGAAGCTAGAGCTGCAAGAGTTGTAGCAGAACCCGAAACAGATTTTGTGACTGTGAGGGTCCGACATGTTATAATGAGACTATGCTCTCGGCGATTCCCATCCAATAGACGAATGGCAGCAGTTTATGACTGGGCGGGCTCTTTGACTCCTGATATAATGAATTTCACACTCTGTGACCCATTGCCTCCAAGTAGAGAGCTAGAAGATAGATGTACCATAGTTATGGCTACTGCTCCATATACACCATCATTGAGTCTGAGTCAGATGATGAAATTCAATTCCAGGGATTTTTAGTTGCAAGTAATCAGTAGCAGTAACACAACACTGCCAGACTGTGAGCCAAACAAAGAGGGAACAGAAAGAGATACTGAAGTGTACGTAAGCCAAGGTTACCCTTATATGTTGTATGAGGCTATGATAGGCGTTGCACGGGGGGGGGGGGTGTACTTGTAATATATTAGGGTAAGGGTGTGCTGCTGAAGCTTCCAAACCCTGACCCTTAATAATGCAAAAATTCTGGAAAAACACACCCTGTTTATTTAAGACAAATAGTAAACAAATATAACCCTGTTTAAGAGTAGCGAAACGGCAATTCTCAGTCATCTGAGTAGTTGTAATTACCATAATTATGTTATTACAGGCATGCGAGAGAAATACATATAGCGCTAAATTGTATAAAAGTCCTTTAGTACATCAAGCACTAACTCTCATGGTATATGGTATTACATCCGAGCTGAATCTGATAACTACTTTTGATAATGGATTGGCACGGATTAGTACCGATAGAGATCTTCGCTGGCCGAATGTTTGGTTTCCACATTCTGATTTTTCCACCATACAGCACCCGGCTGTAAATATATATACCATTTTTAAGACAGAAGGCCAGAAAAACATACCCTATTCAGCGGCACATACACGTATAGTCCATTGTATGGAAGTACTTGTAACATTTGCCATTGACTTCATAACGGTTTTGATGGTATTCATACTTTACTTTTATTTACTAGGTCCATGACTCCAATGCAGTTAGACAACTACTACGCTTCCATTCTTGAAGGGATGCCTGTAACAAGCAGTGCGAATTGGTCTGACAGTGAAGATGAGATTACCACCAATGAAACTCACAATGATCATGTTCCAGCTGTTACTTGTTCTCCAGATAAACCAGTATGTGAGGTACTAAACGAACTAGCAGCTGTGATAAACGCTGATTGCCTGACAAAATTCAACATTGCCCGCAATTATATGTGGGAAGGAACAAAGAGAGCAGTGTCCCTTAAAGCATTCTCGCCGGCTAACAAGATGTCCGTTAAATTTACAGATGATACTGGAACCAGTGAAGGCGCCATTGACTGAGGTGGCCCCATGACAGAATTCGTTACGTTGATACTACAATACGTCCATGACTCTCAACTTATGTGTGGTCCAGAGAACAGCAGGTTGTTATCATACAATGTGAAGTGTTTAGAAGATAATGACTACTTCGTTGCAGGACTGATTATTGCAATGTCACTAATGCACGGAGGACCTGCACCACATTTTCTTTCGCCTACCATGTTTGAAGCTCTTTAATCAGTGACCAACCTTTGACAGTCCCATTGCAAGATGTCTATGATTATGAGCTGAAGTCTTCTTTTGAAGCTCTGCATGACTCGGACACTGTAGAGAAAGCAAAGAGATGCTCAATGGAAGGCAACTTACCCACTGTACTGGACCTGGCTGGGACTTTGGCAATGCCAATACAAACACTGGATGATGTCAAGAAAGTAATCGCCTCAACTACGCAGTGGTTTGTTCTTGGGCGATGTAAACCAGCACTTGAAAGCTTCCGAGATGGCCTCTCAGCCCTTGGAGTGTTAGAAGCAGTCAAGAAATATCCTGATAGTTTCAGGCCATTGTTTTGAGATCTACCCGAGAAGTTCACAGCAGAAAGAAGGGAGAAAGTATTCAGAGTTAAGACAAGACCGTGTATGCAAAACCCATAAGGTTTCAGTTTGTCATATCTGTCTAGGTGCCAAATGAAGTTTGGGCCCTTTGCATGATATTGTCGCCTTTGGAGTCTATGCCTTAAGCGCCTGGCTACCCCTTCAAGGTCTATTATTCTTTACGCTTTCCGAACCAATTCCTTGCTAACAGACAATTTATGGTCAACCACTAATTTCTGCTACATAGTTCTGTAGCCGACAATGCTTCCACTTCCTTTTAGCTCTTCTTCTATAGCGTCTACTATCTCATCGAAACTGCTAAAACGTCGCCGTCCAAAATTTTGTTTCGCTAAAACTCTTTTAAGCTGTCGTAGACTTAGCCTTATCTCATGGTTTAAAAAAGGGCAATCAATGATTTCCTTGTAACTAAAGCCCATATGAAAGTATTCCTCAATGAAATCGTCGCGAAGGTCGTTCGCCGCCATGTTGATTTACTTGAGCCACTGATGGACATAGAACTGCGGTTACTCCTGCAAGGGGTTAAAAAGAAACTCGCGCAAGAAAAAATGTCACGCCGGAGAAAAAAAGTCGCGCCACAGAAAAACGTCGCGCCAATGAAATTAGCAAAAGGTCGCGCCAAATAACAGAACAAAGTCGCGCCAAAGGGGAAAAAAGTCGCGCAAAATAACAGAAAAAAGTCGCGATGCAAATAAATGTATACATCGTTAATATGATGTATACGCGCGTGGGTGGCACCAACAGGGTTCCGTAGGGGTATCACCAAAACAAAATACGGTTATAAATTAAGAGCGAATCCCAAACCACTCAGTTATTCCACTGTAAGAACTCAAGTACGGAATATTTTAAAACAGTTCACAACCATTGATACATTGGCTTACATAGCTTACATAGATCGGGAGCTACCGATGCAGCCGAAGCAAACGTCCCAGACAGAGTGTCCCAAATAGGTTAAATTAAGAGATGTAATTCAAATGATCATGTACACTGTAGTTGTATTGTATTTGTATTTTGTCTTTGAAAAGCCTTTTTAAGGAAAGATGAATAAAGTATGAAGTATGAAGTATGAAGTGTGGGGAGCACATGGGGGTTGGAGATCGACCGCAAGAGAAGGTTACGTTAAGGCTATCTTAGAAAAGAAACTTGTGGTAACCAGAGCGCTAAACGTGTGAAATCACGTATACATATATAAACTATACGTGGTATATTAAACTGGTCTCGCCCGGCTGACCCAACTGAACAATTTAATATCACGTGGACGTAAGTTTTTTTACCCTGTGGTTTGTTCCACCTTTAGCTTAACGTCAATGTATTATGACTGTTGTCATAGACACAGTTGAATATCACACATCTGTAATAATGGTAATAAAGACGGCGAGCCGCTGCCTCCGAGCGCGCATGCCTACAGTTATATCAACGCGTGTAGTAGTAGTGAAGAACTTATGTGCTTGTTAAAATTTCTAGCAATAAACGACACTTCCTTCATGTTGAGATGAAGGCCCTTAGAATTAAGACAGTCTCCTGTAATATTCTTATGTGATATAAATGCCCAGTCTCGTGATCTGCAAAAAGAGCGTAGCCGTTTGTTGACCTTAGAGACCTTACGGTTTAAATCTTCATTATCAGTTCTTACTATTAACTCTGATAATACAATATTAGTGGCCGGAGAGTCTCATTCGATAACATTACAAATATCAGCAATATCATCTTAGACTTAACGGTTTTACATCCCTCGCTGTCATTATCGCCGATCCGATGTTTTGAAGCCAACTGGGGTACTGCTGACAAGGTTCCCTGCTTTTTATTTGTAACTGTAAATCCTTGTTTCCTATTATCAGAATTATCCAACGATAAGGGCTTAGGGGGCTTTCCTCTCATTTCATCATAAATAAGCCGCAAAGCTGTCAGAAGACTTGCTTTCTCTTCTTCGAGTAATTTATTTTTTTGCATTAAATCTTTGTTGGTTGCGATAGGTTTTCTGGTCTTGTAGTTGTTGCACGGTTGCGTAATGCAGTGAATTTTAAGTTGCTTTGGCTCGTACGTTTGCAGTCTCACCCAAGCTATAGCTTTGGACATGAATAGTTGGAACACGTCACTTTTTTCCCCAACATTGAATGGGGGGGGGGGGGGGGGTGGAAGGGGGGAGAGAGGAACTTCAGGGTTGCGTGCTGCTTCTGACCATAACAATTAAAGGATTAGTGTTGCAGGAGTAGTGTCCAAAGCTGTCTGATAATAGACATCAAGGGATCAACGCTTGGGCCATTACTATTTCTCCTATACATAAATGATATCTCTAATTCATCAACGAAATTATCTTTCCGAATTTTTGCTGATGATGCCAATATATTTTACCCTTGCAAAAATCCAAGGGAACTGGAAACAGTTATGAATACTGAATTAAAACATGTTCTCAGTTACTGTAATATTAACAAACTTTCTGTCAACATGAAAAAGACCAATTATATGTTAATTACTTCACCCAGAAAGACCCTCCCACAAATGAATATTCTAAATATTGAAAGGAAAAAGACCATTAAATATTTAGGAATATACTTAGATGAATACCTCAATTGGAAAAGTCAAATCACCCATATCAATAACAAGATAGCCAAAAATGTAGAAATTTTCTACAAATTACGGAATTACCTCAGTCTGCAAATGCTAAAACAACTTTATTATACACTTATATATCCCTATTTAAACTATGGGTCCATCAACTGGGGAAACACATACCCAACCAACTTAACAAAAATATGTACTAAACAAAATAAATGCATTCGAAGTATCTTTTTTGCCAACAACAGAGAATCTGCTTCTCCTTATTACCAAATTCTGAGCATTTTAAAATTTGAAAATATTGTTAAGTTGAACATCTGTACCTTAACACATAAACTATACAAAAATCCATCTGATATCCCCTCCGTGTTTCACGATTTCCTAATACCCGTAACAAATGTACATAATTACAATACCAGGTATGCAGCTAGGAAAAATTTCTACCCCCCTAAAATTAGAACCAACTTAGGTAAATTTACTTTTAAAACACTGCTACGAAAATTTGGGAAACTATACCTACTAGCCTAAAGCACCTAACAAAAACAAACAATTTCAAAAAACAATATAAAGTTTACCTGCTTAATCATCAAATTTAAGAGCACCATTTTACTTTGTTTATAAACCTTCTCACAATAACTATTTCTCCTCCTAATCCTCTCTTTCTTTTTCTTTTTTTCTCCTTATTTTTTCTTTCGTTTTCTCATATTGTAGTTCCTCTCAAGCTCAATTTATTACTCTAATCAATACTTTATTTAATATATTCTATGTATTACGCTCAGTTATTCAATTATTATTTGTATGTAAGCAGTGGCCAACTCGAAAGCTTTTAGCTACTTTGACCACTGTACACTTGAATCTTTTAATTTATTCCATGTACTTATTTTGTTTATACATTTTTATCTACTCTCCTTATTGTAAACATTATAAATAGTGTGAAATAAACTTGAACTTGAACTTGAACTTGACATCATTAGCGTCACGCGACGTTTACGATGTTTAATTAAACAAGTGAACTACTGTTGAGGGACTTTATAGGTTGTAGCCATTATATTCACTGGAAAACCTCATTAGAAAATAGTAAGCGTCATTTCACAATCGACTATAAATATTATTCATGGGATATTTTTTTAGAGTAGAGCAAGTAAAATGTTGAATTAGATACTTTCAACTATTGCTAATTCGGGTTGTGTTATCGACCGGCAACCCAAACTAAATTCGATTGAGTCACATCATGTAGTTTAACACAACTTGAAGTAGGAGATAGATCATTTCTTACCGGGTTTTATTCATTTGTAATGTCTCTGTTTTTAGTACTACTAAAGTCAAAGATGATAACGGATATTATAAGAATTAATGGATATTAATCTAATCACAGGCGAGTCTTTGCAGATAAGACGCGCCGTGTACGAGTTTATGATTATATAAGCGAGTTTATTATCAGTACTACCACCATACATGCATCAGGAGTTCCGGACTTCCGGTTGGATCACACTGCATTCTGGGTTGGTGGGCTCAGAAAAGTGGGCATCAACTTCCAGAGCGGCCATATTGGATTTGAGCGCAGTCAACTTGGAAACTTTATTAATCCCGTTCTAAAGCTTAAACATCGACTTAGAACTCCCAACTGAAGAATCTGTAAAGGTAAGATATTCCGTGTATTAGGTAGTAAGTTTTTGAACTTGCAAAGGAGCAAAAATTGACTGCACTCAAATCCAATATGGCCGATCTAGAAGTTGATGCCCACTTTTCTGAGCCCACCTACCCAGAATGCAGTGTGATCCAACCGGAAGTTCGGAACTCCTGATGCATGTATTATAATTACTACTAGAAGTAATCATAGATTATCAAAGTGCGTTCGACATATATTTATGTACGAGAAAGGACTGGGCTCCCTGTGGTGACACAAGTGAGAGTTAAATACCTCTAACGTCGGCAATAAGCTATATACATCCCGAGGGCCGTGAGAGATGGCCGTGAGAGGTGGCCCGAGGCCGTAAGAGGTGGCCCGAGGGATGTATATGGCTTATTGCCGACGTTAGAGGTATTTAAGTGTCTTATTTCATACTTGACATGGTTTTCTTTGTTATTCATGAGGCTTTATTTGCCATACATACCCAGATACATCGCAGATACATCCCGGGAACTTTTATCATACATCCCTTGCATTTATAATGAGCAATTCAATACAATTCAACGATATTTTGTTGTTTCTAGCTTATACACTGAATTGCGCTTGCATTAAGGAATTTGTTTTATTATTTTCTCCAAGGAATTCATTCACCTTGGCTTCAGCCAAACTTACTAAATATCCCTATAATAATTTAGAACCTTTTCTCCGTCTTGGTACTCGCCCAAAATCTACCTAAAAAGAGCTACATCAATGAAAATGTTGTGAAAACCTCGTCAAGTATGAAATAAGCGGTAATATATCTTTACATATAAAGATTAATGGTCAGGATAGCTTCTCCATGGTGTAGGTGGAAATCGTGGACACAAACGGACAAATGTTTTCTTTCGTTGAAGACGAACGAGACTCGGGCATCCATCAGAGAACTACGGCCACCTGAAATAAAACTAAAATTTGCATGACCAAATAATTTACAACACTTAAGAGGGCATCCATGTGAAAACCATGCACCCTGAAAAAATGAGTCTACATGGTACATCTCAGATTTTGTTCATATTTTGCACACATGTTACTATTGGCCTGGCATTAGACTTGGTAGAATATTTTGGAAAAATTCCAAAAACTGTAAGAGATATGGGGGTCAGTACGAACTGCCTCGGTTTGAGGGGTATTTCCACTATGTATTTTTAGTCATGTTTACAGAATATTTTTGAACAAACCATATAAGCTATATACACAAAACGTTTCTACAGCATAAACACGACCAATTGCAATTTAATTATGATATAAGTGCCAAAAAATATTCAGTATTCAAGGAGTAAGGCTTTCATGTACAAGTGACTTCCGAAATTATTTTTCAAAAAGTCAAATTTTAGGGTAAAATGACATTCGAATACTATCGATGCGGCGAAATTGTAGAAGATGAGAGAGTTATTATTTTGTAGATCAGTCATTTGGAAATACAACTGGGGACTAAAAAGTTTGTAAAGTTTATTCAGCTTAGGAGCAGTGAGGCCAAAGTAACATACTCCCAACGCCCGGGTCCAACGTCAATAAACAATCAACGCCAGATGCAAGCTGTATCGTGTGCAGAATAACGGGACAAATAACGGACAGGAATGAGAAACATAGCCCTAAAATAACTGGGTGATAAATTTATTTGTCACTTATGCCTATGGTTTTGCAATAAACAACAACTAATTAACAATCAACTTCAAAATAAGAGAAATTAGTAATACGAAGGATGAATCAGCGATAAATGCATACCTCATTCTAGCCTTATTTGTGCTCTCCTCCCCAGCTCTGTCATGGTCTCGAAGCCACAACTTACGATAATTATCTTCTTGTCGATTTTACACCGAAAGAACATTTACCCATTATAGTTTATACAGATGGCTTTGTAGCATCCGCCATTTTATTTAGGACTAGAACCCAGTCTGCTGTTGTGCACCACAGGTAGCCCGAACACAGATGTGTACATTCCATGTGGAATATTGGAAGAAAAACTCTCTACCGTACCGTTGAATCAGCCTTTCCTTTATTGTCTATTTATATATATATATTGCTGATCAGATCCCTACACGCTAGGAGATCCGGTGTTTTAGCATTTCGTCTGTGGTGCCCAACATATATACCAGAGTGGGTAATTTTTATTGAAATATTTATGAATCTCATGAAACAGAACTGAAAATAATCATAATGCACTACTAATACATCTACATAATTTTGTTTGCAAAACTTTAATTTTTGTCAAGCTGATTATAGGTTAAAATTACCCATGATGCACCTGATATATGTAACTGTTATGGGGTCAAATGTTTGCATACATTCATACACAAGGTCACAACAATGAATTATAAATGATTTCTAACATCCCGTGCATATATCCTGTATATTCACACGACCCACATACGGCCATCCCAATAAAATGTTCCGTTTCCAATCGCCAGACCGACCCAATTTTTTTTGGAAAAGTTAACAAAAATACAAAGCTTGACATTTACCCAATTTTTGGGAAAAGTTAAAAAAAATAAAAATTGAAGAACATACTTTCAACTACACCTCTTTTCCTAGCTCTCTACGTATTTGCATTTTATTGGGATGGCCTAATCACAGCTGTGTCGGTGCCGAACTGGAGCGCAGTGCCATCCTGGAAAGCGAAGTTCAGAAATGTCTGACGTATGTTGCTATTGCTACAAACTATCTTAGAAAAGGGTTCAGAAAACATATGGGTGAACGATGAAACATATTGTGTGGATCGTGACAGATTTTATCCAGACCTGAATTACGCTGGATTTACATAATTATACATGTATGTCCGGGGCGCTTGTTCAGACACACGGTAAGCCACGCAGTTTACAAGCATGAGTAGTTATGTTAGTTATCTTCCCATTAATGCGGCTGACCAACAAGCACTGAGGGTGGTCACTGCCAGATATTTGTTTAACGTCCAAAGTGGTTCCTTAGCGTCCTGTGATACACAGCTGCTGATGTACAAGATGACATACTTGGTGAGAGTACAAGATGACATACTTCGAGCAATTGATAATCAATTGATGACATACTTGGTGAGAGTACAAGATGACATACTTCGAGCAATTGATAATCAAGGCTGCGTTATACTCCTCTTGTTAGATCTGTCGGCCGCCTTCGATACTGTAAATCATAAGATATTACTTTCTAGACTTTGTAATCGTTTCGGCATCAAAGGGCAAGCGCTTGCGTGGCTCACTTCATATCTCAACGGACGGAGTCAGAGTGTCTTGATTCAAGACAAAACATCGACAAGTCATGACCTACTCTGCGGTGTACCACAAGGTTCGGTACTTGGCCCGATATTATACTTGATGTACACTTCGCCGCTAGGAGATATCATGCGTAGAAACAACATGTCGTTTCATTGCTACGCCGACGATACGCAGATTTATGTAACATTTCAGCCGTCAGTTAATGGACAGTTAGATTGTTCAAAGGCAAAGATTGAGGCATGTTTACGCGATGTAAACAACTGGATGTCAACTAACAAATTAAAACTAAATAATGATAAGACTGAACTTCTAGTTCTGAGGGCTTGTCATCGGCCGCAGCCTCCCCTCGATAGCATCCAGGTTGGTGCCGAGATCATCTATCCATCCAAATCAGCAAGGAACATTGGGGTCGTTTTCGATCACACTATGATGATGGACAAGCAAGTGTCTGCGATTTGCAAATCTGCGTTTTACCATATAAGAAACATTGCTCGCGTTAGGAAATTTTTATCTTTAGATGTTTGCAAAATACTAGTTCATGCATTTATCACCGCCAAATTAGATTATTGTAACTCGTTATTATATGGTATCCCTAAATATTTACATCAGAGGCTCCAGTATGTCCAAAATTCGGCAGCACGCCTTCTTACTTGTTCGCGTAAATCCTGCCATATTACAAATATTTTACAAGACCTACATTGGCTACCAATAGAACAAAGGATTAATTTTAAGATATTACTACTGACATTTAAGGCTATGAACAATATTGCACCATTATATATTAGTGAACTTTTAGAACCATATGCACCATCTCGATCATTACGCTCATCTTCTCAGAACTTACTCAAAGTTCCAACATACAATCTAAAAACGTATGGTGCAAGATCCTTTTCATTCTCAGCGGCCACTTTATGGAATAGTCTTCCAATTGATGTAAAGAACGTTCAATCTGTAAATATTTTTAAGACTAAGGTTAAGACTATTCTTTTTAAAAAAGCTTTTAACATCTTATATTTAAAATAGTTAAATCCGTAAGTATGTTTAATTAATTTGTATATTTTGCCCTATTTAATTTATTTATTTTAATTATTTTTAGTAGTGATGTAAAGCGCCATTGGTCATTTAGTGGAAATGGCGCTATATAAATTGTTATATTATTTATTATTATGAATACGACTGAGCGTCGTGAGATGCAATCTCGTTCCCAGAGCCCGCGATCTTTTGACCAGCGCCAAGATACTGGCCAAAAGATCGCGGGTTATGAGAACGAGATTGCGTGAGACGGGACCGCCATTTTACGTGATCATCCGATCGAGGCACGAGGCATCGAAAAGGCGTAGGCGCGAACACTGCGCTTCTCTGTTTCTCTTAATGTTGCCTGGGTGGCTAATTGAACGAGCAGGAAGCATACAAATGTTTTGCTGCACGGCTGGATATACGAGGAAACGTTGTTGCAGAAAAAAAACTAACGAATGCGCACTGTGTCAAATTGTCTTGCCGGTGGGGTCTGGGTTTGTGTTGCTAAGAAACACATATACTGTGTGTCACTGGAGCCTAGTAAACATTGTTTTCCTCCAAAGCCAACGTGAAAACATTGTTGCGGAAGCAAATTTTGCCTCATCGAAACAAAAAAATGTCTTTGAAATGCTCCAGAAATTTTTTTTCCTTCCTGGAAGATTGATTTTTTTTGCACAAATTTTCCCGCGGACTTTGACTCGTTTTTACAGACAAATGTATGGAAAACTAAATCCACGATTGCATGCTTCCCAGCACAGCTACATCCCTCAAATTTCGATCAATTAATCTTTTACCTGGTATCTTAAGTTTGTATCTGAAGAATATTTCAGAAATTCGATTTTTCGGATTTTATTTGTCATCGGATTCCCATACAAACACTGTATTTCGCGCCATGTTTACACCCCTTTCAAAATGTCGGAATTATAATAAACCGCGAACTGGTCTATTACCTTAAAACTGTAAAGAAATACGTTATTCTGTGTGTACGAGGTTTGTAGTTTCTCAGCTGTAGGATGTCCGGTGTCCGCGGGGAACAGGATATCAGGACACGTGACTTGTCCCTTCGTGTGTACCGACCTTTACGTCTGCGTGCGGGCGAGGCGCGCGGCGTGATTTTTTTCACTTGTGTGGGTTGTTCTTTTATCTTTTGTTTTCCATATTGATTTTCTTTGTTTTTTTATGCAACGAGCTCCGCTATAAAGAGATACGAGGACGACAGTAACAAATCGCATACAAGTGTATCACAGGCAGCTTTAAGCAGAGAGTGAGCCATTATGCACTAGTCTAGATAAACCCCCACCCCCCTCCCCCTCCCACCCTGTCCCGGGTTGGGGGAGGAGGAGGAGCGGGGGGGGGGGGGGGGTTACTTTGACTAGTGCATTACCACCCCGTCCTAAAATCAAAAATGAATCAAATACCCTGTCTAGACAGTACAGTACAGGTGAAAATATTTATAGATTTTATGATAATTTTACTTGACACGCTCCATCAACAACATCCGCGCCAAGTGCCAAGGCATTTCATACAATTCTTAGTAAGGGGGTCGGGACATGCCTTCAACGGTAATATAGTTGTTTTTCCCTGGTAACGCCGAGAAGATATGCCACATTCCATCATTGAATATACACAAAATGAGCACTTGATCAAGTCCAAATCCATCTCGTGGATAGGGCGGGAAATACACGTACAGACGTTACACGCAGTTCCTATCACGCAATTCTTGAGATATCATTATATCACTGAAGGGATTTCATCTATTTCGGTGATACCACATTTGATTTCATGGATTATACACACATTTTGGTATTTCAACGGAACGAACAGAATATTATGCACAAGATTGAAACAAATTGAGTCCGTAACAAGGTAGTAACGACATCAGAATGGCTTCCCGTTGCTGAATCTAAACGGTTCTAACTTGGCCAACTATTCGATGAGCATATAATAAAGGGCTTCCAAGAAAACGAAACCATTAGGTTTTTTTTATTATGAAAAGAAAACATCGTTTCTTTACAGAATAAAAACTAAAAACTTGAATAGAGAATCGGCTGAAGAACCTAAATACGACTGTACGTGCATTTCTACTTGTCACTCATTCACCCCGCTACAGAGGCTCGCAAAATTCAGAGTGACTCGCCGGATTAGAAGCTGTATTTAAAGCGTAGCGTAGTTTGAAATCCTCTATATATCATATTCAAAGAAAATTCATTGTCTTTGATCCAATCAAACAATTTTAAACGAAGATACTGCCATAAACTATGAGTACCTATTTTTCAGCTTTGACTCCGTCAAACTCGACAATAATTCAGTCACTTTAGACATCTGCATATCGGGTGATGGACTTGGTCACCCTTCAAAACTAAAATAATATTGAAAATGAATGTGCATTCGAATTCTTTAAGCAATTAATGTCAGAAAATCTGTGAAGTTCACCGTATTTTCGATTTTAATCGAAAAAAAATCGCCGTGTCACCATATCGTCGTTTGTTCAATAACTGAACATTGCGGATTTTGAGAGTGCGTACTCTCTAACCCAGCATTAACTTTACAGAGATTTTTTTTACCAGATGCAAAGATCGATTGTAAGTCAATCTAGAAATATTTCTAAATTCAAAGAAAAGAAGGCCGCAACTCTGCAAACGGCCATTGCCAGACAGCATTTATCGGGTTTTAAAAAGACCTATTAAACTAGCGTTAAATAAAAATTCGACAGAAGCGACAAAATATAAATAAAATTAGTTGATTTTGGTTTTAATATGCTGACGGGACTTAGTACTAAAGCAGGTAAAAATATTATCTTTCTACTTAAAATCATTTGCGATTGCGACCTGTTACAACATAAGGTATATTTTGCTCTGATTTTGAGCATTTCAGGGGTCAAACAGTTAGATTGTCATATCTCAAAGGCCTTTTACATTTCAGCCAAACTATTTCACATGGGACATTAGCTAGTTAAGATATAAATGTGTGCCAAGTTTAAAGGAAATCGGAGAGGTGCACTGTAGACTCGTCTGCATGGTTTTCACATGGATCCTCTCTTAAATAAGAGGCTCAATAGGAAGAGCAACGAAAAAGGCTCAACCTACTTTTTTGACGATAGCTGGAAGGATGGCAGAGATGTAGAGAAGATTAAAACCACTACCATAAAACTCTGGATTTCGATGGCATCGAAAATGGCCGCTATGCTATGTGAGCGCGCTAAGCACTACTGTGGGTGAGACGGCCCCTTTAAGCTATTGTCAAACCATGCTCCAAGGTTTCTAACTACGGAAGCAGGTACAACTTTCGATGTACCAACTATCATGTGATCAATGTCAACTTTAGCTAGCTGTTGCTTCGTGCCAATAATTAAGAATTCAGTTTTTGAGTAATTAAGCATAAGACTGTCTGTGATCATCCAGCTTCGTATATCAGTTTGATGCACTGCGACATTAAGCTAACAGCGGCTTCAGCATTGAAGGAAGCACTGGGTCGAAAGGCGAAGTAGAGCTGCGTGTCATCCGCGTAGCAATGAACTTGAGAAAGATGCAAGCTTACGATGTCAAATAACTTGCGCGTATAAATATTGAATAGGAGGGGACCAAAGCAATATCCTTGAGGAACGCCATGCATAAGATGATACACTTTAGAAAGTCCTCCATTAACAAAGACACGTTGTGAACGGCCGGACAGATGACTTAATCCAATCCAGAGCGTGCATTAGTGATTCCCAGGTCAGATGTTAGACGATCAATCAGAATGCTGTGATGAATTGTGTCGAAAGCAGCACTCAGATCTAGAAGAACAAGCAATGTAACTTGTTGATCGTTCATGTTCAAAAGTATATCATTCTTCACTTTCAGTAGGGACGTTTCAGTACTGTGACGTTTTTTGTATGCAGACTGCAGGGTAGAATGAAGACCGTTGATTTTCAAGTGCGCAATGAGTTGGTCAGCAGCAGCTCTCTCCGACAGCTTGGACACGTAAGGCAGATTGCTAATTGGACGGAAGTTCTTGAATGCATTGTCAAGGCCTGCCTTTTTCAGAGATGGCAGCACGTGCGCCTCCTTCCAAGAATCGGCAAACTTGCCAGATTCAAGCGACATGTTGACTGGAAGTAAGATATCCAAGAGCTGCAGCACAATAAAGGTAGGCATTGGGTCAAGAGCGCACGATTTGCCAGCTGCTCTGCCAATCAGGGCTTCGTCCCTCCCGAGACAAAGTCTTAAATTCAGTGAAGGAGACATCCGTACGGGTAGTGTCCACAACAGGGGGTGATAGGGTGGGAAGATTATTAAACGATTCGTTGATAATTACAATCTTCTGAATGAAAAATTTCCCGAAGTCATTGGCGAGACTGTCAGGATCAAGTCCTTGGGGGAACGAGACATCCATCGGCTCACACAGCAAGGCCTTTGTGGCAGCGAACAGCTTCCTTTGATTGCAGCTGTTATCTTGGATATGATTGGTGTAGAACAACTTTCGCGCTGGGTTCATTAGATGAGTAGCATGATTCTTCACCGCTTTGAAGTTATTCAAATCTTGCTTCAATTTGGAAGACCGCCATCTCCTTTCAGCCTTCCGCCTAGCTCTTATAGTGTCTACTACTTCTGGAGCATTGGCTGATGTCCGAACTATATCTAGTCAACCATGGTCTGTTTTGTCGGCACGGTTGAAGACGAACATGTTCTTTTATAGACGAGTCGAAAATTTTATCCACTCGATTTGTGCTGAGCTATCGACAAACCGAGTGAATCTGTGATCTATTCCGTTGGCTTGCTCGCTGTATTGGATTGTACTTTTCGCTGAACAGATACGAAAACTACAAACATCAAAATACTTTAAATCTAATCATACCTGAAGAGAAATATTTGACAGGTTGTGTGACTACACTCGGCGTTTACGCATGTGAACACTGCATTTAGGCAAATTAAGAGTTGATTAACACACTTGGAGTTAGATAAGTCAAGGAACTTTTACATATCAACACAAGGTGAGGGAAATTTAAAGTATAACTCTTTATTGCCGTTTACAGTACGTGCATGTACTCTAATCAATGGCAAAGCCAAATGATATGTTGACATTGATCAGAAATTATACTGCAATAACAATAGACACTCAATATTCTGTAGGCAGCGTTGACCTCACTTGAAGAATACTTTTAATGCTCTGGACTGGAGTGTAGTTTGTACACATGGGTACAGTATATAGTTCTACACAGAAGTGTAATAACCAACATTAGTCAGTATAGACCAATTTAGCTTGTACATTTGTTGTCCATTTCAGTTCATGTGACAGCTCTCCAGAGGATTCAGTGCTTTGCTTTCCAATTAGAGGAATTTGTACATTTCCTCTTGGGATACAGAAAAACAGGAAAACATTACTCAAGGGAAAAGTCAGGTGACCTGCATTGTCAAGCTTAAATCGGTCTATTGTGGAGCAAGCCTTGGTCATCTGATTAAACTATCAATGTGCATTATATCTATTGAATTTGTTAAAACTTTTCTCAAGATTCACATTGATTTCCAGTCATTTGATTACCTATTTAACTGAACAGGTTCATCCCCTTGAATAACTTATGGCTAGATTGCAGAATACCCTACCACTTCGAAAGATCACTTGAAAACAAATTGTGCAAATTTATCCAATTAGCTCAGGTGTCTATGAATGATTTGGGGTTGAAAATGGGTAAGATTTATTCGAATTTCAGGGTTAGGTTTTAGAAGGTTTGTATGAGAATTTGAGAAAATGCAATATTAATTAACCAAGTGGTGGGGTATTCTGCAATCGCTCCGTTTATACACAGTCCACACCACTGTTGCAATAAAGGGTGTGTATTTTCATTTTGTTCGAGTATCTACTATCTTTGAGCCGATTTGGGTTTTGGAACACCGTGGCTGGCTTACGTGACCACAATTTGCAACAAAACTCCACTTGAAGAACAGTTTCCTAAAATCATTTTGAGGGCTTCGGCGTTTAACTTGTAGAAACGGGTCTCTCTTTCTGGTTTCAAAGGGCTTTCACACTGATTTCGCCGAGATTTTCGGATTCACCGGATCGATCAAAGTTTATACTCGCACGAAGTTTGACAACAGAGCCGCCGTGATAATAATTTCCCATTGAAACGAGCTGTAATTCGTTCACTGTTCTCTCTCGAACTGGTTCTCTGCTACTGCCAGCAACGAGATTACCTAGCTGCTAGCAGAGCTCTCTCTCTCTCTCTCTCTGCAAGTAAAAATAAAACCGAGGAGACAAACCTCTCGCTTTCATAATTATTAGTATTACCCGGAGAGAGTGTTCTCTGTTTAGAGCAGCGACGGGTGAGCGGTAAATGTTATAGTACAGCCAAGTACTGCTGTATAACACTTTGTTGGCTTCACATTCAACTTGTAAGGTACTATTAGTTTCAACAAGGCCATCGATGTTCATATCAAAACAAGAACCCATCTGGGCTTCCACTCGGGCCACATGAGTTGAAGATGAAATACATTTCATTTGAAATCCTCTTAGTTAATAACCAAAGGGAAGAATTATTAGCTGAATTTAGAAGTCTTTAGGAATGGCCGGTAGCGCGGTGACTTTCATTCTCTGCTCCCCTAGTATATACGTGTGCCTCTATGTAACTTTATCTGCTGTTCTTGCTATAGCGATACTTACTGTTTGTAAACACGACGTCATTTATATATTTGCATATATAATGTGGTTGGCAAAAAAAACACGTGTTTGTATGACTTGTATGGAGGGCGGAGGAACAGAACAGGGAGGAGGGAGAATTGGCAAAAACAAATCAGGGAGGAGGGTGAAATGTCCAGAAAAACTAGGGAGGAGGAAGAATTTAGCATACAGGGAGGAGGGAGAAAATGGGATCTACATACATGCTCTAGAGAGAAATTTTAAAACTCGCTAGGGAGGAGAAAGAAATGTCGGGGAAAAAATAGGGAGGAGTGAGATTTCACTACCCGTTCCTCTCCACTCTGTATGGGAACTAGCGATATGGGACTCACAAAATACATCTAAAGTCTCAATTCTGCTTCCAAATCCAAACATGGTTATCAAGCTCAATGAAAGATTCTTCCGTTTTCCCCATATTAACAGACATGTAACAGTATCTTAATCCAGTAGACTCTCTCTAGCTAGGTTATTCTGTCGTAAAACATGCCTTAGCTGTGTAGTTTACCTGACCCAAACTGTCAACAGTTTTACCATTGACAGATTGCCTAATGTTACGGCCAGGAATAGATTTCTGACAATGACTCATCGATCGATATCTCCTTGTCTCGTAATGACAACAAGAGGCCAAGTACAACCTCAACAACAAGTATTTAAAATAACACATGCAATGTTCATTTGAACTTCCTCCCAGTGATTTAGCATTCAGTTTTGAACTGTATCAGTAGCTTTGCATATTTACTGGCAGCTACTACAGCAGTGTTATGCATGTATTAGTGGCTTCCCCCAGGGGTCAGGTACCCTGGGGATTTGTCCAAATTCCCAATCAAACCTGTCATATCAAATCCCTTGGTATAGGGCACAACAAATAGTAAATATTCATACAAGGTCGGTCCCCTTGTTTCCTAATCCATGAACCAAAGTGAGCTTCCCACCCTCCCCCTCCTATGGGCAAAAAAAAAATTAATTCTGACAAGGTTCCCATGGATCCACACCACTGATGGAAGCTGCTGATACATGCATTATTTACCCATCCATTTACAACAACAACAAAAAGGTTTTTTTAAGGCAGCAGTCATGATTATGTTTTATGTAGTATGTAATCTACTAGATTTAGCCTGTATATTTATAATATATAAAATGTATATAGTGGCACCAAGGGAACTAGTACTACTACTACTAACAGAGGAGAGTCAATGTATTTAGCATGGTATTGCTATAATTGGGGACAAATTCATTTACTCTATATCTATACCACTATATATTTCCACTTCACTTGAGGGTGGTCACTACCAGAGATTTGGTTGCATTCTCAGTGTTGGCCTACAATTTAACATTGTGATCCAAGAAGACACAAAGCGTTTAGAACCATTTGCAGATATCAGAGCAAAGGCATGCAGTACCAGTTCTCCCAGTTATTTTAAGGTCCTACCTGGATTTGAACTCTGAATACCTCCTGCACAACAGACTGACGCTTACTGGTTCTGCGATGGGCCAAATTTTGTTTAGATAAAATTAATCCAATTCTATTAAAATAAAATTATAAATACATCTGAGACACTGAATAAATGTAGTCCATGGAATTTTAGCATAGTTTTTGTCATAAATAAATATTATTATTATAGCCAGAGAATAATACTGGTTCACTACTCATGCTCTTGTGATAAGTGATAATGGATATATAACGAACTACAACTGCCAAATGCTCCACGTTTTCCCGGGGGGAGGGTGTTGTTAATATATTGTAACCAGGACTGATCAGTATTACTTTCATTCTGGATGAGATAGGACGTATTTCTCAGCAAATATTAGTTTTTATGCATTTTTTTAAAGTAAAAAGAGTTTGTACTCTTTCTCTTCATATTTATTTATTTATTAACACTGTATTAATTGTATTACTACATATATGCCACCGTATATATTGTAAATAACTTGACCAAATGGAATAGTTTGTATATGTATTTGTTCATGTCCTGCGACCTACTAATTTAATTTCAATTCCATGTAAACTGGCTCCTGGCATTTTTAACTTCTCAGTTATTTCAGGAAGCCAGTACCCTCAGTAAATATGTATTTTTTCTTACCATTAATTTGTCACACTTGTAAACTTTGTAAGGGTATAATAAATTGTTATTGTTGTGGTAATCTCTCCACCACCACCAACATCAACGGTTTTAATCCCAAGCAGGAGAATCTGGCTGTTAACCTAGACATATCAGCACTTATTATTGAATCAAAAAGACCTGTTCAATGTCATTAGAGAGCATGATTTCGCAGTGATACGTTTTATGATTCAGATTTTTGGAGAGAACTGCTCGGGTATGTGAAATGATTGGAGATACTGTAGTATGAAAATTACATTTTCCTCTGTACTGCTTCGCTTTGGCTTTTAGTTACGCTACAGACTTTTCGACGTGATTTTACAAACAAATAATTTCTCCATTTTTAAAAAATATCTCTGATTTCTCTCTTCTCCGTCCTTACGGCTTTGTTTTCTAACTCGCCTCACTTTTCTGCTTTTTCCTAAAATTCGTTTAAGTAATTAAGATGTGCTTGCGACTCGTTTTATGACAATAGGGCCATTTATACGAGAGAAATAAGACGCGGCTTACATAAGACGCGGCTTACGTAAGACGCGAACTGCTCGTATAAAAGGTACAAAACCTCTGTTCGCGACTAACACAAGCCGCGTCTAGCATAGGACGCGGCTTATTCTGGACTAGGGTTTTGAGCTGTTCTTAGCTAGGCCGCGTCTAAGATAAGACGCGAAAATTCACGTATAAACGGGATCTGCAGTTGTTCGCGTCTTGTTGAAAGACGGGAACAGTTACGGCGCATGCGTACGTTTTGTTGTTATCTTGGCATGCACTGTCCAAAAGATCGCGGGTTGGGACCGGAAACGAAGGACAAGATGGCGGCTACTTTTGTTTCTGCTAAGTCGGCAGACGAAGCTGGTAGCGCTGAAAAGAAAAGAGCCAAGAGGCCTGCTAAGAGGAACACTTGGACCTTATTGGAAGAGAAGCAATTCTTGCAGGTGTGCAAGGAAGTTGCTATCGCCTAGGAGCTCGACAATTGCGTGACCTCCGCCGGCGTAAGTCAAAGTTGCAAATTTCTGCATGTCGCCCGCATTTGTTTCAAACTCACGAATGAAATGTATCGCTGTTTTTTTTCAAACATCAGAAGCTACTCCTGAAACATATTCCTTGGTTTATTTCATTGATGTTTTATTTCACGGGCTCAGACCTCAAACATATATACCTTATTTTAAAAGCGATTCAACAAGCGGTTTAATGGTGAAGTGGTTTAGATTATGCGCTTTTGATCCAACGACCGGAGTTCGAGTCCTACACCGCGCCCTAAAAAAGTTTTTACTTCTTTTTCTCTTTTCTCACTTTTATTTAATCTTTTCGTCTATTTTAAGGTATTAGAGCCGCCTTCTACACTAAAAATAAACAAAACATTGATATATATGAGTAGTATGAACACTGGGCGTTCTGGCGCAGCCTCATCTGACTACGATGTTCGTGCCCCAGAGGCCACTCACACCGTAGTCAGAATCGCTGAGCCAGAAACGCCCAGTGTTCATACTACTATATATGAGGTTGCACCACATTTTTCGAGTTTCGAGTTTTCTCATTTCGTATACATCCATTTAGACAATAGCTCCAATGGCAATATATATACAGAATGGAACGCGAAGCAGGATTTTTAATAAGAAGGGGAACTTAAAGCGCCACCTAGTAGTATGCAATATGCCGGTTCTGGCGCAGCCCTCGAACAAATATTGTATACTATTTATGTCAAGCGCTATAACCGTTATTTTTATCCTCCTATAGCCCCATACTACTATAGTGCACACTTTATGGGAGCCTCCCGCGGCTTCGTAGCAGCCCCCACTGATGAGAATTTCCAGTACACCATAGAGGATATACTAGACCTTTATAAAATGGACCACTCCAACATCGTCGAGGAACTCACTAAGTATTTTAAGCTTGTTCGCGTTTAAGAACTTAAGCGAAAAACAACAAAAGCAAAACTGGTGTCACCAGAACCTCTCTAGGAACCACTTTCACCTTTTTCCTTCCTTCGCCATTTTCGTTCCTAGAGAGGTTTTTGCTTGTTTGCCGGGCCCGGCTTTACTGTATTTGGTCTACTGTAGTTGTTCAGCTTCTGACCACATTTGGTTCTCACACAGGTATCTTGTACTCTGGCCGCTGATTTTCTACTACTACTGTATTACTATTATAGCTTCGCTATTACTTCTGCCACATCGACAGACGCGCTACGATTTGTGTGGGGCTGGAGGCTTTTTACCCCACACAAACCGATCTACCACATGTGGCCCCCGCAGGATTCGAACTCTGGACTCAAGGGGCCTCCATTTTCCCTCGAGCCCAGCGCAGAATCGTGAGGCCACATGTGCTAGACGTAAAATTTGGTAGCAAAAATCGTATTTATGTTTGGCAGCTGCTCCCGTATGTTAATTAGCAGCCCGTGACGCGACTAGACAGAAATTTACATACGAACCCGACGTGCGAATTAAGCGCAGCTGCTCTTAGCAAAGTGAAAATAAAACCCCTGTTTATTTCTCTCATAGGACATTTCGATTTTTATCCCACTAGACCGCCAAGTTGTGCTCGCAGTTCTTGCTTGAGTTGGGCTCGAATTTGTTCCACGCTTTTTTCACCTGTGGCCGAACTAGCCGAAGTTTTATGACGAATTTCGACCTTCATAGCCTCGTATTTTTCTACCTCGGTGAGGATGAGATTATATTCAGAATCAGACACATTTTCATTACGTAGGGCTTTTGACACTAGACCACTAATCGTATTAATTTTCGCTCTCGCCAACATAGGGGTTTTCTCATGTTTAGAAACTTTTATTCCAAGCTTTTTAGCCCCCATAGTAGTAGCAGTCGAAATTACCCCACAGAGTCCACCGATAACGCCAAGTGGTAGGCCAATTATTACACCAAACCCGGTTAGAGCAGCCGCCAAGCCTGAGCTTGATAAGCACAGATAGACTACCTGTTGCCACAGCGACACCGTGAACTATTCCCTGCGCACGGGCATATTTTTTACGCACCACTTCGTAGTGTTGTTCTTGGGCTTTGATGCTCTTGAGCGTATCACGGACATCTCGCCGACGAAAGTTCTCTCCAGTGAGCTGGGGATAGAGCTTTGGTGCCGTCGGAAGTAGTTGAATCGAATCGCTTGCCATTATATATATGTATATATATGATTTACTCAATCTTTAATACGTATCGTATCGATTTACCACGGAAGTCTACAATATTTCCTTTCTCATCGCGAATTGTCAGGTGAAGGCGGTTTCGTGTCGTACCTAGAGCTCGTATGGCTTGGGGATCCGTTGGAGAATATGTTGTTTTCGCAAACTTCTCGCCTCGAATATCTAATTTAGCTAGGACTTGCGATGGCTTTCCCTCGAGAAGCGAGAAGCTGGAATCAACCACATCACAGTGAACATATACTGTGTAGATATCTTGTAGCATCAGGTCATGCTCCCCCACTCCGTGTATCACACCACTATCTTTTTCTTTTACGTTAACGCCAAACAGGCGGCAAAGATTCCAACTAAATCGAATCGGTTTCTTGACATTTAAGACCCATTTATTCCAATATAGGTAGTTTACGAACTACCTATATTGCGGGCTTAAAGAAGGGTTGAATACTTACCATATCATGATGCCCCCCATAAACATAATGTGGAAACATTACCCCATCGTCGAGGTCCCACCAGAACGACGCTTTCTCCGCTAGGTTCCACCAACTGTTCTCAAAAGTGACCTCGACTAGCGAAATATTGTTGATAAGAATAGGTTTATCGAAGTAGACCGTATGGTCAGCCGAGGTACAGGTGACATTTAAGATTACCATATTAAACTTCAAGTTTGATATTAAAGGTATCAACTATCGCTTCAATACAATGCCACTCTTAATAAAAGACGATAAGTTCTCGTTCGAGGATAGGCTTCACCACTCCGGATTCATTCCGTGGCATAAGGAACAACAAAAATCCGCTCTCACAGCGCACCAAAAATCTGATGTTCTCACTGAGTTCAACAAAAAGGTAGCACCCCGCAACGCAAAGGCTTTCGAGGCCTTTCGGAAGAAGTACCCCCATGCCGACTACGCGAAGTTCTATGCCGAGACAAATGCCTCCGATATACAGGACGATTCGACATACAGAACTGGGATTACATTCAAAGACGGCAGTCAGGAATGGTTTATCGACGAGCCACACATTCCAACAGATGTGAAGACCAGGCTAGATACGGCATTAGGCATAGGTGATGTTTTCCCACTCCAATTCAAAAGAGCGGATTTCAAGTATCGAGTTCCAGCTGTTCCCTGGGATAGCGGCGTTAAAGACATAGCCCCCTCCTACGACCTTTAAAGATATATCCCACAAGGAACCAGTACTTCATGTTTAAAACGCGAGATATCTTTCAAGAGCTGGACCAAGTTTTCTACACCAAGAAACAAGCAAATGAGTGGCTCGATGCTAAACCGATGATGCATTGGCAAGAACAGCTGTGCTTCGCAATTTGGTGTGCGACGGCAGGCTGTGGAGTGTCGTTTAATGATCATCTCTCAGATGACGCACCAATTATCGACAACGTTCGGAGCTTTTATCGCTTTCATGTGTACTACACAATCAGGCGATTACTGTGGGAGTTGGGAGTCCCCCTCCCCAGAGATTCTATCTTTAATAAGAACAACAACGCTCCATTTAACTATGTCAAATATGACAGGCTTAGGGATGAGTTTGAGCAGTGTCGATAAAACCAACTTCTCACTGCGCCACGGGGTCAATGGGGGATTAGGAGACGTATACGTATACATACATGGAGCGATGGTGAATGCTCAAAAGAAGTGGGGGACGCACAATACCTCGTATGATTCTAAGTGGCCTGGGGGCAGTTTCAAGTTTCCTAAGGAGAGTCGCACTGACTATGAGTTTCCGTTAAAGTTCATTCGTAATGATAGGGCGGAGAAGCAGCATAATTGGTTCGTTCCACAGCTTGGAAAGGAATTAACGAAGGCTGGGTTAGCCAGAATCAACGTATCTATAATGGTTTACGTGCATTGTATCCTAGCAGCCCAGTTTGTATTTCGTAGTCCGATCATAGGACAGTCATTCACATCTTTCAATGTCCAAAAGGATTGTCGTAAAAAGTTGGAAGAGGTCATCACGGAAACGAATGTTAATAGTCTATTGAGATATCAAAAATCCCTTCAGGTCACAAACGTTCGTCTTGATCTAGCAGTTGCCAAGGGGTGTCTGTCAATACCCAGCCGCATGATTATCAACACGGAGAGTATACCGGGCTATAATAACAAACTGCAACGGGCAACCGCGTTAGACATCGGCTTCGGACTAAATGATGATATCAACCTCGATGAAAAATCCCCACCACCACAACATATGGAAGGCCCAGCAGCGAAGGTGAAACTCGTGCCAATGGCACACAAACCTACCACCAAAACTGCGCAGGTTGCTAAGCAACGCCAAAGTGCACCACAAACGAGTCACGAAACTAACTTAGCAATCGTGGCTATTATGGCCGCCGGAGCCTCATGGATGATATTTCGTTAGCGTCGTCGTTCCGATGATTTATACTGCTCTATTACGAATATGACCACGGCTACGATGAGTAGCCAGGCATTCTTGGCAAGGAAGGGGATAACTTCACTTGCGACCTTGAATAGGAAACTCGCAATAGCACCTATTATTCCAGGTAGTGTTGGAATCAATTTATCTCCAAGCGCCTTTAACGCATCTTTAAGCTTTTTAGCTATGTCAGCCAGACCTTTTGACAGCGCAGAAATGATAGCGGCAATCACGGCACCTGCAGCAACCATCACTCCAAGTGCTGTAAGCCCATACTTCTTGAAGATGGATTCTATGCGGTCTCGTAGCGACAAAAACGATCTTTGATGGTATCAACTTGTTGCTTTAGTTCCTGTATCTGATCCTCTAGTGCTATTACCTCCTCTTGTGCTGCTTTATATTCTGGTGTCCCCTTCTTTAAAGACTCCATATCTTTTGCATTCTTAGCTTTTTGTTTCTCTTTTTCATTGATCTCGGCATCCTTTTCTTTCAGCACCTCTCCCGCAGGGGGTCCAAGAGCCCTTCTCATCTCTACAGGCAATTTTGCCTTGATATTGATATTACCATTTTCGTCGAGTAAGGTGACTAACGTTTTTCTACCTATAACTCGCACTATGACTTTCTTCTTGTTCGTGGTTGCATCTAGCTTACTTTGATCGACTTCTGGAAACTTAGCATTGATTTTCCGCCAGGCCTCATCAAACTTATCAGAATTTTCGAAGTCTGCTACTTCTCCCTCGCCGCTTGTCCCTGCAGAACTCTCAACCATTTCGAAGAACTCTATTGGTTTGTAGCCTTCCCATTCGGCCCGACGCTCCCACATAGAATCCTTGAAGCTGTCTGGCACCCTTAAATCTACTCCACCAACGGGTTTCGGTCTCCTTTCCACGCACACCAAGATCCTTCCATTCTGCATCACTAAGCTTATTCACATCGGCGCGACCTTCTTCGGATAGAGGATCGAAGTCTACCGGTTTTTCCATATTGAACGTTGAATATGCTATATACTATTAGTATTGACTATCTATTCAATATCAGTTTTGCGTGGTAGTCTGTTAAACAACATGTTATCATCAAATCTCCATCCAGACTATGCTCCTAGAGAAGGTAGATCTCTCAAAGCCAGTCGCGTGTTCCATCGCGTAACTTTCACCCCTTCAACGGCCAACCCAGGGGAAACTTTGACTGTCAATGTTCCCACGATAGGCGAAAATAGGCTTCTAGTACCTGGCAGCCTAGCACTCAGTGTCAATATCGCGCTATCTGGTGGTCGTGCAAACAACCGTTTGGTGGCCAATGTTGGACGCTGCCTAGTCTCAAATAGAGTCGTAAAAATGAGCACTACTACCTTAGAAGATTGTAGTAGGCCATGCAGATCTACTGCAGGTATATAGTGATCTATACCTATCTACCGTCGAACAAGAGAATCGCATAGAGCAGGGTATTCAATCCGCTAATGTTAACAAACTTCGCTCGAATTCTAGCGATAAAGACACCTCGATTACAGCTGACAATGGGACACTGGCTGCATATGGTAGCGTGTATAAGATACCTATTGATCACGATAATATCACAAATCATGGGGTCTTTTATCCGCACGCGATTCGAGAAAAGATGTCCTTCCATTTGACGCTGGCACCAGCCACAGACGTCATAGTCGGATCCGACAGCACAAAAGTAGGCACATATAAACTATCAAACATTGAGCTCGAATATGAAGTGATTGAAAGTCTCGATCTTGCGGTACAGGCCCAGGGAGTCTACGACAGCGGCAAAGCCTTCCTGTACGACCACGCTGAGTACTTCAAAACAGTCTCAGTCAACCTAGCAACTGACACACTTATATCTGAAAGCGTTAGCGAACTTCGTCGATCTTTCACTGGTATCCTTCTTCTCTTTGTCGATCCGCATACAGCAGGCACCCGAGACAGTGAGAAGTTCGTAAATCCGGGCATCACCAAGGTCGAGGTACACGTCAATAGCATCCCTAACGCTCTCTATTCCTTTGGGATGCTACCAAGGGATTTATGGAAGTCAGCAAATAATTGGTTTTGTGCATCGTCGGGGCGACAAAACGGAGAAGCCACCACAGCCATGACACATAAGAAGTTCTTCGAGAACAAGTTCGCCGTACTCATCGATTGTCGCACTTCTCAAAACAGTATGACTCATGGAGATGGCCTGGCCCAACTAGATACTGGAGCAAATATTCGCCTACGGATTCATCGCACAGGCGGCTCGGGGATTGTGAATATGCACATATTCGTGCTTTCTGATGCTCAGGCAACTATTGAACAGGGGATGCTGCTAAATGTTTATAATTAATGGACACATTAGTAGAGCAAATTCCCTTTAACGCATTGATAATTGGCCCCACGAACTGTGGAAAGACTCAGTTTATAGTAGATCAGCTGCGGGGCCCATTTCGTTTTAAGTTTGATTATATCGTGTTGATTTGTCCTATCTATGTTCACAATAAAACCTACAAAGGTTTCGGCAATGGAGATCCACGCTTCATTAAAATAGCACCTTCGCAGAATGATATTGATGCCACACTGCGCGAATGTGCTTGCTTATTCGAAGGAACGAACACGCTTATTATCCTTGATGATTGTGCTGCAAGTAAGGACGTCAAAGGAAGGACTGATAAGCTATCCGACTTAGCCTTTTCTGCACGCCACATCGGTATTTCAATTTGGGCATCAGCACAAACACAAAAGAGCATATGCAAAGATTTTCGCGAGAACTGCGCAATCGTTGTGGCATTTCGCATCGCAAGTGTGCCGGGATTAAAGGATTTGTTTGATGACTACGGTGCTGGCATATCACTAGATGATAAAAAGATATTCATTTCAGAACTTGAGACCAAATTTGCACATATATGCTTCTGTTTGCGACATCCATTTTCCACCGTGTTGGAGATACCTTCACCTATAGCATGTCACGGTACATTGAAGTAAAATGAATGAAAAAAAACTTAGTGATGGAGAAGTCGAAAATTTACTAGACTATTTAGATGGGCCAGCTGGAAAAAGCAAAACAGATATGGTATCAACCGCGGAAGCAAGCTGCTCCGCAGCTGCGGATACGTTGACTGACCATCGGGAAGAACTTGCGATTTTAGCTGCGACCGGTACAACAAAGGAATATCTTGGAAGAGCGTTCTCTCTAGGAGATATCCATAGACTACCTGAGAAAAAGATAGAACTACTACATAGGAGGTACCAGGCCGTTGTGGCTAAACAAGTAACAGGCAGTTTAATCGATAATACGATGGCCCTAGCTACTCGCGTAATTGCGCACTTTTTACCTATAGATTCCCAACCAGCACTACTAAAGGACCTTAAAGAAGATCGTATAGTTCGCTGGCTTGTTGTCTCTTTCCGCAGGTCGCTTCGTAGCCCTAGCTAGCGCTATGTTCCATGTAGCTAACCACATAGAAGTTGATAAATTGTTATCTTCAGAAGCAGCAATTGAAGACACACCAACTATCAACATACAGCCAGAATGAAAACGTAGAAAAGTCCCGTATAGTAGAAGAGTTGGACCACATAGACGGAGCCGATTTCGTCTCCACCGCAGTTTATTGGGGTGGACTGAGCGTGGTATTTGTAAGTCTGGCCTACGATTGGCTACTCAACAAGAAAAGAAAAAAGTTAATAGATAAATTAGAAGACTTACAACAAGACGCAGTAGCAATTTCTCCACCAGCCCCAGTGGTTCCAGCAACTACCCCACGTAGGCAAGCACCAGTAGATATCGTACCAGTATTATGCGATTGCCTCATGCATACGATGACCAAATCAGCAAAGAATTACATCCGTGGGTGGGACGACTCAGCAACATACGCTCGCGGCCTAGAACTCGCTAAAGCTAGGTCAGTAATGACTCCACCAATTACTCCGCCTAGTTCAGTAGCTACTCCACCTAGTTCAGTAGCTACTCCACCTAGTTCAGTAGTTACTCCACCAACCACTCCGCCTAGTTCAGTAGTTACTCCACCTAGTAGCGACCCCACAATTGAAGTTACTCCATCTAGCAGCGACCCCATAATTGAAGTTACTTCATATAGCAGCGACCCCACAATTGAAGTTACATCACCTGACAACATACTGCAAGATGGAAGTGGACCCTCCGAATGACCTCATCACAAAAGAACCAACCACACCTAAAAAAGAAAAAAATCCAAACCGCATTGCTGCAGGTAAAAAAATAGCAGAAAGAATAAGACTAACTAAATACGAACTCGCCAACGCCTCATCGGCGGCGTCAGTAGACCATCAGGCCGATAAGCCGGGCTGGATAGCCAACGCCATGTCAGCTAATACGACCCTTGCCGCAGTTGGAGTAAGCATAGCACTGGTGGGTGCATAATGCGTTCTAAGAACGGTTATTATTATTATTATTATTATTTATACTATCAGTATATGCGTTACACACAGCTGCAACAGGATAGGCTTAATAAATGTTGCTCACCAGTCGTGGATGATAGGAAGACTGATGATAACAAAGAAATCGCCACCAAAGGTAGTAACCTTAAAATTAAAGGTATGATATAGCATTTGAAGCCATACCATATTCCATGTATTATCGATGATGGTTGAGAACAAACTTATGAAAACATTATCGGACGCCGCTATATTGGTTGGACTTGCGGCAGGCATCGGTTGGGTTGGAAAAAAAGTCGTCAAAGAGCCTATGACTAGCGATCCTTCATCTAACGTTTTGAACTACGCGAAGTGGGTAGCCGTGTTGTCTGGTAGCCTTGCTGCTAAGCAATACTTAGAGGACAAAAAGTATCTAACGCCCATCGAGTAGTATGGCATGGTTTGGTGCCGCAATAGCTTTTACTGCAGCGAGCTACGCTGGCAAATACATAGAAAAGGCGCTTGTCGGGCCGGATGCGGTCGAAGCAGAGATTAAAAGACATAACAGAGCCCTTGAGAAATATAAAGCCGATATGGCTGCATTTGAAGAACAGCGAGAAATACTAGCTGACTGGGTCAAGGAGCAAGACCGCATTAATTACTACAATGCTAAGGACCTAGCTAATGAGGATCGAGCTACCGTCTTGTACAATACAGTCCACGTAGGGCTACACCCATTAAATTTGAAAAAGCCTCGTTTCTCCGATTACTATCGACCATCGAATTCGAAGAAAACTGCCGAATTGGTGGTTCTAGGTGGTGGGGTGTTTGCGGCGGGATACGTTGTCACCCGATTTTTATAAAAACGAAAATTACTATGCAACTACTAGGTAATTACTAGATTACTACTATATTACTACATAATTACTAGGTAATTACTAGATATCCGCGTAGTAATTTTTTCTGCTCAGATTACTATCGCCTATCAAGTTCACAGAAAGCTGTCGAATTGGTGGGGTGTGTTACTGTCTGATGGCTATAGCTATGCTTTTTTAAAAACGAGCTTTTTTTGTTCATCGTAAAGTTGGTTTTCCGTACCCATTTGAAGCTATTCATATATACGTAGCAGAGGCAACTTTCGATGAAAACGGAAACCATGCGAGTCAAGGAGAACTTCGAGAGGCAACTTTCGATGAAAACGGAAAATGCGCAAGTTAATAACTTCGGGACACATATAAAACACAAGGAAAGTATCGTACACGTAGTACCACTTAATGTGAAGGCTAAAGGAATCGAAAACTTTGTCCACACTTATGCTCTACTAGCCCTCAACTCTCCTATTTCATATTGTACCAATTCGCTACTAACCGAGTTAGGTTTCGAAGATGTGGTAGAGTCGGTAAGGCTTAAGTCGCTAAAGGACGCTAATCTAACCGAGTTAGGTTTTGAAAGCAACGTAAATTCGGCAGCCAAGAGCCTCCCCTTAGTAGATCTAGAACTGCAAATTATTAAGGATGATGGATTCATTAATCTTAACAGTGCTGTGCTTTGCCAGACTGAATTCTTAAACAATACGTACATTGCTGCGCTTTTCCCCGATTTGCCTACATCCAATGAATACGAAATCGGTTTGGTAATAGGGCACGAACACATGGTAGACTTCGGTATCAAAGATAAGGAGTCGACGATAATGCTCAGGTGGAATACAGAGCCCCGCCACATCAAAAGTCTACTCCATGTGGAGGGTGGATACTTCGACCTTATACCACTATATGTATGATACGAACTGGACTTGCTACTAGAAAAAAAATAAAAATACTAGGCAATTACTAGATTACTAAACGAATTACTAGGTAATTACTAGATTACTAAATGAATTACTAGGTAATTACTAGATATCCACGTAGTAATTTTTCTGCTTGTTGAAGATTCATAGCAAAACTATATAGCAATGATGGCCGTTCCTAAGGAACCAAAACTGTCTATTCGCCTAGAGAAGGTATTCGCGAATACTTACTATAGTCCCAAAGGCTATTGGAAAGGACTAGCGGCAATCAAACATCTTGCAACGGCAACTGACATCGCCGAAGATACGGTTCGGACGTGGCTAGAAAAACAAGCTATATGGCAGATATATTTGCCAGCACCTCAATATGTACCACGACCTAAATTTAATGTCTCTACGCCAAACGAGGTTCATCAAGCCGATCTGCTCTTTCTTCCACATGATCGCCCTGGGCGATGACGAAAACTATATAAGTATGCACTCACAGTTGTGGACGTTGCATTCAGATACAAAGAAGCCGAGCCATTAGCCACTAAAGAAGCCAACGAAGTCGCTGCGGCATTCGAGCGAATCTACAAGCGAAGTCCACTAACATGGCCAAAACTTTTACAAGTCGATCCTGGACGTGAGTTCATGGGTGCCGTTACTCTACTTCTGGCTAAGCATAAAGTTTCTGTAAGGCGTGGACGTGTGGATATCCATAGAGATCAAGCAATCGTTGAGCGATTCAATCGAACCCTATCCGAAAGGCTATTTGGACACCAATATGCTCAAGAAATGGTGCTTGCTTCGCAGGGAAAGGACGATAGGTCAGTAGAATGGGTAGTTCGTCTACCTGCAGTTATCAAAGCCTTGAACAATGAAGCTACGCGTTTGACGGGAAAACAACCAGTGGTAGCAGTTACCAAAAAGGAAATCGAATCAAACCCAGCAGAGCCTGCACACAATGGACGTCTCGTTGGTCTCAAAGAGGAAAGACTTCCATTCTACGTCAGCGTTCGATATCTATATGCTCCTGGTGAGCTGGAAGGTGGTCGCCGTCGTGCAACTGATCCTATATGGAGTTTGGAAACATATAGTATTTCACGTAGTATGGTTTCTTCGGGGCAGCCAGTTCTGTACTATTTGTATTCGGAGGACGTTTCGAAGAAACAACCAAAGCGCGGATTCGTGCGCGAAGAGCTACAAGTGGTGCCTAGGGATACAGAACTACCTCCAAATGGAATCTTAAGCTAATAACTCCTCAATGAGGTCGTCAAAATCTACCTCCTGCTCTGGAAGGATATCTTTATGTCCATAGGCTAGTGTATCGATTCCATTTTCTGCAATCCATCGCTTGGAGTCGAATGGTGATAGCGATACCTTATTAAGGTGCTGCCCATAGATGTGATGGCCTTCCGAGCGCAGTACATCCATCCCATGCTGGAAGGTTTTCTTAGCAAATAGCGACTCCTTGTACTGCTCGTGGCGGATATGCTTCTTCACAACTGCCTTGCGGATGCCTTTCGCCTTTCTAATGTTTTTCCCGCCGGCCTCTAGGATGGAATACATCTTGGGTCGAAGGCCTACGTACTCGGCGATTGGACGCCCGGCGCACTCGTCCTTCATCTTTCCAAGGACCTTTTTGTTTGCCACGCTATGTAGTGGATGCTCCTTAGGGTAGTCAGATGTGTCATAGAGATCTTCGTAGGTAGCCATGTCGGCATACACATCGTCTGTCTGGATCTCAAGGAGTAGACTGTCCGTGTCCGTATAGATCAGCTGGCATCGGCCTCCATACTGTCCAAGCAGCTGGTTGTAGTAGAAGTCGTACATCCGATGCTTTGAGAGGTCAAGAATGCACATCCCCACGGGGATGTCAGTTCGGTTCGGTTCAATGTCGGTTCAATGTCAGTCGACTTTTGTGCATTTGCAGAGCTGCCAGATCGTCGTCGAAGATGTTTGCCCGCGCGAAGGCTGGGCTGGCAATCAGGCGTCTGAGTTTGTCCTCTTCGCTGGCACGCACTAGGTTGACATTGACGCGCTTGCGCAAGTTCTCCATGGTTTTGCCGAAGACGCTGTTATTCATCAACTCGTATAGATCCTTTTCGAAGTCATTGGTTGCCTTCTTCCTGAGCTCGGTGTTTTTTCGAATATAAGGCTCCATCCATGGACTTTGGTCAAATCGTAGTACTCGGCGTACCTTCTTGAGACGCATGCCTAGTAATAGGTATAGCTGTAGATTGCGGTAGTAGAGTACGTATCGATCTTTATCGCGGAGGTTCGGCACCAACTTTTCTACCTCTATTGATGTCCCTATGAGGTTGCATTGATACTCTGACATCCACTCCTTTGGAATCTTCATGCGCTCTGGTGCTAGAGGATAGGCATTGTGCGAGTCGTGTAGTTCTGGGGGGTATTCGAGATCCACTTCTAGTATGTAGCTTTTAAGGCTGTCAGATGGATAGTCTACTATAGTATTGGTTAGTTCTTGGAGGTCCTTTACCCATTCGAAGCCACCTGTTGGTAGTGGCTGACTCATTGCCCATCCATATAGGTTGTTGGCATCGAGGTACTGGATGTATGTTGTTGGCTTGGATTGGTCGTAGCACTCAACCAGACGATTGTTGGCTTTGGCGTGTCTCTTGGATACCATAGATATACCTCCGCGAAGGCCTTTCTCTATGAAGAGATGCTGGTCATAGTCCACAACAGCTCGAGCTCTACACCTGTAGTCTTCAAGAGCGCATCCCAAGAGTGACCTGGGCTGGTGTAGTAGTGTGCAGGGTCCAAGCCGTACTGATGTAGATATGTTTTCCGAAAGGTCTCAAAGAGATCTGCCAGAAGAAGCACATCAGTTTGGAGATATAGGTCGTGGTAGTCTCCCATATCTTTGCAGTCAAAAGTGCTCCATACCTTTTGAGCGTGGGCATAGTCCTCCTCGGAAATGCCTTCAACTAATAGCTTGCTGTAGAAGTCGGCTTGTGGTGGGAGTGGCTCTGCAAACCGATTCCAGCCGTCCATATATTCATATGGGTAAACACCCTTCCGTGCGAGAAGGTGAGCATTCGCTGGTGTGTGTCGTATTGTGACGGAAAGGAGTGACTTATCGAGCTGGTTTTGGCTCTCAACACCACACTGAGGGCATGTTCCCACAAGCAGCCAATCCTCGTTTATAACGACTTTCTCTTCTTCCTCGCAGGTCCTACACTTGTCAGGAGTTGCCCCAATTGTGTTACACACTAGCTTGTCTAGGGATGCCAAGAGGAACTGAGCGCTATCGATGAATCGCAGCTGTCCAAGGGAGAATGATATGTACTTCTCTGTGTTATTGGGGATACACGCGATCTGTCCCTCCATCTTGGAGATAGCCTGCATTATTAGATGTGAGTCGTAGCCCCGCAAGTTGTGTAATACGACTGGAATGATTGTGGTTTTGGGGCTCAACCGAAGCTTGAGGTTACAGGCACTATGGGCTGCGCCTCTGTACTTGCCCGTGATGTGGCAATGGTCGCGGACTGAGTCCTTGTAGAGTGGCTTCTCACACACATGGCAGATGGTGGTCGTATTATGGGTCAACTTGTCCTGGGGGGTCATCCACATTGCTTTGGGGTTGATCAAAACTGCCTTGATTTTCAATTCTTCTTGTTGCATTGCCTCTAGGAACCTTTCTGCGGCATCCAGACCTCTGTAAACAGCTGGAGGCTCCGCATGACCATCACATCGCACCACGATGTAGCCAAAGCCACAAGCCTCATGATACTGTGTGTTCTGAGTGTTGCTCTTCGTAGGATCTAGCTCTGGCACTGCGATCTTCGTGGTCAAAGCCTCAAAGTCAGCATATATAACGTACGGAGCTGGAAGCTGTCTGTGATGGTTTTGGAAGGAGAGCTTGTTCTCACCCTCTTCAGGCATTTCCACCCGAATCGCATTTTGCCCTATACCTTGGCACTCAGGCTTGTGGGCTTCCAGGAGGTCTTCTAGGGAGTACCCATGTAGGCATCGCTCACAAAAGTGTTTCCTCCCGTGGTGTTTGCTATGATTGTAGAGGAGGCGGTTCAAGTCCTTGATCCAGGTATAGTGGTACTGACAACTGACATGTAGACCCCCCCATTCAGACCCTCAAATTATGTAACTCTATTTTTTTAACACCCTGCGTGCCCTGCGTGCCCTGCATGCCCTGCGTGCCCGCCGATCAGCTGCAGAAAATCGCCTCGAATTCCCATAAAAATCCCGTACATCGCCAAAATTCCTTCAAATAACGGTTGCCCAGACACAGGTCCTTCACCACACTCAGCTTCACTTTCACTGCTTTACTCTAACCAGAGAAAAATGCCACGTAGTTTGCAGTTTTCGAGTTTCGACGATGTTCTTGTCCATCTGCCCCAGAGGCCACTCACACCGTAGTCAGAATCGCTGCGCCAGAAACGCCCAGTGTTCATACTACTATATATGAGGTTACACCACATTTTTCGAGTTTCGAGTTTTCTCATTTCGTATACATCCATTTAGACAATAGCTCCAATGGCAATATACAGAATGGAATGCGAAGCCTGTGGCAGGATTTTTAATAGGAAGGGGAACTTGAAGCGCCACCTGGAGAAGCGTAAGACTCCTTGCGTTAAAGTTCAGAAGCAGTACATTTGTGAGAATTGTGGAGGAGAGCTAAGCTGCTACTTTGCTTTGCGGAGACATAAGAAGAAGAATTGTCCTATCTACCACCCTAATCCTATCATCAACGAAAATTAGGTACGTGCTCGTACTCCATATGATATATACCATTTAGACAATAGCTCCACCATAATATACCGAACCAATATGGAAGAACAGCAACCACATCTTACCTTGAAGCGAACCCCACGGGCCGTCGGTAAATATCTGCGCGGGTGGCAGATGGATGTTCCTGAGGGCCACGAACTAGGTGCCGATCCAAGGTCCTTTCTAGAAGACGCGCGCCATGAGATTCGTCAGAAATTGGTGGAAGAAATCCAAGCCCTACATGGTGTGAAGTTTCAACTTGCGCTAAAGGTGCAGCTCATGAAGTACCATCCAGACGGCAGCCAAGAGTCTACTGACCCTACGATACGCCATAAACAGGAGGTTGTCATGCTTACCCACGAGATTCGTGAGACCTTAGACAGGGCCATCCCAATGATTCTAGAGAGCCTAGAGAAGTGGACGCATAGAGGCTCTGGATGGGTTGTTGACCGCATAATCCTGCTCTGGCTAAACATCGCTCTCTATCAACCTCTGAGAGGTGGATCCTACATCGAACTACCTACGGAAGTTGCAAAGAAGAAAGCCGTGATCAATGTAAAAAACAACGATGACAACTGCCCTGCGTGCCCTGCGTGCCCTTCACCCTGCGTTTTACTCCGTCCGGATCGGCGTAGAGTTTGCTACCTTCCCAATATATAATTATACTAAGGGAAGGAAAATTCCTGTAACTCACTCAATATTGAACGGAATGGCTTGAAACTTCACAGAAACTGAAAGAAATACACAAGGGAGAGGTAAGAATATTTTGACGATTTATTGAAATTTATTTTAGAGCAAACGGGCATGCGAGCTAAAACTCCATACATTTACTGTAATTTCAAATATCCGGGAAGTAACCGTTTTACGCATAATGAGCCTGGGGTACCTGTGGTTCAACTGTTTAACTTCGCATCAGTACATGTACGTCTTCACGTGCCGACAAAACAGACCATGGTTGACTTGATATAGTTCGGACATCAGACTTTGCCAATGCTCCAGAAGTAGTACACACTTTCCTCGGGCATTGATAAATCGTACTTGCGAACTTTTTAAACATCAGTGCATTGGAATGGGGAAAATAAGACAAAGAAACCATTCACCGAATGCATGTCGACCAACTTCGCGATTCGAGCGAGCGAGCATTTGTGTAGTTACCAGTTTCCCGGCCGTGATAAAGAATTAATTAAAAATGGCGCAGATTTGGTACAATTCTACCCGAGAGATCGAGTTTATTTACGCTTGCTTCTATGACACAGGGATCCCCCGTCGAACGCAATAACTAAACAAGTTGAGTTGGCACGCTGGGCGATTTAACACTACGTTCGATGTGAACACGCAGGTTCGATGTTAACACGCTGGTTCGATTAGAGCACTTTTTGCTCGATTTTGAACCAAATGGTTCGTTTATTCATGGTACAGAATTACTCACAGTTCAACACCACAAAAAGAAAGCAAATTATTTAAGCACGTCGGGCATAAAGTACGTCAAAATCGGCATCAGTGAGCGTGGACAAATAATTAAAATTAACACCATTTCTTTACTTATTGTCTCAATTTGAAGAAATGTTGGTGAGTTGTTAACAAAATGAAACTACATATTTTAGGTGTTTTATGTTAGTATGATGACGTTGTTGTGACGTCATAAGTGATGCCTCCTTTTTTGGTAAAATTCCCCCTTTAATAGATGTTACAAACAGACTACACCATCAAAGAGCCTTCATAACATACATTCCTTTGGCGCAAATTTGAACGTTCTACGACTATTATAGGAAAAGTTATAGAGGAATGACTGTTGCTATGACGTCATATTTAGTGACGTCAGGTGTCATACCTAAATAAAGCTGCCTATTGTTAAAAAATCAAGAAAAGAAAATAATGTGGGTTTTGAGTGCCAGACTAGCGCATTTCATCACTAAAACTCGAAAATCACTCAAAGGATTTTTTTTCTAAGGGCATGTATAAAAAAGTATGACGTCATAATGACGTTGCCGAAAATATGACTTCAATTTTAAGCCGGTTATGGACAAAAAATCAAAATTCAAAAAACATACGATTTTAGCCACCAACGTGTTTTATGATTGGACAAAATGTCATGCAACAATATTTACAACTCTAAAAATTGAATGAAGCGATGTTTTCATAAATGCTTTTGTGGTGTTTATTTCCCGCCAAATTATGGCGGGAAAATGGACAAAATTCAAACTTTCATAACTTTTGATTTCCTTAACCAATCGACATCGGGTTTTCGATTCCTTCATTCTCATCACGAGTAGATTTTTACAATATACGACATTTCGTTTTTAGAGCTAATGAACATTTGCAAGAAACGTATTACAAATTGATAAATGACGTCATTGTGACGTCACGATGGTAGTAACATAGCTTAAAAAATCAGGTTATATTCCTTTTTCGATTCTACATCCTTCTACCAAAATTCAATCGTCTGCATTGAAAACTTTTTAAAATATAGGACTGATGCCGTTTTTATGGTCGTTTGTGCCCACCGTGCTAGCAAATCAGAATGTTTTCAATGCGAAGAAAGTAATACTTTACCTCGTCCTCGCTGTCGACATTCAGCACCGCCACTTCGACGATCAACACGACCACGTGAGATTCTCGTGACATCACAATACGACTCGCGCTCTCATTGGCTCTGACTTTGGTTTACAGGACATTACATTTTACAGAGTGATCGATATTTTTTCTGCATATCCACATATCCTCGGCTCTATGTTGCTGCCGCCTCATCAGCCTCGCGTCTTCGCTCGGCTGACTCGTTGGCAACTAGGGGAGCAGAAAGTCACTGCGACTGATAACTCCCCTACCCCACTCCTAATAAATAATAGGAGTGGAGTACCACCCCTCCCGTGTGACCACGCCTTAGAATGGAATATCTGGAATGTAAAGAAGGTAGAAAATGGTAACGCTTAAGTGAATACAGCCCGAGTTAAGGCTGTACCCAGCCTCTTGTTATTATTACTTTCCTCGGGCATTGATAAATCGTACTTGCAAACTTTTTAAACATCACTGCATTTTCTGCACCGAAACCATATATGCATGCACCGAAAGTCGAAGCGCGCATTGTGTCGTTACCAGTTTCCCGGCCGAGATAATTTATTCTGAAAGTGTGTCCACCGACCCAAACATCTCGATTTCTTTTGCTTGGGAAAGCACAGGTAACCCACACATGACCACAGGGAGTCCACCACAAGATTAGGATGCGTTCTCCTTCGTCGAACGCACCATATGTCAATTAATATCAATGTTATAAAAGTGTATTTACAGTTCTTTTAAAAAACAAATCTAAATGAACGAATTTCAGATTATATTCAGCCATGTAAGTATTGGTGATCTACTTAGCCTTATTGTCCTATTCGACATGAAAACGAGGCAAAATTGTCGTTCGTTTTTCTTTCATGGTTGTAACATTGGTGAACTAATCTTCAAGAGGCATACATAATTAATGACCATTTCGTCCAATCAGATGAAGCAAATCACTTACGTATATGCGCCTTTATACCCGGTAAGACGAAAGGGTCTGAAAAATCCGCCGCTCATCTCCGCCACAGCCCGGTCAGTATAATTTGCAGACTGCAGATTGCAGACTGCAGACTGGGTATAAAATACAGACTGGGTATAAAATGCAGAATGGGAAAAAATATAAAAAAACTTACCTGAATTCTGTATGCAAATTACGATGGCCCAGAAGGCTCAGTTCAATCCTATTTCTGTGGCTGTCCAGTCTTCATTTTTCACAGTCCAGTCCTGAGTTTCACAGTCCAGTCCTGAGTTTTTAGGCAGTCCAATCTCACTGTTTCACAGTCCAGTCTTAGTTTTTAGGCAGTCCAATCTCACTTTTTCACAGTCCATTCTTAGTTTTTAGGCAGTCCAGTCTAGTCCAATCCCCTCAGCTTCATTAGGACCCAGTCCTCTTCGTGATTTCCAATCACATGGCGAGGCTTCCTTCTTGACGGAAGTTTCACGATGCATAAATTAGTTGCAATTCTCAGAAGCCGAATGTGAACAACAGAGTTCTTTTCAAGGAATATAACTACCGAGGCTGCTCGTTTGCTTGGCAGTGGATCACCGTCGTGAACAACCATGAAATTCAAGCCTATATATTTAGCGTGTGTTGGTAGCTCGCTTGCTTCGTTCTTTCAGCGGCTCGGCCCGGTCAAGAGAATTTGTCCTACGACTGTCAAAACATAATAGTTGTTTATAATTTCAAAACCTACACACAGCACAGCAGGCCACTTTTCAAGCCAGCTCTTTTGCCAGGTCAGTAGCCGAAGAGGTTAGCTACAGAATGCAGCGGTTATTTTCAGGTATACTACCGAGGCTGCCCGTTTGCTTGGGTGAACGGCCATCACGTTCGTGATTCATAGCGCACTTACATGTAATTATGTTTATTCAAAGCCCAGATTCACTGTCTGAACGATTTATCCGCCGCAACAACAACTCATCCAGTGTTTTGTGATAGCTCAGTGTATGTAGGTTTACTGATATGAAATTATAAACAACTATGACAGTAGTCAGTACCTTTCTTGTAAATATTTTGACAGTACGACATTTCGCTTTACTAGCTGCTGAAAGAACTCAGTCTGCAAAGGAGCCAACAACAGCACCGGGACACGCTAAATAGGCTTGAATTTCATGAGTTGTTCGTGACGGTGATCCACTGCCAAGCGAACGAGCAGCCACGGTAGTTCTATTCCTTGAAAAGAATTCTGTTGTTCGCATTCGGCTTCTGAGAATTGCAACTAATTTATGCATCGTGATACGTCATCAGTATGGCATTTTCTGCCGAGTGGGGAGCGATAGGAGTCGGCTGGTTTCCCAGGCTAAGAACTCGCCACTTTCAAAATGGCGGCCGTCAAGAAGGAAGCCTCGCCATGTGATTGGAAATCACGAAAAGGACTGTGTCCTAATGAAGCTGAGGGGATTGGACTAGACTGGACTGCCCAAAAACTAAGACTGGACTGTGAAACAGTGAGATTGGACTGCCTAAAAACTCAGGACTGGCAGTGGCGGATCCAAGGGTGGTTACGGGGGTGACATGTCACCCCCCCCCTTTTGGGCCAAAAACAAATTCTGTATAAGAATTCGTAAAAATAAAATACATTCGTTCAAATTTTGTAAGAAATTTCGCACCAGAAACTGTACCGGTCAAAATAGTCACCCCCCCTTTTTCAAATCCTGGATCCGCCACTGGACTGGACTGTGAAACTCAGGACTGGACTGTGAAAAATGATGACTGGACTGTGAAAAATGATGACTGGACTGTGAAACTCAGGACTGGACTGTGAAAAATGAGACTGGACTGTGAAAAATGAGGAGTGGACAGCCACAGAAATAGGATTGGACTGAGCCTTCTGGGCCATCGTAGCAATTTCAGCGAGTTCTGTTGAAATTTTACCCCTCGACCAGCCGGTCTAGAACTGACCACGCTCGAATTTTCATCCAAAATCAATGCCGACCGCAACTAAACCTCAAATAATAGCACAACAGTATCTATTCCAAGAACCTCATGCCATTTAATTTAAATATCCCCCATTTCTGGAGCCTAAATCGAGCAATTTACGCTTGACGACGCTAGTTCCCAAAGTTCACGGTCTCAGAACTTTTACATATATACCTTATTTTGAAACCAGTGCTCAAGCGAATCGGTTCTATGGTAAAGCGGTTTAGAGCGCGCGCTTTTGATTCCAATGATCGGAGTTCGATTCCCACACCAGCCACAATTTTTTTAACTTCTTTTTCTCCTTTCTCAGTTTTATTTAATCTTTTCCTGTCTTTTAAGCTATTAGAGCCGCCTTCTACACTAAAAAAACATTGTTGTGTATTAAATTTAATGGCTGTCCTCCAACACGGACATGATGAGAAAGAAATTATATCACAGGTGACCCAATTGCTCTGTAAGTGGCAATATTTACTAGCATTTGAATGGGATTTTTTTAGAACTAATATTGAATAAAAAGCGACAATACTTACAGCATGTGTTTATTTGTCCATGCCGCTGCGTGTGGTTGTAATTTCAGCGAGTTTTGACCCCAGCAGTTCTGTACACTGGTGTTATACCAGGGTCGTAATGAGATATATTTTTTCTCTAGTGGGCCCTTATTTTTACCCAGAACTTTGATCTCTGATCCCAATTTTCCAGTAACTTGTGATCCGTGATCCAGCCAAAACTAAATGAGGCCGTTCATATTCTGATATATTGATCCCGATCCCATAACTGCATGATATACGTTGATCCCGATCCCATGCGATCCCGATCTCGGGTCTGTGATCCCACAGTGAATCGCTCTCTAACTCACATATAAAAGGGGCAGGGATGCTCGTCGAAAAATTGTAATTGAACCCCTAAAAGATACCAATCTGGGCATGGCCTAAGCTTTGTTTGACCCCTATAAAAAGATACCTTCTAAAACATTCCAGCCCTCGCTCGAGTGGCGTCACCTGACATATCATACAACGAGTGTCGATTTAGAGGTCTGGGACCTAGAAATCGCCATTTTGAATGTCGTGGCAGCTCTTCCAAATATGGAATATGGAATTTTCCTAATATGGAAGAGGCCGCGGGAAGTTCAAAACGACACTTTTGCTTGCTATTTTATTGATATGGCAAGCGATAGTCGGCGTTTTTTATTTCTCCGGCACATGCAGCCCTAAACGATACCTTGATGGCTAAAAATATTGGCGTTCCATCCTTAACACCCAAAGTGATACCAAATCCCGTAATTTTAACCCCTAAAAGATACGACGAGCATCCCCGCCCATTTTATATGGGAGGTCCCCCACCCGGGAGTTAGAGAGCGATTCACTGTGGGATCACAGACCCGAGATCGGGATCACAGGGCATGGGATCGGGATCAACGTATATCAGTTATGGGATCGGGATCAATATATCAGAATATGAACGGCCTCATTTAGTTTTGGCTGGATCACGGATCACAAATTACTGGAAAATTGGGATCAGAGATCAAAGTGCTGGGTAAAAATAAGGGACCACTAGAGAAAACATATATCTCGTTACGACCCTGGTATAACACCTGTGTACAGAACTGCTGGGGTCAAAACTCGCTGAAATTACAACTACACAAAGGGTGACTTTTTTCGATTCTCGGTGGAAAATCGATGGAAACAACGGTTGTCACGGAAATGATGATTGTTATAGGTTTTAGTTTATTTAGAAGTCGCATGTGTGTTACAGAACTGTTGATGTTTCATGGGTTTAGTGCTATGGATTCGGGAACGCACTGTTCAAAAATACGGCTACGATGCAGCTACGTATAGAGCGGCTATATCGAATGTATATTGGAACAAGAGCTATATCGAATGTATATTGGAACAAGAGCCCACTGGGCTTTCACTCGGGCCACTATATATATATAGAAAAACACCTGATAATAACTGAGCCACATAAGGCAACCTTCAACGGAAATACATTCTCAAGTATAATTAAACGTAATACACCATGCGCGCAATCACTTTAATGTGCGCACTCATTTTACAGCATATTTCGAAGGTTTGCCATACCAATCATATTGTCGTAGCTCTTACCAATGCTCCGATTTGTGGAGATTGGCGTAACATAAAACACGATCACTTTAGCGCGCGCAACTATTTAACGGTTTATTGACATGATCATATTTTTGTTGTAGCTCTTAGCAATGCTTCAGTGTATAGAGATTAACTGAAGAGTGGATCGACTTCACGTCGGTCTACGAAACAGATTTGTATTAAATCTATGTACTCAAAAATTGAGTAGTCTACACATTGGCTTAATCCGCTCCTTTATTGTAGAGCACTATCTTGGTTTCACCGGTGAACTTCACCTATATATATATATATATATATATATAAATACAATCATCCACATCTGTCCAATTCGCTAGGTTGAACAAACATGGAATCATGATACAATGCGCCATCTCGGCTATCACCATAATGGCTTTATGGCAACTCTGCATATATATATATCAATACAGCCAGACACTCTTTAAGGTGAGCACACACCAGGAGACGTTTTGCATGTCCCCTAGTGTATGTCTCACCTTTATGGAGGAAGGGGTACTCCCATAAAGGAATTGTTTTCAGTGTCCAAGGGAGGCACCATTAGAAATGTGGAGGGGGGAGGTAGGACTTCCTCAAGATGCACATTTTTTTCGTCGCTGGAAGAATCAGAGATAGAAGAAAGGGAATAGTTAAACTAAGTAATAAATTGAACTGAATTGTGATTGCAATCAAAATATTGTAAATTAGAAAGGACTTAGCTCTGAATAACTGTGAGGGTAAAGAGAACAAAATAAACGTCCAGCGAGGTATACGCTGGTTCATTTTTCTAGGGATCCAGAAGGGGGTTCCACGTTTCGTCGACTGACTCGGAGTTTCTGTATACGGAAAATTTTATTTTTTTCCATCTCAAAAAGCATTTACCATTGCAGGAACTCTAATCTCAGTTTTCTTACTTTTTCTTGCAACTCGCATTTTTCAACTCGCATCACTCCCATTCTCCAGTTGACCGACAATCGGTAAGCAAAGCACACACTGGCGGAAGCTGAATTACTTACCTTCTCGCATTCATTTGCAACCAAAACCCTAGCCCTGAAAACACATGGTAACTCGAGCCACCGACATATAATCCGCGGCTGAACTGATGATGAGCCAGCAGCTAAATGGTATAAATATCAATAGCGCTAGCAAAGCTTTTTGCAACAGTTGGTTACATTGTAGTACCAAGCATTTTGGCCTAGTGTTTACACCCCTAAATTTGGTCCGCGGACCCAAAAGATTTCGACAGGACACCTATTTTTGTCGTGTACATATTAACATTTCTGGGTACGCGGACCCATAAATCTCGGTGCGCCTGGTTGGAGAGCCGTGCTTGAGAATTATAGCAAGTCTACAATAATTATTACCTCAAATAAAGCTTTTCAAACATAACAAAGGTATATCGGTTAATAAGAGTTTTATTATATGGCTATTTTGAAATCTAAAATAAAAGGTAAAGGCAGGGAATTTGTTTTAAATTTGCATTGCTACAGCGCGCGTGTAACACTCAAATGGCTTCTCCAGTACCTTTACTGAATACAAGAAACTACGCTTGGGATTTTCAAAACAATCGAGAGATTATCGTTGTTTTTAGGCATGGCTCGCATGGCTCGCATGGCTCGCATGTTGTCCACACTCCTTACAAAGACCCTCATAGTCAATCCTTATAAGGCCAAGGCTTCACTATGAAACGTTACAAAGACCCTCGTAGAGTAAAAATCTTTTAAAAGACCCTAGCGGAGAGTTTCAGGTCATAAGATGAGATTCAGGAGCTTAAGTGCACCCAAGAACAAATGCCCCTTGGCTCGCAGTTATTATAAAGAGTGACTTTCTCCGGGCTTTCTGTAAGAATCGACCAAACCGTGGCACAAGTCGAAAAATTGTTTTAGTTCATATTCTATCTATAAGTAGGCCCTAGAGTGAAACCAAACGAGCTGTTGTTGGTTTTGTAAAATTTTGCTTCGTTTGGCGAGAAAATGGAAAATTCGAGTTGGCCAGAAATCGCTGAGAAATCGGGTTTAAACTGAAGAGAAAACATTTTCCGAAAATAAACCCGGCTCGTGTCGCAAAACTATGACTCTGGTGGTTTTCTACGATGGTTTCTATTTGATCTTTAGGCATCCCTCGTTCTGATGATTACATAATGTTTTGGTTTCTGTATTGTTTTAGAGCGATAATTTTATTTTAACGAGGGCCACAATTTCCTAGCTTCTATTCAGCAAAATATCTATCAATCAATCATCAACTTTATTTAAAAACACGGAGAATTCTAACAGATACAATCTGATTTCCATAGAAGCCGTGTGGTAAAAAATATTATAATTACAAAATTGCGATATATCTAGGCTAAGCTAATATATTAAAATTATTTTTTATTTACAATTTTTCTGGTTCTATAAAAGGTATCCTATCAAATGATAACTACTAGATGAATAAATAAATAATAACATACTTAACGGCTGGCGTTAAGTATGTGCCCTGTCTCCAAATTCTTTAAAAGTGATATACGAAGCTGTGTTAGATAGCATTCTATCAGAATATGAAGAGAAATATCTGGGCAAACTGTTTTATCCACTTCACTCAGCGCGATTTTGATACTCTATTTATAGCCATTTCGGCGAAAAATTACGCTTGGCTAAACAATGGCGTGACATCAGATGCAGCGAAATTCTATAAGATATCCTCAAATTAATCAAACGAATCATTTTCTTATGTTTTTTTGCTTGAAAGTAAGTGATAGAGTTCATTGAAAAATACCTACAAGGTAAGTATGTATATAAATGTTACAGGTTTGACTGACTCACTAATGTTGCGTGACAGCGATAATCTTACAATACTTTGCATCCTTTGACCAACATTCAGCAAGAAAATATATGTTAAACATTACATTTTGGTTTTAACGACGTAAATGTCTTACATTATTTATATATGAATTGCTTTATACCAGTTTACAAGAGACAACGTCACTAAAATTATAATTATAATAGCCTATTGTCTAACCTATTGTTTTCCTATCTCGAAATAAAATGAAAGTGTGTTGCTGGAAGCAGTCGACAAAGATAGTAACCACAAGTCACTTTGCGGAACTTAAGTGGAACTTGCACGGGCGTCTTCATAAAAAAGTAACCACGGAAAAGACGAAAAAGAGAAATTACCGAAGGCGGATAGAGGTGTCTCGAAACTCCTCTCCCAAAGGATCAAGAAGTGCACAAGCATTTTTATCCAGTTGCAGGACCTGGTCGCCAGAAATAGAAAGAGCAAGCCAATATTGGTAAAATGCCCAAGGTTTAGAAATGAACTGAGGGAATGGTATTTTTTGAAAACTCTATAATTTAACAGAGTTATATATGAGAGGGTCTCAAGGGGGTAGCTTTGACGGTCGACGGGTTAATATTTTAGGGGGTTGACGGTTATTTGAAACAAAACACCTAAACGTTTTACGGTTATTTTTTTCGACGGTTGACGGTAAAAGATTATTTATTTTTACGGTTGATGGTTAAATTTTAAGGCATTTGACGGCTGACGGTTTAACCCCAATGAGGGGCTCTTATGAGGCGGATTCCTGTTGACTGGCAAGCCGTGCCAGTCAGTAGTCTCACAAACTCTATAAAAGATATGAACCTGCTCTTTCCATTTCTGGCATCCATGTTGTTCTAGCGCCATTTGTTTTGATTGACTGGCTAAAAAGGTCACGTGACCCGGACCTAAAAAGGGTCTATTGTTATCTTGCTTCTTTTAGGCAATTAAACATACATCAACACCGCGCGTGATATTCCCTCATGTTCAAGGTTTGTGCCGGTCATGCAGGGAGATTGTTTTGCCTTTAACGGCGATTTTCGTTGGCAGGAATCATGGAAGTAGATTTATTTGCACTAAATGTATAGTCAAACTATGATATAACAGGGCCGGCGGAAGCATTTTGGAAGTGGGGCGGCCGGGCGGCAGAGAAATTTTACATATTTTAAAAATGATTACGTCAGCTAAAATTTCAAATTTGGCCGAAAAAGTGGGGCGGCCGCGGCCGCCCCAGACGCCCCTGTTCCGCCGGCCTTGTATAATAAAGAGAAGTACTTTAGCATAATGTTCTAGGTTTAAATGATTGAATAACAAAAAATAAAGTATGTAACTTACTTCTTGTATCTTCTTCCATGCGCTCTGACAGTTGTGTTGTTCTGACGCTAAATGTAAATTTGCTAACGGTTCTTAAAACTGAATAATCTAACCTGCGTACTTATTTGCGCAATAATTTGTTTACTTATTGTCTCTAGGGGACATAGCTTGTGAGCTTGTACTGGCTGGCGACTTAAATGTTTGAATGGGCAAAACACCCCCCTCCAGTTAGGAGGTGAGCCTACTAACGATTTTTCTGTTTATGATCTACGCTATTTACTTTGATCCTAGCTCTTCCTTGGTTGCGATTAAGCAAAGTTTGTGGATTGGTCTGTCGTAGCTTCCCTGGGAAGTCTTGATTCTGACTTTCCTCACCATATCGTCTCTTCCTGGGTATATAGCCTCATCTTCCAGTGTCTTCGAGGTGTGACCTCTAGCTCAAGAACAAGATCTCCTTCTTTCATGTTTTCCCTGACACGGATCCACTTGTTTATTGGGAGTAGATTAGGCGCGAAGTACTTTACCCATGACTTCCAGAATTCGTAGGTCTTCTTTTGACATGAGCGAAGTAGATTTCTTGGGTTAACTCTGTCCTCTTCTTTGGGAACTGGTGGTGGATTGTGTAGGCCAAGGATGAGATTGTTGGGCGTAATCGGGGGTTCACTCCAAATGTCTTCAGAACTCGGGTATAGGGGTCGACTATTGATCATGTAGGTGATCTCCTTCAAGAATGTATGCCATTGTTCCTCAGTATATGCGTGGCTTTTGCATGTGGCATTCATTGCTTGACGTACGGAGTTGATCAAGCTTTCGACGACTCCATTCTGGTGGCTTGCCTTTGGTACATTGAATTCTCACTTGAAGTCACATGTACAACAACAACAACAAACAACAACTTTTTATTCGCATAATTTCATCCATTTTTTTTAAGCATTATGAATATATATATATTTTATAATAAAAATACGTAATTAATTATTCATTGAAAGGTAATTATGCCTAGTGGCTAAATAAACCGTAAGGTTTTCTGGTTAGCCGCTAGCCTTTTAAAGTTTAGTTTTGAAATAAGCTCAGCTTTCTAACGAGAATTATATATGGAGAAAAGGAAAAAATGAAGGAGATGAATCTAGATAGATTTCGTATTTGGGATTAGCTCAACTTTCAAACGAGAGTATAGTGAAAAAGGAGAAATGAAAGAAATGAATTATGGATAAGCAAATAATTGGTATACATTATAATTTATTAATACTTATATTGTTCTGCCAATAAATAATGTTTAACTTTTTTGGAGAAGGAGAATACTTTAAGGTTCTTTAGATCATCAGGAATCTGTTTCCAATATTCAGTTGCCATGGAAGAGATAGTTTGTTTACCAATATTTGTTCTAGCACAAGTTTTATATAAATTTTGTTTGACAGCATATCTAGTGTTATGGCAATGTACATCACTGGCATATTGGAATAGTTATCAAATACATTTGGTAATTGCTTCCTATGCCAAAGATGGGTAAATTTGAGAGCTTGAAGTTTATAAACATTATTCACTGTAAGAATATCTAACAGGTTGATTAGGGGCAGAGCACTTTCCGTATTTTCCCCATATCAGCATGCAAAGAATATCGCTCTTATAACTTGGTTTTGCTTTGTTTGGATTTTTTTAATATGTGATTTGTAGGCACTACCCCATGCTAATATTGCATATGATATATATGGGTAAATAATAGTGTAATATAGTTGTCTTAATTGTTGTAGGGATAGATAGTGTCTTAGTTTATAAATCATACCAGTATTTTTTGCAATGCGTGAGCAAACATAGGATATATGGTACTTCCAGGAAATTGCATCATCAATCTGTAAGGACACTTTGGATTCTCGGGATGTCCCACTCTGTCATGATTTCCTTGAGATAAGCTTGCGCACCGGTAAAATTGGTTCCACAGTCTGACCAGCATACGTTTGGATGCCCTCATGTGCAGGCAAATCTTCTGAACGCCATTAAGAAGGTGTCTGTGCTTCTGTCTGTCACAAGCTCGAGATGTATGGCTCTTGTAGTCATACAAGTAAAAATGATCACTTGCGCTGCTTTACGAGTCTTCCGATTCATTTTGATCTGTACCGGACCAAACATGTCCATCGCTGTATCCGTGAAAGCTGGGAGTCCTGTCGCAACTCGAAGACTGGGGATTTGGCCCATTAGTTGTTCCATTGGTTGTTTGCGTAGCTTCTTGCACGTTATGCAATTCTTTGTGAGTCGTTTGGCGGTACTTCTTACTCTTATTATCCAGAACTTCTTTCTTGTGTCGTGTATCAGACTTTTGTATCCACAATGACCTCTATGCTCGTGCAAGTGACGCAATAGTAGCATAACCATTTGATGGTCATGTGGTAGGATGATGGGCTTGCACATGTCTGGTGGAAGAGATCTGATGTTTTCCAGTCTGCCATGTGCGTGTAGTAAGCCATATTCGTCAATTGTCGCTTGTAGTTTCTTGTCGAGGCTTTGGGGATTTACCTTCAGCTGACACCACTTGAACAGCGTAGTTTCGGACTTCTTCAACTCATTTACTGTAATTGGACCGGTTTCTTTCTGAAATTTCTTCTGAGCATTATGCGCGAATCTTAAGACATAAGCTAGAGTTCTTCTAATCTTCTAGAATGAGGAACATGATGTGAGCAAATGTTCGAACACTGTATTGTCTTCTCGCGCTTCTTCTTGGGTAGTGCTGCTACTTGCAAGTATATCCGTGTTCCTGTTGATTTCCTCTTCTTTGTTTCTTAGCTCACTTCTGTACTCTGTTGTACTTGCTTCTTCAACTTCATTGTCTTGATAGTTCCCAATGTCTTCGTGGATTACTTCTTCTGAAGTAAGTAGAAAAGATGGTCCAGCCATCCAACTTTCTAACTGGTCTATATTGATGTCTCTACTGAGTGCGTCTGCGGGGTTGTCCTTCGGCTTCACGTACTGGAAATTTCCGACATCCAAGCTCTCTTGAATTTCTGCTACCCTTGCGGAAACGAAAGGCTTGAATTTTCTTGCTGGTGTTTTGATCCAGGAGAGGACAGTCTTGGAGTCAGTCCAGAACGTCTTCTCACAATCTTCGATGTGCGCGAACTTTAAGGCTTGTGCGCAAGTGCTGTATAGATGAGAAAGTGCTAGACATCCAAGCAGCTCTAATCGTGGGATGGACTTTTTCTTGAGAGGGGCTACGAAAGACTTGATCATGATTGGAACGCAACTGTAACTCCCATCTTCGAGTTTCCATCTGAGATATATGACGGCGCCATATGCCAGTTCGCCTCCGTCGCAGAATCCATGTAACTGCGGCTGTCCAACTGCATGGTCTGGCTTGATCTTGTGGTCGAATCTCAAGGTGAGTAAATGGTTCACCAGCTGTAGATTGCTGTTCCACTTGTTTTGGATATCATCTGGCAAAAATTCATCCCAGAAAAATCCGGATGCCCATAAATCTTGTAACTCTATTCTGAACTTCACGGTGACGGGGGCCACAAGACCCAGAGGGTCCCAGAATTGAGAGAGGAGAGCTAGACATTTTCGTTTGGTGAACTTCTGCTCTCCGGCGGCGATGTCTTGTTTCTTGAACATGAACTGATCGCTTTCTTTGTCCCACTTGTGTCCAAGAAAGGTTGAGTACTTCTCGTCTGACTCGTCGATTTTTCTATGATTCGAGTTCCAGGCTTTCACTTGGAAGTGTCCGGAATCAAGTATTGTGTTGATATCTTTGATGATTTGTTTTGACTTCTCTGGAGTATCGCTTGAACCTCCGATGTCGTCGACGTATACTTGTTCTCGTAACTGTCTTGAGGCCTCAGGAAGTTCTTCTTGGAAAGACTTGACTAACACGTTTATTGAGCCTGTTGCAATATCGGGCGCTGGCTTGTCTCCAAAGTTCAGCCGAAGCCATTGATACACTTTCGGTTCGTCGTTTCCACTTCGTCTGAATAAGAACCTGTGGTAAATCTGGTCTTCTGGATGAATCAAGATCTGGTTAAACATCTTGCGCAGATCACCGCAATAGGCCACGTGATCCCATCTCCACGCCATCAGAACATCAGGAATGTTGTTGATGTAGTTCGGACCTTTCTCTAGACGATCGTTTAGGGAAAGACCGTCACGTCCTTTGGCAGACGCGTCGAATACCAAGCGTATTTGGGTTGATCTTTCGGGTGTGAAGACCGCATGCATTGGTAAGTACCACTCGGGCTTCCTGTGGTCTATTTTATTCTTTGGCACTTCGGTGACAAACTCTTGATCCACTAGCTTCTGTACTTCTCCTTCAATCTCTTTGAAACAGTTCTTCTTTCTGAAAGTATTTTCAGACGAGAGCATTCTACTGTATGCAATATCGTAATTGCTCTGCTTTGGCGGTCCGTCTTCTTTCCACGGCATTTTCACTTCGACTCTTCCATCAGTCAACTTTGTTGATTCAGCTAAAGACTTGATAAATTTGTTTTCCTTCAGCATATCGTCTGTGCACGTCCACAATTTGGTGGGTTTCACGCCAAGTAAGTCCTGCGCAAGCAGCTTCTTGATTTCTTCCGCGGTATTGATGATATTAATATCAACTGAGATATTATCGCTTGTCTTGTCGCTAAATACTCCTAGAATGTACCATCCGAAACAGTTACGTTTAGCGATTGGTTCCTCTGGGTTTCCATATCTCGTGTGTACGTCTATGAAAGCGGCGGGAAAATCCGTACCGATTAAGAGATCAATTGATCCACCCGCTAGATGGAGTTTATCAGTCATTGAATTCAAATGTGAGTAGTTTTCTATGACGCTTCGAGAGATGGTTCTTGCGGCACTACACGGTTTTTGAACAGTGTAAACTTGTATGTTCTTTTGTATATCGTCATCCTCTAGTGGTGCTAGGGTAATTTTGATTTGCTCAGAATTCTCCGTCCTTTGTTCCCCTCCCGCTAGATTCATCGTTATATTGGTTTTGGGCCCCTCTAGTCCAAGACGTTTGGACGTAGCTTTTAACATTAAGCTTGTGCTTGATCCGATATCAATCATTGCTAATATTTCGACAAATTCCCCTTCTTTGTCTTTCACGCGCAGCTTTTGAACGGGACGAATACCCTTTATCTTCTTATCTTGTATGGTGTTGTTTTGTGTTTCTGGTTTTGGCACTTTTGACTCAAAGCGTCTAGCATTAGGATTAGTTCCCGGCACATGCATTGACGTGCGTAAGGGCATGTGCGATGACGCGTGTATTGGAGCGTATATTGGCGCAGGAGGTGGCGCTGGAGGTGGCTGATTGAAAGCTGGAATGTTATTATAGCTTCTACGATCGTTATGGAGGGAACGGTGATGACGCCTGTCGCATTGATTACATGATGTCCCATCTGGTTTACGACAAAAATTAGTATGATGAGCCCTTAGACATTTACGGCAGCGGTTATTTTGCTTAACTACTTCCCAACGATCGTTTACTCCAAAACTTTGATACACGGGACAGGCAGGGAGTAAATTTCTCCGATCTAGTGAGATGGCTTTTCAGAAGCTCCAACTCCAAAAATATTTTATGGTTGCTTATTCGCATTTCGGAGGAATCGTATTACAAAACCATGCAGGAGAATATCAAAATTCGATTTGGTTATCATGCTTTCGGTCAAAAGGCGAAAACATAAATCCGACTAGATATAAGGGTAGATATGCGGGAAACACCGTCAAGAGCTCTCTTTTTAGAATTTCCCAATTCCCCAACAAATTTCTGTTTTGCAGCAGAGTTATCAATTGACATTGTGTAAAACATTCAGACAAATCGAATCAATTCTTCTTGAGTTAGAGCTCAGTTTAAAAACTCTATTTTGGTTGAAAATCGAAAGCGTAGAAAATAGCCCAAGATTTCCCGAAAATGCAATGTTGATGTCCGATCAAAGCTACGCGCCGCATCGAGAATATTTTATAGCCGGTTCTAGTTTTCTTATGACTTGGAAAATGGAAAAGACGAAAGGTCCTTGAGGGACAAAGCCAAAGCGAACACCTATAAATGACAAAGGAAGGGCACAGAAATCAAAGGCCTTAAATGCCAGTGACAGCGATTTGCAGGAGTCTGTAAGGTCCTGAAACAGCACGGTAAATAGCGAGATCGTGGTGTTGGTTTCAACCGATTCAGAGTTTTAATGTTTCCATCTAAGCTTTCTTGGGAACAAATCTTCTCTCGGCTGGTTCCTATCAATCAGATCAATTCATCTTTATGTTCAATACGTTATATACCAAGCCCGCAAGAGACTGCTCTGTAAAAATGTGACCTCGTTTCCAGACATGTTTTGACTCATTCCAGACTTAGGAAAACACAATTAATTGATCAAATAACAAACGCCCTGTCCTGTAATTCACTTTGATTAGTTATCAGCCGATAAGACGGACAAGTTATCTCGAGTTGTCTCATACTGATGACCCCGTTATCTAAACGTGTTTGCATACACTTAACTTGAGATTGTATTTCGCTTATGCTATTAGATCTGTTCAGACAGCGCAGATCGAATGTATTACGTTGTTCGTGTATTTTTACAGTTCCTTTACAAGAATCATAGGATTAGAAAGTAGTAAAAAATAACTGTTAGCGCCTCAAAGTCTCACGCGTTGCTCATTCCACATTCCCGTAGTGGTAATTATTCGCTGATGATTTTATGTGATGTAAACAGTGTTAAATAAATCTATAACGTTTAATGCGCATGCCTCCTGCTTTATCGCTCGATCACAGCGTCGCTGACCCACATTGATAGCGGCAAAGGTTTGATCTGATCAACTTCTGTCGGCGATAGAACAAAACAAACAAGAAGCTGCACGCAGCTTGAACTCCGGCGTATCTTTCGTAACGCGGACGATCTCAGATACCTGCGTGATTGGCACATTACAACGCACAATCAGATGCGAAAGTACACGCGCACAGTCGATCTCATCTAAAATTCCACACGAGTCAGAACATGAGTAAAACATAGGGCCCCTAAGTGCAACTCGTGGATGGTCAGTGAGCTATTTTGGCATATATTAAAAGTCACGTGACCGAGACGTCATCGTTACGTCATCACCACTAAGTGAATCGTGGGGAAACAATACCTTTAAACTGTCTGGCATTAGAAATGAGGGAGATATGGGCATGTACTTAAAATCACGTGACCGATGAAGTCAACGTTACGTCATCGCCGCTACGTGATTGAAAGCAACCCAGTACCTTGTCTGTCCAGGTTTGTGCAAGCTGACATTAGAAATAAGGGAGATATGGGCATGTACTTAAAATCACGTGACCGATGACGTCATCGGTACGTCATCACACCTAAGTGATTGATAGGGACCCACTACCATGTATGTCCAGGTTTGAAGTGTCTGGCATTAGAAGGGCCCGTCAATAAATCTTCTCCAGCATGACCAAATCTTTTCGAAACCTTCCTGGCCGCCGCATAAACATCCGTACCATATCTTCGGTAAATCAACCGTCATTCGCAAAGCCAACGGCGAGTCGTCGATCCACATAAAAAAACGATCAATAAATTATCTCACTCGAAGTCCACAGGAAATACGATGAATAAATTACCTCGCATCCACATAACCCCAATAACTCGTTCTTCACATGCGTGCATCCACGAGTTAAAAACGAGTGAACACAAGTAGAACACGAGTGACTGCAAGTAAGCTAGGTTACCCTAGGATAACACAGGTAGCTCAAAATGCTCGGATTCAAATACTATTGTTAATCTGTTCTAAAATCTGATCTAAAACTCCACAGAACACCAGTGAACACCAGTGTATAATTGTTCATTATTTAATTAAACAAATATATAATAAAACAATAATAATAATTGTTTTATCGTCTTTATAGTTGTTTCAGGTTACCTGTGTTATCAGTGTGGTACCCTCATTGTATTTCCGGGCTACCTGTTTTATAATAGGAAATACATAAGCAAATACCGTGAACAAAAATCCTGCAAGAATACGTTGGATCCGAAGTAAGGACCTATGCAGCCAAAAGATAAACGATTAAGAATGAAAAGTCCGAAGACTACACAGCAAAGCTGATATACAACGTAAAATTCTAAAACAAAGCACTACGGTTAGCTAGGCCTGACACGAAAAGTGCTCGAACTAGATTGCAGCCATAGACAGCTGTTTCGTTCTTATTAGAACTTGTCAGTATGGCATAACAAACAGTACGCGGGCTTCGGTGCCACTGCACTACCGACCCGGACTGCGCTAAAAAGCATCTAGTAAGAGCTCACAGAAAGGCTTGGTTATCGGATCACACGTCTTACGTATGGCGAAAAGCCAAAAACCAAGCAAATCTGAACTAAATGTGTCAGTGCTATGCAAGAAATATAGTGATACTGGCCAGACCAGCTTTATAAAAATAATGACAAATAGCAGGAATAATAGGGTACCCTAGCTTAGTTATTTCGGGTTACCTGTGTTTTGAGTGAGGTACCCTCTCCTTGTATTTTCGGGCTACGTTTGTTCACATAGTTATTAGTATGCACACAGTCAGATCACTGTTAGTACACACGCACAACCAGTCAAATTGGATTAAATGGACAATCAGCTACGAAAGTATGCATGCACAGTCTCATCACGTTGCAGCGCCAGAGTAACAAGAAGCTGCACGCAGGGGAACTAAACCCTAAAAATGCAAAGATGTATTCGAATTAAATAATTGTTCTATTTAATCGCATCTATCTCAAATCTTGCATTTTGTGACATCAATTACCTACATTGAAAAGCTGGACTAACGGCTCCTAATTACGAACGAAACCGCTGGACTGGGTCGATAAAGAGAAATTTGCACTGAATTGAGCCGCCACACGATCTAGATTTATCAGCGGAGAATCGAACATGAAAACTAATTCTCTCTTGAAAGTCGCACAACACAGAAAAATAACATAACAGGACTTGTCTTTGAATACATCTTTGTTTAGGCGTTGTGAACACAAGTAGAACAGGATTGTACAAAGTAGAACACGAATAAACATGAGCAACTTCACGTAAGCCAGGATACCATAGGTAGTCCAAAAATACTAGAATGAACTATAACTCACACGAGTTTGAACACGAGCGAAGATGAGTGCACTTGCGCTTCATAACTTAATTAACACAAAATTATAATAATTAAATAATCAAAATTGTGTTATCGCCTTAGTTGTTCCTTAGTTGTTCCGGATTGTTTTATCAGTGAGTTCCGTCTTTGTATTTCCGGGCTACCTGTGTTATCCTAGGGGAACGCCATTCAATCGGACGGCTGTACGATGTTACCGTAGAGTCCCGATAGTAGCGCCCCCCGAAAGTAACGACCCCTCGAAAGTAGCGTAGTTTTTGTCCTTCAAATAAATTTCGAAAGAACGACCCCCCGAAAGTGGCGACCCCTCCAAAAGTAGTCCCATATCACTCTTCTTAAAATTTATGCACATATCTAATTCACTACTCGAAAACGAGGCTATTCCCGCATCGAGGATGCCGCAACCTGCATTCGAGTTCGAAAGAACAATTGAGGATTTTTCCTTTTGTCTCCAACGCATAGAGGAACATAGCAATGTTCCGTCCGCGACGCCATTTTCCTTTTTAGCTAAGCAACGATGCGGGAATAGCCTCGTTTTCGAGTAGCTAATTATATGCGCATAAATATTAAGAAGAGTCAATCCGCAGCCTTGCAATTAAAATTATTTTTACACTTTATTAAATGTACAAAAGTTCGTAATCCGACTTGCGAGACCTCTATCTCTCAGAACATAACAACATAACAGGAGTCTGAGTCAGTAGTTTGCGAGACGTTATCACATTGGACCTGATATGATTAGTCGGCTTGTTTTCAGGAATTTTCTAAATAAATTTACCTCGAAAGTAACGTCTGGTAAGGGCTGCAAAAATTAACGACTTTCGGGAGTCTACGTATATATACGATATATATTCTCACATAGCTCACTTCCGATTGCCGTCCGCATGTCATGACCTTTTAGATATGTCTCGTTCTAGTCTACGACCGTGCCAAACGTTACCGGTAAACGCAATTACTTGTATGTTCGCTTACTCGTAATTTGTTCACCATTATAAACCGGGGCCGTTTTCTAAAGCGGCAGACACCGAAGTAGTTTTACTGGCAAGTACTGTGTAAAGTTAATGTACACTAGACACGGCAAAAACCTCTCTATGTCCGCTCTGCGCTGAGCTCCTGTTATTGTATGTTTTGCAATTTGTCTTCCAACTTAATTCGCTCATAATTTCCACTAGAACACCTAAACGAAACTAAATATACGATATAGTTAGATAACAAGACTCAAACTACATCTCGGACTCGGATAAGGGAAAACTTAGCCGATGCAGTACTATAGTATATAAAGCTAAAGTTCCTGTTTGTTCGACGCAGTTCGGTTCAATTCAGTATCAGTACTCACAATGTAATTAATTATTAGGTCCCCTTTAGTTTATTTCTTCAGCCAGAAAACGAGCACGCTATAGCATACGGATATACACTAAACAAGCATCTTGTAAAATTCTTACCGGCAGAATTGTTCTTGTTACATGGTTATAAAGCTCAATGAGGGTTTCTTCTGTTTTCTCCATATTAACAGACATATATAAGGTCTCTAAATCCAGTAGAAAGACTCTAGCTAGGTTATCTGTCGTAAACATGCCTTAGCTGTGTAGTCAGTTGGACCCATTGACAGACGGTAGTAATGGAATAGATTTCTGACAATGACTCATCGATCAATATCTCCTTGTCTCGCCATGTCTGAGAGCTTTGAACTTTCTTATCTCAGCGCGCCTGACGAAATCTAACCTGAGATTATAATTCGATACCTTTTATGTCTAAACCTGTTTGGATACACTTAACCCTTTGAGCCCCAAGAGTGCCATATGGCACTATTACTTGCTTTGAGGGTATAAATCTGACTAAGTTCAAATAGCAATGCCCTGAGATTCCCACACCCCTTAATGTATAGACCAATGATCCTATTGAACTGCATTAGGCATATTAAAAATGAATAATTTCATCTAAATCCCCCTTTCTTTGCATAAGTTAAGTATAGTTGACATTATTTCACTTCAGAAAAAGGGACTAAAATGACAGTTACAGAAAAAAATATTTCCCCTCAGATTCTAAATTTTCTCACAAAAATGCATATTTCACATAAAATTTAGAGTTTCATGTTGGCACTAACCTCACTTTCTGTCCCCCAACACCTAAACTGGCCCAGAACCAAGCCATTCTGTCCACAAGCACTTTACAGCAAGCTAAATTCATCCATAATGACCGCAAAGCAAGCCGGGAAATCCTACCAAACAGCGACATGGCCCTTCCCCCATCTTCATTCTTCAAAATATATACTAAGTCTAAAGCCATTTCGACCTAATACCTTCATATTGGAATCAATGGCAAGTAAATATTGTCCAATATTCCAAAAAAGCTATGATAGGTGGCTCCAGACTCCCATTTATAAAGCCCACGCTAAAGTGACGGAAGACGTCCTGGCCCATTCACGAGTGGGAAATAAGGCTCTTTCTCTGTCACAATAAACTGGCACAAACTCGGTTCTTTGAGAAAGTGCTGATTGAAGCTCTCATCAGACTAAATGATGTCCTCCAGCACTCTATAAATGGTGAAAAAGGCTTTAAAAAGCCTTAAATTCTGTTTTCCCCCAAACAAACTTCCCTCCAGCTCCATAGCAATGCGACGTCAACGTATCCAAAATGGCCGACAAAAAACTTTGAGCCCCCAGTATTGTTGGTCAGATGAAAATTCCATGGTAACAGTGGCTACAGCTTTCTTAGGGGGGGAGGGTTTGTTGCAGTCTAGAATGAGCCAAAATCAGTCAAAAGCCCACGGAGCTCAAAGGGTTAAACGAAACACCAGGCATGTCGTGTGGCCTTTGCCGTTTGCGCTACATTTTTTTTTACTGAATGTTTGCATGGACTGTTGTCAAATAATGCCAATTTGATGGTGGTTAACACTATATTCTGGAAAGGAGAATATTTGTTACTATTTATTTATGAATTAAATGCAATTCTGCAAGTGTGGCATAGAAATGGGCGTGGTAAGTCACATGGTGGAATGTATACCAATATGTCCATTAAAATAAGATCACCACAACAGAAATATACATATCTAGTGGTTATCGCAACTCATTTTGATAAAGTTTAGTATTTGACCACCCCCCATACGTTAGGCCTTGGTTCTTAAAAATAGACAACCAACTGAGACAGAAGTGCATTTGATTTCTGCTCCTAGCTCCTGTCTGGAAAATAGTTACACATTGAAACTTGCTGCAAACAATTATCTCCATGTGTGGATTCAATGTAGTGATTTTAAATGAAAATAACCAAGATTTCGATTTTTATGTTAAAGTGCCCCTACGATCAAATTTTGACATATCAATTTTTTCTCATATTCGTAAAGTATAGTGGCTATATTATTACCAGTTCAAACCGTTTTTCGATACGACGACGGGAAGTCTTATTTTTTGGACTCCGAATCTTGAATTTTACGTCCGCCATTACGCGAACCCGTTCCTGTGGGCGAGGAACGCCTGGTCGTTTTTTTAGCGTACGTGACGTCATACACTTAAGGTTATCGTATACCTTCAGGGTACTGTTCCGGATAAAATTAAGTAGCGTCTCGAATATTCGTCGTATTTAGATAAATTATACCTCATTTTAAAGCTTATAAAATTGGCTACAACGATATACCTAAGGTTTGTAATTTTGATAAAAGTGCGATTTTTAAATAAACCTCTTTTCCGAAAAAGCGAGTTGGTTTCCAAGAGCTCCAACTCCACGGCAATTTAATGAATTGAAGATCTGTTTGCTTTTCTGGACTCCCACATACCTTGTTTACGAAACTATGACGGCGATTGTGGAAATTCGAAGCCGTTCTGAAGATATTTCGGTCTTCGTGAAACTGCTAACGCGCAATCCAAGTATAGATGCGGGAATCGCTCTCAGCGCCTCTTTTAAAAATTTTAAAAATCGCCGACACTTTTTTAGCTGATATAATTGCGAACAATCTGTGAAAATTTGAAGTAATTCGCACAAATTCGCGTCGAGTTGGAGCTTTTTTCAAACTATGTTTAGAACGCGGAAAATAGAAAGTCAAGAAAACGCTCTGAAAAGTTTTAGACGTTCTGGTGCCCGCCTCTTTCACAGCAATCAAACACCAGTGACTGGGAAATTTTCCCACAACAACACGTGTGGCTACTTTTCCCATACAAACCTTCACGCGAACTAACATATGTAGCAAGAAAGTGTACCATTTTCCCGCTTTGAAAAGCAAACAAAAACGTTTTGAATAGAAATAATCCTTCAAGTTTGTGCATTGTACAGGACTGTAGCAATTTAGCGAACCACAAAGCTGGCATTTCGCTACATTCAAGCCTTCTAGTCATGTCTAGTTGAGTACCAAGAATACGGTTTGTAATTATCTTCAAGCCTCATGCAAGGATGGTTTGTGTACGTTTTGAGGACAGAAGCTTCTCCGTAATTGTTTGTATCACATAGAATAGCCGGTAAGACCGTACCAGAGTCCAGTATAACAGTTCAGAAGAAGGCCAAAACAGCCGAACCAACTGACAGAATGTACTACTCAGACTACTACTAGTATAGATTGACCGAAAAATAAGCGGCTACGTTTGCTGAGAACATAGTTTATCATAAATAACTCATATTGCTGTTTCCTATAAACAGATAAACCTATCGATGTAGTATGCCTTTTAATTTACTGCAAATTTTATTTTCAAGACAATAAACCACAGAAGAAACCACCAATATTATTTCACGAAGTACCTTGTTTCAGTTGTTTGTGTGTCAAACTCTGTGATAGCCACGATCAGTCAGTTTCAAAATTTTTTTTTAGTCTCTAGTAAATTCTTATCATTCACGATTTCATGTTAGACAAGAGAGCGATTTAATTTTATAGCAATTACATTGTATTTTAGAACGTAGATTCGCCGGAAAATCTATTGCCGGGACACAGATAATTCTCGATCTCTCATTTACGAACTAGCAATCCGGGTTTCACTATAAACAATGAACAAACTTAGGACTTATAAACTGATCATTACCTTAGTGATTTCTCCGCTGAATTCTCCCTGTAGCCCGGATCCAGTAACAGCACAAACCTGAAAGCCGAATCAGGGAAAATACCCTGGGAAAAAATTACCCGAAAAAGATAAGAAACCTCTGCTAGCTAGCACTACTTACTAGCAGGCCACTTCCCAAGCGATTTTAGCGACTATTCATTCGTCCAGCTTTCAACTCGGTCGCCAGCGGCTCTATTTCCCCCTAAATCATCTACATCCGGCAATAAATTTAATCAGAAAGACACATTACTATGTTCTGAAGAATCTGATGCAGATTTTAGGTCGTTATTTACTAAACCACAGCAAAATTCGTAGTGTGAGTTTGTAGCCAATATAAGAAGAAATGTATGGGTTCGAAGCAACTTGAGAACGATGCGTTAAGTGTATGACGTCACATACGCTCAAAAATGACTAGGCATTCCTCGCCCACGGGAACGGATTCGCGTAATGGCGGACGTGATTTTGACGGTAAACTCTCTCTAAAATGTGTGGTCTAATTGCCCCTTTGTAAACTTTTTTCACTGATTTGGATATTTCTGCCACTGTTTGTTCTTATGGAATACAAAAAAGTGGCAAAAGAAATGGTCAAATTTCGTCGTAGTGGCACTTTAAGCTGAGATTGTATTTCGCTCACGTTTTTAATTGTGCATTAGATCTGTTCAGACAGAGCAGATCGAATGTATTACGTTATTGGTGTATTTTTAGGTCTATAACAGTTCCTTTACAAGAATCATAAGATTAAAAAGTAGTTAAAAAGAACTGTAGGGCTCAGGTGCATTAAGGCCTGGGTCTCAAAATGGCCGCCGGCAAATCAATAGGAGGTAGTTTCTCTCTTTCTCGTTGTAATCGTTTTTCTTAAAACTTTGACAAACATGATGTTGTCACGACCTTAACAATTAAACATGGCAGTTTCCATGGAAACATGGAATGTGACCTTTGAACTCTAATTTTAAATATATATATCTAAAAGCCTCGTGCATTATGGTAAAGTGTTTTCGTATTCCGGAGATATTTATGTTTGTGAATCAGAGATAGTCCATGGTTTATAAATCCAACGAGGACGCTAGAGAAAAATATTATTAAACGGTCGTGAATTTGGGGTATCAAATTTCACATTAGCCTAAATGAGTCTTCTCCATAATTTTTTTAATTGTCCTCGTTTGACTTATAAACTATGGACTATCTCTGATTCACAAACATAACTATCTCCGGAATACGAAAACACTTTACAATAATGCAGGAGGCTTTTAAATAAATTATTTTCATCAGGGTTCAAAGGTCACATTCCATGTTTCCATGGAAACTGTCATGCCTTATTGTTAAGGTCGTGACAACATCACATTTGTCAAGATTGTATGTAAAAATATTGCAAAGAGAAACAGATAGACTACCCCCTCTTGATTTGGGGTGGCCCGTGACCTTGAGACCCAGGCCTTAATGCACCTGAGGGCCTCAAAGTCTCACGCGTTGCTCATTTTACATCCCCACAGTGGTAATTATACGGCGATGATATTATGCGATGTAAACAGTGTTTAATAAATCTATAACGTTAATGCGCATGCCTCCTGCTTTATCGCTCGATCACAGCGCCCACATTGTTAGCGGCAAAGGTCTGAACTGATCAGCTTCTGTCGCCGATAGAACAAAAAAAACAAGAAGCTGCACGCAGCTTGAACTCCGGCGTATCTTTTGTAACGCGGACGATCTCAGACACCTGCGTGGTTTTTATATTACAATGAACAATCAGATGCGAAAGTACGCACACACAGTTGATCTCATCTAACACTCCACACGAGTCAGAACACGAGTGAACACAAGTAGAACACGCGCGACTTAAAGTAAGCCAGGGTACCCTAGGATAACATATGTAGCCCAAAAATACTAGGAGTGTGGTACCCTCATTGTATTTTCGGGCTACCTGTGTTATCCTAGGGTACCCTAGGATAAGCATCTTATCAAACGAGGATACAATCATCATGCCGTTAGAAAACAAATTAATTCGTCGATAGATATTACCGGTAAACAAGTTCTTCAGCAAGCCAACCATACGAAATCTACAGCTAGAATACCATTCGTAATTACCTACAACCCAGCCCTACCGAAAGCTACTCATCCAAGCAATGCAAGAAAATCTTCTCCTCTCCGCCTTTTATTGCATATCCTAGACCTAATAACCTCCGTGACCTTCTGGTAAAAGCAAATCTTTCAAAAACGACACAAGAAGTGACCAGGAATTTTCCGCTGCGAACACAAAAAATGCAAAATATGCCCCTTCATTCAACATGGCCACACTTCCTATACTTTCTCTTCTACAGGCGAACAACGACCAATCAACACTCACCTTACATGCGCTTCAAAAAATATTATCTACATGATCGAGTGCAAATAATGCTTGAACGAAAATAAAACTTGCCAATATATAGGAGAAACTAATCGCAATCTTAGTGACAGATTTGGAGAACATCACAGATCAGTTGAACACTCTATCAAGGGAAGGAATATCACACAACCAACCACCGTTTCAGAACCATTTTTCAAAAACACTCATTTGACGACTTACAAATCATACCGTTAGAAACTATTTACAACAGCAAAGACAGTGTCCGTAAAGCTGGGGAAACACACCTTATTTCCAAGGCTAACACTTTAGAACGGCCTCACGGAATGAACAGACGCGATGAAATATAATGCTATCCCTTTACATATACACATTTTCCTCCTTGTAATCACTATAGCTACAAGTCGCATTGCCTTTGTTTACGACATTACCATATATAGTATCTCATTACATCAGATGGTTCCATTTCATATTTCGCTTAGCCAATCAGCGTTGTATATATCTACTGTATATAATGTCTAAGTCCACTTGTATTCTTTACTTAGCTCATATAACCCCTGAAGAAGGTTCGTTCTGCCGAACAGAAATATAGGGTACAAAAAATATAGGTCCGATCAGCCTTGCAGTCTTCATATACCGCAGGTAGTTATTTCGGGTTACCTGTGTTTTTAGTGAGGTACCCTCTCTTTGTATTTTCGGGCTACCTGTGTTCACATCATTATTGGTATGCACACAGTCAGATCACTGTTAGTACACACACACAACCAGTCAAATTTGGATTAAATGGACAATCAGATACAAAAATATGCATCACGTAGCAGAGTAACAAGAAGCTGCACATAGCTGCTCATTATGATGCAAAGATATATTCGAATTAAATAAATTGTGCTATTTAATTTTTCTATGCTATGCGTCTATATGCTCCGATGGCTCAAATCTTGCATTTTGTGACGTCAGTTCCCGACATCAAAAAGCTGGACTAACGGCTCCTAATTGCGAACGAAACCATTGTGTTATCTTTGTGCTGGAGGGTGATATTATGAATTTGCACTGAATTGAGCCGCCACACAATCTACATTTAACTGCGGACTGAATCGAACTTGAAAACTAATTCTCTCTTCAAAGACGCGCAACACAGAAAAATAAAATAGCAAAACTTATGTCTTTGAATACATCTTTTTTTAGACGCTGTGAACACAAGTAGAACACGACTGCACGCAAGTAGAACTCGAAGAAACATGAGCAACTTCACGTAAGCCAGGATACCCTAGGAAAACACAGGTAGTCCAAAAATACTAGGATTCCAAATACTATTAGGATCTGAACTATAACTACTCACACGAGTGAGAACACGAGCGAAGATGAGTACACCAGCGCTTCTTGATTTAATTAACACAAAATAATAATAATAATAAAATAATAAAAATTGTGTTATCGGCTTAGTTGTTCCGGGTTACCTGTGTTATCAGTGCGTTTCGTCTTTGTATTCCCGGGCTACCTGTGTTATCCAGGGGAACGCCATTCAATCGGACGGCTGTACGATGTTACCATACAGTCCCGAAAGTAGCGACCCCCGAAAGTAACGACCCCTCGAAAGTAGCGTATTTGTTTGTCCTTGAAATAAATTTCGAAAGTGACGACCCCCCGAAAGTAGCGACCCCTATACCTAAGTTGGTGTCGGTTTCATTTGAGTTTCATTATATACGCAGTCAAGCAATTAAAATTATGTTTACACTTTATTAAATGTTCAAAAGTACGTAATGCGACTTGCGGAGACCTCTATATCTGTCAGAACATAACAACATAACAGGAGTCTGAGTCAGTAGTTTGCGAGACGTTATCGCATTGAACCTGATATGATTAGCCGGCTTGTTGTCAGGAATTTTCAAACTAAATTTACCCCTCGAAAGTAACGATCCCTCGATAGTAACGACCCCTCGAAAGTAACGTCTGGTCAGGCTCGTTCTAGTCTACGACCGTGCCAAACATTGCTGGTAAACGCAATTATTACTTCTAAAGCGGCAGACACCGAAGTAGTACTGTGTAAAGTTAACGCACACTAGTCACGGTACAATGTTCTCCATGTCCGCTCTGCGCTGAGCTCCTGTTATTGTATGTTTTGCAATTAATTGTGTCTTCCAACTTAATTCGCTCACATGTACAATATTTCCCACTAGAACACCTAAACTAAACTAAATATACGATATAGTCAGATGACAAGACTCAAACTACATCTCGGACTCGGATAAGGGAAAACTTAGCCGATGCAGTACTATAGTATATAAAGCTAAAGTTCCTGTTTGTTCGACGCAGTTCGGTTCAATTCACTGATCAATAACACAATGCATGTAATTAATTATTACGAGTCGATAAGTACTGTTTAAAACACTCACAGCAGTGGGCTTTTTAGAATGCTGAGATTTTATTAGGTATAAAGGAGCATGCACGTGACTGATTTGCTTCATCTGTTTGGACAAAATGCTCTCCAGGGTACCTAGGATTACACAGGTAGCCCAAAAATACTAGGATCCAAATACTAGTAGGATCTGAAATATAACTCCACGATTCAGAACACGAGTGAACATGAGTGCACTAGCGCTTCATGATTTAATTAACACAAAATCATAATCAGAATAAAAATGGTGTTATCGGCTTAGTTGTTTCGTGATATATGTGGTATCAGTGTGTGCCGTGGTTACCTGTGTTGTCCTATTGTTATCAATGCGGTACATTACTGTACTCTATGTATTGTCGGGCTATTTGTGTTATCCCATGGGAACGCATTTATCATGAATAAAATTGTGTTATCGGCTTAGTTGTTCCGTGTTGCTTGTGGTATCAGTGTCTTTTGCGACGCGGATGCTCTCATACACCTCAGTGCGTGTTTGGCACATTAATACGAACGCACAATCAGATGCGAACGTACGCACAGACAGTCGATCTGATCTAGAACTCCACACGAGTTAGAACACGAGTTAGAACACGAGTGAATACGAATGAACACAAGTAGAACATGAGTGAACACGAGCGAGGGCAAGTAAGCCAGAATACTCTTGGATAACACAGATATCCCAAAAATACTAGGATGCAAATGCTGACGAACTGATCTAAAACTCCACACGAGCCAGAACACGAGTGCACTAGCGATTTGTAAATTAATTAACAAAAAAATATTTAAAAATCTATAATAAATATTGTTATCATCTTAGTTGTTTCGGGTTACCTGTTCTTAGCTTACCCATTTACCTGCGTGTTTGGCACTTTATGAACGCACAATCAGATGCAAAAGTACACATGCACAGCTGGCGATCTGATCTAAAACCCACATATGACAGAACACGAGTAAAAACGAGTGAAGACGAGCGACTTCAAGTAAGTTAGGGTACCCTGGTATAACACAGAAAGCTAAAAAATACTAAGGATCCAAATACTATGATGATCTGATCTAAAACTCCACATGAGTGCACAGCGGTTCATAATTATCAAAGCATTATAATAATAATAATAAAACCTTTAATTGTTTTCTCGTCTTACTTGTTTCGGGTTACCTGTGTTATCAGTGGTGTACCCGCTTTTGTATTTTCAGGTTGGCCTGTATTATCCTAAGCTTGGCTCAGTTGTGTTAGGTTACTTGTGTTTTCAGAAAATACCCCCTCTTTGTATTTTCGGGGTGTTCACATCGTTATTAGTATGCACACAGCCAGATCACTGTTTATAGTACACATGCACAATCACTCAAGACAAATTGGATTGGACTAGACTATCAGATGCGAAAGTATGCAAGCACAGTCGAATCACGAAGCAGCGCCAGAGTAACAAGAAGCTGCACGCACCTTTAAAGGGGAACTAAAGCCTAAAATCAACTCAGTGTCTATGCAAAGATGTATTCGAAATAAAAAAATGGTGCTGAAGAGAAAATCTGAAACCTTTCTCACAGCGTCCTCTCAGACGGCTCAAGTCTATTTTTTACTGGACTAACGGCTCCTAATTGTGAACCATTGTGTTTTCTTTGTGTTGGAGGTCGATATGGAGAAATTTGCTTTGAATTGAGCCGCCACACAATCTAAATTGATCAGCGGAGAATCGAACTTGAAAACTAATTTTCTCTTCAAAGACGCGCAATACAGACAAATATAATAGGAAAACTTATATCTTTAGAATACATCTTTGTTTAGACGTTGTGAACACAAGTATAACACGAATACACGCAAGTAGAATACGAATAAACACGAGCAACTTCACGTAAGCTAGGGTACCTAGGATAACACCGGTAGCCCAAAAATACTAGGATCCAAATACTAGTAGGATCTGAAATATAACTCCACACGAGTCAGACCAGGAGTGAACATGAGTACACTAGCTCTTCATTTAATTAATACAAAACATAATAATAATAACATAATGAAAATTGTGTTATCGGCTTAGTTGTTTCGGGTTACCTGTGGTATCAGTGTGTGCCGTCTTTGTATTTTCGGGTTACCTGTGTTGTCCTATTGTTATCAATGCGGTACGGTATTATATATACTCTATGTATTTTCGGGCTATGTGTGTTATCTAGGGGAGCGCAATAAATTGTTGTAACATGGCTCACTTTCGGTGGCCGTCCGCATGTCTTGACCTTTTAGACATGTCTCGTTCCAGTATGCGACGTTGATCAGTTGGATGTTGAGTGCCAACTTCAATTGGCAGAGGTTTCTAGTACTTCGAGCTATCAATTGGTCAGGAGTCTATGCTCTTTGTGATGCTGAGGTTTTTTGGCCATCAGAAAGTATATTTAACTTACTTTTCGTACAATGTTTGGAGGAGATTGGCCGATATTAGATTTTACGCAAAATTGTCAACATCATTTATGTTGCACATCTAAGAACATAACTTTTTTTCTTTTGCATAGTTAGCATCCCTGTTTACCGCTGCATAAAAATTAGACAGTTACAATCAATATTTCTGGTCCAAACGTTTCGAAAACTAATACATAGTGTGGAAGTCCGTGAAGTGACTAGCGACTTTGAAGTAGTTCGAACTATCGATTGTCACGGACTGAATAATTTGTTTTACAGCTTTATATGTATGTCGATTGGTCAGAAGGCTATCCTCGTAAAGCTTCTGTGGTTCTTTGGGCTGTAGGGTTTTTTTAACGGGAGTTTTCGTACAGTATTTCTAGCCTATACTTTGTACATAGCACGCTTCACACTAGAGCCATATATATTCGGTTACGTTGTCACAGAAGTCCGGTAAATTAAAATTACTAGCTGGTTTCTAGTAGTTCGAGCTATCGGCTGTCATGGACTGAAAACGTACTTTTACAGTTTCATATGTATGTAAATTGGTCAGAAGTCTATGCTCTTTGTGATGCTGAGGTTTTTTGGGCATCAGAAAGTATTTTTAACTTGCTTTTCGTACAGTGTTTGGACGAGATTGACCGATATTAGATTTTACGCAAAATTGTCAATATCATTAATGTTGTACATCTAGAACAGAACATTCGACCAAATGTTTTCATTTTTTTTCTTTCGCATAGTCAGCATCTCTGTTTGCTGCCGTATAAAAATTAGACAATGTCAATCAATATTTCTGGTTCAAAAGTTTCGAAAACTAAGACATAGTTTAACGCTAGAAAGTTCAGCAGTCCGGAAGTCTGTGAAGTGACTAGCGACTTTCAATATTCTTTAGACTGTTTTCCTTTAAACGATATCCAGTCTCCAAGTCGGTTTTCCAAAACGATTTTCTAGTTCTGTTTACAATTATACAGTTATCCAACTCCAATACGATTTGCTCTCCCGATAAACCCGCAGGTGAAGCCAGAAGGCACTCTGTCCAACATCCTGCCACAACGCCGGTGAGATCCGCAAATGAGCACTTCCAAAACATACCAAATGTCAGTTGAGAAAACAACCTTACGAGTTTGCTAGAAATGTCCGGCAGTCAGCCTTAGTTTTTTTTTATTAACCAGCAATTTTGCATATACAGTGGAACCTCGATATAACGATACTCGATATAACGATACTCGATATAACGATACTCGATATAACGATACTCGATATAACGATACTCGATATAACGATACTCGATATAACGATACTCGATATAACGATACTCGAGGCGCCCTTCGCCCTTCGCCCTTCGCCCTTCGCCCTTCGCCCTTCGCCCTTCGCCCTTCGCCCTTCGCCCTTCGCCCTTCGCCCTTCGCCCTTCGCCCTTCGCCCTTCGCCCTTCGCCCTTCGCCCTTCGCCCTTCGCCCTTCGCCCTTCGCCCTTCGCCCTTCGCCCTTCGCCCTTCGCCCTTCGCCCTTCGCCCTTCGCCCTTCGCCCTTCGCCCTTCGCCCTTCGCCCTTCGCCCTTCGCCCTTCGCCCTTCGCCCTTCGCCCTTCGCCCTTCGCCCTTCGCCCTTCGCCCTTCGCCCTTCGCCCTTCGCCCTTCGCCCTTCGCCCTTCGCCCTTCGCCCTTCGCCCTTCGCCCTTCGCCCTTCGCCCTTCGCCCTTCGCCCTTCGCCCTTCGCCCTTCGCCCTTCGCCCTTCGCCCTTCGCCCTTCGCCCTTCGCCCTTCGCCCTTCGCCCTTCGCCCTTCGCCCTTCGCCCTTCGCCCTTCGCCCTTCGCCCTTCGCCCTTCGCCCTTCGCCCTTCGCCCTTCGCCCTTCGCCCTTCGCCCTTCGCCCTTCGCCCTTCGCCCTTCGCCCTTCGCCCTTCGCCCTTCGCCCTTCGCCCTTCGCCCTTCGCCCTTCGCCCTTCGCCCTTCGCCCTTCGCCCTTCGCCCTTCGCCCTTCGCCCTTCGCCCTTCGCCCTTCGCCCTTCGCCCTTCGCCCTTCGCCCTTCGCCCTTCGCCCTTCGCCCTTCGCCCTTCGCCCTTCGCCCTTCGCCCTTCGCCCTTCGCCCTTCGCCCTTCGCCCTTCGCCCTTCGCCCTTCGCCCTTCGCCCTTCGCCCTTCGCCCTTCGCCCTTCGCCCTTCGCCCTTCGCCCTTCGCCCTTCGCCCTTCGCCCTTCGCCCTTCGCCCTTCGCCCTTCGCCCTTCGCCCTTCGCCCTTCGCCCTTCGCCCTTCGCCCTTCGCCCTTCGCCCTTCGCCCTTCGCCCTTCGCCCTTCGCCCTTCGCCCTTCGCCCTTCGCCCTTCGCCCTTCGCCCTTCGCCCTTCGCCCTTCGCCCTTCGCCCTTCGCCCTTCGCCCTTCGCCCTTCGCCCTTCGCCCTTCGCCCTTCGCCCTTCGCCCTTCGCCCTTCGCCCTTCGCCCTTCGCCCTTCGCCCTTCGCCCTTCGCCCTTCGCCCTTCGCCCTTCGCCCTTCGCCCTTCGCCCTTCGCCCTTCGCCCTTCGCCCTTCGCCCTTCGCCCTTCGCCCTTCGCCCTTCGCCCTTCGCCCTTCGCCCTTCGCCCTTCGCCCTTCGCCCTTCGCCCTTCGCCCTTCGCCCTTCGCCCTTCGCCCTTCGCCCTTCGCCCTTCGCCCTTCGCCCTTCGCCCTTCGCCCTTCGCCCTTCGCCCTTCGCCCTTCGCCCTTCGCCCTTCGCCCTTCGCCCTTCGCCCTTCGCCCTTCGCCCTTCGCCCTTCGCCCTTCGCCCTTCGCCCTTCGCCCTTCGCCCTTCGCCCTTCGCCCTTCGCCCTTCGCCCTTCGCCCTTCGCCCTTCGCCCTTCGCCCTTCGCCCTTCGCCCTTCGCCCTTCGCCCTTCGCCCTTCGCCCTTCGCCCTTCGCCCTTCGCCCTTCGCCCTTCGCCCTTCGCCCTTCGCCCTTCGCCCTTCGCCCTTCGCCCTTCGCCCTTCGCCCTTCGCCCTTCGCCCTTCGCCCTTCGCCCTTCGCCCTTCGCCCTTCGCCCTTCGCCCTTCGCCCTTCGCCCTTCGCCCTTCGCCCTTCGCCCTTCGCCCTTCGCCCTTCGCCCTTCGCCCTTCGCCCTTCGCCCTTCGCCCTTCGCCCTTCGCCCTTCGCCCTTCGCCCTTCGCCCTTCGCCCTTCGCCCTTCGCCCTTCGCCCTTCGCCCTTCGCCCTTCGCCCTTCGCCCTTCGCCTTCTATTGAGAATATCGAGAGTTAAGAATGGACGCCTAATGTGTTGCCAGGTAGCTTAGTAAGTTGCTAATAGAGGCTTACACCACAAAAATAATAGGCTTTAAAACAACCGAGGCAGATGCACCTCTTAACTAGTTCAACTCACTAAGGCATTTATTGACATAGATAGGAGCGAGAAGGGGCTCAAATAAAAACCATTCAACATCATATGCAAATATAGCGGCAGTGCCATTTTCAATCAATCAGTTGCAGACTTTTAAGTATATTCCTCCTGCGAGCTGCCATCATATTTTCCCTTTCCATCTCATTGAGTTTACAACACAATTAAACCTTCAGCCTGCTTAAAGATTCATTTTTTAAAGCAATGATAATAAGTTATTCGGTTAGAACTAACCTCCAAACTAAAGACGTTTAATATTATCCGATTAGGTTTATAGATTAAAGATAACGAAATGTATTCTATTTCCTATAGCTATCACTCTAAAAAATTGTCATAAAATACTGACTCTCATATAATCGCTTTACTACATCGGGCAGAATAACTGGGCATTAATTTGACAGAACAATCCTTTTGCCCAGTTTCATCGTTTTAGAAATATTTTGTTTTAGAGTACCAGTGCTCTTTATGTTTTTGTTTTTTTAAGTTCCACTTTCACTTTCCAATAGAATTTGCTTTGCATTCAACAGGCGACGGCTTCACACGGCTGCTTCGATCTGAGTAAAGACGACTAGGCAATTCGTTTCGTCCTTTGCTAGTTTGACTTCTACAGCAAACGGAAACATGAGAAACATCTCATTTTAAAGCTGAAGATATTCAAAATCCGTTTTGACATCAGTTTATGACGCGCCAGAGCTTTCTACGCTGTTCTGTTAGTTTTCATTTTCACTTTTCAAACGCCGGTTCTGAGTCAGTGAAGACAACAACTAGATTATTTATTTTGGTTGTTGACTTCTAGTGCACGCAGAAACACGAAAAAGGTCTCATTTTAAAGCTGAAGGTTTACAAAATCTGGTTGAACATTTGTTTATGATGCGATATCGAGTTTTACGATGTTCTGTTAGTTTTGCAGCGCAGTCATTTTTCCAGTGCAAAAAGACACTTAGCCAACTAAAATTACAATCACAAAGGCTCGTGTGACTCGTCAATTTCAATGCTTCATTAGCCGGCGTGCGCTCTATTGTCTATATGGGAGGAGCTTAAAAGTCAAGAGATGCCTCGCGGGAATTCTGAAAATCCAAATTTGGCAAGCGAATTTGAGTTTCCAATATGTGTTCTAGAAAGTTTGATTTCGATAATACTAATATCCGTCAGAATAAGACGGAAAAGAGGCAACGAGTTACTAAGATATCGAACTAACTTTTGAATTGGGTACCTAAGAAATTAAGTAATTAATCGAAGAGAAAATCGACCTCAAATTCAACCATTCGTCATTTTCCAGTCAAGCATCTTCGAAAAATCCCAAGTTTGAATGCAAAACCGATAATGCTTATATTCACGCAAATAATTTAATCTTGGGTGCAAATACTTAATTGATATCTCTTCTACAAAAGTCCATGGGTACCTAACTCTTATTAAGGTTATTTTCTGCGTAAGTGAGTGAAATCGTAACATCACTGAAGCGTTTTGGCCCATTTTCTCTGTTATTTGCTTCACGTATCATTGCGTAGCTTTTGAATTTAGCGCTGTTGTTCTTAGAAATGTCCCGGATGTGTCGCGGCATTCTGGGCGATGAACCCGATGCGTGTGCTATGCATTAGAAAATAGAATTTGGTATCAACTTATTCGTCTTTTTTCATGTCTGGGGAAACCACCAGCAATAATTAAGGATATTGCTTTTTCTTGAAGCGAATTTGATGGATTTCTCATTATTTACTTTTGTGATTTACGGAAGCTGTAAGGACTGATCGGACTTCATTTCGTGACATTTCGTCGTATGTTTTAGGGGTTAAGACCACAGGTTCCGTATCGCCGAAAAAGCTTGCATTTGTAGTCAACACGGTATATTTAGGGTACATGTTTACACTACGCGAATTTTATAAAGCTGATAAAAAATATGTCAGCACCAGCACTATATTATGGGCAGACTAGATGTAGACGGATCGTTGCGACTGACATCGGCTAACTACAGACACGCCGTCGTCTTGTGTACATGTACGAGGACTGATTGTCTGTACGTTTTTGAATGGTATATCTTTTAGAGGTCAAACTAAGCTTGAGCTACGCCCAGATTGGTATATTTTAGGGGTTGAATTGAATTTTCCGACGAGCATCCCCGCTCCTATCCGTATATGAATCCCCCCCCCCTAATCCCCACCCCCGGAAAAAATCGCGACCACCATCTTGGCACTCAGCGGGCTGCGAGACGCCGGAACGTTTCTTGTTGGTTCATTTTGGCGAAGAGGAAATATCCTATCCAACAAACTTATTTCCCGTTATCCATGCATTGGAAGCAAGGGGGCCAGTAATAACCGCAATAATTAACATAATTCACGCCTGTTGTCATGGTAATAAAACAAGAGAAAGCGCATAATATAGTAAGTAAGTAAGTAAGTAAGTAAATAAGTAAGTAAGTAATAAATTTATTTATACAAGGTTAAAACATCAGGCCTTCGATTACATTATAAAATGTAGGAAGAGTTAAAATATCTAATCAGTACGTATACAATGTTAATATCTAATAATTTGAATAACGCATGCACCTAACTAATATCCGAACTATACAATAACTGACTATACTTATCTAACTAATATTAACTATGAATAAAAAAAAACCATGAATACAATAGAGATGCCTGCTTTCCATGAATGCCGTGTGTTTAATGAAATTTATTAATTGTTAAAGAAATCGCTGCAATGAGATTTAAAACGAGTGAGAGAGTTTGCTTGCCGCAGCTCGACAGGTAAGCTATTGCAAAGCACCGCACCACTATAACTGAAGGTGTTCTTTAGAAAATTGGTGCGGGACAGAGGAATAGCTGTTTAATGAAATTTATTAATTGTTAAAGAAATCGCTGCAATGAGATTTAAAACGAGTGAGAGAGTTTGCTTGCCGCAGCTCGACAGGTAAGCTATTGCAAAGCACCGCACCACTATAACTGAAGGTGTTCTTTAGAAAATTGGTGCGGGACAGAGGAATAGCTAGTTTGCCCTATGCTGTCAATGATAAAATAAATAATAAAAACATATCTTCAGCAATTACTAAACAGTCAAAGAAAGAAATATATTATATGTTATTATAGGTGTGCACTGTTGCACTGCATATGAGTTGTCGAGCTTTCTAGTTGGTCCTTACTACTAGGGAAGAGGACAAAACAATGGTGTTTTTACGGGACCCAGTTTTGAGGGAAGGGGGTTTGTACCTGGAACCCACTACCTATTTTGGCAAAATCTGGAGTTTTTGACCACAAATATCTTCTTGAATAAAATACTTATTGAAGAAGTAACTATATTTCTAGTTTCTACAGGCAGAGAAGAACATGTGTCTGCATTAAAATCAGGTATTCCAATCGGTACAACGCGAGAAAGTCAACCTCGAAAAAAGGGGTAGGGGGTATTACCCACCACCCACCACTTCACCTGACAAAATTGGGTCCCATTCGAAATCCATTGTTTTGGCCTCTTCCAGGAGTCTGCCTCTTCCCCAGTATATCAGCTCATATTGACATAGTGAGGATATATCGCTCACTATAATGGCGAATAGCCATTATAGTGCTTTTCCCGCTCTCTGATTGGCTACTTCAACTCGGAATATCCAGCATTGTTATATAACCATAAGTTTTCCAGATATAACGGCGTGCGCCCTCATTTGTTGATTTATGGTCAACTGACACTCGGTAACAAAACAAATTGTTGCCCGCGGGAGCAACAATTTTGAAACCGATAACATCAGAGGGTAACAATGCATCGATTGTTGCACGCTGATATCGCGTGCGCCACTGGCTAGCTAAAGGCGGGAAATAGTTGTTTTCCAAAACGTCTAGATCGTCATCAAAAGCTGACGATTTTCGTCGGAAGAAAGCATTTAAAATGGAAACAGTACCCAAGGAATAATTTACATATTTATGAAGCGTGAGAGAGAGAGAGAATTTAATAGCTTTAAAAAAGACATAAAATGCTACTAAAAATGCTGTAGCGACGCTGGCAGCTGCCGGTTTGTGTCGAAAATCCGGCAGCTTCCCGAATTAAGAGAAGACGACAACCTGAGCTACTTTCTCATGACGAAAGACAAAAGTAACTAGCTTATAGTACTCGGATTAGCAGAGTATGCTTCAGTTCCAGATATACTGCAGAACATTTTATACAATTTTGATGATGGCAGGATGGCAAAGATTCGAGTGGATGAAAAATACTGCTTCTAAGAGAAATTCAATAGAGCATGTTTAAATTTGTAGTCCACTTCACTTGCCATCCTATATCGACAAAGTTTGAAATGCATTTCAGGACATTCACATTTTATTTCTGTATTTTTCTTTTGAAGAAACTTGAATGTTGAATTTGATTGCCGGACAGTGCCTATTTTCTAATAGCTTGTCATGCCATGAGCTGAAGCAGTGTAGTGCAGTGTTTGTTTCCGGATTCGAATTAATAGCATTCATAACAACTGACCTGAATTACGCAGAACGAAACTTGCTCATAATTAATTTCAAAACTGAATAAAAAGCAAAGAGTCACCATCAAAAATATAAGAACTTGTCAGATACAATGTTTATAACATTAATTGTTGTTAAACACCATCGAATATCACAAAATATTGGACTGCGGACATTAAAGTATTGGGTTTCTTATCAATGCATTGTTCAATCCTTGAGCAGTAATACTGCTAAGGATGGCCCGGGCGGGCCGGTGGTGGTTTTTGGCGTTGGGGGAGGGGGGGGGGGGAGGAGAGATTCCCTATATTGAACTGACCGGAGAGCTCGGTGCACCTTTGAGGGGTTAACTTTCTCGCCTCTGGACCTTTCATGTGGTCCTGTTCATATCAGTTAGCTACGCAACCCGAGTCAGTACTTTAAATATTGAAATAGTGTTTAGTTACTATTCCATGTGCCGTTTGCCATCATTCAAACATAACATGATTTTCGTAACTATTATGGTTCGAAATCAAATTGGATTTTTAAACTCTGCTAATTTGTGCCTACCGCCAGAGTAGTCATTGCAAACTGAACACTGTTAAGCACTGACCCATCAGTCTGATACCGGAGTATTTCTGGGGTCTGCACAGGAAACTCAAGCTCTGCTTGTGTTTTAATTAAAACAAGAGTATGTACCAGCCTTTACTCGGGCCATACAGGATTCCGACAAAGAATAGTTGGTACAACTTTACACTTTCAGAGAATAATAAATTATTTTAGTTTATTTTTACAAGAGTTACATATAAAAATTCGTTTGGAGAAGAAGAAATGCGATTCTTTGTCTCCAGAGAACCCATATAATAAGAACATTATATTAGTCATGTAAAAATATTCCTATTTTAGAGTGCCTGGGAAGATAACTGCTATGGAAAGCGGAAGCAAATTGCAGCCATATATGTTTGTAACATTAACAGTAGCTACATGTACATGTGTTTGAGACAATGTACATGTGGCAAGACGAGACCAGTGATAATATAGTGAACACGAATAGTTAATTCCGTCCTGCTCTGCTGTTATGAGACTGTTTACCAAACAAGTTTCATTTCACATGGTTTAAGACATGGTTTTCAGAGAAGAATACAAGAAACCAAGTAAAACCTCAACGACCAGTCTTTAAAATAACACATGCAATGTTCCTTTGAACTTCCTCCCAGTGATTTAGTATTCAGTTATTGCACTGTATCAGTAGCTTTGCATATTTACTGGCAGCTACTACAGCAGTGTTATGTACGTATCGGTGGCTTCCCCCAGGGGTCAACCCCCAGGTACCATGCCCAAACAAACCCGTCGTATCAAATCCCCTGGTATGGGGCACAGCAATTAGCAAAAATTCATACAAGGTCGGTCCCCTGGGTTCCTGATCCATGAACCAAAGTCAGTGAGCTTTCTCCCTACACCGACGGGCAACAAACAATTAATTCTTACAGGGTTCCCATGGATCCACCCCTGATGGTAGCTGCTGATACATACTCTATATGTCACGACACTTGAGGGTGGTCGCTACCAGAGATTTCATTGTATTCTCAGTGTCGGCCTACGATTTAACATTCTGATCTAAGAAGACACGAAGGTCCGCTAACCATTTGCAGATGTCAGAGCAAAGGCAGTACCACTGAGTTCTCCCAGTTATTTTAAGGTCCTACCTGGACTGATTTGAACCCACTTACCTTCTGCACAACAGACTGACACTTAACCACTGAACTTACTGGAATGCAGTTTAAGTAAACTGGAGGCTACCATATTTCTGCTATGGGCCCAAACTTAGTTCAGATAAAATTAATCCAATTGTAATGAAATTATAAATACATCTGAGACATGTAACTTTGAAATTTAGAGTAAATTATTAGTTCTCAAATAAATTGAGTCCAATTGATGTCTCGTATTTCAGAAAAAAACATGCGATTTCCACTCGGTTTTTGGATCATATTGGAGTCATCTGTCTTCACACCAAATAATAAATTGCAGTTGTAGATCTGCCCCAATGTTTAGAAGTATTCCTGGATCCGTATATTCCTAACCGGAAGAACTGATAAATTGGTCCAATTTCTGGATCCCATTTTCTAGTCTATTAGAAGCTATTTATACTTTAAGAGGAAAGAATAAATATCAACACTGCAACCTGGTATTAGAAGCTTGTGTTTTAATACTTACAAATGGCAGAGGGTTACAATTTTTGGACCCAGTCGGCTCCTTTCGTAAACGTGAGAAACGGCCCTTAAAACTCCTGTCAGCCCTAGAAAAACTGAATATCTTGGTATTTGAGTCGAAGAAGCCTTTGGTTTCTGCAAAAATGGCCCAAAACTGGGTGATTTGCCATAACAAGGCATAAGCCAGCTTTGCATCTTCCTTAGTAGCCGCCATCTTGGATTTTTCAGAGATATCGAATCTGATTGGTTTACCGTGTCACGTGTTGAGCAACTCGCAACATGGAACAAAGAAAAACTTGGCATTTATGACTCGTGCCGGCCAAAGGCCTGGCCCGAGTAATTATAAGGTTTTTGTTTTTTGTTGTGGAGAGGGTGGAGAGGGCCAGGGATAAAACTTCAAGATAATTCGCTGAACTTGTATTTGAGCCCAACGAAGAACAGATGAAGAATTCAGGCAAGTTTTCATTGATTTTATTTTACTATTACGGGCCAATGCAATGACATGCCTACGTACTCGTTCAGACTCTCATACAAAAATATTATGATTTAAAACACAAACAGAGTTTGGGTTTCCTGTGGTGGCCGGAGGTCAGTTGTAATTTCAGTTCCGTATTGTAGCCTGCGTAGCGGCGATTTCCCCCTCCCCTCCCCTTCACCCTCGCCCTCCCCCCTCGCCCTCGCCGTCCCCCTCCCCAATTGCCCTCGCCCTACCCCTCCCCTCCCCTTGCTCCGCTACACAGGCTAATTCTCGTGAGACACTTTTTAATATACCGTTTTTAAACTGAATCATCTTTTAAAACCCCCTTTTCTAACTTTTAAAATCTTGTTTAAAACAATTTTCCCCAAGTCATTCAGAAATTTTATTTCAACGTTTTCTTAATCAGCACAGTCAATAGGAAAAATCCTAATAATCTTAGTATGATTCTTCTGAAATGAAGCGGTGAATCGTTTTTGAATAGCGGATATTGTTTTCAAGATTGTGCAGCTGGCTCAATGGCTTACTGTCTGCCGGCAGTTTTTGTTGTATGTTATTGTTAGTTTTAAAACTAGCACAGTATAGCACTACTTGTCAATTCGTTTGTCATTAAAATATCTTCAATCTTAGTTCAAGGCGGCCCTATAAATAGTTGACGAGGGACCTTCAAATATTAGTCAAATCGCGCACGGTACTATAATAATAATTTGACACTCACATTTCTGCCTTAAACTTTATGTAAAATTAAAGATGCATTGTTAAGATGTAAATTTAAGACGGTACAGTATACTGCCTGCCTATCTACAAGCCCGTGGATTATACAGTCGGTCCAATATTAAGAGTATAGCTTGACATAAAAAGTATACACAAAGCGGATTCCCTATCTCCACTCAAAAAAACATATATTGATTTCTTTACTGTAGTGGTGTGTGGTATATGCTGAGATTTACGGAAGTTTGACTGACTACTGAGTCATATCTAACATATGTACTCGACTATTGAAACGTTTGGCAGCTTAGCTCCCCTTAGCTCTCTAAAACCTTGTTGAACAGTTTTTGGTGGCATTATTCAAGCGTCAAAATGCATTCAATTTAGTCGGTTTATACGTTCTTTCTGGGGGAAACCTGTGTATCTTACCAGTTTCTTTGAGTTTTTAAATCAGCAAATGTGTCGCAGGCGACTGAGCGGCCAACTGACCATGCAGCATTCATTCAGTTGTTTTATGTACTCCACAATGATTGCTGATACATATTCGATGTGAACAAAAACACATAGATATACAATCAACATGAATTCAAATAACAACATACCTTTATTACGAACTGAGTTAACTGCTCGCTTTTATCACAACTGACTGTGCCAGTATTTTGTCCGCCCTTACGGCTGTTAAGGTTGACTCTTGAATGTATGTCCCTGATCCAGTGAGTTGGCCGCGTTGAGTTAACCGTGTATTGCCGCCGGATTACGAAAACTGTGAAAACAATATATATAGCTCGTCCCATCAAAACAAATAGGCGTTCGGAAGCAGTAATAATGTCAAGTTTGTACACATGCCAAGCCTTAAACAAGGGAATGAGAATATCTCAGCGGTCGGTCCTTCATTAATTCATTACAAAAAATATGAAAATACTGGTTGTGTGTTGGTTTCAAAAGCTTGCCAACAGTCTCTTTGGAAAACGCTCAAAAAGCGCGCGACGAAGCTAGAATGAACACTTCAACTTCAGATACAGTTGTAAAACTACTTCCACATTACCAACAATCACACTTTCCTTTCGTAGAAAAACACCAATTCTAGCTCTGTGCAAATCGGAAGTTACTCACACTGTTGCAATAAAAATGTCAAAATGTAATTTCCCTTCTTTTGTTCCTAAGATAAATACGGAACCCTCAGTGAAGGGTTTTCAATATTGTAAATTTTACTCTTTATGCGGTAGCCAAAGGGCTAGGATATCGGCTAATTGTTTGGAAAAGCCGGGAAACGCTCAGTTAAATTGAACTTGCTTTCAAAAAAATAATGATTCTATTAGAATAACAAAAAACTACTTTACCGATTGCTATAATGAAAATGAATGAACATATACATGCTGAAATGTTATTCATTTTTGCTAACTATCAAGGGAAAGCTTTTAAGATTTAGCAAGTGCAGCAGCTCCAATGACAACAGTATTGATACAGCAGTTTAACGTCCCAAACTAAAAATGCCGCGAATGAGCTGATGGGAAAACAGTTTTAGGCAGAGCATAGGTGTGTCTATACGTAATTACTTTTACTTCCCGGCTTCGACGCCTTATTACTTACAAATACCACTGAACTGATGACATCCTAGTTGTTAACAAATAAATGTGAAACTCAGTGGCGCTTTTCATTTATCAGATCAGATTGGATTCGGCCGATTGGTTCTTGTCGTAGAAAAGGGAATGTGAGAGGCCTTTTTTATTATATGGCAGATCAGTGAGCGGGCAAGATGGCTCTGAATGCTGCAATTTGATTGGTTGCTCAGTGGGCAAGATGTTTCGCCCGCTCAGGATTTTCAAAATTCGCTCACAACTCTTCGTAAACAAATAGCGATAAAACCCATACATTTTGAAAGAAACTAAACAATTTGTGACATGCATGGAAATACTAATTTTAAGTTATTTTTGCTTTTTCGTTTTTCAGCTAAAATTTATTTTTTTATGCGATTAATGCACGCAGTTTTTCCGGCTCTAGCAAGTTCGATGAAAATAACTGCAGCAAAAACGCCTGAATTGAATGAAGCTGGATTAGTAGAGATATATAACTATAGTTGTCAAATACACAGAAGCTGAAATGGCTTCAAAAAAAAACAAAGAAATGTTTGGATACCTCACACCGCTACTACAATCATGGTACAAAGAAATAAAACTATTACGGAAACGAGTAAACTTAGCACCTACATGTAGTTTCAATTCGTCAAAGAAAGCAGCTTTTTATTGTATGGGCTCAAGAACTGATTCAGCATTCACATTTGGCAATTGGCTGATAAAGTACGAGTATTTACTAATTAATACTTACAACTTTGTTTGTATACTTCTACAACTCTTTTTATCATCTTTGCAGTGTGCTTATCGCCACTCGAGTGATTTCAACTTGCCGGTTTTCATCTTTCAAATCTTCCACAAATATGCATATTTTTGTCTCAAGATAATGCATTCGGGTACCTGATAAAGTTGTCATTGAAACGCAGTGCATCTGAAGTAAAGTACAGGTCAGTTTTCATTCACAAGAAGCATTTTTGATGTCGGAAAAGAAACTGTTTTGTACGCCACGAGGTTCAACTTCAAGTGAAATTCATCGAGTCTCAGTATAAGTTTAGATTAATTTCTATTCACTCTTCAGTTTACCGTGCAATGGGTTGCTGGTGCGTGCGTCAAAAGTGGGTTTTAGGAATTAAATTTGATCCATTTTCGCCATATAATAAAAACCTTATGACAATCTTGTTCGGTCAAGATGGAGGGATATTGGCCTCGTTCAATTTTACGTATTTATAAACACGCAAAAAATGAACTTGGCCAATATCCCCCAATCTTGACCGAACGAGACTTGGTCAATAACCTCTGTATATTCGCAGTCCGTGCCGGATACAGTTATTTTCAGCGATTTTGATATTGAGTGACGGGCCTCGCGCATTTGTAAATATGCACAAATGACAACAAACTGTCTACCGGCATACAGTCTTCTAGGAAACTATTGCATATCATTTCAATCATTCGACAAACATTTAGGGAGGGGACTTAAACTGTCGTAGCCACCAAACACACATTTACTTAATACATGCGCAATGCCATGGCATAGCCTATTTAACAGTAACACTTAGCGTTTTCACGGCGTTGTATTTTTGCAGACATCGGCCAGAATGTATTTTCACGTGCAGTTATTGTATGTTGTAATCAAGGCTATGAATTTATCAAATGCTGAAATGCCATCGTCTTACTATGTTGTCGTCGTGGTTTCTGAACTGGTTGGGTCACACTTGTGAACCAAGCGCAAAAGCGAACGCAAGCAATATACGTATAAGGAGAGTCAATGCTGTCATTGAGGTCACAGTGTCATCGTTCAATTACGGTACTGAGTCTGCGTATGTTGCTTGCATTTGCGCTTGAGCTTGCTTCACGAGTGTGAACTCTCATGTTGCATTGTGGGGTAAAATTGGGCAGAACTGCCTACTTCTCCCACCTGCATCGGAGCAGTGTTTGGAAACAGTTTAGAACTGAGGCTGACGCGTTCCATTTGAGATTGGAAAGTTACCTGAATGTCTCTTGTTACTACGAAATAGTCATTTTGCAGGAAACAGTCACGTGCTGATGTATCACTTCAATAACCAATGAATTGAGCTCATGATCCCACGGGAATTAAGGCTTTACTGGATGAAATTAAGCATTCATCAAAACCGCTAATATTTTGCCATCTTGGAAAGATCTCTGATACAGATAATGGAAAGTATGGCTTGTCCTCTAAATTTTGTCGGGTTCCAGTAAGTTTGATTGTATCATGCAGTTAAATACAGTGATTTTGAAGGGTAGTCGATCAGTAACATTAAAGCCTGGTTCACACTAGCGATATAATTGCATGCGCAGATGCAGTAATGTATTGATAATTTTTTTAAATTTGAATTTATAACGGGACCTGGAACAACCATAGGGGCTGATCAAATTCAGTACCCGGCTAATCCACAGATCGAATTGGAGTTTTACGGCGCTTGAATGTTCTTATCTACCTCACCCTAACACAACTCCTTTGAAGGGGTGGGATGAGGGAGTAGCATTTTACGCCCTTACTTAATTAGCAAGTACAGCTATCGTGGTGTGCAGAAAGTGTTCAATTCTAAGTAGAAGTAGAGAGAGAAACATTCCGAAGACTCATCATTAAACTCTATGTACAGCCCAAATTGTCATCAAGCAGAAGAAATGAATCAGTGTCTTAAAATAAATGCACCAGACCTTTATTTAACACTGATAGAAAATTATTCTCCATGTTCTATAAAAAGATAGGGCACGCTCGATGTCTCGAAAGCTCAGTGAATACCCTGGAGGAACACGAGGATAGCAGGTTTTGAATACCTCTAAAGTGCGTATTTTTGTATAATATAAATTGCGGGAGTATCCTGAGAACGCGCGAATTCATTGTCTACTCAGCGTGCTTGATTTTCTTATAAATACACACTCGATAATTTCTGTCCGCGTAGCTCGAGCTTTATATTTTCAAACAAACAGAAGATGGTACCCCTATTTCCTATAAGAAAATAATGCACTTTCGAGCTGTGAAACGATGCTATTAATACACTCGCGTTCCGCTCGTGCATCCGCAGTTTTTCAAGACCTCGATCGAGCGTGCATTATTTTGTTATAGAACATCAGGATGGAGAACCCTATTTTATTTGTGAAATAGCAGGACATAGCAAAACCATCTTCTATGTGTTTTATAATGTGAAGTCGAGAATCGGATCACCAACTCGAGCTGCATTTATAAAAAAATCATGCATGCTGATCTCAAGCCCTGTAGCCAATTAAATCGACCGTTCCAATTAACTTCGTGCACAGTACACTATTTAAGCAGGTGATTGGCTAATTACAGTGCTTTATTGGTGACCACAGCACGCTGTGCGTTCAGTTGGAATATTAAAAGCTTATATTATATTATGTTTGTGTTTATGTAATAGATACCGAAAGAGTGGCTCAAGTTTGTAAATCCGAGAAACTATGACGGGCACGAATTCTGTATAGCGCATATCAAACGTCTAGACGTATAGAGTCATGTTTTTTTTCCCAGTTATTTTGGCGATATGACCAATTTCAACCGAGAACATCGAAGCAAAAATTTACTACCTATAAATCCGGACGAATCTGTATCAGATTTACAGTTCACCTATTACACATTCATTTCCTTTATTTTTCCTTCAGAAATTATTAATGAGTTTGATCAGGAGCCCATTACCATTTGCAGTTCGAGAACGAGACTGTTCTTTTACTCAGTTATTTAAAGACCCTGAATGTTGGTACTGTTGGGATTTGAATCTTCGAGCTCCCGCAATTACATTAATTGAGACTTTCAATTCATTTAGCTTTTTTTACTATTAGGAATACTGCTGATTTTTGGTTCAATGCTTGAATTGTTCCCAAAAATCAAATGACATCAGAATAGAAATGGTTATCATATTGACAAATATTTATTGAATATCAAAACAAGGGCTACCTCAGCGGATATTGGCTAGGCTGTAGGACAACAAAGCTGGAGATTGTTAAGAGTCTCTCCTTTATAATCAGAAGAATATTAGAAACATAATTAATTATTTATTTACTGAAGAAGGAAAATGTGTGAAATGTGTATTTTCCTGATAAAAAATATATAAACCATGAGACCTTTACCAACGAAAGCCAAAACCCATAAGTCATCGGACCGACTTACGTCGTCTACTGCCGATTTTATTTTATTTTCACGGTTTAAAATGCCTATACCTTAAAATTTGTTATCGATTCTACATCAAGGGAAAAGGTGAATAGTAAACTATTTCTTAAATTGAATGTTGCGTCTATGAGTTATAGAGATTTCTATTTCCAATATTGTTAGAGACAGCCAGTATGCGTGTGTTATTGACAAATCTAGCCACTCACTGACTGTCAGATGATGAACGAAAAATAATGAATACTGCCTGAGGTCGAAGCCCGAATGCAGTATGAGAAAATGAGTTCATCGTATAGTCAGAAATTGCCTGTATTTGTATTATCAAACCAGGAGCCCATTACCAGGAGCGTTCCTATGTCATGGGCTGGGCCCCCAGCACAGGAGTAGATGTGAATATATTTAGAATTCGAATTTCAGCGTTGAAGGTGAGAAGAGTGATAATGAATAATAATGAGAAGTGACGTTAGCTATCTGATTGACTAAGACAACATGGCCTTTGTATATTTCACGCGAAATACAATTCTAAATATAGCCACATTTACTACTGTGCTGGGAACAGATCCAATCGGGAAGATGGACGCTCCTGGTAATGGGCTCCTGAGCCTAGCCAATATCCGCTGAGGTAGCCCTTGTTTTGATATTCAATAACTATTTGTCAAAATGTTAACCATGATTTCTATTCTGCTGTCATTTGATTTTTGGGAACAGTTCAAGCATGCGCGGTTTTTCAAGACCTCGAGCGTGCATTATTTTGTTATAGAACATCAGGATGGAGAACCCTATTTTATTTGTGAAATAGCAGGACATAGCAAAACGAACTTCTATGTGTTTTATAATGTGAAGTCGAGAATCGGATCACCAACTCGAGCTGCATTTATAAAAAAATCATGCATGCTGATCTTAAGCCCTGTAGCCAATAAAATCGACCGTTTCAATTAACTTCGTGCACAGTACAAAATTCAAGCAGGTGATTGGCTAATGGCAGTGCTTTATTGGTGACCAAGAGAACGCTGTGCGTTTAGTTGAAATATTAAAAGCTTTTATTACACATTTGGGGTTGATATCCGTGTGATAAAGCCGTGAATAAAAACCATATCAGTGAAGTGATACGATATCACTTCACTGTACTATTGCTTTTAATTTAGAAAGAAATTTTGTTATGCTTAATTTTGTGTTATTGTATTCACTTTAAATGTATAATAAACAAATTATCTCGCTCGCGAACTCGCTCGTTCGCGATATGATACGAAAACCTCGTGAATAAAAACGATATCAAGCTCTTAACGTGTAATAATCTCTATATATTATATTATGTTTGTGTTTATGTAATAGATACCGAAAGAGTGGCTCGAGTGTGTAAATCCGAGAAACTATGACGGGCACGAATTCTGTATATCGCATATCAAACGTCTAGACGTATAGAGTCATGTTTTTTTTCCCAGTTACTGATTTTGGCGATATGACCAATTTCAACCGAGAACATCGAAGCACAAATTTACTATATATAAATGAGGACGAATCTGTATCAGATTTACAGATCACCTATTACACATTCATTTCCTTTATTTTTCCTTCAGAAATTATTAATGAATTCGAATTTGATCAGGAGCCATTACCATTTGCAGTTCGAGAACGAGACTGTTCTTTTACTCAGTTATTTAAAGACCCTGAATGTTGGTCCTGTCGGGATTTGAATCTTCGAGCTCCCGCAATTACATTAATTGAGACTTTCAATTCATTTAGTGTTTTTTTACTATTATTTAGGAATACTGCTGATTTTATGTTCAATGCTTGAATTGTTCCCAAAAATCAAATGACATCAGAATAGAAATGGTTGTCATATTGACAAATAGTTATTGAATATCAAAACAAGGGCTACCTCAGCGGATATTGGCTAGGCTGTAGGACAACAATGCTGGAGATTGTTAAGAGTCTCTCCTTCATAATCAGGAGAATATTAGAAACATAATTAATTATTTATTTACTGAAGAAGGAAAACGTGTGAAATGTGTATTTTCCTGATAAAATATATAAACCATGAGATCCTTTACCAATGAAAGCCAAAACCCATAAGTCATCGGACCGCCTTACGTCGTCTACTGCCGATTTTATTTTATTTTCACGGTTTAAAATGCCTATACCTTAAAATTTGTTATCGATTCTACATCAAGGGAAAAGGGGAATAGTAAACTATTTCTTAAATTGAATGTTGCGTCTATGAGTTATAGAGATTTCTATTTCCAATATTGTTAGAGACAGGTATGCGTGTGTTATTGACAAATCTAGCCACTCACTGACTGCCAGATGATGAACGAAAAATAATGAATACTGCCTGAGGTCGAAGCCCGAATGCAGTATGAGAAAATGAGTTCATCGTACAGTCAGCAATTGCCTGTATTTGTATTATCAAACCAAGAGCCCATTACCAGGAGCGTTCCTATGTTATGGGCTGGGCCCCCAGCACAGGAGTAGATGTGAATCTATTTAGAATTCGAATTCCCGCGTTGAAAGTGAGAAGAGTGATAATGAATAATAATGAGAAGTGACGTTAGCTATCTGATTGGCTAAGACAACATGGCCTTTGTATATTTCTCGCGAAATTCTAAATATAGCCATATCTACTTCTGTGCTGGGAACAGAGCCAATCGGGAAGATGGACGCTCCTGGTAATGCCTGAGCCCACAGGAAGCCCAATGCCGCGGGGGGTAGTAATTATTATCGGACTTTGTAACAGCGAACTGATTTTTATGCGAAAACTATCTCGAAAATGTCGTATCTTTCTAAAAGAATGTCTTACTATTAAAGTTATATACTTCACTGACCTTGTGTTGTTGTTTTTGACTCTGTTTGCGATGATTTGGGGCTGTTTTAAGCCTTTTCAAAAACCGATTCCTCACCAAAGTTCACCATAGTACAGTAAAAATGACAAGGAGTGAAAGTTCCTCGCTCGGCGACACCAACCAGCCGTGAGTTTACGAAGACTGGGGTTTCAGTTATGGTAAGACTGCGACTCACTAGCCCTCGGCCCTCGGCCCTCGGCCCTCGGCCCTCGGCCCTCGGCCCTCGGCCCTCGGCCCTTCGCCCTTCGCCCTTCGCCCTTCGCCCTTCGCCCTTCGCCCTTCGCCCTTCGCCCTTCGCCCTTCGCCCTTCGCCCTTCGCCCTTCGCCCTTCGCCCTTCGCCCTTCGCCCTTCGCCCTTCGCCCTTCGCCCTTCGCCCTTCGCCCTTCGCCCTTCGCCCTTCGCCCTTCGCCCTTCGCCCTTCGCCCTTCGCCCTTCGCCCTTCGCCCTTCGCCCTTCGCCCTTCGCCCTTCGCCCTTCGCCCTTCGCCCTTCGCCCTTCGCCCTTCGCCCTTCGCCCTTCGCCCTTCGCCCTTCGCCCTTCGCCCTTCGCCCTTCGCCCTTCGCCCTTCGCCCTTCGCCCTTCGCCCTGATATAACGATGTTCCCGGTATAACGATCAACATTTGACAGCCCGGCAAATATTACAGTAAATGTATGGAGAAAACTCCCGATATAACGATATTCGATATAACGATATTCTCGATATAACGTAACGATCACAATTTGGCAGCCCAAAGGTAAAATTTACCCTGATATAACGATAAAATCAATCATCGCGCGATGAAAAAGGAGGCTTAACACTTGAAAATATGTGACAATACTTTAATCATTGCATAAGGACTGTAATGTGTCTGTCAACGGCTTGTTACGATAGGGATTACACAGTAATCGCCGGTACATCGCCGGTAGCTAGCTATAAAGCCGCTTTATCCTCTCCTCCTTACTAATCGAAGTTTATCAAAATTAATAGTCAAATGCGTGAACTCAAAAAGGAACATTATACGGACAATGATCAAGTCGTTATTTCAAATGTTAAAGTTTTATAGTTTTACACTAAGTGTGTACACACAATACTGAAGTTTATCCTTGGAAAGATGGAAACCAAGTGTTGTACTTTACAAATCGTTTAGTAACAATGTGCAATAATAAATTACACAAAGAAATCAATGAAAAATCAATTATTAACAATACCCCGATATAACGATATTTTTGGCTCTTTTCCCGAAAAATCGTTTTATCGGGAATTCGTTATTACGATCTCCCGATATAACGATCTAATTCGTCGGTCCCCTGGCACATCGTTATATCGAGGTTCCACTGTAGAACGCAAGAGACTGCTTGTAAAAATGTGACCTCGTTTCCAGACATGTTTTGACTCGTTCTAGACTTTGACAAACGCCCTGTCTTGTCATTCACTTTGATTAGTTATCAGCCGATAAGACGGACAAGTTATGTCGAGTTGTCTCATACTACTGACCCCGTTATCTAAACGTGTTTGCATACACTTAACTTGATATTGTATTTCGCTTATGCTATTAGATCTGTTCAGGCAGCGCAGATCGAATGTATTACGTTGTTCGTGTATTTTTACAGTTCCTTTACAAGAATCATAGGATTAGAAAGTAGTTAAAAAGAACTGATAGCACCTAAAAGTCTCACGCGTTGCTCATTCAACATTCCCGTAGTGGTAATTATTCTGTGATGATTTTATGTGATGTAAACAGCGTTAAATAAATCTATAACGTTTAATGCGCATGCCTCCTGCTTTATCGCTCGATCACAACGTCTCCGACCCACACTGTTAGCGGCAAAGGTCTGATCTGATCAACTTCTGTCGCCGATAGAACAAAAATTTTTTTAAAAAAAAAAAAGACACTGTATTTTAAGACTCTGGCGGCTGCCTAGCAGCGCCGGAGTAATAATAAAAACAAGAGGCCCTGAGTGGCCTTAACTCGGCCCATCTATAGCATGTACTGCATGGAGTTCTAGCATAATTTTGTGTCAACATCGTTTGTGCTAGAGTAGCCAGAGAATTGGTTCTCTACTGATGCTCTTGACTGATGCTCTTGTTATATAATAAATAAATAAATAAATACAAGAAACGGACACACGTAAACATAACAGGGACAACGAATAAAATACAATCTGCTGAAAATACATATTTTAAATTGAAATTGAAAAGATATTTGATCAATATTTACTTATAAGATCTTTTTTCAAACAATTTTTGAATTTGTATTTAGTCAAGAATTTAAGGTTTTTGTCTAGTGAATTCCATATTTTTGGACCTTGAAAACGAATATCAAATAGACCATAATTAGTTCGAATAGCAGGAAGATAATAAGAAGAAGTGGATGCTAGGCGAGTGTTATAATGATGAATATCAGAGAGAGGTTTAAAGAAATCTCTAAAAACAGTTGGGAGGGTATTTGCGTGATATTGATACATAAATAAAGCAGTGAGAGAGAGGACTAAGTCGTTTAGTTTTAAAATTTGCAATTTTTTGAACAAAGGGGTAGAATATGCATCATATTTAGAAAATGTGATAATACGAAGGGCCTTTTTCTGAAGAATAAATAAAGGACGAGTTGAAGTCTGATATGTATTCCCCCAGACAAGTAAACCATAGGTGAGGTAAGGATATATAAGGGAATAATACAGATTAGTAAGTATGTATACAATTAGATAATAACGTAATTTAGAAAGAACGCCAATGCTTCTGTTTACCTTTTTACATATGTCATTTACATAGGGTTTCCAGTTTAGATTACTATCAATGAGTACTCCTAGATATTTCACTGACTTAACCTGTTTAATGGGTTTATTATTTACATGTACATGTAGGTCCTTAAGGTAACCTTAGGGTTATCTTAAGCCAGGACCACCTCAGATGGAAAACACTGAAACAAGATCTAGCTTGCATGGATATATAATGGTACCAAGAAAGGGGAAGGGAAAGAAAGAGTGCCACTTGCATGTAAGTATACTCTCAGTTCTGGACCAAATTTAGTTATGTTATGTTATAAACTTGCAATAATGATAAATACACTACTCTATACATAATATCATTATGTCAGTTCTAAAAAAAAAAAATTAAATACACTGTAGAATGCCTGAACCCAGAGATAATAAACAAATTCAAAGAGGTACAGGCCAGATGTAAATAGACCAGGGAAATAGAACAAAATAAAAAGCCAATAATTGTACATGTGTCACTGTTAGGTGGTAACTGTCCCTTGGTCTAGTGCTTAGGAAAGATTAGTTTTTTGTTCACGTGACCAGCACAGTGCAATCTGATTGGTACGGTGGCGAAAAGAACTTCCAAAGAAGGTGCTATCTGATTGGTTCGACGTTGGAAAAAAAAAAAAACATTTGCGATTTAAGACTCGTGCCGGCCAAAGGCCTGGCCCGAGTAAAAAGACAGACTGCATTTTAAGACTCCGGGGGGGGGGGGGGGGGGGGGGGGGGGGGGAAAGGATGGAGTATTTGGGGGGAGGGTTACCCCTTTTCCTAATTGTATTGGCAGATTGAACGGCTTCGAAAATTCCTAGCCGTTTTTAGTACGGTAGTAGTACATTTAGGCCCTGTCCACACTAATGCGGTTTTTGTGTTCATTACGCTTGCTCTAATAGCGCCAGCGATACTATCGGCTCTTTTTGAAGCGCGAAAAACACTGCAAACAAGACGCGTTAGCTCGAAGTTTACAGTAAAAATGACAAAATCTTCAAAGAAAAAGACGTCAGAAAAGGAAACAGATCACTTCACCCGGACAGATGATGAAGTGGAACTTTTACTTAAGGTAACAAATGAGTTTAAAGTAAAAAAAAGCGGCCGAAAACGTAAAGCTACTGCTTGTAGATTAATCAGTGCCACATTTAACTCCAGGCAAAGCAATCAAGCTAGAAAGAAGGCTGAACATCATAAACACAAGCTCGTCCGCCATATCAAATAGTGATTTGTTTACGCGGGCTTGCATAATGAGTTGTGACGTAAGTGTTTTTGAAAAGCTCCGTTTTTGCCGTCCACACTACAACGATAGACCTACGTTTTCAAAAGTCTCCACTCTGGAAAGCGTTTTCGAAAACCTCCGTTTTCATAGATAAACATCTCCGTTTTTGATCGTTTTAGTGTGGACGATCGGTAAAAACGGATAAAAAAATATGCGTTTTCTAACGAAAACGGATTAGTGTGGACGGGGCCTTACTTGATGTAAACTTGCGATCTGTAAGAAACAACGTCAAAGCTACTTATGGAGGGTGATCCTTTTTTCCGCAACTTCAAGTGAATTTCCTTTTAAGAGCAACGGGAAGGCCCACATTTTTCTCCTTGATTGCAAAGAAAAAAACTCCAGTCCACCCCCTCCCCCCTCATTAGAAACGTACCTTCCCTTAGTCCACGAAGACAGTTAGTTTGAATATTGAGTTAGAAGATAAATTGGCCATAATCCAGGTTAAATCCCGGGGTTTAATTCATAGTAAATCCATTTAGACATTTAGAACGTTATTAATACATGGTTTTGTATTATGAAGAAATTTAACGCCAGCCGTTTTCCCGTGAGATATTTTGCTGAATAGAAGCTAGCAAATTGTGGTCCTCGTTAAAATAAAATTATCGCTCTAAACGAATACAGAAACCAAAGCATTATGTAATCATCAAAACGAGGGATGCCTAAAGATCAAATAGAAACCATCGTAGAAACCACCAAAGTCATAGTTTTGCGACGCGAGCCGGGTTTATTTTCGGAAAATTTCATCTTTTTTAAACCCGATTTCTCAGCGATTCCAGGCCAACTCGAATTTTTCATTTTCTCGCCAAACGAAGCAATATTTTACCAAACTAACTACAGCTCGTTTGGTTTCACTCTAGGGCTTACTTATGGACAGATTACGAGAGAAAAGTCAATTTTGGTCGATTCTCACAGAGTCGCTCTTAAAACGCAACCGGCCTAACATTATGGGACTCAAATTTTCGCTCCGTATCCCAACTGCGCATGTACAACGTAGCTATAAGACCTCGTGTTACAGTAAATTAATGTACGTTAAATAACTTGCAAAGAATACCATTTTGAACAACAGTACCTTAACTTTAGCGGGTTTTGTAACGGTTTACCACGGATTACCAATTGAATTAAAAGTATGATCTTAACAGTTTTTGTTTGTTGTAAAGTTGTTGGTAAACCGTGGTTAACCGTGGTAACGCGTCCATTTAACGGGTAATCCGATGGTAAACCGATGATAATCCAAAGTAAAGTCGAACATTTTAGTAACAACTTTAAATCAGCACGTTTGACATTTCCAAGTAATTATTTATTGAAATACAACGAAGCCGTTAAAGTAAGTACGAAAAAGCAACTTACAGGGAATTTAGTCCGCTGATATGTAGTGTTAACAACATGAGTGAGAGTGTTGTATCGACCTATGCTAACTCGAGCTCTACTCTACGAGTCTCTACTTATAAAAAGAAATCATATAATATTTAAAAATATATGAAATTGATGGAAAACGTAATATATAGAGTTCAGCTCTATAGTTTACTTAACGGTCATGCGCCATGTGCCCAAAAACAGGTCCCACACTTATTAGACGGTCTCTATGCAATATTCAATAGAAGTCTTTGTTTGACAATTCACCCAACTAAGATAAGGAAGTCCTTGATCGGTTGTGAACCAGCATAGTGTTTGTTGGTACATAATTGCTGATTAAAACATCAGTGTCTGTATCAGCGACACGACATAAGAGTATCAGTGATACAGACGTTGATGTTTTATTAATCAGAATCTGTATATCTGATACAGCACTGATATTTTATTAATCACTGTTGTATCAAGCAAGCACTTTGTACGGACTGAATATGTAATCAGTTATGTGTGAGAGTTTACAGTGATATATATATTCATGTGACTAGAATGCTACGTTTGGATTGGTTAGCAATCTTATAAATTATTAATGAATTTTACAATGCAGTTTATTTTATAATTCTTCTTTCTCGGACATTATTAGGCATTCGCGATGACAACAAATGATAAATGCTTCTCAGAACTGTAGTTGGATAGCACTCTTGCTACTTGAAGTAGGGACAGGTTTTAACTCCTCGTAAATATAAAATATGAGCGCTTTCCCACAGGAATGTTGCCTCGAAATACCATTCTCGTTAATCAAAATGTAATCCAAAGTATACTGTGTGTGTAGAGTAGCTGAACTCAATATAAATCCTGTTTATAAGCTAAGCGAACGTGTGAGAGTTTAGTACTTCCATCATAACACTCCCAATAATAAATTTTTGATATGAGAAAAGAAATGATATTCAGACAGCTTTGGACATGAATAGTTGGAACACGTCCCCCGCACCCCCTCATTTCAATGTTGGTTCAACTTTCGTACTGGTTTGGTCACTTCCCGAAGGGGGGGGGGAGGGGGGGGGGGGAGGGGGAAGAGAGGAACTTCTGGGTTGCGCGCTGCTTCTGGTCCATAACAATTAAAGGATTATTGTTGCAAGAGTCATGTCCAAAGCTGTAGCTTCGATTTGATTCACTCGGTTTAATCAGTTTCTTGAAATCAGCTTTTACTGTATTAAATGTTTTGCTCTTTACCGCGGCTTCTGGTGTATCCTCGACACTGAGGAGTTTAGATTTCTCGTCTTCACCGCCAATTACTTCAATCTCTTCAGGTTCGTTAGCTTTCTCAAGCACTATCTCCTCCACTTTAGCCGATTCATCTACTGTACGTCTGTGTCACTTAGGAACTCGTCCTGACTTTCCTGAGAAGATCCTCGACTCTCAGTTGTATTCTCCTGACCATCTAAGCCATTCTCTTCCCTCGCTCCATCACCATTAATGGCGACTAACAAGCGTCCCTCGAGCATTGACTTTCTTCCTTTGGTGTCGAGTCCCAGACCTCAGTTCAGCATTCTAATATTGAAAAATAAAAACAAGGGAAAACCAAGGAAAAAGCCCCCTAAGACTGGCAAATTAGTGGCCAGGAAAACAATAATGGACAACACATAAATGTACATGCACTTAACACAAGTAATACAAATACAATGGTTAGAAACAAGCAGAAAACTGCCACGTCAGGGCAGAAGTGGCAGCCAACACAAGGCTTCCGCAAATGGAAAGCCCTAAAATGCTGCAAGAAAAACAAACTAGGCAAGGACAAGGACTGCACAAAGTGCACGTCAAGCCCAGGACTTAAATGTAAAAATATATCCTGGCAAAGTACTGCACAAAGTGCAAGAACCAAGCACAGGAATATTACAGGCAGTACAATGCCCAAAGTCACACAATGGAGTTGATGAATCTAACTACATTAATTTGTAAAACACAGACTTGCACAAAGTGAGGGGAACTTAACAGCTAAAATAAAATTTAGGGGAGGGGGGGGGGGGGGGGGGGGGGGAGGTTGCAATTGAAAATCCCATAAATCGCTGCAGAAAAAATACAGGGCAAGGACAGCCTGCAAACAGCATCCCCTTCTTGGGGAGAAATGGAAATGATGAAATCGCTGTTCTCTCACAATCGCTGTTCTCTCACAATCGCTGTTCACAGGCTAGAGCAGGGACTGCACAAAATGCAAAGCCCGAGGCCAAATTGTAATAAATATTGATATAATAAAGTACTGGTCCAAATACACCCCAATGTACAATAATTAGATCAAAAAGTGTTGACAACATAAAACAAAATTCAAAAATCATGCATAATTAATGTCCATTTTGTCCAATCAGATGAAGCAAATCACTCACGTGCATGCTCCTTTATACCGATAAAACGGAAGGGTCTTATTTTAAACTTCATGGTTGAGGCCTTTTTCCTTTGTTCACTCCTAGTCAATCCTAATAAAACCAAGGGCTTAACCGTGAATAAAAAGACCCTCACTCGTATACCCGATAACCTTTCGTTTTATACCAGATAAAACGAAAGGGTCTTTATACAACTTTTCTCTGTACGAGTGTGGCCCAATATAAAACTTTATGCGAGGCCTTTTTCCTTTGTTCAACAAAGAAAAATGGCCTGAACCATGAAGTTTTATATAGGGCAAACTCGTAGAGTGAAAATCGTATGAAGACCCTCCTAGTCAATCCTTATAAAACCAATTGCAAGGGCTTCATCGTGAATCTTTATAAAGACCCTCACTCGTATAGTGAAAATCTTTAAAAAGACCCTTACAGGGAATCTCAGTTCATAAGATGAGACTCAGGGTTGCCAACGGTCTAAGTGCAATGACTCGAGGAGCTCGAAGACAAAGGCTCCCCTTGGCTCACAGTTATTCATACACAACCGGCCTAACACGAGGCCCAAATTTTCGCTCCGTATTCCAACTGCGCATGTCAGTGACACACAACGTAGCTATAAACAAAGTTATTCGCTTTTCATCTACATCTCTGAAAATTATTATATTTTAGAAGTAACATTTTTGAAGCAGTTCAATAATTATAAACGAGCAACACCTGACGTTATATCGGGTCTAAAACCCGATAAAACACTGCTGCTCGATTACACAGTACTTAACAGCTAACAACAACTAAGACAACAATATTTTTTTTTTACATTTAATATGAATGAAATAATGAGTGCAATAAGCTAGCCAGTAAACTGACAAATACCTGTGACTGGCCAGCTACGCACTAAGCTGGGACAATAGCTTTAGTGCCTTTAAAATAGCACCTTTATAGCTTTTGTATAAGCAGTATTGACCGAAAGCGAAGAGGACTGCATTTTCAAAATGGCGGGAGCTTCGCTAAATGGAGCAAAAGAAAGAGCAAAGTGCGAATACATGCAACTAAATGTCTAGAATATGGCACTCGCAGAATGGCACAGGGGTAAATATAACCTCTGCAAGCAAAAAAGTGGACAGAACTTAACAAGTGAAAAATTGTGGCTAAACTCGATGCTCATCCAGCAAGTTCTCCCATACATGTGCTCACAAGTCACCCAGCTGAGAGAAACCCAGCACTCTTCTACGTGACGTCACGGCTCATGTCCAAATATGTAAGGTATAATTAATTAAAGGTAATAACAAACTGAGAATTTTAAGGCCTAAAATTTATAGTTGGCAAGCGAACAATTTTCTTTATGGAAACATACTTTCTATCAAGAAAGTTTACCAGCATTTATTCTACTTATAAAGCTAGCTATTGTAACACTATAACGATTTATAAAATAGATTCAATATATATAATTATAGGACGTGTTTGAAGGATGTTATATGCACATGAAAGTGTCCAGTCATGTGTAACACTTCTACTCGTCATGATTCCCATGAAAATCTGATGAAAAAGAAACATCCAATGAGAATCTCAAGAAAAACCCATGAAATTGGTGATAATTTCATGGGGTACATATGAAGTTTCATTGGGTGTTCCAGGGGTGGTGGTGGCTAAATTGCTAGTCTCTTTTTGCACGCCGCGAGCCTTTTTCTGCAAGTCTCCAATAACCCACCAGAAAGTCCAAATACAGACATTTACATGTCGTTTTATGGTCTTCATCTTGATTGCCTTGTGTTGCTTGAGCAAGCTGCACTTGTAGAAGACTGGCGGAGGTTTGTAAATAATGTTGTGTTTAAATCTATTTCAACCTACCATGATACAATCTTTATTGCACTACTCTAACACTGTAAACATTAATGTTTAAGCTGTCAACATTCTATTTCAAGGCATTAATACAAGTCCTTTCTCATGTATTGAAGAATCCACCACTGATATTCTCAAAATAAAAATAATTGTCTTTGCACAGCTAATTTTCACACTGGTTATGGACAAAATTTATGAAACCATCAATGAAAGCGAAACAGGGACATTGCAAAAAGTATATTTTTCATATCAAATGAAAAGAGGCCACCTTCAATTTGATGAATATTTCAAGAGCTATACTAAGCTTTCTTCAAATTTTTTTTTCATCAACAAAGGAGAGCAGACATCCAGGACTGCCAATGAAGCGACTGGTCAAGACAGCAAAACATGACACAGCCTCATTTGATCTAATTGTATTTTGCTACTTTAGTATAATCCTGCCTCGTAAAATGGTAAACAAGTATTTTTCTATCATTTGTTTTTTCTTGGGAAGAGCTTGGGACCCAAAAATTAAATCGCCAATTTCAAGCATGTGGGTCTGGTAGATTGATTTTTTAACATTTTGTTTGAATTTTAGCATTTACAAAACCCGAAGACGAGCAAACAAAGAAGATGTAATTTCCTTCTTCCAAAACAACTTTATGCCCAAATAAAATGCAAAAAAGTGGCTTGCAAAAAATTGCTCACTGCTCGCAGGCTCACACTGTAGTCAACCTCATTTTAGGGAACCTAAATAAGCAGCATTTTGTTAAAAAAAATCAATTGTCAAAGTAGATGTAATTTTTACCACATTTCCTTCTTTCAAACACAAACGTTTAAATGTGGCTCACAAAACATCAGGCTCACGACCGGCTCGCAAAAAATATCTTGCTGCTCGCAGGCTCACACTTTAATCAACCTTGTTTTAGGGAACCTTTAACCAGTATTTTGTTTTGAAAACAAAAATCAATTGTCATGGTGTTTTGACATTAACACTGAAATTAAACATGTATTTTCATGGGAATGGTGAGCAGTAGTAGTAGTTGGACTGTTCACCTGGCTTTTATAACTTTATGTTTCTTCTAGTCAAACAACAATCAATTTAAGAAATAGAAACAGTTTCTGTGTTTACATAGTGTAACATATACATTGTATGTGAAATCTCAATTTCTCTCCTTTTAAATCATGCCTGTGCATGTTTACATATACATTTGTACATACATGTAGCCTTAAGCTAATGCAAACATGGGTTGAACAGCCAATCAGACCACATATATATACTATTGATGATCATTGATACACAAATGTTTTTTACAGTTACTTACAATGTATTAATAATAATGTTTATTACAGTGGGTCTGATAGTATTTCTTCGCTTTTTGAATACTTTGGATTATATGCCAGAGATTTTCTGAAATAGAGTGGCACAACTTTACCTCTGTCTTTTGGTTTTTCAGCCACTTCCACTTTTTTCTTTAATCCAAGGTCCTCAACATCATAAGTAAATACCACATCATCTGAATCTTTTGGTTTTGAATTTCCTCTTTCTAGACTATCAGTTCTGTATCTCCGTTCAACTTCCATCGCATCTGGTGTAACCTGTGACTCCTCTTTTCTCTTCTGCTTTCCCATCCTTGTTGGTGACTCTTTGATGCTTGCTATCTTCATGTCCACATACTCATTGCCATGTCGTTTTGGAATTGCACCTCTTGGTGTACTGGTCTGCAAAGAGTTTGGTGGTGCTGCACCTAAAGGGGCATCACCATTTGGAATCCTTGTAGGCTCTCTCCTTGAGAGGACAGAGCTGTGCTGGGATGAATTACGTTGTGGTTTTCTTCTTTGGGTACTTATTCTTGCTTGTTCTGGTTCAGCTTTGATTGCCGGCATACTGTCTCCTCCCTTTAAGGGTGGCCTGCTCCGTTCTTGGAGTGGCTTTGAACTCTTCACATTCTCATCTCTCCTTACAACAACCATCTCATCACTCTTAAGCAGCACTCTGGATCTCATTGCAGGTGAATAATACTCTAGGCCATTAACAGCAGGGCTCACAAGCTGTAGGTATAACCTCTGTTTCACTTTCAGCTGTTTATCTCTATCAACACCACAACCATAAACAGTTGGTGGGTCCAAAAGTCCTAAGTATACCTTCTGCTTGGTTTTTATTTGCCTGTGCTGGTCACTAAAGTCATCAAACTGATGGCTGTTGTGGCTATTCTTGAAATGTTTACCGGAAAGCAATTCTGGGTTTTTGACCAAATAATGCCGAACTTCCTGCATTGATCTAAAAGGGTGCATCCCTAAGATGCTTGATGATGTAGTACCATTTTGTCTATACCCAAGAGAGCCTGTGGTTCTGTAACCAATAGGGAGAGGGCCATGCACTGGGTAACCATAGTGATTCTGGGTTCTTCGATGCCCTTGATGGATGTCTAAAGTGAATTCCTGAGCATCTGAATGAGCTGCTGGACTGGTTGGCCTATAGCTTGAGACTGTGGCAAGAGAGTCTGCTTCGTCACGAGTCTCTTCATTAGGCCCACTCTGAGAGGTTTGGTACTTTCTTGCTATACTTGCCGAGTGTCCCATAATTTCTTAATGTCATTAAGAAATCCTCACAAGCATCCTGTGTAAAGAACAAATAATTACTAATTAAAAACAGCTAGATAGTTCATTATTAACTTAACTTATGTCACATATGTACATGTATGTAATTGCCAATATGTTAAGTCCAATTAAAAAATATATATAGCTTGCAAGACTAATGTAGGCTTTAACAACACTAAAAATCGTATAATGCAATATAAATGAAGCTGACAATCAGATAAACAAGAAGTTATCTTTATTACCTCGCTTTAACACTTACATATGGAAAAGAGTATTAGGTACATTACTTAGGACCACTGTTACATATGTATGGTCTAAACTATCACGTGATGGGAGAGAAACATCTCTATGTACACTCTTAAACTTCAAGAAAGTAATAAGAAACAAGGATCTTACTAAAGGTGGGATTTGTAAGAGCTGATGCCTCAGTTAAGAACTACAGAACCTTTATTTACAGGGATTGAGGGATAGAAACAAGGACCTTACTAAAGGTGGGGCTTGTAAGAGCTGATGCCTCAGTTAAGAATTACAGAACCTTTATTTACAGGGATTGAGGGATATTATAATTTTATACATAACTTTAGTTTATTGAGTGAGTTCTTTAAGTATAGTGTCCCCAATTAGTACATACATGACACGTACGTTAATAAAGTTTATGCAAAGGAGAGGAGCTGACACTCACGAGCTGTCAGTAGTTCAGTCATAATTTTAATTATGAAATCAGTTTCAGTAGCTATAAACACTAAGGGTGCGTTCGATTGACCGTATTCCGGAATAAGAATACACAGAATGATAACTACAAATCGCTTATTTCGGGAATTTTTAGTCCATGGAATACAAGATGTATCCTGAATATCATATTTCAACAAACTTTAGTAGCTTACAGTGCAAAATGTGCCTGAACCAGTGATTTCCAGAATTATTCCATCTATTCTTATTCTGCAATACGGTCAATCGAACGTGCCCTAATATTATTAGTTTAGTTCATGTTGATTGGATTGAGGCAAAGGTTGAGTATATATTTCAAAGTTCTCCGTCACTCGTGATTGTCAGCACATGCACCTACAAAACAGGTGACCTAGCGCTCTACTAAATCTCTAGGTGTTTATATCAATCAAAATCTATTTTGGAATACTCATATTGATAAATTATGCAATAAAATTGCCTCGGGTATTGGAGTGTTGAAGTGATCTAGATCTTTTGTTCCCTTAGAGACTCTCCAGTCTATTTATAACCCTTTACTGCAGCTGCACTTTGACTACTGCAGTGTTGTTTATGGTAACTAGTACTGTAATAAAACTTTCAAAAACTCCAAAATTGTGTGGCTCGTATTCTAACTCATTCAAGTTTAATGATGCCAATGTGGATTTCTTTTATGAAAAATTCGGCTGGAGTTTCTCAACAACAAATTCATAAGGCTATTATGGTCTATAAATCGCGTAATGGTTTAGCTCCTGACTATTTTTGCTCTAAATTTGCTGATCATAGTACTTAGCATTACCAATTACTCTTTGAGACACACCGAGAGCAAATTCGCTATTCCCACACCTCTCACAGATTTTATGAAAAACACTTTCTGCTAATTGGGGGCAGTCCTTTGCACTAGTCTACCCATTGAGCTACGGCAGGCTAACTCTCTTGGGACCTTCCAGTCTGGCTGCAATATTTTTTTTTCATCGGGAAATGGCTAAAGTAGTTTCACATATGGCATGCGACCCTGGAAGTTACAAGTCTTGTCTGTAAAATTCAATTTAACTGCCAATCAAACATGTAGTGCCCATAATTAATGAAGTCTAGGTGGCACATGTTTGAAGGCTTTGTTTGAGACAAGACTCCATGTTTGATTGATGGTCGGCTAAATTGAATTTTACAAATGAGACTTGAAACTTCCAGGGCCCCACTTCAACGAAAATGGTAATAAGCATATTTTCTCATGAATGACAACTCATACATACATACACACACACATACATATACTTTATTTATACTAGGATTTACAGAGTAGCTAAAGAATAAACTAATATATCTGAGAAAAATTAACTAAACTGAGATATACATGTGTAAATTGTTACGTTAGGAAGTCACGCTTTACCTGTGCACTGTGCAGTGAGGCCAGAGTCTGGCATGGTCGAGTGTACAATTGTTGTTTTGTTGGATTTTGACTTGTTGCTTTTACATAAATAATGTTGAAATATATGGATAGTTCTAAGTTAGGTACATTGTATATCATAACATTGATACGTATGACAATAATAACATAAGTAAGCATATCACAAAGAACACATTCAAGTACATACATACAGATAATACAGAGTATACACCCCCATACATACATATGTACAATACATAAAAGTGTACAGTCATATACATATATGAGGGAATAATTGACATCGTCACAGGCACCATGCCACCTGAGAAACCAGACAAAACTACCACAAATAAACACACACATGTACACTGGCTGTATGTCAGATGCAAGAAAACATGTATTGTAACTAAAGCTGGGTAGGTGGCAGGATGGACCATATCAATTATTCTGGCATTACTTGATAAAACAAGAGGCCCCGAGTGGCCTTAACTCGGGCCACCTAGGAATAGGTGAATACATGTAGTTCATGGAGTACATATTTTTGGGTCATACATGTACATGGTTTGTGCTAGGGGAGCCAGATAATAGACCTAGTCAGCTTGTCTGTTTGTTACCCCATTTCAGACCACAAAAAAAGCATTACTCAAAGGAAAAGTCAGGTGGTCCGAAATGGCCAGACAACAAACAGGCAAGCTGACTTGGTCATTGATTTACTATTCATGCTCATATCATTTATATATAATGGAATGGACTTTTTGCAAGAATGCAATCTCATGGTTGTATTAGATGGCAAACAAATCTTAAATCAGGCCATGTGCATTTAGGAGTGCTAGCTAATCCCCAATCCTTTCGTAAAATGTGAGAAATTTCTGTAAAATAATGTATAAGAAATGCTGACCTTTTAATGGAAAATGTCTTTTTATGTTGCAACTAGATTTTAACTGTAAACATACATGTTTTTAACAATTTTCATAAATTTTTATAGATATTAATTGTAGATAAACATATTCTTGACGTATTTATTTATAATTATTTTCTTAGCTAGAATTATAGTTTCCCAATTAGTCAACTTTTTAGTCTGCTATATTTTCACAGACACTTTAATAAAGTTTATTATTATTACTCGGGCCAGGCCTTCGGCCGAGGCACGAGTCAGAATTCGCAAGTGTTTATTATTATTCTTTTTTTAATTTTATTTTTTGTGTCGCTGTTTGCTGCTGTCAACCAATCAGATTACACAGGAGCCCATTGTTTGATTCCCAACACGTGACAGGATCAACCAATTAGATTCGACACCCGCCGGATTTGGTTGTTTACTGTGGAGGAGCTAGGCAAAGTCAGAAACGGAGCGAAGATTCGGGGCCATTCTTAACCATTATTTTGCTGAAACCAAAGGTTTCTTTGAATGAAATACCAATATGTTCAGTTATTCTAGGGCTGACAGGGCTTTCGATGGAAAATTCTCACATTTACGAAAGGGATGTGGCGATCCAATTGCACAGTCAGCTAGTCTGGCCAGCCGAAGGAGGAGTGATGGTTTTGGTCCAATAATCCACGGAAACTGAAAGAAAATGCCTGTACTGCTGCATCAAAGTGCCATAGGATTGCAGTGTTGCATTGTTTACCTACCATGCACTATTAGACTGGAACTCTTTAGACTCTGAAGTTATACAATCAACTACATTATCAATTTTTAAATCTTACTGGCACATAACTTAATTTCATAATAATCCTTGTTCTATTTCTATTTTATTTCGACCATTTAACTATCCTGTTTTCCATATATTAGTGAAATATATATTTTTAATACAGGACCTCCCTGAAAATCACAAATTGTGAGTGGAGCTTTCCTGTCAAAATATTATTATTATTATTATTATTGTTTATATTGTTGAAATGCTCTACATATACCATCACACACTGTGAGGATCGAGGTCAAATGAGGGATTTTGATTGTTTGCAATGTTGGCTGTTTACCGCCAAGTACAGTCCTCTCCTGAAATACTCTTGAGATTATACAACTGGGAAGTCTTGACTAAACCAGTCAACCAATGCTGAGCTTTACTAAGACTTCAACTCAAGAGTCGCAAAAGCTGGAAGTGAACAGTGATTGACCCTTTTATTTGAACGCGTTCACGGAAATCAGAACTGGTGAGGTTGAAATTATGTGTTTATATACGCACACAAATCTGATTTGATAAAACTGGTTCCCTACTTTTTAAATGTTATTAAGTGTAATGGTGACTTTAATTCAAACTGGAAATGAAATCGTCCGTAAGTTGAACTGTATGTGACTTTATAGAGGCCAAGAAGAAAAAGTTAAAATCATCAAAACAATAACAGAACTCAGAGGAGGGAGGCATTCGAATTGACAGCGAACTATCTTTTTATCCTCATGTAGATAAGCTCTGCAAAAAACTATCACAGCGCATTGCTATTCTAAAAAAGATAAAATCATGTTTACCACTGAAGCAGAGGTTACTATATTATAATAATAATAATGCACTTAATAATAATGCACTTATATAGCGCAAATTAGCATATGGAAAATGTTCAGATGCGCTTTTACAAAGTCTCTACTTTTAAAATAAACTAACAAACTAATAATTAACTAACCAATTCATTAAGAATAACAGTCCAATAAAATGCTATTACTATGAGTAATGATAAAATTTAGTCGATAATAACCATAATAAAACTAGTTGTAAATAGTAGCTAAAGGCTAAAGACTTCTCTGAATAAGTAAGTCTTGAGCTGCTTCTTGAAATAGTCATAGGATTTGATTTGCCTAATACTAGCAGGTAATTTATTCCATAGAAAAGGTGCGGCTGATGTAAATGACCTATCGCCAATAGTAGACAGTGATGTAAAGGATGGTACGATCAGCCGTAGCTCATTATTAGATCTAGTGTTATAAAAAGAGCGCCCTCTGACTTTAATTAATTGAGAAATATACGAAGGGCACATACCATGGATAGCTTTGAAAGTGATAGTAAGTATCTTAAAGATTATTCTAGTTTTGACTGGAAGCCAGTGTAAGCTAATGAGAACCGGAGTAATATGTGCAAAACGGGAAACCTTACATATGATTCTAGCGGCAGCATTTTGAACTCTTTGAAGTTTTGCTATTTGGTAAGCAGGAAGACCATAACATAAACTGTTACAGTAGTCAAGGCGACATGAAATAAATGCATGGACAAGGATAGTGCAAGACTCAATGGTTAAAAATTTTCGAATCTTTCTAATGTTATGTAAATAATAAAATGATGATTTACACGTTTTATTAATGTATGTCTCTAGAGACAGCCTATGTCTCTAGAGACAGCCTTATCACTGCAATGATAAGGCCCATAATGAATTACGTGAACGTTATATTGATAAACTGTGATAAAGAAAGTTTAGGTAGGATTCTGAAGCTGCAGAAAAGGGCAGCGAGAGTCATTATGAACACTGACTGTCGGGCTCCTAGCGTCCAACTATTTAATAGTCTTAAATGGTTACCATTTTATGAAGAAGCTAAATTAGCTAAATGCTGTTTAGTATATAAACGTTTAAACGACCTAGTGCCTATTTACATCAAGGACATGCTAAAGCTTAACAGTGAACGGCACACACGTAACACTCGGTACAGTAAACTTAACTTAGTTTGTCCTAAGTATACTCGCAAGACTGAAGGTGGTTGTACTTTTACAGTAACAACTTGCCAATTATGGAACAGTTTATCTTTAGAAATTAGAAATAGTAACTCTTATGCTACATTTAGAAGCCATTATTGGAACGTGTTATTTAAGGAACAGCAGTTTTTAAATCATTTTTTAGTTTAAGTGTGACCATTTCTATTCGATTTTATCAACTTTTTATCATGTACTATTTTGTTGTTAGGGTTTCAATTTGAATTTTAAACAATTGTTTTGCTTATCGTAATTATATATTTTTAACGTTTTTTATCTATGATCCATGTATATATACTATTAATATTTTATTATAATAACTATATAATTTTATTAGCTATAGAGGGCCACAGGTTTGTTAGTTTTTAACTATTTTGTGCTACCCTCATGAAATAAAGACTTTATTATTATTATTATTATTACTCCCAATTATACCCAAAAACAGAACTGGATATGACTTACAAACCGAGAATACTGTATTAAAATTGAATTGGATGTGACTTTGGAAACGGAGCTAGTTGAAACTGTCAAAAGAAGAGCAGGATTTGTTGTGTAAAGCCGTAACTATAAACCGAACTATCTTAAAACCAGAACTGGACAGTACAATTATATTAGTTATGGCTAGATATAAATTCCAAACCTGCCCCCACCCACCCCACCGGATATTTGTGGGGTATCAGAACGTTGCAAATGCTCCACTATGGGGCTTTGGTACGGGTGCAAATCTCATACAACTTGCTATTTTGACTCTCTTTCTACAAATTAATTCCCCACCCCAGCAACTTTTCTTTGCTCCCAAATGTCCCATCCCTGGGACAAAATCTCAGTCAAATGCCCCCACCCCTGGGGGATGGGCAGGTTTGGAATTGGTAGAGCTTTTAAAATACACAGATACTGGAACTGATAAGAACAAATATAAATATATTTGGGTGTGGAGATTTATTTACCAAGCAAACACTTGCCCTGAAAAATATGTTGAAAAAGTCAACTTGAAATACCGAAGAAAGAAGAAAAATGAATATTGAATTAGAGCCGACTTGAAAAAAATGAATGACTATCATCAGAAAATTGTAAAATACTAAAAATACCGGTAGATTAATTTAGGTTTTGAATGGGATCTCCTGGGCATTTCTCTCTTGGGTGCATCAGAAGGGGTTAGAGTCGGAATGGTTGACATATTGCTGATCCTCCAAACCTAACCCAATCTACTTTTATAGTATTTCAGAAGTATTTTCAGATAACAAATTGAAGTGATATATAATTTATATACATTCACTTGTATATTGATATTATTATTACAGTCATGAACAGACCATATTTAGCTTAACTCTTTCACTGCTACATTTTGTGTGGTAATTTTGCCCATAATATCACTTTTCTGACCACCATTACAATTTCTTTAATTTCTCAAGTTCAATTAAGGGTACTGACATGAAATCTTCCAGATCATAAAAGTCTAAAAATGTATAACCCTCCCTGGACAATGAGTATGAAATATTTTGACCCTTTACCCCCATAACCAATCCTTTTTCAGTTGCCTATTATTTATGACCCTCCATTTTGGGGGATTAAAAAAATATGATCATCCCCCTTTCACAACCCCTTCCAAATGCTAATTTGTGACCAGTCCCTTCAGCGACCACCCTCATGCAACCCCATTTTAATTATCAGTAAAACTTTGTAATTAGAAGCTCCTGCGACTGTGACCACCTTTGGGGATTGAGAATTGGAAGGTGGAAAATATAATATACAAACAGGTTTTGCTAATAACGTTGCCGATCTCGTACAAGTGCCTTTAAATATTTGTTTGCCAACTAGTACAACCACGTGATTGCATTCCTGCAAAAGGTCCATTCCATTATATATAAATTATCACAAGCATCAGTAGTGAATCAATTATCTGGTCCCCTAGCACAAACCATGTATCACACAAAAATATGCTAGAACTCCATGTATTAACCTATTTATAGGTGGCCCGAGTTAAGGCCACTCAGAGCCTCTCGTTATTATTCAAACACAGACTAGCTTGATATAAAGGCAGATTCCCCATCGTGCAAATGATAGGCGAGTGTATTGGTGTTCCTGTTGATCTTGGTGACATCTCAGTTAGTCATCGACTAGCAGGGATTAAACCTTCTAAATTGGAATCTTCTTGGGATCCTGTTATTATCGTAAAATTTGTACAGCGCGATGTACGTGACAAATTCTACAAGGGAAGGAAGAATCTTCGGGACAAAACGACCAAGGACATTGGACTCAGTCGTGTGACCGAGAACAGTGTATACATTTCGGAGAGTTTAACAAAAAGAAACCGTGACTTGTTTAACAACTGTTTGAAAGCCCGCAAAGATCTCAATATTAAATTCGTATGGACTCAAGCCGGAAAGATATTCGTAAGGAAAGATGAGCATACTGCTGCCAAACAGATCAAGGACCATAGGTCTCTGGATCGTCTCTATCTAAAGGCAGGATCTAGGCCGGGCCGACATGCACCTATTCTAGCAGTCGGTCGAGCAGCAGACTCTTCAGATGGAGAACAAGAGTAAATAGCAATGATAGGACTTACCGGTTTGTCTGTTTATTTAAATATAGCTTTATTTCCTCGTCACTTAAGCTTATTTCGATCACTTATGCCGTGACATTCATAATTAAATGGTAGATAAATGCCCAAAATGTCTAAAACTTGTTAAAGATAATGTGAGAGCAATACAATGTGATATATGTGATATGTGGTTCCATTTGAAATGCTCAATGTTATCCTTTAAAATTTACCATCACTATTCTATTACAAATGATCTATGGTATTGTAATATTTGCTTGAGTAAAGTACTTCCATTCAGCAGTCTAAGCAAAACAGAATTAATCGAATTGTTATTTAATTCCAATACTGACTGTCTGTGTTCTACACATATTTGTGATTTACGGCTTGATTCCTTGCCTTGCCTTGAATTATCTAACAGTTTAAATAATATTCCTTGCCTTAATAACATTGATGCTGATCTTTGCCTTCCCTCCTTTACTAACTTCAAATATTATTCTGTACATGAGTTTCACTCTAGTGTGGACATACAAAATATGTTTCAGTCCAATCAAACATTTTCTGCTCTCCATTGGAATATTAGAAGTCTCTCTGCAAACTTAGATAATTTACATAATTTATTATCTGAACTTAACCAAACAGTTTCATTAATTGGTATTTCTGAAACCAAAATGATTTGCAATAAGGAGCAAATTACTAATATTGATTTAGAGGGTTGTAAATTCATTTCACAACCTAGTCTTTCCAATGCTGGTGGTGTCGGTTTTTACGTCAAGCAGAACCTTTCTTATATAACAAGAGAGACGTTTTCAACCTCTACAATAGACTATGAAGGTTTGTGGATTGAATTAGACAATCGCCTACAACGGAATATTATCTGTGGAGTGATTTATAGGCATCCTAATGGTAATTAGTGGTTACCCTTTTATGAAGAAGCTAAATTAGCTAAATGCTGTATAGTATATAAACGTTTAAACGACCTAGTGCCTATTTACATCAAGGACATGCTAAAGCTTAACAGTGAACGGCACACACGTAACACTCGGTACAGTAAACTTAACTTAGTTTGTCCTAAGTTTACTCGCAAGACTGAAGGTGGTCGTACTTTTACAGTAACAACTTGCCAATTATGGAACAGTTTATCTTTAGAAATTAGAAATAGTAACTCTTATACTACATTTAGAAGCCATTATTGGAACGTGTTATTTAAGGAACAGCAGTTTTTAAATCATTTTTTAGTTTAAGTGTGACCATTTTTATTCGATTTTATCAACTTTTTATCATGTATTATTTTGTTGTTAGGGTTTCAATTTGAATTTTAAACAATTGTTTTGCTTATCGTAATTATATATTTTTAACGTTTTTCATCTACGATCCATGTATTTATACCATTAATATTTTATTATAATAACTATATTTATATAATTTTATTAGCTATAGAGGGCCACAGGTTTGTTAGTTTTTAACTATTTTGTGCTACCCTCATGAAATAAAGACTTTATTATTATTATTATTATATAATCTAGAGTCTTTTTTGGACTATCTATATGGTATAATCGAAATCATAAACCAGGAGAATAAGCTTTGTATTCTGATGGGTGATTTTAACATCAATCTTTTGAATTTTGATTCTCATCCTGCCACAGAACAATTTATTAATACCCTTGGGACTTATTAATACCCTTGGTACTTTTACAGTAACAACTTGCCAATTATGGAACAGTTTATCTTTAGAAATTAGAAATAGTAACTCTTATGCTACATTTAGAAGCCATTATTGGAACGTGTTATTTAAGGAACAGCAGTTTTTAAATCATTTTTTAGTTTAAGTGTGACCATTTCTATTCGATTTTATCAACTTTTTATCATGTACTATTTTGTTGTTAGGGTTTCAATTTGAATTTTAAACAATTGTTTTGCTTATCGTAATTATATATTTTTAACGTTTTTTATCTATGATCCATGTATATATACTATTAATATTTTATTATAATAACTATATAATTTTATTAGCTATAGAGGGCCACAGGTTTGTTAGTTTTTAACTATTTTGTGCTACCCTCATGAAATAAAGACTTTATTATTATTATTATTATTACTCCCAATTATACCCAAAAACAGAACTGGATATGACTTACAAACCGAGAATACTGTATTAAAATTGAATTGGATGTGACTTTGGAAACGGAGCTAGTTGAAACTGTCAAAAGAAGAGCAGGATTTGTTGTGTAAAGCCGTAACTATAAACCGAACTATCTTAAAACCAGAACTGGACAGTACAATTATATTAGTTATGGCTAGATATAAATTCCAAACCTGCCCCCACCCACCCCACCGGATATTTGTGGGGTATCAGAACGTTGCAAATGCTCCACTATGGGGCTTTGGTACGGGTGCAAATCTCATACAACTTGCTATTTTGACTCTCTTTCTACAAATTAATTCCCCACCCCAGCAACTTTTCTTTGCTCCCAAATGTCCCATCCCTGGGACAAAATCTCAGTCAAATGCCCCCACCCCTGGGGGATGGGCAGGTTTGGAATTGGTAGAGCTTTTAAAATACACAGATACTGGAACTGATAAGAACAAATATAAATATATTTGGGTGTGGAGATTTATTTACCAAGCAAACACTTGCCCTGAAAAATATGTTGAAAAAGTCAACTTGAAATACCGAAGAAAGAAGAAAAATGAATATTGAATTAGAGCCGACTTGAAAAAAATGAATGACTATCATCAGAAAATTGTAAAATACTAAAAATACCGGTAGATTAATTTAGGTTTTGAATGGGATCTCCTGGGCATTTCTCTCTTGGGTGCATCAGAAGGGGTTAGAGTCGGAATGGTTGACATATTGCTGATCCTCCAAACCTAACCCAATCTACTTTTATAGTATTTCAGAAGTATTTTCAGATAACAAATTGAAGTGATATATAATTTATATACATTCACTTGTATATTGATATTATTATTACAGTCATGAACAGACCATATTTAGCTTAACTCTTTCACTGCTACATTTTGTGTGGTAATTTTGCCCATAATATCACTTTTCTGACCACCATTACAATTTCTTTAATTTCTCAAGTTCAATTAAGGGTACTGACATGAAATCTTCCAGATCATAAAAGTCTAAAAATGTATAACCCTCCCTGGACAATGAGTATGAAATATTTTGACCCTTTACCCCCATAACCAATCCTTTTTCAGTTGCCTATTATTTATGACCCTCCATTTTGGGGGATTAAAAAAATATGATCATCCCCCTTTCACAACCCCTTCCAAATGCTAATTTGTGACCAGTCCCTTCAGCGACCACCCTCATGCAACCCCATTTTAATTATCAGTAAAACTTTGTAATTAGAAGCTCCTGCGACTGTGACCACCTTTGGGGATTGAGAATTGGAAGGTGGAAAATATAATATACAAACAGGTTTTGCTAATAACGTTGCCGATCTCGTACAAGTGCCTTTAAATATTTGTTTGCCAACTAGTACAACCACGTGATTGCATTCCTGCAAAAGGTCCATTCCATTATATATAAATTATCACAAGCATCAGTAGTGAATCAATTATCTGGTCCCCTAGCACAAACCATGTATCACACAAAAATATGCTAGAACTCCATGTATTAACCTATTTATAGGTGGCCCGAGTTAAGGCCACTCAGAGCCTCTCGTTATTATTCAAACACAGACTAGCTTGATATAAAGGCAGATTCCCCATCGTGCAAATGATAGGCGAGTGTATTGGTGTTCCTGTTGATCTTGGTGACATCTCAGTTAGTCATCGACTAGCAGGGATTAAACCTTCTAAATTGGAATCTTCTTGGGATCCTGTTATTATCGTAAAATTTGTACAGCGCGATGTACGTGACAAATTCTACAAGGGAAGGAAGAATCTTCGGGACAAAACGACCAAGGACATTGGACTCAGTCGTGTGACCGAGAACAGTGTATACATTTCGGAGAGTTTAACAAAAAGAAACCGTGACTTGTTTAACAACTGTTTGAAAGCCCGCAAAGATCTCAATATTAAATTCGTATGGACTCAAGCCGGAAAGATATTCGTAAGGAAAGATGAGCATACTGCTGCCAAACAGATCAAGGACCATAGGTCTCTGGATCGTCTCTATCTAAAGGCAGGATCTAGGCCGGGCCGACATGCACCTATTCTAGCAGTCGGTCGAGCAGCAGACTCTTCAGATGGAGAACAAGAGTAAATAGCAATGATAGGACTTACCGGTTTGTCTGTTTATTTAAATATAGCTTTATTTCCTCGTCACTTAAGCTTATTTCGATCACTTATGCCGTGACATTCATAATTAAATGGTAGATAAATGCCCAAAATGTCTAAAACTTGTTAAAGATAATGTGAGAGCAATACAATGTGATATATGTGATATGTGGTTCCATTTGAAATGCTCAATGTTATCCTTTAAAATTTACCATCACTATTCTATTACAAATGATCTATGGTATTGTAATATTTGCTTGAGTAAAGTACTTCCATTCAGCAGTCTAAGCAAAACAGAATTAATCGAATTGTTATTTAATTCCAATACTGACTGTCTGTGTTCTACACATATTTGTGATTTACGGCTTGATTCCTTGCCTTGCCTTGAATTATCTAACAGTTTAAATAATATTCCTTGCCTTAATAACATTGATGCTGATCTTTGCCTTCCCTCCTTTACTAACTTCAAATATTATTCTGTACATGAGTTTCACTCTAGTGTGGACATACAAAATATGTTTCAGTCCAATCAAACATTTTCTGCTCTCCATTGGAATATTAGAAGTCTCTCTGCAAACTTAGATAATTTACATAATTTATTATCTGAACTTAACCAAACAGTTTCATTAATTGGTATTTCTGAAACCAAAATGATTTGCAATAAGGAGCAAATTACTAATATTGATTTAGAGGGTTGTAAATTCATTTCACAACCTAGTCTTTCCAATGCTGGTGGTGTCGGTTTTTACGTCAAGCAGAACCTTTCTTATATAACAAGAGAGACGTTTTCAACCTCTACAATAGACTATGAAGGTTTGTGGATTGAATTAGACAATCGCCTACAACGGAATATTATCTGTGGAGTGATTTATAGGCATCCTAATGGTAATCTAGAGTCTTTTTTGGACTATCTATATGGTATAATCGAAATCATAAACCAGGAGAATAAGCTTTGTATTCTGATGGGTGATTTTAACATCAATCTTTTGAATTTTGATTCTCATCCTGCCACAGAACAATTTATTAATACCCTTGGGACTTACTATTTTCACCCTCAGATTCTTAAACCCACACGAATTACTAACCACTCTGCAACGTTGATTGATAATATGTTTTTTAATTCTGCAGAGCATCATACTTTTAGTGGCAATATATTATATGATGCCTCAGACCATCTCCCCAACTTCCTCATTATCAATAAATTTTGTAATCTTCCCTCTAAGATGAAGTTTTATAAAAGAGATTACTCTAATTTCAATCAACAATTATTCATTAATGACATTTCCACTGTTGACTGGAATACTGTTATTCCAAATAGTACTGATGTTGATAGTATATTTGACACATTTTACTCTGAACTGAATAGGATCGTTAATAAACATGTTCCTATTAAAAAGCTTTCAAAGAGAGAACTGAAATTGAATGCTAAGCCCTGGATTTCTAGTGCAATTAATGTATCCATTAAAAAGAAAAATAAGTTTTTTGAGAAATTTATGAAAACAAAACTAAATTACTATGAAGTAAAATACAAGGCTTATCGTAATAAGTTAAGTACCCTTATTAAGGCTAGTAAGAAAAAGTATTATGAAGATTATTTTACTAATAACACTAATAACATTAAAAACATATGGAAAGGAATAAAACAGATAATAACTCTTAAACCACAATGTGCTAGTATACCAACTAAGATAGTGTCAGGCAGCTCTGAGCTAACTGACAGTAAAAGTATTGCCAATGCATTTAATGACTATTTTTCCAATGTTGGTAATCACCTTGCCAGATCTATACCTGAAGTTCCTAAATCACCTTTGGAGTACTTACCTGCTCCATCTGCAACTAGCTTTTATCTATTTCCAGTAACTTTAGGTGAAATTGAAGAAGAAATCTTAAATCTGAACCCCAAAAAATCAACTGGCCCTTATAGTATACCATCTAGTTTATTGATATTATTGAAAGATTTTGTGTCCAGACCATTAGAAATTCTTTTTAATGTTTCTTTCTCCCATGGGAGAGTTCCCAGTAAATTTAAGATTGCTCGTGTCATACCAGTTCATAAAAATGGCTCTAGGGCTTCTACTGATAACTATCATCCGATTTCTTTGCTGTCAATTTTCAATAGATTATTAGAAAGACTAATGTATAATAGGTTGATAGATTATCTTGATAAATTTAAAATTATAAGTGATAAACAGTTTGGTTTTCGTAAAAATCATTCAACCATTCATGCGTTATCCCTTATTGCTGACAAAATCCAAAACTCTATTGAGGAGGGGAGATTTTCTTGTGGAATCTTCCTTGACCTCAGTAAAGCTTTTGATACTGTGAATCACAAAATACTTTTAAAGAAGCTTGAACATTATGGCATCAGAGGTATAGCACTTGAATGGTTTGCCTCTTATTTACAGAATAGAAAACAATTTGTATCAATTGGCAGTTCAACTTCGGATGAGAAATTAATTACTTGTGGTGTCCCACAAGGATCTGTACTTGGCCCTCTGTTATTTCTAATTTACATCAATGACATACAATTCTGTTCTGAGCTGTTTGAATTTCACTTGTTTGCTGATGACACAAATCTTTTTTACTCTAATAGAGACTTGCTAGTTCTAGAACATCTCATAAACATTAATTTAGAATACATTAATTTATGGTTAGCCTGTAATAAGTTATCCCTTAATGTAAGTAAAACAAATTATGTTATATTTCATACGCCTAAAAAAAAAGTACCTTTTGCTATTAACTTGACCATTAATGGCAAAACTATTAGGAAAGAACGTAGTATTAAATACCTTGGTATTTACTTAGATTCTAATTTAAGTTGGAAGAGTCACGTATTTCATGTGTCTAAAAAAATTAGTAAAAGTATAGGAGTGCTCTCCAAAATTCGACATTACGTTAACATGCATATTCTCACTCAGCTCTACTATACTTTAATCTTTCCTTTTCTAACCTATGGGCTTATCGTCTATGGTAACACTTACACCTCAACTCTAAAACCACTAATTACTCTACAAAAGAAAGTCGTACGAATCATGACATTTTCTGAATTTCGTGAGCACTCTAATCCTCTTTTCAAGGCATTAGGTATTCTAAAATTCCTTGATTTAGTTTACTACCACAATGCAATTTTTATGTATGATTATTTTACATCCAGGTTACCTAATGTTTTTTCTAACTTCTTTGAACGAACAAGCACACGACATAATTACAATACTAGATTGGCAGCAAGGGAAACCTACTGCCTACCTAAAGTTAGAACAAACTATGGGAAATTTAGTCTCCGTTTTACTGGCGCAAAAACTTGGAATGCCATTCGCGACGACTATAAACTTCTATCAAAATCATCCTTCAAAAAAACTCTTAAAATTAATATTATTGAATCTTACTGATGCCTATGTTTATTTCCTGTTTATTTTATATGTTTATTTCATAGTTTTATGTTTATTTCATAGTTTTATTTTATGTATTCACTTATTTAATTACTATTTTACTTTGTGAGTGTGTTTTGTGAATGTGTATTGACATTATCCTGACCGAACATTGTAAGTTACTCATTGTGGCAATCTGACTCGATTAGTTTATCTATTTTCAGATTGCCAGTAACCTATTCATGTACTTTCTTAATGTAATTATGTATATTTATGTGTGTGAATGTTACAAATAAAGACCTATATATCCCCTCATGGCTTTGCTTCACTCTTTACTGGCAGTAATTATTTTACACCAGTTAACTCAAACTTTTCATTAACTCAGACAATACGGTATTTTGAACCCCTTGACAGAATTTCCCAGTGATCAACCCTTTTTACTACTCTGCCATGGCGACATTTCATAGGACGTTAAAGATTAACAGCAAATTAAACACTTGATTTGAGTTAATCTTGGAAGGATACAAATCACTTCAAACCACTTTCTGCCTAAAATAGATTTTCCAAAACCTGAGTAACTGTATTGCTGTCTCATATTACCACTAATGGGTTATATGTAACTATGCAGTCAACTATGCTAACAGATCAATGAGGCACCAAATACTTTTACAAGCCAAACTTTCCTCTACATACCTACGTATAAACCAACCTCTTCAAACATGGCACAAGTCAATAAATGTTTACAGAACACAGTAGCTAACAGTCTAATTTTATATAACTGTATACCCTATACCCAACACTACCATTATTTCAACAAAAGTAAGTTTATCGTTTGGAGCAATTTAACACTGGATCAGAATGTTGCAGATATAATCTATTTGTTCGATCTTCATGCCGTTCACGTATACATGTAAGCCTGTACTCTGTAGTACAATAAAACAGAAACTTGACTTCCCTACAGACAGCATATAAGTCTTAAACACTTGTGTTTGCCTATAATATTTTATAGAGAAACCCCATGTGCCAGTGGTCAAGAGAGAAAGAGTTTGTTTAAAGCATTAGGAAGAAACTGATTAGCTTTCGAATACGAACAGAGTTAAAAAAAGGAAATAAATATAAAAGAAAACGATTAGTATTAAAGGAAAAATCGTTCTTTGAAAAATATTATAAAATCTGTCAGTTGTGTTCTGAGACTGAGGCTTACTTTCATTACATTTGCTATATACCTGTCTGAATGCTAAACCGCAAAATTTGAGGCTAGTTCAAGTGTGAAAACAAGAATTGCGAATGTGATCGAAGGTTTTGGTCAAGACGAACTAAAACAGATCAGATGTCAGGTTTCAGATGTCACAACACAACAAAGGCACAAGCTAGTACGTTCAACACGACAACTTAAGCTAATTGCTTCTTTACTACTCGTTCCGTCTTGTGTGCAATAACTACGAAAAATGTGCGGGTATTAGAGAGAATTTATACACAAGTTAATGATGAACTAACCAAACAATCAAATGAAGCAGAAAGATGTTGGCAAAGATGGCATGGTTAACCTCGCCAAGCGTTACCATCGAAACACAAGTTCTTGTCTGGTTGGATTTCACAAGATGATAATTAACCACCAGAGGCAGAGTACTAAAGCATGCATAAATATCGTCTCAAAAAGTGTGTAGTTTTACCTGACAAAATTGATTATCACCAACCTGGGAGTTGATTGTTCTAAACTACCATTTCGAACTCTGGTCTGTCTTGATCAACATGCTGTTTCCTTGCGGTGACTTTTTGGCGTCTTTCGATGTACCCCCATGGGGCTTTGCGCGACAGATATATCACATAGCCGATACTCTTGGATAACACAGATAGCCCAAAAATACTAGGATACAAATGCTAACGAACTGATCAAAAACTCCACATGAGTCAGAACACGAGTGGACTAGCGTCATAAATTAATTAACAAATTATTATTATAAAAAAAATCCATAATAAAAATTGTGTTATTATCTTAGTTGTTTCGGGTTACCTGTGTTATCAGTGCGGTATACACAGCCCCCAAAACACTTGCATCCAAACACTATGAGGATCTGATCTAGAACTTCACACGAGTGAACACGAGTACACCAGCTAGCGCTTCGTCATTTAATTAACCAACATTTGCAATTAAAAACAATTATGTTATCGTCTTACTTGTTTCGGGTTACCTGTGTAAATGCCGCGTGAAGCTGCAAAAGCGGCCGATTGCGTTACTACCTGTGACCCCGTGTGCGCCCATGAATCGTTGCATGCGAGGAATGTTTTGATTCGTCTGATACTCAATCTGTCGGATTGTGGTCATTAAAAATATTAGTTTGCAGAAGTACCCACACACAGTCACATCGCTATTCGACCTATTCGGTAGTACGCACATAGTTGGTAGGATTTGTTTTACAACCAAAAAATTCTGGGAGTATCCATTTATGTTTTACACTTCAAATCAGTTTTTATTTTACACTGTTTAACAAGTTATAGTAGAATAGTTTACAAGAAAAATAAAAGTTGAACAAGTAATATGTGTACGGCAGTCAAAGGAGTACAAGCTTTCGAGTTGACTGCCGTAAATGGTTGGATAGCAAGTAGATTTGGTTACATTCATGTATAGAACTTAAGAACAATAAAGCCTGTTTGTACGAAATCTAATAGAACAAAAACAGTAGGTAAACTTATGATTACAGAGTTACAAAGTGAATATACAAGAAAAGAAAGACTTAATTAAAATAATTGGAATAAAATATAATTAATATATACATATAAATATATTAACACATGGTACACGTACATTGAATATACAAATTATATAAAAATATAAAATAGATAAATGGATTTAATTAACACAAAATCATAATAATAATAAAATATGTTATCGGCTTAGTTGTTCCGGGTTACCTGTGTTATCAGTTGTGTTCCGACTTTGAATTGTCGGGCTACCTGTGTTGCCTTACGGTTATCAATGCGGTACTATACTCTATTAAACTGATAAGCAAATACCGTATACAAAAATCCTACAAAAACACCGGATCCGAGGTGTGGACCTAACCAGCCAAAATATAAAATTATGACGACAATAGCAAAACTGATACGGTGTGATACTCCGGCTAAAAATGGCACTACGGCTAGCTAGACCTGACACAAAAAGGTGCTCGCACTAGAATGCAGTCATGGACAGCTGTTTCGTCCTCATTAGGACTCGTCAGCATGACATAGCAAGCAAAATTAGCTTCGGCGAGAACCTACTACTCATAAAGCCAACAGTAGGTTAATTCTGAGTTAAAAAATAAAATGCACCGGAGAGATCGTCTCAAAATTAAAGCCATAATGTCTAAAGATCAACAGGATTGGAATAACTTTAAGAAAATACGCAATCATGTAAATGACGATATCAGGAAAGCAAATAAAGCCTATTACAATAGTGCTTTTGAAAACTATACTGGCAACTCGCGTAAAATGTGGCAAACCATCAATGAAATAACTTCGCGTAAAAACAACAAATCAGTGATTAATGAAATAGATTGTAAAAGTACAACTTCAAGTGACCCAGTTGAGGTTGCTGAGACATTCAATGAATACTTTGCAGAAATCGGACCAGAACTTGCTAAAAATATAAAAGAAGTTGATGTTTGTTATAAAGACTATCTCAATGAAACTAACAAGCATTTCTCCCTCGAGACTACTAATCAATCTCAAGTATTTTCACTATTATCTAAACTTTGCAAGTCCAAAGCAACCTGTCTTGATAATATTTCTGCCAAACTTCTCAGGGAATGTCCTGATTTGATATGCGAGTCACTGACTCATATATTTAATAAGTCAATTGAAACAGGTGTGTTTCCCGACGAATGGAAGAACGCTAGAGTCACACCACTTTATAAAAACACCGGGAAACGCACTAACATGACCAACTACCGGCCTATATCAATTATCCCAGTAGTTGCAAAGCCGTTTGAGCGAATCGTTTATGATCAACTGTATAAATATTTAACTGGTAACGGATTGCTTTCATCCCACCAATCTGGTTTTCGTTCCGTTCACTCCACAGTAACTGCACTACTGGAAGCAACCGATAGTTGGTCACTAAATATTGATCGCGGATACATTAATGCTGTTGTCTTTCTAAACTTAAAAAAGGCCTTTGATACAGTTGACCATACTATTCTTCTATCAAAATTAGAATATTATGGAATAACCGGACCTGTACAGAACTGGTTTAATTCCTATTTAGAAATTCGAATGCAAACGTGTATCATTAATAGCTATAAGTCATCTAAGAAAGTTGTTAGGAGTGGCGTGCCTCAGTGACCATCCGAGGCCCCTTATTATTTCTATTATACATAAATGACCTGTCTAACAGCTTAGTATATTCGCAGCCAAGAATGTATGCAGATGACACTAGCATAACATACGCAAGTAAAAATATAGAAGAAATAAATGAGCGTATGAGTTTTGATTTGAATAGGATTCATGTTTGGTTGGCTGCCAATAAGCTCACGCTAAACATGACGAAAACCGAATTTTTACTCATTGGCTCAAGACAAAGGCTATCCAATCTCACGGGGAGCCCAAACTTCGTTATTGGCGAAGCACTTAAAGACACGGCGTCCTTGTAAAGCAGGGAAATTTTATTTATTTTTAGTTTTTATCATATTATAGTAGTAATAGTAATTATTTATATTAGCTATAGTCATTAGTATATTTAGATACCATAGTATATAGCCATTTCCATAATTGTATTTTTATCACTCCTGAAGGACCTACCGTGTATAAATAAAGTTATCTTATCTCTTATCTTATCTTATCTTATCTTATCTTATCTTATCTTATCTTACCTTATCTTATCTTATCTTATCTTATCTTATCTTATCTTATCTTATCTTATCTTATCTTATCTTATCTTATCTTATCTTATCTTATCTTATCTTATCTTATCTTATCTTATCTTATCTTATCTTATCTTATCTTATCTTATCTTATCTTATCTTATCTTATCTTATCTTATCTTATCTTATCTTATCTTATCTTATCTTATCTTATCTTATCTTATCTTATCTTATCTTATCTTATCTTATCTTATCTTATCTTATCTTATCTTATCTTATCTTATCTTATCTTATCTTATCTTGTCTTAAAATTGAACGGATTTCGAGTACCAAGTATTCCTCTTTTGAACACTTGGAAGTCAATGTTAATACCCCTGATGCAGTTCTAAGAGTTGCTGTTGTTTATCGCCCTCCCCCGTCGAAAGTAAACAAATTTACTGCTTCTCAGTTTCTCCAAGACTTCAACGATTTACTGGAACATTTTTCAGTTACTTCTGGAAGACTATTGTTGATGGGTGACTTTAATTTTCATGTGAATGAGCCATCTCGTGATCGCATGGCGGCTAAATTTCTTGATATGTTGGACTCGTACAACCTGGTCCAACATGTTAAAGAGGCAACGCACAAAAGAAAAGGCACACTAGACCTATTGATTACTAGAGCAAGTGAAGACACAGTCTTGGACTGTAAGGTTGACGATCCTGACCTGTCTGATCACTATGCAGTACACTCCAGGTTAAAATTAACTAAACCAACTGCCTCAAAAGTTGAACTGACTTACAGAAAACTGCGCTGCGTTGACATTGAGAAATTTCGCGATGAACTATCTACACTGCCAATTTTCACTTCACCTGCAAGCAATGTTGATGCTCTACTAGACCAATATCAGTCTAATCTCGCTGGTCTTGTTGACTCCCATGCGCCTTTAAAGAAACGTCTTGTTACTTTGCGCCCATCAGCTCCGTGGTACAATGACAACATTGCTTCTGCAAAACGTGAGCGGCGCAAGTATGAAAGACGGTGGCGGAAGTCAGGGTTAACTATTCACCAGGAACTATATAAAGATCAATGTAAAATTGTACGATCACTCATAAAATCCTCCAAAATGGAATTCTATGCTAACCTTATCACTGAGAATAAATCTGATCATAAAGTTCTTTTTTCCGCAATAGACCGTATGCTAAACCTTAAACCTGAAAAAAGCTATCCCACCTGTGATTCTTCAACTCAGCTCTGTAACAATTTTGTGGATTTTTTCTCAGAAAAAATAGCGACTATTAGAAATGATCTTGACTCAATACAGCTGTCTGACACCGCCCTTTCTAAATTCAATCATCTTGATAATCCCACCTTAACATGTGAATTTGCTAATTTTGAACCAACTACAGCTGAGGAGCTTAGTAACCTAATTAAAAAAATGGCTCGTAAACCATGCTCCCTGGACCCAATTCCTTCTACTCTCCTAAAGTCTTGCTTTTCGGATCTGTTACCGGTCATTGCAAACATCATAAATCTTTCCTTCGAGAGTGCTAAAGTTCCTATCCCTATGAAATTGGCAAGCATATCTCCAAGGCTGAAAAAGCAGTCACTCGACACGGAGCTCTACCCAAATTTCAGACCTGTCTCAAACCTGAGGTTCATATCCAAGGCGAATGAGAAAGTGGCAGCTACGCAACTATGGGACTATGTGAACTCAAATGGACTGAGTGAGGAGTTTCAATCTGCATATACGCAGTACCACAGCTGTGAAACTGCGTTGTTGCGTGTCCAGAACGATGTTCTTGAGGCCATTGATAAACATAACTGTGTCTTCCTATTGCTGCTGGACCTCTCCGCAGCGTTTGACACAGTGGACCACACCATTCTTTTAAAAAGACAAAATTCAAGATTCGCTGTGAGAGGAAAAGCACTTTCTTGGCTCGAGTCATACCTTGCAAATCGTTCACAGTTTGTCCAAATCGACGATACTTCATCATCTGTGCGCCCCCTTCATTTCGGTGTGCCACAGGGCTCTGTACTGGGGCCAATATTGTACTTGCTATACACCTCTCCCCTGGGTGATATCATTCGTGAGCACGATCTATCATTTCATCTCTACGCTGATGACACACAACTATATACGTCGTTTTCTTGTAAAAACACCCATGATTTTCAAGTTGCTAAACAACGCCTTGAGAGCTGCATATCTGACATTACACTATGGATGACTGCCAATAAGCTTAAATTAAACAATGGCAAATCGGAACTTCTTCTCTTGCACTCACAATTTCGCCCAACTCCCACACTTCCATCATTGACTGTTGGCGAGAAAATTATTAGACCGACAAATAAAGCACGTAATCTCGGGGTACTTTTTGACGAAACTATGTCTTTTTCACCACATGTAAATGCTGTTGTCAAGGGTGCCTTCTACCACATTCGTAATATTGCTAAAATAAGAAAATATATTGACAAGAAAACTACAGAAGTTTTGATCCACAGTTTTGTAAGCTCAAAACTAGATTTTTGTAACTCTCTTCTTCATGGGGCCCAAGGACGTGATATAGCGAAATTGCAGTCTGCTCAAAATGCAGCTGCTCGAGTTGTGACATGTCTTCGAAAAAACGACCACATCACGGAGACTCTAAAAGTACTTCACTGGCTCCCAATCGAGTACAGAATCATTTTTAAAATAAATCTTATAACTTTTAAATCATTAAATAGTCTCGGTCCACGCTATCTTAAAAACCTTTTAACATTTTACCGACAGAAAAGACTCTTGAGGTCATCTAAAGACCACCTTCGTCTGGTTGAGCCCGCCTTTAACATGAAAACGTATGGTCAACACGCCTTCTCTACCGCGGCTCCCAGGCTCTGGAACAAGCTACCTTTAGACATCCGTGCTTCTTCCAACGCCGAAACGTTCAAGTTAAAATTAAAAACGTTTCTTTTTAAGAAGGCCTATTGCTAATTCATCATTTTTATTGCTTATTTTTAGTATTCTTGCGAATAGTCTAGAGAAATGTAATGATTTGCTTATTTCTTTTCATTAGTTATGTTAGTCACATTTTTAATTTTTAATATATATATACAGACATTTTCTGTAGAAATTCATGTAAAGCGCCTAGAACAGCAATGTATAGGCGCTATATAAACTCATTTATTATTATTATTATTATTATTATTATTATTATTATTATCTTATCTTATCTTATCTTATCTTATCTTATCTTATCTTATCTTATCTTATCTTATCTTATCTTATCTTATCTTATCTTATCTTATCTTATCTTATCTTATCTTATCTTATCTTATCTTATCTTATCTTATCTTATCTTATCTTATCTTATCTTATCTTATCTTATCTTATCTTATCTTATCTTATCTTATCTTATCTTATCTTATCTTATCTTATCTTATCTTATCTTATCTTATCTTATCTTATCTTATCTTATCTTATCTTATCTTATCTTATCTTATCTTATCTTATCTTATCTTATCTTATCTTATCTTATCTTATCTTATCTTATCTTATCTTATCTTATCTTATCTTATCTTATCTTATCTTATCTTATCTTATCTTATCTTATCTTATCTTATCTTATCTTATCTTATCTTATCTTATCTTATCTTATCTTATCTTATCTTATCTTATCTTATCTTATCTTATCTTATCTTATCTTATCTTATCTTATCTTATCTTATCTTATCTTACATCTGCCAAAAGCCGGCACTACTCTTCTAGCTGAAAATTATACCACACATATAAGGGGGGATTAGGGTTTTGCCGCCTGGGAGTCCGACAGACACGTTAGGTCAAAACCTGATATTACCTATAAACCTACGCACAATGGTGAGTCAGTAAGTCCTGTAAATATTAACTTTGGCCGTGGATTTGTCATGGCATGCCTAAATATTAACAGCTTACTTGCCCACATAGATGAACTTAGAATCTTCATGAGTAATTCCAAAAGAATCGATATTTTAGCAATTAATGAAACAAAATTAGACCCAACCATCCGGGATGAGGAGGTTTATTTACCCGACTTTGAAATAAATCGGAAAGACCGGAATATCAATGGCAGAAATGGTGGGGGTGTTTGTTTTTACATACGAAATAATATCAATTTTCAAAATCGTGAAGACCTAAGCTCAGATAAGCTTGAATGCCTAACTGTAGAGATCACAAAACCTCGCTCCAAGCCATTTCTAATTAGTACTTGGTATCGACCTCCGCAGTCTTCTCCGGATCTATTTAGCTCTTTTGAGCAACTTATTGACAAAATTGATGCAGAAAACTTAGAGCTATATTTATTAGGAGACCTAAATTGTAATTTGCTACCAGATGCTACTGATTGCAATTCCTCTCATCTTTTGAATATCATGGATATTTACGGATTGAGTCAGATGATCACTGAGCCAACAAGAATAACCGAAACCTCGAGAACTCTAATAGACCTATGTTTAACAAACTTCCCGGAAAAGGTCTCAAATTCGGGTGTTTCCCAACTTGGTATCAGCGATCACTCCCTCATCTATCTAACTCGTAAAATCAGTTATGTACGCTCTGGTGTTCATAAGACCATTCAGGCGAGGCAGCTTAAGCATTTTAACAAAGATAATTTTCTACTCGATCTAAAGCAAAAATAATGGTCTATCGTTTCTACTTACAATAACCCAAATGAAATGTGGCGTGTATGGAAACACGCTCTAATGAGTGTCATTGATAAACATGCGCCACTTAGGACAAAAAGAATCCGAAACAAAAAATCCCCGTGGATTACAAATGAATTAATAAGCAAAATGCACAAAAGGGACTTTTTAAAAAGAAAACTAGCGTCAACAAACGACCATACGATTTGGGAACAGTATAAAGTAGCTCGAAATGACGTCAACAACTCCATTAAGCAAGAAAAACGCAAATATTTCACTAACAATCTTGAAGCCAATAACAATGACCCAAGAAAAACTTGGAAATTAATTAATGACCTGCAAAGTCGACAAAGCAAATCAACCAATGTCTCTGAAATCAAAATAGGAGACCAAACTCTCAGTTCTTCTGCTGACATTGCTGAGGTTTTTAACCGGCATTTCACCCACATTGGCGAGGACCTAGCGCGCGAGATCCCTGGAATAGACGTTGACCCTCTTACCTATCTAAAAACCACTGATAGGTCATTCTCTTTCCAAAAAATCGAAATTCACAAAGTCCGCAAACTATTAAACAAAATAAACGGTAGGAAAGCAACCGGCCTGGATAAAATTCCATGTAAACTTCTAAAAATCGCCGCTGACATTGTCGCACCGTCTTTGACGTGTATTTTTAATGAATCGATAGTGTCTGGAATCTTTCCTACTGACTGGAAGCTGGCTAGGGTATCACCCGTTTATAAGAAAGGTACTAAATCAGATCTTAACAACTACCGACCGATATCCGTGATACCAATTGTTGCTAAAATATTCGAAAAAATTATCTACGACCAATTATACAAATACCTTAACAACAACAACCTACTAACGAATTGCCAGTCAGGCTTCCGGTCACTCCACAGCACTCTAACTGCTCTGCTTGAAGCCACAAATAATTGGTGTGTAAATATTGACAAAGGTTTCCTTAATGGTGTAATATTTATCGATTTAAAAAAGGCCTTTGACACTATTAATCACCAAATTATAATGCAAAAACTAGCGAAATATGGAATTGACCGAATTGCCCTGGCATGGTTCGACTCTTACCTATCAAATAGAAGTCAAAAATGTAATGTGAACGGCCACATGTCTAGTGAAAGCCCGATAACTTGTGGAGTCCCGCAAGGGTCGATAATTGGACCATTACTCTTTTTGATTTATATTAATGACCTGCCAAACTGCCTAAACGAGGGATTACCAAGAATGTACGCCGATGATACTAATATTAGTTTTGCCGCCTCAAGCCAGAGAGATCTTGAAACAAAAATCAATGCGGAACTAAAAAATGTAAATATCTGGCTCAAAGCAAATAAGCTAAGTCTCAACATCGCTAAAACTGAGCTAATGATTATTGGGTCTCGCCAAAAACTACAAACTCAAAGCGATTGTACCATCGACGTTCGTATAGAGGGTAAAGAAATAAAAAAAGTGAACTACACCAAATCTCTGGGGGTTTATATAGATGAAACATTGTCCTGGCGGAAGCATATAGACGAAATATCAAAAAAGATCTCCTCTGGCATTGGCGCACTTAAGCGCGCAAGGCCTTTCATATGCAGAGATACTGCAGTAAAAATATATAAAGCCCTGATTGAGCCGCACTTTGTTTACTGTGGCTCAGTTTGGGATGGCTTAAGTCAGCAGTTAAATGATAAACTGCAAAAACTGCAAAACCGGGCAGCCAGAGTAATTACTCGATCAAGCTACGACACGAGTTCAAGTCTACTGATTGATATGCTTGGCTGGGACAACGTATATACACATCGAAAACAACAAAAAGCAATGGCGATGTACAAAACCATGCATAAGCTCACCCCAGGTTACCTTCAGGATCTCTTTACAACTCGTAATACTAACTATGATCTAAGAGATTCTGAAAGTAAATTATTTATACCTAAACCGAGGACTAACTACCTAAAACGTAGCTTCAGCTACAGTGGGGCATTCTTATGGAATAATCTCCCACATGACCTAAGAGTGTCTAAACATATAAAGCACTTCAAAAGGGAAATTGATACCCTGTATGCTAAATCGGACTCCCACACGGCAAACATGTAAAACAGTTTTAATGCATTATTACATTTTTTAAATTTTTAATGTATATATTTTACTATTGCAATGGTACACCTTACGTGTACAACTGATGTTTTTAAACCGTGGATAAATAAAGATTGTCTGTCTGTCTGTCTGTATCTTATCTTATCTTATCTTATCTTATCTTATCTTATCTTATCTTATCTTATCTTATCTTACCTTATCTTATCTTATCTTATCTTATCTTATCTTATCTTATCTTATCTAGTACTCTAGCGCGGAGCTCAGAGAATGATGTTGATTATCCGGTGTTACACAAAGAGACGCGTGTGGCAAAGAGCCAGAAAATCAAGCAAAACTCAACCTTAATGTGTCAGTACCAAAGATAGAGCCTAATAAACGCTGGCCTGACCAGCTTCATAAAATGATGACAAAACAGGAATAGTCGGATCAAAGAAGACCTACGGTACAAAAATGTGTAAAACTAAACTGATAAGCAAATACCGTATACAAAAATCCTGCAAAAACACCGGCTCCGAGGTGTGGACCTAACCAGCCAAAATATAAAATTATGACGACAAACGGTGTGATACTCGTAGTGCCATTTTTCTGGGGAGAGGACGCGAGGATTTTTCTAGGGAAATGGCGTTTAAAAGATGAAAGACGGTCGGGTCGCCGAGGGAGGGACGTTCACTCATTGTCATTTTTGAGCGACCATTGCGAACTCTTTCGAACTCTTTCTAACTCTGTGTGAACTATCAGTTTCCAAAGAGCAAGATCTCTCCTGTTATCAAGATGGTAAGCAGCAAATAATTGTCTTCTATTGGCTTCGATAAAGTCAAGCAGCCGGTTCAAAATACAATTAGCATTTACAATTACACTCTCAATTACAGTTGATTTGTTTTCTAATTTTTGGATGAAAAATATCAAAAATGGGGTTAGTTGCACTTTAAACTTCAACGGGGAGAACAGCAGTTTGTTGTGACGGAAATCTAAAGAAACTGTCGGAAATTGGTAGGCTGAGGGAATTTACCGGGATCTCGTTGATATGTCGGGACAAAATGAAAATAAATCGCGACAACTTTTGAGATACACACCACAGCTCAAACAGGATTCAGTCGCACGATAGCCCCAAAACTACAAAATATATTCATCTAACACCTTGGCATTTTTATCACCCAGTAATCTATTTTTACTGCCAAAGTGCTACTGTAGGTTCTCTTCTAATACACTTCCTTAACTGAGCGGAGCAGCATTCATTACCTGTTAGGTTACTAGTTATTATTATTATTACTGAACAGCCATAAACTAAATCCGTGTATGAATAGCAGTTGGGGGGAGGGGGAGGGGGGGTATGATTCCTATGAAATTTACCCCCCTAGGGAGGTAAGATTCCTAGGAATTCTACCCCTGGGGGGAGGGGGGATTCCTGGGGGGGGGGGGGGGGGGGTTAATTCCCTGTAACACCGGCATCAACCGATAAGTGACAATTTAACTCAGGGGGGTAGTGTTGAATCAGTTGAGGAAAGCTGTTGAATAAAGATCTTTGTCTATTTTAAAAATATTCTTTTGTTAATATATTCGACAACAGAACATTTGTTTTATTGCATTATACGCAGGCGCCAACATGGCTGCCACGTTCTTGAAAGCTCTTATAGTTTTTATCTATTTTAGTCAGTTTAAGACCTGTTTTAGCGATATTAACTGCTTGAAAGAAAGGCCAACATGGTTTGGAAGGGAGTGTACCCTTACTGAGAGAGGGTTCATGTTCGGTCCACTTCAACTTCGCAGTATAGAGTTTGGCGGGCCATTGTGGCTTGGACATCCCGTGGTTTGACGCTTTTGGCTGCCCCAGAAAACCAAATACTTTTGGATATCGAACTATTTACTGTGATATCGAACTGCACCCAGGCCCTATCTGACCTATACCAGATTCAGCTTTGGAAACGGCAGGACCAACTGTAGCGAAACCCTTCACTGTACAGAGCTCACCGATCAGCGGATCGTACTTGATCGCGATAATCTACTATCACATTGCCAATTTGGGTGGAAACCATCTACTGAGGTCATTGACATGTGCAAAGCTCTAGGTATTTTCAAATACAGAAGCAGACGTAGAGGTAAATATCAGCGACTCATTCCTACGAGGAATACTACGCTGGAACGGCCGGTAGAAAAATGGCTTGTCCCTATACCTTATGTGCCACTTTCGCTAGTAAAAGCATTACCAAGGGGATCAGAGTTTGCTGTGCCCAAGTGTACGTTTATAAACATATGTAGTCCACCCAAAACCAAGAATCGTGTAAGAGCAGTTGTTGCATACTTTGCATTGCAGGCTGACCTTAATAATAATGACATCGCCATATCGATGTTTGTGTCGTTTCAGAAACACATTTTGTCAAGTTATTTGTTTTCGGCATCCAGTCATTTTGCTCGGCTCCGCTGTCAGCTACAGTAAACCAGGATTTTACTAAATTTGTGGCACCAACAAAACCTGGATCGGATCGGACCGGACCGGATCACGGATCGGATTCACAGACATTATGATTTGCCACCATATACTATACAATATATGTTACATATACTATAAAATAACGACATACGCCAAGTTGGATAAACGTTCGGGCAGCTTTAATGTACTATGGGTCATACTACAACTGCCATAGGGTGGGTAGGGATGGGTACACGATTTTACGAACTAGCTATAGTTACGTGTGCTTCGATCGAGCGAATGACACCGATATGTCCCACAGCGGAATCGGATATCTGATGTGTACACAATGCCTAGCTATTCACATTAAACTAAGTTAATTATTCACTTAACAACACTTAATGTTACATATACTATAAAATAACGACATACGCCAAGTTGGATAAACGTTCGGGCAGCTTTAATGTACTATGGGTCATACTACAACTGCCCAAATAATATGGCCCAAGTAATGAATAACTGAAAATATATAGTCAGAATTAATTATAGGATAATTTGTGAAGAGAATTCCTACTCGCCTGGGACTAGAAATGGATTAGCATACTGATACTTTGTCGAAGCCGTTCGGGCGAGTTTCTTAGGAATATCTAGGAATAAATTGAGTGGTGATCTTATGTATTTCAAATAACAGTCTGAGGAACATCGTCCAATCAACTAAATTTCGTAATCAGTGAGTCCCGCTAATGAGGCGGTTGTAGCGCCTCCGATACGATAACTGTGTCCGCTATAGAGTGTTGGGTCGATGCCAAGCAACCTTAAGAGGTGAGATGTGAAAGCTAAGAGTTCCTTCCGAGTTAATGGTTCTCCTGAAGAGAGACCAAACAGTGGACTGTCGATGCTAAAACCTTCTCTCGCCCGTTGGATGTCCAGGTTAGCATGCATAGCACATACTGCACAAACTGGGTGCCCGGAGTGCCCGGTATAGAGAGTAACTCCTTTCCGACACTGATCAGTCTTGGACTTTTTTATGTAAAGCGCCATATATTCCTGACCGGTAGGCGTTATCTTAAACTGTACATCTCGAGCTGTTAGGTGTAAGTTTGGATCAAATGTACCACACTGTTTTATCACAAATTCACCTGACCGCAACAGGAGAAAATGACCGGTAGTCATCGCTGCCCAAAATACCAAGTCGTTCTGTCTCGTGGAAACTAAGAATGGTTTGACATCAGACAGAATGTCGAAGCTAATAGGGAGTTTTTGTGTTGGGGTTGAATAATGTACTCGAGTAATACCCCGCATGGTTTGTTTGAGACGTGGTCTGTCCTGTAGTGGGTTGGGAAAGCCGTTTTCAATGTGAAGAGTTCTCACCCCTGCGAGATAAATAGGAATGGACCGAGGTTTTATCCTGCCGGCTAAAAACGTGGCGAATAAGATAATTGTGTCTTCGGAAGCTGGCATTGCGACGAATTGCCGAGTGTCACAGAATTTGATATACTGCTTCTGAGCTGTACTGTACGTTTTCCTAGAGGACTCTGCTAAGCCTTGCCGAAGGTATTGCTGAGCCTTCCTCTTTAGCTCCTGTGTTGAAGGAGCCGGAAAGGTGTGGGATGCAGGTTGGCATGTGGTGCTAGCTGGCGAAACCGCTGCATCTGAAAACGAGACAAAGAGTCAGAGATTTCGTTGAGGATGCCAGCTAAGTGAATTGCGCGTAGTTCAATGTTGTGGTGCGCGCAGATGAAAAATAATGACCGCACCAACGACATAATCCAAGGACATTTGCTTGTACCCGAGTTGAGGATCTGTACAACTGACTGGTTGTCGCAATGAAATAATATCCGGTTGTTCTGCAGCGAAGAGGCCCATGTTGAGACGGCGACTGTAATCGCAAATAGTTCTTTAAATGCAATTGATCGTTTTAGTGAAACACCAGCCTCCTTGAATGAACCGCAAAACCATGAGCTGCCGTAGAATGCACCGAATCCTTCCTTCGAAGCGTCAGTATACAGTTGAATTATCTCGTTGCTGAGCCATTGATTGGATGAAAAGAAACTCTTGCCATTCCACTGAGGCAAGAATGAAAGCCACCAGTGAAGATCGGCGTGAAAGGCGGAATTGAGACGAATATGGTGATTAGGGCTGCGAGCGTGACTAAGAAGAGCAATCATTCGTCTTAGAAATGTTCTGCCTGGACGACACACCGAGCAGATAAAGTTAAGCGTGCCTAATAGAGACTGCAATTGCCGCTTTGTGCACCGATGGCGATTAACCCATAATGCTAGAATATCCATTGTCTCTAACAAACGAGAATAATCAATACGTGCTTCCTGTGCCTCTGTATCGAGCTCGATGCCTAACAATTTAAGGTTCGTAGTAGGCGCAGTTACTTTCTTAGGGTTGGTACTAAAGCCTAGGTTACTACATGCCGTTAGCATAGTGTCGTGATGTAGTTGACACGTCGGATCTGGAGCTGGCGGACCGCAGGTCCAGAAGTCGTCCAAGTAGTGCCACGCTGGAGACACGCCTCGATCGCGCATTACAAAAGTTAACGCGTCCGCAAAACGCAGAAATAACGCAGGCGAACTGCGGAGGCCGAAGGGAAGAAACATGTCTAAGAAATACGCCGTTTGCGAAACGCCGTTTAGTTCGATTGGCCATGTTGACCCTAGGAGTTCCCAATCATCTGGATGCACCAGAATGTGCCTGAACGCATCGGATAAATCCAATTTTGCCATTAACGCCCCCCGGCCCCAAACGCTGGAGTTGGGAAATGGCTTGGTCTAGTGTGTCATAATTACAAGTAAAACGTTCCTTGGGAATGCCATCATTAACTGATTGGCCAGCGGGCCACGATAGATCATTAATGATGCGCCATTTTTGTGGAACCGAGTGCTTTTTCGGAATTACACCCATCGGCGACCCGACGAAATTGCGTAAAGGAGGTGCAAGGTACGGTCCGGCCTTACGACCAAGTTTGAGCTCGCGTGAGAGATCTGCGACGACCGCGTTAGGATTTGAAATGGCTGACAAGTGATTGTTATGGATGCTAGAAAGCCTCGGGCCTTCGTAGCCGTAGTTGTGTTCCACTTTTCCCATTTCCAGGCGTCCTTATCGTCTTGGAATCCGTTTGATTTTCCACCGGTTTGGCGTTTTTTTGTTTGACTCTGCGCCATCGAGTCTGACGCCGGAAAGGGACAATCTTTCACCATATGATCGTAGCCTTTACAGCGAGCACACTGACGGCCATCTCGCTTTAGTGCAGAGGCATACATCACGGTAGTGTAAAGCATAGAGTCGAGTTGTGCGTAGTTAGGGGCGGGCGAAGCAGCCAGTTGGAGGCGAAACCGAACGTCGTACACGTAAACAGACTGCCATTTAAACTTCCGGTTGGCTAGTTGAATTGACTCGCGATAGACCGATAGTTCGTGGTACTTCTCTGGAAACAACCTGACAACCTGACGCTCATATTTGTTCCAGATAAACAGCCAATCATCAAAATTTTCGATCGCTCGGCGATGGCGTGCAAAGGAGCTTGAGAGATCGAAATCAATTCCCCCATTTTCTGATCGCAGCGTGATTGTGTCGTTGGCCGGTCGCGCAGCGTGACATGTTAAATAGGGCAATAATTCTCCGAAATCAATGTACTCACCGCGGTTAATGGCGGCGACTGTTTTCGGAGGAAGCACTGGTGCGATGGACATCGCTAACGGCTGGGCTTGTGTTGCCGGTGATGGAGAGGGAATTAACTGTGATTCAGAGTGAGCAGTCGTTTGCGCTGACTTGCATGAAGACTCTGGAATGTTTGGAATGCTTGCTGCTTGTTTACCAGAAACCGTGGCTTTTAGAGCCGAGTAATCCGCTTGTATCGCGTCCATTTGTAGTGCCAGCGAGCGAACGGCAGACACCAATGAAGCAATTTCTTTTGGCTCGACGTGTTTGGCCTTCGTTTCCATTGGAGGCGGCTCGACTTGTTCAGCCTTTGCTGTCTTTTGTGTCGACATAACGTTTGCAGAATCGGCTTGGCGGACCGAAGTCGTGCTCTGATTTCGGGACTTTACAGCCCGGGCAGACTGATGCTCGCTTGTTGGATTTCCCCATGGCTAATTGCCGAATATACACGATTTTACGAACTAGCTATAGTTACGTGTGCTTCGATCGAGCAAATGACACCGATATGTCCCACAGCGGAATCGGATATCTGATGTGTACACAATGCCTAGCTATTCACATTAAACTAAGTTAATTATTCACTTAACAACACAAAAAAATCACATCACATCACAAGAGGGCCGTATTTTACTGGAGGGTTTACCTATCCTTCAAGTCAAGATTTAAAGTCGGGATTTCGAGTCAGACTTTAGGGTTTAAGTGTACTCGCATACTGTCTTGGAGGTTTATGTCCCATCACCCAGATGACCGACCGAAAAAAGAAGTGGTTCGATCGTGGAATACATAAACGAAAGTGTAATAGCGGCGAGTGTAAAGTACAGGTCACAGGTCAGGTTGTTAATTCTAAGACAAATCCTAACCCTAACCACAAACCTAACCCTAACCATAGGTAAACGACGGGTTCTCACTCACCTAGAGCTAGGGTTCACAGGTAAACAAGAAGTGACCTGACCTGTTACCTGACCTGTACTTTACACCCGCCGGTGTAATAGGGACATGGCGAAACGGATCTACAGCAGACTTTCGTAGACTTTTAATCGAATTTAAAGCTTCAAGGAAAATTTGACATGAATTTTTACAATGTAAGAGTTACAGTTTAACTTTCTAAACGTTTATTTCCCCCTCCACATTTACAGGGGAATCGACATCCCGGAGTTTCACTTCACTTTTAGTTCAATTTACCAATTACATTACAAAGAATCTAACAACGCGGCTGGTCTAGACAGTTTGCAAAAGCGCGGAGGTTGTATTCAAACGAGTACTCGAGTTTAGCATCTTCCCGCTTTATAGGAAAACAACCAAACAAAAAGGGAACCAGTTCAGGGAAGACAATATTGTGTATTATCCATGATTTTCTCTTCTTTATGGAAGAATTAAACTGTTTGGGGCCCTTTCATATCGATATTTTTTTAGGTCGCATTTTTGTGTCAAAGAAATCGACACGCCGATATTAAGCTTTCCAGTTTATAGAACTGAACTACTGACTCACGCCACGAAAGGTTTCGCTTAAAATTCGGGGGAAATGCAGGAGGAAATGACTGTCAAAGGGCAAAATATAAAGATAAACATTTGTACTTTATACTTAGCTGTCAAAGCAAGAAAGTAAAACGTGATATATGAACGAAACGGGTCGTAATTGTTGTGGCGGGAAAAATATAATTCAACCGTGATCCGATCCGATCCGATCCACCACACAGACTCACGCGCTCTTTCACGACATTTCCTGATTCCTAGATGGCCATTGTGTATTTTATCTAGGATCTCCAAGCGCATAGCTGAAGGTATGACGAGTCTGGTGTCTTTCATCAGTAAACCTCTTTGGAGTGTTATAGTAGCCCTTTCTGCCCAGTATGGCTTAAGTGATGAGTTCAGCTTGGCTCTATCTGGCCAGCCTTCTATACAGAATTCTTTCAGTTGTCTGCATATCTCATCTTCTTCCTGCTGTAGGCGTATCTGTTCCAGTTTTCGCTCACTCGCTGGCATACTTTAATAACCGAGGCCACATACAAGCCTAGGTCGTCTGTGAGCTGTTTGTTCTCCTTCGTAGGGGGTCTTCTCAGAGGTGCTCTTGAGAGTGCATCCGCGGTCACGAGTTCTTTCCCCGGTATATGTATAATCGTAAATGAATATCTCATTAACCGCATCCTAAATCTCTGTATCCTGGGTGGTAGTTCATCCAAGTTCTTTGAGCCAAACAGTGGTACTAATGGCTTATGATCCGTCTCAATCTCGATATCCTTTCCGAGGATATAATCACTGAATTTCTCACATGCCCAGGTTGTGGCTAAGCCCTCTTTTTCAACCTGAGCATAGCGTTGTTCAGTGGTCGTCATAGATCTGGATGCATATGCGACTGCCTTTTTCTCTCCGTCTTCCTGTTCCTGAATCAGTACTGCTCAGATCCCGTACGACGAGGCGTCTGCTGACACTGTGGTCTTTCTATTTGGGTCATAGTGGGCGAGTACTGGCGTCGAGATTAACTCTGTCTTCAGCATGTCAAATGCATTCTGTTGTACGTGTCCCCAGTAAAATTCGTTTTTCTTACTGAGGAAGTCCCTTAGTGCTTTGATCTTATTTGCTAGATGTGGAATGAATTTTCCTAGTTGGTTCAGCATGCCTAAGAATCTACGGACGTCTCCCACATTACTGGGTGTGTCCATCTCTCTGATAGACTCTGTTTTCGCAGGGTCTGACTTCACTCCTTCTCCGCTTAGGATGTATCCGGCAAATTTAATTTCCCGTTTAGAAAACTCGCACTTATCAGTATTGAGCGTAACTCCAGCTTTTTCTAGCCTAACCAGTGTTGCGTGTAGTCTTGCATCATGTTCCTCTTGGGTTTTACCGTGTACGAGGATGTCATCGACCAGTGAAATCACACCGTCTAATCCTTCTAGTTCCTGTTTCATTATTTTTTCATAATGTTCAGGTGCTGATTTGTACGGTGGCTTATAAGGGCCATCATGAGAATGCGAGATACAATAATCCGACATGTGAGATACGAGAATCCGAGATACGAGAATCCGAGATGCGAGAGTCCGACATGCGAGAATCCGAGATGCGAGAATCCGAGATGCGAGAATCCGAGATGCGAGAATCCGAGATGCGAGAATCCAACATGCGAGAATTCGACATGCGAGAGTCCGACATGCGAGAATCCGAGATGCGAGAATCCGAGATGCGAGAATCCGAGATGCGAGAATCCGACATGCGAGAATCCGACATGCGAGAATCCGACATGCGAGAATCCGACATGCGAGAATCCGACATGCGAGAATCCGACATGTGAGAATCCGACATGCGAGAAACCGACATGCGAGAATCCGATCGACATGCGAGAATCCGAGATAGGAATAGCGGGGAGGCCTGGGACCTAATTACAGTCCTTGTGGTAATTGTACAGTACGTTGGCCCTCGACCCCCGCGATATAGTGACCTTCTCCCATCCCTCGCTTTCTTTGATTGGCCGAGGAATTAACAACATGCGCAATTTGCGAGGAAATCTAGCGATGATTTGCGAAGGCCGAAAGATGGAATCTCGTATAGAATAGAGTTAAGTTATCTTGTTCAATAGTATGGTAAATCAGGATGCTGACTACTTACTCAGTATAACGAACAAGCAACTTACTTCTGTATAATAGTCGTCCTATTATGCACCAGTTAATTGAAACCACGACATAACGGGCCATTTAACATTTTCTCTTCACGGTCAATAACAGTTATTTCCCCTGCCCCCAAAAAACCTTGTTCCTGTTAAAAACATTACACTACCCCTACCCCCGGGGACCACTTCATCTCAAGAGAATACCAAACATGCGAACAATTCTCACTGAGCCCCATTGTTTGTAAACACGTCGAGGATATAATATTATCTATGCCCTCTAACAAAGCTCCAGGGATTGATAAGATTCCGATCCGTATAATTAAGGACTGCCTAGGCCCTATTCTCCCAGTTTTTACTTCCATTGCAAACACTTCAATAGCCACCAACACCTTCCCTGCACAATGGAAACTAGCTGAAATTACTCCAATACCTAAAGATGTAGACTATGAACAAGCGAATAAAAATAGACCGATTTCGCTCCTACCAATATTATCGAAAGTCTGTGAAAGGATCGTCCACAATCAATTTACATCATATCTCATATCAAAGGGAAGGCTGTCAAATAACCAAAGTGGAAACAAGAAATTTCACTCTACAGAAACTTCTGTCATTGAAACAACAGACAAGATTCTCCAGGCCATTGACAACAAAAAACTAACTGCTCTGGTTCTTTTAGACATGAGTAAGGCTTTCAACAGTGTCGACCACAAACTGATGATCTCTAAACTACAAGATGTAGGGGCTTCACCTTCATGCACAGACTGGTTTCGTAGCTACTTGAGTGACAGACGACAAGTTGTCCGAATTAACTCAGCCCTATCTCAGCCTCTTACTATGGTCAGCGGCGTGCCTCAAGGGAGCATACTGGCACCACTCCTATTCAGTATATATACGAATGATCTCACCTCTGTACCACAGAAATGTATTGCAAAGAGTTATGTGGACGACACCAAACTACTTATATCATTCAATCTGAGAGAGAGGACATCTACAATAACTGATATAGAAGAAGATTTATTTAACGTCTGAGCACTGAAGTGGTGCTGTCAGAACCGCTTATTATTAAACCCAGATAAAACCAAACTCTGTTACCAGTATCCAGTGCCAAAGACTTGGGCGTGATCTTAGACACGAACTTAACCTACGATGAACACATTACTAAGACCGTTTCTTCATGCTTTTCTCGACTAGCACAAATAAACCGTGTTAAACACGCGTTTAATAAGAACACTTTAATTACTGTTATTAATACATTAGTATTTAGTAAGTTGCTTTACTGCTCGAATGTATGGGCAAATGCATCTAATACAAACATACGTAAGCTACAATCATGTCAAAACTATGCCTGTCGTATTGTTAGCGGGGCCAAAAAGTATAACCATATTACACCTATACTAAAAGAACTAAATTGGCTCCCAGTAGATAAGCTAGTGTATTTTAGAAGTGCCACTCTGGCATTCAAATGCATGACTGATTCCGCACCAGGTTATTTAATATCTAAATTCACGAAGCGCTTCAATATTAGTGGTCGTGAAACTCGAAACTCGCAATTATTACAAATCCCCTTATTCAAATCTGCGAGTGGTCAGAGAAGTTTTTATTACAGAACAGTAAAAATATGGAACTCACTAGATAATGAACTGAAATTAAGTAAAGACGTTTTAAGTTTCAAGCGAAAGCTGAAGAGCAAATTATATCAAACTCAAAATAGGTTAAATTAATAGATGTAATTCAAATTATCATGTACACTGTAGTTGTATCGTATTTGTATTTTGTCTTTGAAAAGCCTTTTTAAGGAAAGATGAATAAAGTATAAAGTATAAAGTATTAATAGCTCAGATTTGGGAATTCTTTTTAGTACTCTGTGGCATCTTGGAATGTTTTGAGAAGTTTGCAATCATTCAGAAATGTGTCGATCGCTGGAGAGTGGTTGCCATATACAATTACGCTACGCTTGCCGAGATACACCCATAGCCTAACCCAAAGCTTTGAATATGTTAAATCCGCACAGTTTGAGTGGAGAAATTCGTCAAAATAGCGCGGATTTAACATTTTCAATTCAGAGCTTTGGGTTAGGCTATAGGTGATCTCGGATTGTATATGGCAACCACTCTCCAGCGATCGACACATTTCTGAATGATTGCAAACTTCTGTTATCGTTATTGACCAAGAAAAAAAAAAAATGCCCCGCTATAATAGGCCGACTCTTGTACAGAAGTAAGTTGCTTTAATCTATCTTGTTCGTTATACTAAGTAAGTAGTCAGCATCCTGATTTACCATACTATTGAACAAGATAACTTAATATTTCATCTTTCGGCCTTCGCAAATCACCGCTAGATTTCCTCGCAAATTGTGCACGTTGTTAATTCCTCGGCCAATCCAAAGAAAGCGAGGGATGGGAGAAGGACACTATATCGCGGGGGTCGAGGGCCAACGTACTGTACAATTACCACATGGACTGTAATTAGGTCCCAGGCCTCCCGGCTATTCCTATCTCGGATTCTCGCATGTCGGATTCTCGCATGTCGGATTCTCGCATGTCGGATTCTCGCATGTCGGATTCTCGCATGTCGGATTCTCGCATGTCGGATTCTCGCATGTCGGATTCTCGCATCTCGGATTCTCGCATCTCGGATTCTCGTATCTCACATGTCGGATTATTGTATCTCGCATTCTCGGTTTCTCATGATGGCCCTTATCAGCCACCGTAGATTTGATTCCAAACGGCATCCGGTTAAAACAAAATCTGCCAAATGGGGTGCCAAACGTCGTTAACAGACGGGATTCTGGGGCTAACTTTTCCTGCCAAAATCCGGAGTTTGCGTCAACCTTCGTAAACGACTTAGACTCACTGACTTTAGCTAGTAAGTTGTCGATCTTGGGTAGTGGATGTCTCTCTTAAAACATTTATTAAGTTTGGTCAAGTCAACGCATATTCGGATTTTCCCTTCTGCTTTAGGGACAACAACCATCCCGGCACACCAGTCAGTTGGTTCGTCAACTTTAGATATTACTCCCAGTTGTTCCATTCTCTTGAGTTCCTCTTTCACTTTTTTCATCAGCGGTAAGGCTACTCTTCTAGGTGTGGTAAGCGCAAACGGTTTGACATCAGGTTTCAGTTTAATGTTGAACTCTCCCTTTAGTTCGCCGAGACCTGGGGATATTTATTCTTCACTTCTACTTCAATTCGTTCACTTTCATCCGACAACACGGCTCCGACTTTCTTGATGAGCTCGAGGGCTTCGATCGCTGGTCGTCCCAAAAGTGGTTCTTTGAGGTCTTGAACAGTGTAGATTTCCTCTTTGATCTAATTTCAACTTTGTTTTAAGCATTCCTATTACGTGAAGTTTTGACTGTCCCGGACCAAAAAATCCCCTCTTTGCTTCCTGTGTGTTTGTCAGTCCAGATTGTAAATACAGAGATTCCGGAACGACTGTGACATCAGCTCCTGTATCAATCTTAAAGTGCCACTACGACGAAATTTGACCATTTCTTTTGCTACTTTTTTGTATTCCATAAGAATACACAGTGGCAGAAAAATCCAAATCAGTGAAAAAAGTTTGCAAAGGGGACAATTAGACCACACATGTTTTTAAAGAGAGTTTACCGTCAAAATCACGTCCGCCATTACGCGAATCCGTTCCCGTGGGCGAGGAATGCCTAGTCATTTTTTAGCGTATGTGACGTCATACACTTACATTTAACTCACACTGCCAATTTTGCTGTGGTTTAGTAAATAACGGCCTAAAATCTGCATCAGATTCTTCAGAACATAGTAATGTGTCTTTCTGTTTAAATTTATTGCCGCGTGTAGATGATTTAGGGAGAAATAGAGCCGCTGGCGACCGAGTTGAAAGCGGTCGAAAGCTGGACGAATAGTCGCTAAAACCGCTTGGGAAGTGGCCTGCTAGTAAGTAGTGCTAGCTAGCAGAGGTTTCTTATCCTTTTGGGGTAAGTTTTCCCTGGGTATTTTCCCTGGTTCGGCTTTCAGGTTGTGCTGTTACTGGATCCGGGCTACAGAGAGAATTCGGAGAAATCACTAAGGGTAATGATCAGTTTATAAGTCCTAGCTATGTTTGTTGCCCGGGTTTGTTCATTGTTTATAGTGAAACCCGGATTGCTAGTTCGTAAATGAGAGAGATAGAGAATTATCTGTGTCCCTGCAATAGATTTTCCGGCGAATCTACATTCTAAAATACAATGCTATAAAATTAAATCGCTCTCTTGTCTAACATGAAATCGTGATTTAAACTGACTTATCTGCAGCTTTTACAGTGGCGATCACAGAACCAAAAACAACTGAAACAAAATAACGATTAATGGTGGTTTCTTCTGTGGTTTATTGTCTTGAAAATAAAATTAGCAGTAAATTAAAAGGCATACTACATCGATAGGTTTATCTGTTTATAGGAAACATGCAGCAATATGAGTTATTTATGACAAACTATGTTCTCAGCAAACGTAGCCGCTTATTGTTCGGTTAATCTATACTAGTAGTAGTACTCTGAGTAGTACATTCTGTCAGTTGGTTCGGCTGTTTTGGCCTCAGTTCTTCTGACTGTTATATTAGACTCTGGTACGATCTTACCGGCTATTCCATGTGATACAAACAATTATGGAGAAGCTTCAGTTTCAGTTTCAGTTTCAGTTTAATTTATTTGCCACAAATATAAATAGTACATAATCTTACAAAGATTAAAATAAGTGGCGGGGTAGCCCAAGAGAAACCATAAAGGCTTGTGAGGTTCTGGGCCACCTCGTTACAATTAATATTGGTTAATAAATTGATTGAGGCGGCAAGCTTCTGTCTTCAAAACGTACACAAACCATCCTTGCATAAGGCTTGAAGATAATTACAAACCGTATAATTCTTGGTACTCAAGTAGAAGGCTCGAATGTAGCGAAATGCCAGCTTTGTGGGACAAACTTGAAGGATCATTTCTATTCAAAACTTTTGTTTGCTTTTCAAAGCGGGAAAATTGTACATTTTCTTGCTACATTTGTTAGTTCGCGTGAAGGTTTGTATGGGAAAAGTAGCCACACGTGTTGTTGTGTTAAGTGTATGACGTCACGTACGCTGAAAAAGGACTAGGCCTTCCTCGCCCACAGGAACGGGTTCGCGTAATGGCGGACGTTAAATTCAAGATTCGGAGTCCAAAATATAAGACTTCCCGTCGTCGTATCGAAAACGGTTTGAACTGGTAATAATATAGCAACTCTACTTTATGAATATGAGAAAAAATTGATGTTAAAATTTGATCGTAGGGGCACTTTAAAGTTCGCTTTGTGTGACCAAATGTCAAGTTGACGGTCCATTTCGCGCGTGTATCGTTACTCTCTATTTAGCCAAGGAAATTATCTTCCGAGTCTTCTTCATCCACTAAATTAACGTTTTTGCTTTTGCAAACTGTCTGAAAGTGTCCTTTCTTTTGGCACTTATGTATCAGTCAATTCCAAACCCGTACATGCCCCCCCCCAACCGGGCCACCCCCGGGCATTTGAACATTTTGAAAAAAATTCGATCAAATGCCCCACTACCAAGGCAGAAAAACTGTTCAAATGCCCCACCAGTTTTTCACCCAGGCTGTTCAAATGTCCCACCACCGGGGACCGGCTCAGAAAATTTTACAAGGCAAAGACTATTGACAAATAAATGAAATAATTGTTTTATTCAGAATCTCTGACTCAAGCAATTCACAGGAAATACCGACGGTGAAAACCACCTTCAACCGGTCAGGGATGAGAACAATCATTTCTACCGGCTCGATCGTTCTTGGTTTCAGTTATATACTTTATAATAAACGTATTAATGGTTTGAAATTGAAAATGTTAGCTTATGTTCTTGGTATATAAAGTATGCAACAGGCACCAATCGGCCCGTCTTTTACCGATATAATAATTAAGTTTTTGACTCGCGCGCTGTCTAGGGTCGCAGCAAATTCAACTTATCACAAATCTTGTCACGCACTTAATATCACGCAGTCGGTCAAAGTTCATGAAGCAAAACGTTTATAGGTTTAAACATAAGCAATTTAACTCTGAAAGTGGCCTTCAAATTTGACAGGTTTATGTATCAGTCAATTCCAAACCCGTGCATGACCCCCTCGGGCCACCCCCGGGCATTTGATCAGAGGCTTGCTCCCGATGGTGGGGAATTTGACGAGTATCTGGGCCCTCAGGGGCGGGCATTTGACAAATAGTGGGGGTGGGGCATTTAATCGGTGTTGAAAAAATACATTATCTCTGTCTACAAGCTGGGGAGCTGGGTGGCGCAGCGTGTTGGCGCTCGCCTCTCATCACTGTGGCCCGGGTTCGATTCCCGGACGCGGCGCCACATGTGAGTTGAGTTTGTGGTTGTTTCTCTCCCATGCTCCGAGGGTTTTCTCCGGGTTCTCCGGTTTCCTCCCTCCGTAAAAATCAACTGCATGGTGATTCGAGAGTAGTATGTACAGAATATATGAATGTAGTGGGGAGTGTGTGTGGAGTAAAAGCAGTCCCCCACCAGCTGTAAGCTGTAAACACTAGCCTGCTAAAACAAATAAAACATTTATTTATTTAAAAAGTCGCATCGCTCGCGTCGAAATGGAGAACGTACGTGTCTTCGAGGACTTCCAGGATAAGGATTGTGCATTTGTAGAGGCCTGGCTTGAAAGAGTGAACCTGCCAAATTTGAAGGCCACTTTCAGAGGTAAATTGTTTATGTTTAAACCTATAAACTATGTTGTTTTGCTTTGCTCCGTGAACTTTGACCGACTGCGTGATATTATTAATAGTTGGAAAAGACGGGCCGATTGGAATAACAGGCCGACCCAGCTGAGTTGGTCAAACGCTGTTACATACTTTATATACCAACAACATAAGCCAACATATTCAATTTCAAACCATTACGTTTATTATAAAGTACATAACGGAAACCAAGAACGATCAAGCCGGTAGAAATGATTGTTCTTATCCCTGACCGGTTGAAGGTGGTTTTCACCGTCAGTCTTTCCTGTGAATTGCTTGAGTCAGAATTTGTGAATAAAACAATGATTTCATTTATTTGTCAATAGTCTTTGCCTTGTCTTTGAGGCCTACTCTGGGATCTAAACTCGCCTTAACTCGCCTTAACTCGCCCTAACTCGCAAAGGCAAAAAATGGAAATTTCCTTAAATCGCCTTAACCCGCCCTAACTCGCCTTAACTCGCCCTAACTCGCAAAGGCAAAAAATGGAAATTTCCTTAAATCGCCTTAACCCGCCCTAACTCGCCTTAACCCGCCCTAACTCGCAAAGCCAGAAAATGGACATTCTCCTTAAATCGCCTTAACCCACCCTAAATCGCCTTAACCCGCCTTAACCCGCCTTAACCCACCCTAACTCACAAAGCCAGAAAATGAACATTCTCCTTAAATCGCCTTAACCCACCCTAAATCGCCTTAACCCGCCTTAACCCGCCTTAACCCACCCTAACTCACAAAGCCAGAAAATGGACATTCTCCTTAAATCGCCTTAACCCACCCTAAATCGCCTTAACCCGCCTTAACCCGCCTTAACCCACCCTAACTCACAAAGCCAGAAAATGGACATTCTCCTTAAATCGCCTTAACCCACCCTAAATCGCCTTAACCCGCCCTAACTCGCAAAGTCCCCCACCCCCCAAGTTTTCCTTAAATTGCCTTCATTGGCAAAGCTAAAAATGATAAACACTAAACATGACTTACAATTTGAGCCCAATTCACTGAAATTCATGTCTACAAAGATGTTGATACATGTGATTTGTGTTCACACGTGTCGAAAATACACTAGTACTGTAGTCTGTGGCTGCATGAAGTCAATGTACACTTTGTCACAAATGTAGTAACACCTAATTGTTTTATGATGTCCAACTATTGGATTTATCTGAGTCCAGTATGGCAAAATGTTTATTTAAAGTATAGAGATGGCGGGACAGAAGGTTGAGCTTAATATTTATAAAAGTTTTGTTATTTTTATGCACCAGTCAATGTAAATCCCCACCTTCCCCAGGCTACAGATTAGTGGGACTTGGATTTTGAACCTGGCAAAATATGTTTTGCTGTAAAATGCCTTGAACACATACTATCATACAATTTTGAGCCCCAGTTACTGAGGGGCAGAGATGATAAAACATAGATGATACTCAACACCCCAGGGTGTTACATTGGTCCTAAAGTAGAAACTTGTCCCTCGCAACCGGCAATGTCTTTGCTATGCCCCACTAATCCAAGGCCTGGGGGTATATACTTCATGGTAGTGTTTCGTTCCATATAGTCTAGCTCCCTGCATAATTATTTTCTCTACTGTTTTACAGTATTATGCAGGGAGACTATATGGAACGAAACACTACCATGAAATATATACCGCCTGGGGTGAGGAGGTATTTATATTATTGACTAATGCATAACGAACAAATATTATCATCCAATCAATAAACACAATAATATAAACAGCTTGGGGGAACTATATTGGGCTTGCACGTGGCCCTAATACACACATCTGATTGGATGATTATTTGCAAGGACTATAATAAAAATAAATAAATAAAACGTTGGTTATCTTCTCGTGTCAAAATCAACATTTATTTTCGCACTGTTCAATTGTGGTCACGTCACTCGGGAAATAAGTTCAAGTTTAAGCTTATTGCTACTGACCAAAGATCAGCAATAACTTTTCGGTTTAAATGTTTAAGGATCATCCTAAGAACGAGCGATTTGATTGGATGCTCAGCGTGCTTGATTTTGTTATAAATGCACGCTCAAGAAAAAATCAAGCACGCTGAGAATTCAATCAAAACAAAACGTTCGGTGATTGTTTTTCGCGAGTTTATATAGCTAACGGAGATAATTTCGTAGACCGGGAAGAAAACATGTCCGACTTTGAGTTGTTAAGGTGTGTTGAAGAAGAGGAAAATAAAAGTCGCTTCCCAAAACTAAAAGAAAATGATCGGCGAGAGAATTTAGCATTGATCGGCTTCGTACACTAAAGCGACCACAAATTCGGGCACAAACTGGGATACTAAAACGTTTGAAGTTGAGAAAAGCAATGTCCACACTCTAATACAGTGTTACTCATTGAGAGTTTGATATAAAAAAAAAGATTTAATTTAAGAAAAATGTGGGTTTTCACAGCCTGGTGTATTATTAAAACGAGAGGAAAGTGACAACACAACAACAAGACATGACTCACCAATAACTCGACGATAATTGTAATACGCCTGCTTTATGCTGAAACATGAACAATGAATTGCGAAGAATACAATGGGATTTCTCTGGTTTCATGTAGAAATTCGTTTGAGAGGTTCCTGAATATTCCTGAATGAATATTAAACGGGCGATAAAATTTGCAGAGAACCCAGAACTGGCAGAATTTCAAAAGAGTAGATTGGCCATGCCAACGAAGAGAGCCTCAAAACCAACGCAACACGGCCATCAGAGCAGCAGTTACAACACTGTTCCTTGGGATAAAGAAAATATCCTTCTTCAGACCACAGAATCAGTAATCAGTGTCAACTATGCAGTTGTTGTAGAAAATTGTCGGCAACTCACGTGTCCAAGTCCAACTCTGTGAATGCTTTTCCATCAGGCATTTTTAACGCCTTGCACTATCACAATGTGCAGATAAACCTCTCCTGTGCTGACCAGAAATTGTAAAAAGAAATCACTTTGTTTCCTGCAACAGTTTTGACCAGATGACAATATTACAACCCATTTCATTTGCCGGCTCTTGCAATTTCTGTTTTTACCACAACTGCCGGTAATCTCGCGATCTGATTGGTTGAAGTACGGTGGTAAATGAGAGTCCAGACAACGGTGCTGACGCGAGAAAGTTATAGACAACGCTGGCTCTTTCAAAGCTGTCACGCTTTGTAACGAAACTTCCCCATACGTTTTCTAATATTGTTGTAAAAAACAAATTTCCTCTGGTTTTCCGTGGTGTGGACTCTTATTTACCACGATTTACGTCATCACATGGTCAAAATTTGTTGTGGACTCACTTGGCTCCGCCTCGTGAGTCCACAACAAATTTTGACCATGTGATGACGTAAATCGTGGTAAATAAGAGTCCACACCACGGAAAACCAGAGGAAATTTGCTAACTTTCACTTTTATCGATTGACACGTTCTATTCTTAGCAGATTACTTCATCCAATAAGAAACGAGCTTTCAGATCGTCAATGTCCAGCTGTCACAATTGAACCAATCAGCGACGAAAAAAGCTGTAAACAAGTCAAGTACATTAAAATGGGGTTTTCGCTGTCGTCAGTTTGCATTTAGATTTTTACGCGGGTTCTAAAGATAGCTTTATTTCCTTCGTCTACGTTGAGGTTTACAAAAATGTATATTATAATTAACAAATAAAAGATGGTTCTCCTTGTTATATAACAAAATAATGCACTTTCGAGGTCTTTAAAAGCTGCTAAATGCACTCGCGTTCCGCTCGTGCATCCGCAGTTTTTCAAGACCTCGAGCGTGCATTATTTCGTTATATAACAAGGAGAACCATCTTTTATTTGTTAAATAAACATATCATATATCGTCGAGCCAAATCCATTGTTTGCTAAAATCCCCGAGTAAACTAGTTGATGCTAATCAAAATAATGTTTCTTTAAATTGCTTACTTACCAGAAATGATGCAAATTTTCTGTTCCTTTTCGTATAAAACCAAAACCAAGCATGTACGTGCTACCAACACGCGCTTCACGTTCACCCGCCATAGCTGATCTAATTATCGATTTTATATTGATTGGAGTTTGATTGATTATTGATTGCCCGGATCCAAGATGGCTGCTATCGAAGTAGGAAGCGATAAAATTGTTTGTTCTCATATAAACGTTTCGGAAGAAAGGTTAGTCAATATACACGTAACAATATAACCTAGCTAATCTGCATAAAATAGTAGAGGGAAGAGGGGACACTTAATCTGGCCTCTGGGCAACACCAGAACATGCAAAACTATGTTTTTGTATGGTCCACAATTATGTTAAGAATTTTTTTACAATTTTATACATGGAATTAATGATTGTGAATGAAAGTTAGTTGAAGTTAATTGGTTAAAAAATGTGAATCACAAGCAGCTGTTATTTTATTTGTTATTTTGCTTTGAAATTACGTAATCTGTTTCATGATTCTATAACAATTATACCTATGCTTGTTGAAACCAAACTGTCATGCAATGTCAAAGCTATTTTAATTAAAATAATTGTTGAGCTATTGATTTGTCATTTCCTTTAAAGCTAAAGGTGTGCTTCTTTATTATTAGCATGTGAGTGAGTTGAGTCACTGATAGTTCTTTAACTGAGCCATCATTTTGAATATAAATGTGTTAAGTTTATGCATGTGTGTATGTTAATGTTGTATATATGTATGGCTTGATTGGTGGAATTGGATGATTATGGATGGCTGCATGGATTGAATGATGAACACAGTTATGTATTCACTGAGTATGTGTTATATATTGTGTATTATGTATGCACATATATATTTACTAGTATATGTCATTAGAATGTATGTGCAGGTAGCCATGCAGTGTGCGCAAGTAGGATAGGTGTATGTCTATTAATCAATAATAAATATCGACTGACTATTTCAATATTAACCACTCAATTGTCTGACAGATAAATGACAAGGATATTTTTCTGACTTACCCTTAATTTTATAATTCATATAATAGTTAATATATATATTCATAAATATGTAGATATATACATGGGATGAATACAGATGTATATGTTTGCAGATGTGTTTTGCAGATGTTTTTGTAGATGTTACAGAAAATTGTTGGCTAGCTAGGTCATATATCATTTCTGTATTCCCTAGCACAAATGAATTGTACATGTATTTATGATTTGGAGACCAATATGGCAATGGTGTAAAACAATAGATTGTGTTGGGGAATGCAGAATTAACCAGACAGCTTTTTTAAATTGCTGCTGTAAAGGGTATTTATTTATAACGACTATACTGACTTACCATATAAGTTTAATAATTATTTAATTGGATCTGTATTTCATGTATATATTAATTATAATTGCAATTTTTATATTATTATGGCAGTGGTGAATTTTCTAAACCTGCCTTAACTCACCTTAGCTCACCACATACACTAAATCTTGTAAGGAGTTTCCCTAAACACCCTTATCCCACCCTAACTCGCCACATACAAATTTAAGTATTTTTCCTTAACTCGCCTTAACTCGCCTTAACTCGCACAACCTCGCCTTAACTCGCTGCGAGTTTAGATCCCAGAGTAGGCCTTCTTTGTCGAAATATTTTGGAAAATTTTTCCCGATGGTGGGGCATTAGAACAGCCAGGATGAAAAACAGGTGGGACATTTGAACAGTTTTTCTGCCTTGGTAGTTGTAACAGCCCATAGTAGGTACACCCGTTCAGGAAGAGCCGTGAAAGTACCTAAGAAACTAGACATGTAATATTGTAACGGGTTACCTGTGGTTTACATTTGTATCCCTCCCCTGTGAGGAGAGTTTTGTAACACCAGCCATGTTGTATGTCGTAGTCAAGTAAAGTTGAGTTTATAAACCAAAGAAGCCGTGTTATTTCTCAACATTAAATGGTCCTTCGAGCCGGATAAGAGGATTAGAAGATAGCAAGCACTTTGTGAATCGATTCAAGCTGCCGTGGATTGACTGGACTCTACAAAACTCCGTCTTGTCAACATCTGAATCGCAAGCACGTGCTCGATAAAATGGCCGCCACCTCGATTGAAAGTGAAATGCAACTAGAAGACGACCTATCTCGCATGTCGGTCGAGAAACTACGCAAAATTCTCCGAGAAAAAGGTATTTCCACAGTTGGAAGGAAGAAGAACCTAGTTAAAAGTTTAGTACACGCTAAAATCGAGCTGAAATCTGTCGCCAAACCAGAGAAAGCTGATTGTTTGAATTTTGCCGAGGTCACCCAGAAAACGTCTCTAGCTCAAGACGAGGAACTGTTGCAAGAAATTAGCTCGCTTAAGCGTAAAGAAAGAGTATTACAAGGGGATATCGACGCCTTGATTCATGCCATTTCAGAACCAAGTGAAACACCGAAAAATAAAGTCAAAGTACAGATCAGAGTGGAACGATTAATAGAATATCGTATGACATGCCTCGGGCTGAGAGATCAGATCATCTCACTAGTCCCAGAAGAGGGGATTGAGAATGAGCTTAGTAGCTGGAGAGATTTCTTAGAAGAAATAGATCAAGCAGTCGATGTCGCCCAAGAATACATAAACAAAGAATGTAATTCTTCATGTGAGGATCAATCCTCAAAGGGCAGTGCTCATAATGAAAATCGCCAATCGTCTAACCTCAAATTGCCCAGAATAGAGCTGCCTAAGTTTCATGGTGATGTGCTAAAATTCCAGAACTTCTGGGATCAGTTTGAAGCTGCAGTGCATGACAATGATGCTTTGCCAAATGTCCAGAAATTTACATATTTACGCTCAGTGCTGACAGGCAATGCATTGCAAACGATAGAAGGTTTTGAAGTTACTGGTGCTAACTACCAGCCAGCTGTAGAATCGCTGAAACATACATTGTAGGTATGGAAGAAAGCGTGTTATAATCGCATCTCTCGTTAAGTCAGTTGTCAACATGGAGGGCGAGGCTAAGTCAAACACATCTGCATCCTCCCTTCGTGATCTTTATGATACACTAAAGAACAGAACTAGGGCACTAGAGGCTCTCGGGGAAAACCCAATGAGCCATGGATGTATTCTGCTACCCATATTTGAAACCAAGCTGCCATCACAGTTGTTAGAAAAGTGGGAGTTAGAATTAGCCGACACTCCAGAAGATGAGATAAATCTGGATTTGTTTTTTCAAGTTCCTTAATCGACAGGTTGTTTCCAAAGAGGCAGGCGAGAGAAATGTAAATGCAAATCCTAGCACGAGTAGTCGTAGTCCAAACAAAGGTAGAGATGAAAGAAGAAAGCCAGGATTTGTACCGACAACTAACCAGGAACGAGTGTCAACAGCATCCACGCTGTTCAGTGAGGCCAAACTGGCACCAACATATCAAAGTTGTAGATTTTGTAAAGCGGATCATGAGTCAGTAGATTGCCCAGAATTCAATGGGAAAGCAGTAGACGATAGATGGAAGGTAGTCAAAGAAAGCAAACTGTGCTTCAACTGTCTAAGACCTACCAACAACAAGCATTTCTCCAAAATCTGTCGTCAACCCAAGTGTTCAGTTATCAATTGTGGCCAACAACATCACAGGCTACTGCATGGCCAATATCCAAAGGCCACACCCCAAGGTCCGACCAATACTACATTGAGTGGATTGGCTGCCACAAAACCTGCTGTATCTGTGAAGGAGACGCTCCTACAAACCGCATTGGCTAAGTTATCAGTAAATGGCCAAGAGGTCACAGTTCGTGTTCTGCTTGATTCTGGGAGTCAAAGATCCTATATACGTAAGAATGTTGCAGAATCTTTGGGCCTGCAAGGTCCCTCAGAGGTATTAAGCATAACAACACTATCTGGAGAGACCAGTGAGATCAAGAGATTGCAGAGAGTCAGATTTGTCCTCTCGCCTATCAAGGGCCACCATATAGGAGCTGTTGAAATGGAAGCCCTTACCATTCCCAAAATTTGTAACCTTTTAGGACCGGTTAAGTTAAATTTTAAGAAGAACCCTCACCTAAAGAACTTGAACCTTGCAGATTTGTATCCTCGTAAGTCAGTTGAAGTAGATGTTCTTATCGGTGCAGATCATTACTATTCATTTGTGACTGGGATTTGTAAGAGAGGGAAGACAACGGATTCAATAGTAGCTGTGCAATCACACCTCGGTTGGATAATTACAGGGCCTGTGGAAGGCCACCCAAAGCCGCACACCGCGTCAATGGTAGCAACTGCAGAGAATAGCGGAGTCACTGCAAGTCTGCGTCGGTTCTGGGAGCTAGAGTCAATCGGAGTAGTATATCCGGAGTTAAAATGATCTCACTTTTTGTTGCGCAACAAAAAGAATGTTATGGAGGTCTTCGTTCGTTTTTCTTGAAAACATAGACAATTTGTTGAAAAACATCAAAAAAACCTACCAGTTCGTTGAAAAACATCGCCAATGACGGCCCTCCCTTCGGTCGGGACCTACATTGTCGATGTTTTTTTTTCAACGAACTGGTAGGTCTTTTGACGTTTTTCAACATTGTCGATGTTTTCAATAAAAACGAACGAAGACCTCCAAAACATTCTTTTGTTGCACAACAAAAAGTGAGATCAGTTTTAACTCCGGATATACTACTGGGATCCTAAGGGTTAAATTCTCTCGCAACACCCAAATTGTCCCTAGACATTCTTGCACCTAAAAATCCAAAACTTGAGAAACTATTAGAGATATCCTTAGCATATAGTATATCGACACCGATTGTGCGTTCTTCGCCACGCGACATCGACGTTCGTCAACACGCAAGGTAGAAGATGGTCACCCTAGAAGAACTACGTACGCAAGCAAAGCAATTTGGACTGCGAGGTACTTCGAGGTTCGACAAAGCCAGGCTCGCCCAGACGATAGCGGAGGCTCGTGCTCTCGAATGGGAGAATAGAATCGAACGAGCCGATCGAACAGGTAGGTTTCCAGCTCTTCGAGGCGATCCCGAAGATCCCCACAAACGAGCTCAACGTGCACGCAAAATCCAACAGTTGAATGAGGAGATCACGGCAAGTCTAAGGGCAAAGGCTGACAAAGAAAGGTCCATAGCGAATCCTGGAAGACGTTTGCCTCACAAACGCCGAGCCGTCCGACGGTTCCTGCAAGAGCCGCGTAGTGAGCCACTAGAACGGAGCCTAGCTCGAGAGGCAGCCACTATTATCGACGAGAGAGATGGTACGCTCGAGGGAGAGGAGAAAGGTAGGCGCACTATTCGATGGCGCTTCTTCCAAGGTGTGGCAGGCGATTTGACGCCTAGGATCATGGGAAAGTTGACTGCAAACGTAGAAACTAGCTTCTACTTACGGTATGGTTACTCCTATCGCATTCGCAATGTCAACGACGGGCGGGTGATGCTCTTCTCGAAGACAGTCCCAGGCTCTCCATGGTTGAATGTCCTAGACAATGCAGAGGAGTGGATCAATAGCAAAGAGACAGCTTGTTTGAATCCTGACAACATCAATCGGCCAAATACTCAGTGGGCATTCGTGCGTTGGATTCACGTGGATGTCAAAGTCGTGCTCGATCGTCAGCCTCTGTTGGGAACAGGCCCACTGCCCCAATGGCTTCGCCAGAAAAAAGGAATGATTGCCCTTGATCGATATGGTGACAACCTATGTCTTTGGCGCTGCCTTGCTGTATGCAAAGGAGCACAAGCAGATAGGTGTTGCGTCGCAGCTCGAAAACTTGCCCAGGACTTCTATCGCCTGGTAGCGCCCACGCAAGACGTTCCCAGAACTTCCTTAGACCAGCTGGAGGAAGTCGAGTTGCACTTTGGAATCGGTATTCGGGTGTACGAACCTACGGAGGATGGCGCTTGGCATCTGACGCGACATGCAGCCCACTACAAGCATACGATGACGATTGGGATATACGACGGACATGCCTTCTACATCAAGAACATCAACAAGATAGGGAGCATCTACGTATGCAACGATTGTAAGCAACGGTTCACAAACGACTCGAACCTTCAACGCCACGCAGATCGTTGCAGGCGTGGGGAAACGAAGATTGTTTGCCCCGGAAAAGCAATCACAGTACCCCAGTCGGCATACGAAAAAGCCTTCTGGCCAGAGAGCGATTCTAACAAAGCCAGCAAAGCCGCTCTACGCTGGTTGAAACGCGAATCCGAAAGACTCCAGAAGCACATCCATCACGCGGCTTGTGGACATGGTGGAGAGCATTGGATCGAAGGAGCGCCTGTCGACGGCTACGAACCTCTTTCGTAAATCATCTTCCAATTTCATGGATGCTATTTCCATGGCTGCCCGAAATGCTTCCCTAGGGAAAGGAGGCTCTATCGCAAGACCTGCGAAAGAACGGAGAGTCTACGCGAGGCAGGTTACGTAGTGGTGGAGGCTTGGGGCTGCTCTACAAAGAAGACAAACGAACCGGTTCCCACGCCAACGCAAACTGCCTACCCACACGCCATAGTGTACGACTTCGAAGCCTACCTCGATAGAACAAAAGGCCGACAACCAACGGACCGATTGACCATCGAAAACGTCCACGTCCCAGTATCCGTTTCCATAGCGGACACGTACGACCGAACACCAACCCATATCTGTCGACGCGATCCGAAGGAACTCATAGCTGCCTTCGTCGAAGAACTCCAGCAAAGAGCACAGACAATCCGAGTAGCCATGGCAAGATGGTACCGGCTCTATACGCCCAAATTCTCCTTCGACACCCTACCAAAGGGACAACAAGCGAAGATCGACGAATGGATCAGCCAAGTTCCCGTATTGGGATTCAACTCTGGCAGGTACGATCTCAACCTGATCAGGGAGCACTTCGTAGGAACCATTGCCGACACCTGTAAGAAGGTCCGGGTGGCAAAGAAAGCCAACGCCACTATGTTTCTCTTGACTCCCGATTTCCGTTTTCTCGATGTGATGAACTACCTTGGTCCTGGAACTTCCTACGAACGTTGGATCACTGCCTATGGATGTGAGTCGCAAAAGAGTTTCTTCCCATACGAGTGGTTCGACTCTCCCGACAAGTTGGATCACGTTGGATTACCAGATTATCGAGAGTGGGGTTCGAAGTTGAAAGGTAAACACCTACTATCTAGGTCAGAGTTCGAAGCCTGCAAGCGCACCTTTCGCGACAAAGGAATGAAGACCTTCGCAGACTGGTTGCGGTACTACAACAACCTAGACGTAGTCCCATTCCTAGAGGCACTCGAAAAGATGCGAGATTTCTACCACGAGAAGGGAGTAGACATGCTGAAAGACGCAGTGTCCATCCCAGGAGTCTCGCTACAGTTTCTGCTTCGAGGTAGTGTAGAACGGGGAGCCGAGATGTACGCTCCATGTGAGGAAGCCTACCACATGCTGAAAAGAGCTGTCGTAGGAGGACCAAGCATAGTGTTCACCAGACGACACGAAGCGGGAGTGACTAAGATTTGTAGTCATCATGGCGGAACCAAGGAGTGTCGCAAAGTTCTTGGTTACGATGCCAACGCCCTGTACCTTTCCACCATGGCCCTCGAAATGCCTTGTGGAAAAGAAAAGGTTGTTCACTACGACGAGCCAGGACTAGCAGCCGAAGAGCTTACCCAACGGCTACAAGGAGGCTCATGGTTTGGGTACGCTGAGGTCGACATCGAGATCCCTAGAGCGTTGTGGAAGAAGTTCGAGGAGATGCCCCCCTTCTTCTATAATCGGGAAATCCCCAAGGAAGCAATCCCTCCAGAAATGATAGCCTACCTCGCAAGGACAGGTAGAAAGCGAAGCGAGGAAAAGAAGCTAGTTGGAAGTCTTTCTGGAATGGAAAGAGGTTGCTACTCTACGCTCCTCTCCTACTTTGGTACCTCGACCACGGCGCAGTCCTGACTGCCATGTATCGTACGATAGACTACGAACCTGGGAAGCCCTTCGAATGGTTCGTGGACCAAGTCACCGAGGCGCGACGCACGGGAGACGTGGATAAGAGTAAAGCTTTGCTGGCAGATGTATTCAAGTTACTTGGAAAGAGCGCCTATGGAAAGTTGATCGAAGACTTGGGACGCCAAACTAATGTCTCCTATACCAAAGACGAGAAGGTTGTGGACAAAGCCTTGCGAAGTGTTTGGTTCGAAGACCTGGAAGAGGTTGGCGACGCATACGAACTCGAGAGTAGGAAGAATCAGGTTCGCATCAAGCGACCTTTCCAAGTGGGTATCGCTGTATATCAACTCGCCAAGCTTTGTATGCTCGAGTTCTACTACGACTTCCTCGACAAGTACATCGCCCGCGAGGATTTCGAGTACATACAAATGGATACGGACAGCGCGTACATTGCCATCTCGGGAAACAGCCTCGACGAAGTTGTAAGACTCGAGCTACGTGAGGATTTCGCAGCCAATAGGAAGGAATGGTTAGCTTGGGACAAGTGGAGCAGTCGTACCCCAGGACTCTTCAAGCTAGAATTCGAAGGACAGCGCGCCATTGCCCTATGCTCGAAAGCCTACTACGTCGACACGGGTGGTAGCAGGAAATGCTCGACCAAAGGAATGTCGAAGAGGCACAACGACATCTCGTGGGATCGATTCGAAGCAGCGCTCCAAGGTAGTACCGACATGGCGAAGAACCGAGGCTTCCGACTATTGCCAGAAGGTATGGCAACCTACGAACAACAGAAGCTTTGGCTATCAGCTTACTACGACAAAAGATACGTTCTTCCCGATGGAATCCACACCGAGCCAATAGAGTACGCTGTCTAGCGTCTGGGTACGAACAGAATTCCTTTGGGGGGCAGTTCCGTATCTGGTGGAACGACTTGTAGCTCTTCACGAACGAATCCACGTTTGGGTGCGTCCTTCTCCCCTTCTTGCTTCGCGATGTAGTACAGCACAGGCTGTCCCGAAGATACTACACTTCGCGAAATAACATATATCTGTAAACTCCACACGGGATCAGTAGCTCTACGTTTTTCGCCCCCTTCCAATTCTCCTGGTGCGTAGAGATATCGAACTAAAACGTCGAATGGTAGGCGCTCTTCTCTCAATCCAACAGTGCGCGAATATGTAGGAGTCTTTAGATCTACTTGTTGCGTCACTACAGAATTCGAAGGCTCTTTTCCTGTAAGTCGAGTCACCTCACTGTTCAGGGCTTTGATAACCATTGGTAAACGAACTACCCATTCTCTACTACGCGCATCCGATCCTTCCGAAGTAAGTACCATCTCTTGTGCATATTGATATCCAAACAATCTCTCAGCTAACGTTCTATTCGCTCGTTCGACGAAGCCTTGCGCTCTATGATTACCAGCCTCGCCTCGTTGAACTTTCGTACCATGTAGTTCTAGCGTTTCAGACATACGCCCCATGAATTCTCTACCAGGGTCTACTTGCAACGTCTTTGGCCATTCGAGTGGACTACGTTTGTAGATTCGTTCGAATGCAGCAGCAACTTCACCACTATCTTTAGATGCTAAAGGTTCGGCTTCTTTGTATCGAGAAGCTACATCGATTACTACTAAAGCGTACTTGTATAGCTTTCGTCCACGCCCAGGTCGATCGTGTGGTAAGAATATCAAATCAGCTTGGTGGACTTCATTTGGTTTCGATACAGTCCAATGCGGTCGTGGAATGCGTTTTGGTGGTGGTAGATATATTTGCCATATAGATTGCTTTTCCAACCAACTCCTAGCTACGTCTTCTGATACTTTCGCTGCTACCGATAGCTTGTCAATTGCAGCGTGACCTTTCCAATAGCCCATAGGACCATAGAAGATATTCGCAAGTTTAGCATCCATCATATATCTATGTATTCTAACCTTCAACAGATGAAAAAAAAAGAAAGAATAAGAACCCATCCAACCAGTCCTCATTCCTTCCTCCCTTCGTATTTTTTAGTAGCGACCTAGTAGTATCTAGTAGTAGCCTAGTAGTAGCCTAGTAGTAACCTAGTAAGTAGCCTAGTAGTAACCTAGTAGTAGCCTAGTAGTAGCCTAGTAGTAACCTAGTAGTAGCCTAGTAGTAACCTAGTAGTAACCTAGTAGTAGCCTAGTAGTAACCTAGTAGTAGTGGCAGTGGCTATAGCCATCTACTAATAGCATATCCAGCGCCTAGCATTCCACCACCAACGTAGAGCAACTCACCAGTCTTCTGATTGTTTGAGGGTCGATAGTAGTCAGATAAGCGGGGTTCTTTCATTCCTTCGAGCCGTTTAAGCGCCTTACGTAACTTATCGGATTGCACGAAGGCTTTGTTGGTATCTCTTTGAACGTTGTATGCGTCGCGTTCGAGACCTTCCTGATTTTGTGCAAAGTCGTATAATCTTTGACGTTCAATTCTATATGCTGTCATTTCAGATTCTTGTCTTTCGATGGCCCTATCGTGTCTCTCTCGTTCTGTATCTATATTACCCTTTTCAATCATTCTAGCTAGTATGCCGCCACCAGTAAATGCCGTCGCATTCAAAACAGCTCCGAAAACTGTCATAGCAATTGCTGCCGCCATTACGGTACGATCTTTTGTTTCTCAAGATATTGTTTCGCGTATAAGCTACCAAATATCACGGTAGTCCACTTTACGTAATTTACTAGGGAAGAAGAAGGATCGCTAAGCATAGATTCCTTGGTAGTCTTTTTTACGATCCACCCAATACCAGTAGCAAGTCCTACAATTATAGATGCATCGGTTGCCGTCTTCATCAATTCTTTATCCATCTCGACATATATAGTATGGTCTCTAGTCTTTAAGTGTTACTCCATGTCTGGTACCGTAGGCTTTACCGGAGCTGCAGGTCGTGTCGTGCTAACGTCGGCAACACGATTATTGGCGTCTACGTATTTCTTGTACGTATAGTACGTGCCAACCAATGCAGCACCTGTACCGAGGGCTGCAAGAGTAGTGTTAGTAGAGAACCAACTTCCTTCTACGTCAACTTTTTCAGACGGTTCATTTTCGCGTTCTATCTCCATCCTTTGAGCTTCTTTTGCACGGGCAGTGACCTTTTCCCAAGCTAATTTTCCTGCTGCGACGCGCTTTGGGTCTTTTCCTTTCTTAGTCGGTACGGTCGTCGGTGGGTCCGCAGTTATCCGATCCGTCTGTCCTTCCATCTTGATTCGGTATAGTAGGTACTTGCGAAGGTTCAATAGGGGTACTAGGAACGACTATATGATCAGCTACGTGGAACAAGGCACTAGCTAGAGCCACGAATCGACCTGCTTTAAGTGATAATAGACCGGCCGCAGCGGATATCTCGTTGCGAACTAGGTGGTCTTCTTGTAGGTCCTTAATCAGTGCTTGTTGGTCGTCTAGTGGAACTACGTATGCGACTGCGCGGGTAGCTAGACGTAGTGTACTACGTCGACACGGGTGGTAGCAGTAGTTATACTACGTAAAGATCCGTTCAATATCATAAGCTGAGCATCTGCGAGAACATAGATGTGCATGTTCACGTTTCCACTTCCTCCTGCAGTTCTATGTATGCGAATGTCGATATCTTTTCCACCGCCAGTTTGTGCCATTCCATCACCATGAACTGTGGAATCCTTTGCCGTGCGACAATCGACTAGAATGGCGAACCTATTGTTGTAAAACTTTGTTGGAGTCATGGAAGTATTGGATATAGCAAACCAGCCTTTTGCAGCCTCCCAGAAATCTGAGGGAAGCATACCGCTTGGAAAGAATCTGTTGGGAATCCCGTTGACATTTCTATCTTCAAAATATCGGGATTCGAGAATGATTCGCTATCTCGCGTACCAGCAGTGTGTGGATCTACGAATAGTAGAAGTAGTCCAGCAAAGGATCGTCGTGGAACGTTGACGTTTTGAGATATCAAAGCATCGGATGCTTTAGCGATAGGTACCGTCTTGAAGTGAACAGCGTGGTCGTATAGGAATGCAGTACCTATTTCGTATTTGTGAAGTGCACTACTAGCCAGCGTTTCATCCTTGATTGCTTCGTATTCTAGTTGGATGTTGGTAAGTTGGTACGTACCTATCTTTGTCGTATCCGATCCAACTACGACATCAATGGCATGCGCTAGAGTCAACTCGAATGAAATAGTATCTTCTAGGGCATGTGGATATAGAACTCCATGTTGTGTCAGAATATCGACATCTAACGGAATTCTATATTTGGAACCGTGTGCAGCTAGGAGCGCGTTATCGGCAGCAACCGAAGTACTTTTGTCGCCAGCCTTAGATCGTAGCTTGTTTACGTTCTCTGATTGGATGCCTTGTTGTATTTTCGATTCTCTCTCTTGCGTGGATAGATACACGTCGGAATACGTTTGTAGAAGATCCGACCTGGCAATGTCTTCTACTATTTCAGCCCCCATCTTACAAACTCGATGTATAACCAAGCAACGTCCAACATTGTTAACGACTCTGTTATTCGCATGTCCACCAGATAATACGATGTCGCCCAATAGCGCTAAGCTATCAGGTACTAGTACTATGCCTTCACCTAGCGTTGGAACTTCTACGTATAGAGTCTCACCTGGATTGGCAGATGATGGAGTGAAAGTTTTCCTATATAAGGTTCGTTTAGCTTTGAGTGCAAGAGGCTCTCTTCGTGCTTGTGTGGGAATCAACTTTGATGATATCATGTTGAATATACATAGATATACAGTTATGTTCAACATGGAAGGTGAGATCGACGTTGATGCGGGTCATAAGGATGCAGCTGACAGACAACGAAATGAAGACGATCGACAACAACAACGAGAAGAAGAAGAAAACCGACGACAACAAGATGAGGAAGACCAACGACAACGAAGATACTTGGCTAGTATATTAGATGGTAGTCAAGATGAAGCTGGTGGTAGTGAAACGATTCCCATGGAAGATATTCACGACTACGCCCTAGAAGGTGACGACCCGCTTCGAGGATTCGTATTCGAACAAACCCTTCAAGATTCGGTAAAGGAAATGCTGGTTGACATAGTAAAGGAACAATATCCGGATGCGGGTGTTCGACATAATATCGAAATCTACTTAATAGACAAACGAATCAAAGTTCGCGAACTTGGCAGCGAAGGACCACCTATACGTCTATTCACCGGTGATGATAAAGATAAGAAATTACACGTTAGGATTCGAAGCTCTCTCAAAGATGCCTTAGGTCCAAATGCTGAAGAAGCCGCCAATGAAAGAATATTTGCAGAACGACAACTCGCCGAACGGGCAGCAAATAATGAATCTATTCTGGGGGACTCCGAATCAACCGACGCTCAGAAAGAAGTAGCTAAGAAGGAGTTAATGTCCATCCATAGGGCAAGAGAATTCCTTGAACGTCAAGAAGAAGCCATACTAGAACGTACATCGCTACGTGAAAAGATCAAATACATTTTCAGAAAGTATGGAATGACTGTTCTTGCAGTGGTAACTTCTATTGGTGCTATAGTTAGTACAATAGTTTCCCTGTTATCGAAATCCGTACCGAAACCAGTAAAAGATGGTATCGACAAAGTGGTAGATACAGTAAAGAAGGGATTAAAAACGACGGGTGATTTGTTAAAGGAAATAGGAAAGAAACTTGGACAGATCCTACCTGGAATGATTGGATCAATTGCGAGTTTCATATTTTCTATGGCTGGGAAAGCCCTGGGAATACTAGCAGAGAACGTTTGGTTATTCATCGTAGCAATAGTGGTGATCACGATAGAGCAATATAAACGACGTTAACGAAATAGGGTCCATGCAATTTCAGCTCCTGCAATAGATACTATCGCTAGATTGGTCTCGTGTTGTGGAGTAGGACTATGTAGAACTCGTTGTGGTAATTGTTGCTTTGCGCTATGTGGTAATTGTTTCTTTTGTTTCTTCCCTTCCATATCTGGTGGTAATTTGGGTTTGCGAACATCTCTATTAATATCGTTTACACCTAATACCATATCTTTCGTGGCGTTCGGGATTGGATTCCTATAACCATCCTTCTTACCGAGGTAGTACTCAAGATTGCTTGGTAATAATCGTACACCTATAGCTATTGCTAGATCTAGTCTCTTATGTGTGTGTAGTATGGCTGTAAGATAGTTTTTATAGCTCACCACTAAGGCGTTTTCGAGAATAGCGCCTTCGACTAAGCTCTTGAACTTTTCTTTGACGTTGAAACTATCTATGATGGATTCGTTAAGGTCGTTTTGAGCACCTAGAATACAATATCCGAAAGCTTCGACAGATCGATTCAATCTACCCAATCCAGCATTCGTCAAACCTCTACCGATTGGTGGCGTAAACCAATTGTATTGCTTTCCTTCGTGTTCGTCGTTCCGAATAAAGGATACTAGATCGCCCTTGTCCACCCTGCCTCCCTCGTCTGCAAATAAGTTATTGTGGTTGGGCCACGTATCTGCTTCTTTGTCGTAGCCTCGGACTACGTGGACGTTTTCGTAACCATCACCATACAAAAGGAATACGTCTCCTAATCCATGATTCCTACCTCCGTGCCATCGGAAGTCTGGTGTTCGAGATATGCCAAATTCGACGCACAATCTCTCAAGGGCTGATTTGCTGTAGAGGTTATCGAGTTGTTTGAAAGCACTGTCACAAGGTAGAGGGCAACCAAGTTCACGTAGAATTCTTCGTATCGTGAAATAAACATGGAATCGTAGGAACCCCCGAACGACTGGTGGATACTTTTTGAAAGTAGGGTCGAACAACGATACTCCACATCCGGAAGTTGCACGCCACGTTGCGAGATTCAATTGTTGAGGCCAATATTTGAAATCCGGACCTGATAACCACGCACGGGACTCCTTTGCTGTCACATGCTTCACGACGGTCTCCTTGAATATGTTAGGAACGCCAGCTTTGAACTTCTTTGTTGGGGTAACATATATCCATAGATTAGTGAGATCAGTGTCTTGTGCCGATTCGGTAGAAGGAACTGCTGTAATAGGATATTTCGCACTCTTGTCTAGTGTCAACGTATGTGGAAAACCATCGACCATTCCCTGCAATGCGTCATCGATGCGTTTTCGAATATCCACTGGTACGAGACCGGTAATGTACCAATGTTGCCCACCATCGAAAAACACAATCCTAGTCTCATATGTCGAATCATCGTGCATGTCTGACGCCGTCGTTCTAGCTAAGAACTTCTCAAAGTCCGCATGGGGGTATTTTCTCTTAAAGGCCTCAAAAGCCTTCTCATTGCGAGGTTCGATGTAGTCGCCCCAATCCCCTTTGAAATGAACTTTATGCTTCTTCATGGCCTCTGTCATATTGAAGATATACACATATATAGTTATACCTTTAATACATAATGGCGAATGTTGAAGCTGTACGTACGCATAGTTATACCTCCAACACACAAGATGGTTCTCTTATATATCACCACAACATTGGCCGACCATACTGTCTACTTCGACAACCCTATTCTTATACAGAATATTTCACTAGTCGAGGTCACTATTGAGAATAGTTGGTGGAACCTAGCAGAGAATGCTACCTTCTGGTGGTCTACCGAAGGCGTGGGGTTCCCGTACGACGTCCCTAAGGGAAACCACACTATGGCGAGCCTTCGACAATTCTTTGCGCCTGCAGTTGGTGCTGACATCATAAAAATCGAGAAACCCCATCATAGGAGGGCTTGGAACCTAGAAGTCAAGCAATCGATTCTATTTAGTGGAAATCTCTGCAAACTGATGGGTATTAATAAAGATGGGATCGCTACGCGACTAAAAGTAGGTGTGCACGAAGTGTCCATCCAAGATGAAATCGACATAGCGTATATCTGCTGCGACGTGGTGGATTCCAGATTCTCGATTCAAGAGGGGAAACAATCTAAAGTCCTAAGTAGAATACATATCCGAGGCGATAGATTTATGAAAACGACGTATGCCTCACTACAACCTCTAGCTGTCAAAGCTCTAGGTACGATGCGAAGCAGTCTTCGTCTGACAATTCGTGATGAGAAAGGTAATATGATAGACTTCCAGGGTCGACCTATACTGTACGTATTGAAGCTTGAGTAAGTCATATGTATGACGTACGATGGAAGGCGATTCGATTCGACCGTTTCCATCAGCACCAAATATCTATCCACCGATTGCTAGTGACACTGGAAAGAACTTTAGACTGCAAACGATCCGAGACACGCTTTCGGACATCGAAGTTCAAGAAAGGCACTACGAAGGTGTGCGCAAGAAATATGCACGCTCTCAAGGAATAGTTCGTGGTATCGCGGTGGCAACGGGAGGCCTATCTGTGATCTTATCTGGATCTGGATTGGGCGTAGCGTTGACTGGGGTTGGAATGGTGATTGGTCTACCACTTGGAGTTGTTGGTGGGCTATGTGGATTGATTTCAGCATCTACGACCCTTGGAGCTAAGAAGTTAGGAATAAAGGTTTCTAAACATGAAAGGACGACTATGTTGGCAAAGGCGAAAATCAATACGATTCGCGATCTAGTATCGAAGGCCCTACGCGATGAAAGTATATCCGACTCCGAATACAGTCTCATCCTGGACGAAGCAAATAAATATGAGATTATGAGGTCTGAAATTCGTCGCGAGACTTCCATAGGTGAAAAAAGCACGGATCAGGTTCGAGCCGAACTCAAGCAAGAAGTGCAAAAGGAAATGCGAGAAAAACTTGGCAGCTTAGTAGGATAAGAATCGATATTTCCTACGAAAGAAACGAACATGGCTCTCACTTTCACTTCGCTAAGTCCTATTGCTAGTTAGTCCACGCTTAGTGTAGATTGGTTCGAAGTGGGAATGGTAAGAAAGCAACTCCTTGACGAAACGCTTGACCGAACCTCCAAATACGTCACATCGTTTAATGACCTCATTAAGAGACATAGACGATCCTAAACGACGTAGCACCTCGTAACTTGCTCCAACAACTTTCGTCTTAGGGGTATTGATCTGGTGCCTATATTGTTTTCTATTGCTGTAGTAACAACCTCGTGGACTATTCGTTGAACATCTGTAGGTACTCCTTGAGGATCGAGTTTAAGGAAAGTCGTTGCAATGTGAGGAACTATGCGCTCGGCATTCAAGTCTATATCAATCTTATCGTCGTTATACAGAGAACGTATAAAGACATCTCCGCTACAGATGCTTTTGTTGTTTAGTTGCATAAAGCGAGCAACCTCGCCTTTAGATCGGACGAACCTACATTGTATACACGCCTGGTAGAGTAGAGCAGCTAAAATAGTTCTCTTAGCATAGCTACGCTTGAGACAAACTTTCTTTACTTGGATAAATGCGTCGGCTACGATTCCTAACGTGTTCGTAGGGAACGAGAGGTCATAATTTTGTTTATAAATAGTGTTGTATGCTCGTAGTTCTCGTAGGATCGTTCGACGTTGCAGTTCTGTGTTATCGCTTTGCTTTGGATTTGCGTGGTCTAGATCATTTTGATACTGAAATCCGTCCAGACCTACTATACGCAGTCGAGTAGTAGTAATATCGATCTTCGTTTCTTCACATGGTTCGGCCTCGGAAACAAGACCACACGTGGGACATACGAATTCCGTTCCTTGTATTTCCAAGGGGCAGAGACAATCAGAACATGTTTCACTGGTGTTAATATGCAATTGTGGTTTGATATGCAGGCTTCTACAAATTCCAGAACCAAACAATCTGACGAGCTCGTCCATGATACACTATAGATGTCATCTGTTTAATAGAAAAAAAAAAAGAAAAAAGAATGAAGAGGGGTCACGCAACGACTTTTCTTCATTCTTTTTTTTTTTTTCTTATGTGGTGATTCCTAATCTTCCTTCTCATCGACCACGAGGCCTGCAAACGTCCTATCGAACTCGCGGAAGTAGTCCGCGAAGGCTGTCTCATTTGGATCTTTCTCCGGTTCCACCACATTTGGCTCTTCCTCCGGTTCCACCACGTTTGGATCTGCAAGTTTCGCCTGCTCCTTAGCACGTCTTATATCGAGGTTCTTCTTATTGAGAATGAGACGACGTTGAGGTGCTCCGCATCCTGAGCAAAGCCCGTAACTCGTACGGCATCCTTTACCGCACTTCGAGCATGGCACTAATGGGGCACGGCCTTTCGAGATCTGGAAGTTGTGCTGGGCACAGTACTTCGATGTCTTCGAAGTCTTCTTTGCGCATTTTGTGTCCTTTCCTCGCATCAACCAATCACAAGTTACTATCTCAGTCATTGCGACGTCTACGTTTAGATTCTTCAGCTTGTCCAATCTGTACGACAGGAGGTTGTCCAATCTTTGCGGTATTGATGTGTACTAAGATAACAACGTAAGCTAATATCGTGGAATAAAGAATGCACGCTAGTACCATAGGTGGCGATATACAGTATACTAACACTCCTCTAACAGATGCTCAAGTTTGGATTCGGTCCGTCGCGCCGGGATCGCCTTCCTCCGTGGAAATGCCGAATGTCTTAGCCAAGTTGTCTCGGTCGGCATCATCATAGGTAGACTCGAGATCTAAGGTAATTGCTCGCGTACGGAGTTGTCGACGAGCCGCATAACTATATGGCAGGGACTCTCAGAGACCTCGACGAGCCGCATAACTATTTGGTAGGGACTCTCATAGGCCCCGTCCCCTACGCTTAAACCGAAAGTGTTCGGTGATCCAATTGATCATGTCGAGGTCGTCTTCCACTTCGGTATTTACTAGAAGGTCGTGGAGACCTTCGACCTCCCTGATATCGATTCCGAAATGTGTGGTGAGCCACTCGCTTACGTCGTAATGACCAAATCGGTTGGCGCAGAGAATTGCGAAGGGCACGTCAATGCCGTCGCCCCCGAAGCGAGTGTGTCTAACGAGCCACTTAACGCCGTCGAGGTTGCCACGTCCACTAGAACGAGCTAGCGGGCCGGAACCGTCTTCCTCCTTGGGGACGCCGAACTTTTTGACCAAGCCGTCTCGATCGGCGTCGTCGTGGGTGGACTCGAGACCTAGGGTGAGTACTCGCGTGCGGAACTCCTTGTCCGTGTTCTCGTAGCGCGCGAGAGATGCGGCACTGTTTAGGCGTTTCGATGTCCTTGCGATGCTTGCAAATGATTCTGGGCCTGCATGCTCTACGACCTTAGTCAAAATTTCCATTGGGAGGTACGATATGTTATCCATAGTAGAAGAGATCGATATACTGCATAGTAATCACTTCTCTAATAGGTTCACACTTTTGGATTTTTAGGTGCAAGAATGTCTAGGGACAATTTGGGTGTTGCGAGAGAATTTAACCCTTAGGATCCCAGTAGTATATCCGGAGTTAAAACTGATCTCACTTTTTGTTGTGCAACAAAAGAATGTTTTGGAGTTCTTCGTTCGTTTTTATTGAAAACATCGACAATGTTGAAAACGTCAAAACAACCTACCATTTCGTTGAAAAAAACCATCGACAATGTCGGTCCCGACCGAAGGGAGGGCCGTCATTGGCGATGTTTTTCAACGAACTGGTAGGTTTTTTTGATGTTTTTCAACAAATTGTCTATGTTTTCAAGAAAAACGAACGAAGACCTCCATAACATTCTTTTTGTTGCGCAACAAAAAGTGAGATCATTTTAACTCCGGATATACTACTATCGGCATTACAGAAAAGGAGAATCCACAAGAAGAAGAGCATGCAATCTCTGACTTTAAGAAAGGACTGAAATTTGATGGCCACAACTATGAAGTCCAACTGCCGTGGAGACAGATCACATAAAGTTAGAGAATAATTACCCACAAGCTGTGAAACGACTAGAAAGCACCGAGAGAAGGTTGGAACGTGATCCAGAGAAAGCTGAGGCTTACATGAATGTTATCAACCAATACATAGAGAAAGGCTTTGCAGAAGAGGTATCTGACCACAAACGAGAAGATATGAAGGTCCGGTACTTGCCACATCATGCTGTGTTTCGCAATGACAAGAAGACAACGAAGTGTAGAATCGTCTTCGATGCTTAAAGTGCATACGAAATGAAAAATATTAACTCCTAATATCCTAAATTAAGTCTTCAAAAGTCCGAATTTTTGGGTCTTGTTTACCTGAAGCGATTTCATGGCTTCAAAAATGGTTACATTTCCCGCGCGGCCATACGATCCAATTACAGGGCCTGTGACGTAGGATGACGTAGTAACCTTGACACATCGGTAAGCGAAACATGGCTACCAGTGAAAGAGTAAGAGAAAGCTAAAGAACGGCGGCGATTATTGTGTGGCTGGTGGCCCTAACAAGGTCGGTTGTAAGAACAACAGCTATACGGAAGGCATATCTATGTACTACTTCCCAAAGGAAGAAGCTGTGAAACAGAAGTGGACGCGTTTTGTTCATAAACACAGGAAGGGTTTGCCCCATGTTCGGCTCACTTTGACTTTGAGCAGAGCTGCTACGAGCACAGGTCGATCATTTTCTCTGGTCCGTCAGATACTACGAAACAGCTTTCGCAGTTGAAAAAAAAATCGATCAGGCGAGCAGTTCCGACCAAGGATGCTGTTCTAGTCGCGATGTGTCCTCTCCGCCGCCGAGTGCTCGCAGCGAAGACAAGTAAGTCCATTTCTAATGTCCCTCTCTCAATTGTAAAACCGTGCACATCGCCCAAAGCATCTTTATTTTTGTTTGAAATAGATTGTAAACTAACGTACGCAGTACCGAAGTTAAGGTTATTGCCTTTTGAATATTGGATGTGCGAAATTATGTAATAAAAAGAGTATTGTACATACTCCTTTTACAATTTAATCTTTGTAAATTTTAATACTCATTACTGTTTTGAAAAGCTAATTTATAAATTAAGGTTAAATATATTACTTTCAAAGTTTCAGTGATTACTAAGTGTGGCATTCTCTTTCGATTTGTGGAGTATGTTTGTTTGTATCTTTAGTTTAATTTGATTCTTGAAGTTTTTTGATTTATGCTAATGTGACAAAATGTAAACATTGCACTCTAGCTTTCCAGAGCCAGAGGTTTTCTAGAGCTAGAGAGAGAACGGCTCTTTCTCTGCGGCTGTTCTTACTAGAAAACCTCTGGAGCCAGGGTACTCTCCTGCCTAAGCCGATAGCAGAGGATGATGAAGAAAGTGATCAGGATTCCCAAGGAAATAATTATCCAAATAATGTTAGGTACATATAATTTGAAAATACATAAGTTAAAATCTACATGAACCTAGGTGTATGTAGATACAACAATAATTTATTGTATATTTATTCTAAGATTGGCAATTAAGATGTTTTATTTTACTGACAACAGATTTGGCTGTAGATATATAAAATGTGACTTACGATTTTAAACAAAATGCTGTTAAAACAATTTTCAGAGTTCAACCAGACCAACCAGCCATGAAGAGCCCAAGTTCATTGCTGATGGCATTGTTCACAATGTTTTGCTTTAAGTGCAAGGAAACCAAGCCTACCATAAGCATCAGACGTAATGGTACCATGGTGACGGTATGCCAGCATTGTCCAAAAACTGGGCAAAATGCATTCAAATGGCAGTCTCAACCATTGGTCCTTGGCAAGTGCCCAGCTGGTAACATCTTGCCCAGCTTTGCTGTTCTCATGGCTGGGGCTTCCATAAGCAAGGTGTCGCTGGTGTTCAGACACATGGGGCTATGTGCTTATGATATAAGGACATACTTTATTCACCAAAAGAAGTTCCTGGTGATCTTACAGTATACTGGGAAAGCTATAGAACAGTGCTCGTGAACAAACTTAATTAAGAAAGTGAAGGATGTGGTGTGGTGCGGGATGGGACATTTGACTCTATGGGGCATAGTGCAAAATACGGGGCTTACACTGTGTTCTGCTGCACAATCCTTAAGATCGTACACTTCGAAATTCTCCAGGTATTTTTCCCTTACCATTAGTTAAACAAAAATTGATTCACATACATGTAAGAGTTAAATACTGAGAGAACCAAGGTATTTAACTGACTTATTTCATTGTTATTTGATAACCTTTATTTCCCTAACATTCCAGTGAATGTCAATGTAAAGACCTGATTAGGCATTCAAGGGCCTTTATATCATATAAAGACCTCCATATAAAAGCCCTTGAATATATATCTAATGAGCAATATATTGAAATTCACTTGCATCTTAGTGAAATAAAGGTTTTCGAATAATAATAGAAATGTGTCAAAAATGAAATAAATATATATATAGTCAATCTCGAAAATGTTGCCCAAAACCAATTTCTACTAAAACAATGTCCTTCAAGACATATATTACTTTGCTAATATACAGCTTTTTATTTTTACAAAAGGCTTACATTTCATGATCCTTCAAAATACCAAGAATCATTTCACCACTTTATCTAGGGATGGTTTTAAATACATGTATAAGTCAACATATGTTTTGTATATGTCTAACAGCCGAAGAACAAGATGCTTTACAAGCTAGCTGACATCCAGTCTACTGTGACAACAGCCACAAACAAAACTACCCAAAAACGAAAGGCTCCTGTGTGCAGCAAATGTGGACAGCCCAAAAAAGGGACACCCTAAACGTTCTTGTGAATAGTTACTGACCATATAACTGACCATCCCCCACTATCAAAAAGCAAAGTTGTAAATAATAAATTGTGTTATATTAGCCTTTTACAACTGGTGGAGTGATATCACTATAATCTTAGCAAGTCATATTGTCTAACAGCCAGACCAAAGAAAGCCTCAGTTGTAAAGCACACCACCACTAATGTATATCAATTAATAATAATAAATGGTAAATAATAATAATAATAAATGGTATATTTTATGTCGAAGATACATGAAGCCGTTACTGGGTCTCCCAAGCCAGAGGCTTATGTTTAATTCCGACAAACTCCATGGTCGAATTGGAATTTAGGTTGGTTCTTGAGGAGGGAGGAAAATCAGAGAACCCGAAGAAAAACTCTCAGAGCAAGGGTGAGATACCAACAAACTCAACTCACATATGGTGTCGCGTCCGGGATTCGAACCTGGGCCACAGAGGTGAGAGGCGAAGCACTTAACCACTGCACCACCCCGGCTCCCCAAGTGTGCCCAATCCCCCCTATCTCGCAAAGGGTGGGGCATTGGTCAACAAACCAACCAGTCCTGGGGATGGGGATTGTTTATTTCAACACTTTTTACAGTACTTGAGCAAGGCTTTGTAAGTCCGACAGTGGAGCATTTGCAAAAAATATTATAAATAGTGAAATTCCCAGGGGTATCAGGCATGCTTAGAATTGAATTAACGGAGGCACAATTGTATGCATGGCACATCCTTAGTGAGTAACAGTGGATACAACTTACAAGCATTTTGTTTTTCCACACCCAAGAGAGGCTACATGTAAGGCTCTACAGTATCATGCACATTATTACCACTTGGCATTGTGCAAACTCTCTATTATATATATATACACACTTTATATACATGTATATTAGTACATGTATATAATTTCCATTTTAACTTAGTACCTCTCCTTGAAATGCTAATAGTGACGTTGACTGATGCATTTATGTTGATAGAAGTTTCATTGAATAACATGCAGCAATGCATAAAGTTAGCTATTGTGGTACATTATGGATACACAAACACTATTGTGTCCTTGCTTCTGCTGGCTGGTAACTGCTTGCCTGGTGATGGGGTGTATTAAACCTCTGCCATATGTCATAAACACAGCTGGCTGGCAATGGCCTGTTATTGTCCCAGCCCATATAGCCACAAATTCAGCAGATTAGCCATCTGTATGCAACAGCTCGTAGGAAGCTACAAAAATAAAATTTAACGTAGGCTTTCCCTTAGAATAGTTGCTATAATAGTAATATTGTTAATCGTATTTCATTATTTATTTGTTTGTGCAAAAGGTGGAGCCACATTTGTATATCTAACTTACATGTACATATTCTGTATATTTCATTACTCTACAAAGACTAGGGGCCGGAAGTGAATAGTGTTTGACTGCCTATGAATACATTGCGTCTCCCTGGCCCCAAAACGAACCCTAACCATCACAAAACGAGTTCTAAAGTATTTAGAGCTAGGGTTCACAAAGTAAACGGTGAAATAGTACTGAATAATGGTAATATTTTCGTTATTACAACCTGACACGTGACGTCCGTCCCCGAGTATTTGAATCAAGCCCTGGCTAAAAAAATCCTACCCATTTTCAACCCCAGGGAGGGACAAAGGGAAGACTAGCCACAAATACGTACATGTATTGTTTAAAGTACTGTCATTTCCAAAACTATAAACATGAATATAAAAAATTCACTTACTCGTTTTCAGACTGACCTGCACGACGACGAGGCTAAACTACAGAATACAGGGCCACGAGCAAACGAGCTCAATATGAATATGACGGAGCTTTAAAAGTGGCGCTGCATTCTGTAGTTGCTCCAGAAAAGATTTCAAGCGGAGGATTCCGATACAAAGGCTTCCTGTTGTGATTTATTGGGACTTGGCCCTCGAATCTAGAGCACAACACCGCCAGAGACATAATTTTCGTAGTCGTCTTCCCCATCGCTGGAGCCCGCAGCGGCTCATCTTCGTTCGCCCTTACTTCCACTTCATCAAAATCGTGGTTTCCACTCTCTGAACTCGAAGATGAAGATAATTTTGCTCGCTTTCTGACATCTTAATACTTTAGTTTTGCAACGAAGAGCAAGGACGGTTCGCAGGTTTATCGAGCTTGTTTACGTCTGCGAATTCAAGTGTGTCAAGGTTGCTACGTCATCACGAGCTTGACTCGCCCCAGTCTCCTGACCATATTTCCAGTGCATGTATGACAACTTTGCGAAGCGAAATCTCAGCTTTATAATTTTTTTCTTCGCAATTTTCTTTTGCTTTGATGTTTAGGAGATAATGAACGATAGAAAAACTAAAAAAAACCAATTCATTTCGTATGCACTTTAAGCAAGAGATAAAGACGGCGTTTCTCTCAACGATTGTGTACTTCCTGGTCCTGCACTACAACCTAATCTTGCATCTGTTCTCGTTCGTTTTCGTACACACAGAGTTGGTCTGATAGCAGATATTGAGAAAATGTTTCTACAGGTAAAGCTTGCACGACAGGATCAAGATGTCCACCGGTACCTATGGAGAGACCTCAAGTCACATGAAGCACCTAAAGTCTACAGAATGCGGAGATTGACGTTTGGAGTAAGCTCTAGTCCATTTCTTGCCATAGCAACAGTGCACGCCCATGTCAACAAGTATGCAGAGACGTTCCCTAATGCTGTGAAGGAAATGCTACATAACATGTATGTAGATGATTGTTTAACGGGAGCCGACACAGACGAGTCTGCTTTGATACTCCAACAGGAGATGACAGAGATTATGAAGACTGCAGCATTCAACTTAACGAAATGGGCAAGTAACTCAAAGCTTGTTATGGATAGCACACATCCAGACAGGAGAGCATCGTCGCCATTAGTAGAGTTTGAATCAAGCGAGCCACTGAAGGCACTTGGAGTTTCATGGGACATGACATCTGATTGCTTCAGATTCATTGCACCTGCAGAAGTCATCTCATCTCGTGATCCAATGACAAAGAGAAGCCTATTAAGTCTAGCATCTAAAGTATTCGATCCAATGGGACTGATATCACCGTTTACGATTAGAGTAAAGATCATTTTCCAAGAGCTGTGGAGAAGAGGATTACAGTGGGACGATCCATATGCATTGGATAGAAACACTGAAAGAAAGTGGTCATTATGGAAGTCAGAGTTGTCGCAGCTGAAAGACGTGACCATCCCTAGATGCTTCGGAACAGGTATCACTTCGAAGTCGACAATTGAGCTACACGGTTTTGGAGATGCTTCCCCAAAGGCATACGGAGCAGCAGTGTACATTCGTGTTACAGATGAGCGGGGACAAGTGTCTTCACAACTAGTGATGTCGAGATCCAGAGTTGCACCTATCAAGGCAGTGTCACTCGCAAGGCTAGAGTTACTAGCGGCAGTGGTAAATGCAAGATTGCTGAAGTTTATCGTAGAGACATTGCAAGTTAAGATAGATCGAGTTGTATGTTGGACGGACAGTATGGTGATACTTCATTGGATAAGAAGGCAGAGTTCTTGCTGGAAACCATTCGTAGCAAATCGAGTAGCAGAGATACAGTCCACATGGGATCCTGAGTGCTGGAATTACTGTGCAAGCAAAGCCAATCCGGCAGATTTGTTGACACGTGGATTGCCATGCAACGACATTACTTCAAGTGAACTGTGGTGGAATGGACCCTCGTGGCTGTCTCTACCTCTTGAATCTCGTCTCATCCAGCAGCAGGATGAAGATGTGCCCGAAAGCTGTGAAGAAGAGAGAAGAGTAGTCCATAGCTGTGTAACTGCTGTAGTGAAGCCTTTAATCGATGTATCGCGCTATGGGACATGGATACAGCTAATCCGTGTAACCGCGTACCTGTTTAGGGCCACGAAGCTGTTCAAGACTAAATCTACATCTTCCGTAACTGAGCTGTCAGCTGAGGAGTTGAAGCAGGCAGAGGTGCAGTGGTACAAGTGGGTACAACAGGAGGTGTATAAAGAAGACTACGCACAGTTGAAAGTTGGAGAAACCTTAGCCAGCAACAGCCGTCTTCTGAAGTTAGACCCTTATTACGACGAGATTGAACAGGTAATAAGAGTGGGTGGATGTTTACAGTTTGCAGACCTTCCCGAAGAGAATAAGCACCAAGTCATCCTTCCACATGGACATCTAGTAGTTGAAAAGATGGTACAATACGTACACAAACCTGAGACAGACGATTTGGCTAACTCAAGGAAGACGAGAAGTCAAACGGATTATCAGAAGATGTGTAGCTTGCCAAAGACAGAAAGTTAGACCTTGTGCGCAGAAGATGGGACCACTACCCGAAGAAAGAGTTACGCCCTCGTCACCATTTACGCATATTGGCATTGACTTTGCTGGACCCCTGTACATGAAAGATGGCTCAAGCACAAAGAAAGCATATGTATGTGTGTTTACGTGTGCGTCATCTCGTATGGTTCACCTGGAGCTCACAAATAACCTGACGACGGATGAGTTCCTACAAGCCTTTAGTCGCATGACAAGTCGCAGAGGTCTATGTGATACAGTATGGTCGGACAATGCTAAGAACTTCAAGGCTACGAGTAACGAAATCAAGAAGATGTATGACAACCACAAGACACAGTGCCAATCTGTGTGGGACACGCTGGATCAAGATCGAATCAAGTCTGAGATATCATCGAAGGGGATCAAGTGGAAATTCATTACAGAACGCTCGCCATGGAGTGACTGCAGTGAGTGATGATCATAGGGATCTATCACCGATAACACCTGCGCATCTCACCATTGGTAGATCACTTAATAGCTTACCCGATGCCCAAGAAGAAGGTTTAGAGGTCTCCAGCAGAAGAGTCATGCAGAGGTATCTATATTTGCAGAAATTACTGAATCATTACTGGAGGCGTTGGGAGAAAGAATACCTGCATCAGTTGACTGTGCGAGCGAAGTGGCACAAGGAAGAACCTCCCCGACGAGTAGGAGAAATTGTACTTGTCTCCGAAAATAATGTGTCTCGTGGAAAGTGGCCGTTGGCTAGAGTTGAAGAAGTCCACCCTGGAAGGGATGGCCTTGTACGAACTGCGACGGCGAGAACAGAGAAGAGTACCCTCAACAGACCTGTGCAACGTTTGCACAGATTGGAGATAGATGCAGCAGCCGCACACACTAGATCCAAAGAAGATGTTCCTGTACATGGTGGGGAGAAGCTGAAACCAAACGTTACACCCGTTCAGAATGTTTCAAGAGCAAAGCGCAAGATTGTCCCCCATGAAAGAGGACAAGGTGGGGAGGATGTAACAGCCCATAGTAGGTACACCCGTTCAGGAAGAGCCGTGAAAGTACCTAAGAAACCTGTGGTTTACATTTGTATCCCTCCCCTGTGAGGAGAGTTTTGTAACACCAGCCATGTTGTATGTCGTAGTCAAGTAAAGTTGAGTTTATAAACCAAAGAAGCCGTGTTATTTCTCAACAGTAGTGGGGCATTTGATCGTATTATTTTCAAAATGTTCAAATGCCCGAGGGTTTAAAAACACGGGTTTGGAATTTGACTGATACATTACTCTATCAAGCCTCTACAAATGCGCAATCATTATCCTGGAATTCCTCGAAGACACGTACGTTTGCCATTTCGACGCGAGCGATGCGAATTTGTAGACAGAAAGAATTTTTTTTTTTTAACACCGATCAAATGCCCCACCCCCACTGTTTCTCAAATGCCCGCCCATGAGGGCTTAGATACTCGTCAAATTCCCCACCCGCCGGGAGCAAGCCTCTGATCAAATGCCCGGGGGTGACCGGCGGGGATGCACGGGTTTGGAATTGACTGATACAATATGACACGTGCTGTGTCTGCAGGACATTCTTGGCGTTTATGTGGCGGCGATTTTCCACATCTGTAACATTTCTTTTGTCCCTATGTATATTTCTCGCTCGATGTCGATTTCCACTGTGAATGGCTTTTCGGTTTTGGAGTCTTCGACGAAGGAATCTTTCTCTTGTCGAATATTGCTTCAATTTTCGCCTCCTGGCTTTCTCCTTTTAATATCTCCTGGTGTTGTTTAACCATTTCTGAAGCTTTGACTTGTTTAATTTCTTTTTCGAGGGTTAGCGTTTCGTTTTGCATAAATTTCCTCGACAGATTAGTATTACGAATACCAACAACGACCGATCCCGGATAAGTTCGTCTTTGAGCTCTCCAAATTGGCAGGTTGTGACCAACTTATTGAGATCTTCTATAAAATCGATCACAGACTCGTGTTCTCCTTGGATTCGCCTGTTGAATCTTGCTCTTTCGAAGATCACATTTGTTCGGCCGACAAAATGTGTCTCAAAGCGATCTTTCACCGTCTCGTACGGTGGCCCATAGGTGTCACGGTACAAACCAAAACTCCACGGCACAAACCAAATTTCCACGGCACAAACCAAAACTCCACGGCACAAACCAAAACTCCACGGCCGGCAAACCAAAACTCCACGGCACAAACTAAAACTCCACGGCGGAAGTGGTCGTTCCTAAACTCGTTCCTAGGGGTCTTTGCATGCACGCCTCATCCAATATGGCGTCGAAATCGCTGGGCATGCATCTGCAATGGCCTGGAATTATAGTTAGGATACTGAAGAGGAAGCTGCAGAGTGATGTACCAGCAGAGAAGTTTGAAACACCAGACCTTTTCCCAGCTGGAATTTTTGGATGGCTGACAGATCAAACTGAGTACACCCGATCAGGCAGATTAATGAAGAAAACCCATTCTCGACCCCAGACCCTTCTCTTATTTCTTACTGCGCATGCTCGACGAAATCGTAAGGCTCTGGAAAACTCCAAAATTTAAAGTGCCCTGATTGGTGTTTAATAACACAATACAGATGACGTGCGCGCGTAATTTGCATTTGAACTTGAAAGGAATTCGGAAGAAGACAAAATGCGGGCGAACAGGAGTCACGAGCGTGTCTTTTATGTCTGATATTTCGTGAAGTAGCCGGAAATTTCAATATTAAGCATTGAAAATCAACACCTATGTAGTAAGTATTCCTTTCTCCTACATTAAATGAGATTGAACTTGTATTTTGAGCTTAGAAATATAACAAAGTAGAGTGTACGTGATCCCTTGTTCAGTTGTCATATTTGTCTTCGTACTTGGATTTTGAAGTAATCTGCTAGGAATGGACAACTTTTCCCTCGATATATCTATTGATCTTAAGCTTCCAGGAATTATGGAAAACATGTTAACTAGTTTTTTTTAATGGAGACATAATCCAAGACGTGGCCTTTCTAGTTGTATATCAACGTGAACTATTGTATTCTGGGGTAAGGGTTCTTTGTATTTATGACAGGGTATTGTTTTGCTGTAGTTCATTGTTTTGAATTTGAGGACGTTGATACACCTAGACAGAGCCGAAATTGTGGGAAAGATTCAAAAATATGAATATAAGGAAAACAAACACTCATGTCCACATAAAGTTGGAGCAGGGGAGATTCAAATGACTGGTGCATGGTACTTAAGAAAACATTTGTATTATGCAGTTTTAGCAAGGCTTCACAAAAAAAATTCTTTGAAAAGTAGAAATTGATGTATTAATTAAAAGCTTTACACGTGTATGCTTTTGGTACTGGAAGATTTCGATTTTTTCTGACCTCTGTTTTTTTTAGAGTTTTAATCTAAATATCCTTGTGGGAAAAGCTAATCCTGAGAGGCTGCCCTACAACACTGAATCAAATTGTCTTATTAAAAAAATATTAATCTAGTGGGCCTTTTGCAGGATAAAATCATGTGGTTGTACTGGAGGGCAAAACATATTTGAATTATTTAAAGGCACTAATGTATGACATCAGTTACGTGTTATTGGGAAAACCTGCTTGTAAATATTAAAGTCCCCACCTCCAATCAATCATTTGTTGATCTTTCTAAAACTGATTTTTTTAAGTTGGCCAGTTATCAAAGGGATATACATATATATACAGTATCAGCAAGTGACTATTTCCTGCAAAAGGCCTATTATTAGCTGTATGAAAACCATCTGTATTTAGACAAATAGAATAACATAACACCCTATTTTGAATACATGTACAGTATACTTAAAAAAACTTACACTGCATGTCATTCTCAAAGTATATGTATATCATCCACAGAAGTTTCCAGGTTCTCATCATATTAAAACTCTATAAATATGGCAGAAGCAACAAAGATGGAAAACAGTCAACATTCACTTTTTTTCTGTCATCTTCCAGAAGTTTGATAGTGACAATTAACAAATATTTTGAAGTTAACTAAACCAAAACCATCAGGACTCTGTTATTGACAAAGACATTTATTTAATTGGAGTGATTATCCAGAGGGGTATATAATAATAACTGGGGGAGTAAACATGGATTCAGGAAGAGGGTGGTTAAACATGGTATTCTGCTTTGTTTTGTACAAAAGCCTTTTTTGTGAATTATACTTTTTACAGGTTTTAAAAAGAGAGTGTTGTAAAATTCATCTCCCATTTTAATAAAGAACATGGGTTTCTCATGCATGGCTAAAGCAAATCTATCTACCTGCCAGCTTATGATTCCAGTTATGTAGTCTTGTCATTTTTGTTCTGTTGTCTCATGTTGGCTTCACTCTTTTCAATTCTGTCTGGAAGGGTCATGTTCCTCATTCATCTGATTGAGACTTAGGGCAGACAACTGTCATTAAAGTGATAAGAATAGAAATCACAAATGATGTTCCAGTATGCTTGATTATTAGTGTTTGCCTCATTCTGGCTTCCTGGAGAGGAAAGCTTTTTCATGTCCATTTCTGTACGGAGGAGTTGGGGGGTAAAAACAAGTTGTCTGGAGGATTGGGAAGGGATTTCACAGGGCTGGGAAAGCCCACTTTGCATCCATTTGTGAGCCTGGCTTAGAAATATGGAAAATGCTGTGGGAACAGGTGAAAAACATGGTTAGGGATGCTTACAGGGAGGAATTTTGTCCTCAGTTGATGCAAATAGGTGTGTCAGAGCATCGATCAGCTTTCCAAAGGGTAAACTAAGTGTGTCATATTTTACTACTATGTTTTATGTTTTATTGACATAGACAAATTATGGATTAAAAGTATAATGACCACCACTATGGAATTCACTATGGAATTCACTTTATTCACATTGTTGGTTTTTAGCCAATCAAAAACTTGCCACTGAAATCCTGTCGCTGAATTGATTTGCATAATTTACATTGTAAACTTTTGAAAGCCGGACCAAAGGCTTTCGATTGCTGTTCCAAAATGCGTTTAAATTTGCTCTGTAAAGTTTGGTTTCGAAGAATTCAAGGATTCACACAAGGAAGCAGTAAGAGAGTTAGTTTTCGGGTGAAGACACTTTGTCGGTAAACGCACTGGCTCTGGAAGTCACTTGGGAAACCGTCAACAACAACAACAACTTTATTTAAATACCACAAATTATTATATATACAGTGAAAGGGAGATTGTTCAGAAGTAGGGTTTTTGCTACCCAGAATAACTATATAAAGCTAATCTAGCTAGGTAGCGTTACACAATATTTTTCTAACATTGTAGAGTCGAACAAGTAGCATATTATAGTCTCACGCATATACACACATTGAGACACAAGTATAGAACAAGAACAAGAATAAAAATAAACAAATAACAAAACTACGAGACTGAGGGAAGAAACGCTATTAGTATGATTCGATTTTGCAATGTTTAATTGAACGTTTAAATGAGAAAAAGCTAGAGTATTTTAATAGATCATCAATATCGTTCCAGATTGTAGCACCTTTGAATCGAATATTGAATTTTCCGAAGTTAGTTCGTACAGAAGGAATACAATACGACGATCTTGATGCCAACCTTGTATTATACTTGTGTCTTGAAGAGATTGTTTGAAAAAAGTTGTTAAATACAGCTGGTAACAAGTTGGAATGCAATTTGAAAAGGAAGACGCAGTTGAAGTAATAGATAATATCAATAAATTTCAAGATGTTTGAGTCCTTAAAAAGGGGTGACGTATGATCATTAAACTTGGCAAAATGTATAATTCTTATGGCTTTCTTCTGTAAAGTTATTATAGGTTTAAGAGTAGTTTCATAGGTATTGGCCCAGATAATTACACCATACGTGAGAAAGGGATAAATGAGACAGTAGTAAAGTTGGGTCAGGATACAATTGGATACGTAGTGTCTAAGTTTTGATAAAATCCCAATGCCTCTAGATATCTTTTTGCATAGTTGACTAATATGTTCTTTCCAGCTTAGATTTGAATCGATAATTAATCCAAGGTATTTGATACTATGTTTCTGTTCAATTGGTTTCTTGTTTATTCTAATGTTGATAAATTTATGTATTTTCTTCTGGAATGGGTGAAAAATGACAAAATTGGTTTTATCAATATTTAATGACAATTTGTTTGCACACAACCAGGTGTGAATATTTTTCAATTCAGCATTAACCCTTGATTCAAGAGAATCAAGAGAAGTATCTGCTAAAAATAAATTAGAATCGTCGGCAAAAAGATGAAAATCAAATAACTTGGAGCAACAATTAAAGTCATTAATATATAGGAGGAAGAGTAGGGGGCCAAGTACGGAGCATGTGGGACACCACATGAAATTGAGGTATATGAGGAGGTGTGATTATCGATAGATACAAACTGCTGTCTATTTGACAGGTAAGAAACAAACCAGTCATGTACCACTCCACGGACACCATAATTATGTAATTTAGCAAGAAGAATGTTGTGATTCACCGTGTCGAATGCCTTGCTGAGATCAAGAAAAATTCCACAAGAGTATTGACCATCTTCGATTGCTCTTTGAATTTTATCGGTTATTAATAGTAAGGCATGTTCTGTGGAATGATTGCTACGGAATCCAAATTGATTTAAATAAATTAATTTAAACTTGGTAAGGAAACTCATTAATCTATTGTACATTAGTCTTTCTAAAATTTGATTAAATATGGATAATAAAGATATAGGTCTGTAGTTTGATACAGTCAAATGAGATCCTGCTTTGAATATGGGAATAACTCTAGCCATTTTAAAAGATTCAGGAACAACACCATGGGAAAAAGAATAGTTATAAAGTACTTCTAGTGGTCTAGAGATGACCGAGTTAAGTAACTTGAGTAATGGCACGGGAATACTAAAAGGGCCACAAGCTTTCCCTGACTTTAACCCTAAAATGATGTCTTCTATTTCTTGCGTGGAGGTAGGAGTAAGCAAAAAACTGGATGACTGAGGCAAAACGAGGTAGCTTGAAAATTCAGAGTGGACCTTAGGTATAGCTTGACTCAGATTTTTACCAACATTGGCAAAATAAATTATTAAACTCATTGGCTATCTGCTTGGTATCAGTCAATACTATATTTTTAGAGGTTAAAATTTTAGTTGGAGTTATGTATGCCTTTGGCTTAAGTGTGACTATTTGCTTTATACCTTTCCAGACATTTTTAATATTAGATTTATTGCTCATAAAGTAATTCTCATAATATTTCTTTTTACTAATATCAATTAAATGTTTCAACTTATTTCTATATACTTTATATTTGACATGGTGGAATTCAGATTTAGTAGCTATATATTTTCTAAACAGTTTATTTTTACTGTTTATGGATGTCCTGAGAGCAGATGTAATCCAGGGTTTATTTCTAAATTTAATTTCCTTTCTAGAAAGCTTTTTTAAAGGTACATAAGAATTAATAATTTCATTAGAAGTACTTTAAAAAATGTTTAAGATGTCATTAACGTTGGTTTTATCATAGAACTGCTCATTCCAGTCAATAAGCTTAAATTCATTTAATAGAGCTTCTTTATTTAATTTGGTAAAATCCCTTTTAAACACTTGCTTATTGGGTAAAAAATGAAATGAATCAATAATCAAGAAATTGGGAAGGTGGTCAGATATGTCATACAAAATATTGCCACTATAGGAAACATGTTCTAATGAATTAAAAAAAATATTGTCAATAAGTGTGGGAGAGTGGTTGGTTATACGGGTGGGTTGAAGTATGTGAGGTTGAAAAGAATATGAAGATAATGTGTTAACAAAGTCATCCGTCAGGCTATGAGAATCACAATTAAGCAGATTGATATTAAAATCTCCCATGAGAATACAATGTTTGCTTTCCTTTTGAATTTTATCTAAAATATTATAGAGATTATCCAAGGTCGCGAAGCTCGTAATGTTCAGTCATTTTTCTCATTTAACTTTACCGATGCAAGACCAAGGTAGCCCGGCTATTCTTACTTCAAAGAAAATTAGTGCTGCCTTTATCGGAGAAGAAAAGACGGACGAGTCCATATTAAAAGAGTTTATAGAAGAGAGGAAATCACGTCTGACGCAGGCCATGTTTACGCGTTTAACTCTGCAATCACAATTCACTTGAAAATCGCTGCATCAAATGAGTTTTACAATTCTTCAAGTCCTATGTACTAAGTTTGTACAATTTATGTCTCCAAGACATACTCTACACAAGTACTAAGCGGGAATACTCGACTCTAGCTCAGAGTTCCGAGATGGCATCTGAACTTAATTTTTATCCCCGTATAAAATTTCGGCTTTTAATTTAATTTCTGTCATCTAGTGTCAACAAATAAAGTAGCCTGGTTTCAACAGCCGGGCTTTCCTTGAAAACTTGGACTGTGAACATGAGAGCTAATAATAACAGGTATTAAATAAAACATTTACCTACCTAGAATTAATTTCACACTTGAAGTTTTAGTTTAAAGAATTCCAATGTGTTTTGAAAGTTTACGCGGAATCGAACCTACGCTACACGCAAATAAATGAATAATATTGAAGTTAATCAGATGACGTCACGGACACGGTGTGTTGACCGCGCGCCCAGCCGTTAGTGGGGGGAGGCTTTGGAGAAACGACACCCCTAGGGTTTAGGGTCCATAACGAAAATGTTAAAACCCAAATACCTCTGGAACACTGCACACAACTGGAAATACTAAGAGGTCTTTAAAATTTGATGTACGTACCGCAAAACAACATCGGGACTTTATTCGGAACAAGTAAACATATGATCAATGATAACAGTTTAGAACAGATCGTGACAACATAATATGAAACATTTTTTAATTCGCCAGCACCCTACACCTTACCCGGATACCAGAGGTTCTACTGCCCTCTCGAAGCCAAAGCAGTGAAGCATGGCGAAAAAGGTAATTTTCTGTGACTGAATGAAAAGGAATCACGAAACTAAAACAGAAAGAATTCAGTCTACAAATTTGTAACCTCAGCAAGGCCATTTTCGGTAAAACGCTCGGATCATGAATCTAGAAATCCGGACACAGATCAAAGCTCCCCCACCCCCAACTCTTTGCTGGACGTTTCTCGTGTAACACTGTATACATGTTACATTCCCCGCTATCTCCCGGGGGTCGGGGGGCCGGAGTTTCAATTGACTAGTGCATTAGCTCTTCGAATGTCCGATATAATTTCGTTTCTCAGCTTCTTGTATTTAGCCCATATTTCCTGGTCCTTTATTTCTACAGCTTTCTTGTATAACTTATATCGCCGGTTCATTTTTAATCGTATATTACTGCTAACCCAGGGTGAAGAGTAGCTTCGCACTTTAATTACTTTACGCGGTGCATGCGTATCACATATCACTTCAAATACTTTATTCCAGGCCCACAATATGTCATCAGGATCTTAGAAGACAGTATCGATGTGGAAGGGAGCGGATTCAATATCCGCTTGAAAGTCCTTTACATTCATGCGCTTGTAGTCCCTAGTTTTTATGATTTAGGTGGCGACCTTTTATTTAACAGGCATAATGTAGCATACACCAGGTGGTGGTCTGAAACCAAATCTTTCCTAGTGGTTATGATGTGGTCTATTAAGGTACTCGTTGTTGGTGTTATTCTGGTAGCACACAGTGGTAATATCAAAAATACGTCGCAGATTATTCGTGTTTGATTGAATTTCTGCATACGACGCATTCATAATATTAGTATAGTCGGAGTGTTTTGATAATAACGAATTTGGTCATTAACTCTATGTATATATGCAATGAGAATTACGTGATTGAATTTCTCGGTATATATGTTTATATACAGACACATTAACCGGTCGTTAAGTAATGACGAAATTCAGCATCTGTATATATATAAGGAATCTGAAAACGGCCGTTATGTAATGACGAAATTCAGCATCTGTATATATATAAGGAATCTGAAAACGGCCGTTATGTAATGACGAAATTCAGCATCTGTATATATATATATATATATAAGGGAATCTGAAAACGGCCGTTATGTAATGACGAAATTCAGCATCACTCCCGTATAGTCGCATGCAGTTAAGATCTCCAAGCACAAATATGTTTGATGTTTTTAACCAAGCTTTCTAAAGAGTCATATCAGTGAATACGTCAAAGAATTCTCGATTATCCGATCTCGCAGCCTTGCGAGCTGGAATGTCGGTGACGAATTTGCGTAGCCATGCATCTCAACTGCAACAGTACTGCACTTCTAACTAATGAGTGAAATTTGCCTTGCCGATATATCCGATCACTTGCCTGTTTTTTGTACTATAGCAAATAAACCTCCGACAGAAAAGGAGAACAGATATTATAGAGATTTTTCCAGTTTCAGCAATGAACTATTTATTGACGATCTTAATAGCATAAATTTTAGTAATCTTGTTAGCTCAGATGTTAATCAGAGTATGAATAAGATTGTTGATACTTTAAAAGAAATTACTGATAAACATGCCCCCATAAAGAAAACCTCTAATGCACAACAGCGGTTGTTGAAAAAGCCCTGGATATCAAAGTGCTTGTTAATTTCAATAAAAAAAAGACAACAAAATTTAAATCTCACTTCCTCAGTAAGGATCTAGACAAAGTAAAACAATATAATATATATAATAACAAACTAAACAAACTTAAAGAATCAGCGAAAAGAAATAATTTCACATCTCAATTTAACCTTCATAAAGAAAATATAAAAGCAACCTGGAGCTTGGAATGATAGGCATGTTAATCAACAGGAAAAAGAATTCTTGCATTTCTATAAGCTATAAATAAAGTGTTATACAGATAAAAAAGACATTTGAAAACAACTTAATTCTCACTTTATTAATATTGGTCCCAACCTAGCTGCACAAATACCAACTTACGATAATTCTAACCCTACTCAATATATTAAAAGGTCATTTAGAAATAGTTTTATGTTCCGTGCCATACATGTTCATGAAGTGTGGGATGCAGTTCAAGGTCTAAAAAACAATAAATCCACTATTAGTGTTCCACAAAAATGTATCAAATTGGCTGTGGACCACATCAGCGAAGCCCTGACAGCAGTCTTTAATTTCTCTCTCGAACAAGGTATTATGCCAGATATCCTTAAAATATAACGAGTAATCCCAGTAGACAAAGGTGGGGAAATAACGGATCCAATCTAACTTTCGGAAGGGTATATCAACGGAACAGGCTATAGTGGAAATAACTGATAATCTTAAAAAAGCAATTGATAATAATCGTTTTACGTGTGGGGTATTTCTAGACTTCTCAAAGGCATTTGATACGGTAAACCACAAAATCTTGCTGAAGAAATTAGAGGCGTACGGTATAAGAGGAACCCCTTTACAATGGTTTATTAGCTACCTCTCAAATAGGCAACAACATGTATCTTTCAATAATTTGGAATCACCAAAATAAATAATGGTATGTGGCATCCCACAGAAGCTCTCTAGGTCCGCTTTTATTCCTAATCTATATTAATGACATTTCAAACTGCTCGGATAAATTATCCTTTCGAATATTTGCTGACGACACTAACGTATTTGTCTCGTCTCCCTCCATCAAGGATCTTGAAACACTCGTCAATGAAGAGCTTGCCAAAATAAAAGAATGGTGTGATATATATAAATAAATTATCTATAAACATTAAGAAAACGATTTTTATGATAATTAAATCTCCCAGGAAAAAAGGAATTGAAAAGATAAATATCAAATTAACAAATAAAGATGGAACAAGTAAGTCTCTAGAAAAAAAGGACCATATTAAATATCTGGTGTTAAATATTCTCTCCGTTAATTCTATATACAATTTACAAGCCCTCAAAACTATTTTCAGTATGCTAGTGAAGTCCATTCTTATAGTACGCGATATGCCACCAACAAAATTTTCTATAAATCACGCACAAGAACCAACATTGGAAAACAGTCTGTATCATCATCAACAGTTGATCTCTTGCAAGAACTTCCCAGTCATTTAAAAAATCTCACCAATTTCACATTTCCTAAAAAAGTAAAACAATTTCTATTTCAAAAGCAATTTAAATCAAACCTTTAACTGTCAATGTTTGTTATTGTGTGTCTGTATTTTCTTGTTCGTATTTTATTTTATTTTGTGTCACTACATTAACAATGTATCTAGGACTAACTAGGAAACCTTTGTTTATTTAGACCCTAGACTCCTTTAATATGTATATTTTACCTTTGTCATTGATTTTTTTCATATTTTGCTACTTTTTTTTTCAAACAAGGAACTGTAAATATAATAATAGGTGTGAAATAAAGATTGGTTTGATTTGATTGTATATAAACATTGATAAAGGCAATTAAATGGAGTTGTGTTTTTAGATTTAAAAAAGCTTTTGACACAGTTGATGTGATCAACACAGTTGATCACATTCTCCTTGAGAAGTTATCTCTTTATGAGGTAGAGCCCTCCACTCTACAATGGTTTTCATCTTATTTGTCAAATAGAGGTCAGAAGTGTTTTGTAAATGGTGCATTGTCCTCTGAGTGTTTGTTAAAATGTGGCGTACTACAGGATCTATTCTGGGTCCGTTACTCTTCTTACTCTATAAAGTAAAGTAAAGTCACTTTTCTTATAGACGGGTAACCCCTTTTACCGCTAGCATGTAGCTCAGTAATCTTTCACATGGCCCTCTGTTGATTTAGTCCTACGATTTTACGTCCTTGTCCGAGGAGAAAATAGCATATTGTGCGAAAAATGACCTCATTCTTATTGTAAACGAGTAAGCGAAAATGTACCTTGAAATAATCTAAAAATACATGAACATACTACTTAATGTGATCGTGGAAGCGAAAGTTTTTCGCTTCCTCGTTTATAGTAAGCGATACGTTACTACTACTTAATGTGATTGTGCATGGAAGCGAAAGTTTTTCGCTTCCTCGTTCACAATAAGAGATAGATCATACTACTTAATGTGATCGTGGAAGCGAAAGTTTTTCGCTTCCTCGTTTACAATAAGAGATATGTTACACTACTTAATGTGATCGGGGAAGCCAAAGTTTTCGCTTCCTCGTTTACAATAAGAGTTAGATCAAACTACTTAATGTGACCGGGGAAGCGAAAGTGTTTCGCTTCCTCGTTCACAATAAGAGATAGATCATACTTCTTAACTTGGAAGCCAAAGTATTTCGCTTCCTCGTTTACAATAAGAGATAGATCAGACTTCTTAATGTGATCGTGGAAGCGAAAGTTTTTCGCTTCCTCGATTACAATAAGAGATATGTTACACTACTTAATATGATCGGGGAAGCCAAAGTTTTCGCTTCCTCGTTTACAGTAAGAGATATATCAAACTACTTAATGTGATCGTGGAAGCCAAAGTTCTTTTGCTTCCTTGTTTACAATAAGAGAGATATCATACTTCTTTATGCGATCGGGGAAGCGAACGTTTTTCGCTTCCTCGTTTCAAATAAGAAGGTATGTCACTTCTTAATGTGCACGGGAAAGCGAAAGTTTGACCCGAAAGTTTAATATATAATATAGAATTTGGATAAGGTACTAATTCCATAATAATCCATTTTTTTAGGAGAATATCATGGTTACCGTGTGAACGGCTTTGCTGAAATCGACAAAAAAATATTATCAATTACTTTGTTTACTTTATGTTATCAATAATCAAGAGGATAGCATGGATTGTGAAGTAAAGTAAAAGTAACTTTATTTAACGTCGGTAACTCGTGATAGTCCGGTACGACTGATAAACCGGCTTGAGGCCAACGTGACCAACAATTTAACGTCCTTATCCGAGAAGACGTGAAGGTATAACCATTTAATTTGCAGTTCGAGAACGAGATTGTTTCGCAAAGGCAGCACCTTCTACTCGGTTATTTTAAGACCCTGAGTGTTGGGCCGGCCGGGGTTTGAACCCGCGACCTCCCGCACAATAGACCGGCGCTTAACCACTGAGCTAACCGGTATTGCTTTGAACAAAAGGCAAACTGACAATCAAAGACTAGATGATACTTTTCAAGGAAAGTAATTAATATACACAAGTTTTTGTATTAAGATATTAAAGATATACAGTAACTAAATATTTTTTTATAAACTGGAATTACTCTTGCAACATAAAATTTGGTAGGAAGTACACTAAGGTAAAATATGCACTGTAAATCAATTCCAATTGTTTTGAAATCTCTGGTTTCAAAATATTAATCACTGATTACAGGCAAACTAAAAGGATCTTAGATTTAACAGAAATAATTAGTTTTATGTCTTTCCAGGCATAGTTGTATTATTGAGTTGCCGTGGTCGGATAACTGACATCAAGTTTAATAGTTGGATACAGTCAGGATTTTGACAGGTATTGTCGTAGGATCATAAGGACGGAATTCCATTCTTGGAGTGTTCGTTTATATAGTTTGTAGGAAAAGAAATATTTAGACTTTGGTAGAAAACTCTCTGAATTTCTAATGAGACCTGAAACAACCATGGGGGCTGAACAAAGCCAGGTCCCGGCTAATCCACATATCGAATTGGAATTTAGCGTGTTGGTTTTTGCGGAGGGAGAAAAACCGGAGAATCCGGAGAAAAACCCTCGGAGCAAGGGCGAGGTACCAACAAACTCAACTCACATATGGCGCCCCGTCCGGGAATCGAACCTGAGCCACAGAGGTGAGAGGCGAAGCGCTTAACCACTGCGCCACCCTGGCTCCCCAATGTAGTGTAATGCTATCTTGGTATTGGTTGCTATATAAACATTTTGGCAATGTTTGGCGTAGCTGTGTACATTAATAGGAAATTTAAGATACGACGACTACGGTCTACGACTACGGTCGCGTGCCAATAAAGGACTCGAACGAGACACTTGTGTTGGTTTCATTGCACCGTAGCGAGTTCATGACGGTGAGAAGTCGGCGTGTTTTTCGTAGTCACCACAACAGAGTACGTGTAAGAAATTCACCACTCTTTTCGATATTTCAATAGCTAATCTTTAAAATACACAATAAATTGCTTTCTGTTCGAGTTTACAGTGTTTCTGGGCATAGCTTATGTGGGAATTTTTGGTCGATTCTGTCGGCAATGCGATGGCTTCAGCTCATTCTCGCCAAAATGTTGAAATGTTCGCGCTATTCGTTGCGTACTCGGCCCAGTACTCTAGCCGACCGCTAGGCACGTCCAACCGTAGTCGTAGTCCGTAGTTGCCGTATCTTAAATTTCCTATTAAATGTACACAGCTACGCCAAACATCGCAAAGAACGTTTGATATGGACTTAGATGTCCACTCCTAGAATGGACATTTAGCTATACTGTGCTCTAAAAATACGTACTCAAGAAATAAATAAATAAATTGCGGTACAAAATTGTAGGGTGGTAAGTCTGTTGTTGGCACCATGAAATTTCAATTTAAGTGTACGTCAACTAAAATAGTACTAAATTTAGTTTAACTAAATCGTCAAACACCGACGTTGGATGTATTGCTGGAAGCCAACACAGTCTGCTGGAGAAAAATTCAAAGCCATAAACCCACAGGCATCCCAAGCTCACGATTTGTGGATCATACAAACTCCTACGGTAGATTACGTGATTGCTCGCGCAAGAAAAAGCGCGCGCTAGAGTCACCGTTTTCTCGGAAATTGCCGTCCTTGTCTTCTCACTAATTAAATACTGTTTGTATTTCTTATCGTGGTAAAATTAAAGGTAATGAAATAACATTTTGCAATAAATGTACCTTGAGTGTCCTTTTCTTATGTCCTTGGATATTCTCTGCTATTTGGGGCTAGTTTGAGATCACTCTGTATAATGAAATGACAAGGCTTCACAGTCCGTTGATCACATCAAATCACTCGAAGGGCAAAAAAACACTCTTAAAATCACTTCAATCGTCGCCAGACTACCGAATGTCTGTCTTCGTGACGAGCGCATTTGCCATCCGCGGAATGTCCCGCTGTCTGGGACTATGGTACCAGCATATACGGGTTTTGAAATAGCGGTTTTTGATACCACAAATATGTGGTTTATAAGGGCTAAAATGTTAAATTTTGGAATTCCACCCCGAAAACGTACATGTATGGAGTCTGGCGACGATTGAAGTGATTTTAGAGTGATTTGATGTGATCAACAGTGCAGCCTTGTCATTTTCATTATAGAGAGAGATCTAAAATATCAAACTCTCTAAAACCGAATAGCAGAGAATACCCAAGGGCATAAGAAAAGGACACTCAAGGTACTTTTATTGCAAAATGTTATCTCATTACCTTTATTTTTACCACGATAAGAAATCAATACAAACTGTATTTAATTACTGAGAAGACAATGAAAATTTCCGGAAAAGCGCGCGCTATATCTTGCGCGAGTGATCACGTACGTTGGATTTGTATGATCCAGAAATCGTGAGCTTGGGCTGCCTGTGATAAACCATCACTTCTTTCTCGGTACTAGTCAACAACAAGGAACGCCTGCAGATAATTTTACAAGATGGCTGACCCGTTGAGGCAGCGAAAGTGGAGAAAATTCGCTATTATCAGACTCTGCTGGCAAGTATTTTGAACCTTAATTACTATAAAAACTGGATTTGCAAAAACGAGCCGAGCGAAGGACTAAAAGTGTTGGAATTAGGGTAAAATCACGAATCAATATTGGATCCAAGGTAAGGCCTATATTAAGGGGAGAGTCTTGGTAAAGTGCGAGTCAGCGAGTCAGCGAGTCAGGGTGCGAGTCAGCGAGTCAGGGTGCGAGTCAGCGAGTCAGGGTGCGAGTCAGCTTTTTTTTTATTTAAAAGAAATCACCGAACACAACTAAATAAACTATTTATAGTGCATGATGTGCATCATGAAACGCATAACCCCGGTTTTGACTCTATGAACGAGTGATATAGTACAGCATTAACGGTTTTGTTTTGTTTGGCTATGGTTTCTAGGTTCGACTCTGTTTGTTTTTCTACGTTCTTTTGGAATCAGTATTCTCCAAATACAGAACAGAACCGAGAGTCTGAACTGAACCCGACAACAATAAGTCTTTATAAATAAAGATTATGTGATTTTTATGGGTCTTAGGTTTTCGTTTAATTAATAAGACACCCATTTTGTTTTGTCGAGCTCCCGGGGGGGATGGGGGGGGGGGGGGGGGGGGGGTGGTAGTTCTGTTTGTGGTACTTCTGTTTGTGCCGCGGGGGTGGGTCAGGGTTTTGAGCTCAGTTTGGGCAGGTACGGGTCAGGGTTTTGACCTGATTTGGGCAGATCCCGGGGGGTGGGGATACTCCTGCTTGTGACGTATTATGTATGTGCCGCAGGGGTGGGTCAGGGTTTTGAGCTCAGTTTGGGCAGGTAGGGTCAGGGTTTTGACCTGATTTGGGCAGATCAGGATCAGGATTTGAGTATAATTTGGGTGCAGTCAGGGTCGGGGTTCAGTATTTTTTAGGCAGTTAGGGTTCAGTTTTGTTTAGCTACTATGTCAAAAAAGACATTCTGTTTCCGCATTTTGATCGCCTGCCCACATGCAAGCACTGAGGTTCCATACATCGTGACGCCGCTAATTCGTACTTCAGTACTTATCTATGTACTTCATCTGCTGATTTGTTTACCCAATGCCACGTGTCGAAAACGCTTAGACGTTTCCTGGTTAATTCACGTTTCTCAAGCATGTTAGGCCTGGTTCATTTAACGGAAAGTAGATTTACGTTAAAAAATGTTTTCTGACAGAAATAACAGTTTAAACAAAATCTAATTACACAATAATACTAATATAAACTTCCTTATTTTTTTAAGTGGATGGTTGTCGTATCACGTGATCGATGACGTCATACTTATATAAAATCGTTTAAGTGAAATGCGGCTGTGACGATAACATTATGAATATAAAGTAACCCTGCTAAAACATTACTCCTCCTGCAGTGTTTCAGACCACGCTTAGAAAACATGACTATCATGTAAAATAAGGAGATATTAAGGGTACAAAAGGTCACGTGACCTATTTTGCATATTTTTGCCTTAATTACTCATTAACGAAACTTTGTAGTCATCTTTTCTAAGCTGATTTAGGTAAAAGGCTTCAATCTTAACTAAACATATCCACTCATCATCCTAGCTGTTTTAAACTCGGAGCCGCGTTTTTGATTTACTGATTTCGTGTTCTAAATCACGTGACAGACCACATGACACGTTTTACTACACACAAACCACTTAAGGTAGTCAAGAATGGCGATACCTATTATCGTGAGAAACTTGGCGTACTTACCATACTCTGCTGTGCTGAAATAAGGAAAACAGTTTTTACCCGAAACCAGGCCTTAACATGCTTGAGTTATTTGTAATTTACTGAAATGTTGTGCTTCTCTCGCTCGCGATTACAAAACTCTCTCGACTAGGGTACAAATCTATTTTGATAATAAGACGATCTGCGACAGACACCCTATTAGACGTCAATCATTGTAATCTATGATTGAAATGCATACGCGTTTCCTGTTTATAGTATAAGTAAATGTCTTAATCTAATCAAATGATCAATTGTTCAAAAAGCGTCCATCGCTTGTTTCCGTCACACGTCCCGACTTGAAATGTTCCGTATTTTGCATGCAATCCCGGCACGCGGTATATCGGCCGGGGAATATATCCTACTGTGTTTTGAAAACAATTTAAAGAAGGGGCAATCAGGTTTTTTTTTTCTCAAAAAAGGGGGCAATCAGGGTTTTGGAGCTCGGATTGGGTCAAACAGGGTCAGGGTTTTATATACATACCCATTTTTCGTGTACAGGGTAGTGAAGAGCCGTTGGCGATCACAAGTCACGGACAATTTGTCCGTAAATTCACGAATCACGGGTTTCTTTACCCATATTAGGTATCAGGAGCCCTTCAAGAGCGCTTCCCGAAAACTTTTAATTGCGCGCGTTAAATTCAAGAAAACTCCTACAAAGTATATATTTTCTGAAAGCTTAATAAACATAGATTGTAGAAAACAGCTTGATTTTCATTATTATTAAATACACTTTTATTTATTGTGATTTTAATCCAATTTCACCATACCTTATACCTGGAGCTCCTATCCCTCGGGAATTGGACGGAAATCCGCGCTGAAACGACCTTCATAAAGTGGAGAAATTGATCTAAAAAAGGGTGTCTCAGTTTTCCGATATCTTATTCCGTCGCGAAAATAATCACTGACTGCAAAGATCTGGAACACCTTTTTTTAGGGGTTGAAGAAAGAAACATGAAAGTATCTCAAGGTACAGGAGCTTCGAATACATGCTACAAAACGTGCATTTATAACGCCGTGAAAAATGGTTTCAAAGTTTGCTGGCATCCCACTGAACTTTGTTGACACAATTAACTTATCTGTCATTAAGGGTGCGTTCGATTGACCGTATTCCGGAATAAGAATACACAGAATGATAACTACAAATCGCTTATTTCGGGAATTTTTAGTCCATGGAATACAAGATGTATTCTGAATATCATATTTCAGCAAACTTTAGTAGCTTACAGTGCAAAATGTGCCTGAACCAGTGATTTCCAGAGATTATTCCATCTATTCTTATTCCGGAATACGGTCAATCGAACGCGCCCTAAGAATGTCATTTTCCAGTATTTGATGTTGAGCAGTAGGTATGGTGAAACACGATGCCATGTTGTTCATGGATTTTGCGTGCTTCAGTGAAGGACTACGCAGACCACGATAGTTAACTCTTCAGTGCGATCAGTATATGAGTATATTGCGGTAGACAAGTTCAATTTTAGCGTTACCATTGTCATGGAATTTCACATAAATTATGAGTGCACAGAGAAGGCAAAGACGAAGAAAGCGTAAAGAAACAGACCAAAACCGAGTACAATAACTGTTACGGAAGATCGTGTTCGGTTTCAGTCGCCGGGAAAGAGAAAAAATATACCTCGTTACGACCCTGAATAAGAAGAGGGAAGAGATTTTTCAGATTTAAATAACCGATCACGCTTGTATGGAGCCTGTATTTTATAACTGTCACAACAATTGTTTATTTTGCAATCAATTTAATTACGAAAACATTGCTAAAGTGTATATAATATTCTATCAAAACTGTAAATTTGATTAATTTGACCCTGACTCGCTGACTCGCACCCTGATTCGCTGACTCGCTGACTCGCTGACTCGCACTTTGTCATGACCCTTAAGGGGAAGGAACACTCGATAAGCATTGCAAGCGAAGTCTTAATTTCAAGCTGTTGAGTCTTTCGTTATACTAGCTACTCTTTCAAGTGGCGCCCTTTAAACTTATTTCAGCAATCTATCCCGCTAAAACGACCCGATATTGAACGCTAAGTTGCCGTTATTGCATTCAAAGAATAGCTTATATTTAGTGTGTTTTAAATGTTCTACGTGTAACCACTATACATGTAAGTTGGGTTTTTTATCATGGTTAGAAATATCAGAACACGGATATTTTAGCACCATATGTTGAGAACGTCCCAGAGGGCTAAGTTTTCTATTAAAAAGGGTCAAGCTTCACATGTCCATTCGATTTTCTGGCAATATTTATCTTATGTCCTTGGCTTTACAAAATAACACTCGTTCAGTACAATGCAAGTATGAGTACCCTGCTACATTTTTTGTACATTTTCACCGCCTCCTGGTTAGCTCAGTAGTTAAGCTCCGGACTGTCGAGTGGGTGCTCGCTCGAACTGCAAATGGTTAGACCTTCACGTCTTCTTGGATAAGGACATAAAATTGTAGGTACCACGTCGGCCTCAAGTTTATCAGTCTCACCAGACTGTCACAAGTTACTGACATTAAATATGTTGCTTTACTTTGTACTTTCAAAATTAATGAAACCCCTGCCGATTTCTTGACAGATCCCCCCCCCCCCCCCCCCCCACCATAAATACTGAATAATCCTGTACTGATAACCCTGCACATTCATTGTTTATGTCTTAGACAAGCACTTCCTATAGCGATACTTACTGTGACGTCACACAGGCCAGTCACGCCACATTTTTTGCTTTCTGTGGTTGGCAGAAACGAAGCGTGAACCCAGTCAGATGCTTATAAAATATCACAGGTCGGTGCTTATTCATCGCCAAATTACTTTCTTGTTCTTCCAAAATGCAAGCAAGCCCTTTCATCGAAGCTTATATGCTCTTAACTTATAAGTCTTATAAAGGAATTAAGATTTGGAATCAGAATTGAGACTTTAGATGTATTTTGTGAGGCCTAAATCGCTAGTTCCCAAACAAATCATACAAACACATGTTTTTTTTTGCCAACCACATTATATATGCAAATATATAAATGACGTCAGTGTTTACAAACAGTAAGTATCGCTATTGCTATAAAAAGTCAGGTCACAGTCCCTCTCCCTAACTGCCACCCATATTAATGAGTAGGTGATGGTCTCTTGGTATAATGCAAATGATTGCACTTTAAAAATTGTGCCAACATATGTTTGGATTAAAGATACAGTATATAATATAATAGTTTGATTCTAGTTTTTTTATGTAGATAAAGTTTACATAGATCTACATATAAATGTTTTTGAACGTGTATCTAAATGTTAACCGAAGAAAGAAAGCAGTAGACACTACACATTTTATATACGGGGATGCATTAATAATTAGTAGAGTGATTTTACTTAACCCATGAAATATATCAGTTTCACTAGTAGACACCGTTAGACCCTAATTTCATTGTTTCCATTGCATTATTAGGTTATGTCTGACTATTTATATTTTCTTTCATGTGTTAAGTAAAACCAAATAACCTAGTAATTATAAAACTTAAGCTTTATAAACTAACTTTATATATCACTATAAAGTCTTAATCTAAGTTTATTTGAAAGACATTTTTGGATTTAGAAATCAGTAAACGATACAACGGTACAAGAAATAAAATGAGAAGCTAGATTAAGCTTAAGTATAATTCTCGACTAGAGCTGATGTACCTTTAAAAACGTCCAGCGAAGTTTCTTTTTCAACCCCCCCCCCCCCCCCCCCCCACCCCCCCTAAGAAACGTCAGCGATTTATCGATTCTTTTTCAAAAGTCATACACTACCTCTTTCCATTCATGTCTGCCTTTTTATCCCAACTTAAACAACTTGTCACAACCTCTGGGTCCCATTTGGTGGGAATGGAACGTTGAATTCATCGTGAAACCTTTGAATTCACTGCTATCTATGTCGATGAGTTCTCAAAAACTTAGCCGGCTGTGGGACAACCGCATACCTGCCAACCTCCGGAGTTCTAAAATATGGAGAATGTTGGTTGAGGCTTTGTTATGACGTAATGATTTCCGATTTTTTCCAAAGATACCCTGATTGTGTTCCGAAGGTTTTCCGAAGACTTTGCGAAAGCTCTCGGAAATTTAATTACAAGTCTCGCGATCGATCGAGTCACTCGGTGCTTTTCGCGCATTCGCTAGCGTGCGAAATGAACACAAACGCAAAATTGCTTGTTTTTTAACCCTCGAGCCTGAAAAACGGCGAACTCGATCCATAAAATGGCTAAAAACCGGGAGATTTGAGGCTCTATCCGGGAGACCGGAAGATGAGGTCCAAAATCTGGAGTCTCCCGCATAAATCGGGAGAGTTGGCAGGTATTCAACCGCAATCTGCCATTTCTCTTCAGGAGTCTATATCGCCGCGGAGATATGTGAGGTGATGTTTCTGAAAACTATCGATTTTTCCACGGAGAAACGTCACAGGTAAAACCCCCCCCACCACCCCCAAACTTCGCAGGACGTTTCTCGTGGAAAAATTGATATGTTACGCTTCCCTAACTGGGAGGGGGTTATATGGAATGCCATATGGATATCAAGTCAGCTTTTAATTTCTTATAAAGAACATCAGTTCTTCGTCATTTGAAAGCACAGGAGGCCCATAGGTGTTTACCATTTGTAAGAACAAACCAGTTGGGACGAGTGTTGTGTTATTGAAACTAGCAGTCAAACAGGACCGTTCGAAGAGGTGATGTTTACAAATGGTATCAGAAAATCCCGCAGAAACCCAGTGCTTGTCCTCAAGAGTTGGTCCAAGATGTTGTCGTTAATAATACCCATGGTTATCCAAGGGTCCACGGGAGCAGGGGTATTTGAATGTTTTTAACAGGAAACTAGCGTTTTTGGCCTGGTAAATAACTGCCATTTAACAAGGGAAAATATTAAGAGCGGCCGTCTGTAAATATCGCCTAAAGTGTTTAGGATGAGAAAAAATGAAATTCCTCAAACTTTCTCAGAATAATGGCCTGGGTGAGTGAGGCATATAAATATAACTTTTAGTTGAATCTGATTTTTATTTTCGCCAAACGGCGACAAAATCGGTTTTACGGCTCTTAGACCGGTTTTTAGGAGATCGATACCACACATCGATAACGGCTCGCCTAAAAATGAAAATATAAATTTATAGCAATACTGTGCAGCTAAATACAAAGAAAAGATAATGATTTCTCTTTTCATGGGTTGTTTATTACAAATTAAATATTTTATCAATTTTTAATTATTGTGTTAATTTTAGACATTTTTGGTACGCAAAATAATGACCAAATTGAGAAGCCAAAATCTCCAATGGTACATGACCTGGCTATATTAGAGTATAACCTAGCGAAAGAGCAATGTTTCTTCTTCAAATACATGCAATAAAATTTTGGGCAATTGAAACTACGAATTTTCAGGGCACCAAACGCAAGTGGCACTGACGTAAGAATACTCTCTTTTCTCACAGCGTTCGAATGCACAGAATCTAAGATGAAAAGAGGAAAAAAATATTATATCAACTTCTATCAGGTTAAATTTAACACTAAAGAAGCCTGAATACTTTCAGATAGATTATATATCGGTTTCTACCAATTATGTACAAAATCAGTGGCTTTTAGCGGTATTTTTGCGATGACATATTGTTGAATCTTTACTCATGCCGGAGCGCTGACAACTTTCAATTGATAGACTACCTTTATGAGACTTCTAAGTCAATCCGAATGATCTACAGTTGAACTATTCACTGTTAGGAATGTTAAAAAGTAATTGTAATGGCTTAATATGTACCTTTCATGTGGTTTTGTAGAGAATCGGTAGTATAGCGATACTTACTGTTTGTAAACACTGACGTCATTTATATATTTGCATATATAATGTGGTTGGCAAAAAAAACCGCGTGTTTGTATGACTTGTATGGGAATTAGCGATTTAGGTCTCACAAAATACATCTAAAGTCTCAATTCTGATTCCAAATCTTAATTCCTTTATAAGACTTATAAGTTAAGAGCATATTAGCTTCGATGAAAGGGCTTGCTTGCATTTTGGAAGAACAAGAAAGTAATTTGGCGATGAATAAGCACCGACCTGTGATATTTTATAAGCATCTGACTGGGTTCACGCTTCGTTTCTGCCAACCACAGAAAGCAACAAATGTGGCGTGACTGGCCTGTGTGACGTCACAGTAAGTATCGCTATAACTAGAGGTTGTCAAATGCAAGACTGCCGTAGTTCAACTGTCAACAGCTGAGATTGCGTTACACACAGGAAGACCGCTTTATCAGGAAATATGAACGCGTAATATAACTATATATGGACTTTTGGTTTACGTTCCGATCCGGGAAACTAGTTATATTTTATGTAGGATCTCAGTATCACTGGATTTATTTTTTGTCTTTGAGTTTGGTCGCCAATTGAAATCAAAGCTTCACGTAACCTTATCTCCCTTAGGGGGGAGACGGGAGTACTTATGTTATGTCTCTTGACTCTTTTGGTATGACCAGTTGGCGAGCCCGACCGATTATTATAATTCGCAACCCAAGTACGGTTCTGAAGCAAAAATGTAGCAATCCGTTAGACTTTTTTTCTCAAAATTTTGGAAAAAAGTGTTTTATAGCTACTTTCCGCACACCTGGTCAGGTTCCGAAGCTGACGCCGGCCGCATAATAATCTCTCGGGAGTTCTAAAATGGCAATTACGTATATTCAATCTTTTCACCCAGTGGCCATCTTGGATCGAATGCGAGAAAATCAGTGTTTTTTTAGTAACGCTATAACCTCGAGTAGTATACAAACTGTTGCTTCTGGCCCGATTACAACAAAATACAACGAACACACTGTTGCATTTGTTGCATTTTATGACATCTCACCCTTCGGGTTCGTTATCATAAAATGCAACAAATGCAACAGTGTGTTCGTTGTATTTTGTTGTAATCGGGCCAGACAGCAACAGTTTATCTTCTACTATAGTTCATTTATTGTATTTATAATTATATATTAAAGTAATGTAATCATAATGTATTATATCAGGGCTAAGCATATATTAACATTTGTTCGAACATTTGGTTTATAGTGAATTTATTGTATTCTAACACCCTATTAGAGTAGTGTGGTTATTAGGTATTATACCATATATTGTCATAATCATTATTTACTATTATAGTCCATTCGTCATATTTATACACCATATTAAAGGTTTTCTAACGTACATTCTCTATTTCTCGACATTAACGTATGCTGCCATCTTAGTACGTATTAATACCACACAGATTAGACAAGTGCATGTGATTGAAGAATCTCAACGCAGACGTCACAACTAAGATACCAATTAGACACATAACATATAGGTATATCACACTATGCCTGAGATAATAACTTGTGATTGGTTGATGCGAGGAAAGAACAGTAAATGTATAAGGAAGCGCTCAAAGACATCGGAGTATTGTTCTCAACATAACTTACAGAAACGAAACGGGGGTAAACCATTCGTTCCATGTGTGAGATGTGGTAGAGGATGTCATACGGCTAATGAGCTTTGTTCAAGATGTACCACAATCCAACTCAGTCTCACTAACGAGAAGAAGCGCATCGATATGGAACGCGCTAAGTCGTTGATGGAATCTGAGAAACAAGAGGCAAAACTCCAAGCTAAGGATCCAAATAATGTGGTGGACATGTGCGAACTCGATAAGATATTGGAGGATCTACATGTGGTAGAATCGGAGGATAAGTAGGAATCACAATACGAAAAAAGAAAGAAAAAGAATGAAGAGAAATTGTTATGCAACCTCTCTTCATTTTTTTTTATTTATTTTTTTCAACCAATTAAACAATTGACAGTCCGATTGGATTTAACTAGTTAGACCGTGTTTTTCATAGATAGGCTCGAAGTAGGAATTGTAAATAAAAATAAATAAAAAACCTCATGTGAATGATGCACCCACTACCAAAATGACGTCCACCAATATGTACCCATTTCCTTCCTTTTTTTTTCGTTCCCAGAGAGGTTGCCGGACAATTCCTATTCTGATGAATATCTTATGACCCCAATACTGTCATGACTCTTTGTTAGCCCAGAGACTTCCTCTACGATCATACTTGAAGTAACGTAACTATTCCACGGAGCATTTTGATCATTGAATATCTTATTGAGTGTGACAGTTCCTGAGTCTTTCACTTTTATCTGTAATTTATATGTGTGTAAGGTCTTATTGAGTGGAACATGGAACCCCCTATGGGACACACAGGCAAGGGTTTCTGGATTGATTGCTAATTGTGTGCCGAAGCTAGCTCTGTTACGGGTTTGAATGCTACTATTTGGTAACGAATTCACACTGATGAAAGATATTAATCCTTGACCCGTAGTTACGACCCAGCGAAACCATACGTTAGCTCCTCCTGTGTCACATCCGAGGTAAATCGTACACGACAACCGAATCAAATTTGTTACGCTCATGGGATATATTATGATGAAGAAGTGTGGTAGGTCTCCCCACTCCATGTCTGCGTGGTGCCATACGTTCGAAATTTCCTTTGCTATATAAGTGACTGTCTTAATAGGAACCAAGTTACGCACTCTTTGTTCAATAATGTACTCATTATCATCGAAGACAGTAGGATTCACGAAAGTGTTTACATTTAATGCTCCAGCAATAATGGCAACGTATATAGTCACTGTTTGATTAGACGATCGATCATGTGCGACTGTGAAGGATAGTTTACCTGTATGGGTACTCGTGGTTATGCTAAGCTCTTTAAAAGCCGCATATGAGGATCCTCCTATTCTACCACCTTTTTCTGTGTTCGATACGAACCCCAAGTTTTGTTCAATTGATAAAGAGCCCAGTGTTAGGATTCCAAGATTTGCATAAACTTCGAGCCTAATTGTGTATGTGTAATTACTTTTTAATCCGATGTTTGGATCGTCGTTGATTGGGAGAGTCATGGTTAACTTTTCTACCAATTGAGGTGGGAAGGTTTCAAGGATTTTAAACCCTTGGTGCTCCGAAGGAACCATACCCACTACTGAGGCCGTATCCTTAATGATTAAGAATGTGGTTACGCTGCTTGATGCCACCCAATTATTAGACTCCATAAGGAATTTACCACAATTGAAGGTTAGATTACTATACGTAACGCCAGACCCGTGGACGCCTCTATCTCCTTTTGGGCCGTGGAGACCTGTGTCACCTTTATCTCCTTTTACCCCTTGGATACCAGCATCTCCTTTTGGACCTGTATCGCCTTTATCTCCTTTTACCCCTTGAATACCAGCATCTCCTTTCAGACCTGTGTCGCCTTTGTCTCCTTTTACCCCTTGGACGCCTCTATCTCCTTTTGGACCTTGGAGCCCTGGGTCGCCTCTAGCACCTCTTAACCCGTCCCTCGGATCTTGTTCTTTATCATCCAAATCATTGAAAATGCCCATCTTATATTAATAACCCCACAAAAATTCCTCTTACACCCCTATTAGAGGAGCGTTAGTATAAGTATATGTACGGTATGGATCAGAAATTATTAGATGCCATCTACAGGATTGCCAATGGGCCGACTGCGGGCGATCTTCTTAAGTCGCTAAACGAGTCAGTGGTGGACACGATAGACGAGCCGCCTCCCACATACCATTGTCGTCCGGATAGGAGCCACCCCACAGAATTCTTGAGTTATAGCCGATTCGGATGGATTGACCAACTCGAGCAGGTGTTGATTCTTAACCTATTTAGTCAGGTCGTACGCGCCTTTACTTTATCTTATGATGAACGCCGGTTCCCAAAGCTTTCATTTATATTCAGAAAAATGTTTGAGCTCCGCAGAGATCATGAGCGGGCGGCCCTATGTGGTGGAATAAAACTCACCCCTAAGACACAAAAGAAGTACGATAGGATCTGGCGCTGCATTCTATATTGGATAGAGCAGGATGCCGCTAAAGACTGTTAATAGGTTCCATAACGTAAATAAAACCACCCCCTCCCCCGTTCGATAATTAAATGAGTTTGTTTTGCAGTTTTTCCTTTTCTTCCTCGTGAATGCGGGCTACCAAGTCGGCTGGGAGGTTTTTCATGTCCCAAGTTTTTTGACGAATCTCCTGCCTCATCGCCTCGTATTTCTCGTACTCTGAGAGGATGAGTGTGAACTCTTTATCATCGATCTTATTGTCCTGGAGGGCCTTAGAGACCAAACCACGCACTGTGTTTAATGTAGCCTTACCACAAGCCAGCGTCTGCTCGTGCTTGATCAATTTCTGAGCAAGTCGTTTGGAAGCAGCAGTTGAAGAGACCGATATGAGCCCAAAGAGGCCACCACCACCCCCTAAAGGAACTCCAACCAGGATCCCGAGACCGGAAAGGCTGGTGGCTAGACCGGAAACGCCGAGCACAACACTCAGACTCCCAGTGATCACAGCGAGCCCGCGAACAAGAGCACAGGCGCGTGAGTATTTCTTACGAATACCCGCGGAATCCTTTATAGCGTTTTCAAGGGAGGTCTGCACGTCACAGATTTTTTGGAGGCGAAACGCTTGCCCCTCATCATTAGCGGAGAGTGCGGGGTAAAGCTTAGATTCCATAGCGATATATAATATGTTTAAACAAAAGTACCGAATGCATATATCTGTACTTTCTGGAGAGTGGGGGAATTGTGGGATAAGACATATGACTGTTCGCCGGGCTCACTACCCGTCTCTATGGTAGACTCTAAGTACTGCTGATTCCCTTTTCCATCGATGTCGCCCTGTTTGTGGCTGCTACCCTGCACTAGAGGGGCAGCTAAGGTCAGAAGGACACCGGGAGATGCGAAGACTTCTATTCTTAAGGTGTACGTCCGACCTGCTTGCAGGCCATGATTGATATCGTCACTAACAGGCAGGCGGAGAACCAGCATTTCTTGGGTGTTAGGAGGAATCCGATCGACGGCGTAGAATGTTAGATGCGGTGGCCCGTAACCCCCGCCTGCGAAGGGTCCGTTGATCAGCCTCAGAGCCCCAGACGTTCCACGCCATAAAGATCTCTCCCGCAGAAACCCGAAGGCGTCGGAGGTGTCGCTAATTTCCACTTGCCTCGGTGGGCCTGCAGATGGTCGATACCCAGTGTTAAAGAGGCCCATGAAAGTTCCGCGTCACTCGTTTCTTAGGCTTATCGACGCAAAGGAAGGAGAATGGTTGACAGGTCGCTTTCTCGTATTGTTCAGGTGTCACTCCAAGCTCGCTTCCAATACGGTTCTTCTCACGTTTGGTTGGGAAGTCTGCTATATAGTAATGCGAACAATTTAACCGAATCGTCTTTGGGGTGGCGAAGTAGGTCTGCGATAAGTATATCGGGCTACAGTTCTTATGGCGGCCGCCCGTGAAGTATTCCACAATGGGCTTCTGGTTCTTTTCCGTGATGAAGTCGTCGAAGATAACGACCTTCTGGGATTCTCGATCGAGGGTCTGTAGAGGTACGATATCGTCGATGTCGCTGCTACCCTCCAGAATGGGATACCCAACCTCCTCGCTTAACCCACTGAAAAGGGTATAAAGGTCGCGATACTTTTCTTGGTCGAGATTGCGGGCATAAAGGTATATCTTATCGTAGTACAAAAGCGGGGCGCGGAGCATGTGAATAAGCAAGTTTGTCTTCCCACCCCCAGAGGGGGCAGCGATAAGCATTCGGAAAGGCTCGCTAGGCATGAAAGGGTAGAGCTGCTTAAACTTCGTGATTGCGTCCTTCCCACCATCGTAGTTCGGAATCTCCATAGCTATATATACATATTCCAACTAAGTTGATTTTTATTCCAACTAAGTTATAGATATGGACCTCGAAGCTTTTCAGCTACATGCTCTTCCTCAGATAGAGGCGGGACGGATGGTCAATCTTGTTCATAGCACCTTAAAGAAGGAGGAACACGCCAGGCAAGATACTTATGAAAAACAGAAGAAAGCCTTCGAGCCCATCATCGAGGAACTTGAAGAGCTACGGGAAGAGGTCGAAGCCGCTGCGCCCCCACCGGTCGTGCCGGCACTTCCCGCGCCTCCAGAACTACAAGCCTTGCCTGCCCCTGTAGGACTTGTCGTGGATCCCAACCACGGCTTCACCTCCGAAGAACTGCAGATGCTAACCGAGTTAGGGCTACCAACGCCGAAGGAAGCCTTTCAACAAGGTACTGAGAAGGAAGCTCGAAACGACGCAGCAAACCTGAATAAAAAACTCGGTGGAAAGAAGGGCAAGACAAAGGTCGGGACGCCGCAAAGAGCAGAAATTGAAAAAAAAATCGTACTTAATAAAAAGTTTGTGAAGAGGGCGGAAACTATTCTCGATGGTCGAGCAACCATACAACCACAGCAAGGTCAAGGCGGACGACGCAAGCGAGGCGGAGCTATATACTATACCGGGCCGGGCGACCTGCTTGATCGGTTGGAGATCCTCGGAGGTTCCATAAAGGGTGGAAATACGAATCGGCAAGTGAAGCAAGAGGTTTCTGACATAACACACAAGCTGCGCGACCTCGGGGTGGTTACCAACGACCAACTCATAGCCCTCTTACGCGATTATGCGACTTAGAATATAGGCACTATGGATCGAGCACTCTACATCTCATCTGTGGATCGGGTGAAAGTCGTGGTCTCTCGTCCTATTAGCTTTACGATTAAGTACACTCCTACCCTGCAACTTCCACCCAACATGAGGCACTCGTTAGCGCTCGATAGACTTTCTATGACATACTCCTGGCATAACATCACTCCTGCGTATCAAAACAACAGCGTGAAATACAGCCCCGACGGCGGCAATAACTGGACGAAGGTGAATTTTCCGAACGGTATGTATTCGTATGATGACTTGAATGACTACCTGCATCAGACTATGAAGCGCAATAACCACGATTCGAAGAGCATTTCCATTATCTTTGTCCTCACGAGTTATAATGTGGTGATCGAGCTCGTTGGTAGTTATCAAATAGATCTCCGAGGAACGAAATTCTGCGAACTCCTAGGATTTGAGCCAAAGGTCATAACCAAAACCGAGTACGGAACGAAACTACCCAACATCACCAACTCAATCGATTCTATCCACATAAGAACCACTGCCATTTCGGATTCTCTGGTGAGTGGTGTGTCCGGCAATACGATCGCCGTCATCCCAACGGACAATCTTCAGCGCTCTTACCCATTCTCGGTCGAGCCTAAGCGGGCACTCTTTACACCCCTGACGTCGAATAGCATCAGTCACATGAGCTTTTTCGTAACCGACGCCCTCGATAGACCAGTAGACCTCGACGATATTGACTGGCATATGACGCTAATCTTACGAAGCGAAAGATAATCCTAGTCTTAATATAGAGATGCCTTATTATAACGAATACAAGAGGCGCTACGACCCTGGAGCGGGAAAGTTTATCTATAGGCATGTCCACGGTGAAGGTCTGTTTGATTCACTGAAAAGTTTTGGTCGGCGCGCTTTGGGTAAAGCAGCCAAGTCCGCAGTCAAGTCCGCGACCAAAGCACCCGTGACCCAAGCGCCTTCACAGACACCCGATGGTGGAGCTAAGATTGTTGAGCTTCTACGAGGCCCCCAGCGCCCCGCGGCGTCACAGTTGACTACGGCGGATCGGATCAACCGCTTGCTGGAGGGTGGAAGAGTCTTTTAGTTTGTATGTATATATAGCGATAGCGTAAGTATGGAATCGTATAGAAATCCAAAGTACGTTGAGCGATATGAGGATGTGGTCTTCGATTTGGAAACCCCACTCGTTTCAGTTATCGCTAACAACGCGCATCAGAGAAAGGCGGGCTATCGGTTCGTTGCCGATAATAGCGGAGAAGTAAGCCCTTTCGATTGGTACAACGCCCGCTTCGTGGTCGATTTTAAAGTGGTGTTGCTCGCTGATGGTGGCGATATAGTCGTCGACGATCACAACGGTATAGTGAACGGCTCACACAGTTTTGTCAACGAGTTATCCGTTAAAGGAAACGGAATGCAGCTGTACGACTGCCAATCAGCCAACCACGCCGTGAATGTGAAGAACCTCCTCGAGTATAGTCCGGAGTATGCGACGACGACCGGTACAAACGCATTCTTTTACTTGGATACCAGTCGCCACGCGAAGAACGAGGGGCGCAAGCTAACTATAATAAAGGGTTTGCCATGCGGAAGGGGGTGTTGGGCGTGTCGTCCACGGTGACCGTCGAAATCCCACTCAACCGCTACTCCTTCTTTGACGCACTCGAGGATCAGCTGCTCCCTAACATGAAGATGGAGCTCGGTGTGACGATTGAGAGCGACGCCAACTTGATATGGCAGGCTGCGGCTAACTGCCGCGTAGTCGTCATGAAGTTTCAGCTGTGGGTCCCACGATTAGAATTCAACGCGGTTGGCACCAGCGCTTACACGAGTCAGTTTCTGAAACCGCATAAGTGGTCCTACCTCCGGGAAATGATTGAGCGCTCAAACTCCTCTCGTCAACAAACTGGAGCGTTCAAGATCACGTCTGGCATTAGTCGCCCCCGGCATGTGTTTGTATGGATTGCTAACGATGCCACTCAGGACAGTCAAACAGCTAACCCCTTCTTGTACAGCACATTTTCCGTGGCGAATGCCCAGACCCTCTCTAGTTGTCATCTTGAGGTTGGAAATGGAAATCAGTACCCCGAATACGAGTACACCCCATCAACCGATATGTCGAGAGTGTTCCGCGACGTCCTGAAGTACAGTTACGACATAAACAATTACGCCGGTGGAACGCTACTGACGCGGACAAATTTCGGGACCATCTTTCCCGTATTATATTTCGACCTCCGCCACCAGAAGTCAGATCTGAAAGACGGTACAACCAAGTTGACGTTCAAGTACAAGCTTTCAGCGGGAACCAACGCAGACTATAGCGTATACGCCCTCGTCCTTTATAGTCAGGACGTCGAACTCCTGCAATCAAGTGGTAAGTTGCTAGTTCGGGCGTAAATTGTTTTCTATAAGTATAGTCATGGCATACATTGGGTACGACATCAGTTTATCTCCTGGACAGAAGGAGAAAATTGCTAAGGCATATCGGGACCGAGCCCCCGTCACGATTCGTTTGACACACGAGCAGCTCTCAGGCTCTGATACGGTCCTGTTGACGCAACGACAGGTGACCCGGCTTGAGAAAGCCAAGCGAACAGGCAAGGGGGCCCAGATCGATATAAGCACGACTCAGATCCGCCAACAGACGGGGGGTTTCCTGGGAGCGCTACTGCCAACCTTGGCTCGCTTAGGCACTGCGGCTCTTCCGTGGCTCACCAAAGCGGTAGTCCCACTAGCTACCGGCGCTCTTTCTGGATTGGCTAGTTGGGGGGTCAACAAAGCACTTCCAAAAGGAGGTAGTCTTTTCTCGGTCCCCAACGCCAAGGTGGACAAACTCATCGAGTACGAACGCTACCTCACCACGAAGCAGAAGAAGCAAATCCTCCAAGCGCTGCAGGCCGGTTCTGGAGTACAGGTTCAGCTCACCAAGAAACAACAGGGTGGGTTCCTAGGCACATTGCTGGCAAGTATCGGCATCCCCTTGGTCCTCAAAGCATTGACGGGGCGAGGTCTTCAGGTGGATCCCGCATCTCTGGCCAGCGCTCGGTCAACTTACTTACCTCCACCGCAGAAGGGCGGTAAAAAAAGTGGGTACGGGTTGATCCTAGGCAAAAACAGTCCGTTCAACGGCATTCCGATATTGGGCGATATTCTCTAACCAATCTTGATTTATATAGGCTTGTAGACGCGTACAAAATTAAAAACTTTCGGGGAGTGTTCAGCAGGGATAGCCTACCGGACAAAAGATATGCACGAGAATGTGGGATCGTGAATCTCGATGCAGTGAGTGGTCCTGGGACGCACTGGGTATGTTATCGTATTGTCAAAGGAAGTCCCGCCGAGTATTTCGACTCGTTCGGGCTCGACATGCCAGAGGAGCTAAGTGAGTACCTTGGGCCTTCGGTGCTCTATAGTGGCGATGAGCTCCAAGAGCGCTCTTCCGTGTTGTGTGGTTGGTGGTGTTTGTACTATCTCATAGAGCGGCAGAAAGGTACGCCCCTGCTCGAGGTGATTCACAAAGACAATCATGCCTTCATCAAAACTTACTTTGGATTTTAAACTTTTCTTTCGTGAATGATATAGGATGGCTTCGTACTGTGTGAAGGAAAGGAAACAAACTCAATCCGTTCCGGGGTCCGAGACCTTGGTGACCACTAAGACTGGCCGGACAAGAATGAGATCTGTTTGTGCGAGCTGTGGAGCGGCGAAGTCTATGTTTGCCTCCACGAAAGCCGGTGGTGACCTCGGCGCGGCACTTTTCGAGGCTGGTACGAAAGCTCTCTGGCAAATGGGGAAAGCGGGGATCAGGAGTGACGCGGCGAAGAATATGGCTTCGAACTACATCAAAGGGATGGCGGGCCAGTTGATTGACCAAGGCGTCTCCCAGACCTTGGACAAGCTGGGCAGCGGGGTCGACATCGACAAACAGATTCTTAAAATAGCGCCAAAGAAGGGATTTGTGCTCCCGGGGCACAACTACACCGGCCCTGGCAATCCTCTGGAGAAGCAAGTCCGGTGGGCACCCGACGGTAAGATCCTCGAGGTTTTCCAACCACCTACAGGTAAGACTGATGCGGTGGCTATGCAGCACGATGTTGATTACAGCGTTTGTGACAAGAGCGTCAACAAGCTCGCTTGCAAACACGCGGCCGACCGCAAAATGGTCAAGAGCTTAGATGCCATCCCTTGGAAAGAGCGACAATGGGGACATGCCCTTGCCCGAAACACGATTCAATCTAAACAGAAGTTGGGGTTGGGGTTTAAAAAAAGTTATAGATCTGGGTGCGATATATTACGGCCCAAGGGGTTATTGGAAAGGGGTGGCCGCAATTGGCAAGCTCGCCGATGCTGCTAAGGTACCAAAAGACGCAGCTAAGAGTTGGTTAGAGAAGCAGGCCCTATGGCAGATCTATTTACCACCACCACGATATATACCACGACCACATTGGACCGTATCGAAACCTAATGAGGTTCACCAAGCTGATTTGATCTTTTTACCTCACGATCGACCTGGACGCGGACGAAAGCTATATAAGTATGCTTTAGTGGTAATCGATGTGGCTTCTAGATATAAAGAGGCTGAGCCTTTGACCTCGAAAGATAGTGGTGAAGTGGCTGCGGCATTTGAACGAATATACAAGCGTAGTCCACTAACATGGCCAAAGTTATTGCAGGTCGATCCTGGTAGAGAATTCATGGGGCATATGTCTGAAACCTTAAAACTACATGGTACGAAAGTCCAACGAGGCGAGGCCGGTAATCATAGGGCGCAAAGTTTTGTCGAGCGAGCAAATAGAACACTAGCTGAGAGATTGTTTGGATACCAATATGCACAAGAGATGGTACTTACTTCGGAAGGATCAGATACGCGTAGTAGAGAATGGGTATTGAGGCTTCCTGAGGTTATCAAGGCCATGAATAACGAGGTGACTCGACTTACTGGTAAAGAGCCTTCAAATTCTATAGAGGCACAACAAGTAAACATAAAGACTCCTACATATTCTCGAACTATTGGATTGGATGAAAAGCGACTACCATTTGACGTTTTAGTTCGATATCTCTATGCGCCTGGAGAATTGGAAGGTGGAGCTAAACGAGCAACTGATCCTGTATGGAGTTTACAAACATATTATATTTCTCGAAATGTGGTATCATCAAATCAACCAGTTCTATACTATTTAGGAAAAGATGCACCAAAGCGAGGGTTTGTGCAAGAAGAGATACAAGTGGTACCACTAGATACAGAACTACCACCAAAAGGTATTCTAAGATAGAAGCAAATCGTAAATGAAGTCGTCTAAGTCGTTTTTACGATCGTATGATAGTGTATTGACTACGTTTGATAGTATATTGCTAATAAAATCGTTTAAGTCTTCATCCTCTGGAAAGACATCCACATGACCGTAGGCTAGTGTATCTATTCCATTTGCTGGAATCCATCGTTTACTATCGAATGGTGATAGAGATACTTTATTCATATGCATGCCATACATCCTGTGACCTTCACTTCGAAGCATATGCATTCCATGGTGGAATACTTTCTTATCTTGTAAGCACTCTTTGTATTAATCATGACGAATATTATGTTTTACGACTGCCTTCTTGGTACCTTTGGCTTTACGAATCTCACCACCACCTACTTTTAATATAGAATAGAGCTTCGATCGTAGTCCGACATATTCTACAATTGGAATACCTCCACATTCGTCTTTCATTTTACCAAGTACTTTCTTGTTGTCGATACTATACAGCGGGTGGTCTTTGCTATAGTTACTAGTATCATATAGATGTTTATGAGTTGCCATGTCTGAATAGATGTCTTCAGTTTTAATGTGTAGTAGTAGGCTGTCGGTATCGGTATAAAGTAGATTACAGCGTTGTCCATATTGCTTCTTGAGCTCGTTGTAGTAGAAGTCATACATCAAATGTTTTGAGAGATCTAGAATTGACATTCCAACATATACTGGACGGTTAAGAAGTAGTTTGCTTTTGTAGTTATGTACCGCTGCTAGATTATCGTCAAAGATCGTCGAACGAGCATAAGTAGGTTTATTCAATAGACGTTGTAGTTTGATTCCTTCTGAGGCACGCACTAATTGGATATCTACACGCTTACGTAGATTCTCCATTGTCTTACCAAATACGCTATTGTTCATCAACTTGTAGAGTTCCTGTTCGAAGGTGCTATTCGCTTGTTTTCGTAGATCCGTATTCATTCGTATATATGGTTCCATCCATTGGGATTGATCGAATCGTAGTGCCCTGTGGATCTTTTTCAAACGCATACCAAGAGATAGATACAGTTGTAGGTTACGGTAGTGTAGCACATATCGTTCTTTGTCATATAGGTTAGGTATGAGTTTTTTCACTTTCAAAGATCCATTACCTTTATATAGTTCCTCGAATAGATCGGTTTGATACTCTGAGAACCAAGTTTTATCCACCTGCATTCTTTCTGGAGCTAGTGGATAGCTGTTATGTGAATCATGAAGTTCTTGAGGATATTCGAGGTCGACTTCAAGGATGTAACCTTTATCTGAATCGATTGCGTGTTTGGTTATTTGTTCTTCTGTTGGTGAGCACCACTCAAATCCTTCTGTTGGTAGATATTGACTCATGGCCCAACCGTATAGATTATTGGCGTCAAAATAGAGTATGTGACTATTTGGTTTATTAGGATCAAAATCGGGTATACTTTGGTTATTTGCTTTAGCATAACGCTGAGACACCATAGATATACCACCACGTAGACCTTTCTCAATGAATAAATGCATTTCATAGTCAGTTAATAGTTCAAGCTCCACACCTGTCTTCTTTAACAATGCATCCCACGATAGACCAGGACTAGTATAGTAGTGAGCAGGATCTAAACCATAGTTTTGCATACATGTTGTGCGAAAGGTCTCGAACACATCTGATAGAAGAAGTACATCAGTTTGTAGGTAAAGGTCGTGGTAGTCTCCCAATGTTTTACAACTGAATACATTCCAAACTTCTAGTGCGTGTTCATAGTCCTCATCGGATATATCCTCTAGATTTAGTTTACTATAGAACACATCTTTTGGTGGAAGAGAAGTCTCTGTAAATCTATCCCAAGAGTCCATGTACTCATATGGATAAACACCTTTGCGAAGCAGTAACTTGTTTTTATCTTGGTCGTGCGTATACTTCATAGTTTGTTGAAAGGTATCTTGAGATGCGCTTTCTACCAACTTACTAAGAGATGATGGTAGAAATTGAATGCTATCTATAAACCGTAAGTTACCAAGTGAGAATGAGATATATTTCTCCATATTATTTGGTATACAAGATATACTACCTTTAGTCTTAGAAATAGATTGCATCAATAAGTGACAATCATAACCACGTAAATTGTGAAATACAACTGGGATGATGGGTGATATACGTAATTTTAGATTGCATGCTTTGTGTGCAGCACCTCGAAATTCACCTGTGATGTGACAATGATCACGTACTCTATCTTTACCAATCAAGGGCTTCTGACAGATATGACAAATCGTTGCTCTATTATAAACCCTATAGTTTTCATGGGACATACATAGTGGTTTAGACTTTTGGGCTTTGATCTTCACCTCTTCCTCTTGTATGCATTGTAGAAAACGTTCGATGGTATCCATGCCTCTATATAGTACTGGTGGTTCGCTATGACCATCGGAACGTACAACTATATAGAAAAATCCACAGGGAATATGTTCTTCTGTTTTAAGTGTGTTGCTCTTCTTTGGGTCTTGGGCAGGTCCTTCGATCTTAGTGGTCAAAGCCTCAAGGTCTGCATAGATAATATAGGGTACTTTGAGCTGTTTGTTGATATTCTGAAATGAGACTTTGTTGTTATTATTGGTAGGCATTTCGATGCGTATGGCTCTGTCATTGATACCATTACACTCTGGAATGTGCTTTGTAAGAAGAGCTTCGGTGAAATATCCATGTAGACATCGCTCGCAAAAGTACTTCCTATTATGATTCTTTGTTTGATCGAATAGGAGGCGATTAAAGTTCTTGATCCAACAATAGTGTTGCTTACCACTACTTTGGTCTTCTATTAGCAATAGGTTAACATGCTTTAAGAAAGTCTCATTCGAAATGTGGTGTATGATCAATTGCTTTTCCTTCGAATTCCATCCAAACACATTAATCGAGATTTTGTTTTGCTTCTCTACGCGTTTTATTTGTGAGATTGGTGTTGGCGCATCCACACCATCAAAGTTAAACCCATCATCTCCTTTATATTTCGATGTCTCCTGAGGGTTTTTTATGGTTGGAAGTTTTTCTGCTTTTCTTGCGGTTGAAAGAGCTTCTGCGCGTAGTGACCAACGTAAGCAATTGTCGTCTTTGTTGTTAACATTGATCACGGCTTTCTTATTCGCTATTTCTGGAGGTATTGGTAAATATGAACCTCCACGTAGTGGTTGATATCTAGCGATGTTTAACCATAGAATGTTGACTCTATCTATGACCCAATTCGATCCACGACTGATCCACTTCTCAATTTGGTTGTATATCTGAGCATGTGCGTCTACTATTACACCACGGATCCCAGCGATATTGGTCAAAACAGATTGTATACTATAGAAGGTGGCTGTCTCATATACGTAACCATCAGGCTTATCAAGTACGAAAGTTATGTTTAAAGATAATTGGGCCTTAAAGGTATTGTGTTCTTGGAGCTCTTCCTTGAGCTTTTCGGTAGTTTGCATACGCACACCAGCAAGGAAAGCAGCTGGATTCGCTCCTAGAGGATTATCATCTGGAATATCCATCTTCCATCCGCGTAAGTAATTCATCAAAGGACGTACTCGGACAAATGTTAGTATATGCTCAGCCATGATATAATAAACTTATAGCCACACTCCTCTAATAGGGTGGTGAAATGTAATACCTTGATCTAATATGGTATAGAAATATGATGAATGGACTATAGTAGTAAATAATGATTATGACAATTTATGTTATAATACCTAATAATCACACTCCTCTAATAGGGTTTTGAAATGTAATACCTTGATCTAATATGGTGTAGAAATATGATGAATGGACTATAATAGTAAATAATGATTATGACAATATATGGTATAATACCTAATAACCACACTACTCTAATAGGGTGTTAGAATACAATAAATTCACTATAAACCAAATGTTCGAACAAATGTTAATATATGCTTAGCCCTGATATAATACATTATGATTACATTACTTTAATATATAATTATAAATACAATAAATGAACTATAGTAGAAGATAAACTGTTGCTGTCTGGCCCGATTACAACAAAATACAACGAACACACTGTTGCATTTGTTGCATTTTATGATAACGAACCCGAAGGGTGAGATGTCATAAAATGCAACAAATGCAACAGTGTGTTCGTTGTATTTTGTTGTAATCGGGCCAGAAGCAACAGTTTGTATACTACTCCTCGCACTGAGGGATATTAGAACGAGTTTAGCCAAGCAAAACCTCGCATTGGATCCAATATGGCCACCGAGTGAAAAAAACGTGAATGCAACCGCGTTATTTATGGTTCGGTTTCCGTGAGTTTACTTTTCGCTTGCCTATCACAAGCGTAATTTTATGATTAATGGTGTTGCAGCCATGGCCATGTAGGTTGACCAAACAAGAGAAGTTAATGTATCTATCAATTCCAAATCTGCCCCCCCCCCCCGGTATACGTGTAGCGTATACGTGTAGCATTTGGCCGCGCAGTCTGTCCCAGGGTGGGCATTTTACAAGCAAATAATAGTTGGGGTGGTGAATAGCCCCACGTTCGATGTATGTTTCACTTATCACGCACAAAGGTTTCAACATGTGTCTCCGGGGTAAATTAAATATATTATATTATTTGAACAAAGAATAAAATTAATTTAATTACCCTGGAGCATCATTATACTGAAACCTTTGTGTGTGACGAGTGGAGCATATATTGAAAGTGGTGTATTGGTGAAAGAGAGTCAAGGTTGTGGATTTTACATCAATATTTATTAGAGATTTGCACTCGTTCCTAAGCCCCACGGTTAGGTATTTGCAAAGCTCTGATTCCCAAAAGTCAAATGCTCCACAAATGGGGGGAGGGGAGGAGTGGGCAGGTTTGGAATTGCTAGAGAGATAACGAGTCATACTTTATAAAGCCCGGTTTACCATAGGATCGTTACGATCGCAGTGATCGCAGCGATCATAGATAGCGATCGTAACGATCTACATATGGAAACCGATCTATAGTTCTATCCTGCCGATTGTACAATCCATGGAGCCCGTGGGAGGAGGACTGTGTGGCGGTTATGATTTCCGGGTACGTGTTTTTCACAAAAGACAGGTTATAGACGACTCGGAATAATAAAACATAAATCCGGGTTCGTTTTCACAATAACTTGGAAAATCGGGTTTTGGAACTATACTTTCTCTGAAAACCGGATCTGGATCGGACCCCATGGCGGCACATACGTACGTACCCGTATTGTGATTAATATATTGTTCACATATCTGACTGATTTATTTAGCATAGTGACCGGATTTCGAATTTACCATGGCCAGTTGAGCCACCATATTACATGCATTAAGATCGAAGGTCACATTACTTTGCTATTTTAAAAAGGGACGCTTATTTATGTTTAGACTCTGCCAAAATGGTATAGATAGCAGCAAAGGCTAAATCATCCGATGCGGTCAACAGACATTCTTCTCAGTCTATTATTCTCAGTCTTCTGAGCCTTACACGGATTACTATTGTGGTCAACTTCATTCTTATGTTGTCCCCTTAAATTATTTTAATTAGAATTCAATAAAAAGGGTACAGCCATGGCCACATAACGGACTCCCATGCTCTATACCAACGCGTATACCGTACAGTTATGGTGTCAGTTATTTCTAGCCAACACAACTACGTTTTTCACACACCTCTACCATTTAATTAATTTTGCAAGTGCTACCCTTCCCCCATCCCGGATATTTCCATGCCTGGTATTAAAACAGCTGATTGATAGTAAACTTGCTGAATTTGGTAATCTCTCGCGAACCCAAAAGACTCAATATTGATGGAAACTTGCAAGAATATTGACTTACATTGTAGGTAAGGTACCAAAGAACTTAAACAGATGTCGCATTTATGATTGGTAAATGATAGATGACATACAGTGGCGGATCCAGGGAGTGGGTTCCCCCTTACTTCTGGATATCACTCAGAAATTAATAGCTAAATACATATTTCAATGTATGCTACTCAGACATGAAAAATTATCATAGAAATATCATATGAAACCTGTTACATATTGTAAGTATAGTTCTCTAGTATGACACTATTATTTTGCACCCCCCCCCCCCCCCCCCCCCCTATGACTCGCTTAACCCACCTTATCTCACACTTGACACGGTTTTCTTTGTTCTTCATAGGGGTGAAACTCTGGTATAAACCCGTTGAACAATAGACTAATTAAATCGTCAATCTGAGGTTTATAACTGTTACAGGGAGGTTTATAACTCAGTTTTAAACCTCCTTTCTATTTGAGAAAACCTCGTCAAATGTGATATAAGTCAGTTTCATACCTCGAACCTTCGGTTCTAATCCTAAACATCCCTCGGGGCTCGGCCCTCGGGATGTTTAGGGCTTAGAACCTCGTTCTCGGTATGAAACCGTCTTACTTTTACAAAATCCTGGATCCGTCCCTGAATGAGTTGTCTTCTTCATCAGTAGTGGATGACTCTAGATCGGCTAAAAAAACGCAAAACGATCCCACAAGCGCTTAGATAGAACGAAGAACAGAATACTAAGTCCTAAGCGCCTTCGGTACATTTTTGCGATCTTTTTGGGCAGAACTTGAACATAAATCAACATCTCTTTAACATCAAAGTAATATATTCACTGCTGATAAAGACTGAATAGCTACTTCCATAAAAATACTTCTATACTACTACTAGTACTGCTTGGCACATGATACACTTTTCCTCCTACAGTCGGTGCCTGCATTCTCCAGCGTGTTTAGCGAAACAAATCATACTTTAGACATAAACAGGCCGACCATTACCCGGCTCGTTATCGTTTATTTTTAGATTTTATATATAATGCCATACGTATTGTTTGCTTTCATCGCGAATGTAGGCTGGTTTTCATTTGGTCGTTCGCTGCGATCGCTGTAAAGGTGAGTCGGCTTTAGGGACCGGACATTATTTAGCGGTAGGGGGGTGGGAGGGGGGGCTACTAGTTCTGCATTGTGGCTTGCCCAAAAAATGTCACCTTGCAGTTCTCTGGTCTCACAAAATAATGACCCTCCCCGTAGATAAGCCTATAAATATATTTAACCTATAAAAGAGGAGCATAAAAAAAATTGACCCCCCCTTAAATGGGAGCATAAAAAATCGTGACCCCCTACAAATCTAGTAGTCCCCCTCCCCCAACGCTAAATAATGTCCGGTCCCTTATAGCGATCGTAGTGGTAACATGGAATCTACTCTCAAGCGGTCATAGCGATTACGATCGCCAGGATAGAATTTATTGTTGTACCCGATAGTTCGGTTCAGTTCCATTTGATAGCAAGATATAATCGCTACGATTGACAAGTACATTTTTTCAGCGGTCGCTGCGATCGGAGAAACGGGCATATGGGATATAATTTAGCATGGGAAGTGTCATACATTTTCAAACCCCCCAAAATAGAGGGTCGTAAAAAGGGTTGGCTGTAGGGGGAAGGGCAAAATATTTCATACTTATTGGTAGGGTTGTATATTTTTAGACTTTTTCATTTCATTCTCCATAACGTATGGTACGGACCTCGTACTCAGATAATGAGAGGTAGATACTTGTGACTTCCGGCACTCTTTTCTTCGACATTTTGGAAAAAGAGTTCTGACAGTCTTATAGCTACTTTCCGCACACCTGGCCGACGCCGCACAAGTACCCTCCATCTCCCAGCAATTGTAACATGTCGATTGCCGTCCAATATACAGTTTGAAACTCAAAGACAAAAATAAAGCCAAATCCAGTTACACTGAGATCCTACATCGAATATAACTAGCTCCCCGGATCGGAACTGATGTAAATCAGAAATCCACAGTTATAGATTTCTAGCTTCGTAAACACGTTGTTCATTTGTTCCGAAAAAGCGGGCTTCCTGTGTGTAACGCAATCTCAGCTGTTGACAGTTGAACTACGGCAGACCTGTTTATAAAGCTACCAATTCTCTACGAAACCACATGAAAGGTACATATTAAGCCATAATAATTACTTTTAACATTGCTAACAGTGAATAGTTCAACTGTAGATCATTCGGATTGACTTAGAAGTCTATCAATTGAAAGTTGTCGGCGCTCCGGCATGAGTAAAGATTCAACAATATGTCATCGCAAAAATACCGCTAAAAGCCACTGATTTTGTACATAATTGGTAGAAACCGATATATAATCTATCTGAAAGTACCCAGGCTTCTTTAGTATTAAATTTAACCTGATAGAAGTTGATATCATATTTTTTCCTCTGTTCATCTCAGATTATGTGCATTCGAACGCTGCGAGAAAAGAGAGTATTCTCACGTCGGTGTCACTTGCGTTTGATGCCCTGAAAATTCGTGTTTTAATTGCCCAAAAAATTTATTGCATGTATTTGAAGAAGAAACATTGCTCTTTCGCTAGGTTATACTCTAATACAGCCAGGTCATGTATCATTGGAGATTTTAGCTTCTCAATTTGGTCATTATTTTGCGTACCAAAAATGTCTAAAATTAACAAAATAATGAAAAATCGCTAAAATATTTAATTTGTAACCAAATTAAATAAACAACCCATGAAAAGAGAAATCATTATATTTTCTTTGTACTTAGCTGCACAGTATTGCTATAAATTTCTATTTTCATTTTTAGGCGAGCCGTTAACGATGTGTGGTATCGATCTCCTAAAAACCGGTCTAAGAGCCGTAAAACCGATTTTGTCGCCGTTTGGCGAAAATAAAAATCAGATTCAACTAAAAGTTATATTTATATGAATCACTCACCCAGGCCATTATTCTGAGAAAGTTTGAGGAATTTCATTTTTTCTCATCCTAAACACTTTAGGCGATATTTACAGACGGCCGCTCTTAAATGCGCCGCTATCTCGCGGATGTCGGAGAAGGGGGTCGGGACGTGGTTTTAATTGACTGCTGCATAACCGAGGATTCCTGTTTAAATATATCAAATGGGATGATCATTTAATTTCCGGGAAAACAGAGTCCAACGATCGACCGGGATTTATTGTACCATTTGAACGTTTTCCCCGATCTATTAATGAGTATTATTATTATAGTTTACTACGTTTTTCGATTCGTATCTTTATTATTATAATAAAAACATCCAATCAAAGGCGTTAAAAAAGGTATGTGCTGTACGGACAGTCAGGAGCCCATTGGCAGGAGAGCCCATCTCCCATACTATATCTTTGAGTTGGCGTACATATAGTTTATTTTACACATTGGGCTATTTATAGAACCAGGTTTCATTGTTTTATAGACAATGTACCTTCTTTTCCTAGAGTGCGAATACTGAACGCATGAACGAACGGTACATGCTATCATATCTCCGCCGTTATCATGTTATTCTTTCGAACAAAGAAAAGCATTTATTCTTGAAAAAAACAAACGTTTATTACAACACAACGATACGAATCGAAAAACGCAGTAAATTTAAATAATACAGCATTCACGCTACATCGCTATTAAATTGGACGCGTCCTGCGGATATCGTGATGCTATTAATAAATGTCAGGGGCATTAAGGCATGGGTCTAAAACTATTTCAATATGGCCGCCGCAAATCAAGAGGGGGTGGTCTATCTCTTCGTGCTTGTTAGATATAGGCTTTGCACTTTTACAGATTCCATAAAGTCACAACCTTGATACCTTGTTGTGGAAGTTTCCATGGAAACGTGTTATGTGACCTTTGAACTCTAATTTTAAGGAAAATTGGGAAAAGCCTCCTGGAGGTCGGTAAAAGTTGTTAATATAGTGGATATTTTCATGCAAGTGAATCAAGGTTATTGCACACGTTCCTGCTCCAATTTGAAAAGTTGGTTATTTTAAGGGGAAGGCAATTTAAGGCAATTGTTCAATTTGATATCCTCAAATTTCCACCGAATTAACAGACATTCCAATGATAACCAACTTTTCAAATTGGAGCACCGAAGTGTGCCCTAACATTGATTCATTGGCATGAAAATATATATTATATCAACAACTTTTACCGACCTCCAGGAGGTTTTTCCCAATTTTTCTTAAAATTAAAGTTCAAAGGTCACATTACACGTTTCCATGGAAACTGTCACAAAAATGTGTTAAGGTTGTGACTTTATCAAATATGTCAAAGTGTCAAGAATATATCTCACAAGCACAAAGAGATAGACCACCCCCTCTTGATTTGTGGCGGCCATATTGGAGACCCATGCCTTAACACCCCTGTAGGTGAAAGGGGGCGGAGATGAGGAGGCAGGGTCGGGGGGGGGGGGGGGGGGGGCGACTCCGCTACTGACTGAAAAATACCACGTAGACTAATTTAATATTTAACGCTTATACCAAGAATAATTGGAAGAGCAAAATAAGGAAACATCACTTTAGACAAAACAGCATTTAGAAACAGTTCTTCATGAACTTAAAATACAAGAAGAACAAGAGGAGAGTGTATTAAAGAAACAGCATACATAGAGGCACCGGCGAGTCTAGATACGAATATTGCCTCCGTCACGCAACACTGAGCCGATCCATCATACCGATGCATGACTCGACTACTACTGTTCAGTTTATCTTTAACATTACTGTTTCTGTTAGAGGCAAAATGTTTTGAATAACTTTCCAAAGCCCAAAATGATTTTGTACGTGTTGCTGATGTTCAATTTGTTTTATCACATGCAGTTAGAATACGTGAAGTTTCGGGATGAACTGTTAATTGACCTTACTTGTTGTCAATCACTTGCCCAGCAACTTTATTATACCCGTCTTTAAAATCAAGTAAAAGTGAAGTAGAAGTTTGCAAATGCCATACCCTTGAGGTAAGTTGTTTTCCAATTCTCAGGTTTCAAATTAAGTTCGATATTCACGTCCTAAGTTAGATTTGTGCTCGAAATCTGCAATCAGGCGGACAATAACAAAGAGTTAATTATGCAATTGTCTCGAATTTTATTCAAAATTTCTCCAAATTCGAGGGAGTAGTATAGTCGGAGTCAAAATGATACCACCTCCCCAGGCAGCGCCCGCCGCGGCCCGCTGAGCCCGCCACCCCCTCGAAAAAAGGGCATATATGGCGTGACACCAAAAGGCACGCGCCATACCACCTCCCCAGAGGGGCGCGCGGATACATCAAGCACATAAGGCTCCGCGTAGATAAATATTTGGGGCAAAAAGTTGTCTACGTCACAGAACGTTTAGGTAGACAACTATAGCAGAGATATAAGGGACAACTGTAAATCTACGGCGCGGTCGTGGCGTACACGCAGAACCACACCCAAAACGGCACAGCTGTGCCGTGATGTCATATAGACTTGAGCAACTGCAGGCAAACGGGTTGCGGCGTACACACAAAATTGGCAATCCTCTATGTAGGCAAACGGGCCGCGGTGTACACGCAGAATTCCTGGCGTAACCACATCCAAAACGGCACAGCTGTGCCGTGACGTCATATAGACTTGGGCAACTGCACTCAAACAACACCGGAGCTCTTCGCAAAGTGAATGTACGTACCTCGCTCGCTTCTCTCGTAGGAAATATCGATTTTTAGCCCTCGAGTCTGCCTAGTTTTGCTCGCATCTCCTTTCGGATCTCGGAGCGAAGTTCTTCGACGTTTTTTAACCCACCTTCTCTTCGGTTTTTCTGTCGGATTTCGAGTTTAAGTGCTTCGTATTTCCCTTTCTCGCCAATAACGCTCAAGAACTCGGCTTCCGAAATGTTGCCATCGGCTAGGGCTTTTGAAACTTTGGCCTCCACGGAATTAGCCTTAGCCCGGGCCAGCATAACGGTCTTTTCGTGCTTCGAAACGTTGGCCCAAGTTTCTTACTGGCAACAGCCATCGAAGCCAAAACGATGGCACAGAGAAATCCAATCGCCCCTAGAGAGAGGCCGACCGGAAGTCCGATGCCTGTAAATGACGTGCCCAGAGCGGAAGTGGATAAAACGCCGCTCAGGCTACCTGTGGCCACAGCGACCCCGTGAACGTTACCAAGGGCTCGGGCGTACTTTTTGCGAACGACCTCGTAGTGCTTCGCCTGCTGTTCGGGCTCGGCGAGCGTATCACAGACTTTCTGCAGTCGGAAGCTCTCAGCCATCACTGGCCCCGCGCTAGCAAGTGAGGGATAAATCGAATCGCTTGCCATTACCGACACGTGTGTCAACTATATCCAAGCAAGGGCAAGCTTTAATACGTAGTGCAGTGTGCAGGGGCTTCGTTTGAAAGGAATTCGATTTTTACTCCACCGGGCTGCCTAGTTCCAACACGAAACGTAGAGGTCGACCACGGAAGTCTACGATGTTGCCTTTCTCATCGCGAACTGTCAGGCAAAGGCTGCTCCGCATTGCCCCCCTAGGGCTCGGATGACTAGGGGGTTTGGTGGAGAATATGTTGCTTTCGCGAACTTCTCACCTCGGATCTCTAAGCTAGCCAGGACATTCGAGGGCTTTCCCTCGAGAAGTGAGAAGCCGGAATCCACCACGTCGCAGTGGACGTACACTGTGTGGATGTCGTTAAGTACTAGTTCATAGTTACCCAATTTGAGTGATACGCCCTTCCCCTCTTCATTACCTTTGACGCACAGCAGTGTGCAGAGATTTCTGCTGAACCGGATTGTTTTCTTAACCACTAGGTTCCAATACCCCCTTGACAGTGGTTTCACGAACTCCACAACGCCAGCCTGGATCGCTGGTTTAAAGTATGGCTTGATGTTTTCGATGACATGATGCCCCTCGGGGATACTGTATGGGAACATAACACCTTCGGTATCCCACCAGAACGAAGCCGTCTCTTCTAGGTTCCACCAACTGTTCTCGAGTGTAGCCTCGATTAGCGAAACGTTCTGGACAAGAAGAGGTCGATCGAAGTAGACCGCATGGTCGGCTGAGGTGGTGGTAACGTTGAGCAAAACCATTTTGTAGTATTAAAGGTGTCAGGCACGCTTCAATAGCCGAGATGAGCCAAGAGAAGAAGGTAAAGCAGTTGAATGCTGCTTTGTAGACGAAGTTCAAGAACCAATACCCCCACGCCGACCCTACTCGGTTCCATTCGGTAACGGACATATATGGGCCGGGAAAATACTCAACAAACATCATATTTCGAGACGGGGATGATGGTTATTTGGTTTACGGTGATGCGGCGCGTTACAGCAAACCTGCTGCCATTCGAAAACGCATTGATAACGCCCTCTATGAGATGTTGGGAGATTTCCCATCTACCCTGGTGGGTCCCCAGGTGTGAAATACCCTGTTCCGGCAACCCCCTATAGCATAGCAGCACAAGGTATTGATCTCAAGACTCTGCGGATATACGCCACACCTGTGGAATCATTCGAAGCAGATGTCCGGAATATATTTAAGGAGACCGTCATAACGCATAAAACGGTGAAGGAGTCTAGGAAATGGCTGGCGGCTCCATCATTCAGCTATTGGCCTCAACAACTCAATCTAGCAACTGCTGGCTGTGGGGTGTCGTTGTTCGACCCTTCGTTCAAGACGTATCCGCCTGTTGTTCAGGGCTTCCTACGATTTCTCACGTATTTCACAATACGATGAATTCTGTATGAACTTGGGGGCTCCCATGGAGTGCCTCTCCCTGGTGACTCTGCCTTCAAGCAACTTGATAACCTTTATAACAAAGCGGCTCTGGAGGCCTTGTGCATCGAGTTTGGTTTGTATCGCACACCTGACTTCCGATGGAAGGGAGGTCGGAATCACGGGTTAGGGGATGTATTCCTTTACTACTCGGGTGATGGCTACAGAAACGTCCACGTAATCCGAGGCTATGACAAAGAAGCAGACTCATGGCCCGATCATCTCAATTTGTTCGCAGATGAGGGGGGCAAGGCGGACATGGGAAATCTGGTATCCTTTATTCGGAACGACGAGCCCGAAGGGAAACAATTCAACTGGTTTACACCCCAAATCGGGAGGGGTCTTACGAGGGCGGGGTTGGGTAGGCTAAATCGCTCAGTCGAGGCTTTCGTATATTGCGTTCTAGGGGCCCAAGCCAACATGGGCTCATCCATCGTAGGTAACGGCGGGGGCGCTATTAACACCCAAATCGAGTTCAAAAACCTGCTTGAGGCATCAATCCTAGAAAACGACCTCACAAAAAGCATAGCAAATTATCAGTTGGCTATTCAGGAAACAAAAAAGAGGCTCAACCTAGCCGTAGCTCTAGGGGTGTGGTTATTGCCAGGTGACCTGGTGATCAACACCCACAGCGTCGTAGGCTATATAATAACGACCTCCAGAAGGCCACAAAAGATATGCGGTTGGGTGCAAACGACGACGTAAATACCGACAGCGAAAAACCGCCTCCACCACCTATACTAGGACCCCACCCGAAGAAGCGCCTCCCACACGTAGCAAAGCCACATCCCACACCTCCGCATGTTGCTCTACACCTCCAACCACAACGACCTCCGGAGGGCCCTACCCGCAGCAGTGCCGGAGGCACGGCAACACAACACGAGACCAATCTGGCAGTGGCATCAATTGCTGCAGCTGGAGCCGCATGGTGGTTGTTCCGTTAGCGACGCCGTCGTCCCGACAACTGCTCTAATGCAAACACAACCACACCCACGACGAGCAGCCAGGCGTTCTTTGCTAAGAATCCCACAGCCTCGCCCGCAGCCCGAAAGAGAAAGCTTGCAATTGCCCCAACCATCCCAGGGAGGATCTGACCCAGTTTTTTCCCAAGGGCCTTCAACCCATTGCCAAACCCTTTGGCGACGCCGTGTAGCCCACTCTGCAGCGCGGAAACGATGACGCCGATCACAGTCCCTGCCGCGGCCAGCACCCCAAGCACGGTAAGCACATACTTTTTGAAAACGTTCTTGACCCTATCGCGCAGCGACATATGCTCTTCAATTGCCTCATTCTCTTGTTGGAGCATTTGGATGTGCTCTTGCGCTTCCTGTGCAGGAGGGGTTGACCTTGGGGAACTTGGCACGAATCCGATTCCAAGCGGCCTCCCTTTGGGTCGGACCCTCGATGAACGAAGTCTCAGCTGAGTACCCTGTTGCGGGTCCCTCGTCGTACCCGAGGTGGTGTAAATGTTTTTGCTCGCCACCCGTTGTATCCCCATCCGGGACTGTTGGAAATGGGTTATCGTCACCGCCTTCATCATCTCCGGCATACAGAAGGAGTGGAGTCTCGTCGGTTGGGTCCACCTCAACGTCCATATTGAATATACCCCCAGGGGATGTATCTATAACACGATTATATCGTCAGAGTTAGACCCAACACAAGCGCGCAGGGAGCCTCTCGGGCTCAAAGCTCGGCGGATTCTGTATAGGCGCACCTTCACGCCATCCACCGCCAACCCCGGGGAGACCCTCTACATCGAGGTTCCAACGCTGGGGGAAAACATTGTCCTGGTCCCAGGTAGCCTCGCGCTCTTGGCTGACCTCGCATTGTCTGGCGGACACGTCAACAACCGCGTGGTGGCCAACGTCGGGCGCTGTCTGGTCTCCCGTCGGGTTTGCAAAATGGGAGCCGAGACGCTGGAAGACACCGCTCGGCCCGACCTCCTACAGACCTACGCCGATCTATACCTCTCTATCCCAGAGAGAGAAGCTCTCATCCAGCAGGGCATCCAATATGCAATCGGAGAACTCGAACAAGCTCCGCTCAGGGGCTGGTGACAAGAACACGTCGAATGCTGCAGACAACGCACTCCTGGCCGCATATGGTTTAAAGTACAGAATCCCACTGGACTCTGACATTCTGACACAACGCGGAGCCCTATATCCCTATGCCCTACGTGACATCCTTTCGTTTGAGTTGACTCTAGCGGCTGCTGTCGACGTGATCGTAGGGTCGGACACCACCAAGATAGGCACATACAAGCTCACCAACGCCCAGCTGGAGTATGAGGTCGTTGAGGATGCCACTCTCGCCAGGCAGGCACAGGACGCGTATGCCACAGGCACCGCCTTCCTGTACACCCACGCTGTCCACTTCAAGACCGTACCCGTGAACAAGGCGTCTGACACTCTGGTGTCCCAGAACGTAAATGTCCCGCGGCGCTCCTTTGCTGGGCTTCTTCTCCTCTTCGTAAAGCCACACACCACTGGCGCCCGGGACAGCGAGGCGTTCGTCAATCTAGGCGTCTCGAAGGTCGAGGTAGACGTCAATGGAATTCCCAACAGCCTCTTCCCAGGGGATATGCTACCGCCAGACTTCTGGGAGGCTGCCAAGGGCTGGTTCGCCAAGGGCGATACGGACATGAGCCCCACCAAGTTCGACAACAATCGATTCGCTGTCCTGGTCGATTGCCGCACAGCGAAGGATCCGGCCATCCACGGCGATGGCCTGGCTCAAGTGGGCAGCGGAAAAGACGTCCAGCTCCATGTCCATAGTAGCGGAGGAAGTGGCACCGTTAATATGCACATCTATGTGCCCAGCTCTCGGTGTTGAATGGAGCCCTCCAGAGTATAACATACTAACCATACAGGCTGTAGCAAAGCTACAATGGATGCCCTGGTAGAACACATCCCCTTCAACGCCCTCGTAGTAGGGCCTACGAACTGCGGAAAAACGGCCTTCCTTGTGGAGCAGCTTCGTGGGGCCTTCCGCGGGAAATTCGACTACATTGTGTTGATCTGTCCCACGTTTGCGCACAACAAGACCTATCGCGGGTTCCCCAGGGGCGACCCCCACTTCCATGTCGTTTCACCCTCACAGGATGCTATCGACGCCGCACTGCGCAGGGACCAATACCCTACTAGTTCTCGACGATTGCGCCGCCTCGAAGGACGTAAAAAGAAGGACCGACAAGCTCGTGGATCTGGCCTTCTCTGCCCGCCACATCGGAATCTCCGTTTGGGTGCCCTCCCAGCAGCTCACGAGTATCTGCAAGCCTTTCCGGGAAAATGTAGCCGCGGTCGTCGCCTTCCATATCGCATCGGCTCTGGATGGGAAGAGGCTCTTCGAGGACTACGGGGGGTCTGGGTCGGAAGAAGAGAAGGGGCTGCTGGTGTTATGGCTACGCCATCTCCGGGCCCACAAGTTTGCCCGCATATGCTTCTGCCTCCGCCATCCCTTCGCGGTTGTATTAGAGATCCCTACTCCTGTGGCATACCATGGAGGAACAAATCAGAGCCCTACTAGGTGAGAACGTTACAGGACCACCCCCAGCGCCAGCGCCTTCCACTCCTCGTTTCTCTGGAACAGCAGATGATCGCCAGGAGGCCCTCTCTATTTTGGCTGCGATGGGCACAACAAAGGACTACCTGGGGCAGGATCTCTCTCTAGGAGATGTCTCTAGGCTGTCTGAGAAGGACGTAGAACGCCTACATAGTAGGTACCAGGCCGTCGTGGCGAAGCAAGTAACGAGCTGCCTAGTCAATGGCGCACTGCGCCTAGCAACCCGTGCAGTTGCGTACGTAGTCCCCCTAGACGACCAACAAACACTGCTGAAGGACCTACAAGAAGACCACCTAGTCCGCAACGAGATCAGTGCTGTGGCTGGCTTGTTGTCTCTTAGAGCGGGTCGTCTTGTGGCCTTAGCAAGTGCCTCGTTCCACTTAGCTAACCACGTAGTTGTTCCTAGCAACCAACCAATTGAAGACTCACAGGCGACTGCCATACGGCAACATGATGGAGGAGGGAGAGCAACAAGTGGACCGCATATCAGCAGACCCCCCGAAGACTGTGCCTAGGGCGAAGGACCCAACGCGCGTCGCCGCCGGAAAGGCACTGGCAGAAAGCAACCGCCGTGCTAGAGAGGCCCTTTGCCGCGAGTTGGAGCGCGAGGGCGAAGAAGCAGACAGCAAAGCTGGAAGCGGGGTCAGCAGGTTGTACTACCAGTACAAGAACGTGTCTGCCAACACTGCACTCGCGGCTATCGGCGTAGGTGCGGCGTAGGTAGGTCTGTACTACCAGTACAAGAACGTGCACCGACTACAGAACTGTTGTAGCCCCTAACCAGCTACGCCACAAGCGGATTCGCCCTCGGCGCCCCCCCCCCCCTCCTCCGCGTGGTGCCTGACATGGAGTAGATCCATTCGAAGTCATGAGCCGCAGATCGATAGCAGAATGCCTGACAGAATAGCGTGCATAGTGGTCGAGGTCGCTGCCTTGTCTGGAATTGCCGTGGCCCTCGGGGCGTCGGTGGTATGGCAGTACTATCGGAAATATCAGAACCTGTTGTCTGATTTCGACTATTGCCAAGCCTGTTCGGATGCTGACCAACACCCCGTGGATCATCATCTTCTTTAGGATTAGGGTAGTGCTGAATCTGCTCCTGTCCACAAGGCATATCCATCGCCTTCGTTGAGAGGTAGAGAGCGTTTGCATCGTGGCCAAGGATGCGCTTACAGGGCCGCGCCGCGCCTGTGGCACTGCAATATTGGTGCGAGCGTATCTTCGTCGCTCCGACTTCGTGGTAGCGCGTGAATACGATGCTCGGCCCTCCGGTGACGCTGGCCTTGAGCATGGCGTAGGCCTCTTCCCTTGGGGCGTAGAGAACTGGTTGGTTGGGGCCGTGGAGCGTCCCCCGTAGAAGATATTGCAGCGAGACCCCCGGTAGCGAGACCGCGTCCTTGAAGATGTTGACCCCGCGTTCTGTGTAGAAGCCTCGCATCTTTTCGAGGGCCTCCACGAAAGGTTCTACATCGAGGTCGTTGTAATGGCGAAGCCAGTCGGCGAAGGTCTTCATTTTCTTCTCACGGAAGAGGCGTTTGCAAGTCCGCCACTCAGACAGCTTTAGTGGGTAGCCCGCCTTGAGTTTGGAGTACCACTCTGGGTAGTCGGGAAGACCGGGATGGTCGAGCTTGTCTGGAGAGTCGAACCATTCGTAAGGGAACCAGGACTTATCTTGCGAGCAACCGTAGGCTTTGGTCCACTTCTCATAGCTGGTTCCGGGGCCTAGGTAGTTCATGACGTCGAGGAACTTATAGCCGGGCGTCAAGAGCTACATCGTTTGATTCGCCTTCTTTCCAACGATGACCTTCTCGCAAGAGTCGGTCAGCTTCTCAACAAAGTACTGCTTGATCAAGTTCAGATCGTATTTCCCTGAGTTGAACCCTAGGACCGGGACTTGGTCACACCACTCTTCCAGGAGCCTCTGCTGCTTCTTTGGAAGGAGGTATTCATCCTCGGGCATGAACTGCGCTCTGGCAGCCAGCTAGAGTTTGGCGACCCTGCGCTCTAAGGCTTGCATGAATTCTGCGATCAAAGCCTTGGGCTCTCTATTGGCGAGGTGCGTAGGCTTTCTATCCATCGTATCGCCTAGAGACACTGAGATGGGGACGTGCTCGTTTTCCAGGGGGAGATCTTTGGTTGGATTTCGCGCTTTGGTTTTGTCTCCGTACGACTCAAAGTCGTAGACGATTGCGTGGGGATAGGGGGTCCTTTATCCAAGCCCCTACCTCCTCATGCTCCCACCGAACTATGAGCTGATGGCCCTCTGCACGAATCTTGGCCTCCTACTCGAGGGTCTTCCGATAGGCCATAGCGTACGTGATGGGTACGCCCTTCACTGTGTGAATGACTGTTTCCTGCTGCACCTTGCTTGGGAAGCAGTTTCTACAGCCGTGCCAGTGGCAACCGTGGTATTGATAGACGGTCCCAGTCTTTGGGTTGTAGCCGTCCACAGGGGCCCCGGCTATCCACCGCTCGCCCCCATGCCCGCAGATATGGTGGTGGATGTGCGTCTTTCGCTGCCTGGACTCATACTCGAGCCAGCAGGTTGCCTTTTTCCCAGCGGAGCCTTCGAGATAGAAGGCCTTTTCGTAGGCTGACTGTGGGGCTTCGACTCGCTCGCTAGGGCATACTGCTTTGGTTTCTCCTCGGGTACAGCAGTCGGCGTGTCGCTGCAGATTGTAAGATTAATAAAAGTTTATTATTATTATTATTATTATTAAGATTTGGTGAAGCGCGCGTTGCAGTGGCCACACACATACACAGCGGCTAGTTTTTCGATGTTCCGGATCAAGAATGCGTGCTGGACGAAGAGGCTGTTTGACATCTTGTCCTCGTAGCGAGCCGGCTGTCGCGTCAGATGCCAGTCACCGTTTTAGGTGGGCTCGTACACCCGTATTCCCACCTTGAAGCACGCCTCTACACGCTGGAGCTCGTCAAGCGAGGTCTTGGGGACGTCTGGGGGCGGGGTTTTGAGGCCATAGCACACTGCGGCGAGTTCCTTTGCCTGGGTTGTGCACCGGTCTGCACGCGCCCCTTTGTGTACAGCGAGGCACCGGAAGAGTTGTAGGTGTCGAGAGCGTACATCCCCTTCTTCTGGCGTAGCCAATTGGGTAGGGGGCCTGTACCCATCAAAGGCTCGTGGCAGAGTACGACTTTGACCTCTACGGATATGAAGCCTATGAAGGCCCATTTCGTGTCTGGGCGTTCGATGCCTTCTACGTTTAACCGCAGGTCCTATCGGACCGTCAGCCATTTTCGTGCGGTTTCTGAAGGCGGCACCCCCTCTATCCAATCCTCCGGTTCTTCTAGCGCGCGGATCCAGGACTCCCAGTGGGGTTCTTATGGAAGAAGATTACTGCCCCGTCCTCCACGTTTCTGATACGGTATGTGTAGAAGTACCGGAGATAGAAGCTGGTCTGGACCTTTCCCTCTAGCTTTTCCATGATACGGTCTGTGAGATTGCCTCCAACTCCCTTGAAGAAGATCCACTTGATGAATCGCCGCCCGTTCTCTTTACCTTCCCGTTCCCCGTCAAGTTCGTCGAGGATGTGGGGCCCCTCTTCAGCGATTTGCCCCGCTAACCTTCCGAATCGTGTTCGGACACTCTTCTGGGCGCGTTTGGCGAACCTCCGTAGGGCGGCTATCTGTTCTTTGGGGTTCTTCTCGGCCCGCTTGGCGTAAGGCAGTGACTCGGAGCGCGGCATGGACCTCCTTGTCCAGGCGCCGGAGCTCTCTACGGCGCTGCCCTCTCTTGTGGGGGTTCTCAACGTCCCCGCTAAGGGCTGCAAAGCTCCCTGTTTGCGCTGCCCGTTCGACTCTCTTTATCCATTCAGGGGCCCGGGCCTTGGCTATTGCCCGGATGAGACTGACTTTGTTTTGTCTTGATGTTCCTCGAAGATCATACTGCTTTGCTTGTATGCGTAGATCTCGGATGGTAGATATCGTATGAGTATGTCCTAAATGTTACAAGTCTCTAAATGGGGCGGCGAGGCAGCTGCTCAAGCACGAGGTTAAATATATTACGAGCTCTCTTTTCCGCATAGACGAGCTTCTGTACCACTCTATTGGCACCACAGGGTCCACACAGGTACGTTTGCGACTGCGTTCCTACACCACAATGGCGACAAGGGGCTGGCGTTATTCGACCCAGTCTCTGTGTTTGCCGGTGAATTTTACAGAAGTCGTAGATGCAGCTCTTGTCACACCTTTGAGTAGTGTTAATCATCAGCCACTGGCATCTGTTTTGCCCCTTCATATTCACGGGTATATTCGTTGTATAGATAGCTCTAATACCATATTTCGTCGTGTTTACTGGGGACTTGTCTGCCCGCAGGTCTACTGCCGCTGCCGTCGGCGTTGCCCTGTGAGCAGCACAACAGAATTGTCCCTCATAGCTCTGCTATAGTTGCGTAGACGAACGCCCATTTGCCCTGACCGTAGGACAAACACAATTGCTAATTATTTATCTACCTGAAGTTGGATGTGCTTGATATATGCGCGCGCCCCTCTTGGGAGGTGGTATGGCGCGTGCCTTTTGGTGTCACGCCATATATGCCCTTTTTTCGAGGGGGGTGGGGGGCTCAGCGGGCCGCGGCGGGCGCTCCCTGGGGAATTTCGATTTTGCTCGATATTTACCGGCATTCGCTCTTAATACTTTTACGTTTCCTAATCTGTGGTGGCAAGGCGTTCCATAGTTTAGACGAAGTAGTTAAAAAAGTTCTACCTCCCTCAGTTTCTCTTGTATATCTAGGGCAATGAAGAGCTATATCACCGAAGCGTGAAGTCCATGAAGACACACTACTTACCTTAAGTATCTTATTACTTATATAGTCAGGGACAGCCCCTTGAAAATACTTATAGACAATACTTATAGCACCGAGTCTAAATCTGCAAGCCGTTATTTTTTTTATTTTTTGTTTCGTTTTGTTTCATGTAGCAAAATTTCTGCGCATGCGTTAAATGTCAAATTCACACCAATCAGATTACACTGTGCTGGTCACGCAACAATCGCCAGGTTAATTTATTTACATAATTTAATACAGTAAAACAAGATGGCGAAGGACCCGCCAGGAACTTTCTCTCTAATTTGGAGTCCCATCTCTCAAATGTAAGCCAGTTTAATGTTTTATTTAACTTCACTCGTGCGAAAGCCTTCCAACAGGCTCAGGATATTTCAACTGGCGCTATTGTCGGAGCCGAAGGACCGCGTTTTTTACCCAGATGGCCAGTGATTTTATATACGACACGTACGACGACCTGAAGCCAGTGAAGGAGCCAGGATCCGGAAAGCTAAAATTCGAAGAAATATATATTGGAATCTATAAGCCATCGGCTCGCTGTGCTGCATTTAAAACATCCGAGGAGAACATCTTATTTTGGGTGAAGGCACTTCAAGACCAATATTATGAGTCTCTGAAAACTGTCAGAGATTTAAATTTACCGTAAGTTGGATCAGAGAGTATTGAGATCAAGTTATTTCGTTCCAGCGAGGATATTGACCTAGCGGAAACGGTACAAGCTGTCGAAGGATTTTACTTATAACCATTGAAGAAACAGAGGTCACGCGCGACATGATTGAGAACATGTTCAACACTTTATGTTATACTAAGAAAACAAAACAAGTTACAGAGCCTGCAAGTTCACAAGTCAATGAAAAACCCCAAGAGCCTGTAGTTTTGGATCAACATATCCTTGAAACTCCAAAAGCAACAAACACATGAGTCAAATTCAAACCGGAAGAGACGGAATTCTTTAGATTCTTCACGAGGATTGTTAGCCCGCAATAAGAACTCTCTCGCTGCTTTAATGACCTTGATTCGTAACATGGAGGCTGACCTAACTGATATGCGTAATGAATTCTTACTCTCGTCACATCAGAACGAAACTCAGTCATTTGGAAGACAAATTAGTGCAGCAAGATAATATATACAAGACCGAAATCAAGATGCTGTCATCGCCTTTATTGACCTAGAAGTTGAAAATGGCGAGTTGAAAGCGGATATATTAGAGCTGAGATCCGACTTTCAAACTTTAAAAAATAGAAGACAATGAAAGACCAAGGTCTCCAGTGTTCCGAGACTACCCAACCTACTGAAGCTTTAGCAACGAATCAGTTTGTTCAAGAGCCATCTTTCTTACATGACAACCCGATCCCTATTCATCAGAATACATTTTATGTGCTAAATGACGAGAGTTTACAATCACCTGACCGACAACCCACTACTAAAGAAAGGGACCATGAAGTACGGTAGTACGGTTAATTCTCGGGTTCAAAACAATGAATATATGCCTGCTCAAATGCAGTGTGTTAAACGAATAAGTAGTGTTTAAATTAAAAGGTCAACATACGAGAAAAACAAAAATATTAAATTACATATATACTAGGGGAGCAGAGAGTGAAAGTCACCGCGCCACCGACCACTGCTAAATTCAGCTAACAATTCTTCCCTTTGGTTTTTACCAAGAGGATTTCAAATGAAAGTGTATTTCATCTTCAATCTCATGTGAACTGCTTGCGTGACGTAAGGTACGACTTCATCAGTTTCAAACTGCAATCATCCAGGCCATATATGCGTAGTTTCTGGGCTAAGACGTGGTGATCAACAAGGTAAAAAGCTTTCCTAAAGTCAGCAAAGACAATGCCGTTCACGGGTTATTATCTAGGTTCGTCAGTAGTCTATCTATAATGTTAATCAGAGCAGTTTCCGTTGAATGGTGCTTCCTGAAAGCCCGACTGAAGCTTGTATAACAGGTTATTGCCCTTCAAAAATACATGGAGAAAATTGTGTATGTGGCGCTCGAAGACTTTTGATAATACTGGTAGCACGGAGATGGGGCGATAGTTGTTCTTATCCGATTTGCTGTTACACTTGTGCAGGGGTACAACCTTTGCTTTCTTCCACACAGATGGAAATGTGCCACTTGTGATGCAGGTGTTAATCAGCTTGGTGAGCGATGGAGAGATCGCCGGTGCCGCAATCTTCAAGAGACGCACACTCAGTCCGTCAGTACCCGTTACTTTGCCTGATGGGATAGATTCTATGAGCCTATGTGTTTGACGAGGTGTTATCATCAGAAAAGTCAGTTTGGTGTCGGGGTGCTTGTGTCTTCTAACAAACTCGGTCACTACTGCGGGGTCAAACGGCTTTTGATCCTTGTCGGTTAACTTTTTGGCTATACCTGAAAAATGCTCGTTAAAGATATCAGCGATTTGCCCCGGATCGCGAATTTGAATGTCACTTTCCTCAAGAAAAATCACTCCACCAGAGTTTTTGCCTTTACCAGACAAGTTCCTTAATGTTGACCATAGGCGTCTTGGGTTTTCCCCATTTTCTGTGATACACTCGTGAAAGTAGTTTTTCTTGGCAGATGTAATAGCTGATGTAACTCTATTTTTGGCGCGCTTGAGAGTCAACCAATCATCGGGGTCGTTGGACCGCTTCGCTCTTTTGAGCAGCCCGTGTAAGCCGTTGTGGTTGCGTTTCTGTTTTAACGCGTTTCTGTTTAAGTGGCGCATTGTTATTTATGGCCTCGTTAAGAAGACGATACCAACTGTCAGCAATATATTCTACTTCGTCAAAGACAAAGGCCGGTGCCTCTACGTGCCCGAGCTATTTTTATAAACATATGCTGTTTCTTTAATACACTCTCCTCTTGGTTTTCTTGTATTTTAAGGTCATGAAAAACTGTTTCTAAATGCTGTTTTGTCTAAAGTGATGTTTCCTTATTTTGTTCTTCCAATTATTCTTGGTATAAGCGTTAAATATTAAATTAGTCTACGTGATATTTTTCAGTCAGTAGCGGAGCCGCCCCCCCCCCCCTCCCCCCATCTCCGCCCCCTTTTACCATTTATTAATAGCATCACGATAACCGCAGGACGCGTCCAATTTAATAGCGATGTAGCGTGAATGTTGTATTATTATTAGTTATACCATGGCATGAGGGGTATTAGTGATTTAAATTGCCCCGAGGCCGCTCGCGGCTCTCGGGGCAATTTAAATCACTAATACTCCGAAATGCCATGGTATAAGTTTGTTATACCATGATCGCCGAGGAACGGATAGCCTGCGTTGCGGCTCTGGAGTATCGGAGCGCAGCGAGGGGAGATTAGTGGGATTGGGGCGAGAGAAAAAAGAGAGGCGGACGGGGTGGGGAGGAGATGAAGATAGAGCCTGCCTGCAACCCATGGTTATTTTGATATCCACCCACTAATTAAAATGCATGCTTATTAGTAAGTCATTCGACCGATTCATCCAATCATCATGCGGCGGAAGTGAAAACCATGTCTAATATCTGTTGAACTCACGCGTGGAATCTCAAGGAATCTCAATTCGAGCGTAAAATTCAAAACAAAAGATATACGAACTTGGATGTGAAGACAGGGCCGGCCTAAACCCAAACCTGTAAATGTCGACGACTTTTGCAGGATATGTAATGTGTGTTTTAAGGTAGCGTTTGGGAATTCAAATATTTTCACGGCGAGAATCTGTTCACGCCTTAAGAAAGAAAAGATAGCCGAGGCTTTAAATAATTCTAGCTGGTGCCTGCAAAAGTATTGGTCTTCATATTCCGAAATCTGTAGTGAATCTGCTTCTCTATCAAAGTGAGTCTGTCGTTCCCGATGAAGGAAGATTCGAAATGCTGTAGAGAACTACACCTTTGTTCGAGAAGGTTTGCAGGATAAAGATAACTAAGATAAAGATAACTCGTTGCCGCTGAATATAAAGTCGCCACCAAATCAGTAAAGAACACTGCCGACCACAATAACACCGGAGCGAAGTTCTGCCAAAAGAAGCGCTAAAAATCATCCACGCAGCGTTACGAAATCATCAAAGCAACTAGTGTTTTCCAAACACAGTTTGGATTACAGCTAGAACATCTCTAACAGACAAAATATCTCTAATAGCCTTGCTCCTGTTCTTTATTTAAATTCATCGCTGAGAGAATTCTTGTTACATGTATGTTTGTCGCCATATACTAATTGGTTTCTGCTCTTATCGCATCCATGCATGAATAAAACTTAATGATTTCTGTCAATCACGCATTTTAGCCAATAGCAATACGCGGCCTTCTGAGGCCGAGAGTTATCAAAATAACCATGGGTTGCAGGCAGGCTCTATCTTCATCTCCTCCCCACCCCGTCCCCCTCTCTTTTTTCTCTCGCCCCAATCCCACTAATCTCCCCTCGCTGCGCTCCGATACTCCAGAGCCGCAACGCAGGCTAAGGAACGGAACAAATCTCTGAGAAGTTTAGTTTTCTCTGCCGAAACTAAAGACGTCGCAGTCGAGTTGCTTTCGAAAACGTTTTGTTTAATGCTTGACTGAGCGCCATTGATTAAACGACCCTGGCTTTCCCTGGGGAAAAGCGTGTTGTTTTTATACAATGTAATTATGCGGTTGACTAAATATTCAAAGAGCATGAATGGATTTTAACTACGTCACGTTTATGGTTTTAAGTATCCCACATGGAAGAAGCGGGTTTGAGAAATTAAGAGAAAAATATGCAGATTGAAATAGGTCATCCCACATGGATTACATTGAAGGTTATGATTAAGACAGGTCAGTTTGGATTCAGTATTTTTCATCCGGGAGCCCAGGGCTAGTTGTGCCAGAGGGGAGCAGGAGTTGATGCTTTTGACCTTCTCACTTACAGCCTGCATTCTCTTCTAATTTTCCCTCATTACACATGCAGGGAAATTTAGAAATATGCATTGTCTCGAAATTTCCCGGCGGGAAATTTCGAAACAATGCATATTTCTAAATATCCCTGCATCAGGGAAATTAGTGGTTTAAATGTGCCTCGGAGAACAAAAGAATCCGAGGCTACCATGGTATAATTAAAATTTACTGCGTTTTTCGATTCGTATCGTTGTGTTGTAATAAACCTTTTTTCCCCCTAGAATAAATGTTTTTTTTTGTTCGAAAGAATAACATGATAACGGCGGAGATATGATAGCCTGTACCGTTCGTTCATGCGTTCAGTGTTCGCACTCTAGCAAAAGAAGGTACATTGTCTATAAAACAATGAAACCTGGTTCTATAAATAGCCCTTATTAACCCCCATTTCAATTACTGTAGTGAGGTATGGGACACCCTAGGTCACGGACACTCCAAACGTTTGCAAATATTACAGAACATATCTGCTCGGATAATATTGAATTTGAGAAACGATGCTCCCCACCTTGAAGCATTAGGATGCTCTAGGGTGGGAAACACTTGAAACTCAAAGGGCTAAACATAAGGCGAAACAAATGTACAACGTCATAAATGGTCAAGCCCCAATTTGCCTTATGGATCTTTTTAAACAGAAATCTGAGGTCACGGAATACAATCTTAGGGGCTCCAATTCCTCACTGCAGTTACCTTTACTCAAAACTGAAAGTATGAAAAAGACGATTTCTCGTACAGTGGGGCTAAAATATGGAACTCGCTCCATAACGAAATTAGGGACTCCAACTCATTCCCTTCTTTCAAGACTAAAATTGCCGCTCACAAATACCAGCTATAAAAATATTTAATCATTATTACGTAATATTCAAACATTTTATTTTTATCTATATTCATAATATATTTTAATATTTTGTAAATTTTATATTTCTGTCACGCCCCTTGTGTAAATCAGCTGCTGTTGACAGGGCTAGCGTGCTTAAATAAAGTTATACTACTACTAATGTGTAAAATAAACTACATGTACGCCAACTCAAAGATATAGTATGGGAGATGGGCTCTCCGGGTAATGGGCTCCTGACTGTCCGTATAGCACATACCCTTTTTAACGCCTTTGATTGGAATTTGACTCATGTGTATGTTGCTTTTGGAGTTTCAAGGATATGTTGATCCAAAACTACAGGCTCTTGGGGTTTTTCATTGACTTGTGAACTTGCAGGCTCTGTAATTTGTTTTGTTTTCTTAGTATAACATAAAGTGTTGAACATGTTCATGTTCTCAAGCATGTCGCGCGTGACCTCTGTTTCTTCATTCATTAAGTTCTCTACTTTCATCTGTAATCTGGGAAACTCAATCTTTGCCCATGCCTTGGCACATAACTATTCCTGTTGTTAAGTAGACGTGGATGATTATGAGTAAAATCCTTTGACAGCTTGTACCGTTTCCGCTAGGTCAATATCCTCGCTGGAACGAAAATTTGTAACTTGAACTCAATACTCTCTGATCCAACTTACGGTAAATTTAAATCTCTGACAGTTTTTCAGAGACTCATAATATTGGTCTTGAAGTGCCTTCACCCAAAATAAGATGTTCTCCTCGGATGTTTTAAATGCAGCACAGCGAGCCGATGGCTTATAGATTCCAATATCTATTTCTTCGAATTTTAGCTTTCCGGATCCTGGCCCCTTCACTGGCTTCAGGTCGTCGTACGTGTCGTATATAAAATCACTGGCCATCTGTTTCGCACGAGTGAAGTTAAATAAAACATTAAACTGGCTTACATTTGAGAGATGGGACTCCAAATTAGAGAGAGAGTTCCTCGCGGGTCCTCCGCCATCTTGCTTTACTGTATTAAATTATGTAAATAAATTAACCTGGCGATTGTTGCGTGACCAGCACAGTGCAATCTGATTGGTGTGAATTTGACCTTTAACGCATGCGCAGAAATGTTGCTACATGAAACAAACAAAAAATAAACAAAAAATAACGACTTGCAGATTTAGACTCGGTGCTGCCACAGGCAGCCCGAGTAATTATCCATGCCAGATTTTACATATGTGTTAGTTCAATGTGTAAACACCTCATGGCCAGCTTTTTAGAAAAATCGAAGTTGAGGCACATGGATAAAATTTCCATCGCGATTTTGATGTGGAATCAATATTTCTGCCGGTTGAAAAAATACGAGTCCTAAATTGTGATTGCTCGCCTCTCGAATTATTGCCAAGATCAAAATTTCAGCCCGAATGAGATGTTTTAAAAAACCCTTCCTAAATCAATATATCGGGACAGATTTTTGGAAGGTTGCTTCACTTTTGCATACGAGAGAAGTTTTGAGACCTGCTAATTTCACCTTGGAATTTGGCTGTTTTGAGGCTGCCGACAGCCAAAATCGATTTTCTCGATTTTCTCAAAATTCGGGCGGTTTTTTTGAAAAACAAACTTTACTTGGTAATACCTATCTGTAGACCTAATATGAGCGAATTTTTGTTCTCGAGTTTGGCCACCAGTTGCTCGATGAGTTTCAGGCATTCGCTCTTAACCACTGAGCTAACTGGAAGGCGGTATATAAATGATCTACCAAATTGTGTTATCGTTAGCCACGTCAAGACTGTAGGCCACGTCTTTACGCTGATGATACAAGTCGCTCTTTTACGGCTCCAGACGTGAGTAAACTGGAGACCGAAATAAATATGGAACATCTGTAAAGAAGTGGCTTATTGCTAACAAACTTTCACTCAATATTCTTAAAACCGAATTTATGATTATAGGTACAAGACAGAGATTGATATTGAAATCTCATTGAATAATATTTCTGTAAGAAGAGTGAAGGAACTAAACACCTCGGTGTATATTTAGATGAAAACCTTCGGTGGCACGCACACATTGATAATATTATTAAAAAGGTATCCTCTGGTCTTGGGATATCGAGGAGAGTAAGGCCCTTTGTACCAAGAAATACTTTACGTAGTCCACACGAGCATGTTTTCCTTGACACGTTTTCCCTTGACAAGTTTTATTTGCTCGTGTAGACTCTATCGGCTCTATGGTAAAGTGGTTTAGAGCGCGAGCCTCGAATCCAACGATTCGGAGTTCGATTCCATACAAGCCAGTAACATTTAAAAAAAGTATTGTTCTCCTTTCTCAGTTTTATTTTATCTTTTCCTCTATTTTAAGCTATTTAATAGAGCCGCCTTCCACACTAAAACTTTGTTTGAGTTTATAATTAAGCAAATTGATGTATCAGTTAATTTTCACGGGCTTTTATTGATTCAAATGATCGCATGCAAAGTATGTTAATCTATTAAAACTGTAGTGTTCGATACTTTCACAGGATTTTATATCATTGCACTATAATAATATAAATAAATATCGAGGTCATGACCGTGTTGGAGCTTGAGAGCCAATGCAAAACAAAGTTTTAGTGTGGAAGGCGGCTCTAATAGCTTAAAATAGAGGAAAAGATAAAATAAAACTGAGAAAGGAGAAAAATAATTTAAAAAAAATGTTACTGGCTTGTGTGGAATCGAACTCCGAATCGTTGGATTCGAGGCGCGCGCTCTAAACCACTTTACCATAGAGCCGATTCACTTGTAGACAAGTTTCAAAATAAGGTATATAATGTATAAGTTCTGAGCCCGTGATCTTTGGGAACTAGCCGTCGTCAAGCGTTGTCAACTTGTTTGAAATTGTAGCCACGCGATTGGCTACTCAGTACAATAGGCGGCACGTTAGACCCCGTGGGGAGAGAGTAACGTATCTGGCAATTTATTGACTGTCCCTCTGCCGGAAAGAGGAATTTTGTCAGCAGACCAGGCTTGCCACGGTCATGACCGAATAGCAGCAAACACGTAGTTTCTGACGAAGAATGAGAGGGCTTTTTCAAAGAAATGAGTTCATTTGGAAGAGTTAGGATAATGATTTCTCAAGTCTGAAAACATCTGGGGTAAGAAAAACTACCTACCTTTCACCTGACGGAGAAAATTACGCCTATCGGACGGGTTTTCGTGCGAAAAATCGGCCTGAAGTGCCTCGTGGTTTGAATTTTAATGTGCAGCCTTTCCTTTCTTTTAGACAGAGAAGAGAGAAAAACCCAAAGTGAGAGAAATGCCCCATAACCGCCATTTCTAGACCCCAGAGAAGCAACAGGACAACAACAAACTCTTAAGGTAAGTTTATTTTCTTTATCTGAGAATTTTGTGAAATAATAGTCACACAGTGCAAATACAGAGCTTGGGCTGCCTGTGATTTTTCCTTGACAAGTCTCCTTGTTGAAAAACTGGCGTGCCAGTTATTGAACAAGGCAACTTGTCAAGGAAAACTTGTCAAGGAAAACTTGCTCGTGTGGACTACGCATTATATAGAATACAGCTCTATTGTTTGGATACCTGGGATCGGGCCTAGCCAAGAAGTTACAGATTCTACAAGACTGTAAATAACCTAGCGCCTAGCTATCTTTCTGATCTTTTTATAAAAGAATCCCAAAACAGTAGCTATAACTTACGTCATTCAAATACAAACCTTCATATCCCAAGGCCTCGAACAGAAGCACTAAAAAATACGTTTTTCTTACATTGGGGCAACAATTTGGAACTCTTTGCCCAGTTTTACAAAAGAGGCAAATAGGTTAAACATATTTCGAACGGCGCTCCAAAATATTGATATTAGTGGACTCATGGACTGTTTGTAATATATTGTTAATGTACATATTTAATATAAAATGTGTATTTATATTATGAGTCCATACGTTTAAATATTATTAACTTATTGTAACGGTTATCCTGGAAACCAAGTATAACTTGAAGAGATTCCGTGTTTAAATAAAGATTCATTCATTCATTCATTGCCTACGGGGAATTCATTTCGTGTCGTCATTGTTGCCTAAGGTGCCTAGCTAACATGTTACTAGTTTTCAGATAGTTTAGCGTGTGGAAGAAACAAAGAACACACGGTTTAATTTAAGCCCGATCCCAAGTTAACATGTTACTAGTTTTCAGATAGTTTAGCGTGTAGAATAAACAAAGAACACACGGTTTAATTTAAGCCCGGTCCCTAGCTAACATTTTACTAGTTTTCAGATAGTTTAGCGTGTAGAAGAAACAAAGAATACACGGTTTAATTTAAGCCCGCCGTTTTAGGAAATGTCTAACTCCTAGCTGGGGTACGTTTTCATGGCCAGGACAGGTAGGTGCAAATGACAATTGGCTGTGCCAAGTTTGTCCTTGCCGTTCTGTAATCGTCTTACGCGAATATTTCAAAGTATAACTGATCTGAACCCTCAAGCCTAAGATCATCTTATTAAATTATACCAACATAATTGTGACCGTGAAGCAGTCCATCTAATGTATAAATCGCTTTACCCTCAAAATATACATTCGATATTTTCCACACTTGATTATAATTTGGCTGAGGAATATCGTTTTACCGATTTGCTTTAGACGCTTGATAGTGGCCCAGTTTTGAGGGTTGAATACGATACAATAGAGTCCTCAGGCCTGATCATCCTGGATCAGTAAATTTTAACCGTGATGATTGTGGTTCTCTTGGTAAACGGTGTCTTTCTCCATGCTAGGATTAACTCATTCCTGTCAAACAATACGTTTTTAACTGAAATTAGTAGTCAACAAGTTTGAAATCGAACTATTATAAATGATGACTTTAATCCTAGATTAGTTAATTGGGCTTTGAGAAACTGTGTAATAGTGTAATACTTTATTTAAATACGCGTCACTAAAGAACTTAGAAAAATGACAAAATATTCACAAGTTCAATGAAGTTATGTGAATTAAGAAATACATATACTTCATTGTGTTTTCAAATTAATTTTCGATGCATGTGTAACGGTATTTTACTACAGCTAATGTTTCAAATTAATTAATCATGTAATTTGTGTTTGAATACCCCACAGGCACCGGTGACCTACAAACACAGGCGACCAATTATCACAACTAGTTTATATTTTATAGAAGAGTTTCGATTTATTTTTATTTGTATAGGAAATCTTTTGATGCTTTATTTGCTTGAATGGATGAACAGATAATGATTACAACAGAATATAAGCATTACGAAGCCTCATAGAACCATCAATGACCTCATGAATATTTCTCAAAGAGTTAATGAAACAAGGTGAACATATTGACCTGTTCAATGACCTGCGCAGTAGAGACTTTCGTCCAAGACCTTACAAAAGGTTAATAAATGCCATCAGTCGGCTTATATCATTAACATTCGTCTCAGAGAAAGGTTAGCAATTTTCAACATTTCTTTCTCCTTTTTTACAATTTGGTTGTGTACATTTGTATATGCATAAAGTAGGTTCATATTGTATAAAATTTATCTCATGTTCAAGGTTATCCGTAGCGTAGTGGCTTTTTCTTTTATCTTGTTGTGTAAATGTAAAACCTTCTCTGATGAAAATAACCCTTATGCATATATTTATATTTTCCAGGATCTTTTTCCAGTCGTAACTGTTCACTTCTAAAAACCTCAACAAAATGAAGTTCTACTTGGCTTTCTTGGTTCTTCTTGCACTTTCTCTCCAGGGTAAGTACAAATCAATTTTATGATTTATGTCAGTAGGAAAGAGTTATTTTACAAATCATCACGCTTTTTATTGATAAAGTATTGGTATAAACCATTAATTTCAAAGCTTACTTTCGACACAACAATGGAATTATGTTTAACAGTATGTCAATCAACATCAGCGAGAAGTTAACTTATTTTTTTGTAAATGATGAATATCTACAGTGTGAAACTTTGATTCAAAAATGATATTAATGATATTATTCCTTATTTCTGTAGTCCTTTCGAAGTCGACCAAGGAGCCCGAGAGGAAGCCCATGGAAGAGGAAGCCACAGCAGAAGACGAGAACGAACGTGTGGAAGGCGGCAAGGAGGAGAAGAAGAAAGAAGAGGAGCAGAAGAAGAAGAAGGAGGAGGACGAAACTGACCAGCGTGTTGAAGGCGGCGAGGGAACAGGAGAGACAAAGCAGAGAGATGGAGAACAGCCCGAAGCAGATCCCATCGCCCCAACTCCTAAGCCTAAGGGTCCTAAGCCCGGAGAGGTTGAGGAATAAGGCAAGTCGACTGGAAACCACTTCCATAGAACGGAAATAGCTTAGGAAATGTTCTAGTAAACGTTTGTCTAGGCCAAAACAATAGGCCAAAACAATGGATATTAAAGTATTATATTATATTCTGCTGGACAACCTTTTGGCATCGACTGTATATATATAACAAAGTATGGTATTTGACGCCTAAAATGATGCATAAATAGATTGCATATGTCCATTATTTATCTTTTATTTCTCTCTTTTCAGGTGATCAGATATCAAGAAAGGAATCGTTTTGTGGATTTAATGTACTATGTACAAGTGCTTAAACAAATAGATGAAATAAATGAATTGAAAATTGTATTCTGTTTGAGCTAGTTCATATGACCTATTATAGTGGATATATAGTGTTAAGGGCGCGCACTGATTGGCTGAGAACCATGCCTTAGCTTAGCTTTTAGAAAATGTAAAACATAATCAATATATCAATTAAACCGAGTAGAAAGCGTCTGCTATGTTCCGAATTGTAGATAAATACTCTCGAAGATGCAGAATATGACTGGAAAGCCAGCAAAACAATAATTAATTTTCAGATAAATTTTCAGTGGCTCGGGTTTTATCGAACAAGTATCTTTAGTCTTGTCTTGTCAGAACTAGAGAAATAGCTGACGCGTCCCTATTCGTTGAATACAGCGAAACACAGCAAAGGCCAAAGTATGGTTAGAACGTTGTTTTGACAAACCCTGCTAAATATGTCTCTACCAATGTACATGATTCAACTTTAAACGACACCGAGGACAAATCTGAATAGTATGCGCTACTAAGGGGCAATCGGGAGGTTTATATCGCATTTACGATAAGGACAGTAAAACATATCGTATCTCAGGTCGAGTAAAAACTACAAATAAATTGACCGATTTAGCTTGTACATTTGTTGTTCCAACAGCTCTCCAGAGGATTCAGTGCGTTATTTTCCATTTAGATAAATTTATACATTTCTTCTTGGGATACAGAAAAACAAGGAAACACTGCTCAAGGGACAACAAATGTAGAAGCTAAATCGGTAAATTGTGCTGCAGTTAGCGAAAGTGTTACAGTGCAAACGTGTCGATTGAAACACTTAGTTCAATAGAAAGGAAATGTATCAAGTTACTTTAAAACAAGGAAGATGTTTTTTTAAATGCAGGTACCAACAATGCGAAAACATTAGACAAAACATGAATTAATTGCTAAATTATCTTCGCAAAAATATTTCCCAGATTGGTGAAACAAAAACTGTAGTAGGGCTAAAATGTGTACATTGTGTGCATTTTCACGCGTTGTTACTGGTTGGTTAATGTTTCTATTTTAAAGCTATGGTTGTTTCAGCTATCGGTTTTCTGCATGATGAAATACCTGTTGAAAAACATTGAAAAAACAGCATCAAAGTTTAATGCCGTTTGCGTTGCCAAATACCCTAATAAACGTTTAGTTAAAGAACGCAATTTGTAGTCTTGATGTATTTTTTAGATGTGCTACTTTACGGTTAGTTGATTCATGGTACAGTAGTTATGGTTCATAATAATTGTTTGTTTAAGTTGAACCCCTTCAAACAGAGATACAATAACAGTTATAGGTAAACATGTTTTGCGATATATTGAAAATAAATTAAAATAAATAATTGTTTCTTATACTAACCTCCCGGTTAGCTCAGTGGTTAAGCGCCGGTCTGTCGAGCGGGAGGTCGCGGATTCAAACCCGAGCCGGACCATCACTCAGGGTCTTTACATAATCCAACAGTAAACAGTTAGACCTTCACGTCTTCTCGTATAAGGGCGTCAAATCGTAGGACTAAGTCAACAGAGGGCAGTAGTAGGGAGAGAGGCGAATTAAGCCCCTTTTTTAGGGCGCTATGCTAATTTTTAGGGCGCACTCATTAATTCAGATGACGTCACGAGTGTATGGGCGTTATGCTAATTTTTAGGGCGCACTCATTAATTCAGATGACGTCACGGTTCTATTGTCTTGGACTCATGAATAAAGTGTGGTGGTTTTTCATTATCTATTGTCTTTCCGCATGAACAAAGTGCGGCGCTCTCATGAATAAAGTGTGGCACTCTCATGAATAAAAAACGGGTGAATAAATTATCTATTGGCTGGGGCTCGTGAATAAAGTGCTGTGGAATCTAATGACGGCATAGACGGCGGAGGATTTTAATTTCAGCTGCACATCAGAACCCCTACAGAACGCCTAAAATGTCTTTATTATTTTCCTTACAGCTATTACCTTCGCTATCACTCATAAGATGATTGTGAGTTCAGAATATTTATAAATCTTTACAGTAAATCCTACAAAGTATCTTGTCTATCCTCATCCTCCTCCTCCTCCTCCTCCTCGCTACCCCAAGGCTACCCTATGTTACAGTTTCGGTTGTCCAGGTATTTTCTGTAACATAAGGAAGCCTTGGGGTAGCGAGAAGGAGGAGGAGGAGGATAGACTAGATACTTTGTAGTCTAGAACGGCTAGACTAGAAAATAATACAATTTCTAGACTAGACTAGATAATGATAACTAAAGTAGAGTTTTTAGTCTAGACTACCTAGGTCATTAATTTTCCTCTCCTCGGTAAAAACATAACTGTCGGTGGATTTGTTTTTATTCGTATGGTAATTATAGTTCAATTTGCATCTCAAAAGTTTTCCTCAAAACAATAGGACTATTGTTTCTATCAAACTGTACTGATGGCTCTTCAGTTGTCGTTAATCCCTAAGGACAATAGCAAAGTTGCTCTTATGAGTCATTGTGGATTTACTGTAAAGATTTATAAATATTCTGAACTCACAATTATCTTATGAGTGATAGCGAAGGTAATAGCTGTAAGGAAAGTAATAAAGACATTTTAGGCGTTCTGTAGGAGTTCTGATGTACAGCTGAAAGGGATAATATAATGGTGGTTATGTAATGATGGTTACAAAAAGTCTCCTCCCTCAATGCTTGATTGAAATGATATGCAATATTGTCCTTGAAAACTACAAATGTATGTCTATACACAGTTTGTTAGTCATTTTTGCATATTTGCTTTGATTTTAACCATTCCACATGTGTGAGAGTTTCATCAGTTCATATGAAAATTTGGTCCGTGAGAGCGCCGTACTTTATTCATGAGAGCGCCGCACTTTGTTCATGCGGAAAGACAATAGATAATGAGAAACCACCACACTTTATTCATGAGTCCAAGACAATAGAACCGTGACGTCATTGAATTAATGAGAGCGCCGCACAAATTAGCATAGCGCCGCAAAAAAGGGCTAATTCCATCCCTCCTATACTACTGAGGGCCATGTGGAAGATTACTGAGCTACATGTTAGCGGTAAACGTGTTACCCTCTATAAACAAAGTGACTTTACTTCACTTTACTTTAGAATAAGAATAAGCTTTGATTTTATTCTTCTGGAATATCACACTTTAACTGATTAATGCTATGAAACTATATCAAGTCTGTCAGAGATGGTAGTACTAATGAGCCCAGGCGGTGCAGCGCAACTAAATATTTATGAAGTATTATTAACTAACAGTATTTAACATTAAACTGCACTATAGCTAGTCCCTTTTTCATGTGCTTGGATGACTTAAGATATATGTTTTGTTCTAACTGTTTTCCTAACGATAATTGAAGAAACCGCCATTTGTGCAGTGTGAACACTATTCCCGAAATTGTGAGATTAACGGTTTATCGGGTTTCGCTAGAAAATGTTAGTTGTCGTAAATGTTCCTTCACAATTTGAATCGGCTTTGAAAACTAAAGAAAATAACCAGTAACTAAGCTGTGACTGTGCCTGATGTTCGGTGAAATTTAAGTTTGCTACGACGTCAACTGAGCTGCTTTTCAATTCTTAGTGTTGCCAGTTTAACGGTGTTACGACTGCATCGGAATATTATTGGAAGGAGTATTTAAAAGCAAAATAAAAGAGGTGTATTTTTCATGCGAAGGCTAAAAAATCTGCATGATAGATTTACTTGCAGTTTTAAAATTGCTCTGTTTTTCCTCTCGAAGCATTACTTTTCGGTTAGCTCAATGGTTAAGTGCCGATCTGACGCCGGAGCAGCACTTCGAAGAAACTTTAAGTAAAACAAGAGCCCATCTGGGCTTTCACTCGGGCCACATGACATTGAAGATAAAATACACTTTCATTTGAAATCCACTTAGTAATAACCAAAGGGAAGAATTATTAGCTGAATTTAGCAGTCTTTGGGAGTGGCCGGTGGCGCGGTGACTTTCATTCTCTGCTCCCCTAGTATATATGTAATCTAATATTTTTGTTTTTCTCGTATGTTGACCTTTTAATTTAAACACTACTTATTCGTTTAACACACTGCATTTGAGCAGGCATATATTCATTGTTTTGAACCCGAGAATTAACCGTACTACCGTACTTCATGGTCCCTTTCTTTAGTAGTGGGTTGTCGGTCAGGTGATTCAGTAAACTCTCGTCATTTAGCACAGAAAATGTATTCTGATGAATAGAGATCGGGTTGTCATGTAAGAAGGATGGCTCTTGAACAAACTGATTCGTTGCTAAAGCTTCAGTAGGTTGGGTAGTCTCGGAACACTGGAGACCTTGGTCTTTCATTGTCTTCTTTTTTGTATTCTCGAAAAAATTTTAAAGTTTGAAAGTCGGATCTCAGCTTTATTATATCCGCTTTCAACTCGCCATTTTCAACTTCTAGGTCAATAATACGTGATGACAGCTAAAGAAAGACTCTTCGATGTTTTGGAGTTTTATTATATAACAACGATGTGGAGAGTAATATCCTGCAATAAGATGCAGTGAAACAATGAATCAAGAGTCTAATACAATACATAAACCGACAATAGTACTTACAAAGGACTATAAGTTCAGATAATGTCTCTGTTACAACATGAAGTCTCGAGAAGTCACTCGATTCAGTTCCAAACAAGATGGCGGCCCTGACGTATGGTCAGCGGTCTGCCATATGAGAAAACTAGTACCCAATCTGTACTCTGACAACTCTCCAACAGCATCTTGATTTCGGTCTTGTTTATATTATCTTGCTGCACTAATTTGTCTTCCAAATGACTCAGTTTCGTGTTTTGATGTGACGAGAATAAGAATTCATTACGCATATCAGTTAGGTCAGCCTCCATGTTACAAATCAAGGTCATTAAATCAGCGAGAGAGTTCTTATTGCGGGCTAACAATCCTCGTGAAGAATCTAAAGAATTCCGTCTCTTCCGGTTTGAATTTGACTCATGTGTATGTTGCTTTTGGAGTTTCAAGGATATGTTGATCCAAAACTACAGGCTCTTGGGGTTTTTCATTGACTTGTGAACTTGCAGGCTCTGTAACTTGTTTTGTTTTCTTAGTATAACATAAAGTGTTGAACATGTTCTCAATCATGTCGCGCGTGACCTCTGTTTCTTCAATGGTTATAAGTAAAATCCTTCGACAGCTTGTACCGTTTCCGCTAGGTCAATATCATCGTTGGAACTAAATAACTTGATCTCAATACTCTCTGACTGTATCTCTCTGCCTCATATAAGTGGTCGATCCAACTTACGGTAAATTTAAATCTCTGACAGTTTTTCAGAGACTCATAATATTGGTCTTGAAGTGCCTTCACCCAAAATAAGATGTTCTCTTCGGATGTTTTAAATGCAGCACAGCGAGCCGATGGCTTATAGATTCCAATATCTATTTCTTCGAATTTTAGCTTTCCGGATCCTGGCCCCTTCACTGGCTTCAGGTCGTCGTACGTGTCGTATATAAAATCACTGGCCATCTGGGTAAAAAACGCGGTCCTTCGGCTCCGACAATAGCGCCAGTTGAAATATCCTGAGCCTGTTGGAAGGCTTTCGCAGGAGTGAAGTTAAATAAAACATTAAACTGGCTTACATTTGAGAGATGGGACTCCAAATTAGAGAGAAAGTTCCTGGCGGGTCCTTCGCCATCTTGTTTTACTGTATTAAATTATGTAAATAAATTAACCTGGCGATTGTTGCGTGACCAGCACAGTGTAATCTGATTGGTGTGAACTTGACCTTTAACGCATGCGCAGAAATTTTGCTGCACGAAACAAAACAAAAACAACAAAAAAACGGCTTGCAGATTAAGACTCGGTGCTGCCACAGGCAGCCCGAGTAATAACTGAGTAGAAGGTGATGCCTTTATGTAACAATCTCGAACTGCAAATGATTAGACGTATTCTCAGATAATGGACGTTATTAAGGTTCCTCGTTGGCCTCGAGTTTATCAGTTTTACAAGACTCACGAATTACCGACGTTTAAATAAAGTTGATTGTTATCTCTTGAAAAATATCTTTCCGCCACGTTTTTGGTTTGATCCCATTTATTTGGGTATGACACAACTGCAAAAAGGACTAACCCTATAAACCGTTGACGATCAAAAGTAACTTATGCTTTTTGTTGTTGTTCTTTAGATCCAGTCAATTACTTTTTACTTGTGTTATTATACTTACGTTATCAAAGGTGGCCTCTATAGCAGGATACAGCCTCTGACTCTGCACTACTGCTATAACATAGATTATTATAAGACTAGTTAACTTTGTGAGCCATTATTAGATAGTTTGCAGGCAAAATCTTCCTGTACGGACCGCAAAATTGAATCAAAGCTTGTTTTGAATATTTTAGAACCATATTATATTTTTTATACTAAACTCAGTCCGCATCCTCGTTTAGCGCTTGGCCCATAAAGTAGATGAAACACTCGGTCCATAACTCACGGTACGGACCGAGGAAACGAGTTTGAGTATAATAATAGGTATATATTTTATTTCTCCAAAAATGAGAAAAGAATGAGAGATTTCTGTAAATGATCATAGCAATACTTTCCTCTGGCGATCTGTAAAAGGCAGTATAATTACCAGTAACTTGGTAAAGAAAAGCGGTTACCCGCAAGGAATGGTTGATTTACTTAGAAATTTCAAAATCAGATCACACGCTTCCTTAATGTTAATGAGATTGACATTTAAACTATTTACCGTTACGGGTGATTACTTACTAAGCATTACCAAGCGGTTATGCATTTATCCATATTTAAACTACAGCTGGTTTTGTTTACTCCAAGGGGGGCGACGTTTTGACAAGTGACATGTTTACTCTGACCTTTGACTTCTGACACTGGCAATAAAACCACGAAATCCACCTGACAAAATTACTGGCTTCAAGATTTAAGCTGTAGACACTTGTGAGGTAAGTCTCTTTATTCCTTTAAGGAAGTTTATGTTGTCAACTTCTTTTGTCAATATTAATTCTTAGTTATGAGAATCGATGGAAATTTTCATTTAAGCTCTTTTTCACCACGATAATTAAATGTTTCAAATGTGTTTTCATTATTTTGTTGTTGATGTGTGCAGCTTATCGTTTAGAAACAATTGTTGCAATGTGAGTTTTCTTTCAAATGTTGTTGTGAAAAATAATTAACTAAAATGCAACTGTATTGACAGACGTTGATAATAAAAACATGGCAACATGGATAAGCATGGAAATGTCAAACTCTTCCTAATAGGGTTTCAAGAATTTAGCATAAGAAAATTGAAACAAAGTTTCGATCAATTTCATTATTCATTAGATCAATTACAAGTCATTATACCCCATTATTCTTTCCTTTTAGTTACATAAACATGACCAAACTTCCCCCTCATAGTTTTGATCAAAGATTACTCCTGTAAACGTATTTGCTATTAAGTTTGTCTCTAGGAAATTAAAGGATAAAAGGGCCATGAACACACTTATTCCCATCGTAGCTGTCATCCTGGCAGTTTTTTGCCTCTCGAATGGTAAGTATTTCGTCGCCATTCTTTCTAATATTGTTTAAACGAAATTCAAAAGAAAGCATTGTTTTTGTATCTTTTATGTTCCATATTTGTATTGTCCCTATATTTTAATTTCTGTTTAGAATATTGTCCACATTTCGACAAGAGAAAACAATGTTTGTCTTTTTATGTAGATAAATTCCAATTTTTGGGACAATTGAAATTTTCAGCGAGATTTCTCCGTTTTTTATTAAGCATTGAAGAGCCACAAAAAACCTCTCCAATATATTATATATATATATCCCATTTAAACAATGTTATTTAGTTAACGCGAAAAGAAAGCTCCCCGGTTATCAAAATAAGAAAAAAAATCCTATTTCCATGCACCACAAAATGGCTTTTACTAACCGAAGCTGGCATCTGTCAATGAATAACTTGTTTGCATTGTATAACTGTGCAGCGAAGCCTTTGGACGCAAGCGAATATGGCGTGGAGCTTATTGAAGGTGACATGTTGTTGACTAAGGAACAGAAGGAGATTTACCTCTCTCGTCAAAATGGTCGAACCAGGCGAGCAGCACTCAAGGACAGATATCTTTGGCCCAGGGGCGTTATTCCATTCACGTTTAGTGGTGGCCTAGGTATGTATTAGATATGATATTTCTAAATGTTTAACTGGATCTCATGTTTGTCTGCCTCTATAAAAAGGAAGGGAAACGGAAGTTTTTACACTCGGATTTAAAGTGCTACTACGACGAAATTCGACTATTTCTTTTACCACTTTTCTGTCTTCAAAAACGACACATAGTGGCGGAAATATTCAAATCAGTGAAAAATATTGCAAAAGGACCGAATTAAACTAGGAATTTTGAGGAGAGTTCACCGTCAAAATCATGTCCGCCATTACTGAAGTGTGTTCCAAATAGTTCGCGATTTTCGTCCAGCTGTTTGCTGTCGTGACGCCATTTTCTCAGCACGTCGCTCCTTTAAAGGCATATTTCTATACTAAACTTCGTCCTTTTCTTTCCTTTGTGGCAAAAATAGTAAAACATTGTACTTTACTTATAAATCCACGCGAAGGTTTGTGTGAAAAGTAGCCTTACACTTTGTTGAGTTGAGAAAATGACGTCACTTTCGCTGAAAATTAGCTCTGTAAAGGCTATGTCAAGGAACGGATTTGGCTCAGTGCGGCCATAAAAACTCAAGATTCGGAACCCAAAAACTAAGACTTCCCATCGTGATATCGAAAAACAGTTTGGACAGGAAAAAACTATAGCAACTTTACTTTCCAAATACAGTTGAACCTCCCGTAAGCGACCACCCTCGGGACCTGGAAAAGTGGTCGCTTACGAGAGGTGGGCGTTTATGAGAGGTATTAAATGCAGTGATTTGACGGCTTTTGGTAAGTGGTCGCTTAAGAGAGGTGGTCGCCTATGAGAGGTGGTCTCACAGAGAGGTTCCACTGTACGTCAAAATATCACTCAAAATTTGATCGTAGGGACACTTTAATAAGGATTATTAGTTCACGATCTTAGATTAGCTAATTACCGAGATAAATTCAATTCTGAGACATGATTTCAAGCTAGGACGTGGTGGTAGAGTTGACGAGGGCGGCTGGTGTAGCGGGTAACAATCTCCTTATTTATAATTTGTTATTTCAGAAAAAAAACTAATAAACTGGAGGCTAACCTCGTTATACAATTTTCACTGTTAAATTTCATTTTCAGACAACAAAGGTAAAAATCTAGCACGTAGAGCTATGCAAGACTGGACGTCGAAGACCTGCCTCAAATTTAAGGCCAGAACCAATGAGAGAGCTTACATCGAGTTCCAGTATGATGGGTAGGTGGATGACGTGTTATTTTGCCGTGCGTCTGTCCTTTTATATATGCTCAGATGACGTCACAATGTGAAGAGAACAAAGAAGTACGTCACGAGATGCAGTCGAGTGGTGTAACTGATGTTCTCTTCACGTTGTGACGTCATCTGTACATCTATAAGAGTATCCACGGCAAAATTATATATATATATATATTTGTTATATAAAATAATTAACAATCATTGTAATTTGGAACCATGTTATTTCCTTTTTTAATAGGTTGTTTTAAAGTTGAAAGATTTTGACAAATTTAACTGTGACAAATCTAAGGAACATGATAACATGTATCCTATTGATTTCTTGCAGTAAATGTCGCGCTAGAGTCGGCTACACAGGTACTCCGCAACAAAAGGTCTCCGTTGGCAGCCGAAACAAGTAAGTTATGTCAAATGATCACTTCATTACTAATATCACCGTTCTACAAGATTCAGCTTATTTAAAAATTGCTGAAGTCTTCCTTTTCTAAATCATGTTATTGACTATTTGAACATTAACGATTTTAATTTAAAATCTCTTTAGATAAAGTTTATATTTTTACAAAATTCTGCTAGTTAAACAAGTCTCCATAACGTTTTCTAATACGCTTTCTAAAAAATAAGTTGGCTTTGATTGATTCAATGATATACCTGTTGCACTAATTTTAAAACCGTGTGTTCTGAACTAAATACAAGGAAATGAAATGTGGGCAAAAATCTAGTGTTTCATGTCCAAGTTCAATGTATATTGTACCTTTGTAGATTTTCACTTATTAATAGCCTTCAACACAGTACCAACACTACCACCACCAACAACACACACACAATGCAATACAATAATTTATTTAAAGTCGTTAACGTAGAGAGCAGTTTCCCAGTCTCCCGAACCATAGACTCATGTAAAAACGCATAACAAAATAATAATTGATGTAATAACAATCTATTTCAAGAAGATCGGTAAGTTTGAAAGTAGGAGACCGTAGTACTAAAACGAACATCATGCGTTGATTAAAATAGTTTTCGTAAGGTGGACTTGGTTAAACATATATTTCTCGTCCCACATCTCACATTTTTCGTCCCATATTTCTCGTCCCACATTCAGACCTTGCTCTCTGGGATCTTCCATCCACGAGTTGGGTCATGCTATTGGGTTTTTCCATGAACACTCTCGACCAGACCGTGATCAGTTCATTACTGTAAACTGGGGAAACGTCAGGAAAGGTGGGAATATATAAATATATAAATTTATAAGGACCTGTGAGGTGTTGTCTTTCTCTCTGTATTCAGTATAATTATTCAAGATAACCACTAGGAATCCTTGGATCTTCCTACTGGAAGTTCATCGTTTGGTAACACCACAATATTTATACTTCTCTCTCTCTATATATATATATATATATAATGCTAAACAATGTTATCATCTTCCATTTTGTGTCCTTTTGTTTCCAATGCTTACCTAAAGTAAATAAACTTTTAAGTTTAAAATATAGAATGAGACCGAAAAAGTATTTTTATTTACTGGATGCGTAATTTTTTATCTCTAAACTGTTTAGGATATTTGATATATTTCATAATATATTATCCATCTATCTGAAAAAGTGTTTCCCCCGAACAGTGTTTGAAAAGCAACTACGTTTCTAATCGATGCAACCTTCTGTTACATATTCAGGCGTAGAGGAGAACTTCAGGAAGGACGATGGCTACTTTGTTGATTCTCGCGGCGCAAACTACGACTATGGCAGTATCATGCATTACTCTCGTTACCAGGGTAACAACAAAGCCAATGCAGTTGTATTGCAGCCCAAGGAGGACGGTGCCGAAATTGGTCAGAGGAATGGTTTGAGTGATGGAGATATCGATCAAACTAAGACCATGTACAAATGCAACGGTAAGAGAGGTTACAAGATAACGTCTTGGTTGTCTAGATCAAAATACATCTCAGGATCAAATGTAATGACACTTCTAGGTCTTTCATTAGGCTTTCTAGTCAATAATTAATCTAGTTAATAATGTGTCTTCGAAACACGAATGATGACGACAAACCAACAAACGAACTAATGACACCTATTTTTTGTTATAGAGAAAAAAAGTGGGAAGAAATTGCAACCAACATTTGTTGAATTTTACTGTTACTGAGATGTTAGTCTACCTTGCTTACATCCAACACCTATATAAACGGCTGTAAAATTTGTTTAAATGGGAGTGTTCTGAATTAAATTCAACTAAATGAAATTTGGAGAAACATCTAATGATTCTATGCCCATTTATTTTATTGTATCAGTGTATCTTTTGGCCTATTAATCGAAATTGTACATCTATTTCAAATATTGTACATTGATTAACAATCGTTTTCGTGTAATTTCAATCCCAAGAGCCATTTCAAGGAAATGTTGAACATAACACACTTGACATGCCTATAAAATCATGAACTCCCATGAATACCTTCGGTCGGGCAGTACAATTGTCAATGTACAAACTGATCAACCTTTTTGAATGACCTGTAATGAAAGTTATTGTAGAATAACGTATCGATTTTGTTGTTGTTCTAAACTTCAGCTCAAGGAGACAGTGAACTCGAGCCTACTGATGATGATGATCAGGACGATGATGGTGGAGGTAATACATGCATTCCTTTCCTTTTTTAACTTTATGTAGAAAGGGTGAATGGTGGAAAGGGTGGAAGGATGAAAGGAGGGTCGAAAGGATGGATGGTGGAAAGGGTGGAAAAGATGGAAGGGTGGAATGGTGGAATGGTGGAAAGGATGGAAGAATGGAAGAATGGAAAGGGTGGAAGGATGGAAACTGGAAAGGGTGGAAGGGTAGAAAGGGTGAAGGATGGAAATGCTGGTAGGGTAGAAAGGGTGGAAAGAGCGGAAGGGTATCTTCATTAGGTACTGATACAAACTACCTACATGTGAGTTGAGTTTGTTGGTATCTCGCCCTTGCTCCGAGGCTTCCGGCTTTCCTCCCTCCACAAAAACACGCGAAATTCCAATTCGGTCTGTGGTTTAGCCGGATCCTGGCTATGGTTGCCTCAGGTCCCGTTAGAAATTTAGAGTTTAAAAAGAAATATAATATGGATGTTTATAAAAGTTTCTTATCTCTTCTAGCATGTTTTGCATAATAAATGATGCCTGGATTGACGTCACATCATTAACATTTAGAAATAGAAATATAAACCTTAAAAACACATAGTCGTAATGCTTATATCAAGAAATATTCTACTATTCAATATTCCCTTTATGTAGAATCGATACTAATGATATAGAATTTGGGGAGTCTCAAAAGTTTTAATTTCATTCGAGAAAGACTAGAAAAGGTTCCCTGAAGAATTTTGCGAATTTCTTCGATATCATGAAATTAAAACAACTTTTGAAGACTTTCATGCTCTTCTTCTGAAGATGATTGTAGTGTTGCTAGCCTTATTTGGAATGTCATTGTGAGTACTTAGGTCCCGGATATAGGATCGGATGTAGGATTAGCACGGGCACGTTTCGGTGGCGGTTTGCATGTAAGATTTCCTTTAATAAATATCTTAAAACACCATATTGGCGACGAGGATACGGATCTCAACACTCCACAAGTAAGCCTTGACATATGTTTCGGTAAAAGAAGTACTGAAGTTAAGGTTCCAAAGCAGGAATACAAGCTATGAAGCATGGCAACTCTACCGCAGTTTCCAGAATTCGAAGTGCATTCAGAACAAGGCGCCGTAGGATTCCAGTGGAAGAAATGGCTAGCCCGTTTTCAGAATCTCATACTAGCGATAGGAATATAAGATAACAAAAGGCAAAGAGCTCTTTTACTACATTACGTCGGTGAAAGTGTGAGTGAAATCTTCGACACGCTGCCCAACACAGAAGCAGGAGAAGAAGAAAAACCCGCTAGAAAAAACCAGTCTAGCACTCACTAATTACTTCACGCCGAAGAAAAACAGAGAATATGAGATATACATGTTTCGACAGGCCAAGCAAGAAAGCCAAGAAAGCATTTCAGCGTTTCATACAAGATTGAGACGGCTCGCGAGAACGTGCGAATTCGTAGACACAGATCGAGAGATTAAAACACAGATCGTTCAAAACTGCACATCCCACAAGTATCGCTTGAAAGCACTCGAAAAACGAGTTTCACCTTAGGTCAGCTGTTGGAAGCCGGAAAAGCCATGGAACTATCCAAATCCCAGGCGGCTAGCATCGAGGAAAAGCATCCAGTAAACAAACCATGCAGCCCAAAAGCAAGATGGCGGACGGTCACGTTACAGGAAGTCGCGCGTAACTGGGACAAGCCGGAAATCACGCAACACAGAGAATGGTGTTTGCCAGAAACTGTGGAAAAGAATACCCACATCCGGGCGGGAAAACCACATATCCAGCGTATCAGAAGTCCTGTAGAAGCTGTGGCAAATTAAGCCACTTTGAAGCCGTGTGCAGATCTAATGATACACACAAGAAAAATCAAGAAAAACAACACAAGCTCAACATAAACAAAATGGTCAACGAAAGTTGAAGAAGAAGCGTATTTGTTTTCCATCAGCGCAGACAATCCAGAACCACAACCGTTATTCGAAGTCGTCGTCCATGGCACTCCAATCACGATCATGGCTGATTCAGGTGCTAGTATCAACGTACTGGACGAGAAAGACTACCAGAAGTTATCAAAGATCCCAAAACTTGAGAAGACTAAAGTAAAAATCTACACTCCAAGTGCTAGGTAAATTCAACACCACTCTCGAGTCAACGTCAAAAATTGTGGAAGACGTATTTTACGTAGTTGAGGGTTCTGGAGGATCACTACTAAGCTGGAAGACGTCACAAGAATTGGAGTTGCTACAAAAACTACAGCGTGTGACAGACACCAAGCTCCAGGGAACGAGAGCAGAACAACTCGTGGAAGAATACACAGATTTATTCAGGGGGCTGGGAAAATTGAAAGATTTTCACGTAAAACTCCACATTGATAACACTGTCCAGCCGGTAGCCCAGCCACACCGAAGAGTTCCTTTCCACATTAGAAGCAAGCTATAAGAGCAACTCAAGAAATACGAAGTACTCGGTGTAATTGAAGAAGTAGAGGGTCCAACCCCATGGGTATCTCCAGTAGTAGTTGTCCCGAAACCGAGGAATCCAGAGAATATTCGAGTATGCGTCGACATGCGACAAGCTAACAAGGCCATAAAGCGCGAGAGGCACATAACCCCTACGTTGAACGAAATGGTCAACTACCTCAATGGTGCGAAGGTGTTCAGCAAGATCGACTTAAACCAAGGCTACAACCAGCTTGAACTTGCACCAGAGTCGCGTTATATCACAACGTTCAGTACCAATTTTGGTCTTCGACGATTCCGCCGACTAAACTTTGGAATTTCGTGCGCAGCAGAAATCTTCCAAAATGCCATTCGCGAAGCCATAAGCGGTATCCAAGGAGTACTGAACGTAAGCGATGATATACTGGTATATGGAACTACCCAAGAAGGCCATGACGCGAGTCTGCAAGCCCTATTCAATCGGTTACGCGAGAAGGGACTCACCCTAAACAAGAAGAAGTGTGAGTTCAACAAAGGAAGTCTCGAGTTCTTTGGGTACGTGTTCTCGGAGAAAGGCATTTCACCAGACCCAAAGAAAGTCCAGGCCATACTAGAGATGGAAAAGCCTAAGAATCCAAGCGAGGTACAAAGCCTACTTGGGATGACCAATTACTCATCTCGTTTCATCCAAACTACGCGACCATAACAGAGCCACTCCGAAACCTTACGAAGAAAGACGTGGCATGGGAATGATCGACTACGCACGAAGAAGCTGTGGCAACGCTACGAGAGAATCAAGTGACAGCGCCTGTGATGGCTTACTTCGACACAACCAAGAGGACGGAGATCTCGGTAGAAGCGAGCCCAGTCGGACTGGCAGCAATTCTCGCGGAACAAGATAACGACAACGCGGATGAACGACACGTTGTAGCGTACGCAAGTAGAGCGCTAAGTCCAGTAGAGCAGCGGTACTTACAAACCGAGAGAGAGGCGCTGGCGGTTGTATGGGCGTGCGAGCACCTCCACGTCTACATATATGGACATCCCGTTAATATCTACACAGACCACAAGCCTCTAGTAGCAATCTACGGAAACCCGAAGTCTAAGCCCACACCTAGGCTTGAACGCTGGTCATTGCGGTTACAACCATATGATGCAACTGTTGAGTACAGGCGAGGTGACAACAACCCTGCAGATTACATGTCTTGTCATCCAGTTAAGCAGACGAGGAGTACCAGTCGTGAAGAGCGCATTGCGGAGGAGTATGTCAACTTCATAACGATCAACGCGATTCCAAAGGCAATGACGGTTGACGAGATCAAACAGGCGACAAGAGAAGATAGAACTCTTCAAGCAGTCATCAAGGCGGTGCAGACAGGAAAGTGGTATGCAGCTTTGGATGACTCGGCTGTCAACAAAGACACATTCAAGTCCTTTGAACGCGTTCGAGATGAAGTGACGGTTGATGCACAAGGAACACTACTCCTGAGAGGGAACCGTATCATAATCCCGAAGAGTCTTCAGAGAAAGACAGTTCAATTAGTTCACGAAGGACACAAAGGCCTCGTTAAGACCAAAGCACTGTTGCGAGAAAAAGTCTGGTTCCCAGGTATTGACGGCATGGTACACAAAGAAGTAAAATCGTGTGGTGCGTGTCTGATCACTACTCCTGAAAGCAAACGAGAACCACTCAAGATGTCTCTCCACCAACATTCCCATGGAAGGAAGTCAGCATGGACTTCGCCGAGCTTCCGAACAGGGAGTATCTCTTAATAAATACGGGTGATTACTCCAGATATCCAATAGTGGACACTGTTAAATCAACATCGGCAAATACCGTACTAGCAAAGCTAGACAAAGTCTTCTCTGAATTTGGGATTCCAGATGTGGTTAAGACGGACAATGGTCCCCCATTCAATAGCCACGACTTCCAATCATTTGCGCAAGATCTTGGTTTCAAGCATCGGAAGATAACTCCAAGATGGCCTAGAGCCAATGGCGAAGTTAAAAGATTTGTGCGAACAGTAAAGGAAGTGGTCAAGACAGCAAAGGTTGAACATAAGAATTGGAAACAGGAGATGCATAGATTTCTTAAGAACTATCGAGCTACTCCACACACTACCACCGTAGTTCCTCCTGCAACTGCGTTATTTGGTCGAGACTAAGACTAAGCTCCCAGAAGTAAAGACACCTCAGCAAGAACCAGAAATGGAATATCGAAACCGTAAGGCAAAGGCTAAGATGAAGGCTTATGCGGATAACAAAGCTTATGTGAAGCCATCAATAATCCAAAATGGCGATACGGTACTCGTTAAATGCGACGATTCTAAGAGGAAGAGCGACACACCCTATCACACGGAGTCATACATTGTTGTGAACAAAAAAGGAACAATGGTGACGGCAAAGAAAGAAGACAACACTGAGATCACAAGAAACTCTTCATTTTTTCAAAAGCGCAGTAAGCAAGGAGGAAGGTTCAGAGCTGGAGGAAGGTGAAGATGAACAAAGTCCTGATGAACAGAGTCCAGTGACGGACATCACAGAGAGACGATACCCGGAGAGAGTGAGGTCACGTCCAGGAAGGTTCAAAGACTTTGAACTGTATCTGTGAACTGTACAGACTGTAGAGTAGTAAACGTGATATAACAGAGTTATGTTTCACACGTTGAGTAAACGCTAAGCTGCAACCTTTGGAGATTCAGAACACTAGACATTTGACCATCGTTTTGATAGACATTCAGCAGTTTTACTACATTTAGTTTGAATGTAATTTTATTTAAGAAGGGAGGGATGTAGTGTTGCTAGCCTTATTTGGAATGTCATTGTGAATACTTAGATTCCGGATATAGGATCGGATGTAGGATTAGCACGGGCACGTTTCGGGGCGGTTTGCATGTAAGATTTCCTTTAATAAATATCTTAAACTGACCACAGTGATGTTCATTTTTGTCTGACATTTTCACCACTTAATGTTGTTTATTCTTGAATTCTACAGAGAAGAAGATGCCTAACCCCGAGGGACCCAAGCCTGGAGAGATCGAGGAATAATTAAAATGTAAGTAATAAATAACTTTTACCAAGTACATCCCGATCTTTTTAGGAGATGTCTGTTAGCTACATGCATGCTGGCATTAGAATATATTAGTTTTTCTTCAGATAAGTTGTATGTACAATGGAGGCAGTATTTGATTAGTGATTATATTCTAGCAAGAATATGTAATAATAATTCTTAACCATAATCATAGAAATAATACAATCATTAACTAATTAATTAATGTTTGGTATGTAGCGAATATTTAAAGGAATAAAAACCAGCCTATCTTTTGTAATTTCGCCCAACTAGAACAAATTTTTGATGTATCACTCGCGCAAATGAAGTTCAGGGGGGTTAAGGCGTTTTTCACGCTTTTTGCTTGGCGGAGCATGGCCTGGGTAACCTTTTAACTTTAATTATGTAGTTCCTTTTAGAACTTGAAAGCTTAGAAACCGACCAGCTTTGTCATGAATGACATTCCAAAGATATTTTGCTAACACTAATGGGTATACCAATTCCAAGGGGGGTGGGGTAGGGAATATTTGCAATTCATTGATAGGGTACAGGGAATAAAATTCAGCCTATCTTATGTAATTTCACCCAACTAGATTATTTTTTTGATGTATTACTCGCGCAAATGAAGTTCAGGGGGGTTTAAGCCGTTTTGAAATTTTATTTTGGCTGTCATTTCCCTCCCTGAAATCAAGGAGACTTCCTGCAGTTTTCTATGGGAAACATTTTGGTGAAAACCCCATGTCTCTACGATTTTTCTTTCTACCCGTAAAAATTCATTGCCCTGTCCGTTTTGGCCGCAAGGCATGCCGGGACCCTCCCCATTTAAAAGTGGATTGAATGAAGTTGCAGCTTAAAAATCATAGTTTTGGTACTAAACACAACGAACACAACATATTGTACCACTTATTTCAACGAGAAATAGCCGAAAATTCCATTTTTTCCTTAATAGGTGGAAAATGATAAAATACTTTGACCAATATCACGTCTTATTATCGTTAGCGGTATCCACTGGTGTAATATGATATATATTATAAAATGAATAATAACAAGCGATATAGAGACAGAACTGATGTTATTTGAAGTAGAATTTGTAGTAGATCTCGAATTTTGGTATGATTTTCTCAAAAAATTAAATCCAGGGGAGCGCGGCGACATGTTTAATATACCCATTTTCGGTATTAAACATTGCTCAATTTCAGTATCATGTTTGATTATCGTTAGCGGTACCAACTTGTAATAATTCCTAACGATAATCATAGAAATAATACAATCATTAAATAAATAAATAAATAATTAATTAATTAATTAATTAATTAAATAATTAATGTTCGGTATCTAGCGCTTAGTTAATAGCATAAAAACCAGCCTATCTTATGTAATTTCGCTCAACTAGATGAAATGTTTGCGTACTAATTCGCGCAAATGAAGTCCAGTTAAGGCGTTTTTTTCTCGCTTTTTGCTTGGCCGAGTGGGGCCTGGGCAACTGGTTAACGTCAATTCTGTATTTCGGTGTTGAACGTGAAAACTTAGAAACCGATCAGTTTTGTCATGAATGACATTCCGGAGACATTTTGCTAACACAAATGGGTAAACCATTTCCAGGGGGAGTGGGGTAGGGAATAATTGTAATTTATAGCTTGGAGGTGTTAATGTTTGGTATATTACGCTATGTTAACGGAAAGTAAAACTAGCCTATCATATGTAATTTCATCCAACTAGATTAAATTTTTGATGTAACCTTCGCGCAAATGAAGTTCAGGGGGGTTAAGCCATTTTGAAATTTTACTTTGGCTGCCATTTCCCCCCCTGAACTTCAGCGTTAACCAAATTAAGAAGACCCCCTGGAGTTTTCTATGTGTAACATTTTGGTGAAAACCCCATGTCTCTACGACGTTCCTTTCTACCCGTAAAAATCCATCGCCCTTTCCGTTTTGGCCGCAAAGCATGCTGGGACGGTTTCATTTGCTATTTCCCAGTCCAGAACTGGATTAAATAAGGTTGCAGCGTCGAAATCATAGTTTTGGTACTAAACAAGACGAACACAACATATTGATTGCAAATTTGGGATTAGATCTGCGAACCTTGCAAAACTGAGTGGGAAGGGGTGGAAAAGCATATGCATTTCCTGGTAATAACGATACGAAGTCCAAGGACTACGGCAAAGCTGACACAACGCAGGATTTTATATTGAATATTACAATATTTCGGCTGGCCAAACCAGCCTTCTTCAGGTACTAGATGTTACAAGTGAAGAGCTCTAAGGTAAGAAGATCTATAAATGTGGTAAATTTCGCAATAGACGAAGACATGACTAACAAAATACAGAAACGTGTAACGACTTACGTGCAACGTATGTTGAACGCCTGCTACATCGACGATAAAACTAAACAGTACCTCATACAAACTAACGTTAAACCAGGACGCTTCTACATTCTACCTAAAATACATAAAGCTGGTAATCCGGGACGTCCCATAGTTTCATCTAACAGTCACCCTACAGAATGCATCTCCCAATTCGTTGACTATCACATTAAATCCTTAGTTTTTAACCTGCCTTCACACATTAAAGACACCACTGATTTCCTTAACAAACTTCTCAAACTTGGTAAACTACCTGATACCGCTATGCTTGTTACTCTTGACGTTTTATCTTTATACACTAACATCCCACATAACGAAGGTATTAATGCTTGTAATCATTTTCTTTGCACTCGTACTAATCCTATCATTCCCACCGAAACACTTTGTGACTTAATATGTATGATCCTTACTATGAATATTTTTTCTTTTAATGGTAAACATTATCTGCAGGTACATGGCACAGCCATGGGTACCAGAATGGCTCCTTCTTTCGCTAACTTATTCCTCGGTAAATTTGAAACTAACGCTCTCTCTAATGCCCCTTATAAACCTCACACCTGGTGGAGATATCTCGACGATATTTTCATGATCTGGACTGAGGGGGAAGACCATCTGAAAATATTCATCGATTATCTCAATAATATTCATCCTACTATTAAATTTACTAGTTCTCACTCATTAACTCACGTTCCATTTCTCGACGTTACCGTATCAATACATAACAACTACATTGAGACTGATTTATATACTAAACCTACAGATAAACATCAACACCTCCTTAAATCATCCTGTCATCCCCTTCACACTAAAAAAGCCATTCCTTTCAGTTTAGCTCTTCGTCTCCGACGCATCTGTTCTACCGACGAAACTTTTAAAATTCGTACTAATGAATTAATAACATATCTTTACAAACGAGGTTATAACCGCACATTCCTTAATAAACAAATAGAACGCGCTGCTAACATTCCTCGCAACGACGCTCTACAAACTACTAACTCACAAAACTCTACCCACCGTATACCTTTTGTTATTACATATAACCCAGCACTTCCCCACATCTCTAATATCGTACGCAAGCACACTAATATACTATTTTCTTCCAACCGCTGCAAAGACGTCTTTAAGCAATTGCCTCTAGTTGCATATCGACGTAGCTCTAACCTTCGTGACCTTTTGGTCAAATCACAACTACCACGTAACACATCTAATCAATCTAAAGCTCCGCCAGGCTCCTTTCGCTGCGGACAAGATTGTGCAACTTGTCCCTACATTACTAACGGCCTCAATCAATACACATTTCATTCCACTGGCGAGTCTCGCTTTATTAATTCACACATAACCTGTAATACTAAAAACCTCATATACATGATACGATGTAATCGTTGCCATTTGCAATACATAGGTGAAACTAAGCGACGCCTCAAAGACATATTTAATGAACACAGACGGACAGTAGACAAGCCTAACATTAAATCTAAACCTACTACTGTATCTGAACATTTTCTTTCTAGACCTAACCACTCTTACACCGACATGCAACTTATCCCCCTAGAAATAATATACTCCTCAAGAGACTCAATACGTAAAGCCAGAGAAGCGCACCTTATAGATAAAGCTAAAACTCTAGAACCATATGGTATGAATATACGTGATGAAACATAGTGCTTATCTCTTATACTATTTTGCTACTTCAAGTTGTGGTCTACGTCATCCATTAGAAGTGGGTTGAATGAAGTTGCAGCATAAAAATCATAGTTTTGGTACTAAACACGATAAACACAGCATATTGTTTGCCAATTTTGAGTAAGATCTGCGAATCTTGCAAATCTGAGGGGGGGGGGGGGAGGGTGGAAACCATTATATAATTATCGTTAGCGGTATCCACTTGTAATAATAATAATAATAATAATAACAATAATAATAATAATAATAATAATAATAATAATAATAATGGGGTTAATCAGTGGCATATCCACGAGGTGGCTATTCATCCACTCATAGGTCTACGATTTTACGTCCTTATCTGAGAAGACGTGAAGGTCGTGAACGTGATTTGCAACGAAAGAAGGCAGCACCTTCTACTCAGTTATCACTTTCTACTCGGTTAGACGCTGAGTGTTGGTTCGGCCGGGGTTTGAACCCACGACATCCCGCACAACAGATAGGCGCTTAACCACTGAGCTAACCAGGAAGCGGTTAGCTCATGCATGTAGTACAGATAGAGTGAATAAAGAATTAGTAACGTCAAACAATCAATGGTGAGTAAGTATTGGACACACTGGTATAAACCAGTTTGTCTAGTGTGTTACTAAGCACTTAATGACTGGCCCCGAGGGAAACAGTGAGTTTCAATTCCCCGGGACACTTGATGTTCCCCGAGGTGGAGCCGATGCGAACATCGAGGGTCGAGGGGGAGAAAACTCACTGTTTTCCGACGGTAACAGTCATTAAGTGTTTTGTTATAAGTCAAAAAACAAACTACATGCGTGACCATGTACGCCATGTTGGAGGGCAAACAAACCCGGTTGCCATGGGATGCGGTAGCGTTTGTGGGGCCAAGAACGGTTCGAAAATTCTTTATTTTCTCGCTTTGTTTACTACCTAAAACCCATTCACAGTCATTATAAAGTAGTAATAGAACTAACAAGATTACGTTTGGCCATAGGATCATCTACTTTTGTCGAAGCGACATATTGCTTAGAGAGATTGACTTGGGGCCGCTCTTTGGAGCTCACGATCGCCGAGAATGGGGCTTCGCTTCTCGCTGTTTTTCGCTTAGAGAGGGCATTAGAACCTCTCGCATCCAGGGTAATTCGATAGCGGCACAACCCAAGAACATATAAACACACCCGGTATAATAGTTTCGTAAATTTTTATTGAATATTTACGTTAAAAATTGAAGACGGCTTAAAATCTCATACAAATGCTAGTAAATATTGCCATTCGCCGACAGCTTGAGAGCCGTGTTGTGTTTACGCCTGCTGAAAACAACAAAACATCATTCCCAGACCATAGAGATGCAGAGAATAATATTGTACTTCTACAAGCATTCAGGAGAATAATTAGGACAAAATTTGGATGAGAAACTTATCGTTGAAGCCCTGAAGAGGTAGATATTAAGTTTAAGTATATGTGACTTTGTATAAACCAACTCATCAAATTTCGCTCACAAAAGTAGTCGTTTTTCAGCTTCTCGCGTGAAATCGAATGAACAAATGGTCATATATAATCTCGTTAGTTCTATTACTACTTTATAATGACTGTCAGTGGGTTTTAGTTGGTAAGCAAAGCGATATATAAGGCATTTTCGAACGCTCCTGACACCACAAACGCTACCGTTTCCCATGGCAACCAGGTTTGTTTGCCCTCCAACATAGCGGAAATTCTCACGTGATATATTAGTGCAAGACCGCTATTTCATTCAACATTCAGCTCGACGCAACGCGCCACAAATTTCCCGCGTTCTCAAGGCGCACGGGCAAGTCCAAAGGTCAAGCTGTTGTTTCCCTAGGGAGTTATGATGGTTTCAGGCATGTCACGTGATATATCCACGTCCAATCGAAAGAGGCGTTTGACTTGGGGGTATAACAATGATTAGTTGTCTCGGCTACTAGTTGTGAGATTATATTACACAAGTTACTAGCACATAATGATTTCGTAATATTAATGGTGTTATATCCTAAAAAGAAAAAAGAAATACTGTAGTAAAATGATTAACCATTCTAAGACTGTGTTTCTCATTAATTGTTCTTTTCCTTTGCTCGTAGAATCGTCACCAAGTGATGTCATTACCAGAATCCATCATCACGGCATGAAAACAATCTATGATTTCTAGATTAATGTAAGACTGAAAATAACGAATAAAGTGAACAAATGAGCAGTTGTTGTATATTTAATGATAGGTTTCTGGCTGTGGGGATGAATAGGGATTTGACTGTTAGCTGTGGTGTAAATTTCAGACCTGGAAATGGAAAATTAGTGCATGGCAAACATACAACGTAAGAGCGCAATAATAATAATAATCATTATTTAAAGTGGGTGACAAATACAGCAAAATACAGGCTGGTTTCAAATTTGACCCACCTACAACTAGCATAAGCTTACAAGGAATATTGGACTAATACAAGTATGTACAAGTCTCTTTACAGCAAATAATACAAGAGAACTAAGCTATGAAGTAGAAATACACGAAGAGAACAGTAAATACAGTAAATAACGTATCACTGAATTAGGTCATAATTTTTTTTTCAAGTTAAATGTCTAAACTAATATTGGCGCTTAATGGTAAAAGGTCCAGCTTAGAGTTTCTGTCAAAATATACTTTAAATAATTGATTTCGAAAAGATTAAGGTTACCGGATACCTTCGCAGGTGTCTCTCGTTAATAATTTTGTACGCGCGTTGTTTTAAAGAAAACTATAGAAACCTATATACCTCTGAAAAGCTTATTAAGTGCAGAATACGCTGAATGGATTTCTTTTTTTATTTTATTGTAAAGCAATGCTTAAGCCAACGAACGCAAAACTGACAAGGTTTACAAAAGTGAATTAGCAGCCTTCGAGTTAACGCATAAGAACAATTCAACTGCACAATGTTAATCAGCATATGACAGCCTAAAAAAGGGTGTGAGCATTTGCAAATATTTTACTTCATTCAAATGCAATTCATTCTTAAAGTTTTATTCTTCAATAATGTCCGAGTCACATTACGCGGGATACTCTACGAGGAAAAATACTTTGAATATTGCTAAACGCTCACATACTTTTCTTTGTCAGTAACTTATCTGTCTTTTGGCCGAGTTTTATCAAGTCTGCATACCCTATTAATTCATTCAAAGAGAGGGGATACGAAGAAAAACTTAGTTGGAGATTTGGCGTGTGCGGGTTTTGTAAACATTTCACATCTCATCAAAGCAAATGTCAACACTTCGAACCAACTAGCCAATGACTACGCAAGGACCCCTGGAGCTTCAAAGCAGTAGTGAAATTCGCGGGAAATTGGTAAATAGGTCATATTTCATAAGAAACCTTTCGCTCTCACAACAATTCAACAGTTTCGCTGAGTTCGAGAGCCGATAAGTTTCATTCCCAAAGTTCCACAACAACTGCAAGTTGATGTCCTCTCAAGCTCACGATTGAGAAGTCGAGGATTGACAACGGCCCAGGGGTGAAACTCGGATCTGAATCAGTCATCGCTGCTCGCATCCTCAGTCTCTTCAAATGACTTGCTAGTTCCTGGTAAGCCAAACGACAGTTTAAGCCTGCTATCGCTGCTTATATTTGGAGTTGACCCTGAAGTTGAAGGTTGTTCTTCGCTGCCTTTCGCACGTTCTTCAAACCACGAGCCTTTGTCGCGAGGTAGGCGCGATATCTGCACATTATCGAATATCCGATATCATAGTATTGATAGTATCGGATATTAGATATTGATAATATCGGATATTATCGGATATTATCGGATATTATCAAGGGATATTATCGGATATTCTCTAATTAGATATCTATTAGATAAAGGTCTCTCTCCTCTGTGAAGGAGGTTGATATTCGATATTATCCGATATTATCGACTATTTTCTAATTAGACATCTAATAGATATCTATTAGATAAAGGTCTCCCTCTCCTCTGAAGGACGTCGATATTCGATAGTATCGGATATTATCGGATATTCTCTAATTAGATATCTATTAGATAAAGGTCGCTCTCCTCTGTGAAGGAGGTTGATATTCGATATTATCCGATATTATCGACTATTTTCTAATTAGACATCTAATAGATATCTATTAGATAAAAGTCTCCCTCTCCTCTGAAGGACGTCGATATTCGATAGTATCGGATATTATCGGATATTCTCTAATTAGATATCTATTAGATAAAGGTCTCTCTCCTCTGTGAAGGAGATAGATATTCGATATTATCCGATATTATCGACTATTTTCTAATTAGACATCTAATAGATATCTATTAGATAAAAGTCTCCCTCTCCTCTGAAGGACGTCGATATTCGATAGTATCGGATATTATCGGATATTCTCTAATTAGATATCTATTAGATAAAGGTCTCTCTCCTCTGTGAAGGAGGTTGATATTCGATATTATCCGATATTATAGACTATTTTCTAATTAGACATCTAATAGATATCTATTAGATAAAGGTCTCCCTCTCCTCTGAAGGACGTCAATATTCGATAGTATCGGATATTATCGGATATTCTCTAATTAGATATCTATTAGATAAAGGTCTCTCTCCTCTGTGAAGGAGGTTGATATTCGATATTATCGACTATTTTCTAATTAGACATCTAATAGATATCTATTAGATAAAGGTCTCCCTCTCCTCTGAAGGACGTCAATATTCGATAGTATCGGATATTATCGGATATTCTCTAATTAGATATCTATTAGATAAAGGTCTCTCTCCTCTGTGAAGGAGGTTGATATTTAACGTGATTTGATTTGATTTGATTTGATTTGATTTGATTTGATTTAATTTGATTTGATTTAATTTAATTTTGTTGGGGGGATTTACTTTATTTAATTTTGTTGGGGGGATTTATTTAATTTAATTTTGTCGGAGGGAGTTAATTTAATTTAATTTTGTTGGGGGGATTTAATTTAATTTGATTTTGTTGGGGGGATTTAATTTAATTTAATTTTGTTGGGGGGATTTATTTAATTTAATTTTGTTGGGGGGATTTAATTTAATTTAATTTTGTTGGGGGGATTTAATTTAATTTCGTTGGGGGGATTTAATTTAATTTCGTTGGGGGGATTTAATTTAATTTTGTTGGGGGGATTTAATTTAATTTAATTTTGTTGGGGGGATTTAAAATAAAACAATTCCACCCACCCCTCCCCTACAAAATGTTTTTTTGACTCCTCACCCCTCCCCTCTACTTTCTCCACCATCCACCTCAACATTTTATCTAGTAGAAAACTTCTACGAAATAGGTAAACAGTATCTTAAAGTAACAAGTGCCGAGGATCTTGAAGTAACTCCTCGTATATAGTATCCGTTAGACTGCTTTCCAATTGGAATAAAACACTGACTAGAAGAAAATGGAAGTGTGCAAATAACAAACTTCTAACTCCAGACAACAAAGAAGTGGCTTAAAAAAAACTCTGAATTTCTAACAGCACATGAAACAACCATAAGGGCTGATCGATCCAAGTCAGGAACCAGCTAATTCACAGAACGAATTGGAATTTAGCATGTTGGTTTTTGTGGAGGGAGGTAAACCGGAGAAAAAACCCACAGAGCAAGGAAGAGATAATATAGCACCCTACTATTCTCTTGTTCCTTCATCAAAGAATCGCCCACAGTGGATGTGAAAAGACGCAAATATGGACTGATAAATATTCGAGAACTACACAGAAATAACTCAAAAAGTTATCAACATTTCTGTTTCACTTTGCCGTTTCCATGCCGAACATTAGGGCCACTAACAAGCAGATTTATGAAAGCCAGTTAACACTCCACTCCAAGCAAACTCATTCCTAACACAATCTATATAAGCCCTAACCCAACATAAAAAAACTAACCTCAATATAAACTGTGCTCAATAATTGCTCAATAATTTAGGATTTTTAGAGTTATAGTAAAATTAGGCTTTTTAGGGCTAGATCACTGAATGCAGAAAAATAATGCTTCTTCAATGGTCCTGTGAACTAATCCAAACCCTACCCCTATATTTCAAAACACCCTAACCGTCAACAACGGGTGCCTACTAATTTATGATTTTTAGAGTTATAGTAAGTAAATTATGCCTGCTTTTAGGGCTAGCTAGATCACTGAACAACACAGAAAACTAATACTTCTTTAATTGTCCTGTGAACTAATCCAAACCCTGCCCCTACATTTAAAAACACCCTAACCGCTAACAACAGGTGCTCGGGACGACTGCAGAATACCCCACCACAGCAAGCTTGGGTGGAATACCTGACAGTCAATGTAGAGAGCTGAATGTCGAGTCAACGTAATTTGCAACGCGTCATCGTTTCAACGAGTAGACTGCGGTTGATTTTAGAACGAAGGTAGTAATATATATAGTACACTTTATTCATGTCAACGCGTCATCGCGTCATCGTGTCAACAAGTAGACTGCGGTTGATAATAATAATAATAATACATACATACATACATACGTTTTAGGAGCATTATACAGCACTCAATGCTATTACAATATCATGCAGTGATGGTAATAAACTAAAAATAATAAAAACTATCTACTTACACGTGTTCTAGGAATATCGAGCAAGCTATTTAAAAAGAAAAGTCTTTAACTTAGATTTAAATACATTAACAGTGTCGGCACTCCTGATGTTAGACGGAAGAGAGTTCCAAAGTCTTGGAGCGCAGATCGAGAACGCTCTATCACCATAAGACACAGTATTTGACTTTGGTATGGACAACAAGTTATAACTACATGATCTTAAAGTAAGGGCTGGCTTATATCTCTGTAGCAGATCAGAAATATAATCCGGGGCCAGACTATGGAGAGCTTGAAACGTGATTAATAGAACCTTATAACTAATTCTAGATCTAATTGGAAGCCAGTAGAGTTGACGGAGTACAGGGGTGATATGTTCTGATTTCTTTGTTTTAGCGACTAGCCGAGCGGCAGTGTTCTGTAAGCGCTGTAGCTTAGCTATTTCAGAGTCAGGTAGCCCAAACAGAATACTGTTGCAACAGTCCAGACGGTAAGTAATAAAAGCGTGCACCAACTTCTAACAGTCTCCTTGACACATATACTTGCAAATTCTTCCAATGTTACGGATAGCAAAAGAAGCTGACTTGCAAATGTTGTTTATGTGAGTAGTCAGTATAAGGTGACTGTCCAAAGCAATGCCAAGATCATGGGCGACAGGAACCGGAGCAATGATAGTACCATCAATGGATATACCTGGCATCGGCTCACACTGTATGAACCGAGATGAGAGATGGACGATCTCTGTTTTACGTGGATTACACGCGAGTTTGTTGGCGGTGCACCAGATTAAGATATCTTTAACACATAGCTCCAATTTGGCTAATGTAGCAGATCGATCACATGTAGAGTTAACAGTTACATAGAGTTGGGTGTCATCTGCATACATCATGCAATCGAGGTTATGGGCCTTCATCAAATCCTTCAACGGTGCGAAATACAGGGAGAACAAAAGCGGCCACAGTACAGAACATCTAGTACGCCATACTGTATTGTCTTGCTGGTGGAGACGGTATTCCCGACAATGACTGATTGTACTCTGTTAGTGAGGTATGACCGGAACCATGCTAGCACTGTGCCTCTGATCCCATAACGATGCTGAAGTCTCTCCAGAAGGAGAGCATGGTCAATCGTGTCGAATGCGGAGTATAAGTCAAGCAAAACTAAGACCACCTCACGCCGAGAATCGATGGCGCGGAGAATGACGTTCATCATGCATTGCATTGATTTTTCCCTACTGTGAAATAGTCTATATGCTGACTGGAATTTAGCAAGCAGACCATTTCCCAAGAGGTAGTTCATCGTCTGTGTAGAGGCAACCCGTTCTAGTAACTTAGACAGAAAGGTTATATTTGTGTTCGGACGGTAACTTGAAAATTCCTCCTGGTCAAGGTTGGACTTTTTCAGGGATGGGTGTATGATGCCAGTTTTTAGAGACGAAGCTAAGGGAACACGCCCTCAGACAATGATGCATTGATGATTTTAGTAACTTGAGGAACCGAGAATATAAAGATGTTGCTTCATAATGTGTGCAGGAACAGGGTCAAGCAAGCATGACTTTGCAGGAGACTTTTCAAGCATCTTGATTGTAGAACGAAGGTAGTAATATATAGAGTACACTTTATTCATGTCAACATGTCAACGAGTCATCGCGCCAACGAGTAGACTGCGGTTGATTGTATTACAAAGATATTCAGCGAGACAGAGTATTTTATTCGTTGACGCGTTGACCCTCACACCAACTCGATTCATGTACATGTTCCACCGTGACAACGCGTGAACACGTACGTTGACTGTCGACCTTAAGGTAGATTACGTGGTAGTGTATTCTGCAGTCTAGTCGAAAAATAATGCTTATTCAATGGTCCTGTGAACTACATTTGTAATCCAAACCCACAATTTAAATAAACCTAACCTTAGTGAGTTCCCTTTTCACTATCTTGAAATAAAAACTAGTTGAAGTTTATGAACCAGTTTAATCTTTTTGAAATAATGCTTCTTCAATGGTCCTGTGAACTACATTTGTAATCCAAACCCACAAATTAAATAAACCTAACCTTAGTGAGTTCCCTTTTCACTATCTTGAAAAAAAAACTAGTTGAAATTTATGAACCAGTTTAATCTTTAAAAAAAAATTAAACCAGTTTTAAAGTTTTCCAAAAACATTAACTGGTTTAAACATATTTAAACCAATGTATATATTTGAACTACAACATATCTATTAGATAAAGGTCTCTCTTCTCTGTGAAGGAGGTTGATATTCGATATTATCGACTGTTTTCTAATTAGACATCTTTTAGATAAAGGTATCTCTTTCTAAGATATTTTATGAAAAATATGAGATACTACAGGATATTAATATGATATTAGATCTAAAATATAAATATCTGATAGTATCTTACATATCGATATTCTTCACTTCCACTATAAATATCGGATATTTCTTTCTAAAATATTTCATGAAAAATATCAGATACTAGATGATATTAAGGTGACATTAGACGAATGATAAATATCTGATAAATATCCGATATTCGATATTCTGCAGATATCGCACCTACATGTTTGTCGCTGTCCGAGAGCTCAATCCTCGTTTTACCGAATTCCTCCTTGTCGCCGGTTTCCTTTCTTTTTCGGTCCAGGGTTCGCTTTATGTTTTACCCAAGGACTTTGCTTTTCTCTTTTGGATTTCCCCATACAAACGATTGATAAAAGACTCTAAATGCACGTTTGTTATTTCGAAGAAGGAAAGCTACAGCAACAGTATGCAAATTACTTGGATGACAGCTCCCGCTAAAAGTCCACGGGGTGCCCGTGGCATGTAAAGGGATTATAACGCCTCGGTGATTTATTTAGTTACGATAGGCAACTAGTTCCTGTAAAAAATAGTGTTGGTCTGCGTCGGCGGAGAAAATAAACACTGGTATGCAATCAACTAAAGTCGATTGAGGTATGCTAACCGCCGTGGAATGCGAGTAGCAGCTGACGTTTCGAGCGGTAGCCCTTCGTCAGAGCAAAAGAGGGGATTGTGGGTGGGGAAACGGTTTATATAGTGTCGAGTGCATGATTACCGCTGAGGAAACATGTACTCGGATCAATTGGGATCAAAGGAAATTGCGCCAATGCATGATTACCGCTAAGGAAACATGTGCTCGGATCAATTGTGATCAAAGGAAAGTGCGCCAACAATAGAAATGCTAATAGTTGTAACAGCAAGTGCTGAAGAGTAAACTAAGGAAACATGCTGATCTAAGTGTGAGTGAATACGTGAATTCTGAAATTAAATGAACGAAAAGCGTTCATTAATACCGTGAGGTGACAAAGTTCCTAATTTGAAAATAAAGTTCTGTTCTTTGCGTTTACGAGTGTCGGTAGTACCTTGATGCAGAGAAATGCCGCATACAGTGATGTGATTAATGCAATGACCAGAAAGGTTAAAGTGACGAGCTACAGGTTTGGCGAGATCCTTGATGTTAGTTCTAACATCTAGCAAGTGTTCGCGGAATCGATCTCCTAATCTTCGCCCTGTTTCTCCGATGTAGAGTTTGTTACAAAGTGTGCAGGTGATACAATAAATGACATTACTGGAAGTACAATCAAAATGATCAGTGACTTTAAGGGAGCTTTTCGGTCCTGAAATAAATGTCGTAGGTTAAGTCTAAGCACAGGTATTGCATCGTGTCCCAGAACATTTAAAAGTGCCTGGTTGAAGATCAGTTTGTAGTGATCCTTTGACTAGGGAATCACGGAGATTCTTGTCACGTTTGAAAGAAATGAGGAGGCTGCGGGAAAATAGAGGCGGTCTCTGGATCACTCTGTAAAATCTTAAAGTTCCTCTGGATAATTTTCTTGATAGACAGATTAGACGGATGGCAAGTCAATGGAAACGGAATGCTATCTTCAGTCTTCGGTTTGGACGGTAGCAGAGCCGTTCTTCTGTCGATGTCACGGGCACGGTCCAATGTAGTTGTCACAACAGCGTTAGGATAACCGCGCTCGACAAAGAACTGGTGCATCTCCTTGGACTTGGAATTGAAGTCGGATTCATAGCTGCAACGGCGAAGCCTTCTAAATACGTTTTTTCTAAATATCTCGCAAGCTTTTATATCTTTTGAAATAATTTGTTTTCTAAATTGTAAAACAATCCTTAAACTTTCCAAATAATCAATAATAGTTTTTTACAAAAAAGACATGCCTTGAAAATATCCGGTTACCTTAAGTGTAAGGGCGGTGTATCGACAGCGGTCAAATCGGTTTAATTATAACGCGTTTAATGGTTTGACTTCAAGGATCTGACTCACAGTTTACATGCACTTGTGATCCTCACTATTTGAGTAGATTTGACGGATTGGACGGTAAAAACCAAAATGAGCGGATAAATGGACGAACACACGGCTGACGGCGCACGAAACACAAAACTCATAGCTCAGCAAAAACACATGTTAAAGCGCAAGGCATCACGAGACGAAAAACAAGTTACGGGTCACGCGCGGTACTTGACGGGACACTGAAGAACACAATTGTTGAGCATGGCCTTAACATCCTGAGGGGAGTGGGGGGCAGGCTAAATGGTTACGGACCATGCAGTAAATTGAATATCAACGTCACGATATACACTCCGTACATGCGTATGAGAAACTAATAATAACAACAGTTCGAGTGTTCCTAAATGTTCCTTAAACGATGGTATCCTTCGCTAAGCAGTCTGTGATCATCTAGTCGTTCTCGTGTCCACGTTATGCCGATTCCTCCTGTAGACACAGCTTGGTCACCGGGCGAACGAGCGTGGAGTTCTAGGGAACTGATATCTTCTACATGGACAGCTCGACTGTTGAAGCACACAGATATGCATCCATACACCTTATCGGTACCGTGGCCACGCTGCAAGGGTCCGCAGAAGTCAATGCCAGTATACGTAAATGGTGACTCGTGTGGCACGAGTCTCTCCTTTGGCAGGTTCGCCATCATCTGCTGCATAGTAGGGGCGTTGCTCTTGCGACAGTCGTCGTACTCATGCAACACTTGCCGAGCCAATGCTCTCCCTCGTAAGATCCAGAAACGTTGACGCATATCCGACATTACATGCTCCCGTCCAGCATGACCTAGAATCTTGTGATAGTAGCGTATAATTAACCTGGATACCAGATGATCCTTTGGAAGGACCATCGGATGCGCAGCATTGAACGATATCGGTGCGCGATGAACTCTCCCACCCACTCGTATAGCTCTTTCAACTAGGGTAGGGTTCAACGTAGCTAACTTGCTGCTCACTTTAACTCTGCAAGGCAATAAGTTCCTCCTGGAAGCATTGACGCTGTACGAGTTGTACAATGACGTCACTGGTGTGATGTATCTCAGCAAGGGTAATTGTTTTTCCGGAACCCTGCATGCTCTTTGCTTCCTTGATCCGTCCCACGAATCGTAGCAACCATGCCATCACTCTTACCAGGCGAGTACAGGACGAAAAACGTGTCAAGAGATCGTCAACTGGAGTCGACTGTATGCTCAGCGACATCAAGTTATTCTCATTTCGGACTTCTGTATCGTCATCGAGAGCTTCTCCTACGACTTTAGTTGGCTATTGGACTGCCAAAGAAACTCGGTTCCGGACCACCAGCGGCAGCCTGGGATAAACGACTCGATGTCCATCCCTCGTGATCCATCGTCAGCTGGGTTCAACTTTCCGGGCACGTGATGCCACTGTTCAGGCATGGTGATATCTTGAATTTCTGTAAGGCGATTCGTGACGAAGGTCTGGAACCTTCTCTTTCTGTTCTTTATTTACTGTAGCGTTATCGTCGAATCTGACCAGAAGTACACTTTGTCTATAGGTATGTCAAGTTCCTCTGAGATTACCCTTTGCAATCGTGTCGCTAGTACCGCCGACTGCAACTCTAGACGTGGTATGGACCAGTCCTTCATTGGGACATTCCGCGCCTTCCCCATGATGAAGACACAGTGCACTTTCCCTTGCTCATTGGCCATTCTGAGGAAGGAAACAGCGGCATATCCCCGTCTCGACGCATCTGAGAAGTGGTGGATCTCGGTCTCGCAGATGGTTCCAAAATCGGAAGCTTATAACATCTTGGAAGCCGAACATGGATGATACGAGGCAGGGACTCAACCCATTTCCGCCATTTCGATAAGTATGGCTCTGGAATATCATCATCCCAAGGACAGTTCATCCTCCATAGCTCTTGTAACAGCACTTTGATCGAAAGGATAAGCGGCGAGAGGAAGCCAAGAGGAACGAAAAGAGAACTCATGACAGACACTATTCCACGTTTCGTGGGCGGCTTCTCGGTTGGCACGGCCTTGAACCGGAAGGTGTCAGACTCAGCATTCCAGCATATGCCAAGCGCTCTCTGAGTGGAAAGTTGGTAAAGATCCAAGTCACGATTTGGGTTCGCTCTCTTAACAACGGGTATGGATGCCAGAACTTCACGGTTGTTACTGGTGAACTTAGTTAGGCGAAAGCCTCCTTCCTTCAGCAGTCCAATTAGGCCCACAGCTAGCTTTACAGCTTCCTCCTTTGTGGCTGTTGATTTCAATACGTCGTAATCAACGTAAAAGTTCCTTCGTACGGCACTGATAACCTCGGGGTCGTACTTATCTTCATTGGCGTCTGCTGTCATGTTCAGAGCCTTATTAGCACAGCATGGTGATGACGTCGCTCCAAAAATATGGACGAGCATTTGGTACTCTTCTGGTGGTTCATCGATACTGCTGGACCACCAAAGGAATCGTAAGGCGTCTGTATCACATGGAGGCGTCTGTATCACGTTTGTATTACTTGGTAGAACATTGCTTCGATGTCGGCGGTAAACGCTAATTCTCCTTGTCGGAACCTCATCAGGACTCCTGGTGCACCGTTCATTAGGCACGAGCCCTAGAATAGGTTGTCGTTAAGGCACAACCCAGAAAACCTCGCTGCGGCTTCAAACACAACCCTCACCTTGCCTGGCTTATTTGGGTTTCACATAGGGTGATGAGGTAAGTACCACGTAATGTCACTTCTTTCAGTGGCTTCTTCATCGGTCAATCTTCTCGCGTACCCTTTGGACATATATGCTTCTATGACGACCTTATATTTTACTGCTAGGTCTGGGTCACGGAGAAAACGCTTCTTCAGATGACGTAACCTTGACTTCGCAAGGCTTCGGTTGTAAGGCAAGTTAGGATGCTCATGTTTCCACAATAGTCCCATCTGGTAATGTTGTGCAAAAAAAAAGTGGTATCAGTTTTGACTCCGCCTATACTACTAGGGTACTAAGGGTCATCCAAATTGTCACTAGACATTCTTGCACCTAAAAATCCAAACTTGATAACCTATTAGAGATATGATTAGCATATAGTTATATCGACATCTATTGTGTGTTCTTCGCCCCGCAACAGCCTTACACCTAAAAATCCAAATTTGAGTATCTGTTAGAGATATCCTAACGTATAGTTATACCGAAGAGAGAATGGCGAGACCGCGTAGTGAGTCGCTTCCACGGAGTCTAGCTCGAGAGGCAGGTGCTATTCTCGATGAGAGAGATGGAATGCTCGAGGGAGTGGAGATAGGCCGCCGTACTATTCGATGGCGCTTCTTCCAAGGTGTGGCAGGAGATTTGACCCCTAGGATCATGGAAAAGTTAGTTGCAAAGGTAACCACCAGCTTCTACCTGCGCTACAGCTACACCTATCGCATTCGCAATGTCAACGACGGGCGTGTGATGCTATTCTCCAAGACTGTCCCCGGCTCTCCATGGGTGAACATCCTAGGAGATGCAGAAGTTAGAGTGGGTGGTCAACAGGGAGCTATCTCGATTGAATCCTGACAACATCAATCGACCAAATACCCAATGGGCCTTCGTGCGTTGGATCTACGTGGATGTCAAAGTCGTGATCGATCGTCAGCCTCTGTTGGGAACAGGTCCACTGCCCCAATGGCTTCGCCAGAAAAAAGGAATGCTTGCCCTTGATCGATATGGTGACAACCTATGTCTGTGGCGCTGCCTTGCCATGTATGAAGGAGCACGAGCAGATAGGTGTTGCGTCACAGCTCGAAAACTTGCCCAGGACTTCTATCGCCTGACAGCGCCCACGCAAGACGTTCCCAGAACTTCCTTAGACCAGCTGGAGGAAGTCGAGTTACACTTTGGAATCGGTATTCGGGTGTACGAACCTACGGAGTCTGGCGCTTGGCATCTGACGCGGCATGCAGCCCACTACAAGCGTACGATGACGATTGGGATATACGATGGACATGCCTTCTACATCAAGAACATCGACAAGATAGGGAGCATCTACGTATGTAACGATTGTAAGCAACGGTTCACAAAAGCCTCGAACCTTCAACGCCACGCAGATCGTTGCAGTCGTGGCGAAACGAAGATTGTTTGCCCCGGAAAAGTAATCGCAGTGCCTCAGTCGGCATACGAAAAAGCCTTCTGGCCAGAGAGCACCGCTAGCAAAGTCGCTCTATGCTGGTTGAAACGCGAAGCCGAAAGGATTGGGCAACACATTCATCACGCAGCTTGTGGGCATGGTGGAGAGCATTGGCTCGAAGGAGCGCCGGTCGACGGCTACGAACCTCTTTCGAAAACCATCTTCCAATTTCATGGATGCTATTTCCATGGCTGCCCGAAATGCTTCCCTAGGGAAAGGAGGCTCTATCTCAAGACCTGCGAAAGAACGGAGAGTCTACGTGAGGCAGGTTATGTAGTAGTGGAGGCTTGGGGTTGCTCCACGAAGAAGACAAACGAACCGGTCCCCACGCCAACGCAAACTGCCTACCCACACGCCATAGTTTACGATTTCGAAGCCTATCTCGATAGAACAAAAGGAAGACAACCAACGGACCGATTGACCATCGAAAACGTCCATGTCCCAATATCAGTATCAATTGCCGACACGTACAATCGAACGCCAACCCACATCTGTCGACGCGATCCAAAAGAACTCATAGCTGCCTTCGTCGAAGAACTCCAGCAAAGAGCACAGGCAATCCGAGTAGCCATGGCAAGATGGTACAGGCTCGATAAGCCCAAATTCTCCTTCGACACCCTACCAAGGAGACAACAAGCGAAGATCGACGAATGGATCAGCCAAGTTCCAGTATTGGGATTCAACTCTGGCAGGTACGATCTCAATCTGATCAGGGAGCACTTCGTAGGAACCATTGCCGACACCTGTCCAAAAGTCAGAGTAGCAAAGAAAGCCAACACCACTATGTTTCTCTTGACTCCTGATTTCCGTTTCCTCGATGTGATGAACTACCTTGGACCTGGAACTTCCTACGAACGTTGGATCACTGCATATGGATGCGAGTTGCAAAAGAGTTTCTTCCCATATGAGTGGTTCGACTCTCCCGACAAGTTGGATCACGTTGGATTACCAGACTATCCAGAGTGGGGTTCGAAGTTGAAAAGAGAACACCTACTATCTAGGTCAGAGTTCGAAGACTGCAAGCACACCTTTCTCGACAAGGGAATGGAGACCTTTGCAGACTGGCTACGATACTACAACAACCTAGACGTAGTTCCATTCCTAGAGGCACTCGAAAAGATGCGAGATTTCTATCACGAGAAGGGAGTAGACATGCTGAAAGACGCAGTGTCCATCCCAGGAGTCTCGCTACAGTTCCTGCTTCGAGGTAGTGTAGAAAGGGGAGCTGAGATGTACGCTCCAAGTAAGGAAGCCTACCACATGCTGAAAGACGCTGTCGTGGGAGGTCCAAGCATAGTGTTCACCAGACGTCACGAAGCAGGAGTGACTAAGATTCGTAGTCATCAGGGTGGAACCAAGGTGTGTCGCAAAGTTCTTGGATACGATGCCAACGCCCTATATCTTTCCACGATGGAATTCGAAATGCCTTGTGGAAAAGAAGAGGTCGTTCACTACGATGAGCCAGGTCTAGAAGCCGAAGGATTTGTCGAATGTCTACGAAACGATGCGTGGTTTGGATATGCGGAGGTAGACATCGAGATACCAAAAGAATTGTGGAAGAAATTTGAGGAGATGCCCCCCTTCTTCTACAACAAGAAAATCCCCAAGGAAGCAATTCCTCCACAAATGTTGGCCTACCTTGAGAAGACGGGTAGAAAGCGCAGTGAGGAAACGAAGCTAGTTGGGAGTCTCTCTGGAAAGAAGTTGCTACTCTATGCTCCTCTTCTACTTTGGTATCTAGACCATGGCGCAGTGATCACTGCTGTCTACCGCACGATAGACTACGAACCCAAAGAAATCTTCGGATGGTTCGTGGACCAAGTCACCGAGGCGCGACGCATGGGAGACGTAGACAAAGGTGAGGCTTTGCTGGCAGATGTGTTCAAGCTACTAGGAAACAGCGCCTATGGAAAGTTGCTCGAAGACTTGGGACGCCAAACGAATGTCACCTATACAAAAGACGAGAAGATTGTGGACAAAGCTTTGCGAAGTGTTTGGTTCGAAGATTTGGAAGAGATTGGCGAGGCATACGAACTCGAGAGTAGGCAGGACCAGATCCGAATCAAACGCCCTTTCCAAGTAGGTATCGCTGTGTACCAGCTTGCAAAGCTGCGTATGCTCGAGTTCTACTACGACTTCCTTGATAAGTACATCGACCGCGAGGACTTCGAGTACATACAGATGGACACAGACAGCGCCTACATTGCCATCTCTGGAAATAGCATCGATGAAGTCGTACGATCGGAACTGCGAGAGGATTTCGAAGCCGAAAGGAAGGAATGGCTAGCTTGGGACAAGTGGAGCAGTCGTACCCCAGGACTCTTCAAACTCGAATTCGAAGGACAGCGCGCCATTGCCCTATGCTCGAAAGCCTACTACGTCGATACGGGTGGCAACAAGAAGTATTCCGCCAAAGATATGTCTAGGCGGCACAACGACATTTCGTGGGCTCGATTCGAAGCAGCCCTCCAGGGTAGTATCGACATGGCGAAGAACCGAGGCTTCCGACTATTGCCAGAAGGTATGGCAACCTACGAACAACAGAAGCTTGGGCTATCGGCTTACTACGACAAAAGATGCGTTCTTCCCGATGGAATCCACACCGAGCCAATAGAGTACGCTGTCTAGCGCTTGGGTACAAACAGAATTCCTTTTGGTGGTAGTTCCGTATCCCTAGGAACAACTTGTAGCTCTTCACGAACGAATCCACGTTTGGGTGCGTCCTTCTCCCCTTCTCGCTTCGCAAGGTAGTAAAGCACAGGCTGTCCCGAAGATACTACACTTCGCGAAATGGTGTATATCTGCAAACTCCACACAGGATCAGTAGCTCTACGTTTTTCACCTCCTTCCAATTCTCCTGGTGCGTAAAGATATCGAACTAGAACGTCGAATGGTAGGCGCTCTTCTCTCAATCCAACGGTGCGCGAATACGTAGGAGTCTTTAGGTCTACTTGCTGCGTCACTACGGAATTCGAAGGCTCCTTTCCTGTAAGTCGAGTCACCTCACTGTTCAGGGCTTTGATAACCATTGGTAAACGAACTACCCATTCTCTACTACGCTCATCTGATCCTTCCGAAGTAAGTACCATCTCTTGTGCATATTGATATCCAAACAATCTCTCAGCTAGTGTTCTATTCGCTCGTTCGACGAAGCCTTGCGCTCTATGATTACCAGCCTCACCTCGTTGAACTTTCGTACCATGTAGTTCTAGAGTTTCAGACATACGTCCCATGAATTCTCTACCAGGATCTACTTGCAACGTCTTTGGCCATTCGAGTGGACTACGTTTGTAGATTCGTTCGAATGCCGCAGCAACTTCGCCACTATCTTTAGATGCTAAAGGTTCGGCTTCTTTGTATCGAGAAGCTACGTCGATTACCACTAATGCATACTTATATAGTTTCCTTCCACGTCCAGGACGATCGTGTGGTAAGAATATCAAATCAGCTTGGTGGACTTCATTTGGTTTCGATACAGTCCAATGCGGACGTGGAATGTGTTTTGGTGGTGGTAGATATATTTGCCACATAGATTGCTTTTCCAACCAACTCCTAGCTAAGTCTTCTGATGCTTTCGCTGCTACCGATAGCTTGCCAATTGCAGCGTGACCTTTCCAATAGCCCATAGGCCCATAGAAGATATTCGCAAGTTTAGAATCCATCATACATCTATACATTCTAACCTTCAACAGATGAAAAAAAAAAAAAAAAAGAATAAGAACCAGGCCTCATTCCTTTCTTTTTTCCTTTTTTTTTTTTCGTATTTTTTAGTAGTGACTTAAGTAGTAACCTAGTAGTAGCCTAGTAGTAACTTAGTAGTAGCTTAGTAGTAACTTAGTAGTAGCTAGTAGTAGCCTAGTAGTAACCTAGTAGTAGCCTAGTAGTAGCCTAGTAGTAACCTAGTAGTAGCCTAGTAGTAGCCTAGTAGTAACCTAGTAGTAGCCTAGTAGTAACCTAGTAGTAGTGGTAATGGCTATAGCCATCTACTAATGGCGTATCCAGCGCCTAGCATTCCACCACCAACGTAGAGCAACTCGCCAGTCTTCTGATTGTTTGAGGGTCGGTAGTAGTCAGATAAGCGGGGTTCTTTCATCCCTTCGAGCCGTCCTAGCGCCTTACGTAACTTGTCGGATTGCACGAAGGCTTTGTTGGTATCTCTTTGAACGTTGTATGCATCGCGTTCAAGACCTTCCTGATTTTGTGCGAAGTCGTATAATCTTTGACGTTCGGTTCTATACGCTGTCATTTCAGATTCTTGTCTTTCGATGGCCCTATCGTGTCTCTCTCGTTCTGTATCTATATCACCCTTTCCAATCATTCTAGCTAGTATGCCACCACCAGTAAATGCCGTCGCATTCAAAACAGCGCCGAAAACTGTCATAGCAATTGCTGCTGCCATTACGGTATGATCTTTTGTTTCTCAAGATATTGTTTCGCGTATAAGCTACCAAGTATCACGACAGTCCACTTTGCGTAATTCACTAGGGAAGAAGAAGGATCGCTAAGCATAGATTCCTTGGTAGTCTTTTTTACGATCCACCCAATACCAGAAGCGAGTCCAACAATTATAGATGCATCAGTTGCCGTCTTCATCAATTCCTTATCCATCTCGACATATATAAGTATGGTCTCGAGTCTTTAAGTGTTACTCCATGTCTAGTATCGTAAGCTTTGCCGGAGCTGCAGGTCGTGTCGTGCTAACGGCGGCAGCTCGCGTGTTGCCATCTACATACTTCTTGTACGCAAAGTACGTGCCAAACAATGTAGCGCCAGTACCGATGACTGCGAGGATAGTCAGGTTTTCGAACCGACCTTTCTCTACGTCAGTTTCTTTGGACGGTTCATTTTCACGTTCTATCTCCATCCTTTGAGCTTCTTTTGCACGGGCAGTGACCTTCTCCCAAGCTAATTTTCCTGCTGCAACGCGCTTTGGGTTTTTTACCTTAGTTGGTGCAGTCGTCGGAGGATTCGCAGTTATCTGATCCGTCTGTCCTTCCATCTTGCTTCGATATAGTAGGTATATGTGAAGGTTCAACAGTTGTACCAGGAATGAACGCTTCGATCAGTATGTCGCCTATACCAACCAATAAAGCGCCTGTACAAAACAATAAGACGCCTGTGCCAACTAAGAAAGCGCTCATGTCGACCAGTATGTCGCCTGCGTCGATGACTGCGAAGACAGCATTAGTAGGTGCGCTTTCGAACCAACCTTTCTCTTTGCGTAGTTCTTTTCCAGCCGTAGCGCGCTTTGGATCTTCTACCTTAGTTGGTACAGTCGTCGGAGGATTCGCAGTTATCTGATCCGTCTGTCCTTCCATTTTGATTCGATATAGTAGGTATATGTGAAGGTTCAACAGTTGTACCAGGAATGACTACGTGGCCAGATATGTGGAATAGGACGCTAGCTAGAGCTACAAGGCGACCTGCCTTAAGTGATAGTAGGCCAGTCGCAGCACTGATCTCGTTGCGGACTAGAGGGTCTTCTTGTAGGTCCTTGATCAGGGCTTCTTGAGAATCTATTGGTACTAGGTAGGCAACTAGACGGGTAGCTAGACGCGTCACGCCGTCGACTAAGCCTTTCGTTACTTGCTGAGCTAGGACGGCCTGATACCTCCTATACAACTTGTCTACTTCTTTCTCAGGAAGTCTAGAGATGTCTCCTAGGGAAAAGTTCTTACCTAAGTATTCTTTCGTTACGCCTGTTGCGGCTAAGATCGAAAGTGATTCGCGATTGTCTGACGTAACGTCTAGGTCGGTTGGTGGTGGGCTTCTTACGTCCTCACCGAATATCTCGAGTATTTCCTTATCAGTCATAATATGTTATAGGTGCTGGGAGCTCTAACACTACCTCGAAAGGATGGCGTAGACAGAAGCACATGCGAGCGAACTTATGGGATCCAAGTATCGTTCGTAACTCTTTACATTCTTGCGAGCCTCCATAATCCTCAAATATCCTTTTGCCATCTACGGCCGATGCTGTATGAAATGCTACTACGATAGCTACGTTCTCGCGGAAGGGTTTACATATGCTCGTTAGTTGTTGGGACAGCACCCAAATGGAAAGCCCTATATGTCGTGCAGAAAAGGCTAAGTCCACTAGCTTTTCAGTTCGTTTCTTGACGTCCTTCGATGCGGCGCAATCATCGAGAATCAATAGAGTATTGGTACCTGACCAAAATGTTGCGCAAATACTCAAAGTAGCATCGATGGCATCCTGCGGTGGTGACATGACGAAGAAATGAGGATCTCGATTTGCAAATCCACGATAAGTTTTGTTGTGGGCATACGTAGGACAAATCAGTACTATGTAATCGAACTTACCACGAAACGATCCACGAAGTTGTTCTATGAGAAACGCAGTCTTCCCACAATTCGTTGGACCGACTATGAGTGCGTTGAACGGTACGTGCTCTACGAGAGAATCCATCAGTATACTATGCTATGTAAAGATCTGTTCAATATCATGACCTGAGCATCCGCAAGGACGTAGATGTGCATTTTCACATTTCCACTTCCCTTCGCAGTTCTATGTATGCGAATGTCGATGTCCTTTCCACTGCCGGTTTGTGCCAAGCCATCACCATGAACGGTGGAATATTTTGCTGTGCGACAATCGATTAGGATAGCGAATCTATTTTCAAAGAACTTCTTCGGAGTCATGGAAGTATTGGGCGTACCAAACCAACCTTTTGCAGCCTCCCAGAAATCTAGGGGAAGCATGCCGCTTGGAAAGAGTCTGTTGGGAATTCCGTTGACATCTACTTCTACCTTCAAAATATCTGGATTCGAGAATGATTCGCTATCTCGCGTGCCAATGGTAGGTGGATCTATGAATAGTAGAAGTAGTCCAGCAAAGGATCGTCGTGGAACATTAACGTTTTGAGATATCAAAGTATCGGATGTTTTAGCGATATCTACTGTCTTGAAGTGAACAGCGTAGTTGTATAGGAATGCAGTACCTATTTCGTATTTGTGAAGTGCACTACTAGCCAGCGTTCCGTCCCTGATTGCTTCGTATTCTAGTTGGATGTTGGTAAGTTGGTACGTACCTATCTTCGTCGTATCCGATCCAATTACGACCTCGTTGGCAGGCGCTAGAGTCAACTCGAATGTAATGGTATTTTCTAAGGCATATGGATATAGAACTCCTTGTTGTGTCAGAATGTCAACATCTAATGGAATCCTATACTTGGAACCACATGCAGCTAGGAGCGCGTTGTCTGCAGCAGACGAAGTACTTGCGTCACCAGCTTTCGATCGTAGCTTGTTTACGTTCTCTGATTGAATGCCTTGTTGTACTCTAGACTCTCTCTCCTGCGTAGATAGGTATACATCGGAGTACGTTTGTAGGAGGTCTGGCCTGACAAGGTCTTCTACTGTTTCAGCTCCCATCCTACAGATTCTACGCATGACCAAGCAGCGTCCAACGTTCGAAACGACTCTGTTATTCGCATGTCCACCAGATAGTACGATGTCGACCAATAGCGCTAAGCTACCAGGTACTAGTACTACACCTTCTGCTAGCTTTGGGACTTCTACGTATAGAGTCTCACCTGGATTGGCAGATGATCGAGTGAAAGTTTTCCTATACAAGTCTCGTGGAGCCTTGAGTGCATGAGGCTCTCTTCGTGCTTGTGTGGGATCCAACTTTGATGAGATCATGTTGAATATAACTATATATATAGTTATGTCTAACATGGCCTTTGATGGGAGGTATGAGGAAAGAACTGATGAAGCTGGAAGAGGAAAAGATGACGATGCTATCGATGTGGAGGAGTGGAAACGTCGCTTTCCAGACTCGACAAATGTGGAGCCTAGAGAATCGCTCGACATGAAAACTAGACGCGACTACACTAGAGAAGGCGCTAGACCAAAAGATCAGGAAACCTCGTTTTCTATAGACGATGAATGGATGGCTGAACTCATAGACCCGAAAGACTCGAACGTTTCTAGATACGAAAGAATCCTGGAAAATCTGGAAAATGAGAAACCTCCTAAATTTTCTGATAGAGGGATTGTCTTCGAACAAAGCCTATCAGACGAAGCAAAACAGGATATGTTCGAGACCGTCTGGGAACAATATCACGATGTGGGAATTCGAGGCACGCTTAATATAGCAACCATGTCTGACGGTAGAGTCGCTATCCACGAGTATGGAAGTAAGATAAAACCTATCCCTTTGTTCACCAAGAAGGGTGAGTTATATGCGAGGACTGGGAAATGGAAAGACCTCAAAGTAGTCCTAGGACCTTCTAGGGAAACAGCGGCAGAACAAGTCATGAAAGCTGAAGACCAAAAGAATGAGAGGATCGAACGAAATGAAGAAATACTCAAAGACCCTACGTCTACTGAAACTCAGAAAGAGAATGCTACTAACGAAATAAGAACCGCTCAGGAGGAGCGAGCAGTCCTAGAACAAATAGAAGAAGCTATAGTAGAACGGATGCCACTTAGGGATCGTATAAGAATCATCTTCAAGAAATATGGAGTCAGTATAATTAGCGTGGTAGCTGCGGTAAGTACTGTGATCGGCGTGATAGTTTCCAATCTGACGAAGGCAGTTCCTGCGATAGTACCAGGATTGGGAGATGCTGCCAAAGCAGTCGCCAAAACAACTGCCAAAGCCTTAAAAGCAGTAGGCAAAAAGTTAGAGGAGATTCTACCTAAGATGATTGGGCCAATTGCGAGTTTCATATTCAGTATGGCTGCCGACGTCGTTGGAGTCTTAGCAAACAACATTTGGTTGTTAATCGTAGCAGCAGTGGTCTTCGTAGTGGAGCAATACAAACGACGTTAACGAAACAACGTCCATGCAATTCCAGCTGCGGCAATGGATGTCATCGCGAGATTAATCTCATGTTGTGGGACAGCCTTTGGTACAGGAACTCGTTTCTCGTGCGTCTCGAGAGGTGGTATTAATTTCTTATCTGGTGGTCCTTCCATAGGAGGAGGTGGGCGTCCTTTGACTTCTGCATTGATGTTGTTAGTGCCTAGCGACATATCTTTCGTGGCTTTCGGGGTTGGATTCCTATAGCCATCTTTCTTACCAAGATAGTACACTAGATTGCTTGGCAATAATCGCACACCTATAGCTATTGCTAGATCGAGCCTCTTATGCGTCGTCGTTATAGCAGTAAGATAGTTTTTGTAGCTCACCACTAAATCGTTTTCGAGAATAGCGCCTTCGACTAAGCTCTTGAACTTTTCTTTGACATTGAAACTATCTACGATGGATTCGTTAAGATCGTTTTGAGCGCCTAGAATACAATATCCGAAAGCCTCAACAGATCGATTCAATCTACCCAATCCAGCATTCGTCAAACCTCTACCGATTGGTGGCGTAAACCAATTGTATTGCTTTCCTTCGTGTTCGTCGTTCCGAATAAAGGATACTAGATCGCCCTTGTCCACCCTGCCTCCCTCGTCTGCAAATAAGTTATTGTGGTTGGGCCATGTATCTGCTTCCTTGTCATAGCCTCGGATTATGTGGACGTTTTTGTAGCCATCACCATACAAAAGAAATACGTCTCCTAATCCGTGATTCCTACCTCCGTGCCATCGGAAGTCTGGCGTTCGAGATATGCCAAATTCGATGCACAATCTCTCAAGAGCTGATTTGCTGTAGAGGTTATCGAGTCGTTTGAAAGCACTATCACCAGGTAGAGGGCAACCAAGTTCATGTAGAATTCTTCGTATCGTGAAATAAACATGGAATCGTAGGAACCCCTGAACGACTGGTGGATATGTTTTGAAAGTAGGGTCGAACAACGATACTCCACATCCGGAAGTCGCACACCACGTTGCGAAATTCAATTGCTGAGGCCAGTCTTTGAAATCCGGACCTGACAACCACGCATGGGACTCCTTTGCTGTCACATGCTTTACGACGGTCTCCTTGAATATGTTAGGAACGCCAGCCTTGAACTTCTTCGTTGGGGTGACATATATCCATAGATTAGTGAGATCAATATCTTGTGCCGGTGCAGTAGAAGGAACTGCTGTAATAAGATATTTCGCACTCTTATCTAGGGTCAACGTAGATGGGAAACCATCAACCATTCCCTGCAATGCGTCATCGATGCGTTTTCGAATATCCACTGGCACGAGACCGGTAATGTACCAATGTTGTCCACCATCGAAAAACACGATCCTAGTCTCATACGTTGAATCGTCGTGTATGTCTGACGCCGTAGTCCTAGCTAAGAACTTCTCAAAGTCCGCATGGGGATGTTTCTTCTTAAAGACTGTAAAGGCCTTTGCATTGCGAGGTGCGATATAGTCACCCCAATCACCTTCGAAATGAACTTTATGAGACATGTTGAAGCTATACATACATATAGTTATACCTTCAATACGTAATGGCGATCCTTAATGTCACCACAACATTGGCCGACCATACTGTCTACTTCGACAACCCTATTCTTATACAGAATGTTTCGCTACTCGAGATCGCTTTTGAGAACAGTTGGTGGAACCTAACAGAGGTGGGCTCGTTCAGGTGGAATGCCGGTAGTATTATGTTCCCACACGATGTTGCTGTAGGGTCTTACAATTTTAAGAAAATCAAGAGTGCCTTAAAGCCTGCAAGTAGTGCTGGTATCGTGGAATTTAAGAACAATACCCTCTTTAGGTCCCACGTTATAATAGTTAAGAAACCAATCAAGTTCAATAAAGATTTCTACACACTATTAGGTCTCGAAGGTGGAGAAGAAGAGAACGATGAGTTTCTGCTAAAAGTTGGTAATTACCCTATTAAGATCAAAGATATCTACACAATGTATGTCTATTGCGATGCGGTGGATTCCGGTTTCTCACTCCTAGAGGGAAAACGATCGAAAGTCTTGGCTAGCATAGAGGTCCGAGGTCCTTGGTTTTCAAGGACAACCTATCCTATAACGAATCCCCAAACCCTGCAAGCTCTAGGTACAACGCTGAACAGCCTTCGTCTGACAATTCGTGATGAGAAAGGCAACGTGGTAGACTTCCGGGGTCGACCGATACGATACGTGTTGAAGCTTGAGTAAGTTATATGTATAACGTACAATGGAAGGCGATTCGATTCAACCGTTTCCATCAGCACCAAGTATCTATCCACCGATTGCTAGTGACACTGGAAAGAACTTTAGACTGCAAACGATCCGAGACACGCTTTCGGACATCGAAGTTCAAGAAAGGCACTACGAAGGTGTGCGCAAGAAATATGCACGTTCTCAAGGAATAGTTCATGGTATCGCAGTGGTAACTGGAGGTCTGTCTGTGATCTTATCTGGATCTGGATTGGGCGTAGCGTTGACTGGGGTTGGAATAGTGATTGGTCTACCATTTGGAGTTATTGGTGGGCTATGTGGATTAATTTCAGCATCTACGACCCTTGGAGCTAGAAAGTTAGGAATGAAGGTTTCTAAGCATGAAAGGACAACTATGTTGGCAAAGGCGAAAATCAATACGATTCGCGATCTAGTATCGAAGGCCTTACGCGATGAAAACATATCCGACTCCGAATACAGTCTCATCCTGAACGAAGCGAATAAGTATGAGATCATGAGGTCTGAAATTCGTCGAGAGACTTCCATAGGTGAAAAAAGTCCGGATCGGGTTCGAGCCGAACTCAAGCAAGAAGTGCAAAAGGAAATGCGAGAAAAACTTGGCAGCTTAGTGGGGTAAGAATCGACGTTTCCTATGAAAGGCACGAACATGGCTCTCACTTTCACTTTGCCAAGTCCTACTGCTAGTTAGCCCATGCCTAGTGTAGATTGGTTCGAAGTGGGAATGGTAAGAAGACAACTCCTTGACAAAACGCTTGACCGCATTTACAAATATGTCACATCGTTTAACGACATCCTTAAGAGACATAGACGATCCTAAGCGACGTAGCACCTCATAACTTGCTCCAACAACTTTCGTCTTAAGTATTGATTTGGGGCCTATATTGTTTTCCATTGCCGTAGTAACAACCTCGTGGACTATTTGTTGAACGTCTATAGGTACTCCTTGAGGATCGAGTTTAAGGAAAGTCGTTGCAATGTGAGGAACTATGCGCTCGGCATTCAAGTCCATATCAATCTTATCGTCGTCATACAGAGAACGTATAAAGACATCTCCGATATGGATGCCTTTGTTGCTTAGTTGCATGAAGCGAGCAACCTCACCTTTAGTTCGTACGAACCCGCATTGCATGCACGCCTGGTAGAGTAGAGCAGCTAAAATATTTATCTTAACATCACTACGCTTGAGACAAACTTTATTTACTTGGATAAATGCGTCGGCTACGATTCCTAACGTGTTCATAGGGAACGATAGGTCATAACTTTGTTTGTAAATAGTGTGGTATGCTTGTAGTTCTCGTAGGAGCATTCGTCGTTTCAGTTCTGTGTCATCGCTTTGCTTTGGTTTTGCGCGGTCTAGATCACTTTGATACTGAAATCCGTCCGGACCTACTATACGCAGTCGAGTAGTAGTAATATCGATCTTCGTTTCTTCACATGGTTCAGCCTCGGAAACAAGACCACATGTGGGACACACGAATTCCGTTCCTTGTATTTCCAAGGGGCAGAGACAATCAGAACATGTTTCACTGGCGTTAATATGTCCCACTTGTGGTTTGATATTCAGGCTTCTACAAATTCCAGGACCAAACAATCTGACTAGCTCGTCCATGATACAACTATAGATGTTATACGTTCAATAAAAAAAAAAATAAAAAAAGAATGAAGAGGGTCACGCAACGACTTTCTTCATTTTTTTTTTTTCGTGGCTATTCCTAATCGTCCTTCACGCTCCTCAAGGCAGCCAACACCTCGTCGAACGCATGGCTGAGAGACTCTCCGAGACCTTCCTCTGGTTCCAGCACTCTTGGTTCCGCGGTCAATGCTACCGTCGGACGCATGGCTAGGAGCCTCATCGAAGCATTCCTGTCGAACGCACGGGTGAGAGCCTCGTCGAAACCTTCCTCCGCTTCCACCACGGTTGAATCTGCAAACGTATCGAACTCACGGAAGTAGTCGGTCTTCGCTGTCTCATTTGGATCCACGTTTGGCTCTTCCTCCGGTTCCACCACGTTTGGCTCTGCAAGTTCCACCTTTCTTGGCTGTGGAGTTTCCTCTAGCGTCTTGCTGGACTTCTTGGCGCGTCTTATATGAGAACACTTCTTGATGGCGAGACGGTCGCATCCTGAGCAAAGCCCGTAACCAGTACGACATCCTTTACCGCACTTCGAGCATGGTACGAATGGGGCACAGCCTTTTGAGATCTGGAAGTTGTGCTGGGCACAGAACTTCGATGCCTTCGAAATCTGCTTTGGGCATTTTGTTTCCTTCCCTCTCATCAACCAATCACAAGTTATTGTGGCGTCTATGTTCGAGTTCTTCTTCGACATGTTCGATCTGTATGGTGTTAATGCGTACTAAGATGACAACGTAAGCTAATATCGTGGAATAAAGAATATATACTAATACCATTCGGTGGCGATATACAGTATACTAATCATATCTCTAACAGATACTCAAGTTTGGACTTTTTAGGTGCAGTTGGATTCAATCGGATTCTTCTTCTTCCTATATGGCAGCATAAGCATTCACATAGTAATTTAGTAGGTTATTTTCGTCCTCTATGGTGAGATGGGCGTTCTTGATGAGCCACTTAACGAGCCATTTAGCGGTATCAAGATGACCATTGCTACAAGCGCATAGTAGAGCATGATGAACGTATTCATATTCTATGGTTATCTGAAAACGTCGAATGATCCACTTAATGATATTAAGATGACCATTCATACTGACATCTAGTATAGCGAACGCGACGGCTTTATCCTCTTTGGTGAACTGGAAGTGCTTAGTGAGCCACTTAGCGATATCAAGACGACCATCCTTACAGGCAGCGCATAGAACGTGGTCAGTTTGTCCATCCATTTTATCGAACCGTAAGTGCTTGGTGAGCCACTTAATAACATTAAAATTACCATGTTCACTGGCGTAGATGAGAGGAAAGCTATCGTCGATGTGGCTTGCGGAAATACCGAAAGTCCTAGCCATTTTGTCTCGATCGTCGTCGTCGTGAGTAGACCTAAGACCGAAAGTGAGAACTCGCGTGCGGAACTCTTGGTCTACGTCTTCGTAGCGCGCGAGAGCTGCGGCACCGTTTAGGCGTTTCGATGTCCTTGCGATGCTTGCGAATGACGTAGGACCTGCATGCTCTACGATCTTAGTCAGAATTTCCATGGGGAGGCACGATATATAATCCATAGTGGAAGAGATCGATATGCAGTATAGTAATCATATCTCTAATAGGTTATCAAGTTTGGATTCTTAGGTGTGAGAATGTCTAGTGACAATTTGGACATAGAAAAGAAAAGAAAAAAGAAAAAAAATGAAGAAGGGTCATGCAACGACTTTTCTTCATTTTTTTTTTTTTGCCCTCCATTACCTACGTTCACTCATCTTCTGCGGCTGCGTCCACACTGGCACTATGCTTAGTATTGGCGGCATAAACGTCTCGTTGGTCGTATCTATTCTTCTTCGATGGTTGTCGTACTATGTCGATCTCAACATCTAGTGGGTATGAAAGTCCCATACTACTTGCACAAATATTTGAGGCGTTGCAAATACCATCGTGAATAGAACCTGGTAGGATGAGTTTGCTTATGTTGTCGATGTTAAGACCGCTAGAGTTCTCATCGACGAGAGGTTCGTACGTAGTGTTGTCCCTATCGGAGTACGACTTACTTTTGTCAAAGAATTGACCGTTAGGTGTTCCAGTCTTGTAGTCGCATTTCGCTCTCATCCTCATCATAAGGTTGGGCAATCTACAGCCAGCATTGGTAGTGGAGTTCGTGGAAATAAACCGTTGGATCATCGGAACCACCTTGGTGTTGGGGACGATAATGGTGTCGTCCTTTCCAGGTGGACTGCGTTTACGTGGATTGCGCATGCAGATCTTTTTGTCTTCGATAAGTTTACTTACTTCGCAATCGAAAGCCCAATCTAGGTGTTCGACTAGTTTGAAAGTAGGACTTAGCTTGTCGTCGGAAGGAAGGTCCAATTCTCCATTGTCACTTTTCTTAATCGTGATTCCATCGGCCTCCGTACGTACAAAGTCGTTCCACTTCTGAAATTGTAGGCAAGGATGACGATCACGTTTTTTGCCTGCGTCTTCTTCGTCGTATGGTGCTATCCGTCCCACGTGCTTTTCCCCTTCGAACCGAAAGACCGCCGGATGAGGTCCATCGCCAATGTCGAAGAATACGGAAACGTAGTTGCATCCGTTAGGTCCGTTTCTAGGATGGGTCCAGTCGAACGATATGACGGATCCATGGGATTGCCCATCTTCTTTGGCCCTTTCGAATGCTTCGACCACATCGCCTACGTTGAAAAGCTTTGAACTCGCCATTCTCTCTTCGGTATAACTATATGTTAGGATAGCTCTAACAGATACTCAAGTTTGGATTTTTAGGTGCAAGAATGTCTAGTGACAATTTGGATGACCCTTAGTACCCTAGTAGTATAGGCGGAGTCAAAACTGATACCACTTTTTTTTTGCACAACAAAACTCAAAAGTGGATTTCTGAATTCACTTTTTGAGTTTTGTTGTGCAAAAAAAAGTGGTATCATTTTGACTCCGCCTATACTACTCCTTCATTCTTACTGATTGTATCGTCGATGATCTTCATAGCCTCGCGGTCCTCAACAGACATTGACTTGGCGTCTCGCTTATTTGTACCGTACGACTCGGACTTCCAAAATTCTTCTACTTGACGGTCAAGTGCGATGTCTTCAGAGTTGATGAAGTTAGAGTTAAAGTGTCTGTTGGTGCTACAACCCGAAGAACCACCAGAACTCCAGCCCAGACGCGATCTAATGGCTAGGGGTTTATTCGGTCTTTACTTCAAGGGGTATGAACACTTCTTGGACGTTGGTGCCAAGTAGGACCCAAATCTTCTTCCTTTCTACTTCCGAAAAACGCACGTGTCGTAAGTGAGGCCACTGCTCGATGTACCTTGTTAACTTCTGGTGCTTAAGTGGTATAGTGAGGTCTTTCACAGCCCATGCGGTACCGACTTTAATTATGTCGTCGTCGTCACCTCTTACAGGCGCGATACTGAAGCTGACCTTAACCTCTTCTTCTTGTATATTGTTATCGTTCACTGTGTTGAGCGAGAATCTGCTTGTGGTGCCCTTCATATTCATTTCCCTTGCTAACGAAGTGTCTATCGTGGTAATGTCAGAACCAGAGTCTATTAAGGCGTAGGTTGTCTGCACTTCACCATTGTCTCCTTTAAGGGGATGTACCTGAAGCAGAACCTCCTGCATGTCATCGGCGGTGGTTGTAGAATATGGACCATGTGCATCGTCTTATGCTGGAAGAGGGTTAGCTTCAACGTGGTTGCTGGTTCTGTAATCCTTATTTACGGGGGAGTCTCTTTCTTAGGTTGGGCGGCTTCCTTCAGATGTAGCACGGCGTGGTGTGGTTTGCCGCAGCCTTCCGCTCGGCATCGGATGGAAGATTTACACTTAGTAGCGATATGTTTGGTTGAACTGATGCAATTGAAACAAATTCTCTTCGATTTGACAAACTCGCTTCGATCCTTCGGCGACTGCCCTATTGGAAGCCACGGATACTTGGCATCTTTGTAAAACAGGGATTTTTTTCGTTTTATTATATTGTATATTTCATACATGTACATATCAGTAGTTTTAGGCATTTTAATTACCGCTAGAAAAAAAATTTAATTGTGGTATTTTATATCTTTTAGTATTTTTGTATAAAGTTTTGACTTGACTTGACTTTGCCTTGAACGATTCACAACGGTATAAGCGATGCGACTGATTACACAGCGGGCAGGCGGGTTCAGTCATATCTGCGTTAGTATCGTAGGTTAGCTCAGTTGGTAGAGCACGGTCTAGAGTGCGGGAGGTCGGGGGTTCGAATCCCGGCCGCGTCTTTGGGCAGGGACGTTTATAAGCCGTTGGCCTTGTCTCCTTCTACTTCTAATCAGTATTTGAAGGGGACGTGAAAGAACCAGTTGTACTACTCGAAAAAGAGCAGGGGATTGTCACCCGGGATATGTCAGTCATATGTAAAGCGCCATGAAACTGTGATTGATATGGCGCTATATAAATGTGGCCATTATTATTATTTTTATTATTATCATAACTCTATTTGTTGGTGCCTTCGATTTCGATGGCTTATGGGGTGCTAGTGGGTTTTCCGACTTAGAAAATAAAGGGTGATTAGCAACATCGGCTCTATCCTTCAGGAATTCGACTACATTCCTAAATGTTGGCATTATTTGCCCGTTCCGATCTAGATTCCTAAGGTGTTCTGCAAATGCCCACTGCGGTAAGCGTGCTATGACTTTCTCTAGATTGTCAGTGCTCATTTCTCCAAGGAATCCCACAACCTTTAGGGTATCATATGTCACCTGTGCTGTATCTGCAAGGCGTCGTAGGCCTTTATTGTCGATTTTCTGGATAGGGGGACCTTTGGTCAATTTTTCAACACTTGCACGCACGACTTGTGACGAGCGACCAAACCGATCCTCAAGAGTGTTCATCGCACTACGAAGGCCACCTGGGATGGCCTCATACCTTTCAACCGCTTGAAGGGCGGGCCCTCCAAGAACTGCAGCAACATGGCCATTTGTACAGAGTCATTGAGAGGTCTAGACCCCACCATCTGATGCTCAAGCATATTAAGGCCTGACTCGCCTGTTAATTTGGCATATTTTTATTTGAAGGGGAAGCTTCCATCCAATCTTTATGAAACTGGGTAGGCTCTTTGTTATCGGTATGAAGTACTCGTATCTTTCAAAGTTGTGTCATGTGACTCGAAAACGACCGTTAACGGTTGAAAGCTTTAGACAAACGGGGTACGGAAAGTGAACTTAAATGAATCTTTTTTATTCATTGTTCTATGACTCATAATAAGGGCTTGAAGACTCCGCCTTTTAATCATGTCCAGATCATAACGGAAGCAATTAATTAAAGCAAACAGGTCATGTGACATAGTAAATGGTAAAATATCTTATAATATAAATAACCGATACCACCTTAGAAGGCGGAAATACGATGCAATTGTCGTTTTAAGCATTGTGATAGCAAAAATATTACAACAATTCCTGTGTAAACTTCCCCCATTTAAAAAAAAATCGTTTTATGCTGTCATCAACTGAGGAGTGTCACGTGACACTATAGTTTGGACAACTTACATGTAAATATATCGATATAGAATTGAAGATCTTTCTATTTTGAAATTATTTCAAGCTGACACCTATGCCAGCGACGTTAGATACATTAGCGTTATATTGTCAGTTTCTTAGTCGTAGCCTTATCCCTGCATCGGTACGAAACTATCTTAGCGGTGTTAAACTGTTACACCTCTTAAATGGATATGACGTGTCTCACTTTAAGAGTTACGAATTAACAGTGACCTTGAGGTTTAGATAGTTTAGCACAACACGTACCCATTAGAGCACCTCCAGTCACACCTGAGATCCTAATGCAGATGGTAGCTACAGTAGATTTCGCAAACCCTATCGAAGTAACTTTCATGTCAGCCTTTCTTTGTACGTTTTTTCTGTTAGCTCGAGCGTCAAACATAGTATCAAAGACCACTACGTCGTTTGGCAAAAAATTACACCTCTGTCGAGGAGATATCGTCCCTACAAAGGATGGTCTTCAGCCGGGTTCTCTTCAAGCATACCAAAACGATACAGTTCGGGAAACGACGTTTAGTATTGCCGCTACTTAGCATACCAAAATCTCCACTCTGTCCAGTGCATATGTACGTGCGTATGTGTTCAATGATTCCAGCCTCAAACACATCTCCTGCATTCGTATTGCCCGCTAAATCAGGAAAGGTCACCCCTATCACAAAAGTTCAATATATCTCGTTTTTTCGTGACCTACTTCGTCGGGCTGGTGTTCAGAATTATCAGAGTTACCGAGGGCACTCCTTTAGACGCGGGGCTGCATCATGGGCTTTTCACCTGGGAGTGCCGGGTGAAGTTATTCAGGTCTATGGGGATTGGACATCCGATGCCTATAAGTCATACCTAGAGTTATCGACGTCAGCTAAACTTCAATTAGCTCAACGTATGCGTGCCGTATTAGGTTAGCAGATTCCTTTTTGGGTTTTTGGAGGGTCAGAGGAGTTTATTCTAGTTGTGTAGTTCAGAACCTTGTAATATACCTTGGAAGGTTCGAATAAACTTCTCTCTCTTGCCAACAAAAAGGAATCTTGTTATTATTTGTATGTTGTTGTTCGTGAAGTCTTCTAGAAGGGAAATTAAGGTGGATTGCACCCAAATGATCAAGGTATCTACGCAATAGTTAATAACTAAATTTCTCTCAGAATGAGGGGCTGTCAATAATTCCAGAGTACTGTCCCCTCCCCCACAAATTGCTCATCCAGTACCCCAATATGATGGATCATTTCAATTTAATCAATCCAATGAAGCACTATTAGGCCTCTCAAAACCTAATGAAACAAATTTCAAATAACCAAACTTAACATTTGATCTTCCAAAAACTAGAGGCTTTAAAATGGTGGCTTTAAACATAACCAGCCTCCCTAAGCACATTGATCAGTTGAGAGCCTATATGTTAAATACAGTTGTTGATATACTAGCCATAAATGAAACACGACTAGATTATACTGTTAATAATAATGAAATTGCTATTCCTGGATATATACTCGAAAGGAAGGACAGGAATAGAAATGGTGGTGGAGTGGCAATATATATAAGAAATACAATTGATTATGAGCTTGATAACACTCTAACTCAGTATCGTCTGAACCTTGAATGGCTTTGCTTTAAAGTGAAAAAACCAAAGTCTAAACCATTCCTATTGGCCACATGGTACAGACCCCTAGCTCATCAATAAGTCTTTTGGACACTTTTGAATGCCTTCTACAGAAGTTGGAGAAACAAAATCTTGAATTAAACATTTTAGGTGATATCAACTGCAATGTTCTTGCCACTTCCCATGATAACCAAACCAGCCGATTACTTGAAATATGTAATACCTTCCAATTCCACCAGCTTATTCAACAACCAACCAACACGTGTAACAAATAACACAGCTACTATTATAGATCTCTTTTTTTTTACCAATGATAGCTCCAAATTTTCTCACTCTGGAACATCTAATATTGGAAATAGTGATCATAACCTTATATATGCCATAAGAAAGGTGCCATCTCTAAAATGTAGTCCCAAAATCGCGGAAACAAGGCAATATAAATTTTTTGATTGTAATCAATTTAAACAAGATCTTATGCTTATACCCATGGGAACATGTTGAATATTATAATGACCCAAATTCAGCTTGGGAAGTTTGGAAGCAAATATTCCTTTCAGTCAGTAATCATCATGCCCCACTAAAGCGTAAAAGAGTGAGACATAAGGCAGCTCCTTGGTTAACGGCTGAGTTAAAGAAACTGATGTACAAAAGAGATAAGTTAAAGAAAGTAGCTAACATACTGAAAACAGATGAAAGCTGGCAAAATTATAAAACCATCAGAAATCAAGTAAGCAATGACATAAAATTGGCTAAAACAAATTACTATCATTCTTACTTTAAAGAAAACTCTAAAAATATTAAACAAACATGGAAGGGTGTCAATACATTAATGGGTAATAATATACCAGCAACGTTAATTAATATCGACTATAATGGCAAGAATCACACCTCGGCAAAGGAAATTTGTACAGCTCTAAACTCACACTTCACAGAGGTTGGCCCGAAACTAGCCTCTGAAATTCAATCCTCTGAAAGGGACTTTCACAAATTAATCACTCCTTCAATATTAGAGAGACCTCGATTAGTGAAGTGAGTAAACTATTAGAAGTGATGCCAATAAATAAAGCATGTGGGCTTGATGGCATCTCAACTAGGTTACTAAAAAATGCAGGCATTATAATTGTACCCTCATTAACTTATATAATCAATCTTTCAATTAGGACTGGAGTTTTCCCACAAGATTGGAAAATTGCTAAAGTGATTCCAATCTATAAGGATGACAAGAAGTCAGATCCTGGCAATTATAGACCGATATCTGTCCTACCTGCTGTATACAAACTGATTGAAAGAATAATATTTAATCAATTTTACAGTTATCTGACTGAACACAATCTACTTAATGAATCACAATCTGGATTTAGGACATTGCACTCAACTTTAAGTGCCCTACTGGAAGCCACAAATGAATGGTATTCAAATATTGATCAGGGCCTTTTAAATGGAATTATATTTCTAGATTTGAAAAAGGCTTTTGACACCATGGATCATAAAATTATTTTCAAAAAGCTTGAGCTATATGGTGTCTGTAATTCTAGCCTAAACTGGTTCATATCATATTTAACAGATCGAAGCCAAAAATCATTTGTCAATGGTGTTCTCTCTGATGGCTGTTCTATTAAATGTGGGATTCCTCAAAGCACGATTCTTGGACCTCTTCTCTTCATAACTTATATTAATGATCTCCCCTCTTGTGATCTATTCTCAGAAGTAAGAATGTATGCTGATGATACCAGCCTTACAGTAGCTGATGCAGACCCAAATGTTCTAGAGCAACAAATGAACCATGACTTGAATGAGGTGCACATATGGTTAAAGGCAAATAAACTTAGTTTAAATATAGTAAAAACTAAGTTTATGATAGTTGCAAGTCGGCATCACCTTCAAAAGCTCCAAAATAGAGCTGCCAGAGTGAGTACCTTTTCTAATTACGATGAACCATCAGCTGGGCTACTGGATGAGCTTAAATAGGACAATGTTGAGAACAGAAGATGCAAACAACTTGCAACTTTAATGTTTAAAATACTAAACGGGACCTCACCAGACTATTTGCATAAACTATTTGCAACTTCAAACACTGTACACGCCCATAGTTTAAGAAATTCAGCACACAATATTTTCATAAAACGTCCACAGACTGAAGCTGGTAAACACAGTTTTCAGTATCAGGGGGCCATTCTCTGGAATAGCTTACCAGCTGCAGCCAAAAACCAGACACACCTATACACTTTTAAGAGGTACTTAGGTCTGTAAATTAATTTAATGATTATATTAATTAGCAATTAGAACATTTTTATATCTTAGTTTTAGCTTTTATATTTTTACTCATTATTGTAATTTGTTACCTTAAAACAAGGCTCCCTGGGAGAGCATGTCATATGAAGAGACTCCGTGTTTAAATAAAGACTATGTATGAATGTATGTATGTATGTACTGATGGACAGTCTACGAGCTGAAAGAAAGACTGATAAGATTTCTACGTCACCCTGTTGGAGACATCAAGTCAAGAACATTACATATGAACAAATAGTGTTAGAACATTTACTGTTAAAATTGTACCAGCATTTGTTAAAGTTTTATTTCAAATTTGATTATTGACCTTGTAAACATGTTAAAATGAACCAGTACAGTTTGAAGATGCACAGTAATCGGAAACAAACTTGGAATTTTAAGAAGAGTGGAAAAGTACGGTACTATGTGGGCCTGCGCAACCCACAGCTATGAATAGTCCACAGATATACATCTAAGAATTTTGGATTGTATTTTTTTTCCAGGGTGTAAGAACACATAGTTCAAATACATATTTTTAAACTTCGAGGACGACAGTTTTTTCTAAAGGGGGAGAATGTGATGGGCACCTCCCATGCACCCCCGCGAGAGTTGTATAACCATAAGCCTTTGCGGGCAGATTGAAGAAAAATTTGAGAAATTGCAAAGAACCGTGGACGAAAATCCTGCTGGTGGCTACGTTTGATCTAAGTCAGATCTAATCAGCCAAAATGAAAATGAATACGAAGTCCAAGGACTACGGCAAAGCTGACACAACGTAGGATTTTATATTGAATAGTATCCTATTCGCATCATTCCCTTTATGCTCGCGTAATAAGAATGGCATTGTCGCCCGCGCGAGATCAGGGAACTCCATGACTCATACCCCCGGCCAGCTAGGGAGAACACCCATACTCACCACACTCAGACTAAAACGGGATAAGCGGTTTATGCGAGTATCACACGACTTTTCAACTGAATTCGAGGCCGGGAAATTAAGGAAAGGCATTGACGTAGTCCTTAAAGGTGTTAAGTCGGAGTAGATAGAAGAGGAGCCAGCGGTAAAGGTACCCCAGCGGAAAGTAACTCAGTCGGACCTCCAGGGCGTAGGAATTGGGCCAACATCAAGTAATAGGATGTGGTATGGGTATTGAGCCAGCCCACATGACTCATCATGTCCGCCCAACAAACTAATAACTAGCAGGTCTATTCTGTAGGTCAATGCAGTGGCGGCACCATCCAGAGTAAAAGACGGACAAACCGGCAGGGAGTAAGGTTGGAAACTGGGAAGGGAGAGAGGGTGCCATCTCCTGGGGAGCACGACCAGAATAGCGGCCAGAGGCAAGCCGAGTTAATTGCAGTGGAATGTGGGGACGCGGGAAAACCCAGGGGATGGCAGCCTGAGCGTCAGTAATCCGACTAGGGAATTAGTATCCCTTTCACGCTGCCATGGGGAATAGGGCGGGGTGGGGAGGTGATGGGTAAAGGGATGGTCGGCGGAGGGGTACTAGACAGCATAAACGCTACAATACGTATACCCCCGAAATGAATGAAATAAAACAAATAGAACATAAAGACTAACCCATCGAATAAAAACAGCACGGCACAAATGGAGCACGTGTGCGCGAATTACTCTGGCAACTGATGCCAAACGTACGGATGAATGGGGAATAAAACTAAATAATGAAAGGCGAACCAACTATTTATATTTATGACATTCGGACACAAGGTCACGGGAGATGAAACAATAGGACTCGAAGTCCCTTACAAGGTTTGCCTTCACGCGAGCACCGGTCAGTGATGGTGGAAAACGTCGCAAAATATAGATATATATGAAAAGTGATATAGACAAAGAATGAACGGAAACGACAAGGGATAAAGAAGCTACAATACAATCTATTTAATCTATTAGAGCGTAAAATCTAGAGCAGCTATGTGGCTACCGTGTACTACCCCCTAGGGGAGTTTCGCACGTCACGTGATGAGTAGTTGAGCACATGTTTGTCGTCGTCCATGTTGGATTTTGGATAGCGTTTTGTCAGCGCTATAAATGCTTCCTTAGGTTACCGAACAGTCCGGTAAGTTTCATAACTTCTTAAAATAATGTCGTATAGAACTTTGTAGTTTAATTTCAGTGTATTTTACCTAGATAAACCGCGTCAAGAGATCCTGGAAGGACACTGGAACTGTGTGCGTGTTTGTTGTCTGTTCGACGAGAGAATTATAAAAGTTTACTTGGAGTTGTAAACCAAGCTGGAGTCAAAGTGGATCGTATTAAGTCTAATATTAAAGTTGAGTTATTGGAGCGTTAGCCGAGTTATTATTCCTAATGTGCAGGAGCCACATTAAAGTTTATCGGACTACTCGTTGATCGTTTGACGATAATATGTCTACTCATTCGTGTCCGGATCCGGAGAATCATGTGCTGGGAGAAGCAAAGATCACAACAGAAAGGAGTGCTACGTCAGAGATTGGTGAAAAACGGCCCATTGAGCTTGGAAGGGGAACTAGGGTTAGGTTTCCATCACAGAGGAGAAATGTAGCCGAAGATAGGGCTGAGAGAGCAAAGGAGTTGTTCAAGTCACGAGCGGGTTATATTGGCGCTCTAACAAGGCTTCGGGGAGAAATGCAAATGGGGATGGACTCAGTTTCAGGTGAGACTTTCCCTTCAGTTTGGGGTAATGTTATGTCTAAAAAGACATCTTACGAACGAATCTGGCGTAAGTTTGTGGAAATCCAAGAACTGTACATCGATATGTTAGATTCTCACGAAGGAAAATTGAAAGCTCAGTTAAGTTACGAAGAGCAAATGGTAAAGAAAATGGAACTAGATGCAATCACAAAAACATGGTGTAAGCGGGCAAGACAGCTAGCAAAGGGACGGGGAGAAGATATCAGTACCATCAGTGAAACATTCACACACAGCAGTAATTCTAGTTCAGCCTCTAAAAGAAGGGAGAAATTGGCTCTTGCTAAGTTGAAATTAGAGCAAGTGCAAAGGAAACAGGAACTTGCTCGAAAGATAAGTGAGCTAAATTATGAAAGGGAAAGAATGGAGGCTGAAATGGAGGCAGAGCAGGCCATGGTCAGTGCTACCGCTTATGAAAATGGGGATGATATGTGGGAAGGGGAGTATATGGATATACAACCTAATTTACAGGGTTTCCAGGCTAGAGAAGGAGGGTCAGCCCTTTCAACACAGTTATATCCTGCTAAGGATATAGTTTCAGGACAGTTGCTGCTTCAGGATGAGGCAGCAATGATGAATAAGGAAGACAGGGGTTTGGGACCAGAACAACTGTCACAAGAAGATAAGGCCCATGAGTTAGTTCCCTTGCAAACACTCCCAATGTCAAACACGTACACTGTGCCCAGCAGAGAATCACAGTCCTTTACTGGTTGCTCTTACATGCCAATAGTTTCACCAGGTCAACAAACCACAGCAGTTGCAAGGGATGAGGAATTGAACTTAGCACCAGTTAGCCACAGCCCAATAAATACAGGTTATGTACAAGAGAAAGACATAAAGGGTTTCCAGGCTAGAGAAATAAAGCCACCACAGGGTTTCCAGGCTAGAGAAATACAGCCACCACAGGGTTTCCAGGCTAGAGAAATACAGCCACCACAGGGTTTCCAGGCTAGAGAAATACAGCTACCACAGGGTTCCCAAGCTACATATATAAAGACACCACAGGGTACCCAAGTTACGTATGTAGAGCCACCACAGGGTTCCCAAGTTACGTATGTGCAGCCACTAACTCCACAGGGTTCCCAAGTTACGTATGTGCAGCTACTAACTCCACAGGATTCCCAAGATACAACACGGCAACAACAACTAGTAAGAAAAGAACAAGCACCACTGATGAATGGCAGTGGAGAACAGATATTGCAGGTTTTGCGGCAAGTTGTTGCCTCCCCTAAGATTGAGTATATGCACTTCGATGGAGACCCAGTGAAGTATGTATCATTCATTCATAATTTTGAGAACTGTCTAGAGAAGGACAATCTTGATGATTCTAGAAATTTGCAATTTCTAATACAACATTGCAGAGGAAAGGCCCGAGAAGCAATCGAAAGCTGTGTTAACTTGCCTCCAGCTGAGGGTTATCGCACCGCAAAGGATACCCTGCGAGAGAACTTTGGTTTGCCACACATAATAGCAACAGCACATGTAGAGAAGCTGGTGAATTTGCCTCCTCTGAAGAATGCAGGTGGAGCATCATTGTTAGAGTTTGCAAGACACCTTGAGGTTGCCGATAGAACCTTAATGGGTATGGGACCGGAGTATGTAAGTGATCTAAATCACATGAGCACCTTAAGGGAACTGAATAAGAAACTACCTTATTTCATGAGAGCCAAGTGGACTGAGTGCGCTGGTAAGATAATTGAGCGCAACTCAAGGCCAAAATTTGTGGATTTCCTTCGGTTTGTGAAAGAAAGGGCTAAACTTGTGAACAATGAATTTGGAGAAGATCTCATTTCTAGTCTTCCAAAGGAGAAAGAAAGGAAAAGAAATGAAGAGAGGCCTGGAAGGCATTATCAGAAAGTGACAACGATGGCTGCTGAAGTTAGTCCCAATCAAGGGCAGGGTCCACGTAGGGTGAACAGCTCTAGTTCTACACAAGGATGTGTAGCTTGCTCTGGTCAACACAATATATGGAGATGCGACAAGTTTAAGAGCGTACCTTACCAAGAAAGGAAAAAACTAGTGCTGGACCACAAACTGTGCCTTAAATGTCTTAACGGTGGGCATTTTGCAAGAACGTGCCCTAAGGCACACTTTAAGTGTCAGACTACAGGATGCGACAGGGATCACCACACATTGTTACATCCGCCTCCTAGAACCAGAGACAGAATGGACAGTAACAGAGCAAACAATGTTGGTGCCTCAAATGGAGCACACCCTAGTAGCGAATGGAACCGGCAGCGAGTTGATGGCACGGCAGGTTCAGTTGCAGAGCCGAGGGACAATGGTCAAGTTGAGAATGCTGGTTGTGGCAACTCTATGACTGCTGCAACTGGGGCCGGCGAGGTGCGTGTCTGCTTAGGAGTTATCCCTGTTAAAGTCCAAGCTAAGGGAGGTGATAAAACAGTGGAGACTTATGCATTACTTGACAGTGGTTCGGAGGTGACCTTGTGTAAAGAGCAGTTGCAGGAGAAGCTTGGTGCAAGAGGTTCAAAGCTTAATTATACGCTGACTGGTATGACCGGATCAAAGAGCATCGAGGGTCAAGTGATAGATATTGTGGTTATGTCTATGGACGAAACAATGGAGTTGTCAAAGGTTAGAACTGTAAAACAAATCCCAATTTCAAATAATTGCATCCCAAAGAGGGAGGACTTAAGTAAATGGCCTCATTTGAGCGATATCAACTTCGAGGAGTCGGAGGCTGAAGAAGTCATGTTAGTAATAGGACTTAAGGAAAAGCCAAGTTTGTTTCTTCCACTGGAGTGCAAGGCAGGTGGAGAGAATGAACCAGTAGTAGTGCGCTACAGCCTAGGATGGACGGTGATGGGTCCTGTTGGTGGCCTAAAGGATAAGGACCACTGCTCAGTCAATTATGTTCGTCTGATGGGCGGTGCAGAACAATGCGTTGACCTAAACAATGAATACGACAAGGACAGATCTGAGAGACGAAGATCGAGCTGTGTGAGATCACTCGACATGAATGCAGAGATAACCAGTGCCAGTGACAAGCCTGGAGAGAAAGAATGTCAAGGCCTGGGCGAAGGTCTTATGGACAAGGAGAAGTCGGAGACAGCGGTGACTGAGCGTGAGATTCGAGATGAGGTTATGCAAGAGCAATTAGAGAGACTTTGGAAGACTGACTTTGGAGACTCTGTTGTCAGTTCAAATGTTTGTCCATCGATCGAGGACAAACAAGCCTTGGAAGTAATGGAGCGGACACTCAAGAGAGTAAATGGACATTATCAAGTAGCATTGCCTTGGCGAACAGATCCGCCCTATCTGCCAAATAATAGATTGATGGCAGAGCGAAGATGTGCACTTCTGAAGAAACGGTTGCTAAGGGATGGAAACTTGTTTGACAAGTATAAGACGACAATGAACGACTACGTGGCAAAGGGGCACGCACAAAGAGTACCTAATGAAGAATTAAATCCAAAGGACCGACCTGTTTGGTATCTTCCTCACCACCCAGTGACGCACCCTTTGAAACAAGACAAGGTGAGGGTGGTATTCGATTGTGCCGCCAAGTATGGTCAAACGTCACTGAATCAACAGCTCTTACAAGGCCCAGATTTAACAAATCATCTGGTAGGAGTGTTAAGTCGGTTTAGACAAGAAACCATCGGCTTAGTAGCTGACATAGAAGCGATGTTTCACCAAGTCCTGGTAGAACCTAAAGATTGTGATGCATTGAGGTTTTTGTGGTGGCCGAATGCAGATTTGTCAGGAGATGCAGTGGAATATCGCATGGTGAAACATCTCTTTGGAGCGACGTCATCACCTGGTGTGGCAAATTTCTGCTTGAAGAAAACAGCAGATTTACATGAAGGCCTGGATAAGGAGGTTGCAGAGACTATCCATAAGAATATGTACGTGGATGACCTCATGAAGTCAACGGACACAACTATGAAGGCAGTAAACCTAGTGAGCCAGCTGCGAGAATTACTTGCTGAAGGAGGGTTCAGATTGACAAAATGGTTCAGTAACGATAGAGAGGTCTTAGCAACGATCCCAGAATCAGAGAGGGCCAAGTCGGTGGTTAATCTCGAGTTGGAGAGACTTCCAACAGAAAGTGCTCTTGGCCTGAAGTGGAACATAGAAGAGGACAAGTTTGTGTGGGAGGTCTTGAGCAAGATCGAGCGTTTGGTGAGCGAGAAGCCGACGACAAGAAGAGGAATATTGTCGGTCGTGTATTCACTGTTTGATCCGTTGGGGTTTATGGCACCTTACGTCATGAAAGCTAAGCTGCTGTTACAGATGCTGAGTAGGCTAAAAGTCGGCTGGGATGAACAGCTGGGAGAGAGCGAAATGGCGCAGTGGAGGCGATGGTTAGATGATCTTGTAAAGCTTGAAGAAGTACAAGTAGACCGCTGCTACAAGCCTCGAGGGTTTGGCGAAGTTAAAGATGTTCACCTACATCTATTCTCAGATGCTTCCCGACTGGGATACTCGTCGGTTGCCTACCTCCGCTTGGTAGATGTCTCCGGAAGAATCCACTGTTCGTTCGTCATGGGGAAGGCCCGGTTGGCACCCATTCGAGAAATATCCATCCCAAGACTTGAGATAACGGCTGCTGTCATATCCGTAAAGTTGAGTAAAGTGATCCGTGAAGAGCTTGATATGATGGTGCAGAAAGTGACGTACTGGACAGACTCCACTTCGGTATTGAAGTGTATCAACAACAGCTCTAAGAGATTCCACACGTTTGAGTCCAACCGTTTGACCATCATACATAATGGTTCGACGCCCTCGGAATGGAGATACGTAAACAGAGATGACAACCCAGCAGATGATGGGTCAAAGGGAATGAAGTTAGACGCCATGTTAAAGGATAATCGATGGTTGACAGGTCCTAAGTTTCTGTGGAAAGACGAAGCCCACTGGCCGGAAAAGATTGGGATTCCCGAGCTAAAGGATGAAGATCCGGAAGTCAGGAAGGAGAGTCCAATTTATGCCACAACGGCCAATAGTGATGTTGTTGATGACCTGATCATGTATCACTCTTCCTGGTGGAAATTGAAGATGACCATTGCATGGTTACTACGCTTCAAGCAATACCTGAGAAAGAAAGCCCTGCAGCAGAAGAACGTTCCTTCCTGCGAAAACGTGAATAAAACAGAAGGGGTACGAGTCGGTTGCTTGACGCTTGATGAATTGAGGTCTGCTGAATGCGAAATCCTTTGCTACGTTCAAGGCAAAGCATTTCCAGAAGTACTGGCGATACAGTCATCGACAAGTGCCGATGCTGACGAAAGGTCTGTCAAAAAGTCAGTGAAAAGGGCAGGAGCGTCCATATACAAGTTGAATCCACAAATGAATGAAGGATTGCTGACCGCTGGAGGTCGTATTGGCAGTGCACCCGTCGCCTATCATCTGAGGCACCCAATAATATTACCCTACAAGCATCATGTAACCGATATGATAATCAAGGAACATCACGTGAACGTCGGTCATATGGGACAGGAAGCAGTACTTTCGTCTGTAAGAAGGAAGTTTTGGATAGTGAAGGGACGGTCTGCGGTACGGCGCGTGCTAGGAAGGTGTCTGGACTGTCAGAAGAGAAGAGTTCGTCCCCAAGAGCAGTACATGGCGGATTTGCCAAAAGATAGGCTCACTCCTAACAAGCCACCGTTCACATACGTCGGGGTAGATTACTTTGGGCCGGTAGAAGTAAAGCAAGGAAGATCCCACGTGAAGAGATACGGATGCCTTTTCACATGCTTGACTGTGCGTGCAGTGCATATTGAGGTTGCACACTCATTGACTGTAGATTCCATGATAAATGCTCTGAGAAGATTTATCAGCATTCGCGGCTGTCCAGAAGAGATACGCAGTGACCGAGGGACAAACTTCAAAGGTGCAGACAAGGAGTTGAGGGAAGCCATGGGACAGTGGAACTACCAGAAGATTAGTAATTTCTGTGCACAAAGGGAGATCAAGTGGAAATTTAATCCCCCTGCTGCTAGCCATATGGGAGGTGTATGGGAGAGGATGGTGCAGACGTCGAAACGGGTCCTGAAAGCCACATTGAAGGAGCAGTTAGTTACAGACGAGGTCCTCTCCACCGTGATAGCAGAAGCTGTTAACATCATCAACAGCAGGCCCTTGACACGCAATAGTGACAGCATCGCAGATGATGAGCCATTGACTCCCAATCACTTGTTGCACCTGAGACCTTGTCCAAGCCTACCACCGGGAGTGTTCAATAAAGAGGATCAATATTGCAAGCGTGCGTGGAAGCAAGCGCAATACTTAGCCAATGTGTTTTGGCGAAGGTGGACGAAAGAGTACCTTCCTACGCTGTTGGAAAGGAAGAAGTGGAACATACCAAAGAGAAATGTGAAAGTCGGTGACCTTGTCCTTCTTGCTGATGAGAATTTTCCAAGAGGCGAATGGCCGCTCGGATACGTCACAGAGGTAATTGGATCCAAGGATGGATATGTGCGCACAGCAAGAGTGAAGACGTCATCGTCTGTAGCGACACATGCAAGACGACAGCGTCGGGGAGAAGTTAAAGTGAGTAGCACCATACTCACGCGTCCAGTGGCCAAGTTGTGTCTGCTTGAGATGGACGATTCCGCAGATGCAGATGAAGCAGTGTAATGGAGTTACAAGTTTCGTTAGAGAACGTGAACTGATTTATATATACAATGACACTTTAAGAACATTATTGTGTAATAGTTCGGTAGTTTATGTATGTAAATGAAGTCATCGTTAAACTATTTCATTTAGGGGCCGGTGTGGCTACCGTGTACTACCCCCTAGGGGAGTTTCGCACGTCACGTGATGAGTAGTTGAGCACATGTTTGTCGTCGTCCATGTTGGATTTTGGATAGCGTTTTGTCAGCGCTATAAATGCTTCCTTAGGTTACCGAACAGTCCGGTAAGTTTCATAACTTCTTAAAATAATGTCGTATAGAACTTTGTAGTTTAATTTCAGTGTATTTTACCTAGATAAACCGCGTCAAGAGATCCTGGAAGGACACTGGAACTGTGTGCGTGTTTGTTGTCTGTTCGACGAGAGAATTATAAAAGTTTACTTGGAGTTGTAAACCAAGCTGGAGTCAAAGTGGATCGTATTAAGTCTAATATTAAAGTTGAGTTATTGGAGCGTTAGCCGAGTTATTATTCCTAATGTGCAGGAGCCACAAGCTATATATAACTTCCAGTGATAAAAGAAAAAAACGCAAGCACTTATCAAAGCATAAGAGCAGCAGCTTAACATTTACAGACGGATGATAAGTTAGGACGACGACAAAGCGGACAGATAATGCGCCAGGTTCGAATGTTGTCGACGGCAAAAGTGGATAGAAGTCTGTTGGAGAGTAAAGTTTTAAGACGAGTCTTAAAGGCAGCAGTACATTCTGAAGCACAGACAGTTAGAGGTAGGGAATTCCAAAGAGGACAGATACGTACGAAAAAAGAGTCACGGAACGTAGAAGTACGGGCTGGATGGAGAGATAGATCCAAGCCAGACGAGCCTCTACGAGTCCTAGAGCTAGAGAAATGCAGGAACTCGGAGGTGTCAAGCAAAATGTCGCCTTTTGTACAACGGAAGAGAAATAAAAGATCACGATATTCAAGAAAGAAGGAGAGAGGGAGGAGATTAAGATGAATGAGCCTTGATTTATAATCAAGTTCGAGACCTCGCAAAATGACGCGAGTAGCTAGTAATACCAATGGCGAAATATAAACCTGCATAAGCGTTAAGCGAGAGAAAATGCGTGAGAAACAATAGGCTCATGGCAAACTACATGCTAAACGTATGATGACAATAACACTTAGCCCCAAACTCCTTATGGTAAGTTAAGCACGGGCACGAAATGGTCGTAACTACACATACAACGTGCACTGCAAATAGAGTTATAATGGAACAAAGAAAGCTAACTTATGTAAATTGAAACAATGCTCCACAAAAACACTTGTACTCAAGAAACAAGCACCCATGCTAAACTCACGAAAACCCATACTAAAAGGTAGTGTGCAAAGAAATAACAAGTCGAACGACCAGGAGAAAGCACTAACCGAGGAACATCAATAATATCGTAGGAATCCGTGACCGTGAGGCAAGCCCGTATAACGACCATGTATCAACTTCCGAACATTACGTTAGTGCATAACAGTGGTGCCCATACGTCAAAGCAAATATATAGATAAAATCCAAAAGGAAAAGATATGGCAACACAAGTACCAAACTCACGGCAGAGCATGCCAAAACGTGGAAAAATAAAATACTAAAGCGAAGAATAGAAAAACGAATCAGAACATTACGGCACTGTACACATCTTTATTTGTGTTACGAGAATATTTTAAACCACGCTTGGCGTACGGGAGATAGCAGGACTCTCTACTTCAAGTCAATCTTTCTTTTATTGCTGCTATAGATCTGCAACTCTGACTGTTTCTCTAACTCTGAACCGTACTACAAAACTTTACCTCTATATGTATGCCTTTTTCAGGCGCATGCTTTGACGACTAACTTTCGTAACAGCATTTTAGAAACTGAAAATCCATAATTGTTCTGTCTTTGTTTTAATAGAACCAAATGACCGAAGTACTAATGGGCTGTCAAACGTCCAGGTTTAAAGTTTCGATCCAGTGGTTTCAGTGTGGTTTTCTGGCTAGAGCTTAAAACGTTTCATATTTCTCGTTGCTAATTCGAAACTTAAATCTTAAGCCGAATAAGCCTAACTAATTAACACTGATACATTGATATATTGGTAAATTACACTGAGATATTTTAAAGAACTTCTAGTGACTGGCCAGGTCGACTCAAAGCTCCTTTTAACAACAACGTTAACCGTGCAACCACTAATTCAGAAACACTATCCATTTCTACTTTAAGATATTAATAAAAATCCTTTCAATCAAAGATATTCTTGACTTATACGGAAACCACAACTAGATCCTTTGATAGGAGCAACCGTACACTTACGCATATACATTGCAGATCCCCCTGGATATACATGTAGAACTCTTAGGAAAGCAGTTAACTCCAGTATCTTCAGCTAAAGACTTAGGCGTGATTATTGACACCAATCTAACTTATGATGCCCATGTCACAAAACTTGTCTCATCATGTATGGCGAGTTTGTGTCAAATCAACAGAGTAAAATTGTTAATGCCCTTGTTCTAAGCAAACTATTTTATTGTTCATCGGTTTGGGCTAATACCTCCGATAAGAACTTCAAGAAACTGCAACTTGTGCAGAATTTCTCAGCCAGAATAATAAGTGGCGCACGCAAATTTGATCATATCACACCTATATTGCGCAACCTTCAATGGCTACCGGTTAAAGAAACTGTTAATCTCAGAGACCCTTTATTGACCTTTAAATGCTTAAATGGGCTTTCGCCATCCTACTTATCGGATACGTTTTGCAAGAGATCCAGTATACACCAGCGCAATACTCCAAATTGCGGTGACCTTAACATTCCTAAATGTAACTCAGCATCCGGTCAGAGGTCCTTTAGTTACAGAGGTGTTAAGATCTGGAATGCCTTAGATAGCACACTTAAAGCGTCAACTTTAGTTCCTCAATTTAAGAGAGCTATTAAGTTAAAGTTACTAGCTTCTTATTACGACTGAATTCAATGTAATAGTGTTTAATCTTAGATATGATAGTTTTTATGCAATTTTATCGATAAGTATTTTAACAAATTTATAGTCTCTCCTAGTTTAACTTATTTTAATTTATTTGTAAATATATGTTGAAAAGCCCTTCTGGGAACTTATATTAAAGATATGTATATGTATGTATGTATGCTTATAAATCCATACAAATACACACTAAAACTAATTCAATAATTGTGCTCCATAACATTCCCCCACGTTAAAATCTTGCATCGCCCTCGATGCATATTGTGAGAGATAAGTACCTTGGCGGCTAAATCTACTAATGTAACAATAATATATTTTTGTTATTTAATATTGTGGAATACCATTTTTCGTAGCCTCATAACATTAGAGATGGAGACACCTTCTGACACCAACTCTCGCATCATCGTAACGTTATAGCCGCTACTGTAAAATGGTTTACTCTACGTACGTTTTATTAAGCCTTCTATCGTAATACCAATTTGGGTCTCTAAGATAAAATGTCATACTTTTAAGAGTAGGCAGGTGGTGCCTACGCCTTTGTCGAACATTATAGTGTACTTTCCGACGAAAGGCGGAGACACAACGACTACTTACTAAAAGGTTCGATGGAACGTGACATTCACGACAGAGATCCTTTGATAGGAACAACCTACACTTACGCATATACATTGCTTATAAATCCATACAAATACACACTAAAACTAATTCAATAATTGTGCTCCATAACATTTGTGAGACCAGCACACAAACGCACGGCAACACAATTTGTCAAACTCACGGGCGTAAACATGCCAAAACGTGCAAAATAAAAGACTAAAACGAACCTAGAAAACTAACTAGAACATTATCGCACTGTGCAACCGTATTTGTGAGGCCAGCATGCAAATTCACGGCAACACATGTCAAAACGTGCAAAATGAAAGACTATACATAAAGCGAAGAAATGGAACACTAATTAAAATACCATCGTACTACACAAATCCGTATTTGAGAGGCCAGAATGCAAACTTGCGGCTACACGAGTGCCAAACATACGGTAAAACATGCCAAAACGTGCAAAATAAAAGGCTACCGCGAGGAATGGCAAACTAATAAAAACATTATCGCACTACACAAACCGTATTTGTGAGGCCACAGGCAGCCCAAGCTAATGATTTTTACAAGGAATGTATGGGAATGTTTAGAAAAAATCTAAAACTGTATTAAAATGATCAATAAAGTCATAAAACCTTACCTGTGTGTTGTGAAGTTGTTCCTCTTCATCGCTGATGTGTGTATTTCTGGTTTGAGGTACTTCTGTGATTTTTTTCCCCTCCCCTATATAAATATTGAGAAGGCAGGAAACACGAGACGCCAATGGTCCACGGGGCGACTTTCGAAGCCTCGTAATTCTTCGAAAATCCAAACTTTCAGCATTTTACCATTCCCATTACGCTCTTCTAATGGCTGATATGTCTTCTGTTCTGCATATTTCGCCGTTCAGCGATTGGTCGATTGAGCACAATGACTTTCTTCTCCGAATCTCTTCGAAAATACACGAAGTGTTGAATTCCTTCGGCACTCGTTCGTCACTGCTTCCGAAGAAAAGCCACGTTCAACCACAGGCTGCCTGTGTTTCAACTAGCACAGGCAGCCCATGAAAAAAGGCTAAGCTGATCCAACCCCTGATCGTTACAGGCTAGGTTGGCTGCAGAAACTGTCGAATTTGAGTACTTACAAAGCGAGGAAATAAGCGATGGATCGATTGAATGAGTGCTAGAGGAATGTAAGAAAGGGTTTCTGGAGGTAAAATGCTGAAAGTTTGGATTTTCGAAGAATTACGAGGCTTCGAAGAGTCGCCACGTGGACTAATGGCGTCTCGTGTTTCCTGCCTTCTCAATATTTATATAGGGGAGAAAAAAAAATACCAGAAGTACCTCAAACCAGAAATAAACACATCAGTGATGAAGAGGAACAACTTCACAACACACAGGTAAGGTGTTATGACTTTATTGATCATTTTAGTACAGTTTTAGATTTTTTCTAAACATTCCCATACATTCCTTGTAAAAAATCATTAGCTTGGGCTGCCTGTGGTGAGGCCAGCACGTAAACACATGGCAACACATGTGCCAAACTCACGGCAGTACATGTCAACGTGCAAAAATAAAGGACTAAACGAAGAATATAAAATTAACTAGAACATTTATAACGCACTACACAAATCCGTATTTGTGAAGCCAGCACGTAAACCTATGCCAACACAAGTGCCAACGGCAAAACATGCCAAACGTGCAAAATAAAGGACTGAAAATTAACTAGAACATTTATACCGCACTGCACAAATCCGTATTTGTGAGGCCAGCACGTAAACTTATGCCAACACAAGTGCCAACGGCAAAACATGCCAAACGTGCCAAATAAAGGACTAAAAACGAATAGAAAATTTACAAGAAAATTTATACCGTATTGCACAAATCCGCGTCCAGATAGATATGGTAGTAATGAAGGAATAAAACAATATAGACCAAAGCTGAATTACAACGAAGGCAACATACACCGGCGAAACTATAAAAGGAGCCTAAAACGGTGATGCAACGCAAACCATGATAGACCAAAACAAAATACATACACAAGCGTAAGTGCATGAGCACGAGGACAAAAGGCAAACACCAACCTGAACCACATAGTGGGAAAAAGGATGAAATTGCCTCTAGCTCTGGCGGCTGAGCGACGGCTTCATGTCGGAGCAGCAGCTGGTGGAAGATTTTGACCACCTGGGACATTCTGTTGAGCTGCCGGAACTCTCGCGGCTTGGGGTACTTGTCCTTCCATTTTCTTAGTACGATAAGCAGCGAGGAACGAGGTGTAGGTGTTCTGACGCGAACTGTACGACGAAACTTGGTGGAGTTCTTATTTATACTCGCTCTAGAAGGGACTGGTGCGAATAGGTAAACATTTTGACGTCTGTGAGAAAATGTAATTTCTGACGTTTGAGCGACGCAGGAGCGATATAGTCAGAAATTGCTATTCTGCCGGCACGGTAAAGAGGTTTGGGGAGGAGACTATAGCATTATGGGTAATGCTTCTAGCATATATAATGCTTCGAGCGGGAAAAGTAGTCATTCTAGGCCAGTCAGCTCCACGTTTGTTTCGAATTGTTTCGATTGTTAGTTCTCTAGCCCTCGGAGAATTCGGGTTGCTAACCCATTAGGTCGAGGAGTACGTTTTCGCATTTCCCCACGTTTTTTGGCCACAACCCCAGGGTGGATTTTTCGTGGTTTAAGCGGTTTTTCGTATCTGGCAGTTTCCCATTTGTTAGGAATACAATTTATATTAGTTAATTGTATTGTAGTACGGAGTTGTCTGGCGACTATCCCACAATAAACTTGTCAGTCAGTGTAGTCAGAAAGCAAGAAATCGTAGTGCGATGGTGCATTTCGATTGTCAAAGTTGTTTGGGCAAAATATGTTTGGCGCGACATTTCAAATGTTATCCTTTAGTGCGATTCGGCCCTAACAGTGCAAACACACCAGTTAAGTTGTACTGCATTTATTACAATTAGCTTATTATTATAGTATTGCATATAGCTTTTTAGCTGTAATTATTTTATTCATTTCTTTTTCCGTAATTTTGATTTAAGGTATTCGAGGGATGGCAATAATTAAGTCACATTTTCATTATGGAATCCATCGTTACAATTAGAACTATTACAACAAATATCGAATTTGGGAAAATGTCTACTTACTTATTGAAATGTGGTCAGAATGTTTTTTTTATTCTGTAGACAAAGGAAGATAAATCCACCAATACAAAGCCAGTATTATTATTAAAAAATATTAGTTATTTCTAAATCGTGGCTTTTCAGTTTATTGTAGATGCACTATTGAAATACCTAATGCACTATTGAAATGTTACTGAGAATTTTATTAAAATATATCTTTCTAGAGCTTTATATTAGTCAGTCTGTAACGGTGGTTTTATCTCCAAGTTAGACAAAATATTTGATTGTTAATTTTTTATCAGTTGCTTGAATAAACAACTAAAGAGCAGGTTCTATGATCCCAAACATTGGTGTTAGATATTTAGAAAATGCTAAGGTCATTGCCTTTGTGACGGTGTACTGATTTACAGGTCTGAAGAGTTATAAGCTGAACAAACAACCGCTATAAGTTGAACTGACATTGAATATTAATATAGCAAGGTTGTTTTCAATACCACTTTCGCCAATAAAAGGAAAATTAAATTACCTTAAATCAGAAGTCCATCTGAGTTCGCTTAAAGAAAGAATCCAATCAGATAATATTTTAATACTTTATTGAAAACTGGTAAAGTTAACCGTAACCTTTTTCTTAGTACTTCGTAATCAGTCGGACAATATTTTATTTTGCTAAACGAATTTACCTTTAATGTACTTGCCGGTGTAATTTTGATTACAAACCACAAGTAATATTTCCATGAACGACTTGCACGAAGCAAGCATCTTAAGGCGGTATCGTTTCTTGATTGACCAATACATTTCATTTATTATACAGCTAAGTAATTTTGTGAGCTATGATAGGTCAATTTGCGGTCCATAACTTTCCGGTCTCAAAGAAAATAAAGATTAACCTCGTTTGCTCGGTCTGTACCGTGAGTCATGGATCCTCGTTTCTCCACTTTTTAAAGGGAACACAATTCGGTCCATAACTTACGGTACGGACCTCGCACTCGGTTAAAAAGAGGTATATATTTATAGTTCCAAGCTGATTGCTGGCTTTCACTTGACGTCATAGCCGCCATGTTGGTGCCCTTGAACAATAGATGAGGGTCTGAATGGGGTTAACTGACTACTGACAAACGGCCTTAAAAATAACTGACAACTGACGATTTTTTTAATGACAACTGACAACCGAAAAATAACTGACAACTGACAAATTTGGTTTTTGTGGGTCAAACATTGTAAATTTTCTCTAGTAATGATTAACTAGGGCTAACTGACAAATGGCCAAAATTTTAACTGAAATCTGACATGTAGACTCCATTCAGACCCTCATCGATTCCTCGTTAGCTTCTTTTGTTGGGGCACCAACATGGCCGCCATGCCCTTCGTCATTTGAATCTCTGGCGATTGAGTGAAAACCAGCACTACAGAGAACAATGAACCACTCGTTGTCTGTTTAATTTACTGTGTGCTAATATAACCCGTACTATTCCTTCATTCATTTTCCAAAATTAATTTAACTTTTCTAAGAAGAAACATAGGCAATAAGTTTTAGCAATATAAACGCCGTTGACATGACCTGCATATATCAGGGTGGCTTTACGTTACAAAACAAATTGATACAAAAACGTTGGTCCATTTGTTTACTTTCAATAACCGTTGAACGAACTTTTAAGTGTGATGACACAATGGGTTAATTAAATAGTTAATTTGTAGCCAACGTGGTATAGTTGAAATACCGATAAAAAGGAAGAGAGTTGTGACTTGAATTCAGTAAATAACGGTCACTCCACTGGCTTGATACTCTCAATCCGTAAGTAACAATTCTTGTAACTTTTTCTCTTTGTCTAAATTACACTCGAACCAGTATTTTTCTCCATTAATTCGAGCAATTTATTGTGTTTTTGAATTATTTTAAGTCGTAGTTCCTTTCCACTTTAAGAATTAATTCAGTGGCAAATTCAAACCTAAATCCGTAACCTATATAAGCCGTTTCTTATTCAATAAGATACTCGAAAACCATGAGGATTTTTTTGGTAACTTCGAATCCGCCTGCAAGAAACCTTATTTGGGTAGATAAAGGTTATTGTAAATGCTAGCTTTTGTACCTTATTTTAGGTTATTCACAGCTAGATGAATGAAATTCTGAGTTTTCTTCCTTATTCTACGTGAATTTATTTGAGTTAAACAAAAAACGGGCGTTAATGTATTTTACTGAGGAAAAGAAGCTAATGCTTCTAGTCAAGTTAAACAAATGGAACTTTAGAAATAATATTTTAATATGATGTGTACACTAATTTCTATTAACTTTGTCAAACATCAATCGAAAACGATTCTAAAACAAACAAGACATTAGATTAGTGGAACAAGACTATTAAGTCTATTGCTTTCAGTTTTTAATTTATTAAAGGTTCTCGAAATATGGTAGTGCATGTTAAGAACAAATATGAAATCAAATTATATTAAGAAAACAACTTTAACCACAAAGTAGTAAAATAGCTTGACCAGACTTCAGTTGACCTTTTATATATGGAAATTCAATAGATTAATAATACATTAATTTACTTAACTATTTTGTTTTTGAAAAAAAATTGCTCCCTACCCATATCCCGGAGTCGTAGCTAGGGAAATTAAAAAAATGTGTCACCTTAGACCTTTTTGTCGATAGACTTCCTAAGGACAGTCACAACAGATGCCCTAACTGCCCTTGGCCGCCAGACCACTGGGCACTAATCAAGTATGGTTACATTGTTTGCTTTACGGGCAGAAGGTTATGGATTCGACGCCCACAAAAACCTTGTACTTTTTATCTCTTCTTGTTTACCTATGAACCCTAGCCCTAGGCGAGTAAGAACTCATCGTTTACCTATGAACCCTAGCCCTAGGTGAATAAGAACTCATCGTTTACCTATGAACCATAGCCTTAGGTGAGTGAGAACTCGTCGTTCACCTATGAACCATAGCCTTAGGTGAGTGAGAACTCATCATTTACCTATGAACCATAGCCCTAGGTGAGTGAGAAATCGTCGTTTACCATGAACCATAGCCTTAGGTAAGTGAGAACTCGTCGTTTAACTGGGAAGTTGTTTTCGAAATGGTTAAGATACATTTTATGGCTCGGTTAAAGTGCCACTACGACGAAAATTTACCATTTCGATTTGCCACTTTTTCAGTGTCAATATGTCTATCAGTATTAGAAATATCCGAAATAGTAAAACATATTCCCAAATGGGCAAGTTAAACCACAACATTTTAGGAGAGTTTACCGGTAAAATCCTGTCCGCCATTACTGGAAGCCGTTCCCATCATTCAACTCTGAATTTCTAACGAGACCTGAAACAACCATGCATAGGGGCTGATCAAAGCCAGGTCCCGGCTAATCCACAGATCGAATTGGAATTTAGCGTGTTGGTTTTTGCGGAGGGAGGAAAACCGGATAACCCGGAGAAAAACCCTCGGAGCAAGGGCGAGATACAAACAAACTCAACTCACATATGGCGCCGCGTCCGGGACTCGAACCTGGGCTACAGAGGTGAGAGGCGAAGCGCTTAACCACTGCGCCACCCCGGCTCCCCATTCAGCGGAAGTGATGTCATACACTTAACACGACAAGCACGTTGCGCGAAATAGTGTGCATAAAAAAGTAACCAACCTCGCAAAGATAAATATAACTTTGTAGAAATATGCCTCCAGGCGGCGAGGTTAAGTGTATGCCATCACTTCCGCTGAATAGACCTTTGTATAAAGCTGAACAAAGGGAACGGCCCCTAGTAATTAATAATAATAATAATAATAATAATAATAATATTTTGACAGGAAAGCTCCACTCACAATTTGTGATTTTCAGGGAGGTCCTGTATTAAAAATATATATTTCACTAATATATGGAAAACAGAAAAGATAAATGGTTGAAATAAAATAGAAATAGTACAAGGATTATTATGAAATTAAGTTATGTGCCAGTAAGATTTAAAAATTGATAATGTAGTTGATTGTATAACTTCAGAGTCTAAAGAGTTCCAGTCTAATAGTGCATGGTAGGTAAACTTCTGCTGTCCCCAATTCCTACGTGCGAATGGTAAATGTAATGGCGGATGTTTATATTCAATATTAAAAAAAATTAGTTAAAAAAATAAGACTTCCTGTCGTTGTTCAAAAAACAATTTGAACTGGTAATAATATATCAACTCTACTTTGTGAATATGCAAAAACATTGATATGTCAAATTTGATCGTAGTGGCACTTTAAGGTTTGCGTTAGGGATTGGGTTTGAAGTCTATTCATGAGCAATTCCTGTCTTTGTCGATAACGCCGCCATGTTAAATTATTAGGGAACTTAACAACGAGGACGTCGACGGCAGTGACGACGGGGATCCGGGGTGGCGCAATGGTCAAGCGCTTCGCCTCTCACCTCTGTGGCCCAGGTTAGATCCCCGGACGTGGCGCCATATGTTTTTTTCTCCGGGTTCTCCGGTTTTCCTTCCCCCACAAAAACCATCGCGCTAAATTTCAATCTGTGAATTAGCTGGCTCCTGGCTTTGATCAGCCTCTTATTTTTTGTTTCAGGTCCGTTAGAAATTCAGTTTTGTTTTAGAAATTCAGTGTTTACTTTACCAGATTTTCGAAAAATATGATGAGTATAGAGTTCCGTTCACGCCGAACGAAAAATGGATTGATTATCTTGCTTACGTTCGCGTTCTCTTTAGAACGTAAAATGTGTGGGTTTGAAATATAAGCTGCGTGCATTTTCACGTGCGGTTATTGTATTTTGTAATTAAGGCCATTGTTTTATGCCGTCGTCATAGACGTTGCCGTCGTGTTCGCTTAAGTTCCCTATTATTTTATGGGATGCACAGGGGCAAGAACAATGCAAGCTAATGAAGTATTGCTTCTTTAGACATACCATTAGATTGTTGTTTCAACGACTTAACATGGCGGCGTTATCGGAAAATTGGTCCATTTTAGAGTACCTATTGAGTCAATGCGGACTGATTCAACTTGGCACGACACCACTTTGTCTTTATTTCAGAATCATGTTGGTCAAAGTCATTTTACTGGTTGCTGTTTTTGTCCTTGTTTCGGAATCTAAAGGTAGGTCTCTCATTAGCTATAGTTCTTACTCAATTCACGAGTGTTTTCTGTCGATTAAATCAAACATCCACGTAGGATTTTAAGTGCATTTTAGTGAAACTGCACGAAACTGTCATATCTTAGACATCAGTCAAACGTGGAGAGAACATGACTTGAGTTTTCTTTGTGCAAAAGTATTCTTGATAGTTTAAGCTTGACTGAGTTCTACGTACTTAAAAAAGGTTATGCATGCGAACTAGATTTTTATAAGTAAAACTACGTACCGTAGAATCCTATACATAGGTCTCCCTATCAGACAGCCGCGTATAATTCCCCTTCAGCACTCCATGCCATTACCCCACGTATAATACTCCCTGTAGAGTAATGTAATGTAATTAGCGCCCATAAAGGCACTCCATGCCATTACCCCACGTATAATACTCCCTGTAGAGTAATGTAATGTAATTAGCGCCCATAAAGGCACTCCATGCCATTACCCCACGTATAATACTCCCTGTAGAGTAATGTAATGTAATTAGCGCCCATAAAGGCACTCCATGCCATTACCCCACGTATAATACTCCCTGTAGAGTAATGTAATGTAATTAGCGCCCATAAAGGCACTCCATGCCATTACCCCACGTATAATACTCCCTGTAGAGTAATGTAATGTAATTAGCGCCCATAAAGGCACTCCATGCCATTACCCCACGTATAATACTCCCTGTAGAGTAATGTAATGTAATTAGCGCCCATAAAGCTGCTTAGTTATTAGCTCTGCACTTAATAGATGGTTTGCACTCAATCCCCAGAGATTCAAATGACAAAGGGAATGGCGGCCATGTTGGTGTACAGAACAAAAGAAGCTAACGATGAATCTATTGTTACCTGTACACCAACATGGCGGCTATGACGTCACGTGCAAAGGGTCTTTTGGCCTTTCGCAGGAAACAGTCACGTGCTGATATAATACTCCGTTAACGAATGACGAATGAATTGAGTTCGTGATTCCCATGGGAAAGGAGTTGACATGAATGCTGGGTGGCAAGCTAGCTTTAAAAACGCAGTTTTAGAAAGATCGACAATCGATTGGAGATGGAAAATAGCATTTACAAACAGGTTTTGCTTATAACACTACCGATCTCGTACAAGTGCCTTTAAATATATGAATTAAGATTTTTTTCAACCCAGTACAACCACGTGATTGCATTCCTGCAAAAGGCACATTGGATTTTTCTTCGGTTTTACCAAATATCTCCCCGTCTTTCATCTACCTATTTTTCCCACCTTGGTATATTAATAATAACTAGCAGGGACCCGCGGAACTTAAATGAAATCAACAAATATGATATAGTAACATGTCCGGCTCCTGACACAATGCAATGTACTGGATCGATGTATTCAAATTAGTAGGCAATAATATCTTATGGATCTCAGTTAATTTCTCAAACTGATGAACACAATCATACAGTGCCAAAACTGACGGTCACAGAACAGGCAGCTCGAGTCATGAATTCGTGTGACGAAAAAACATATGGTCGCCGAAAGAGCATTGATCGAAGCAGGAAAACGGGATAAAAACAATAATCAAAAGCCAAGTTATTTGAATGTCTGGTTGTAGTGAGTTTCTGGTCTGAAGAGGCTACGATAGTTGGGAGAGGAAACAGTTCTTTTTTTATATCTAAGAACACAGGAAACTACAGAGAACAGACACGGACAAAATATCTTGCTCTTCGACACACCATAGCCGGTTGTAAGATAAAAAAATGAACAGCCTTTTCCACGGACAACATTTCTAACTGTGTTTGAATACATGGTCTTACCTCGTTCGGTCGTTTGACTTCGCGATAGTCGATAGGTTTTCCCTAAAACATTCCCGTAAACTCGATGGCTTGCTCGCCTATGTTTTCCCTAAACAGATTCCCGTAAACTCGATAGCTTGCTCGCCCAGGTTTTCCCTAAAACAGATTCAGGTAAACTCAATGGCTTGCTCGCCCAACTAAGTGTAGAACTTGAGAAAACTAATTTCTTTCCTCAAATGCAACCAAGACCAAGAGGCAAGAGAGAGAGATCAACTTTTCGCATGATTCGTCGTTTTCGTTGGGATACCTGTGGCCTCACTTTTTCGCGCCATTTTCTCGCGTCCTCCATATTAGGATATCGATCGAGGGAGCTTGGGAAAGAGCTTCCATGCAAGTTTCACGGCACTACCCAACACACGCTATGACTTAGCTAGCGTCTAACACGCATGTTAGATTATTGTTAGCGGTATCTACTAGTAATCATAATAATAATTATAGTGAGCTAAATCTACATTTGTATCTACAAAAATGGTGAAAATATTCATACTAGAAAACTACATTATGAATGCAAGATAAAAATATAAAAGATTAAAAACTGTAATAATCGACTCATAGAAATTTTCATGAATTACAACAAATTTAATAAACTACGGATACAAATGAGCTAAAGAAATTTGGTCCTGAAAATACAGTTCTCGGAGAGCACATTTAAAGGCATTAAGACTTGGTTTACTCTTAATATTTACAGGAAAGCTGTTCCAAAGCTGAACATCCGAAACATTAAATGACCTATCACTTTCGGTGGAACGGTTAAACTTAGGACAGACAAAATTACAGCTAGAATAACGAGTGCTTCTTGAGTGTAAATCGGAGTTCAGTAGTAAGGAGTCCATTAAATACTTAGAAACAGTTTGCTGAGTTCGCTTAAAAACAATCGAGCATTTGGTGATCTTAGCTTCAGTATAAAATGGCAACCAGTGTAACTTATTAAAAAGAAGAACCAATGACGATCTTGGCTCGGCATCTAGTATAACTCTGGGTGCCCTCTACTGAAGTCTAAGAATTCTCAATAAGTGATCAAGTGATCACAGTCTAATTTATGCCATTAGAAAATGTCCCTCAACCAACTCTGGTCCAAAGATTATCTCTACTAGGCAGTACAAACATTTCGATGCTACCAAATTCAGAAATTATCTTTTATTAGCCCTCGTATACCAAGATGATCTTAAACATGCATCGGAAATCTGGAAGAATACCTTCCTTTCTATTTGTAATTACCATGCCCCTATACGGCAAAAGAAAATAAGGTCTTCTGAACCTAAAAATAAAGAATGATATGTTTGAGAGAGTTAGACTGAAGAAGACAGTTTCCAGATTAAACACTGATCAAAGCTGGATTGACTATAAACATGCCAGGAATAAAGTTAATGCATCTATTAAGTATGCTAAAATTGCATACTAATAATATTCTTTATTTAAAGAGGGCAGTGGCGGATCCAGGATTTGAAAAAGGGGGTGACTATTTTGACCGGTACAGTTTCTGGTGCGAAATTTCTTACAAAATTTGAACGAATGTATTTTATTTTTACGAATTCTTATACAGAATTTGTTTTTGGCCCAAAAGGGGGGGCGTGACATGTCACCCCCGTAACCACCCCTGGATCCGCCACTGGAGGGTAACACCCAAAAGCAAAGCTTACAAACTTGTGGCCCTCAACTACTAATTTAAGTATAAAATATAACTTTACATATAGGTAGCAAATATGATAAAAACTACGGATAAAACTAAGATGTGCATTATATACAATTGAAATCAGAACCACAATTACTAACTAATAACATATAGCTATTGAACGAGTACATATATATTGACTAGAGACAGAGATTAAGATAAGTGAATTACAAAAAGCTAAACTTTAAAATGGTCAATTAACTTCTGTTGCAATAAAATATTATAAAAGTATTTGGACTTGAACATATTCAAAGAGGATACATCTTTAACATCAACTGGTAATGAATTCCACAATGATGAGGCTCTAAAAGCAAATGATCTGCCGCCTGCTGTTGTTAGGGATATCTTTGGAATCTGTACATTAAACCTAGACGAGCGAGTGTGTATTCTGTGTACTTTCTTAATAGGTTTAATGCCATCTGAAAGATAGGCTGGTGCATAGCCATTTAAAATCTTAAACATTAATATACAGCTCAAGTAATTACAGACTTCATGGATAGGAATCCAGCTAAGTGTATTAAATAAGGGAACGGAAGGGCTAAGTGCAGGTGCGTCTAATATAATTCGAGCAGCTCGTTTTTGTAATCTAAGAATTTAAGGCGGTACTTACCTTCTATGGAGCATCCACCCCAAACTGTGGCACAGTACTCGATCACAGGCTTAATTAGTGCATTATAAAATAAGTAAACAAGTCCAAGGACTACAGAAAAGCTGATCGAACAACGTATATATTGAGAATTCTACGATATTTCGGCTGGCCAAACCAGCCTTCTTCAGGTAGATCTTACAAATGAATATTTCACAATGGCAAGTATAAATATCAAGGTGATTACACAATCTAAGAGGAAAAAGGAAATGACGTAAGTAAAAATATGGATTTGAGATAACATATTAAGTTTCATCACGTTTGTTCATGCCGAGAGGTTCGAGAGTTTTAGCTATGTCGATAAGATATATCGTAGAATTCTCAATATATACGTTGTTCGATCAGCTTTTCTGTAGTCCTTGCACTTGTTTACTTATTAGTATTTTTGGCTGATCAGATCTCTCCGCAAGATCCAACGTACCACCGACAGAAAATTGTCGTATACGGTTTTTGCTATTTTTTATTATAAAATAGTATTCTTTCTGCATGAGGTATGTACCTTTTATTGCGGTTAAGTAATCCGATGCGTTGCGAAACCTTCTTTTCAGTATAATCAATGTGGATATTCCATGATAATGATTTGTCAATATGTACACCAAGTAGTTTAATCGATTCAGTTGACTGCAGTTTCGTGTTATTGACTTCAATGCTTATATCGCGATCGAGCGCCGAAATTTTGCGTTTGCTTCCAACGAGCATGACTTTCGTTTTCGTGGTGTTGATAACCATTTTATTATGAGAAGCCCAGGCCTGGATTGGTTTGAATCCTTCTATTAACTTTTGCTCAATGGCTTCTAGAGTCTTCCCGGATACAGTTTGTGTCGTGTCGTCAGCATACATGTCAATGGTAGATTCATTAGTGTGGAGCGATAAATCATTTATGAAAATGACAAACAGGAGAGGTCCCAATACTGAAACTTGGGGTACGCCATGAGTGACTGGTAACGTAGATGATATCGCATTGGCGATCTTGACAGACTGTCGACGATTACGGAGATATGACTTGAACTATAATTCTTTCTTCAAATCCAATATTGGAGACATGAAGAAAACATGGTCCAGTGTTAATGAAATTCTAAGTAGCAACATCAGATCCACTGATATCAACTGTATTAATTATGACAACAAATATAATTTTACACCTAACCAAATTAGTAATGCAATGAATTCCAATTTTTCATCTGTAGGGGTAAACTAGCTGCTCAAATACCAACAGGAATAGCTGACTTTAAAGATTACCTAACCCCTACACAGAGTCCATTTTCTATTACTGCAACTTCAGTTGATGATCTGTTAAAACTCATTAATGCTTACTCACTTACAAATCCCCTGGGCTAGATAGAATCCCATGTCGTCTGCTAAAGGAAGCTGGCCCTGTTGCTGTTTCATCTCTAACGCACATCTTCAATCAATCTATTAAAACTGACGTTTCTTCCAAACGATTGGAAACATGCTAAAGTTTTTCCAATCAATAAGGCCGAATCTAAAACCGATCCACATAACTATAGGCCTGTATATGTTCTTTCTGTTGTTAGTAAACTCATTGAAAGAATAATTTTTAATCAATTGTATGCTTACTTGCTTACTAACCCCTAACCTGAAAGACCAGTTCCAGTTTTGTGTCATTGATAAGCTATGAAACTTTGTGGCTTAAAGTGAGACCATCCTGCCTACCGCGAGGTGCTTCCGCTATTGTGGTCGGCGCGGTTTACCATCTACCAAGCGCTGACAAAAATTTGATACTAGAACACCTTTGTAATACCCTGATGACGATGTCTAGTGTCCCAAAATTATTTACTCTCAGTGTTAACTAAGAAAGGAAAGAAGAATCTGAAGTGGTCTGGTAGCTATGAGGAACTAAAGCAATTTCTGAAAGTCAACTTTAAAATTGACGGCCAGTGGAGTTCGTCGACATCTCATGGTGGTACTTTCACCATTAAGGATGGGCAAGTTACTATTTGTTGGTTTCCTCTACTGGTACCCTTTAGATTCAGGGGACCAAAGCTGAAACGATTAAGGCACAAATGCTCATATTTATAGAACAAACAAACTCCAATACATCAGCCATGGTTGAACTCGAAGCCGATAAAGCCGGGAATAGTGATACTTACTGCACGTCATCCATTGTCATTAATGTCCAACCAGAGATCCATTGGTTCTTGACACAAAGAGGCCTTTTGAACACTTCCGGTATATTATGTTCCGGTTACGTAACTAAGGCTATTTCAATAATACAACATTATTTACACACTAACTACCAATATCTACTATTTACAAATATACTATTTACAACTAATTGTACTATTTACAAACTAATCTTACAACAATTGTATTAAAATAATCGCAGAAAATAAAATTTTAAAACGTAAGGCGCTTTTTGCTGACATATAAAGCTTTTGTAAATATTACGTTTAAAGCTGCTCACAAAATTTGCCATTCTTTGGTCGATATTGATGCTGTTCCAGTCTTTGATAGTTCTGACGGTAAAAGTTCTCCCTCCTTCAGTAACTCGCTTGTATCGTGCACGTAATGAATTAATATTAGAATATCTATTTTCTCTATTATGCACAGTCTGAATTTCTCACAAGCAGGGAACTAATGTAGGTAGGAGTCCTTGGGGGGGGGGGGGGGGGGGGGTACTCCTGTTTGCGACGTATTATGTATGTGCCGCCCGGGTGGGTCAGGGTTTTGAGCTTGGTTTGGGCAGGTAGGGTCAGGGTTTTGACCTGATTTGGGCAGATCAGGGTCAGGATTTGAGTATAATTTGGGTTCAGTCAGGGTCGGGGTTCAGGTTTTTCTAGGCAGTTAGGGTTCAGTTTGTTTTAGCTACTATGTCAAAAAAAGACATTCTGTTGCCGCATTTTGATCGCCTGCCCACATGCAAGCACCGAGGTTCCCATACATCGTGACGCCGCTAATTCGTACTTCAGTACTTATCTATGTACTTCATCTGCTGATTTGTTTACCCAATGACACGTTCCGACTTGAAATGTTCCGTATTTTGCATGCAATCCCGGTACGCGGTATACCAGCCGGGGTATATATCCGACCGTGTTTTGAAAACAAATTAAAGAAGGGGCAATCAGGTTTTTTTTTCCCCAAAAAGGGGGCAATCAGGGTTTTGGAGCTCGGATTGGGTCAAACAGGGTCAGGGTTTGAGTCTCTTGGCCTCACATACATACCCATTTTTCATGTAAGTAACCCCCCCCCCCCCCCCCCCCCCCCCCGGGGTAGGAGTAGTGTGGAAGGAACTATAAGATATTAAAAGCATGCATGTCAAACGGTTTCAACATCTGTTTAACATTCTAATCCACTTTTGTTGTTCTCAGAAATGTTTTCAGAACATGTCAGATGGTTTTTAACTTCTGTTTAAACAAATGTTCTACCGTTATTGAAGAGATGTTGAAACCGTTTGACCGTGACATGAGATCCAAAATGGGAAAAATATTCTAGATTTGTAATGAGTACACTTACTGACTAATAGACTGGGCACGAATCATTGCGATCATGACTTCGATCGCTCCAGCAAGTTTGTACTTTTTTAGCGCTCTTTTTATACATTTATTCAGTCCTGGTATTTATTTCGCTGGGAGAAATACTAATGGTCCAACAGCTTCGGAATCTTGGCAATTCTCGATCCATTTGACGTGGATTTAGCGATCTCTTTCAACATCAATCGCCACTTTGGCATCCGCCATATTGGATTATCCAAGCCTTCGACCTTTTACCTTGCAGCAAGGGTTAAGCGATATCCGAATTCAACTTTTCAGTTGACTAGGTTAGTGGTCAGTGGTGACATTTCCCCCAATCCAGGACCAGAGAAATGCATCATATGCTCAAGAACTATCGCTCGTAATCACCGTGCATTACGCTGTGAATCGTGCACAAGTTTGTGTCACATTAAATGTGGTGGTGTTAAGCCTGATGAGTACAAGCGTCTGCAGCAGTCTGTAAATGAAGTATGGGCCTGCCCAATGTGTATTTCTAAACATATATCGGAGGAACTACCGTTTTATAATGTGGGTAATTCTACTTTTGAGTCGTTCATGAACAGTCCAGAAGTAGCAGAAACTGACCCTGGACAGGATGAGGAAACAATGCTCAATCAATCCATGGTACACGATCTACTTCAAACTGCTAGGCAGAAGAATGGCAACGACTTGCTATTATGTCATATAAATATAAATAGCATCCAAAATAAGTTTGAAGAACTGAAGGACATTATTGCTAAATCGAGGGTGCAAATTATGGCTGAGTGAGACTAAAATAGATGTCTCATACCCAGATTCTCAGTTTCTTATACCAGGTTACTATCTGCACCGGAATGACAGAAAAAAGGGAGGAGGTGGTGTTCTCATGTTTGTCCCATCTAAGATAAAAGAGGATTACCATTGACAGGAGGTATAAAACAATTGAGCCCCTGGCCCTAGAGATTGGCCTTAAATCTAGGAATGCAATAGTCCTGGCTATCTACAGACCACTCAAGAAAATCACTGGAAGTTACCAATTACTGTTGGAAGAAGAACTGAGCCATATCTCCAACTGGGCTGGACTGCAGTACCCGACTGTAATAATGACTGGTGATTTGAAACTGAATAGGCTCAAACCTGAAAGCACTGAGGGCAAGCTATTGCTAGACCTTGAAGTGGAACAGGGATTCATTCGACTGTTTGATAACTTCACCTACACGGATACAAATGCTAGGAGCTCTTACCACACAGAGCCTGATTGATGTTATCCTCACCAACCAACCGGAACTGTTTGCTGACTGTGGGGTATATAACCCAGAGATCAGTGACCATGCAGTTGTATATGGGTTCTTGAAAGAGAAGGTGAAACCCCAGAAAGGCAAGATTGTCAAATTTAGATCTTCAAAAAACTTTGATGTTGAGAAGTATAAGGAGGATCTGATTCAGGCTCCTTGGCATGTGGGTGAAATTTTTGATACAGTTGATGATAAGACCGGCTTCTTGCAAACATTGTTATCTAACATTGTTGACAAACATCTCCCGGAAAAGAAAACGAGAGTCAGATCCCAGGATGTCCCTTATATGAATAAGGAATGGCAAAAGGCTATAAGAGCTAAGAGGAGAGCTGCAAAGAAATACCTGAAAGAACAAACCAGAGAGAACTGGGAAGTTAAGCGTAAAGCAAGGAATGAGGCCACTAGACTTAGGAGAAAGGCGATAAGGGAATACTGCAAAGAGCAATCTACTAAACTGAAGTGCAAGCCTGGTCAGAACATTTATGCCTTTCCTGAGTGCTAAGAGGAAGGACACAACAAATGAACTCAGCTTAAATATTGATGGGACAATATGCCATGATCAAAGTAAGATCTCTGATCACCTGTGTAAGTACTTCACCACTATTGCTGATAGTATTGGTGACACTCATGGCATCGGATGGTATCCCTCCCAAGGCTTTTAAGCTTGGAACAAGAGAACTGCAAGGCCTTTAACCACACTATATAATTCCTGTATAACACTTGGTGAATGGCCTGCAACGTGGAAAAAAGGAGAATGGACACCAGTGTTCAAGAAGGAGGACCCTCACGAGAAAGAGAACTTTAGGCCCATAACTGTCCAGGTTACTATAAACAAAATATTTGCGCAGATACTTAGTAAGCAGTTAGGGTATGGTTTCAATGACAAACTCTGTGACAAACTAACAGCCTACAGGAAGAATCACAGTTGTGAAACAGCTCTACTGGCTTTGACTGAGAACTGGAAGATGGCTCTAGATGAACATAAAGTTGTTGGTGTCCTTTCTACTGACATGAGCAAAGCTTTTGATTCCCTGTACCATCCACTCATACTTGCTAAATTTAAGGCTTACGGTGTTGAGGAGAACAGCCTAAGACTGCTGGACTCATACTTCACTGACCGGTACAACAGGGTGAAGCTGTTGTAGTGAGTGATTGGGGGAAGGTGTCAAGAGGGTGTCCTCAAGGATCTGCATTTGGATCCTTGATATGGGACATTTTTCAAAATGACATGACCTATAATGTCAACCCAAGCCTCAACATGTATGCAGATGACCACCAGTTCTATGCTGCAGGCAATGCTATTACTGATGTGCACGATAATTTGACAGCTAGTGCTGAATCAGCCTCCAGGTGGTACAGATCCAACTTCTTAAAGGGGAACTTTGACAAATACTATAGTATGACACTCGGAAATAAAAATGACCCCATGGAATGTATTAAAATTGATGATCATGAAGTTAAATCTACTAAACTGCTTAAAACTTCTTGGGGTGTTATTTGACGATAATCTTCGATTTGATGAACACATAAGCAATACATGTAAGAAGAATAGCCAGCGTGTTCTTATAAGGCTTAGGAATCTGATACCTACAGATACTAAGCTGCAACTATTCAAAGCTGCTATTCTTCCGTATTTAACCTACTGTCACCTTGTTTGGCACTTCTGCCGGGTAAGTGATGTTAGAAAGTTAGAACGTATTCAGGAGAGAGCACTTAGGGCTGTCTACTGTGACAAGTTGTCAAGCTATGGTAAACTACTAGACATGGCTAGGCTATGTACTTTACAGAATAGAAGATTACAGGACATAGCCATTATCATGTATAAGGTTAAGAGCAACATATCCCCTAACTATATCTGTAGCCTTTTCCAAAGTCCCAATACTAACTATAATTTACGCAATAATGACTACATTTTACCTAGATTTAACACTGTAACTTTTGGTAAACACTCACTCAGATATATGGGACCCAAAATATGGGCCACTGTACCAAGACACATCAGGGAGTTATCTACTATATCTGCTTTTAAAAGTAATATACGTAGAGTGGACCTTGCATCAAGGCTTACAGACAGCAAATGTGCCACCTGCATTCTATGTAATGCTTAAAGTGCATACGAAATGAATTTATTTTTTTAGTTTTTCTATCGTTCATTATCTCCTAAACATCAAAGCAAAAGAAAATTGCGAAGAAAAAAATTATAAAGCTGAGATTTCGCTTCGCAAAGTTGTCATACATGCACTGGAAATATGGTCAGGAGACTGGGGCGAGTCAAGCTCGTGATGACGTAGCAACCTTGACACACTTGATAGCATCACAGACGTAAACAAGCTCGATAAACCTGCGAACCGTCCTTGCTCTTCGTTGCAAAACTAAAGTATTAAGATGTCAGAAAGCGAGCAAAATTATCTTCATCTTCGAGTTCAGAGAGTGGAAGCCACGATTTTGATGAAGTGGAAGTAAGGGCGAACGGATTTCAACCGTACGAAGATGAGCCGCTGCGGGCTCCAGCGATGGGGCCGGGGAAGACGACGACGAAAATTATGTCTCTGGCGGTGTTGTGCTCTAGATTCGAGGGCCAAGTCCCAATAAATTACAACAGGAAGCCTTTGTAACGGAATACTCCGCTTGAAATCTTTTCTGTAGCAACTACAGAATGCAGGGCCACTTTTAAAGCTCCGTCATATTCATATTGAGCTCGTTTGCTCGTGCCCCTGTATTCTGTACCTGGTAGTTTAGCCTCCCCAACTCGTTTTCATCAACATATTAAAATGTGACAAAGCACGAAAACTTCCTCCTCTTTTGAAAGACCGAAATGGCAGACGGTACCGTCGTCGTGCAGGTCAGTCTGAAAACGAGTAAGTGATTTTTTTATATTCATGTTTATAGTTTTGGAAATGTGGCTAGTCTTCCCTTTGTCCTCCCTGGGTTTTTTTTAGGGCTTGATTCAAATACTCGGGGACGGAAGTCACGTGTCAGGTTGTAATAACGAAAATATTGCAATTATTCAGTACTATTTCACCGTAAGGGCACAATAGTGTTTGTGTATCCATAATGTACCACAATAGCTAACTTTATGCATTGCTGCATGTTATTCAATGAAACTTCTATCAACATAAATGCATCAGTCAACGTCACTATTAGCATTTCAAGGAGGTACTAAGTTAAAGTGGAAATTATATACATGTATTAATATACATGTATATAAAGTGTATATATATATAATAGAGTTTGCACAATGCCAAGTGGTAATAATGTGCATGATACTGTAGATCCTTACATGTAGCCTCACTTGGGTGTGGAAAAACAAAATGCTTGTAAGTTGTATCCACTGTTACTCACTAAGGATGTGCCATGCATACAATTGAGCCTCCATTAATTGAATTCTAAGCATGCCTGATACCCCTGGGAATTTCACTATTTATAATATTTCTTGCAAATGCTCCACTGTCGGACTTACAAAGCCTTGCTCAAGTACTGTAAAAAGTGTTAAAATAAACAATCCCCATCCCCAGGACTGGTTGGTTGGTTGACCAATGCCCCACCTTTTCCCAGATAGGGGGGATTGGGCACACTTGGGGAGCCGGGGTGGTGCAGTGGTTAAGTGCTTTGCCTCTCACCTCTGTGGCCCAGGTTCAAATCCCGGACACGACACCATATGTGAGTTCAGTTTGTTGGTATCTCACCCTTGCTCTGAGAGTTTTTCTTTGGGTTCTCTGGTTTTCCTCCCTCCTCAAAAACCAACCTAAATTCCAATTCGACCATGGAGTTTGTCGGAACTAAACATAAGCCTCTGGCTTGGGAGACCCAGTAACGGCTTCCTGTATCTTCGACATAAAATATACCATTTATTATTATTATTATTTACCATTTATTATTATTAATTGATATACATTAGTGGTGGTGTGTGCTTTACAACTGAGGCTTTCTTTGGTCTGGCTGTTAGACAATATGACTTGCTAAGATTATAGTGATATCACTCTAACCAGTTGTAAAAGGCTAATATAATACAATTTATTATTTACAACTTTGCTTTTTGATAGTGGGAGATGGTCAGTTATATGGTCAGTAACTATTCACAAGAACTTTTAGGGTGTCCCTTTTTTGGGTTGTCCACATTTGCTGCACACAGGAGCCTTTCGTTTTTGGGTAGTTTTGTTTGTGGCTGTTGTCACAGTAGACTGGATGTCAGCTAGCTTGTAAAGCATCTTGTTCTTTGGCTGTTAGACATATACAAAACATATGTTGACTTATACATGTATTATTTAAAACCATCCCTAGATAAAGTGGTGAAATGATTCTTGGTATTTTGAAGGATCATGAAATGTAAGCCTTTTGTAAAAATAAAAAGATGTATATTAGCAAACTAATATATGTCTTGAAGGACATTGTTTTAGTAGAAATTGGTTTTGGACAACATTTTCGAGATTGACTATATATATATTTATTTCATTTTTGACACATTTCTATTATTATTCGATAACCTGTATTTCACTAAGATGAAGTGAATTTCAATATATTGCTCATTAGATATTCAAGGGCTTTTATATGGAGGTCTTTATATGATATAAAGGCCCTTGAATACCTAATCAGGTCTTTACATTGACATTCACTGGAATGTTAGGGAAATAAAGGTTATCGAATAACAATGAAATAAGTCGGTTAAATACCTCGGTTCTCTCAGTATTTAACTCTTACATGTATGTGAATCAATTTTTGTTTAACTAATGGAAAAAATACCTAGAGAATTTCGAAGTGTACGATCTTAAGGATTGTGCAGCAGAACAGGAACAGGAACAGGAACTTCTTTTGGTGAATAAAGTATGTCCTTATATCATAAGCACATAGCCCCATGTGTCTGAACACCAGCGACACCTTGCTTATGGAAGCCCCAGCCATAAGAACAGCAAAGCTGGGCAAGATGTTACCAGCTGGGCACTTCCCAAGGACCAATGGTTGAGACTGCCATTTGAATGCATTTTGCCCAGTTTTTGGACAATGCTGGCATACCGTCACCATGGTACCATTATGTCTGATGCTTATGGTAGGCTTGGTTTCCTTGCACTTAAAGCAAAACATTGTGAACAATGCCATCAGCAATGAACTTGGGCTCTTCATGGCTGGTTGGTCTGGTTGAACTCTGAAATTTATTTTACCAGCTTTTTGTTTAAAATTGTATAGTCACATTTTTTATATCTACAGCCAAATCTGTTATCAGTAAAATGCAACATCTTAATTGCCAATCTTAGAATAAATATACAATAAATTATTGTTGTATCTACATACACCTAGGTGCATGTAGATTTTAACTTATGTATTTTCAAATTATATGTACCTAACATTATTTGGAGAATTATTTCCTTGGGAATCCTGATCACTTTCTTCATAATCCTCTGCTATCGGTTTAGGCAGGAGAGTACCCTGGTTCCAGAGGTTTTCTAGTAAGAACAGCCGCAGAGAAAGAGCCGTTCTCTCTAGCTCTAGAAAACCTCTGGCTCTGGAGAGCTAGAGTGCAATGTTTACATATTTTTGTCTCATTAGCATAAATCAAAAAACTTCAAGAATCAAATTAAACTAAAGATACAAACAAACAGACTCCACAAATCGAAAGAGAATGCCACACTTAGTAATCACTGAAACTTTGAAAGTAATATATTTAACCTTAAATTATAAATTAGCTTTTCAAAACAGTAATGACTAATGAGTATTAAAATTTACAAAGATTAAATTGTAAAAGGAGTATGTACAAATATACTCTTTTTATTACATAATTTCGCACATCCAATATTCAAAAGGCAATAACCTTAACTTCCGTACTGCGTACGTTAGTTTACAATCTATTTCAAACAAAAATAAAGATGCTTTGGGCGATGTGGTTTTACAATTGAGTGAGGGACATTAGAAATGGACTTACTTGTCTTCGCTGCGAGCACTCGGCGGCGGAGAGGACACATCGCGACTAGAACAGCATCCTTGGTCGGAACTGCTCGCCTGATCATTTTTTTTTCAACTGCGGAAGCTGTTTCGTAGTATCTGAGTCTGACGGACCAGAGAAAATGATCGACCTGTGCTCGTAGCAGCTCTGCTCAAAGTCAATGTGAGCCGAACATGGGGCAAACCCTTCCTGTGTTTATGAACAAAACGCGTCCACTTCTGTTTCACAGCTTCTTCCTTTGGGAAGTAGTACATAGATATGCCTTCCGTATAGCTGTTGTTCTTACAACCGACCTTGTTAGGGCTACCAGCCACACAATAATCGCCGCCGTTCTTTAGCTTTCTCTTATTCTTTCACTGGTAGCCATGTTTCGCTTATTGCTGTGTCAAGGTTACTACGTCATCCTACGTCACAGGCCCTGTAATTGGATCGTATGGCCGCGCGGGAAATGTAACCATTTTTGAAGCGTTCTGACCGAACTTCTAGGCGAAAAAAATATGCCATGAAATCGCTTCAGGTAAACGAGACCTAAAAATTCGGACTTTTGAACACTTAATTTAGGATATTAGGAGTTAATATTTTTCATTTCGTATGCACTTTAAGTGTCCCTACTTAATTTGTATCTATTGTATATATTGTAAATAATTTTATATGATTTGTATAATAGTTTTTTAGACTTCTACTCTTGTAAATAACCACCATAGATTTTAGAACGGTAGTTTATAGTTATTAGTATTATATTTATTTATTTATTGAATAGTGTCCCCATTTAGTGGTTGTTAAACTGCTATTTTAGCTAGACACTTAAATAAAGGTTTTTATTATTATTATTATTATTATTATTATTACAGCAGTCCTGTATCCCCAAAATTACAACAATTCTCTAGAACATATGACAACTTAAAATTATGGTCAGCCTAGTAATTTAATATGAGGCAATTACTGTTATTAATATGAGTATGAGTGATGGTACGTTTTCAAACATTTCGTATTGTGTGTTTTTCGATTAACAGCCGATAAGGATGAGTCCCAGGTGGCAAAGCGCTTCTTCCGAAGATCTGCCCTCAGATCTCACTATTTATGGCCTAACGGTATCGTGTTCTACAAACTCCATCGCAACCTCGGTAAGGGTACATAAAAACACACAAAGAGCGGCGTTTGAATCAACGCCGCCAAAGTCGCATAATGCGACAGCATCTTCCGAAGCCAATTCATGTGCCGCTCCTAGTAGCCCACTTCCGCGATATGCTTTTTTTGTCACGCACAAAGGTTTCAATACGAGGCTCCGTGCTAAATTAAATGTATTCTTCCTCTGTGAAAAGAATATATTTAATTTAGCACGGGGCCTCGTATTGAAACCTTTGTGCGTGACAAGTAAAGCATATCGCGGAAGTGGGCTATTCAAACTTGTCGAATTCCAATTGAGTCAGCGGTCGTACTATGCGCATGATCATGATCACCGTCTGAAACGGGCCTAAAATCTTTGTGGCACGAAAGCGGTCATAGTTTTTATTGATCAGTTTGGACAATCGATCTCGTTAGCTGCTATCAAATAAAGCTTTATAAATGAGCCACATCTATTTATTAATTATTAGAAAAATGAATATACTTAAGGAAAATCATTATGATTCTGAGGTTACTCTTTGTTCCTGTTTTCTTTTGTTGATTAGCAGAAATTTTAAAGGTGCTGTGTCATAGTTTTGCGCATGTCTGGAATCAATGTTCGATTGGTGGCTGTTAATTGGCTTCAAACAGTTAAGTTCCCTCCCTTGATGCTTGATTAAAATGATATGCCATGATATGATATGAAAACCACTGAAAATAATTTTGTTCCGGCCCGGAACACAAACGCGTGTCCCTCACCATGACACAGCTCCTTTAAATGTTTGTACCCAATTAACAGCGATTACTCGATACATGCGCAGTACCGTGACATAGCCCCTTTCCTATATCCATTTCGATACTCACTCATTTCTCTGAATTTCTAATTTCGCAAGTAAATGCAACTAAAGAGTTCCCTACTCTTATAATGACTAGACCGAGCAGGCAGGAACAGACTCAGGAAAGCCATGAGGCGTATCTCAGCCAAGACATGCATTCGATTCCAAAGGAGACGCAGAGAGCCCAACTACGTCCTCATGCAGTACGACATGGCAGAAGGGTACGTCACAATAGCATTATACATGTTTCAGTAGAAAGAAATTCTCCCATTTACAGTTATGGAGGGTCTGAAATGGAGGGGGGGGGGGGGGGGTGGGGGGGGGGGGGGGGTCAGTTGTCAGCTATCAGCTAAAATTTTGGTCATTTGTCATTTGTCAGTTAGCCCTAAGGTAATCATTAATAGAGAAAATTTATGATAAACAAATTTGTCAGTTAATAGTTGAGTTTTATTTGTCAGTAAACAGTTATTTTTGAGGCCGTTTGTCAGTTGTCAGTTAACCCCATTCAGACCCTCGTTATGTATTCACGCAGTGCTTTCGTAGTGCCTTATCCGCGGAAGGATACTCCCCGGAATTTTCATACGAAAATATTTTGGTTTCATTTCATTTATTTTGCTTTTCCCTGTAACTAACTATATTATATGGATTATTGGATATATTATATATATTATATGGATTATTGGATTTGTTAAATTTTTAAACGCTATAAACAACTTGAAATGAAAGATTTATTAGTCTAGTAATAGTACCCATGCATGCTTGCATTTAAGAAATGGAAAACGTGTTTCCCGTGTTTCTATAGAGTTATAGAAACACGAGTGGGAGTTTGGCGGGCGAGTGTTTCCACAGCTATTTCGAGTTCTTCAAAACTTCCACAAGTGTTTCTATAACTCTATAGAAACAAGGGGAAATGTTTTCTATTTCCTTTATAAAATAACCCACAGAAAATAAGTACAACAAAGGAAAATCGCGCGTTTATTATGATCATCAAAACATAAATTCTCCTAACTCGTGCAGTCGTACATCATGAACTTATCACATGACTAAATCAGTCAGTTTTGCCAACCGATTCAGTGAGTTTGAAAACAGTTCCCTAGCTACGAAAAACCTTTTAATTGGAGTCCAAAATTACACAGAATGACGAAGAAAAAGAAGCGCTATGGACTAATGCTAAAACTGGATTGACAATACACGGAAGCATGTAATGTTCAACAGTTCATTTTGCGTCATAGACTTAACGACGTGGATCAAGCGGCCGCCGGTTTTTCGTACCAAGACGTGTTGCAAGAAAGGAGGATATTTTGGATTTCTCTTTATGGTTCAAGTCATCACTCGGGTCATCAGTTGTTTTGTACATTCTGTCTTCCAAGGACTAGAATAGTTCTTCGTCGATTCGCCGTGTGTCATGCCTCTCATGCGATCGCATACGGACGGCAGGTTGTTTCCATCAGACACTTCAAGCTTGATCAGATTTCCTTACCATTCTCATCCTCTACGGTTCCCTGCTAGCAGAGGTCTCTCTCTGTCTTGGTAACTGATGGAAGGCGAGGGAGAGACCTCTGCCGACATCCGACGCTTTCTCTGTCGCGCATGCGTGACGTTTCCTTGGCAACAAGTGACGCGATCTCACGTGTACTTATGAGCGCACGAAACAACTGCAACAAACAACTGATGCGTACAGCTATTTCCGGTAAAACGTGTTTTCGAAACTGGTTTGACTCGGCCATGAATGTGGACGGCAAGCGTCGGATGTCGGCAGAGGTCTCTCCCTCGCCTTCCATTTTACCAAGACAGAGAGAGACCTCTGCAGCAGGGAACCTCTACGGCACCTGTAGAGAGTCATACTGAACCGTACATTCCTCAATTAATCAAGAGTAGTCGAAAGGGACGGCGTTGGATGGAGTTTTAGCATCTGTACAAGACTGTAGCACTTGGATGTTGATTAACTTTATGTCAGGTTTGTGCTCCACATTTTGCTGTACTTTTGATTTTCAATTCTATTTTAAACTCTATTTTGTGCATATAGATCATGTTAGAAATATTTAAGACAGGATTTTTTTTTAAAGTTCTCCGGCTTAAATCTACCAAACAATAGTTTTTAATTGAGCTTAGTCAGCCAAAAGCACAAATTGCGAGCAACTCAACTTTGTCCACAGAAATTAACGTTGTAATTCGTACTTTGAGATTGTTTTGAGTTCAATAAAACATCGGCTTGTTCCTAAACTAACAACACATTGTCGTTTCTTACAATACTGTAGCTGGTTCTTCGTCGAATTGACTTAGTGCTCAATGTTTTTAGAAAAGTGTAGGAATTATTTCGCCGAGTTTCAAATTGAGTTCAAGGCCACGATGCCGGCATAATTTGCCATGTTTCTATAGAGTTATAGAAACACGGCTTTCAACCAATCAGAGCGCGTATTTTCTGTGGGTTATTTTATAAATAATTATATTCGTCCAAAAAAATTAATCAGGCGGAAAATAAATGAGAATTTCGAAGCGAAAATAATTTAGATGAGACACAGTTGGAATATTTTACTTGTTATTGAACCAAGAGATCTAAGAATAATATGTCGATGTATCCCGCTGCCGCAGAACAGTCTACAGTCAAAAAAGTGACGAGCCAAATTAATCGGGTTTATTTCGCAAAATGCTCTTCTCTTTGAAGCCCATAAAGTGCATAACTAAAGAAATATACCGCAATAAATAGACCACTGTTGGCTCAAAAGTAAAGCATGACATGAGGAAAATAGTAAATGAGGAAAATAGTGATCAAATAAATCGCAAAGTGACGAGGGTTTTCTTTGCAACCAGCATTCAAAAATTGTAATAAAGTAAAGCTAAAACTCTATAGTTTCATAAACCGTGCGAACTTGTCAACGTTTTCTCATTGATACAGATTAAATCGAGGGAATCAAACAGTTATTTTATGAATGTATGACCGAAAGTAAAAGTTGTTCAATTAATATGAAATATGTCTCAGAACAACACTCTTACCAAACAAGAACTCTACAAATCACTTTTTTTACATTGAACCATGTCAGCTAAATTTGAGAAAGTTTTCCCCTACAGTAATAGGTCTTTATTATTGTGTTATGAAGTACGAATATTAGAAATGGGAATCACAGTAGTAGACAACTTTGACTTGACTTTGACTTTGACTTTATTAAGTTTAACAACAAATTTTACAAAATAATACACTAACCCGCAAGTAGCATAGCTAATCGAGGCGGGTTAAGTGGGAACAAAATATGAGCAATATATAATGTTGACAATATATATATATATATATATATATATAACAACAGTACATGTAATTGTAAGGAAAATGAGAAATGTTTTTCGTAGATAAGTAACATTCAGATAACTATTGACAGAAACATTATAATACAAATTAGAGGAACGAGTTTAACAGTATTTACAGTTAAAATGCTTCAGGTATTTTTTTACAAGTTACTAATACAATGGAATACAGCAATCAATGACTAAAATTCAATTATTTTAAATTAATTCAATTAATTTAATGTGCTGATCAGATTTGTTATGGCATATTTTGAAGTAGAGTTTGAGCATCAACATAAAAACCTTCATTTTGTAGCTATATTTAGCTATATTTAGCTATATTTAGCTAAAACATAAACAGTTCAAAGACAAGTGTTTGTTTGGTAGTGTCACATTGTTGATGCTCTTACTGATAGCCGCTCCACAGTTATCAATTAAGAAATGAAACAGATCTTTCGTGTTTGCACAGGCTCATGCAAACCGAGGTAAGTTTGAGAGAATTCGAGAGCAGAACAAACACGAGACTGCAGGTAGAGTGTTTGTACCTGCTCGAGAATTCTCCCAAACTTACCGAGGTTTGCATGAGCCTGTGCAAACACGGAAAAGGTGTTTCATTTCTTTTATAAAATAATTATTTTGATAAAAGAAGCACTTACGGTGTGACGTCATTTCCATGTTTGCACAGGCTAATGAAACATGGCTAAAAGCCAATCAGAACGCGCGTACTATCTAAATTATTTTATAAAACGTTATCAATAGCAAATCAAAACATATTTGATAATTATTACGCACTCGAGATTGTATTCAAATCATGAAGCCATTTAGTGCCCGAAATATCAACAATGTGAGCCAAGTAATTTGCATAAAATAGAATAAAGATTTTGTAGAGTTGAGCTCTTGTTTCAACTCAAAGAACTTAGTAATGATTGATTTTAGATTTTGTAGTCACTCTAAAGAGTGTAGCTTGGTCATATATACCCGATCCAAACAGACACTAGCTATGACGCAGATTACAATTTAAAGCGCAAATGCTCCCACGCTCAGCAAGAGGTAAGGCAGCAATATCGTATTAATAAAAATATATTTTATCTAAACGAGTTTCAAGATTTCCTATATCGCAGAATTTCAAGATTTCTTACCAAAATTATCGGGGCTCAAGTGAGTTAAAAACACATAAATTTAAAATATAGCTAACCAACCAATCATAGAACATCATACTAAATTCCAATGTGATATTCTCACGAGATTGTAGCCTTGCCTAACTATAAATGCAAGTACGATTTAGCCTGTAAATTAGAAAAAATTGGAGTAGAGAGTATAGACGAATAAAGTTATCCTTACAAGAAGCAGAGTCTTGGTACCTCCTCGAACACTCATAATAATAGACCAGTTCGCGGGAAATTCCAACATTTTGAAAAGGGTGCAAACATGGAGCGAAATACAGTGTTTGTATGGGAATCGATGGGAATCCGATGCCAAATAAAAACTTAAGATACCAGGTAAAAAATTAACATATCGAAATTTTGGGGATGTAGCTGTGGTGGGAAGCGTGCAATCGTGTTTTCCATACATTCATTGTCTGTAAAAACGAGTCAAATTCCGTGTGAAAATGGTACCTGGTTATCTGGTATCAAGTTTATATCTGAAGAATATTTCAGAAATTCGATTTTACGGATTTCATTTGGCATCGGATTCCCATAGATTCCCATACAAACACTGTATTTCGCGCCATGTTTGCACCCCTTTCAAAATGTCGGAATTTACCGCGAACTGGTCTGACTATTGGAATAACTTACCTCTTCAAATTAAAAGCATTCATTCCAGAAAACAGCTAAAAAAAATGTTTTTTTTTTTCACTGCCTTTCCCAATTGATATTAATTATGCATTGGCAGAAACTTTCCTTTTAATTGTTTTCCCTAATAATAATTATCACTAGCAGAGGGCATCGTACTTAGGTAACTACTTGATGCCCTTACACCAATGATTAATGTTGTGTGTGGGGTATTGCTTTTTCCCTACTGTAGTGTGTGTGTGTATTTTCTAGTCTGTTGTTTATTATTGTTATATTGTATAAATTTGTAAATCATGGTGTAAAAAAAATTACTCAACTAAAAATAAACTCAATAGAGTATTTCTTAAAAAAATATTTTGCCGTGGCAAGGGTCTGCCGCACGGTTCACAAAACCATGATCCTATTTAAAAATATATGATATTAACGTCAAAATAACCAGTAGAGAAATAAATGAATATGTGTGTGTGTTCTCATACGTTCCTGTCAAACCCATATGGCAACGTTTATAACCCTATTTTGTATAGTCACGTGGCTTTGATGATGTCATCTACTATATTGTTGAGACACTTCTGCTAGTTTCGGTAACCTTATACAAATTTGTATAACAGATGACCATTTGCATCGCTTTCAGAGCCTGCAAGTCCGCTGTTGGATTCAAAGGAGGAGAACAAGGACTTTGGATCTCTAACCCTGAGGGCGTCAGGGGAGGGTACGGATTCAATTTTAACTCGTAGATATCCGTAGCATGGGATCGAGTTATTGTTATGGGGAATTGCGTCACTCACTCGCTCGCTGGATATGTAACATGTTTAGCACGGCCAAGAGCCTGGTAACGAGTTATTGTTATGGAGAATTGCGTCACTCACTCGCTCGCTGGATATGTAGCATGTTTAGCACAGCCAAGAGCCTGGGAACGAAGTTGGCTTTTAAGTCACGTTTAGCACGCGGTTGACAAAATATGTTTTCTTTGTAATTCATTTCGCTTATTTTATTATTCTGCTTATGAGCGATGTAGAGTGTGGAAAATGTATTTAGGTAGTATTCTTTTAAGTGATTTATAAATTGTGACGGCCGACGGCGCTCATGATATTTTGTTATCTCCGATTCGCTTACGCTTTTATTCAATACACCATTACCCAAGGGATATTTTTATGGATGCTTTGTATCGTACATGTAAGGATATCAGTGACCCGAGTATTAATAAGAAGCTGTTATATATCACTTGGGTTAGAGCGGGTCTCGAATATGCTAGTGTAGTATGGTCACCTTACACTAAGAGAAATATTTCAGCTTTAGGACGGATTCAACATAGGGCCACAAGGTTAATTACTGGGAGAGATGTATCTTATTATGAACGCCTTAAGAAATTACATTTACTCCATTATCTTATGGTAGAGAAATTAGTGACACTATTTTTCTTTTTAAATGTCTTATGCATGAGTATATGTGATGTTAATATTTTTAATTATGCTTCTTTTCGCACTTGTAGTAGGCCTCTTAGGAGTATTGACCATCTTACCCTAAAAGTTCACTTTAGTAGGACTGAGGCCTTTAAGAACTCGTATTTTATACGCGTTTGCCGCTTGTGAAATAATTTACCCTTAAGTATTAGAGAGTCGGAAACACTTAGTTGTTTTCGAAGTGACTTTAAACACTTTTTACCATAATAAATTTAACGATAGTATTTCCTTAACTTTATAAATACTTTTTAAATCTTTTATTATAATATTGTAATTAAATACACACTAGCATAGTATGATTATTAGCTTACTTATTATTATTGTGTAAATTAAATTATCTATACGTTTTATATTTATATCTTATTGGCAGTTTATATAATGAATCGTGAATTCTGTTCTAAACTGGCCACACATTGCATTATTTGTTATTTTATTATAATAACGTATATTTGGAAGTTGATTCAATTAAATAAATAACAAATTCCTAGGGAGTGGAAACAGGCAAAAGTTAGTCTAGCCTGATTTTCAGACGGTACGAGGTCGTCCGCTCACTTCCTCCCACCTCCCCGTCAGATGGACTTTGGCAGAAACCGTGTTCTGGCCATTGTTTCATTTCGACCAATCAGAGCGAAGGTTTTATTTTTGGAGAACTGACGTATGCGTGGAATGTCTAGTGGAGCCTGCATGAAGGAGAATCCAATGGCGGACGATACAACACGACATTTGGACAATTATTTATGTTTGCAGAATTTTTAACACACTTTATTTTGACAATTTTGTTGTCCTAAAAGCTGAAATATCTTAGCTTTTTCGCCTTAAGAAGACTAAATCGGCTAGATTGCAGAATACCCCACCACTTCGAAAGATCCGCTTGAAAGGCCCTTAAAAATTGTGCAAAATTATCCATTTAGTTCAGGTGTATTTAGACTCGTTCTATGAATGATTTGGGGTTGAAAATCGGTAAGATTTATTTGAATTTCAGGGTTAGGTTTTTAGAAGGTTTGTATGAGAATTTGAGAAAATGCATTATTAATGACCAAGTGGTGGGGTATTCTGCAATCGTTCCCAACAAATCCGGTCGTTAGACCAGTGTTGTGACCATGCGCTTGAAATACTGTACGAAAAATCCTGTTTAAAAAGTTCCTGCTGCCCCATAAAACCAGAGCAGCTCAAACAGGAATTTATGGTTAGGGTTAGTTCTGAGAAATCGACATAAGTTTGAAGCTGTAAAACATAAGAATTCTGCAGTGCAGGAAAGTGCGTGATTCTGGCGAGCTGTAGAATTATACATAATTTCTCCTCTCTCGATCCTCTACCTGGTCGTTGCCTATAGATGCAGCTGTTGATGGCCAAGGTCCTTCCGGGAAACGAAGGATAATAATGCCTTTCTCTGTTCGGGAAATAATTCAGAAATGCTGAAAGTTTCCCACGCTTTCTCCAAAGCCATATCAAGTCCGTTTGTATCTTCCGCCATTTGGCTTCACCTTCATACAGGCTCCACTAAACATTCCACACATACCTCTTTTCTCTAAAAATGAAACCTTCGCTCTGATTGGTCGAAATGAAACAATGGCCAGAACACGGTTTCTGCCAAAGTCCATTAGACGGGGAGGTGGGAGGAAGTGAGCTGACGACCTCATATTGTCTGAAAATCAGGCTAAAGTTAGTCCTGTGTATAAAAGCGGGATGCGCTCAGACAGAAACAATTACAGGCCGATTTCCGTGATACCAGCAATAGCAAAAGTAACTGAACGCATCGACCAGCTTTATACATATTTACAAAACAATGGCTTACTGACAAATTGTCAATCTGGTTTTCGTAAACTACATTCAACAGTTACTGCGCTACTTGATGCCACTGTTAAATGGGCTTTAAACACAGACAATAGATTGATTAACGCCATAATTTTCATCGACCTAAAAAAATCGTTCGATACTGTTGACCACAATTCTGCTACAAAAACTACAAAACTACGGCGTGTGCCAGTCCAGTACCGCATAATCTAAATCATATCTTAGTGGAAGAGAGCAGAAGTGTGTGGTCGACGGAATATTGCCAGGAACTATTTTAGGGCCTTTATTGTTTTTGTTTTATATTAATGACCTTCCAAATTGCCTAAAGTTTTCAAACAAGTAAATTTATGCGGACGATACTAGTATTACAATGGCTAGTAATTCCAGGCCAGAGATTGAGCTAAAGCTCATGCAACATCGACCTCAAAAAGTTTGTGAGTGGCTCAGATCTAATAGGTTAAGTTTAAACACGACAAAAACGGAATTTCTACTATTAGGCTGACGACAAAGATCCTCCCATATGACTTGCCCAACATTACTGATTACAGGTGAAGTCGGCCATAGAATAGCCTCGGCTAAGTCACGAGGGGTTTAAATTGACGAATCACTCACTTTGGTCAAGCCATGTTGCAGGTGCGATTGGCGCGCTTAAACGGATAAAGCACTTAGTAAGATATTTAAGATATAAGATAAGATAAGATATTTATTTCAACTCGGGGGGTTGAGGTTTGTTAAAACCTCTAGCAAGTACATGCTAATTAGCCGAGACTATCTACTTACAGCTAGTACGTAAATTGAAATCTTATATACAATTACATATAAGTACATTATATTAACCAAAACTAGTATTAATTACAAGTGGACTATAATTATAAATATATATATATATATATATATATATATACAGTCAATTGCAGAAACGTTGTCCTACAATATACACATACCATCTGTAAGTAAAAATCATATATAACGCCAATAAAATATACATGACATTATGGGATGCGTTCAAAAATATTTTTTTCAATAGGCCTGATCCAAGAGGCATCTGAATAATGCATTTCTTGCGGAATTGCACATTGCGAAATATAAATATATATTAATTGGCATATATTGGCATATATATTATAGATGTATTTCCCATTGTGCGATCACGTCTGAAATGCATTCTTCAGATACCTCTTGGGTCAGGCCTATTGAAACATATATTTTGAAGGCATCTCATAATGTCAAGTATATTTTATTGGCATTAAATATGATTTGTACTTACAGATGGTATGTGTATATTTTAGGACAACGTTTCTGCAATTGACTGTATATACATATATATGTATCAGTAAAAGTTAAACCAATATGGAATTGGAAATTTTAAACTAGAAATTGAATTTAACAGAGCTGATTTGTTTTTTGAATGATTTTAAAGTAGGTAATGTGCGCAGAACATCAGTTAAGCTATTCCAAGCTTTGGCAGCAGTGTATGAAATGGAGTGAAGCCCATATTTAGTTGTGTTACATTTAGGTACTGTAAGTTTACGCTGTCCTCTTAAGTTCTTAGTGTTGCAGCGCTCTGAGAACATAGACCTGATATACATAGGCGATTGGCCACTAAGTGCCTTATAGACTGTAATACACAGAAGCTGCAGTCGGCGGTTATAGAGACTAGGTCCTAACTTATTAAGCAAAGTTTCGTAGCTCGTATTGGAAAAATCATTATAGACATATTTTAATGCTCGTTCGTTGAGTTTCTCGAGCTTAGAGGCATTGAGCACAGAACAGTGTAGCCAAACAGAACTACAGTAATTAAAACAAGGTAAAAGCTCTATAAAGACATAATTTGGTGTACTCGGACAATATGTGTTTGAAGCGGCTTATGACTTCAACTTGCTTACACGCCTTTTTAGCAATTCTCGTAACGTGACTATTAAAGTTTAATTGGTTATCTATTATAACCCCTAACAGTTCAATGTCTTCTATGGCCGGAATAGGTTCATTGTTCACACTTAGCGTCACACTTGGTCGTGTATTAGACCTAGAGAGCACCATAAGTTTGCATTTGTCGGGATTAAGCTCTAGTTTATTATAGTTAAATCATTCTACAGCTCTAGCTGTTTCTCTTGACAAAACGTCGGTCAAAAATGATTCATTATGATGGCTAAAGTATATTTGATTATCATCTGCATAATTTGAAAGTTTAGCTTTATCAATGAAAAAGAATAAGTCATTAATAAAAATATTAAAAAGCAAAGGGCCAAGCACTGAACCTTGAAGAACACCACTGCGGATTATGGACCAATCAGAAGTCGAGTCTTCAACTTTCTCTCTGTAGTCGGCCATGGAGATAGCTCTCTAAAAGACAGCAGCTGCTCTCAGATACACCATAAGCCCTTAGTTTCTCTATCAAAGGCTTTGCTTAGATCCATCAGAACAGTTCCAACAATCAAATTGTTGTCGAGGTCACGTTTCCAGTCCTCTATAATCCTTAGCAGAACACCTTCGCAGTTGTAGTGCTTGCGATAGGCTGATAAGAAAATGGATAACAGTGGTGAAAATTTTTCAACCAGCTGATTGTGGAGGAACCTCTCGAATATTTTATCCAATAATACCAATATGGATATTGGTCTGTACATGGCTTTGTTAAAAGGGTCATCCTTCTTGAAACTTGAACGAATCTCAGCAGATTTCCAAGCAAGCGGCACCGTGCTGGAGTTGATGACACTGTTAATGAGGTGGCATAGTTAGAGCGTCCGCACTGTCCTTAAGAGTCCTTGCGGGGATCATATCATGACCAGTAGCCTTGTTAGGATCGAGTGATTTTAAGATCGTCAGTAGCTCAGTAGGGGTTACATTTCTAAACTGAAACTGTTCAGTAATTGTTTCTCTTCTGATGGCCACCAGGCTGGGGTGGTCCTGAGACCAGTAATCTGCTACAGAGGATGTTTCAGGTGCACTATCATAGTTGTTCTGGACTCTTTCAAAGTGATTGTTGAAAATATCGGCGACCATTTTACTGTTTGTAATAAATTTGTCACCTTCTTTTAGATGGATGGCCCCTCCGGGTTGTTCTTTTTGGAATGCATCAAGGGTTTGATAGTATTCCAAAATTCTTTTGGGTTTCGCTAAGATTCAGCAGCCTTTGAGCGGAGATACTGCGAGCTGGTCCTTCTTCTTAGGCTTGACGTTATATTACGCTGTGCTTTGTAGTTGGAAATATCAGCGAGCAGTTTTTTACGTAGTGAAATACGCCTTAGCTTGTTTCGGAGCCTAATAGCATCGAGCAGCCCTGGAGTCATGAAAGGAACGTGTTCGCGTTTAACTATGCTACTCTTGAGAGGGGCGTGGTCATCAAGAACATCCGAATACAGCATCTGCCACGCCCAGCAAACGTCATCAACGTCATCAAATACATCAGCTATGTGAAATGGAATAATACTGACGTCAGAGCAAATCTCTCTGACTCATAGTTGTTAAACCGTCTCCTGACCACGATTCTAGGTGTATATTTCGGGGAGTGAGCTCTCATAACTGTGTAGGTAAGACTGTGATCACTCAGGCCTATGTCCACGACACCCGACACGAGATGTTGGCGCGGACCAGTAGTGAGGATGACATCGATTAGAGTACTTGTCGAGTCCGTGATTCTTGTTGGAGATTTGATAACGTTGCTAAGGTTGCAAATCTCACAAATATCTAGCAATGCCCGACCCTCCTTATTGTGTTTATCAGGCTGAGAGAGATCACAGTTTAGATCGCCGGCTAGAATTATGTTGTCAGAGATCTTGTTCGATCTTTTTAGGAAAGTTTCTAATTCTTTTGTCCAACGTTCTTTGGTGAGACATGGCGGTCTGTAAGCTCCGATAAATACTGTACTCTTAGCTGATTTCTTGATCTGGACACATAGAGCAATACACTCTAAGCCTTTCGATTCAATGTCACACAGTCTGTTCGCTATGAGCTCTCTTCTGACATAGACAAGCAGGCCCCCTCCTCGTGTGTCGCGATCTTTGCGAAACATCTTGAAACCTTTGATGTAGAATTGCGAGTCTGGGAACGAGCTATAAATTTTTGTTTCGCTGACAACGAATATATCAAACAATCCTTGAAGTAATAGATATTTTAGCTCAAAGAATTTGAATCCAGCAACACTGTTTATATTAAGGTGGGCAAATTTCAAGTTTTTAGAATATTTCTCTTTGAGGATTGATATTTCCGGTGCAATCTGTGGCGATCTAGATCTGATGGATTGATCCAATTGAGGTTGTCCGGCTAAGTTTTCTTCAATTGCAAAGAACGAGTCTGAAAAATTAGGAAACATACAGCTCCAACACAAGCAAGTTGTTTGTTTTGGTTCTAAGCCAGCACATTTGATATGTGTGGGAGTATTACACTCACTACAGGACATTTTTTGACGGTTTTTAGCGATGGTTCTTGAACACACGCTGCATTTGGGCTTCATTTCGGCCACCGGTCCCGGGTTTACACTTATATCTCCCGAACATAGCAATACATCTCCAACACTCAGTAAAATACGTCTCTGGCAAACAGAGTTTGCATAATAAGCGAACGATTTTGTGGATCTTTTTAGGCGCAGTGAAGCGATAGTAACTCGGGTTGTGTTAACCTTATTGTTCCATTTCGGGTTAATTGGCCAAGATCTTTGTCCAGAGTATGTAAATTCGACACCATCCTGTGTCTTGTTTGGATAGTTGATGCAACTTTCTAACAGAGGTTGTCCCTGTGTAGGTTATCCTGTACCATATTACGTCCGATTTCAAGGAAACATCCAAGTATGAAATATCTTGAGTGGCACCAGGACGTTTCTGGTGACTACAGGTTGCCTCTTCTGAAGTTACATCATGGTTCACAGTCGCTAGGTGAAGAAAACTAAGAAAAATGAAGACGCCAAGAAATGCGTGTTTACTCATCATTACGATACGTGTCCTCATCATTACGATACGTGTCCCGGTGGAACAATCTTCTCTTTGCCAAACGTCCTCCCTCGAAACTATGTTTAAAACGCTTATCCAATCAAATGTTGATTACTGCAACATAGTCTGAGATGGACTGGGTACTGAGCTTTCCCAAAAATTAGAAAAAACACTTCAAAATCGAGCAGCCAGAATAATTACAAATTCAATCTTCGATGAGAGTGCTGGCCCTCTTCTTGAAAAATTAGAATGGGACCGACTATCTACTCGCCGAAGTAAGCTATTGGCCATCGAAATGTACAAAGTGTATAATAATCAAGCGCCTAAATATTTAATTAATAAATTTTCTAAAGTTGTGACGCCATATAATATAAGAGGCTCGACAACAAAATTACAATTGCCTCTTCCAAAAAGCAAAAACAAGCTATGGGAAAAAGCGTTTCGGCTACAAAGGAGCTTTTGTCTGCAATTCGTTACCTGAAGAGATACGTCAAAAATGTAGACAATTACTAGAAACGTAACTGTTATGTCCCTGACCGATACCAGTATACTTAATAATCAGATTCAACTCAACAACACATTTAATACTCATGAACTAGATCCAATATGGCCGCCACTTACTCGCCCATGGTCCCTAATATCCAGCATGCTTAGCGAGCTAAAACACTACATCTCCCCTTTTCTCAGATGAATACTTCTAACTCATACTAGTGTTTCTGAACATGCTGAAAATAAAGCTATGTAGCCATTCGTTGATTACATACTCTAAATGGAACTCAAAATCTGATATAAATGTCAGACAACATAATGTTCAGTGTTCCTTTGAGAAGATCTGTCACGTTACACAGCATAGTCCTTAAATATATCGGGCATCCTTCTTGTTTTCTGGGGTCGTTGTGAGGTGGGTTGTATCTCAGACTTTCCTTGTCCGTTTCCTTGGGACACACTAGATCCCTCACTGTTCGACGCTTGTACAGCTGGTACATCTGTGGTTCCATATGAAGGTTCTGGTGTTTCCTTCACCTCTATCTCTTCGTGTAGGACTTCATCAACTTCAGCAACATACTTCTTTACGTGGCTTGTGTTTCTGGAGTATTGGCTTCCACCTTGACTTTCTATCACGACACTATTACCACTTTTGCTGATAACCAAGTGTGGGCTATGGTTAAACGTTGTGCTAAGCTTGTTTGTCTTGTCCTGCTTCACTAGCACCTGATCGCCTGCTTCAACACTTCAATAGCTAGCTCCGCGGCGTGCATCTGCATAATCTTTGGCCTTTGCTTTCTGTTCGGTATCTCGGTCATGTACTTCTTGGTCATAGCCGTGATCAACACTCAAGTCTGGGATCTTCCCTCTCACCCTCCGGTTGAATAACAGCTCAGCGGGGCTCCTCCCTGTTGTATTGTGTGGCAGGCTTCTGTATGCCACCAAGTACTTCCTTAACTCTACTCTCCACGGCTTGTTTTCTGCTTGAGCAATTTGGAGTCTCTTCACCAGTGACCTATTTTGTCTTTCGACCTCGCCATTGGCCTGTTCCCACTTTGCAGTTACCTTGCAATGAGTGATACCATTCTGATCACAGTACTCTTTGAACTCTCTTGACTTGAACTGGGGACCATTATCTGACTTGATAGTTATTGGTAAACCATGTCTACTGAAAGTGTTCTCTAAACACTCTATCACCTTCTCTGCAGTAGTGGATTGCATGATCTCAACCTCATAGAATCGGCTATAGTAATCCACAATTACCAGTAGTGAATGTCCGGATGGAAGTGGTCCCATCAGGTCAATAGCCAAGTCTTGCCATGGTCCGTATGGCAATGTAGTCGATTTAATTGGCTCTGTGGGATCTGGTCTTGCCACCAGCTGGCATCCGTGACATGCCCGACAGTGCCTCTCTGCTGCTTTATCTGCTCCTGGCCACCAAACTTTGGTTCGGAGGTTTTGCTTTGTGCCAACAACTTCCAAGTGTCCTTCATGTGCTAGAGCTAAAGTTCTTGGTCGTAGCTTGTTAGGAATGACAATACGTGTACTGCTGAGTACAAGTTGGCCGATGACACACAGCTCCCCAGCAACCGGCATGTATTGTTTACAACTGTTAAACTGTCCTGTCGCAATACACTTCCTTACTTCAATCAGCTCCTCATCCACTGCAGAGGCTTCTTCAATCTCACGGGTTGTGAGTGCCCTTGGGGTTGCACTTATGGCGACAAATCTGACATACTCTTCTGCATCATGATCATGCTTAGTGTGTCTGATCTCCTTCTGTAGCAGTCGTGATAATGGGTCTGCAATGTTTCCCTCCCCTGGAGCATATACAACACTAAACTCGTAAGGCTGTAATCTAAGGACCCATCTCTCTATTCACGCACAAGGTCTTGACCGCGGACCATATATGGTCTCCAAAGGCTTGTGGTCTGTCTCCAGGATGAATCTCATGCCGTAAACGTATGCGTGGAATCTCTCACATGCCCATACCACACCCAATGCTTCCTTTTCAGTTTGGGAGTACCTTTGCTCACATTCAGTTAGGCTACGGCTTGCATAACACACTGGTGTCCATGCTCCACCTTGTTCTTGCACAAGAACTGCTCCCAGGCCAACAGGGCTGGCATCTGTAATGATCTTAGTTGTTGCACCCTTATCAAAATATGTCAATGTACATGCCTTTGCCATACTCTGCTTTAGCGATTCAAAGGACTCCTTCTGTTCCGGTCCAAACTGGAACGGTGTTTCCTTCTTGGTCAATCTTCGCAATGGCTCTGACAATGTGGCAAAGTGAGGTATACATCTGCTGCTGTAATTGGCCAATCCCAGGAAACTACGTACTTCTGTGGCACTATTGGCTCTTCTGCCTCTAGTATTGCTCTGACTCTATCCTCTGTAGGTCCAATACCTTTCTCTGATAGCAGCATTCCCATGAATACTAGTCGGTCCATGTTAAATGCACATTTCTCAGCATTCAGTGTGAGGCCACACTCTTGAAGGCGCTCTAGGGTTTGGTGAAGCCGCTGATCATGGGTTTCTGTATCTGGGCCATGCACCACAATATCATCAGATATGTTCTCTGCACCTTCGATGCCTGCAAGCACTGTTGCGATTTCGTGTTGGTACTGCTCACTTGCAGAGTTGACACCAAATAGTAAACGCTTGTACCGGAATAAGCCTCCAGGTGTGACAAAGGTTGTGATTTCCCTTGATTCTAACTTATGGTACCCCCATTTGAGGTCCAGTTTACTGAAAACTTTAGAACCATTCATAGTGTGCAGTAACTCGTCTACTGTAGGTATGGGATATCGCCTACGCATGATCGCCTCATTTGCATGTCTCATGTCGATACACAATCGAATCTCCCCATTACTCTTTGGGACGTTTACAACAGGGTTGACCCATGGGGTGGAACCCTCGACTGGTTCGACTATTCCCATGTCTAACAGTTCTGCAACCTTATCTTGAACTTTCTCCCTAAGATTGAAAGGTACCCGCCTATAGGGCTGTGCCACTGGTTTCACGGTGGGGTCCATGTCTAGGGTTATCTGCTTGGTATTCAGTTTACCAACCCCCTTGAATACTTCTGGGTAGTTCTGCCTCAAGTTATTGGCAACAGTAGTTACCATAGCAACATTAATGCCAATCCTTAACACTCCTAACTCGGTTGCGGTAGTCTTTCCGAGCAATGACATACCTCTACCCTTAATGACTAGAAAATCAGCTTTCATAGACTTGTTGCCAACACTAACTGTGCACTTGAAAGTTCCCTTGATTGTTAATGGCTGATTTGATGCATATGTGTACAGTTTTTTGTCAGCAGGGGCAGCCTGTGACTCATACTTCACCCTTTTTCCCATGTGTCCTCATCAATAATATTACTATTGGCTCCAGAGTCCACTAACATCTTTAAATTTACCCCTCCTACACACACAGCAAGCATATTTGAATCTTTTCCCTCTGTCACAGCAAATGCATAATCACACTGGGGATCCCTAGGTTGCTCTTCTATCTGGTTTGCATGCGGTTTTGTTTTACAAACTTTTTCAAAATGATCTTTTCCCCGACACTGTTAATCCACATCTATAACAAGTTGGGGTTTCCCATGTGTGTTTCTGCTCGGTTTGCCGTATTTTGGAGCTTTTGCACCCTTCTCAATCACACTGTTAACAGATTCTAATCCATTCCCTTTCACCGAAAGTGCAGCTAATTGGGTTTCAATTTTTTCACATTGCTCTGCGACCTCTAGTGTGCGTTTCAGGTTCAGAGCTTGGCCTTCTTCAAGTAATTTACGTTTCATGTAATTCGAAGTGCACTTGTTTAACACAGCATCTCTAATTTGATTATCAGTGTCTCCTCCAAAATCACAATCCTTATCTGCTTTCTTCAAGCGTGTAACAAATTGCTGAACGGTCTCACCTGATTTTTGTGTGACTTGGTGGAAGGTCTGTCGAGCGAACGCTGAGTTTATTTGTGGTACGAAATATCCGTTCAGCGCGTCAACTGCTCCTTTGTAGTCTGTAGCGAATCCAGTTCCGGGCAGTGTTGTGAATATTTCTTGCACATCTGGTCCGGCCAGGTGTAGTAGTAATGCTCTCCGTCTTTGTTTGACTGTAGCAGCTGTTTCTTCACCGATGATAAGCCCTTTCCCATCGGCGTACAGCTCGAACGAATTCAACCATCTTGTCCACCTTGGTCCTAGAGTCGCTGGTTCGGAAAAGCAATCAAATTTTGGTAGCGCGTTTTTCTCCATCTCCAGCTCGAATTAACTTCAGTGCAGACATTCTTGGTTCTTTCTACTTCCTCGTCGCCAGTTTTATGTCCCTGACCGATACCAGTATACTTAATAATCAGATTCAACTCAACAACACATTTAATACTCATGAACTAGATCCAATATGGCCGCCGCTTGCTCGCCCATGGTCTCTAATATCCAGCATGCTTAGCGAGCTAAAACACTACCGTAACGGCAGGATTGAACTCTATCTCCTGTGTGACAGAAGATATATACTTTGAGGCGAACATTTGCATAATCGATCGTTGGATTGAATGGCTGATTTGCAATCGCTGAAAGTACAACAACTCAACATGTGTCCGAGAGAACACAAGCTTCTACAACACTCTAGTAGTCTTACCAAAGATTTTATTTCCGAGACCTTACTCTGTCAATAAGAGGATAAAATGAAGCGAGAATTCAGTGGATGGTTCGAAAACCCAGGATTTTTTATTTGGAAAATGAGCACATTTATTTAAATTCACTGGAATCTGCAGGTTAGTCATTTTCGAATGAAAGAAACTATTAAAGAAAGTAGACTATCTAGGAGTTAAGCCGGCTAAATACTTGATATTTGAATACATGACTTCAAGAGAAACGTTTTCGAGTTAAAATGTACAATCATACTCATTCAATTGAGCTCGCAATGCGGCTTGGCTTTGTCTTTATTTTCATTCCGTCAACTTCACTGACCGAACGTCAAAGTAAATTATTATTTGCAAAGTTTTCTCGACTTAGTTGGATTGAAATAATATTTCTTTGTGGAGATATTTACCGTAAAATGATTTAATTCATGGGAAATATTTGACTTCTTTATGTTATTGACAACAACTGATTTCATTGAAATTCACTGCTGACAGTGCGCTCAGTTTGAATATTGGAGGGTTAGAGACGTTCTGTTTGTGCTTTATCGGCAAATATAGTCACTTTCTGACAGTAAAATGAACTCAAAATTTCTTGATACTGCATTCGGCCTTCGGCCTCATGCAGTATTCATTATTTTTCGTTCATCGTACAATCAGCGCGATAAAGCACTCACATCAGTGTCTAACCTTACATATTCCATGTATAAATATTGTAATATTTTGAACAGTGTTGTATTAGATTGATAGAACTACCGTGTTGAAATAAAATATTTACTTTATAATACTTACTTACTAACCCATTTTGACCCTTAACCTATTGGTGACGTCCAGCGTTACCAGAAATGTCACACATCGTTTGCAAGCCGCGCGTGCGCATTGCATTACCAGGACCTTTAAAATGGCAGCCCATATTACAATAAATGTAAAGAGAAACTAGAAAAGAATTGATTTTTCTCATTTATAATCGATTATTGTTTTTTCAGTGATCTCGCATTAATTTCTTTACTTTAAAAGCAGTAGAATGAATGCAATCGTTTTAGTGTAGGATAATTCTAACCTGGTTCTATCGGTAAAAGTTTGTATGCAATTTTCTCTCCTCTTTAGCTCTAGTAAATACCCTAATTTTCATGAATACGCATTCAATTCAAAGGTAATATAGGATACCGGTGATACCGGTGACAGTCTCCTTGGGCTCCGTGGATCGAAATGTCTCACATTTCTGGTGACGGTCTGACTTATTAAAAGCGCTCCACCCGCGATAAAGTCGATACACATTGACAGACATAAGTGGATAAGACGAAAGTTGACCAAGAGCTGGCTGATTGCTCCTTGCAGCTCCTCGGCTAAAATACATTGAACTGGCTTGAATAGGTAACCACGAGTTCTTGATCGGGAGGCTATGCATTTCCTTCCAAAGCATCGTTTTGCTTTTGCTAACGCTGTTCAAACCACAGAATGATAATGATCATTTATAATGTTTGCAGAATTATCAAATAATTATCAAATAGGTCCTTGATTTTGCCAAAAATATTGTATTCCGTAAACTTAACTGGAAAACACTAGTTCAATCAATTTTTCATGGATGGAAGCAGACAACGACGCATCTTGAAAATTAGAGGGTTGTGTTGATGTGACATAGGGCCATTTTTGTTTTGACGTGACGTCATTATGACATCGGGAAATATACATTTAGTCAATCAGCTAGTAGCTGTCACCTTTAAGAACATGTAACTGCGTGTAATACGAATTGTTGTTGTCACCATGGAAACAGAGAGCGAATGGTCTAAACTTAGGTCTAACAATAACAGATGGTAACCTATTGCTTTGATTATAACTATTTGCAATTGTGCATTGCAATAATAGGAATCAATGATATAAATACTACTGAAGAACATATTTCGACATTTACAATTACTATGATTACTACAATTACTTCAATTCCTGATCGGTAAATAGTCTTTTGGATACTGTAATGTTGCAAAGGATTCTGGTGAAATCAACGGCACCCGTCTGATAAGATAATTTAAGTAAAAGATGCGAAAAGTTACATCCGGATCCTTCAATGGATAATAATTAAGAGTCTGATACCATATATACCTTTCTTTGTTCGCCAGTAGAAACAAAATTAACATCCCTTCCAAAATGAAAACTAATACCGTAAGTCGTTTTCTCCTCTCCTCTTAATCATTTGGAATTTATAACTACTTAACTTTCAAATTTGTTATAGCAGGCTATGTATTTCAGCATAAATTTCAAAAAAGGCTGCAAGGACCACTGTTGCAAACAAAAGTGTAGCCGGATAAAGGATTGGAATATATGAAGACTGCAAGGCTGATCGCACGGTTGTACGATGTTATGGGTACAATAGATGGGTACAATAAATAACATCGTACAACCGTCCGATCAACCTTGCAGTCTTCATATATTTCAGCATAGCTGGTGGGGGCCTGCTTTCAACTCCACACACACTCCCCGCAACCATCAAATAATTTTATGCTCTCAAACTCACATGTCTTTTTTTCACTCACTTCACTCACCTCAAATTCACTCACGCGAATGTTGTAAACTACTTGTAAAATGAAGCTATATAATATTTAAATATCTATGAAATTTTGATGGAAAACATAAACATAGAGTTCAGCTCTGTAGTTTACTTAACGGTCATGCGCAGTGTGCACAAAAACAGGTCCCACATTGATCAGACGGTCTCTATGCATCAACAGAGAAGAATTTTCTTGACATTTTAACCAGCTGGGATACGGGAAGTCAGTGATCGGTAGTGAGACCTCTCCCTGACGGACACTCCCAGCATAGTGTTTGTTCGATACAGAACTGACGATTAAAACACCAGTGTCTGTATCAGTGATACAAGAGTATCAGTGACACGGACGTTGACGTCCCATTAACCAGTACCTGTGTATTTGATACAACACTGATGTTTTATTAATTAGTTCTGTGACCGAACTAACGTAAGGTTCTGTATGTGGGTTACAGTGGCATTCATGTGACTTGAATGCTGCGTTTGGATTGGTTAGCACCCTTATGAATGATTAATGAATGTTACCATATATGATATAATCATCGAGTCTTCGATGTTCAACTTTTTATAGTTATTGTCGCGTTGGTTCTGTTATCCACGAGATTGGACACACTCTGGGCTTCTTCCATGAGCAATCTCGACCCGATCGTGACCGCTACGTGAGGATCAACCTTGACAACATCGCCCCCAAGTACAAGTGTAAGTACTGAAGTGGGTCACAACTTAGTCCTTCAATAAACGATGATAAACGCGAAATCTGATTGGTCGACAGCCATGCATTATTAGTGTGCAGATGAACAAATAATAGCGACCTTTAGATCTGAGTACGATTACGACTTTTAGAAAGTAGGATCTTCCAATTCTGTCAAACAATGATGAAGACATAAAAACAAACTATTTAGAATATATGTTTGTTCATGTATCTTTCTAAATTATTCCTCAATTCAGGAAAGTCGTCTCGTACTCGGATCTAAAGGTCTCTAATGTCACTTTTGGAACGATAGAATTCCGTAGCCTCTTTTTCGCTGATTATTGTAAGTAGTATACACATTACAGTTCTGCAACAGGAAGTCTATTGTTCTCGTGGGCTGCCAAGGGCTGCCTATTATTCTCGTGCGGCGGAACTTCCGTCCTATTGAGGCGCTCTTTAGATAGCGATGACATCATAGCTTGTGTTTTCCGGACCACCCCTCCCCACCACTTTGAAATGATGATGATATAATCTATTTTTGGGCTTCACGATGCATCAAACATGAACCATCCTGGAGTCATGACATCATCCTAAAATCATTGGCAGGCTTGATTGAAAATGACCGGAGTTGAGTTAGAACTATTAAGAAGCTCGCAGATCACGGTCAGCGGTCAGCGAACAAGATGGACGCGTTTCTTATCGCTCCGACAATTTTTTGATTTTTTTCGGTATATCGTTATGTTTTCTTCGTAGTTATTGTTTATAATACTTTCTTTAATCATGGGCACCTCGAAAGAAGAGTTGGATATAATTATCGAAGAGAAACTCGCACCATTTGAGAAGTCTCTTCAGTTTATGAGTGACCAATACCAGAGCCTGCTAGTGAGACTCGACAAGCTTGAAGAAAAGAACAAGTCACTTGAAAACGAAAATAACGCACTTAAATCTCAGCTCAATACCACTACAAATGCACTCAAACACCATGAGTATTTACTAGACGAGCAAGATCAATATTCACGGCGCGAATGCGTGGAGATAAAGGGGATCCCGGTCGGCCATGATGAAAATACAAATGACATAGTCTGTCAAATAGCAGAGCTAATGGAGATTCAGTTAGAGGATGAAGACATCTCTATCAGTCATAGGCTACCAGCGAACAACAAGCCATGGACTGACAGAAAGGGAGTCACACATCAACCCAATCCTCCAGTGTTAATCGCAAAGTTCGTAAGGAGAGACGTCGCTGCTGACTTCTATAGAGGTCGTTACAGACTCAAGGATAAAACCACGAGGGATATCGAAGGCCTCATTACAAGCACAGCCGAAAAAGGAAACAATATTTATATATCTGAAAGTCTCACTCAACCAAGGAAGAAGCTATTCAAGTCCTGTCTGCAAGTAAGGAAAGAACTGGAATTTAGATACATTTCTACTTCGAATGGACGTATTTATCTCAAAAAAGATAAAGCCAGCTATCCTATTTACATCAATAATATGAGCGACCTTGCTAAACTTAAGGCATCCAATGGGCAACAAGATGAAAAGGATTAAATTGAATAATAGGTATGCATCTAGTCCATTGGATTCCAAGCTTGACAGCGTATCAAATAAGATAAGTACCAGTTATTTACTCCTGCTATACACTTTATTAACTCAACTTAATGGTGATTTGTAAATGTAGACGCTGTTCAAAGCCTGTCAAAGATAATTGCAGGGGTATCCAATGTGATGTCTGTCTACAATGGTTCCATTTGAAATGCACTGTTCTTTCCATAAAAGAATATAATTATTTTTCTAGATCAGATGATCTATGGATATGCCTGTACTGTCGCCCAGAAATATTTCCTTATCATTTTCTAGAGAATAATGAAGTCATTGAGTTATCCTTTAACTCAAATACAGAATGCCTTTGTTCTAAAAAGATTTTAAATCTTAGATTAGATTGTTTGCCCTGTTTTGATATAATGTCATCTATTGACAAAAATTCTAATTTGTCCAACATAGATATTGACTCACAATTACCTATTGCAACTAATTTTGATTATTATTCTACACATGACTTTCATTCAAGTGAAGACGTTCAGTCATCTTTCACTGATAAATCTTTCTCGGCCTTACATCATAATATTAGAAGCCTTGCCGCTAATTTTGATTCCCTTTACCAATTATTAAATGACCTAAATAAATCTTTTTTAGTCATTGGTCTTTCTGAAACTAGAATAAGATATGGAATAGACCCTACTATAAATACTAGTATTCCTGGTTATCACTATTTGTCGCAACCAACACTGTCAGTAGCTGGGGGTGTTGGTTTATTTATCAAAGATACTTTGTCTTATATACAAAGGAATGAGCTCTGCTGCTCTGAAAATGAATTTGAGGCTCTGTGGGTCGAAATCGAGGTTCCTCACCAGCATAACATCGTTTGTGGTGTAATCTATAGGCATCCTAGCTCAAAATTAGACAAAATGTTAGATTTTCTGTATGAAGCTATTGACAAAATTAACAAAGAAAACAAATATTGTCTGCTGTTGGGTGACTTCAACATTGATCTGCTCAATTTTAATTCCCATGCAGATACTGAAGACTTTATAAATACATTAGGATCTTATTCATTTCATCCTCAAATCTTGAAGCCAACTAGAATCACAGATCACTCTGCAACCTTGATAGACAATATTTTTTTCAATTCCCTAGAACACCAGACTATAAGTGGTAATATTCTAAGTGATATTACAGATCACCTGCCAAATTTTCTTATCATTAATAAACTTTCTGCTCTTCCAAAAACTTCTAAAATGTACAAACGGGATTACTCTACTTTAGATAAGGAAGCACTGGCGGCTGACCTTGGTAATATTAATTGGCATGAAGTTTTACCCAGTGAAAGTGATGCTGTTGATGTGAATACTTTTTTTCAGTCTTTCTATTCTTGCATTACTGAAATTATAGATAAGCACGTTCCAGTTCGTAAACTTACTCGAAAAGAAATTAAGTCATTGACTAAGCCATGGGTGACTAATGGTATAAAAACTTCCATTAAGGTCAAGGAGAAGCTATATAAAAAGTATCTTAAATCAAGAAACCCATACTATTTTACTAAATATAAATATTATCATAATAACATAAGTTATCTTGTTAAATGTAGCAAACGGGGATATTATCACAATTATTTTAAAGAAAATAGCAAAAACATTAGAAACATCTGGAATGGGATAAAAGAATTAATTACTCTTAAACCAAAAGGATCAAATCCACCCTCAAAAATTATCCAGAATAATCACAACATTAAAGATCCTAAAGCTATAGCAACTGCCTTTAACAAGTACTTTTCTGATATTGGGAATAAGCTAGCAGACGATATACCTTATATCGAAATTGAACCCCAAGCTTATTTGGGACCATCACAATCAAACAGTTTTTATCTGTTTCCAGTAACAACTATGGAAATAGAAGATGAAATTTCTAGCTTTAATTCATCAAAGGCAACAGGACCATTCAGTATTCCTGTGTGTTTACTAAAACTCCTGAAGACTTACTTGTCAACTCCTTTAGAAACTATATATAATCTGTCCTTTAGTAGTGGCTGTGTACCAGACCAATTCAAAATAGCCAACGTTATCCCAGTCCACAAAAGAGACTCAGTTACATGCATGAATAACTACCGACCCATCTCATTGCTTTCCATTTTTAATAAAATACTGGAAAAGTTGATGTATAAGCGATTAAGTACCTTTATTGATAAACATAATATTATCTATGATAGGCAATTTGGTTTTCGAGAAGGGTATTCTACTATGCATGCAACTCTGTCAATTGCAGACAAAATCCAAAGAGCAATAGAAGATGGCCAGTACTCATGTGGGATTTTCCTAGACTTTTCAAAAGCATTTGACACAGTTAATCATAGCATTTTGATCTCTAAATTAAGCCACTATGGAATTCGTGGCATAGCAAAAGACTGGTTTGTTTCCTATCTAGAAAACAGAAGGCAACATGTTTCAATAGGTACTTCTAAATCTGATGATCTTACTGTTACTCATGGTGTCCCACAAGGGTCAGTACTGGGCCCACTTCTATTTCTCCTATATATTAATGACTTTAGCAACTGCTGCTCTTTATTTGATTTCCACATCTTTGCAGACGATACTAATCTGTTCTGTTCTGATAGTAGTCTGTTTGTACTAGAATCTCTTATTAATTTCAATTTAAGGCATGTCTCAAACTGGCTCATTGCAAATAAGCTCTCCCTAAATCTTGATAAAACTAATTTTATTATTTTTCATCCCCGCCAAAAATCTGTAAACTATGCACTTAGACTCCACATCAATGATAAACAGATAAAACAAGAAAAATGCATCAAATATCTTGGGGTTTTTATTGATTCTTATCTTAGCTGGAAATACCATGTTCAGCACATTACTAAGAAAATCAAACGATGCGTTGGCATGCTTTCAAAGATTCGACATTTTGTAACTTCTCCAATTTTAACTCAACTATACTATACTTTAATTTATCCATACTTATCTTATGCTGTAACAACCTGGGGCAATACTTATTCAACTACCCTTAAACCTCTTATTATCCTTCAAAAAAAGGCAGTCAGAATAATAACCTTCTCTGATTATAGAGCTCACTCAAGTCCATTGTTTCATCGTCTGGGTCTACTCAAATTTATTGATATAATTTACGTAAATAACGCTCTATTTATGCATGATTTCCAGGCAAATGCCTTACCATCTGTTTTTCATGACTTTTTTACATGCTTAAATAGGGTACACCAATATAATACTAGACTAGCCTGCAAAAAATCATATTACATTTTTAAAATAAGAACCAATTATGGCAAATTTAACATTCGTTTTCTAGGCGCTAAAATATGGAACTCAATCCAAGAAGACTTTAAATCAAAGAGACGTAATCAATTCAAGAAACTCATAATAGATTCTATCCTGAATAGCTATTTAGATATCTGATGCACTTTTCTTTTTTTATGCCCTTTCTGTATTTTGTATTATTGTATTTTTTTTTGTGTCCTTTGTATTGTATTATATTGCATTTTCTTTTTCTTTCAATTACTATATCAAACATGATTAAATGCTGCATGGCCTAGCTACTTAGCTCGACTAGCTTTTAGCTATTTCTAAGTAGCTGTGCTCCTCACTTCTAGAGTATAAATTCTTAGCAGTAATATTCTTAGCATGTAAATTTAAGAGGTCACGAATAAATTGTTGTTGTTGTTGTTGTTGTTGATAAGAAGTTCAAAGATATCCCGCATTTAGGTCTTCATGGAGCAGAAAACCGTGTCTATAGATCTATACCTTTATCTATACGTTTATTTCTTAGAAATGTCATCCAAACGTTTTATACCCGGCTATTTTAAAGGTTTACAACCTTAAGAGTCTCGAGAAAGATATCTCACGAAGCTAAAGTACGTAGATGGTCAGGACCATACGAGATTCCGAGGGCAGTGCGGAAAGACGATCTGGAGATTTGGCCTAGCGTTACCTACCGTACATGTCGGACTGTAACTGCTGTTTAAGGAAAGCACGTATACACAGGACCAGTTCATGAACTATAAAAGCCTTCAGTGCTGCTATAACTTTGCAAATGGCTGGGTCAGGGAAGTCTTGAGCAAATAATTTGGCCTTGGGGAAAGCTGCAGTCAGCTTCAACAGCCCATCTGAAGAGAAACTACGTGGAGCCAAACGACGTGACTCACTCAAAGGATTCTGGGATCACTCTGCTAAGTATGCATACCCAAGGCCAGTCATACAGTCATCATACAGTCACAGTGAGCTGCCTAAATCTTTCCCGAGATCTCACAGACAACCCTTGGAGTAAGCGGCTTTTCCGAATTTCTTTGTGAATGGTTAACCTGCAGATGATATAATGTTTTTATTTCGTTTGAACGTTAGCCTGCGTTGCGGCTCTGGAGTATCGGAGCGCAGCGATCGGAGATTAGGGGGGTTGGGGCGAGGGGAAAAAGAGAAGGGGGAGGAGGTGGGGAGGAGAGGAAGAGAGAGCCTGCCGGCAACCCATGGTTATTTTGATATCCACCCACTAATTAAAATGCATAAAGTTAGTAAGTCATTCGACCGATTCATCCAATCATCATGCGGCGGAAGTGAAAACCATGTTTAATATCTGTCAAACTCACGCATGGAATATCAAGGAATCTCAACTCGAGCGTAAAATTCAAAACAAAAAAATACGAACTTGGAGAATGTCAGCTGAAACTCCGAAAAAACATGTGAAGACAGGGCCTAAACCCAAACCTGTAAATGTCAACGACTTTTGCAGGATATGTAATGTATTTTTTAAGCTAGCGTTTGGGAATTCAAATATTTCCACGGCGAGAATCTGTTCAAGACTTCAGAAAGAAAAGAGAGCCGAAGCTTTAACTAATTCTTGCTGGTGCCTGCAAAAGTATTGGTCTTCATATTCCGAAATCTGCTGCTCTATCAGAGCGAGTCTGTCGTTCCTGAGGAAGGAAGATTCGAAATGCAGTAGAGAACTACACCTATGTTCGTGAAGGTTTGCAGGATAAAGATAACTAAGATAAAGAGAACTCGTTGCCGCTGAATATAAAGTCGCCACCAAATCAGTAAAGAACACTGCCGACACGATAACATCGGAACGAAGTTCTTCCAAAAGAAGCGCTAAAAACCATCCACGCAACTGTACGAAATCATGAAAGCAGCTCGTATTTTCGGAAGCACAAGTCTCCAGAGCCGCAACGCAGGCTATTCGAACGTCGATCAGATTTCACGTTCGCTCGATCGAGTAAACAATGACATGACGATCATCACGCACATACTTACCTTCGCTATCATCAGACGTTTGTCGCCAAATTATTTGCTCAAGACTTCCCTGACCTAGCCATTTGTACAGTTCGGAAGGCTTTTAAAGTTCATGAGCTGGTCCTGTGTATACGGGCTTTCCTTAAATAGCAGATTCCTTCCGACATTGTAGGTAACGCTAGGCAAAGTCTCCAGATCGTCTCTGCCCTCGGAATCTCGCATGGATCTTGTCCATCTACGTACTTCAGCTTCATTAGATTGAAAACCTTTAAAATAGCCGGGTAGAAAACGTTTGGATGACATTTCTAAGAAATAAACGCTGTTTTTTTTCGCTGCATTAGCTCGGTGTATTCACTGTGTTTGACCATGATTTGACTGTTGTTTTGATTGTGGTTGACCTCCCGTTCGGCCTTGGCAACGGTAACCAATGACGCTGTAACCGGTCTATACCTAACCTGGGAGCCAGAGATTTATCTCGCTAAGTTTATTCAAGACCGCCTAGTGAAGACGCAAGATAAACCTCTGAAAGCTAAGGTTTTACTGTTCTGGATGGACCCCAAGCGTAACATTTTGATTGACATAAAAACACTTCAGATGAAGCCAAGAGCTACAATGATCGTATTGTATAGCTCTGCAATTATCTCTGACAATTTTACAGCATTTTCGACAGCTAGTCAGAAGTCATTTTAACAACTCTATAAAAAAAATTCACACTACTCTGCATTGTCATCATTAGATTCAGCAGACGCACTGTCCCCCGGATATCAACACCTTAAGGTTACCGGATACCTTCAGGGTGCGTTTCCAGTCTAAATTATGTAGCGCCTCGAGAAAACATTGTAGATAAATCATCCATGTATCATTTTAAAGCTTATAAAATTGGCTACAAGAATAAATAAAAAGTTTTGAATTCTTTGAAAATCTCAAATTTTCCGCGATCCCGTTTCTCCGATCTAGTGAGATGGCTTTCAGAAGCTCCGACTCCGAAAATATTTTAAAGTTTTAAAATCTGTTTGCTTTGTCCGCATTTCAGAGGAATCGTATTACAAAAGGGTGTCGGGGAATGTCAAAATTCGATTTAGTTCAAAAGTTATCATGCTCTTCGTGAAAAGGCGAAAACATAGTCCGAGTAGATATGCGAGAAACGCCGTCAAGAGCTCTCTTTTTAGAATTTCCCAATTCGCCGACACTCTTTTGCAGCTGCGATATCAATTGACATTTTGTGAAAATTTCACACAACTCGAATAAATTTCTCTTGAGTGGGATCTTTTTTTAAACTCTATTTTGGTTGAAAATCGAAAGCGTAGAAAATAGCACTTCATAAAAATCGTGTGTGAATCTGAAGCCCCGCCTCTCCAACAATTAGCGAGCTCTTGGACAATCATTTCTCATCACAGTTCAACTAATCTGTCAAGATTTCCCGCCAATGTTGATTTCCGATCAAAGCTACGCGCCGCATCGAGAAAATGTTAATATAGCCGATATAGTTCTCTTGTGTGACTTGAAAAATGGGAAAGACAAAAAGACCTGGAGGGTCAATTGTAAAGCCAAGGTGAACACCTAGAGACGCCTCGAATACCAGCATAGTTAGTAGAGGAGACACCGATTTGCGGGCGTCTGAAACAGCACGGCAATAGCGAGATCGTTTCAAGCGATTCAGAGTCACCGTGTTCAGACTTTCCATCTAAGTTTTGGCCCGGGTTTCTTGGAAACAAATATTCTCTCGGCTGGCTCCTATCAATTCTTCTTTATGTTCAGATGTGGACCACTCGGCACTGTCTGAAAGTGAAAATACGAACCCTTGTCGTTGCGAGGACTTCTATTTATTTATCTATTTGGCTCGTAGTCGTATGCATTGTTTGGCCTTGTTTTGCTTTTCTTTTATCTTTGTTTTCCAAGCTAAGGGCACCTGCTTGCTTTTTGGAAGACGTAAGGCCAACAGCCGATGGAATTATGGAATCGTGTGTGGAAAAACTTTTCTCAATAGCGATACTTACTGTTTGTAAACACTGACGTCATTTATATATTTGCATATATAATGTGGTTGGCAAAAAACCCCGCGTGTTTGTATGACTTGTATGGGAACTAGCGATTTAGGCCTCACAAAATAGGATGGTCGTAAAACATGGACGGGGACGCGGGGACGCGGGGACGCGGGGACGGGGACGGGGACGTGGGGACGTGGGGACGTGACCTTAGAAACACAGTATTTTTGACCGCTAAAATAAATAGCGAGTAATTATGTGTGTATTCAATGCATTGTTTTATCACTAACTCGTCATTTAGGTTAGAAAAAACGTAATCAAAAGCCGTTTGACCTCGCAAACCGACGCCATCTTGGAAAAGCCTCGTTTCCATGCGCCCTGAGTGAGGTACTGATAACCCGGGTGGAAAAAAGATACTCACTAATGTTTACATGATAAGAGGGTAACCCTTGTACTAGGGTCATCCTAATAGTAGAATCATTCTACCGCCATTGTATTCTGCGTTCTGTTTACTTTTGTCTCGGGGATCAACCTAGTGTAAAGATCTAGGGACAACTCGCCTACCCGGAACAACTCTATTCTAGAGTCAAATTTTACATTGCAAGTTGCTGGAGTTGTCTAGCAATTAGTGGGTAACTGTTCTGATCTTTCAGCCCTCGTCTTGAGGGCCTTCTCCAGCAGTATAACCGAAATATTGTTAATAGACTAAAGCCGTTTATTAGTATATAATGCTTGGTAAAAAAGAGTAAACACGCTAAATATCTCAAAAGGAAATCTACAAACACGACATGTCTAGACTACCTGGATAATGATAGCCAATCAGCGAGCGAGAATGATGGCGTGACCTAAAATGGCGGGAACTTACTGAGCAATAGATAAATGCTAATGATGTGATAAGGAAAAGGGAAAACAAACGAACTCGCTAGTAAAGTCAGTGTTCTGGACAGCACAGTGACATACCCCCAGGACATTAGACAGCAGAAACAAAGAGCTAGCACCACAGAAAAAGAATCAACGTTAATGCACCAATGACCCACCAAAACTCTACTCGTGTCCTCTATGCTTGAATGATTTTGGCGGCCGCATCATGTTGAGTTGACCCGGGCTACCTGAATCAGTTTGCTTGTAAACTTGAGCATAGTGCTAGCGCTAGGGTCAACCCACCCCCCCCCCCCCCCCCCTCCTTCATGTAAACACCATTAGCCTCCGAAAACCGCCGACTTCTTTGCGCTCACTTCGTGACTCCCTTTAAACTGGGCTATCAGATTTTTATAAAATGACTGTTTACAATTTGAAAAATCTTGTAATTTTCTTCATATCTAGGGCGGAGTATGCCACATATTATGTCGCTTGATGAAGCTCTATGGCCGTCTGGTCCTTCCCAGGCTCCATAATCTCACTAAGAGAGCGTGGAAACGAGGCTTTCCAAGATGGCGTCGGTTCGTGAGGGAAAACAATTTTGATTACGTGTTTTCTAACCTAAATGACCAGCTAGTGATACAACAATGCATTGAATACACACATAATTACTCGCTTTTTATTTTAGCAGTCAAAAATACTGTGTTTCTAAGGTCACGTCACCGCGTCCCCGCGTCCCCGCGTCCCCGTCCCCGCGTCCCCGTCCATGTTTTACGACCATCCCACAAAATACATCTAAAGTCTCAATTCTGCTTCCAAATCTTAATTCCTTTATAAGACTTATAAGTTAAGAGCATATAAGCTTCGATGAAAGGGCTTGCTTGCATTTTGGAAGAACAAGAAAGTAATTTGGCGATGAATAAGCACCGACCTGTGATATTTTATAAGCATCTGACTGGGTTCACGCTTCGTTTCTGCCAACCACAGAAAGCAACAAATGTGGCGTGACTGGCCTGTGTGACGTCACAGTAAGTATCGCTATACACAAAACCATGACTGTCGTTACGGGCGAGTGAGCACTTGTCATGTGTGTTTATTGATCTGCTGTCAATCAAACAGAACCTTTTACTTCCGGTGAAAAACTTCCTTTTGGTATTTCTCCGTCAATATATATTTTTTTGGAACGGAGTTTTTGGTATATGAGACACTACTACTAAAACTACATCTTTTTCGTTTTGAAGGTATCCGGTAACCTTAAGCAGAGTAATAAACTAAGTGCTTTCCATCTACACCCTAACAACACATAGATGTACCAGCCTGTAGTATACCATATTATATTACGGAAAAGACGCAGGGTTACAGTTTTATTTTTCAATGATTCTGAGGCTCAAACACAAAGTTAGGGCTTTGTGCTGCAGGAAGGTGTGAGAATTTTAAAACTTAAGTAACAGTCCGCGCAAGAGGTAGGCACAATTCTATTGTTCAGATGCAATTTGCTTTCCCCACTTTAGTATTTTCTGTTTTTCATACTGACAACTCATCAACCCTTAAATCAGAAATTTCTGAAATTATATCCACTAAAAATGCATTTTAAAGGAGAGTTCTTTTGTGTGAAAACGTTTTGTCCAATCAGAAGAGTGCAAAACAATAACCAAGAAAACGTTCAATTTAAAAATGTTCCCCATATTGAAAGTTCGTCATATTGAAAGTTATGAGAGTTTTCACTAGATGCAATTCAAATCTGTTTACAAAATGAGAAAAAATGTTCTTCTTCTTCAATTTTAGATAGATTTTAATGTCTAAGCCAATGAGGTGGAAGATTGAAACAATACCACAATTAGCACATTTTTACATTCCATGCATAACATAAGCCTACCTCTTGCGCGGACCATTACTTAAAGATCTCGCATAAATAATTGAGAAATGTTAAATGCCCCGCTATGTCATTTTGGTGGCTCGGGTTTGGGTTTTAGTTAGTTTCTTGTTCTTTTTCCATACATTCTCTAGTGAGCGATACCCGTGGGTCGGAGGGCCGTGTTTCAAATCAATTGACTGGCACTTTAGCTTCCACCCGAAGTCCAAGAGAGGCGCAGGGACGAGCGAATCATAAGCCAAGAGTTAAAAGAGTTAAATCCATGCTAAAGCTACAACTAAAACCCCTGATAGAGTAACAATAAACAATGATTATCTTGTCGGATGAAACACCGGCCCGTTTAAGTAATCTGAGATAATATAGTCTTTTAATGGCTTTGGTAGTGATTTGATCTATGTGGTCATTCCACTTAAGATCATCTCTAATTATAACTCCTAATAGCTTATACGTAGACACTCTTTCAATCTTGGTATCATCTTGGTATCGGTCGCGATACAATATTTGGGTTATACATGAAATTTACAAATATCTCTTTTACATTTTTGGGGATTTCATTTCATTTTATGATCTGTACTAAACCGATGAGCGTCTCTAGCAGCTACGTCCAAAATACTAATAGAGTTCCTTGGGATAACCTCAGAAAAGCAGATTGTCGTTTCGTAATCATGAGATTTATTTTACAAGTGATCCAAGGTCTGTCGTGGGGGTGAATCTTTACACATTTCCATGGGAAGTAAGTATCCAGTTGAATCTCCCGTAAGCGACCACCCTCGGGACCTGGAAAAGTGGTCGCTTACGAGAGGTGGTCGCTTACGAGAGTAACCACTACAGGAAGCCCAAATTTTAGTAATATGATATCTGGTCTCTAGGGACAGGAAATATCAATACAACAACCTATTTTATCACTACAGTTTATTATTATGGGTTTGTAGTGCTCCAACCTCAAAACCTTTTCAGCGTTTCACCATTTTCAGCGAATATAAATGGGGGATTGATAGTGTCAAAAAATATTTACAGTTTATGGCTTGAAAAACCTTTTAATCTAGGATTGTGTGAACGATTTCAGTTGTATGGTCGCTTACCGGAGGTAAAATAACAAAGGATAATCCAACTCCCAAGCCCAAAAGGTGGTCGCGGTCGCTTACGAGAGGTGGGCGCTTACGAGAGGTATTCGATGCAGTGATTTGACTGAGAGACAAAACGGGCTTTTGGTATGTGGTCGCTTTAGAGAGGTGGTCGCCTACGAGAGGTGGTCGCACAGAGAGGTTCCACTGATAGCAATCCTGAGTTCCTCAGAGAACAAGTTTAACGTATCTGTATAAGTAGGAGCAGAATAAACAGCAGACCAGTCTTTCATTGTTATCCAGGTGCCAAAGTATCTCCATTTACTAGCTCGGAAGTCCCTTATCTTAGATTTATGTACTGTTATAGAATTCATAGTCGGGAGTTTAGGGTTTGCCAAAATAACATAATGATCGGACGAGGAAATCTTTGGTAATTTGTGAAGTTCAAAAAGACTTGGTCTGTTAGTAAAGAAACAATCAAGAAGTCCGGAGTCCCTTGTATTAAATGTAACTAATTGTTTCAGGTGATTTACTCTGGCAATAGATTTCAGATCCAGTCCAGTAGAAGTAGGATTAAAGTCACCAGTAACACTTACCATAGCATTAGGTTGACTGGATAAGAATTTATCGACATTAAATATGGTCCCGTAATTCAATATTCTCCGCTTCACGATTGGCTTTAGAATGGTATACCTCACCAAGGAGTATCGTTGATACGTTTCTCGGAAGGGAATTAGGTCTCATAGAGATCCATAGGGACTCAATACCGACTTGATCATAATCATGAAGCCGCTTACTTGGAATATTGTTAAGATTATAAACGCAGACACCACCGCCGGTTCTATTATCTCTGTCTTTCCTAAAAGCAGTGTAACAAGGAATGGAGAATGCTGAGTCTGGAATTTTCGCAGAGAGCCAGGTTTCTGTAACGCATAGCACGTCAGCATTATTCAGTATTGCAACTTGGTGAAGTTCATCTATCTTATTGGATAATACCCGTATATTAGTAGATATAAATGATAGTATTTGGTTTGGCGAAGGGAAGCCGCATTAAGGACGAAAGTTGAGCACAGGAACGGTGCAAGTTGTTATTGCTTACCGTTTCTCTTTGCGTTATGCGTACAGGAATAATATAATGAACCTTGTGCTGTGTTGACCAGAGTCGATATTGTGCTCTCCCTGAGGGTTTCCCTCTGTATCTAAGGAGCTGTAAATATTTTAACAACCGTATAAGCGTAGGAGTAAGATGTTTAGTCGAATAGCCAAGGTGTGGTAAAGAAAGTAGTTGGTCACGCGAATATGATAATGTTCACACAATTTATATTCGAGGTTAAGGATTCTTGTTCAATATTTAATAGTTCTGGGCGAAGACTAGGGCCTGGGTTAATTTTCACATCCATATCAATGGTAAAGTTGTGATATATATATATATATATATATCAGTTCCAGATACATGGATGCAGATTAAACCGTGTTTACTGGACTTGGATACAGCGAAGGCGAAGCGAGATTTTCCATCACCACGTGTTGGAGTAGTAGCGAAATTCACTCGATTACACCACGAGAGTACGGGGTAGTTTGGGGAAATTCGGTCGACGTGTCCATGAACAAGGTGTTTACCGATAGACTGATGTAATTTTCCAGGCCATATTGTAGGTGAAGAAGGCATGAACGCCAAGAGAGTCAGGAGAATAAAAAGGCAGCCATTACGCGCTAATTTACATAATTATAGTCAATAAAAACTTTATAACTTTATGGTTTTAACATTAAATAAAATGTATTTAAGCTGGGAAACAAGAAACATTCTACTGTCCATATTGCTACTTTTAAAAACATTACACTCGTTCTCAATAACACGTGCAGGTTCGAAACGAAACTCCTGACTTCGAAGTCGTTTCTGGTGGATGTCAATCAAACGGTTTCCATGGAGTTTGAAGTGAACCGTTCGGGTAACTAGCATTTTGTAAACATGGCAAAGTCTTTCCCAAAGTCGCTATCATGCTTAGAGCCAAGGGTTTGCAAAATAGGGAAATCACATAAACTTTATGTGTGAGCGAGCGGTTTGTGTATAAGATCAAAATAGGGAAATCGCATAAACTTTGTGTGTGAGCGAGCGGTTTGTGTATAAGAAATCTGATTGTTTATATAGCTTTCAAAGGTCTTGGAAAAATAATTATAGTTATTTTTATTCATCCAGTTGCAGATATGCTCCTTATAAGAGGTTTAATCGAGCAATACCCTCGAGCTCTACCTCGACGAGCTCCAGGCATGGATACAACATTCGACAGGGCAAATTTTTTTTTTAAAACTCTCAGGACATGGATTATCGGCAATGCTCTCCACTCTCGACTGACATTTCGGTGAGGAATTCAAGCAAAAAACAATCGTTTTTCGGCTTAGTATCCGCCATTTCTCTACCTATGTCGCCTCAAATTACTTACGATTTCGTTGACCTCCTACACTATTTTTGTTTCCTCCACATCTGGGAGTTGTATGGCGACGTTTTCGTAGTATTGAGATTCTGCTTCATCAAAAATTTCAAACATCCCTCGCGATCGTGAATTGCTGACCGAAGCATGCAGACCAGTGTTGCCATAGAAATATAGTTGAGTGACATCCACCAAATTGACGTTTTCCGTTGGAAATTCAATTTCGAACCTGCACGTGTTATTGAGAACGAGTGTAAAATCTAAGAATTTCCCAAAATCATGAAACCGATGTCATAAGCTATCTTTTTGCGTGACGCGAAAGATGGTCAAGTATATTGTGGACTTCATTGTCAAGTAATCTTACTTTTGATATTTATCCAGGGGCGAAACATAACTTTGACAAGGCCGATCGCCGATTCGTGGACTCTCGTGGCGAACCCTACGATTATGGCTCCCTCATGCATTATGGGAAATACGGATTCGCCAGCCCCGGAAAACCCGTTGTTGAGCCTCTCGACCCCAACGCTAAAATTGGACAGAGGAATGGACTCAGCGGTCTCGATATTAGGCAACTCAAGCTTATGTACAACTGTAAGTTGCTAGCCGGGAAAAGCTAAAAATTAAGCAGTGAATGATAGCAAGTAGGCAAAAGTTGATTGTTGTGTAGCACTAAAGCTAGCGAGATGGTACAATTCCTGTGATTTTTTCAAATATTAATATTAAATGAAAATATTAAAAAAAAAATTTTTTTAATCACACGTTCAGAAAATGCCATAAAATGTCCGAGCCGTGTTTAGTGATAAATAACTCAGGCAGTTGGTTATTGCTGGTAAAGACTAGTTTCCTGCGTCGGGGATGAAAATACCGACGCGTTTTGCGGCGACTCATTACTTTATGTTTTTTTAAAATCGTTGAATGCGTGAGATGTTTATCTAAGGCAAGACAATTGCTCGTCTCTGAAACTCTGAATTTCTGACGGGACCTGAAACTACCATAAAAGGCTGATCAAAGTCAGGACTCGTCGAAACCACAGATCGATTTTCTTAACCGCTTTTGGCAGCAAGTTGCAGCTCATGTTTTAAGCGTAAACAGTAGCACATTACGTACAATTATAGTTGGGAGCCGAGTAGGTACACGCTGCATGGGTTGCTCTCCAGCCTCATAAACTCTGTTAAATTTGGACTGATTGAAAAATGTGTGTTCACTTCAGTTTTAAATATATGAACCTAAAACTGGCCTTGGTTACTATATTACGTTACTAACGTAAAGCCGTTGGCCTTTAATTGTCTCTCTCCTCTTCTAATCGATATGAAAGAACGTAAAATAACCCGTTCTATTTCGTGAAACAGTAGGGGATTGTCACTCATGATTGTAAACTGCACGGCAGTACATTGCGCCAGAATATCAGTCAGCATCTAACAACAAGTCCTCCCCAGTGAAGCGCATTCGAATATTTCACACCTTTTCTTGTCTATATTACAGGTCGATGAATATCGTCAAGAATGTGGCACGAAACAGTGATTTGACAAGGAAACCCATCCCCTATTGAATTCAATAAAGAGAGGAACATCACAACTGTTTAGATTTGCATTGTTCATCATCCAGCCTATTTAAGAAATAGTAGAGAGTTATTATGTTCTAATTCTATATATAATGTCAATCGAATTGAACACAAAACTACAATGATAACACCCTGAGATAGAAGATATACCAAGTGAAATATCCTGATATGCTTTTCAAACTTTTTCGATAGAGGATGGCAAAGATTAAAGTGGATTACAAAAGCTTATAAAAACGTGATTTCAGTTACAGTGAACCGATTTTAAAATGCTATAAATTTCTCTTCCTTCATCAGGAAGTGTCTCAAATATTCTCCAGCAAACTTGGAAAGTATACTCTGCTAATCTGAGTAGTTATTTGTGACTTTCGTCATAAGAAAGTTCATCATTTGGGGTTTAATATAACACCTTTATGCTGCCCTCTGCATTTAATAGTTAATAATAGTAGAGTAATCACCTACTTTGCTGTTATCAGTTTGAATGGCTACTTGCAAACAGACAGAGCATTAATTTAGATAAAACTTTTTTTTTGATTTTCACCTCAAAACAAAAATCAAGACATCTACACAATGTGCCCCATCAATTATTATTTTCAAACAACGTTATTAACAAATCGACTAGTACTAAATTTCTTGGTATAAAAATAGATGAGCACGTGATGTGGGATTTACATATTGATGATATTTCGAGAAAAATTGCAAAATCTATTGGAGTACTCTATAAAGCAAGACACTATTTAGACATCAATTCCTTGAGAGATCTTTATTACAGCCTAATTTACCCTTATATTTCGTACTGTACATTGACCTGGGGTAGTAACTACCAATCAAAACTGAAACCTATTCGTATTCTCCAAAAGCGTGCAATTAGAGCCATTTCATTTGCTGATCCAAGAACACCAAGTAAGCCTTTACTCGATAGATTGGGTGTATTAAATGTTTATGAGGTTGTACGTTTTCAGTTAGGAGAATTAGTCTACAAACATGTTAATCATCTAATCCCTGATATATTTATTAGATATTTTATTTTCTTCCAATCACTCATAGATATGATACCCGTTCAAAAACTAATAACAATCTGTCCCTCCCATAACCAAAATTGAACTATGGTAAATTTAATGTTAAATTCGCTTCTGTAAAAGTTTGGAATGATCTCCCACAAAATATAAAGAATAGTGTATCACTTACTATTTTTAAATCAAAATTTAAGAAATATCTGTTTTCCTCCTAAGTATAGCTCTTTTTCTCTACTTACCATAGTGCCTGATATTTTTTATTCTTCAATTATAATTAAATTAATTAAATATTAACTCTTTATCTTCTGCTATCTTTGACATAAAATCTTTTTCCCCTTCTATTTTACATTGGGGTGCAAGGGGCATTTGTTAACCGCTATAGAGGTTGTTAGCGCTTACATCCACCACCTATTTAAATTAATGTATTGTATATTGTGCTGTGTGTATGTGGAAAAAATAAAACCTTTGAAACCTTTTGAAACTATTGTCAGGGCTAGCTCCGTTTGCTGGGACAAAAGTAATTAATGGTGCTAGAGTTGATCAATAGTTTTACAAGAACCCCAAACGCGTCATACAGGAGCATACTAATAAGGGTACTGACTCCATAAACACCATGTCATGTTCAGTTGGTGGCTGTTAACTTGGCTACTAGCATGCTAGTTTGAAATGATACGCAATATTTTCCTCGAAGACTACATCTATACACAGTTTGTTAGTCATTTTTGCATATTTTCTTTGATTTTCAACATCTCACATGTGCTCGAGGATAGGATAGAACAGAGAATAGAGGAGTGGAGAGGAGTGGAGTGGAGTGGAGTGGAGAGGAGAGGAGAGGAGAGGAGAAGAGTGGAGAGGAGTGGAGAGAGAGAGAGGGGAGACAGAGTGAGTGGAGACAGAATGTGGAGACATACATTCATACATACATAGTCTTTATTTAAACACGGAGTCTCTTCATGTTACATGCTCTCCCAGGGAGCCGTGTATAAAGGTAACAAATTACAATAATGAGTAAAAATATAAAAGCTAAAACTAAAATATTAAAATGATCTAATCGCTAATTAATATAATCGTTAAATTTATTTACAGTTGACCTAAGAACCTCTTAAAAGTGTATAGGTATGGCCGGTTTTTGACTGCAGCTGGTAAGCTATTCCAGAGAACGGCACCCTGATACTGAAAGCTGTGTTTACCAGCCTCAGTCTGTGGACGTTTTATTAAAATATTATGTGCTGAATTTCTTAAACTATGGGAGTGTACAGTGTTTGAATTTGCAAATAGTTTATGCAAATAGTCTGGTGAAGTCCCGTTTAATGTTTTAAACATTAAAGTTGCAAGTTGTTTGCATCTTCTGTTCGCAACATTGTCACATTTAAGCTCATCCAGTAGCCCAGCTGATGGTTCGTCATAATTAGAAAAGGTAATCACTCTGGCAGCTCTATTTTGGAGCTTTTGAAGGTGATCCGATAGCCCTTTACCACATGAGGTTCCCCATACTGCACTACAGTAATCGAAATATGGTAGTACGAGGGAATTGTACATTGTATTTAAAGTTTCAAATGGTATAAGGCTTCTAACTCGTTTTAAAGCTCCAATACCTCTTAAACTTTTCTTAGAAATTTTATCCACCTGTTGTCTCCATGTTAGGGACTTGCGTTAGGGACTTGGTTATCATAAACTTAGTTTTTACTATATTTAAACTAGGTTTATTTGCCTTTAACCATATGTGCATCTTATTCAAGTCATGGTTCATTTGTTGCTCTAGAACATTTGGGTCTGCATCAGCTACTGTAAGGCTCGTATCATCAGCACACATTCTTACTTCTGAAAATAGATCAGAAGAGGGGAGATCATTACTATAAGCTATGAAGAGAAGAGGTCCAATAATCGAGCCATGGGGAATCGAGCTATCAGAGAGAACACCATTGACAAATGTTTTTTGCCTTCGATCTGTTAAATATGATATTAACCAGTTTAGGCTAGAATTACAGATTCTGAAAAAAAAACTGAATTTCTAACGAGACCTGAAACAACCATGGGGGCTGATCCACAGATCGAATTGGAATTTAGCGTGTTGGTTTTTGCGGAGGGAGGAACAACGGAGAACCCGGAAAAAAACCCTAACAAACTCAACTCACATATGGCGCCGCATCCGGGAATCGAACCTGGGTCACAGAGGTGAGAGGCGAAGTGCTTAACCACCAACCATACGGCTCAAGCTTTTTGAAAATAATTTTATGATCCATGGTGTCAAAAGCCTTTTTCAAATCTAGAAATATAATTCCATTTAAAAGGCCCTGGTCAATATTTGAATACCATTCATTTGTGGTTTCCAGTAGGGCACTTAAAGTTGAGTGCAATGGCCTAAATCCAGATTGTGATTCATTAAGTAGATTGTGTTCAGTCAGATAACTGTAAAATTTATTAAATATTATTCTTTCAATCAGTTTGGATACAGCAGGTAGGCCTATAATTGCCAGGATCTGACTTCTTGTCATCCTTATAGTTTGGAATCACTTTGGCAATTTTCCAATCTTGTGGGAAAACTCGAGTCCTAATTGAAATATTGATTATATAAGTTAATGAGGGTACAATTATAATGCCTTATATTTTAGTAACCAAGTTGAGATGCCATCGAGCCCACATGCTTTATTTATTGGCATCACTTCAAATAGTTTACTCACTTCACTAATCGAGGTCTCTCTAATATTGAAGGAGTGATTAATTTGTGGAATATAGTCTGCAAAGTCACTTTCAGAGGTTGCAGTTCAGAGGCTAGTTTCGGGCCAACCTCTGTGAAGCGTGAGTTTAGAGCTGTACAAATTTATTTAGCTGAGGTGTGACTCTTGCCATTATAGTCGATATTATTAATTAATGTTTCTGGTATATTATTACCCATTAATGTATTGACACCATTCCATGTTTGTTTAATATATTTAGAGTTTTCTTTAAAGTAAGAATGATAGTAATTTGTTTTAGCAAATTTTATGTCATTGCTTACTTGATTTCTGATGGTTATATATTTTTGCCAGCTTTCATCTGTTTTCAGTATGTTAGCTACTTTCTTTAACTTATCTCTTTTGTACATCAGTTTATTTAACTCAGCCGTTAACCAAGGAGCTGCCTTGGGTCTCCCTCTTTTACTTTTTAGTGGGGCATGATGATTACTGACTGAAAGGAATATTTGCTTCCAAACTTCCCAAGCTGAATTTGGGTCATTATAATATTCATGTTCCCATGGTATAGGCATAAGATCTTGTTTAAATTGATTACAATCAAAAAATGTATATTGCCTTGTTTCCACGATTTTGGGACTACATTTTAGAGATGGCAGCTTTCTTATGGCATATATAAGGTTATGATCACTAATTCCAATATTAGATGTTCCAGAGTGAGAAAACAAAACCCAAAAACAGGCAGAATTACTGTACGTTAGAGGCGGTGCTTTGTTGTTAGGAGGTTTGGCTGCTTATTACATATAATGATCCTATTCTTAGAAAACTTTCCTTTCCACCCTTGGAGAACGAAAAGTGGATTAAGGGAACCAGCACATTTCTCGCACCAGCCACAAACTTGGGCATCGATGCAACATACGGTTAGTAACACATTTAAGGCTACTATAAATACCACCACCATGTTTAACACGTCTAGAAACTACATAACTATTAGTACCATGACTATTTTAGCCCTAGAACAATTGTCTGTCGAAAAAAAACATTCCAACGCTATTAAACATAGTTACGTAACTCACGTTGGAGACGAACAAGAGTCGCTGGCGCTTGGCAAGACTGTAGCTGGGATGTAGGTGGAATGTAGGTGGGATGGACGTTGGATTGATTATGGTTAGTATTTGTATAGGTGTAACTGGTAGTAACGGTGCCGTGGAGTTCAGGTTCGTCGATGAGAATGACGTTCCTTTCCAACCCTATAGGGTGAAGAGTGGATCAAGGGAACCAGCACATTTCTCGCACCAGCCACAAACCTATAACTCCGAAAGCCTAAATACGGTTATTTACACTTTTAAAACAAATTTAAAAGAGGCGAATGAAATTAAGTTACAAATTAGAGTCGATGATAGGGATGCGGCTAGGATGAATTCCTCTGGAGCATCGCAAAATGGTCCCTATAACCATATGACCGTTAGTACCCTAACTATCTTAAACTTATAAGCATATGGACAAAAAACTCCAGAAAATATATTACGGACCAAAAGGTTATTGGCGAGGTGCCTCTGTGATTAAAAAAACTAGCTGCGGCTGCAAAAGTCTCTGAAGAAACAGCTAAGAACTGGCTCAAAAAAACAACTATATGGCGAATCTACCTACCTGTTCCCAAATACATTCCTAGACCAAGCTTCACAGTATCAACCCCGAATGAAGTTCATCAAGCTGATCTCCTCTTCTTACCTCATGATAAAGTCAGGAGGCGAATTTACAAATATGCTTTGACTGTAGTTGATAGTCGCTACAAGGAAGCCGAACCTTTGACTTCAAAAGATTCCGGAGAAGTCGCAGCTGCACTCACCCGAATTTACAAACGTGTTTTAAAATTCCCCAAACTGCTACAAGTAGATTCTGGAACATAATTCATGGGTGTCGTTTCCAAAACTTTGAAAGATCCCTCCCAACGTCTTAGTTCGATATTTATACCAACCTGGTGAGTTGGAAGGAGGCAGTCGCAGAGCTACAGATCCCAACTGGTCTTTGGAAACATACCAGATTTCCAGATCCGTAACTAAAAAAGATCAACCTGTATTGTATTATTTGCCCGGTCCCAAGAGAGGATTCGTCCGAGAAGAATTATTAATCGTGCCTAAGGATACTGTGGTGCCCATAGGCTAAGGTATCTACTCCATTGGGTGCAATACACCTCATCAAAAGGAGATAATGACATTTTATTGACACACATTCCATAAATTTGATGCCTTTCACTTCTCAACATATTCATATCAAGTCTCATTATCTTTTGTCCCATAAAATCTCCTTAAACTGCTCGTGCCTCAGGCGTTTCTTCAAAACGTACTTTTGGACGCCCTTAGCCTTTTTGATTCAACCTTCATCACATCTTAAAATCGAATACATCTTTGGGCGCAGCCCTACATATTCTGCAATTGGTGCCCCATCAAATTCATCTTTCATTTTCCCTAAGACCTTCTTATTTTTGGTACTATGCAGCACGTGATCCTTTGGATAATCACTTGTGTCATACTTCATAGAATGGCCCATATCTTCATAAAAATCTTCCTTCTGAACTTGCAACAACAAACTATCAGTATCTGTATAGCGCAATTCACACTTATCCCCATATTTATCTTTCAAAGTATTGTAATAAAAATCATACATCAAGTGCTTCGACAAATCCAAAATGCTCATTCCCACATAAACTGGTCGATTCAAGACGAGCTTAGTCTTTTTCGCCAAATTATTGTCAAAAACATTTTGCCTTGTAAAATTCGGCATTGCAATCAGCTTCCTTAACTTTTCTGTTTCATTACACCTAACCAACCGAATATCAACTCTCTTTCGCAAATTCTCCATAGTCTTACCAAATATAGAATTATTCATCAGTTTGTAAAAAAACATTTTCAAAATCATTCGTAGCCTTTTTGAATAAGCTCCGTATTTTTTTCTAATGTAAGGCTCCATCCATGGGCTCTGGTTAAATTGCAGCACCATACGAACCTTCTTCAACTTCATGCCAAGCGCAATGTATAATTGCAAATTTCGATAATGAACGACATACTTATGCTTATCAAAAAGATTTGGCACCAACTTATCAATACCTGCGTATTTAGATTTCAAGAGACCAACTTGATAATCTGACAACCACTCCTCCTTAATTTTCATCTTTTATGGAGCCAAAGGATAGGCATTGTGAAGATCATGCAGCTCCTTTGGGTATTCCAAATCCAAAATATAGCCCGTAGATGCATCTGCCGCGGCTGCTAGTGCATCGGCTGCCCACTCAAACCACTTAAATCCACCAGTTGGTAATGCCTGGCTCATTGCCCATCCATACAAATTATTGTACATCATATAATTTGTTGGTTGATCAGGATCATATTCCTTAACGTGTTTATTTTTTGCCGAGCATAACGGTTCGAAGCCATAGAAATTCCGCCCCTAAATCCCTTTTCAATAAACAAATGTTGATCATAATCAGTTAATAATTCCAACTCAACTTTCGTTTACTTTAACAAAGCATCCCAAGATAGTCCAGGGCTTGTGTAATAATAGGCAGGATCCAACCCATACTGCTTCATAGCCGTCCCCCTAAATATTTGAAACACATCAGCCAAAAGAAGCACGTCAGTTTTTAAGTACAAATCATAATAATCTCCCATGTTTTTGCATCCAAAGTCCCCCCAAACTTTTTGTGAATGTTCATAGGATTTATCACTAATGCCCTCATCAACCAACTTACTAAAAAAAAGCTTCTTTGGGTGGTAATGGGTCTGAGAACCTTTCCCAAGAATCCATATATTCGTATGGATAAACACCCTTCCTAAAAAGCAGATCGCCCTCCACATACGTTTTCGTTATGTGAAAGTCATCTGGATTATTGGCTTTTACGAGGCTATCCAATGAGCTCAACAAGAACTGGGCACTATCAATAAATCGCAGCTGCCCCAAAGAAAACAAAAGATATTTTCAGACGAATTAGGGATGCAACTAATCTTCCCCTTAAATTTAGAAATGGACTGCATTATCAAATGAGAATCATATCCTCGCAAATTATGAAGTACGACTGTAAAAGTAACCTTGTAAGGCTCTAATTTTAGTTTAAAATTACAAACATTATGAGCCGCTCCTCTATATCTTCCAGTTATATGACAATGGTACCGAACTTTATCTCCATCTAAAAGCTCTTCACAAACATGGCAATGGGTTGCGGCAGGAAAATCTTCCCGACCTTAGGGGTCATTCTAAGAAACTTTTTCTTGCGTAATATATCATAATTTTTTTCTTCCTTTTTCAAAGTCCATAAAAAGTGCATTGCAGCATCTGACCCCTATAAATAACTGGATCTGTCGTCTCACCATCATATCTAACAACGATATATCCAAAACTACATGCTTCGTGGATGCTTGTTTTTTTTGCGTAGAGCCTCCCTTGGCTGCATCCATTGCCTTAATCAAAGTTTCAAAATCAGCATAAATAATATATGGAACTGGCATCTTATTCTTAACGTTTGTAAATTTAATGACGGTGCCCTCTTCTGGCATAACTGTCCTTACTGCTTCATGCCCAACTCCTTTACAGTCTGGAATATGCGCCTGTAAAAGATCCTCCCGGGAATAGCCATGAAGACAACTTTCACAAAAATGCTTCTTATTCTTGTGCTTTGTTTGATCATGAAGCAACATGTTTAAATTCTTAATCCAAGTGTAACGAAATTTAGTTCTTGCTGCATTATGTATCGATAAAAGGTTCATCCTCTTTAAAGTTGGGGGTTGGTTGCTCATCCTAAGAATAATCATGTGTTCCCTGTACCCAAATACATTTATTGCCAAGTTGTTTTGCTTTTCAACTTTATGGACTTCCGTAATTGGCGTTGGGGCACTAATACCTCCAAAGTTTAAATCATCCCTAGGATATTTTGAGGGGCGATCTGAATGGTCTGTTGCTGGAAATAGTGCCGAACGCAAAGCCCATCTAAGAAAATTATCATCCTCGTTTTTTACGTTGATTACTGCTTTTTTGTCCTTTACATATTTTGGTAATGGGAGATAAGAACCCCCTCTCAGCGGCTGGTATTTAGCAATATCTATCCACAATTTTTCGACTGATTCAACAACCCAACCAGATCCTTGGTTGGTAAATCTTTCTACAATTTCGAGCATCATTGCAAAGCATCCATCTAATAAGTTACTTAAATTCCTAACTTCCATCAAGACTTTCTGTTTCGATCTCAGATAAACTTCAGTAAATTCCATGGTCTCATCAGAATTTGCTTTAGATAGTCGTGCTTTCCAAACCAATTGAAATTTAATGCCACCAAGTTTCGAAAGCTCTTCTTGTAACTTGTTTTGAATCATATTCAGTTTTACGTACTGCAAAAATGCGTCTGGATCTAATCCAAATTCGTGACCTTCTGAAATTTCCATCAACCCAACGTCTTTACAAAGATGTATTCCAAAGAAATAAGTTCTGCTATTTTATTTTTCTGTGTTGCGCGTCTATGAGGAGAAAATTAGTCTCCAAGTTCGATTTTCCGCTGAAAAATCTATATTGTGTGGCGGCTCAATTCAATGCAAATTTTCCCATAACGTACGTCACACATACCAAGGAAAAACGATCACACCTCTAGCACAAAGAAAACACAATGGTCCGCAATTAGAAGCCGTTAGTCCCGCTATTCAATGTAGGGGACAGCATGGCAAAACTAATTTATTCCCCGTATCCTACATCACAAATTACAAGACTTGAGCCGTCTGTACATAGCGGACGTTGTGAGGAAGGTTTTCGGATTTTATCTTGTAGACGCGCAAAACAGAAAAATTAAATAGCAGAACCTATTTATTTCAAATACATGTTTGTATAGACATTGGGTTGATTTTAGGGTTGAGTTCCCCTTTAAGTAGCCTCCAACAGCAGTTTTAGTTGGTTTAAATTTTAATCTAACCCTAACCTACTACTCTAGCTCGATTTTAAACAACAAAGTTATCAGAATAATGACATTTTCAGATTTTCAACCCTATGCTCCGCCACTTTTTAAGTACCTTGGCATTCTACAAATATCAGAAATTAATTACCTAGATATTGCTCTATTTTTGCACGATTATATTAATAATCAGTTACCTCAAGCCTTTCAAAATTATGCAAAACCAGCTTCTAACATACATAACTATAATACTAGACATGCTTCAAAGAACCTCTTTGTCTTACCAGCCTCAACAAAGTATGGAACATTTTCTATTAAATCAACTGGTATTAAACTCTGGAATAATTTACCAACTAGCACAAGAGATCTCCAACGCTCAAAATTTAAAAGTTGCATAAAATATAACTGTTTAATGGCCTACGTGTAAATGTTCCCCTCCTTTCACTTTACTTGTGACGAAATTATTATTAATCAATTGATACAGCTTAATGTACATTTCTTAGTTTTTTTTTTTTTTTTTTAACCAGACATTAACAGTCCTTGACTTCTTTTCTATTTTTTTATTATTTATTATATGACTATGATTACTTGGATTTATAGGCAATGGCAGATCATAGTACACATATTTATTTCACTTTAATGGGGAATTGGCTTAGAAAACGTTTAGTTCCTTCAACTTCCCTGCACCCTTTCCAATTATATATTTTCCTCTCCCCCCCCCTTAATATCTATTATTAATAATTATTAAGTGTATTGCTGTGAGTTAGCTTTTCCGTTCGCTAAACTCTCTGCTGAGTTATTATTACAGCTTAGCTTTAACTCAAATACTAGCTGTGGATGCTCCAAAAATATTTCTGAAAATAATTTGGAACATCTAGCCAGATTAGCTTGGCTATCATTAATAACTAATACCCCTCACTTGTCTCAATGTGATCCAGAGTATAATCTTCCTTCGAAAGTAAACTTTAGATATTATAATACACATGAATTTCATGCTTTGAGTGATATTCAAGACTCTTTATACCAACATCCTCTTTCTATTATTCATTGCAACATTAGGAGCCTACAAGCCAATTTCGACAATCTAACCAATATGCTGAATGAACTTCAATATCCATTTAAAATTATCGGTGTGACCGAAACCTGGATTAATAGCAACAAGGATCCAATTTTGAATACAAAACTCCCTGGTTACAGATTTGTTCAACAACCCACTGAACAAAGAGCTGGAGGTGTTGGTTTGTTTATTGATTCTGATCTTGTTTGCCATGTTAGGGATGATCTTTCTTCTACATCTTTAGAGCAGGAAAGTTTATGGGTTGAAGTTGAACATTATTTTGTGTAATCTACCGACACCCAAATTCAAACCTAGAATGTTTTCTACAAAATTTGTATTCACAAATTGAAAAGATACATCTAGAGTCCAAATATTGCATAATTATGGGAGATTTCAATATAAATTTGTTAAATTATGAATCTCATGCTCTGACTGAAGATTTTCTTAACACCTTAAATTCTTATTTCTTTGAGGCACACATCATCCAGCCTACTAGAATTACTGAACATACTACTACCCTGATAGATAATATTTTCTTCAATTCATTAGATCATGAAACAATGAGTGGAAATATTTTATATGACTTAACTGACCATCTTCCAAATTTTCTCATTATTCAACACATTTATTAATGCTAGATCAAAAAATAAGGTCTTCTGTAGGGATGTTTCTAAATTGAATGAAGAATCCCTATTGAATGACTTCAGTAGAATTGACTGGAATGATACATTTTCAGAGTGCAATAATGTAAATGCAATATTTGATTCATTTTACACAGAAACAATTAGAATAATTAATCATCATGTTCCTATGAAGCTGCTTTCAAGAAAAGAGGTTAGGTTCAAACTTAAGCCCTGGCTAACTCCTGGATTAATTTATTCCATCAAAACCAAAAATAGACTTTTCAGACATTACATAAGAACAAGAAGTGAAATTGCCCATGAAAGATTTAAAGTATATAGAAACAAATTGTCTCATTTAATCAAGATAAGCAAAGCAAAATATTATAAGGATTATTTTACTAGCAACCAGTCAAATGTTAAGAATACATGGAAAGGTATACGAGAATTAATAAGCCTTAAGCCCAAGGCCTCTGTTTCCCCTACTAAGATAAGGAAGGCAGATGACACTGAAACCACGAATGTTAAGGAAATAGCCACAGAATTTAACAACTTTTTTGCAAACATTGGTAATAAGATAGCTGCAGCTGTACCATCACCTGCAAAATCTTTTAAGAGCTATCTGCCTTCCCCACAACCAAATAGTTTCTACTTATTCCCTACTACTACTCAGGAAATAGAGTGTATCATAGTATCGTTTAATACTGGGAAAGCTAGTGGCCCTCATAGCATTCCTACAACCTTACTGAAACTCCTGAGGAGTGTGATTTCATATCCTCTGGAGATTCTCTACAATTTATCTTTTGCCTCAGGTATTGTCCCTGGGCAGTTCAAAGTAGCTAGAGGAATCCCAGTATACAAAAAAGGTTCACATACGTCTCTATCTAATTATAGACCAATTTCTCTACTTTCAATTTTTAATAAGATTTTGGAAATATTGATGCATAAAAGGTTAATTAACTACATAGGAAAGCTAGATATTATGTATGATAGCCAATTTGGCTTCAGAGCCAAACATTCCACTGTGCATGCACTACTTTTATTGATTGATAAAATTCAAAAATCTATTGATGATAAAAACTATTCTTGTGGCATCTTTATAGATTTGAGTAAAGCATTTGATACTATTAATCATGATATTCTACTTAGTAAGCTTTTTCATTATGGTATTCGTGGAGTAGCATACAATTGGTTTGTTTCCTATCTTGAGAATAGGAAGCAATTTGTTTCAATAGGCAATACAAAGTCTGAAATGTGCCAAATTTCATGTGGGGTGCCACAGAGATCAGTTTTGGGGCCATTATTGTGTCTGCTCTACATCAATGATTTCCACAACTGCTCTAGCTTGTTTGATTTCCATATTTTTGCCGATGACACTAATTTATTTCTTAGTGACTACAGTATTGTTAATCTTGAAACTAAGTTAAATGTAGAATTAGAGAACGTCTATGCCTGGCTTTGTGCTAATAAGTTAACCCAAAATATTGATAAAACTAATTATGTTCTGTTAGTAGTATATAACATGCCGATCCTGGCGCAGCACCCTCGTTTTCTTGTTGCAACCCCGCTCGATGACCCCCTCCCCCAACACATTTTTTGGACCTTGTCGACCACAATATGTACGTTCGAGTGTACCCAATCCCAACTTATTATCTCTAGAGTACCATAGATGTTGTAATTGGGTACACTCGAACATACATATCGCGGTCAACAAAGTCCAAAAAATACGTTGGGGTTCGGGGGCCATCAAACGGACTTGCAACAAGAAAACAAAGGTGCTGCACCAGGATTGGTATATTATATACTACTATAGTCCCTTCTGCCCCCATTTGTTATCCACTTTATTGTATTTCAATGCCCAATTAGAGGAGGGCTAGTATAAGGTATTATTCTATGGCTGAACATATACTAACATTCGTCCGGGCACCCCGGACCATTGGGGATTATTTACGAGGATGGAAGATGGACGTTCCAGATGGTAACCCTCTAGAAGCAGACCCAGCTGCTTTCCTCGCCGGTGTGCGGAAGCAGACTACCGAAAAGCTCGAGGAAGAGCTCCAAGGCCTCCGTAGTATTAAGTTTCAGCTAGCTTTGAATATCACACTCCGGCTTGACAAACCTGAGGGTTCAGTATATGAGATAGCTACCTTTCGGAGCTCGCAAACCGTCTTGACCAACAGTGCTGAGATACGTGGGGTAATAGTAGAAGCACATGCTCAGATCCACAACTACGTTGAGAAGTGGATCAGTCGAGGATCAAACTGGGTTATAGATAGAGTCAACATCCTATGGTTAAACATCGCTCGGTATCAGCCTCTACGCGGAGGTTCGTACGTACGACTACCTACCGAAGTCGCGAATAAGAAAGCCATGATCAATGTGAAAAACAACGACGACCATTGTTTGCGTTGGTCGCTACGTGCCGCGCTGTTTCCAGTTGCAAAAGACCCTCAGGGGATGTCGAAGTACCGAAAAGATGATGGGTTTAACTTTGATGGGGTCGACTCGCCAACGCCAATCGCACAAATAAAACGCGTAGAGAAGCAAAACAAGATCTCTATCAATGTATATGGTTGGGATCCGAAGGAAAAGTGTTTAGTTGTACATCACATCTCGAAGGAGACCTTTTCGAAGCGAGTCAACTTCTTGCTTATAGAACACCCAGATAGCGGTTTACAACACTACTGTTGGATCAAGGATTTCAACCGCCTTCTATCCGATCAAACAAAGCATGGCCACAGGCAGCACTTCTGCGAGCGTTGTCTACATGGATACACTACCAACGCCCTCCTCGAAAAGCACATTCCAGAGTGTAATGGTGTCGATGACCGAGCCATCCGCATTGAAATTCCTACCAAGGAGAACAACATAGTCTCCTTTCAGAATATCCACAAACAGCTCAAAGTTCCCTACGTTATCTATGCCGACCTTGAGGCTTTAACCACTAAGATCGAAGGACCTGCCCAAGACCCTAAAAAGAGCAACACACTTAAAACAGAAGAACATATTCCCTGTGGATTTGCCTACATCGTTGTACGTTCTGATGGTCATAGCGAACCACCTGTACTATACCGAGGTACGGAAACGATCGAACGCTTTCTACGATGTATACAAAGGAAGAGGCAAAGATCAAAGCCCAAAAGGCCAAGCCGCTATGTATGTTGCCGAAAGACCAGAGGGTTTATAATAGAGCAACGATTTGTCATATCTGCCAGAAGCCCTTGGTTGGTAGCGATAGAGTACGTGATCATTGCCACATCACAGGCGAGTTTCGAGGTGCCGCACATAGAGTCTGTAACCTCAAATTGCGTATCTCACCTACCATCCCAGTTATATTCCACAATCTGCGTGGATACGATTCTCACCTACTGATGCAATCCATCTCCAAGACAGAGGGCAATATCTCCTGCATCCCAAACAATATGGAGAAATACATTTCATTCTCACTTGGCAACCTACGGTTCATCAATAGCATGCAATTTCTCTTGGGGTCGCTAGACAAACTGGTTTGTAGTACTATAGAGACAGCGGCAGGCAACTGTAAACGATGTAATAAGGCCGAGCTGGTTGTCATTAACAATGCTTGGGAGCTAGTGGGGACTTGCCCACAGTGTGGAGAAGGGAGTATAAAGCAACTCGACCCGTCTCGCCTCCCAATAACCGTTACACATACACCCCTGTATGCACACCTTCTTGGGCGCAAAGGCGTTTATCCATATGAGTACATGGACTCTTGGGATAGATTCACAGAGACTTCTCTTTCACCGAAAGAAGCATTCTATAGTAAGCTACACCTAGAGGACATATCCGAGAAGGACTATGAACACGCACTAGAAGTTTGGGAGATATTCGGTTGTGAGACGTTGGGAGACTACCACGACCTTTACCTCCAAACCGATGTACTTCTTCTAGCAGATGTGTTTGAGACCTTTCGCACGACATGCATGCAAAACTATGGCTTAGATCCGGCTCACTACTATACTAGCCCAGGACTCTCATAGGATGCATTGTTAAAGAAGACTGGAGTGGAGCTTGAACTATTAACCGACTATGACATGCATCTATTCGTTGAGAAAGGTCTACGTGGTGGGATATCTATGGTGTCTCAGCGTTATGCCAAAGCAAACAACCCAAACACACCTGATTTCGATCCCAAAAAGCCAAAGAGCCATATAGTCTACCTCGATTCTAACAATCTCTATGGCTGGGCTATGAGTCAATATCTACCAACAGGAGGGTTTGAGTGGTGTATACCAACAGAAGAACAAATCACCCTACACGCAATCGATTCAGATAAAGGTTACATCCTAGAAGTTGACCTCGAATATCCTCGAGAACTTCACGACGAACACAACAGCTATCCGCTAGCTCCCGAAAGAATGCAAGTGGATCGTGCTTGGTTCTCAGAGTATCAAACCGATCTATTCGAGAAACTATACGAAGGCAACGGATCTTTGAAAGTGGAAAAGCTTGTGCCTAACCTATATGACAAAGAACGATACGTGCTCCACTACCGCAACCTACAGTTATACCTATCTCTTGGCATGCGTTTGAAAAAGATCCACAGAGCACTACGATTCGACCAATCCCCATGGATGGAGCCATACATACGAATGAATACAGAGCTACGAAAACAAGCGAAGAGCACTTTTGAGCAGGACCTCTACAAATTGATGAACAACTCCGTTTTCGGTAAAACAATGGAAAATCTACGTAAGCGTGTAGATATCCAACTAGTGCGCTCTTCAGAAGGAATCAGACTACAGCGTCTCTTGAATAAGCCTAGCTATGCTCGCTCCACGATCTTTGACGACAACCTAGCCGCTGTACACAACTACAAAAGCAAGCTACTGCTGAACCGCCCAGTATATGTTGGAATGTCAATTCTAGATCTCTCGAAACACCTGATGTATGACTTCTACTATGGTGAGCTCAAGAAGCAATATGGACAACGCTGTAATCTACTCTACACTGACGCTGACAGTCTACTACTACACATCGAAACTGAAGACATCTATGCAGACATGGACATCAACAAACATCTATATGATACGAGCAACTACAGCAAAGACCATCCGTTGTATAGTATTGACAACAAAAAAGTACTTGGTAAAATGAAAGACGAATGTGGAGGTATTCCCATAGTTGAATATGTTGGACTACGATCAAAGCTCTACTCAATATTGAAAGTAGGCGGTGGTGTGATTAGGAAAGCTAAAGGCACCAAGAAGGCAGTTGTTAAGCACCGCATTCGTCATGAGCAATACAAAGAGTGCTTACTAGATAATAAAGTATTCCGCCATGGAATGTATATGCTCCGAAGTGAAGGTCACAAGATGTATGGTATGCATATGAACAAAGTATCTCTATCGTCATTTGACTCTAAGCGCTGGATTTTAGCAAACGGGATCGATACACTAGCCTATGGGCACAAAGACACCCTTCCAGAGGAAGAAAACTTTGATGATCTCATCTATGAGCTGCTATCATAGAATCCCTTTTGGAGGTAGTTCAGTATCTGGTGGCACCACTTGCAGCTCTTCACACACGAACCCTCGCTTTGGTGCATCCTTTTCCAAATAGTACAGAACTGGTTGGTTCGAAGATATCGCACTACGTGAAACGACGTATGTCTGTAAACTCCACACAGGATCAGTTGCTCGTTTTGCTCCACCTTCCAACTCTCCCGGCGCATAGAGATAGCGAACTAGAACATCGAATGGTAGACGCTTTTCTTCTAATCCAACTGTCCGCGAATATGTAGGTACTTTCACATCTACTTGCTGTGCCAATACGGTATTCGAAGGCTCCTTCCCTGTAAGTCGAGTAACCTCATTATTCATGGCTTTGATAACCTCTGGAAGCCGCAACACCCATTCTCTACTACGTGCGTCTGATCCTTCTGAAGCAAATACCATCTCCTGTGCATATTGATATCCAAACAACCTCTCAGCTAGTGTTCTATTTGCTCGCTCAACGAATCCTTATGCCCTGTGGTTGCCAGCCTCACCTCGTTGGACTTTCGTACCATGCAGTTCTAAGGTTTCAGACATACGTCCCATGAATTCTCTACCAGGATCGACTTGTAACGTTTTTGGCCACGTTAATGGACTACGCTGGTAGATTCGTTCAAAAGCTACAGCAACTTCGCCACTATCTTTCGAGGCTAAAGGCTCAGCCTCTTTATATCGAGAAGCCACATCGATTACCACTAAAGCATATTTATAGAGCTTTCGCCCCAGGTCGATCGTGAGGTAGAAAGATCAAATCAGCTTGATGAACCTCATTGGGTTTCGATACAGTCCAATGTGGTCGTGGGATATATCGTGGTGGTGGTAGGTATATCTGCCATAGTGCTTGTTTCTCTAACCAACTCTTAGCTGCGTCTTCCGATACCTTTGCTGCCACTGCTAGCTTACCCACGGCAGCGTAACCTTTCCAGTATCCCTCAGGACCATAGAAGATATTCGCAAGGAGAGCATCCATTATATATAGCATAACGATGAGGCCCTAATACGAAGACAAAAAAGAAGAATAAAGACTCGTCTAGCCAACTAGTTCTTATTCTTCTTTTTCGCATTTATTTATTCTCGACCATCATACATATAGCGGTATAAGGTCTAAGTATCCACCCTTCACATGGAGTAGACTTTTGATTTGGCGGGGCTCCGTATTCCACTTGAGCATTATCAACTCTTTATCTTTGATATCGAAGTCTACCATGTGTTCGTGCCCTATTACCAAACCGATTTCGTATCCATTAGATGTAGGCAAATCGGGGAAAAGCACATCAAAGAACATATTGTTGAAGAGTTCAGTCGGGCAAAGCACAACACTGTTAAGATTAATGAATCTATCCTCCTTAAGAGTTTGCAATTCTAGATTTACTAAGGAGAGGCTCTTGGCTACCGACTTTACATTGCTTTCGAAACCTAACTCGGTTAGATTAGCGGCCTTTAGCGACTTAAGCTCTACCGACTCTACCTCATCTTCTAAACCTAACTCGGTTAGTAGCGAATTGAGGGCTAGTAAAGCATAAGTGTGGACAAGGTTTCCGGTTCCTTTAGCCTTCGCATTAAATGATGCTACGTGTACGATACGTTCCTTGTGTTTTGTATGCGTCCCGAAGTTATTACCAACTTGCACGTTTTCCGTTTTCATCGAAAGTTGCCTCTTGAAGTTCTCCTTGACTTGCACGCCTTCCATTTTCGTCAAAAGTTGCCTCTGCTACGTATATGTATATATAGCTTCAAATGGATGCAGGAAACCAACTTTTACGCTATACCTAGTAGTAATCTAGTAGTAACCTAGTAATTACTAGTAACCTAGTAATTACTAGTAACCTAGTAGTAACCTAGTAAGTAATTGCCAGTAATTTCCAAGTAATTACTAGTAATCTAGTAGTAGCCTAGTAAGTAATTGCCAGTAATTGCCAGTAATTTCCTAGTAATTACCTAGTAACCTCAACAAACATAAAAAGCATAGCTATAGCCAGCGACTAGCAGCATAGCCAGCAACAAGCATACCCCCTCCAATGTAGACCAACTCACCCGTCTTCTGTGCACTTGAGGGTCTATAGTAGTCAGTTAAACGGGTTTCGTGGATTTTCTCGTGTACTGCTTTTAATATCGCAAAAGCCTTGTCGTCTTCGATGAAACCTTTAGAATCCTCATACTTCCTATTTGCCCGTTTGTGATACCAGTCGGCCAAATTTTCGCGGGTCTCCTGGAAAGCAGCAAAGGCTGCCTGGGACTTCTCTATTGCCTTGTCGTGTCTCTCTCTTTCTATGGCAAGTGTCTTGGGATCCTCTCCAGTAAAGGTTTTTAGGAGGTAGCTTCCCCCTATGAAGGCTGAAGCATTCAAAACTGCTCCTATGATCACCATAATAACTGCGGTTGCCATTACAGATCCTTTGGGATGAACTTTTGGTCCTCTAGATATTGCTTGGCAGCTATGCTACCAGCCAATACCGCAGTCCACTTCACGTAATTCAAGATAGAAGCAGAAGGGTCACTAAGCATAGATTACTTGGTCACCTTTTTTGCAATCCACCCAATACCCGTAGCGAGTCCAGTAACTATAGCGGCGCCAGTTACCGCTTTCATCAATTTGTTCTCTACCATCCTACTACGACATATAATCTATGGTCCTAGTCTTTAAATGTTGTATTTCTATTCCATATCCGGCAATGCTACCTTTGTAGTCTCTACTGGACTCGCGAGTCGTATCGTACTGGCGTCCTTAGAGGTATCGTCTCTGTATCTTCTGTATTGATAGTACACCCCTACCAATGCAGCACCTACGCCAATAGCTGTTAGAGTAGTATTGGTAGACACGTTTTTTGGCCAGCTTACCTCAACATCAGTTTCTTTCGACGATTCTTTTTCACGCTCCAACTCCCGCTTTTGAGCCTCTCTGACAAGTTTGTTGTTTAATGCTAATTGTTGTCCAGCAGCAATGCGTTTTGGATTTTTTACCTTCTCAGTCGGTGAAGTCTTCGGAGGATCTGCAGTTATCCGATCCGTTTGTTCCTCCATCTTGCTTCGATATAGTAGGTGTATGTGAAGGTTCAATAGGTGTCGTAGCAGAGCTACTAGGAATAACTATGTGACCAGATACGTGGAACAAGACGCTAGCTAGTGCTACAAAGCGACCTGCTTTAAGTGATAACAAGCCAGTCGCCGCACTTATCTCGTTGCGGACTAGATGGTCTTCTTGTAGGTCTTGCAGAAGTGCTTCTTGAGAATCTATAGGGACTAGGTAAGCAACTAATCGGGTAGCTAGACGCATCACACCATCGACTAGACTCCCTGTTATTTGCTGAGCTAGAACGGCCTGGTACCTTCTATGCAACCTCTCTACTTCTTTTTCAGGTAGTCTAGAAATATCTCCTAGAGATAAAAAATGTCCTCGATATTCTTTTGTGGTACCTGTTGCAGCCAAAATGGAAAGTGCTTCCCGGTTGTCTGTTGCAGATGAACACGCATCCTCTATTTTAGGTGGTGGGCCTGTTACGTCCTCACCAAGTAGGTGGTCAACTATTTCTTTATCGTCCATGGTATGCTATAGGTGCGGGTAGCTCTAACACTACTGCAAAGGGATGTCGTAAACAAAAGCATATGCGAGCAAACTTGTGAGACCGAAGCACTGCTCGTCACTCTTTATCTTCTTCTGAGCCTCCATAGTCCTCGAATAGCATTTTCCCATCTATAGCCGATGCAGTATGAAAGGCAACTACAACAGCTACGTTTTCGCGGAAAGGTTTGCATATGCTTGTTAATTGTTGGGAGAGCACCCAAATAGAGAGCCCTATATGGCGAGCAGAGAATGCCAAATCCACTAGCTTGTCAGTTCTTCTTTTTACATCTTTTGAGGCGGCACAATCATCGAGAATCAATAGAGTATTGGTCCCAGCCCAAAAGGTTGCACAAACATGCAATGCGGCATTGATAGCATCCTGTGGTGGAGATACAATATAGAAGTGTGGATCTCGATTGGCAAATCCACGATAGGTTTTGTTATGGTCATACGTGGGGCATACTAATACTATATAGTCAAACTTACCACGAAATGCTCCACGAAGCTGCTCTATGAGAAATGCCGTTTTTCCACAGTTTGTTGGACCTACTATGAGTGCGTTGAATGGGATGTGTTCTACCAGGAAATTCATTAGTATGTTATATTCTGTAGTGCTCCGTTCAATATCGTGAGCTGAGCATCTGCAAGAACATATATATGCATGTTTACATTTCCACTACCGTTTGCGGGCCTATGTATACGAATGTTGATGTCTTTTCCACTACCTGTTTGCGCCATACCATCACCATGAACGGCTTGATCTTTTGCTGTGCGACAATCAACTAGAATGGCGAATCTGTTGTTGTGAAACTTAGTAGGAGTCATAGAAGTAGTGGATGTGGCAAACCATCCTTTTGCAGCCTCCCAGAAATCTGGTGGTAGCATACCTCCTGGAAAGAATCTGTTTGGAATCCCGTTGACATCTACCTCTATCTTCGAAATATCAGGATTTGAGAATGCTTCGCTATCCCGTGTACCAGCGGTGTGTGGATCCACGAATAGTAGAAGTAGTCCAGCAAAGGATCGTCGTGGAACATTGATGTTCTGAGATACCAAAGTATCTGATGCCTTGGCGATAGGTACGGTCTTGAAGTGAACAGCGTGGTTGAATAGGAAAGCAGTACCTGTTTCATATGTATTCAGTGCATGGCTAGCTAGAGTTTCATTTTTGATGGCTTCATATTCTAACTGTATGTCGTTAAGCTTGTACGTACCAATCTTTGTGGTGTCTGATCCAACAACTATGTCAACAGCGGGTGCTAGAGTCAACTCAAATAAAATAGTGTCTTGTAGGGCGTGGGGATATAGAACTCCATGTTGTGTTAGAATATCAACGTCTAACGGAATTCTATATTTTGAACCATACGCAACTAGGAGCGCGTTTTCTCCAGCATCCGAAGTGCTCGCATCTTTTGCCTTCGAGCGTAGCTTGTTCGTGTTCTCTGATTGGATACCTTGTTGTGTTCTAGCTTCTCGCTCCTGTGTAGATAGGTATAGATCGGAATGTGTCTGTAGGAGATCTGACCGAGCAATGTCTTCCACATCTTCAGCACCCATTTTGCAAACTCGATGTACTACCAAGCAGCGCCCAACATTGGCAACCACACGATTATTGGCCTGTCCACCAGACAATGCAATGTCGCCCAATAGTGCTAAGCTACCAGGTACTAGTACGATGTTTTCTCCTAGTGTTGGTACTTCCACATAGAGTGTCTCTCCTGGGTTGGCAGATGATGGGGTGAAAGTTTTCCTATATAGGGTGCGTGGAGCTTTTAGTGCTCGAGGCTCTCTTCGTGCTTGTGCGGGAACTAACTTTGACGATATCATATTGAATATAGCAAGATATATAGTTAAGTTCAATATGGGTGATGTTGAGGTTGACCCAGCCGAGGAAAATCCTGGTGGAGCTGAAACAGGTGAAGACTATGAGGATGATGATACTGTTGACAAAGAGGCATGGAATGCAACATTTTCAGATGCGACAACTACGATGCCAGGCGAAATGATCCCCATGGAAACCAGACGTGGCTATAACAAAGAAGGTGCTAAGCCGAAGACTCAGGAAACCTCGCTTAGCGGCGATGCCCTCTTGTATGAAATCCTCACTCCGAAAGTTAAAGTTAACTATCGAGGGTTCATCTTCGGACAAGACTTATCAGAAGGGGCAAAAGAGATCCGGGAATATTATCCGGATGCAGGGATTCGGGGCGTACTTGAGATAGCAACCATGCCCGACAAAATAATCTATATACACAAGTTTGGAAACGATGAGAAACCTATCCCTTTGACCACGAAGGAAGGAGAGAGATATAAGAAGATGGGGAAGGACCTCAAACGGGTTATAGGGCCTACGGCAGAAAAGGCAGCAGAAGAAGTCGTCCAAGCTTGGCAAAAGCGTGATGAGCATCTCAAACAACAAGAAGGCATACTTCAAGACCTACGTCGACCCCAAATCAGAGAGAAGCAGCTAAGAATGCGATAGCCACCATCCGTGAGGAAATGGCAGTCCTAGAACGCAGAGAAGAAGCCCTACGAGAACGTTTGCCCCTTCGCGATAGGATCAAAGCGATTTTCAAGAAGTACGGGGTTGGTATAACTAGCGTACTGGCCGTAGTAGGTACCGTGATTGGTGTAATAGTTTCCAATCTGACGAAGGGAGTTCCCGCGATACCAAAGAGCTTGCTTGACACTATTAAAGATGCTGCCAAAGCTGTTGCCAAATTGTTAAAAGCAATAGGAAAAAAGCTGGGACAGATTCTACCTACGATGATTGGACCAATTGCAAGCTTCATATTTAGTATGGCTGGTGAAGCTGTGGGATTCCTAGCAAATAATGCTTGGTTGTTAATCGTGGCTGTAGTCGTGTTCGTAATAGAGCAATACAAACAGCGTTAGCGAAACAACAACCACGCAGATCCAGCTGCAGCAATAGATACCACTGCTAGATTGGTCTCGTGTTGTGGAGTAGGATTTGGTAAGTGCTCTACTGCAGTGGTACTATTGGGGGCTTTTTTGCTACGTGTGGGAGGTGGAACTTGTTGCTTTGCACTGTGTGGTAATTGTTTCTTCGAGGGGGGTCCTTCCATAGAGGTTTTTGCTTTATCGAGGTTGATATGGTAGTTTATTCCGAAATAGATGCCTGGCACACTTGCAATTTGCAGCTTATTGTTATAACCATATATAATCTCAGTGTTGATAATCATACGACTAGGTATTAACAGACACCACTTGGCAACCGCTAGGTCGAGACGAACCTTCGTTTTCTGTAGAGCATCTTGATATCTCAATAGACTATGGAGATTCGATTCACGGATGATAGCTTTCAACTTTTCACCGCAGGCATTTTGAACGTTGATGGATGTGGCTGCCTTCCCTACGATTGGGAGACGGTGGGTAGACTGGGGTTCTAGGACACAATACACGTAAGCCATTATAGACAAGTTGATTCTGGCTAGCCCAGCCTTTGTCAATCCCTTTCCCTTCTGTGGAACGAACCAATTGTGCTGCTTCTTCGCCATATCATTGTGAAAGTACCGTACCGGAATATCAAGTGGACCGTTGAGGTCGAACCCCCACGTCTTATCAGTATCGCTTGCTCGGCGTAAGGCGAAGTTAACTTTATCGACTCCAAACTCTTTCCTGAGCCTGTTATATGCAACTGTATTCCATGGAGTGTTATTGTTCTTATTAAAGATAGAGTCGTCTGGAAGGGGGATTTCCAATTCATACAGTACTCTCGTGGTCGTGAAGTATACATGAAAGTGATAAAAGCTACGAATGTTGTCAATGATTGGTGCGTCATCTGAAAGATAATCATCGAATGACACTCCACAGCCTGCATCGCGCACCAAATGGCAAAGCATAGCTGTTGTTGCCAATGTCTCATCGGTAGAGCATCTAACCATTCTTGTGATTGTTTGTCGTCGTGAAAATCAAAGCCCAGCTCTTTTAAGATATCTCGCGGTTTCAATATGAAGTACTGATCCTTTGCTACGTAGATCTTCAAAGTTCGTATGAGAGGGTCTATGTCTTTGGCGATGCTCCCCCCAGGGAACGGCTGGAACTGGATACTTAAAATCAGTTCTTCTGAAGGGGGGTGGGAATTCTTGGAATTTTTCCACACCTAATGCTGCGTCAATGCGTTTTTGTACGTCAGCCTTGTTCTGGTAGCCCGATAAACCATATGCTATGCCTATACGTTCTTGACCTTTGTCTACGAATATGATGTACGAATTGCTCTCCCCATTGAACTCGGAGGATTGAGTTCTAAATTTAGAGTAGTCAGCGTGTGGATATTTCTTCTTGAACTCTTGCCATATAGACATATTGAAGCTATCACAAGTATAATATATATAGCTGATAGCTTCAATATTGCGAAAATGGTGATCTTATTCGTTACCGCCACATCGGCTGACCATACGGTCTACTTCGACAAACCTCTTTGTATCAACAACATTTCGCTAGTTGAGGTCACTTTTGAGAACAGTTGGTGGAACCTAACAAAGAAGGCTTCGTTCTCGTGGTGGAATAACAAAGGTGTGGGGTTCCCATACACTATTGATAATAGGGAACCATGATATGGCAAGCATCCAACCATACTTTAAACCTGCAATTGATGCTGGCATTGTGGAATTCGCGAAACCTGTACCCACGGGGGCTTGGACCCTAGAAGTCAAGAAACCAATCCAGTTAAGTGAAAATCTCTGCACACTGTTGGGCATCGCATGTAATAAAGATGCGAGAGATGGCGGAGAACTGATAGCAATAAAAGGTATTCATGAACTGACGCTACAAGATATCCGCACAGCGTATGTCAACTGCGATGTGGTAGATTCTAGCTTTTCAATTGATTCGCAGAATCAACATACACTTCACTACTCCAACTAACCGCTCGAGCTGTAGGGTCGAAGCCGAGTTCTCAAGCGTTATTGGCGAGAAAGGGAAATATGAAGCGCTTAAAACTCGAAATACGACAAAAAAAACAGGCAAGAAGGGGGGTTAAAAAACGTAGAAGAACTTCGCTCCGAGATCCGAAAGGAGATGAGAGCAAAACTTGGCAGTCTAGTGGGATAAAAATCGATATGTCCTACGAAAGAAATAAGCATGGGTTTTATTTTAACTTTACAAAGATCTTCGTATAAATTAATTCGTATATCGGGTTCGTATGTAAATTTCTGCCACGGCCCGCTAATTAACATAGTGAAAGACATAAATACGATATTTTACACCTACGTCACTGTCTAGCACATATGGCCCGCCGTTCACAAGTCTGGTGTTCAAACCTCGGCGCGCCATATGTGGTAGGCCGGTTTGTGTGGGGTAAAAAGCTCCCAGCCCCACACAAGTCGTAGCGCGTCTGCCGATGTGGCAGAAGTAATAGTAAACATGGTATAATGTCAATCCTGGGTCGGGTACATGGGTAGAGCTTACAGATACTCAAATAGAGTTCCAAGGAGTGCCGGTTGTACCTCAACCAGTTAGGACAGGATCCAAAGAAACAGTAGAACAAATACAGTAGAACAAATACAGTAAAGCCGGGCCCGGAAAACAAGCAAAAACCTCTCTAGGAACGAAAAGGCGAAGGAAGGAAAAAGGTGAAAGTGGTTCCTAGAGAGGTTCTGGTGACACCAGTTTTGCTTTTTTATTCTTATGTATTTTTATTTCTTTTTAAATTAGGCTTTATCACTAGTTAGACTGTGTTTTGTATAGATGGGCTCGAAGTGGGAATGGAAAGCAAGCAACTCATCGATAAAACGTGCGATCGAACTCTTACGTATACCACATCGTTTAGCAGCGTCAATAAGAGTTATACATTCTCCTGCACGGCGTAGCACCTCGTAGCTTGCTCCAACGACTTTGGTATGAAGTATGGAGCGGATACCGATATGGCCTTCGATTGCCGTATGAACGACCTCATAGACTATTTGTTGGAGATGTGCTTCAGGTAGGTCGAGTTTGGCAAAAGTCGTTGCGATATGAGGAGCTATGTGATCAACATTTAAGTCAATATCGATTTTGTTGTCGGTATGTAGCGAGTGTATAAATACGTTACCACGATAGATACACTGGTTGTTGAGTTGCATGAAATGAGCAACCTCGCTTTTAGAGCGAACGAACCCACATTGTATACATGCGTGGTAAAGTAGGGCAGCCAAAATAGTTCTCTTAGCATGACTACGCTTGACACAAACTTTCTTCGATTGAATGAATGCGTCAGCCACGATTACTAATACATTCGTGGGAAACGAGAGGTTGTGGCTTTGTTTATAAGCGGTGTTGTATGCCTGTAGTTCTCTCATAGCTGTGCGTCGTTGAAATTCTTGGTTATGCGTTGGGCTCGTACGTTCTAGATCGCGTTGATGCCGAAAGCTATCCGGACCTACTATACGCAACCGAGTAGTAACGTCGATCGTTTCTTCGCCTAATTCAGCCTCGGAAACAAGGCCACAGGTGGAACATATGAATTCAGTTCCTAGCACTTTCATTGGACATAGACATTCGGAGCACATTTCCTGGGGATTGATGTATGGTCGTGGAATAGAAGGATTAATATCAAACGTATATAGGCTACCACCAAGCAAGCCAAGAGGATCGTCCATACTAGTGGCGTATACTATAGGGTCCATCTATTATTTAACATAAGAAAAAAAGAAGGAAGAGAGACATGATGCCGGTTTCTCTTTCTTCTTTTTTCTTTTTTCATATCACGATTTCTAATTATCTAGAAATACCTTATGGTTCTCCAATTCCGCCAACACCTTTGCAAAGCAATCCTTAGTGCGGCATTTCGTTTCACGGTATTTCTTCTCGCGAATGAGACGGCGTTGTGGTGCACCACACTTCGTACAAAGTCCGTAACTAGTACGGCAACCACGACCACACTTCGAACATGGGACGAATAAGGTGCTACCTCTTTGTATCTGGAAGTTGTGTTGAGCACAGTACTCTGATATCTTAGAACACTTCCTTACACATTTCGTGTCCTTACCCCGCATCAACCAACTACAAATTATTATCTCAGTCACCATTCGATGTATACCTTATACTAGCCTTTCTCTAATTGATGTTTAAAGCGGACAACAAATGGGTACAACATCTATGGTACTCTAGAGATAATAAGTTGGGATTGGGTACACTCGAACGTACATATTGTGGTCGACAAGGTCCCAAAAATGTGTTGGGGGGAGGGGGTCATCGAGCCGGGTTGCAACAAGAAAACGAGGGTGCTGCGCCAGGATCGGCATGTTATATACTACTCTGTTCCATCCACCTCAGAAAAAAATCAAGCATGCATTAAATGTAAAAATTAGTAGCCAAATTATTAAGCAGGAATCTTAAGTGAAATATTTAGGAATCTTAATTGACTCTCACCTTAATTGGAAACAACATATACATGAACTCTACAAAAAGATTTCAAGGGGAGTTGGCATTATTTCCAAAGTTAGGTATTTTCTTCCAACCAATGTCTTAATACAATTATACTATTCACTCATTTACCCCTTTCTAATATATGGGCTAATGGTATAGGGAAATACTTATGTATCGTCTTTAAAACCTATCATTGTTCTTCAAAAAAAGGCACTCAGGAGAATAACTTTCTCTAAACCAGACGAACACTCAAATCCTCTATTTAGTGCTTTAAAAATATTAAAATTTGTGGATCTCATCCACCTATTTAATTGTAGCTTCATGTTTGAGTTTCACCATAATTTGCTTCCTTCAAGATTTGACAACTTTTTTGATCTAGTGTCATCTAAACACAATTATAACACTAGATTAGCTGCAAAGACATAATAATAATAATAATAATAATAATAATAATAATAATAATAAGTCTTTATTAACAAATACTAGCAACAGACGTGCGAGTTTACAAATATGCTAAAAATAGTTTTAAAAAGTATATAAATTCTAATAATTAAATATAATAATAGTAAAGAGAAAAATGTATAGTCTAAAGAAATGATTTAAAATGTTTTAGAAATGTTTTGCGTATCCACTACAGAAATGAACATGATGAAATTAAATAAAGTTAAAAAGGCATCCATTAATGTAAGTTCGTTTAAAACGTTCAGTACGGACACGAGGTAAAATAAAATTATGCCCACGGTCACGTAACTGTCTTGTTCTCTTTTGCGGAAGTAGATCATAAAGGGGGTGATTAGGATTTAGAATAATTTTCTTCCAAAGTTTAAAGTCCCTTTCTCTAATGATGTCAGTAATTGGTACATATTTTGTTGTATAGCCAAATCTAATGGCTCTTCTACAAAATTTGTCAATACGACTTAGGTATTTATCCTCATAGGCGCAGGCCCATACCTCAATAGCATACTTAAATAAAGACATAATTAAACTTTCAAATAAAGTAGTAAGTTCTTGTGAAGAATAGCCATAGAACTTACATACCCTTATAATATATAGGCGACAACTAGCTTTGTGTAGCAGATTGTCTATATGTAAATCCCAATTACAAGGATCTTCATTAAAAGTAACGCCAAGTAATTTAAGCGAGGTTTTTCTCTCTATTGTAGGTACTGGATCCGGTAGAGGCTTACATTTCTTGCCCCTAACTACCATCTCCCATGTTTTACTGATGTTTAATGTCATGAGATTATTTTGAGACCAACTCTCAATATTTTGAACTTCTCTTAAAGAGGGATCTGGAACATTCGTCTTGACAGGCACACTTAGGGTCATGTCATCTGCATACTTAATTAATATATTCCTACATGGGTTCACAGCCACAATATCATTTACCATAATGGAAAACAATACAGGGCCAAGAACAGTCCCCTATGGAACACCTCTGTTAATACAGACAAACTCTGTAGACATCATATTATATAGCGCCTGTGAGAACAAATTATGGTAAATTCAACATGCGATATAGAGGGGCAACGATATGGAACTTAATAAGTGAGGATCTAAAACATGAAAGCTTTAAAGCTTTCAAAAAAAAATTATTGGAGTCATACATCTAGTTTGGAATATTTTTCTTCACAAATTTATTTCCACTTATACCATATATTGCCGCCTATACCATTATGATTTTCCATATAAATAATTTGTGTGTGTGTTCTTTATTTAATTTCCTTCGTGTGTGTGTGTGTGTGTTGATTTTGATCATTTCGACCTTTATCTTTAAAATTAACAAATAAGCCACCCAGCACGATTAGCTCTTTATAGTTATTCTGGGGGGAAATTTACCTGTTGTGTCGATAAACAATGTAAATTAGATAAGGATTTGTGGTAAATAAATAAAAAAATTGTTGTGTAAATTACCCAAATGTAAAGCGAAGACTGTGAAATAAATAATAATGATAATAATAAAAGGGATGCTATAAACGGAAGTGCACCTCGGAGCTGTTCTCAATTTATAGCATCTTGGAAAATAGCGACATGCGTATTTAAAAAACAAAAACAAAGGACAGTCCTCGCACCAGCTAAGGTCTATAATCCCTAAATTTAAACCTACTACTTATGCTTTACGAAATATAACCAGCGCCAGGCCCAGAGTAAACACAGAACGCTTCAAGAACAGTTATATAAATAGATTATTTTTTAAATATGGTTTGGCTATATAGTTTTCCTACTTATATGTAAGCGCTTTCAATTACAATTACTTCTATTATTGATATATTTCTTAATATATCACCATAGATAAGTACTTTACCTATGCATATTAAACATTTATTTATTATTATTACTATATGATCAGCCCTATGGATACCTCAGATCAAATAATCTATTGTCAAATCATCAGTTCAGCTTTAGGAAAACACTGTTCCACTGCCTCTGCATTAATCGAGGCTACTAATTCCTGGTTTAGTGTTGATATATATTGTGGCCTTTTAAACATTTTTGCTTTTTTGGACCTAAAAAAAGTATTTGACACTGTAGATCATTTAAAACTATTGGTATACGTGGAGTGTCTCATCGCCTCTTACAGTCATATCTCACAGAAAGGAGGCAGAGATACCTTGTCAATGGTTCTCTGTCTAATGACTGCCAAATCTCTTGTGGTGTACCTTAGTAGAGCATTTTAGGGCCTTTGTATACATGCATCAGGAGTTCCGGACTTCCGGTTGGATCACACTGCATTCTGGGTAGGTGGGCTCAGAAAAGTGGGCATCAACTTCCAGAGCGGCCATATTGGATTTGAGCGCAGTCAACTTGGAAACTTTATTAATCCCGTTCGAAAGCTTAAACATCGACTTAAAACTCCCAACTGAAGAATCTGTAAAGGTAAGATATTCCGTGTATTAGGTAGTAAGTTTTTGAACTTGCAAAGGAGCAAAAATTGACTGCACTCAAATCCAATATGGCCGATCTAGAAGTTGATGCCCACTTTTCTGAGCCCACCTACCCAGAATGCAGTGTGATCCAACCGGAAGTCCGGAACTCCTGATGCATGTATTCTTGATTTTATTAATGATCTGCCCAACTGCCTCAGTCATTCTATACCTAAGCTCTTTGCTGATGATACCAATATGTCAGTTTCTAGGGAAAACATTGATATAATGGAGCCGTTGATTAACACTGACTTCCCCTATCCCAGAACGAGTGAAATGACAAAGTTCATCTGCTCTCTAATTGCGTACACACCGTCTCTTCCATGTGGGACCTATTTTTCTGCATGCTACGCTCTGTTATCATATTGCGTACACACTGTCTCGTCGATGTGGGACATGTTTTTGTGAGAAAAAAACTCTGAATTTCTAACGAGACTTGAAACAACCATGGGGGCTGATCAAAGCCAGGTTCCGGCTAATCCACAGATTGAATTGGAATTTAGAAATTGGAATTGGAATTTGGGCAAGATCTGCCAAATTTGCAAGATCTGCCTTGCAAAACTCAGGGGGGAGGGGTGGGGAGCAACATGCAGTTCCTATGAATAACCATACCCTCGCCGATTAGAAATGGATTAAAGGGGCTATATCACGGTAAGACTTTACATTCGTTGTTCAGGGCCGGAAAAAGCTATTTCCACCGATTTTGATATGAACTAACGAACCTCTCGGCTATGTGGGATGCTTAAAATGAAAGCAAATATGCAAAAATGACTAACAAACAGTGTATATAAACAGTCTCCACGGAAAATATTGAAAATCCTTTCAATCAAGCATTTAGGGAGGGAAGTTTAACTGTTTGTATCCAATTAAGAGCCACCACTAAACGAGCGATTACTCGATACATGCGCAGTACCATGACATAGCCCCTTTAGGTGATGTGGCAGAATTAAAACCATGGTTTCTGTACTCGACGCAACGACTGCAATGCGGCATAAACTGCAGAAGGCCATCGGTTTGCGAGGTTGTGATGAAATTCATTGAACTTCGATGAAAAATAACCATCATTTCAAGGATAATTGTTTTTTAAGAGAAATGGCCCAAAATTCCATTTTGCCTTAGTAGGTAGAACATAACCATAGACCTATGATCAATACCATGTTTGATTATCGCTTGCGGTATCTACTAGTAATAATAATACTAATAATAATAATACAAGTAATAATAATAATAATAATAAAGCTTTTATGTAGAGAGGGTAAACAGTAAATAGTGTATAGTACTACTAATAAACTGATGACCCTCAATAGTTAGTTATATCTAAAGGTTGAGATGTATCTAATTTACATAATATTGACTTAAAATATCTAGAAGCTAAAGATACAAGAACTGTTGATATAAGAATATGCTAATGGTGATGCTTAAATTAAGAATTGGCGAAACAATTAAATAAATTAAAGTTGACAACAACAAAAAGTGACTAATGATTAAAACTTAACTTATTATGGATTAAAAAGTTAAAATAACTGCTGAGACGTAAAATACATAAATTATGTGTTAAAATGTGGTAAAAACTGCTGGTTTTCAAGACACTTATTTCTTAAACAGTTCCTCAAGTCTTGATAGTCGGCTGTTTCCTAATATTGATAGATAGACTAGTATTTCATAACTGACACGTAGATACTGTAAATGTTGTGCCTATTTAAAAATAGGACAAATTAACATCAGAATATCGTGTAGTCGTTGAGTGTACACACATTTTATTTTTCTATTCTAATAGTGTAATTTACAATCTGACTGGTCCGCAGGTAGCTTAAAGCTAATCTAGGCGGCCCGAGTCTTATATAAGTGAATATACTAATTATAGTTTAAAATAATAAGTTAAGTTTTACATGTAATGGAGGGAGAAAAAAGAGAAGAAAAATGAATTATAAAGAGACGAAAGGCAAGGTGGTGACCATGTTGATAGAACTATAAACGTTAATTTATGGAAATAATAATTGTAAAATCAGCAAATTTTATTTGAATGATTTTACTTTTGAAATAATAATGTATGTATCAATATATGTATCTTCTAATTTGAGGATATTAAAGGGGCTACTTATTGGTGCTGAGTTATTTCTGACATCATACATCAAGTTAGATAGTGACTCATAGTATAAAAAGTTTACAGGCATAATATTAGCATTAATGAACAGGGGAATTGCGTACTCATTTCTGTCGCAAAATACATAAAGCGGAGTGCCCGCTTTTGAAGAATTAGAAGTTTTTTCAGATAGGACTTACATGCCTGACCCCAAACTGTCAACCCATAAGTTAAAGACCCATGACGGACCATTACGCTTTGCGCGCCTTTGTTTTTGTTTTGATTTTCATGAAACCGAGGCTTCTATTGTTTTCGTCTCGCGCGAGATTCCTCGGCTCGGTGTGAAGTAGAAAATCGTCCTTCTACTCACCTTTGTCATTTGTTTTTATGTCTGCAAAACACGGAAATGAACTCTTCGTTATCAATCGAGTGTTGATGGAAGTTTATCAACTTAGTTAGAGTGCTTATTGGCTCCATTGTTGCAGGCGAAGTAAACTTCTGTGAGCATCAGGCCGGAGAAAATGAAAGTTTAATTTACTCTCTCCTGATTCGTAAAATGGTCGCTCTCGGTGTTTACTTTTTCCTTATACTAACCAAGAACCCGTAATAACAAGGCCAAGTGCAGTGCCAAGGTCAGTGTGCCATGAATGGAGGAAGGGGTGCTTGTATAAAGTTTTGCGAGAACAATGCCAAATGTATCAAAACCTTCGAGCTTATGACAGAAGCAAATGTAAAAATAAGGTAAGCTAAGGCAACTTGTTTATTAGCACAATCTGTCCATTTGTACGTTGCCCTAATAGAAATATCCTTTATGGGAATTGCAGTTCGAGCCGTACAAGTTGTCCAGAATGGAATAAAGTACTCAGGTGGTTATTGTATTCCAGTACAGTTTACCCACCTTTGATAAGAACTATTCTTCTATTTGTTTCAGGAAAAGGGAATGCATTGTTTTCTTCAATCTGTTAAGTGTGGGAGAGGAAGTATGGACTTTGCCAAGAAATTTACAATAAATAATCCCCACCTTCAGATTCACCACCTGGCACACATGCTGCATCAGATTCCAGTTTTCCTTCAAAAATATTGTGATGAGTGCACGTACAGCACATGGTGGTGTAAAAACATTGATACAACCTGTGGGATACCGCCAAATGTGCAACAGATTACCAGCCTTCTGACTGGCTGTAATTTTCATGGCATGGCCGGTAAACAACTATATCCCTTCTGCCAGATAAATCAGAAATGTACAAAGAGCCTCCTAATTTGAGGCTAAAATTGGGCCTGTGGACAGGACACGGTCAGGTTGGGTACAATGTTTGGATGCTTAATGCAAAGTAGACGTAAAATGGCAGCATATGTCAAAGAAATAATATTGGCTCTAAGATAGCCGATTGGTTGCCAGTGAAAAATTGGACCATGAAAAAACACTTGTGGTTTATATTAAACTTTGGGGGAAGATAACATCAATTAGAGTATAGTACAGGCAACATTTACATGTATTTGCCAATATTCTACTTCATAACATATGTTGAAGATATGACTAATGGTTGAAATGGTGGCAGTAAGAAGGGTGTATGAAAAATTAGTTTTTTTTTTTATTTCAGCACTTTTACCAAAACCTTAATGAATTGCCATGTTCAGTTATCTTAGTTATGATTGTTATAAATATTGTTCTCCAATTTTCTGATTAGAACTACTGAAATACCAAAACAACTTGCATACACCATTCTTGCTGCGCATCCCTCCCTTCAATAGGTAGCTGGGGTCATGTATTATATGACTACAAGGCCAGAAATGAAGTAGCCTGCTATGCAGACTCATAACTGAATTCGAAGAAAAAAGTAATGTCTGCTTACCCAAGTACTTAATTAGTTTCCAATATGCACACCTCATTGTGTTATGGACCAATCAGATGTTACCTTCCATGTCCTGGAAAGTGACATTCTGTTACATTTAAAAGGAATTCAGACAATACAGTTGCCATTGACCAATCATAGGAGAGTGTTCACTGGCGTGCCAATTCACTAAAAGTCTAACAATGGCTTTGATTGGGCAGAAAAATAAAACAAACGTGCTGACGTCATGCTTGCATATTGAAAACTAATTAAGCGCTAGGGTAAGCAGACGTTACTTTTTTCTTTGAATTTATGAGAGTGACGAAATACGTCTGCATAGCAGGCTAGAAATGAAGAGGAAGTAATAAAATTTATGACTGAAGTTTTATGGATAAGGTCAACATGTGATATTATTTTAATCTCACTCAGTATTTTATCCCTTTTTCCTAAAACTTGAAAACTATAGAGCAGAGCCCTTGTTTGAAGCAATGATATAGTCCTGAGAATTCTGGTTCTTTTAGTAAAACACATCATTCTGCACTAGTACTCTAATATTACAAGTTAGAAATGCACTACTCAGTCCTCATTAAACCACAATTATTTGTTTTCTAAAATCTACATCCTTTGTTTATAAAAACATGCTAGTATAAGCATTATAAACACTCAAACTGTTCCAATTTCTTTGCCACTTCATAGTATTGTCATAATTTTCAACAGGCAACAGTCACTGAAATGCTTGTCTCAAACTGTTTGGGCTATATTCTTGCAGGGAGGTGGAAGGATTCTTGGCTTTCTCACCTACAATATTTTTTATATAAAATTCATTCATGTTTCAGCTATAATCATTAACTTGGTTGTGAATTTAGAAAAGTCTCTGGTAAATATTTGTTGTTGTATTCATTATAGTATACTGTTTGTTGTTGTTGCTTCAGTTCAGTCCGCCGAAGGCGACGGTTCACATACATGTAATTCACAGACAAACTCCCAATCATGCCCATTGGCTCGTCAAAAATAAGCTTAGGGAATCCACTGCACTTCTCCAGCATTGACTTGCAACGTCTTGGGATGGCCAGTGGCGAATCACTCGATAACTTTATAAGATCACTGAAGACTGCTTACCGTACCGTTGACAGTGGCACAGCACAACGCAAAAAACACTGATACTTTTCCCTGAGAAATCCAGATGTGGCTTCCTCTCTCTCCAATGGTCAAATACAGAAGAACAGAGTCTTATTTGCCGAACAGAACCAAGCTAACGTGGTCTTCCTACCGACGGTCCGCCATGATGCCCTCTTCATAAACATACATCACATTCTTTGTAACACAAGTTTCACCTACATTGTGGCCTAAATGTCTTTAAAATGCTATAGAAATGATGCCTTACAATTTGGCAAAATGTGAAAATAAATATACTGAAAGTCAGATTGGAAAAACGGCCGATGGAAGTGGATTGCGTAGAGCGATTAAAATTTCTGCATTTTTCAACACCGACAAAAGATGGCGGCCAGCGTCTAAGCGCGCAAAGCGTAATGGTCCGTCGTGGGTCTTTAAGTAAGGAGCAATCAATCATCGATAAATACTCAGGAGTAGGCCTTTCCAGATTGCGCTCCCAAAAAGCTAAAAAGTTGCTCCCAAAAATGCCCAAAAGTTGCTAAAAAGTTGCTCCAAATCCAAAATGTTGCTCAAAAGTTGCTCAAAAATAAAAAAAGTGCTACCATATTTTAAAAAGTTGCTCAAATGTTTTTTATAGACTGGTCTTTATTTTAATAACAGTTGCTTCCCAATTAACATTTGCAACTAAATGACTATAGTTTTAACTGGTTTAAGGCAACTTTCTGTTGAATAAAAGTCACTAATTGGTTCATTCCTATAATACCCGTTTCTCTATAATATCTGCTTCTCTGGCTAACATTACTAGAATTCATTCTCGAAATTAAGTAAAGCCTAAGACAGATTATATAAATATAAAATTAATTAATCAATTAATTAATTAATTTATTTATTTATATAATCTGTCTTAGGCTTTACTCAACTTCTAGAATAAATTCTAGTAATGATTCTAGTAATGTTAATTAATTGATTAATTAATTAAATTCATTACAAAATTTGAATTGAAAAAAAATATTGAATGTTTATGTTTTTACTAAATCAAAGCAAGTTCAAGGCCTGTCAATAATTTCAAACTTGACAACAAAACAGTTCAACTGTCCACGGAGGCACTCCAAATGTTGACCAGGGAACTCTTTAATCCTGTCCCAAACCGACGTTTTGTTATTGGGATTCTTGTGCTCGCGACTCGCTTTATATTTCCCACTATTGACTACAATTTGTCGCTTTCGGGAAATGGACGCTTTTGCCGGTTCTGTTAATGAAACGCCTCTACTTATGGCAGTTTCGATGGGGTTTTCTTCCATTTCTTCATCAGTCGACGTCGACGAAGCGTCCGCCATTTTGATCTGGTCAGACAGAACTTCTATATTAGGCATCAGATTAGTCATTAACTAATTCCACAGGCTACCCAATCACAGTCCACAGGCTACCCAGTCAAAGATGAAATCACCAGTTTTAGTGTAGATGGGAAAGAATTTGTTGCCAAGAGAACTTGAAATTGCTAATATAAAACAAAAAATCCAGTAATTTGCTTCAAAAAGGCTAAAAAATGGCGTGTTTCCCAAAAAGTTGCCAGAAGTTGCTCTGTGGCCAAAAAGTTGCTGTCTGCCAAAAAAGTTGCTCATAAAGCCAAATTGCGCTAAAAAGTTGCCGAGCGCAATCTGGAAAGGCCTACTCAGGAGGGTATGTACGGACACAAAATGTCCTAGTTTCGCGATTAACCATATGATCAATATGATTCTTCCAGGATACATTATTGTCAATTAACTATTTCGCATCGTCTTTACATTCCAAGGGAACGTTCTTATTCTGTTCATTATCGACTATACTTATTTTAGGTTCATAGTTAAGTTTTTTTTGATAGGGACGAAATATTACAAAATTAGCCAATCATATAATTTTTTAGTTCTCTGTTTACGATTAGTTCCAACGATTTAAGTTTTTTGTCAGCATAAAGTATATTAGTATCATCAGCAAAAACATAAAAGCTGAATTTATCAGAACAGTTTTGAATATCGTTGATTTAGAGTAAAAAGAGCAATGGACCTAAAACAGAACTATGTGGTACGCCACAAGTAGTTTCCATTTTGGTAGATATGTGTGAACCAATTTGAGTTGTTTGTATCCGACCTTGTAGGTAAGATAAAAACCATTTGTTTATTATGCCACGAAAACCGTAGTGATTGAGTTTATTGAGCAGAATCCTATGGTCAACAGTATCAAAAGCTTTTTTCAGATCTATAAAAACTCCACACGAAAATAGGCGCTTATCCATATTAGTCTATATAGCATTAACAATATCAAGAATTGCGTGTTGAGTTGAGTGTGCTTTACGAAAGCCATATTGAGAAGAGAACAGTATATTCTTTTCCTCAATAAAAGATTCCATTCTTTTGTACATTAATTTTTCGAAAATTCTGTTAAAATTAGATAACAAAGATATAGGTCTGTAATTATTTGCGTCGGTCTCATCTTCAGCTTTAAATATCAGTATGATTGTTGACATTTTTAGTTTTGAGGGATATGCTCCTAATATAATAGATGTATTAAGTATGTTTGATAGCACATCACTGATAGTGTTACTTGCACATTTCAATATTTGTGTAGGGCAAGAATATAGACCATGAGATTTGTTGTTTGGTATACATAAGATTTCCAATTTAACTTCTTCTGGTGTAACAGGCTCAAAAAGAAATGATGTATCGGGTGATTTGGATTTACAGAGAAAATCAAGATAATGATGGTGTGCCAGTGGCAGTTTGTTTGCTAATTTAGGCCCTACTGATGCAAAATGTTCGTTGAGTACATTAGCTATCCGTGAGGGATCTCTAGTTACTTTATTATTGTTAAAATCCCTAATTGCATTGATTCGCTTAAAATTATTTGCTTTACGATTTAGTAAATTATTTATTCCTTCCCAAGTTTTTTTCATATTTGTCAAATTAGTATTCATAGAATTGTTGCTTTTTGCTTATTCGTGTTAAGTTGCAAATCTTATTTCTGTATAATTTGTATTTTTTGTCATCGCCGGATGCATATAATTTGTTTTTAATCCTAATCGAGGCTCGTAACCCTTAGTTATCCATGGCTTAGCGCCCAGGCTTGACCGCGCCAACGGCTTCTTGCCGTGGCATGATTGTCCGATCGAGGTGCAAAAAATAGCGATCAGTGGGAGTTCAATGGTTTTATATGGCCGCTTGCTCCTCGAGAAAGAGGCATATCTCGGAACTAATAGCATAAAGTCAAGCATTATATCCTCCCCGATGCAGTTGCAGTAAGTTGAATGGCACAGACGTTGATTTTCATGTTGAAAATATTTTATGAGTTCGACTCGTTTTTTGAGATCGGCCTTTTTAGTGTCCTGCCTTCTCTCTCTTTAGTACTGGCCTGGTTCAGCTAAATGTGCTGAAATTGCACACGGACACAGCCCATTACCTGATAAACACACAGGTAAAGTCTTGTTTCTTTTATTTCAATATTTACAGAATTATTGCAATTTCTAAAAACTCTATAAATTCCCAGTCAAGTCTTGTAAAATAAACGGTTAATCAAAAACCTTACGCTTGGGTAGCCTGTGGTTAAGCATATCTCTAGTTGAGCAGCCGGGAAAGAAGGATACAGTTACTTTATGGTCGCGAGACATTTTTTGTCTTAGTAGATTTTTCAAGATAGAATAATCTCCGGCGATCTGATACCGACTGGTTACTGAAATTTGGGTTAGATGGCCTGTACTCACCGCCGCGGGTATTGTTGTTTGAAGGTGTCTTTGTTGTGGCTTTGTTGGTTTTGGTCTGTTTGTTCGTTTTCGACTTTTTCTTCCTAGACACAACTTCAAAGACTTCGTTAGATTCCTTATTACTGTCTGATACTTGTAGGGATTTAATAAGAACAGACGTCAAGTCAGTAGAGTTGTTTTTTGAGTTGGCACAAGCCGTAGAGCCAGTCTCAGGGATTTTGATTCAACCATAAGTTGCTGCACATTTCTTCTTAGACATATAATTATCTTTCACGGAGTTCAGGGCTTTGGTCTCTACCATGGCGCTCTTACTTACAGGCGCCTCAAGTAACCGTATATTAATTGTATTGAATCAAACTGAAATTCGTTGAAAACGAAAAGATCGAGCATCCTGCCAACAAAACCCCAACCTAGATATTGAAAGCTTTTTGGAAGATTGGTTCGGTTTTCATTCATACTGAGGATAGAGTATGCACACAAGATCTACAGTAGAATATGATAATGTTTGCACTGAGCAGAACGTTCGCTTTTATATTTATCCGGGTCAGTTAAAAAAGAGTGAGGTCTAGAAGGGGGATGTTGGCTAAATTCATTTTTGTTTGTTTATGGTCCGAGACGAAGTCAAGGTCACGTGAAAAAACGCTAGCTAATATATAAGAATGCCAATATCCTTGTCTAGGTCACAGAAACTTGGGGAAGCGTCACATATTGACCCCCCCCCCCCCCCCCCCTAAGAAACTTCAGAGATTTATCGATTTTTTTCAAAAGTCATAGACTACCTCTTTCCATTCATGTCTACCTTTTTATTCCAACTTAAACAACTTGTCACAACCTCTGGGTCCCATTCGGTGGGAGTGGAACGTTGAATTCATCATGAAACCTTTGAATTCACTGCTATCAATGACAGTGAGTTCTCAAAACCTTAGGATATTAGATGCGATAGCTGTGGGACAACGGCAATCTGCCATTTCTCTTCAGGGGTCTTTACATATCGTCGCAGATAACGTTTTAATACTTTGCATTCAACACGTGCTTCCTAGGGAAAGCAACCCGTGCACAATATTGCGACGTCCATCCGGTAAATAAATTAAAATGACTCAAATATTCCAGTGTTTATTGGTTTAAACAAGATCTCGGCCAACTTTAGATGTGGAGCGACCCCACCCACCCTTTCGCTAGAGCAACTTTTGCCTTCCTCCAGTCTCCTCCGTCTTCCAGATTAGGTGAGACGGAGGCATATAGCACTAAACAATCAACAGAATTGAATATAATCGTGCTAACGTCCGCAATTTTTTGATCAGCGTAAAAAAATTCCCGAAAGTTCCTTTGACTAAGGGCTTCCACAATGATACCATCCCACAATTTTTCTAGTTCACTTTCTGGAATGGAACTTTGACCTTTCTTCCAATGGAATCATCACATACATCCTGTACAATTCGAATTTCATTCCTGTCAACGTCTGCAAGCTCCCCGTCCTCTGGAAAGTAGACGCGATAGCTCTCCTCTGTCTTCTGAACTACTACCCCCGTGAACCACTTCTCAGCAGGAGTTCCAGCGTCATACAACACATTCGCTCTTTTCCCAACGAAGTTGTCAGTGCATGGTTTCTTGGGAGGACTGGGTCCTAAGGGCTCATCATTGCATTCGTTGGTAACAGGCGGTGTAAAAATCTCGCTATGGTTGCAGTGGGGGATTCCCTTCTTGAAGTATTTGGTGTCCGGCGGTGCATGGTTGTTCTTCTTTTTGTGTTGGTATAGCTTGTGATAAGAAGTAAATGCTAAGGCACAGCTATTGCCTCCTGACTTATAAGTGCAGATGTAGTTGGCGATCTTTTCTTTCTGTGGCTGTTTGGAAGACTGCTTCCCTTTACGGTGGAAAAGGGAGTCATGCCTCTTCTGTTCTGTAACAGAATAGAAACTATAAGATCGGCAAATATTACAACGACCGAGTCCCTTGATCTCCACTGATGGCTGGTTTTGGTCGTCATCCTTGATATCTTCGGTAGGCATCTTGCAAACTTCAAAGAACGTGGCATAATGTCCTGGATGGTGGACAGACTCCCCTGGTCTAAACATCTTGAATTCTCTCTTTTCGAGAAACTGTTGGACCTTTTTAGCCTGCCAGGGTTTGCCTCCTCATACTCCATAGCTAGAATCAGCGCATTTCATGAAGACAACTTCATTAGCTTTGCGATTAACATGGGTTATCATCGATTTCATTTCCTTTAGAATGTGCTTGTTGTCGCCACAGTCAATATCTCTCAATGGTGTTTTCATAAGCCTTTTCACTTCTTCCAGTCCAGAAATAGCCTCAGCTTCTTCGTGCTGGCAAGAAACGAATATTGGTTAGTTCTTCGAGGGCTCTTTCAAAAACAATAGCCTCTTTGTTTTCTCTCTATTTGTCATTCAAGTTACGCATATTTGCTGCTGGTATGGCGTCGCCTTCTAAGATTGCCGGCAGAATGACGCCGGCCAATCTCCTAGATAAAGGAGCCCACAAATGTTCGATCTTGTTGAACGCTGAATACATTGCAGCACAACAGCACACAACGAGAACGTCTAGCTCCAGTTCGCGCCAAAGTCTGAAAAAAAAGATCTCGTTTACTAAAGACGACACGTTCCAGTCCGGCCCACCGTCAACAGTGAGGACAACGACGGATTTCCCCAGCTCCTTTGCTGACTTTAACAATGGGTAGATGTCGTTCATGTGGGTCTGAACAGTTGATTCGTGAAACTTTTGTGCGCGAGCAACTACTAGTGCCGATCCCGTGTGTGGGCATTTAACATGAGGCCTCATCAGCTTGTCGTGTGTGCATTCTACTTTAACTTCATTGGAATTACTAGTGGAATTACTAGCCAGATACCTTCTCGGTTAGTACTACATCAGGTCCTGACGTGCTATTCTCACTAGAATCCACTGTAGGTTCCACAGCAGCTGTTATGTCATATTCACTATACTCAGTGAAATCAATGTCTGCTTTGTCTCTCCCTGCATAGCTTGACGGTACCGTGTAGTGCTCATGGCCAGGGGCAGCATTGAGAGCAAGGTTAACAGTGTTCTTTCCTTTCCCAAATATTATTTCACTATGATTTAGGACACTTGTAAAAATGCGAAGAGAAATACCAAATGTCTTGCAAGCTGAAAGGGGCATCGGCAGCATCCATAAGGGTAGTATCCATACAGAAGTGCGCAGCTGAGTTACTGCATGGTCGTACTCGTTTTGTAGGCGTGACAGCGGCTTAATGCGTTAGTCTTCTAAACCATAAATCTCCTCTTGTACCCCATTTTAGACTGACAGGAAGCCAATCAGTTCGTCCTTGTTCTTTGTGAGAGTGTCACATACCATTTGCCTGGCATTCTCTCTAGAACATGCCTTAGTAAATGGCTTTGTGTCAGCAAAGTAGATGCTTCGATTCCCTGAGGCGTATGACCGTTTTCTGAGCTGACATCATCGGATTCGGATGGCGAAGCCTTGCTTTCTTCTTCTAGGAAAATCGCCATATTCGATTTTGCGGTAATCACCACGGGATCAATTTATGTTGGTTGACACCGCTGATCCAAGTTATTGAAGGCGAAGAAAATTGCGTAGCCATAGCGGTCTGACCTCCCTTTCCCCTCCCCTTCGGCAATTTAATACAGTATTTAAAAAGGACCTGATTAAATATGTAAGGCATAAGGTTTATATTTACACTAGACTGCGATGTGATGTTTCTGAAAACTATCGATTTTTCCACGGAGAAACGCCACAAGTCAAAATCCCCCCACCCCCACACTTAGCTGGACGTTTCTCGTGGAAAAATCGATATGTGACGCTTCCCTTGGTCAAGTGAGCCGATGAATCGCGGGTGTCCAAATGTTATCGACGAAGAGTGAGGCCTAGACGGGGGATACTGTACAAGTTCCTCTTTGTTCCTTTTCCCTTAATTTATGGTCCGAGACGAACTCCATGATACCACTAGAGCAAAAGAGACTTCTCAATATATTCCATAGACGCGGAATTATGCAGCGTAATTCTGTTTTTTTTTTCAGTCGCTTAAAATAAGCCATCCTATAAGTTATCCACACCTTCGAGTAACACCAAATCTTTAACTAGATTACTATATTACTTCTCATCACCAATTTTGACACTCGACCAGTCTACAAAGGCTCGTGACTTCGCTTCGAAAGTAATATGAATTCCTATGCTTACGGTCCGAATGAACTAAAACGTATTTGCCGGCATTACTACCAGGTCAGTATACATCCTGCTTGAATTGACAGCCTTTGAGCCGTCAAGATATATCTTGGGAGTGTCCGACTTATAATTTGTTTTCTCCTGAATGCTCGCTTTTCCGTCCCGTAATTTTTGACGATGATTACACAAAAATGAAGGAAGGAGAGCGTTTAGGATCTACAATCCGTGGTACGAGTATTGAGACACTTTCGCCTTTTCTCTCCCCAATGTTGGGTAGAACGATTGGGCTAGAGGAGAGGAGGATGAAAGGCCAGCACGGCCGAAATTTCGCGATTAGTTTATCGAAGTGTCCCAAGTAATCCTGTCTTAGATTGTATAGGTAGGATTTTAAAGTCACCACTCTTCTATGCCACCTTAAATTCATTCTATCAACAATATTTTATCAATAAACTTTCAGTCTTTGACTGTGATTACATTACTTTCATCTCTTGACTTTGTTTGAAAGTTTGTTTGACTTTGCGGGGGAAAAAGCTTCTTTGTCATTTAGTGACTAAATGAAAACTACCAATATTTTGCTTTTAGACAATCATAAGACGAATGTTAAATGAACTAAGCGATTAGTTGCTGTTCTAGAAATAGCGATTAAAGTAAGATAACAAAGCAAGCTTTTAAGAAGCATTTAAAAGCCCTACGTAGAATCTAGAGTAATACTAAAAGCAATGCATTTAAAAATAGATTGGAACAAAGTCAGCTACGGTTCAATAAAAATGGTGCCATAAGCTCTTGTAAACAATTAACAACATATACTGTAGAATTATAATAGCTGTTCTAAATCTCTCATTTTGGTACATGTACAAATGATTAAATAAGATGAAATTCGGCTTTAGAGGCTTGTGGTGGATACAAATCCAATCGGCATGAAAACACTCAGATTTATAATACTTAAAGAAATGTTTTCAGAAAGTTCTTTTATTGAAGGTTGGTATTCATAATGAGATATTCTAAATCGCATAATATATTTCAGTGCGGGCTAGAGTACCTGTTACTTATGTCCCTAATCGTAAAACTTGATTAATTCAGACTTCTATCCGTATTAATCCTCAGGAAAATACACACAGTTTCTGAACATAAAGTCAGAATAACGCTGAAAGAAAACAGTCAAGCGACTGCGGTCTCAACGCTTTGTTTCTCTACTCTGAAGACGAACATTTTGGTCAATTAAAGGTATCGTATTTTTGGTGCTTTTAATATTTTGTTTTGGTAATCTGAATAGAGAGAAAGAGGCCAATTCATGTTTGACAAGAAAGCTCTTCGCCACGTGTGCCACGGCTAAAACTAACCCATGTTTAGCTCACCGCAAAACGATAACAATTTCTAAAACTATATAGGTCAAAAGCGACTTACAATAGCTTTTTCGCAGCTTTCAAGCCTTGTTTGTGTACTTTCTTTATGCAGAATGCGGTTTTAGCAATTTTGCTTCGGCTAATCCCTTTTTCTGTCTATCTCTTCCATCTAAATCTAAATTAATCAAACGAGATGCATACTTCTCCGATAAATTCAATACAACAGAGTGCATTGTTTGGGATTTTGTTTTCGTTAAAGAAGATTCGGTACAATGGAAACCTATTCTGTCCTTATAGCATTATCAAGTCCATAGACCTCTTTACACTAAAACTGCAATAAAATTCGCGATCATTTCCCTTCTGTTTGAAACTAAAGTAAGTAAAAAGGCCAACATAGTACCATTATCTCGACGACCGGCAGATGTTGTCTAAGTTAATCCCGCAATAAGTAATTGGCTATCATCTAGTAATTCAAATTCGTGTTAAAATTAGAGCCATTTGTTTCGAAACTCCAAACAGTGAACTGTGTTCAGCTTGTAGTAGATTTTCAAAGCACTAGTCAGTAACATATGCCTAAATATTGTTACCCACGGGGCCCTAAAGAGAGCAATTTTTTGCCTCCGTAGGTGCTCATATAAACACTGACAACGCAAAGCAGAGACTTTAGCTCTGTCTTCGAGTTATGTCAACGAATAACTTTTTTCTACGATCAAACTTTAGCATAATAAATATGAAAGGTTGCTTCTTATCCTATTACAACTCTCATTGTCGGTAATCTATCAGCGGCTTAGCTAGTTTAGACTGAGTCGCTGGTGGCAACCGAAATGTTCTTGCGAAACATGTCCTTTGATTCGCTCCAGAGGTATTGAAAATAGGATGATCAATTATTATATGTTTCAGTCCGAATAAAAAATAATAAATTTAGCGTTGCTGTAGCTTTCGGCAAAAAAGCCGAGTTCTGTGTAACAACCAGTATAAAACAACTCCTGGCTAAGAAAAGACACTTCGAAGACACATTTTAAACATTCATAAATTCGCCTATTGGGCCGCTCTTTTCAAAGGACCGGCACTAAAACGTTTTCTAGAACTCTTTGACTGAGTATTCCGAGCTTTATAAGTTTGTATTTCTTTATATTTCTGTCAACATTGAATGAAATAGGATCATGCGTTCACAGACAAAAACATAGCACACACATTCTACTTTATAATTGGGTATAAGTGTATAATAACTGAAATAACGCACTCGGGTTTTTAGATTTATCCCAAGTTAATCGATTTCAATGAGCAAATAGTTATTTAAAGAGGAAACATGCACGCCCCATACTATGAAAAACATTTTATATCTTTGATTTATAATTATGAGTTTATAATACGTGAAAAAAGTGTACAACTTTGGCATTTATCGAAGATCTGTTTGCAATTAACTAACAAATAAAGTTAAAAAATACCCCCGCCCCATTTAGCGAAAACCGGTTCATAAGCCTTAAGTTATAATTTAGCCATGTTGCAAATTTTTTCTTTGATCTAATTCGCCTCGTGTTCGCAACATAGAGGAAGAAAAAGGCAACATTTTACAAAGACCCCCTACCAAGTTTAATTATCAACGTTAAAAATAAGAGTTTGATTTGGACTCACTCAAGATAATGTGCAGTTTTAATTGCAGAAAGCAATTACTTCACCTATGTAACTTCTTTCGCTTGTCTTTATAAAAGAATAAGGCATATATTAATTTTATTTCAAGAAAAGTATTTTCATACATGTAAAATAACTTTTAAACAAAAAGTTTGCCGGATTAGTTCTCTTTTCTTTTAAATTTATATTGACTCTGTCTTGTTTAAAAAATGCAAGTAGTTAAATATTCAAGCGCGTGACTTCATCCGCGACAATGCTGTTTCATCTCAAAACTTCAGAAACACTGACTTCCAAAAAGCTGTGCCTTTTCCGAGTTTCCACGCTTTTCAGCATTTTGAAGTTTACCGAGGTTCTGCAATATTTAAATAAGAGTTTTTCTTTGTTTCCTAAATTTCAAATACCGTACCCTACGATTAATAAATCTATTTCAAAAGTGATTTTCTGTGTAGCTAAGTTACATATTTTCCTTCTCGTCTCCTAATATACATCTTGGGATTCCTGATCTTGATCATCAAGAAAAGAAAGAATGGTTAGTTTCCTTAAATCCGCTTGCACGAGTTTGGTTGTAAATTAAAACCAAGATCATGATAATCTCAGAGTGAAATCCATCAACTGCTTCTTTCCCCTGACACTGTAAATATTAATTATACAGTTTTATTGGACTAAAAGTCAAGGGAAAATTAACAATTAAGGAGTACTAATAGAGACCTACAGTTCCTAAAGGATAAAATATGGCCCATCTAGCAACAGGCATTACCAAATAGTCTAAATATTGCACTCATTATCAAAGAAAATAACTGTGAACCCAGATAAAACTGCGAAATGACTGTGTGTTTGTCAATCCGGCCAGCTTTGGCACTGCAGGTCCTATTTTTCTGGAGGATAAAGGACTCAAAACAGTGACAGATGGGTTGAAAACCTTTAAAAAAGAATCACAATGAAAAAAAACATGCTTTACTCCAATAGCGGAATATAGCTGTAATTTAAATGCAAGACCAAAGGTTTTATAAAGTTAACGTGTTGGATATACAATAATCTGGGTTTTTTTTAGCTTTTGTATGACTTTTCGTTTCGCCCGCAATTCACACATAAGTCGGACTGAGAGATTGTTTCATTATCGGTAGTTTGTAGCTTAGACCACTTTCGCGATACGTATTTGATGTATTTTGTGGATGTTCAAAGTGGAGTATGTTTATATTCTAATCAACCTTTCTCTTTATTCCCTTCATTCAATCAGGCTTTCGAGCAACCAAATCCACGCTTAATGTCTTATTTTAATTAGTCGATTCTCGTCCGCATGACAATAGTTCATCTAAGGCCGTCACATTTAGCACGTATAGAACCTCCCTTGAAGTTGCATTTACAAAAATATACATCTCACAATATTCAGTGTACGTTCATTCTTGCACGCAAAGAGTTGTTAAATGATGTCCTAATCTAAAGTAAAATCTAGATGGATTTTTAAATGCTACATCTGCAAAACTATGGATCCCAATACATGAAAAAAAGACGGAAGTGAAGTGAGCCGGGCGTATCCATGGATACCGAGTTGGTCGGTCTTGCATGTTCGACGTAACACACGGCGTTTTCAAACAAAAGTGCCGAACTATTCTCCTTACACAATGGCCGAAAAACTAAAAGAGCAAAATAACCTTATTCTATATTGGGATACGGAGCAGTTATTGGCTAATTACTTGTGGAGTTCTCCAACAGATGTTAAGAAAGTAGTTATCTATAGTCGGCGAACCGGCCAGCTTTTATTAATACCCCGCACAAAGGCGCTGGTCGTCAACTAGGTAAGGCCTCTAAAACGACTGCACTAAGGTATAGGACAAAGGCCAGATAATAGAGAATTAATTTCTCAATTAATTCCTGATTACCGGATATCATTAAAGTCAGCATATGAATCACTGCCTACTTATAAAAGGAAACCGCCAACAGGTATCCTAACATCGGATATAGCTTTAGCCATGGACGGTACTCAACCGCACAAGTTCGTCTCGCCACGAATACTCCAAGGTTACTACGTTTTGCCTTGCTGTGCTCCACACTGCTGCCAAACTACTAATGAAACAATAAGACACCGTGTAAGACAGCCGTCTTTTTCTATCGACTCGATTCTTGGTGGCTCTTCCACATCCCACAGCAGTAGAGACCTACCTTTGGCTCTGGATTACATAAGAAAGCAAAGCGCCTCCACGCTGTCAACTGATTTATCCCCAATACAAAGAGTGCAGCCTTATCCTAGTTATGTTTCTTCTGTGGATTTCACTCGGGGTGTCAGCGTTTCTCTCGATAACAAAGGTAACATATCTTTTCTATGATTCAGGGATTTTGTTGCAGGAAGTTAGCTCTTTGGTAAGCAAGCTGTATCATACTGGACAGTACCCTCATCAATCCTGTTCGAATGTATTACTAGGTTAGAAACTAGGTGAATGGTCTATTGAAAAATGACAATATCTTATGCTACAAGTTTAAGAATCACGTTGGCTTTACCTACTAAAGTCGGGACTTTGTTTTGAAAGTGAACTCTTTAAATTTAGAACCCAACAATAGCTAGTTTTCAGTTTAAAATTCACAAGCAAAACCGCGGGTTGGTCGTGCAATTTGGGTGTTAACCTAACTGACATTACAAGAGCTGCGATTACTTTACCAAATGATTACACTATTGAAAAATTTAACGAGCAACCACAAAAGAATCACATTTCAGGAAATATAACCACAAGATTTACGGCTCTGTCAATCAGCATGACCATACTGAGTATTGACTACACTTTTCTTCCGTCCAACCAAAACTCGAAACCCAAACCCAAAATTCAAATAACCGAATCAACAACAAGGAAATATTTCTCAGAAACAAACAAAGTTGAAGATCTAGCGCATGAAATGGAATTTAGAGTTACTAAAAGCACATACTAAGAAATACTTGAATATTTTACACTTGTCTCGACAGCTTTCTGTCAACACGCGTAGTATAAGTCTTGCGTATTCGAGTGCGTTATTTAATTTATTGTTAGAAGCGAATACATTCGATGACCGCAATTTTTTTCAAACCAACACCTAAAGTACCAGGTAGCGCACAAAAGGTAGTGAAGGAACATAGATCTAATTCTCGAAAGTATAGAAGCTAAGGTGGGACATACTCCAAATTATAGTGTTAATTAGATTAACACTCTAATCACGTTAACTATTCAGTCTCACGAAAGAGTCTCTGCAAATGGCAAAAAAAGCACTCTACTTTCTCAAGAAACCTGAAGAAAACAGTAGCTGGAAAATAAATCATATTTACCCATTTGAAATGATGTTAGACTCAATCAGCTATACTGAGGTTGGTAAATTTCCATTTAGGGTATATATAGAGATTACTTCATGGAAAGTGCGCGCGTACGCCGGATTTTTATTCATGAGTTGAGGCGTCCCAAAACGAACGCGCGAGGTACGAGCGATTGAGCCGTTTTGATACGTAAAAATGGCTGAATAAAAATTGTACAAGCTCTTTCCATGGAGTATTCATTTTATTTTATAGGTACTGAGATATGATTCATATGAAGCAAAATATTACTAGTGCAATATGTAACAAAAACCGTTCGTCTCGTTGATTTTAGGAAGCCACTAAAGTATTCAACAAGTTGAAGCGAAACTGATACATTAGCATAAGCGTGAATAAATTCAAAAGGCAGTTTACAAAAATATTTTAAATATTCATTTCAAAAAAATATTCTCCAACTTATAAGTATAGTGACTCTTTTAAATGCTGTACTCAGTCTTGCACTTAAAACAACATTTCATTCACACAAATACAAAGAATGAAAAAGAAGTACAAATATAAATAATGTAGTCTACGACACATATTTTTACGACGGAGCAATGAATGGCTCCATCCAGGTTTCTATTTAAAACAAAGTACATGAAGCTCACTTCTTCTTTGAACAAAAATCGGTTGTCCAATATTATGAAAACAACGAGCGGGTTGTATTGCTTTATGAAAACCTATAAAGAAAGAATATTGGCGTTTGCTATTGTTTTGTATATGGAGCTACTTAAGCGATTCGCAACGTGTTTAAAGATTGAATAAGTACTAGCTTATTTTTTTTTGGTACCAAAGTTAGTGCCTTATAGAAAAAAACTCCATTAAAATCTTTACTCAGCTCTGATTGATTGATTGATTTGTCTTCGCTAAGAATTAAATAGGGTTTCCCACACGTAGATTATTTTACTAACGGATAAAAGGGTTTAGAAAATTTTTCTTTGCCTTTTAAAGTATTCTAAAGTAATTCAAATTGTATATCCTTCGAAAAAGACGATGATTGAACTTTAAAAATATGTAGTAGTTTCGATGATTTTAGCCAATTAAAATATCTAAATTAAGTAAACTGAAGTAATGTTTAGGAAGTGCCTTTGTCAATATATTTTTGAAGAAAAGGCCTAAAGATGTAAGTCAAAAGTCATTGTGTGTTTCAGGCACTTTCCTGCCGTGGTTTTGTTTGGTCTTGGGGCTCCAAAATTGCCAGCTTCTTACTGAACGGTTTAAAGACAACTGTACATCAACGATTTTTGTAGCCATTACCAAATATCTTAACTAAGTTAATAAATTTATCGAAAAAGTGATCACCTTATAAGTTGCCCAAGCTTGCTCAGTTTCTAACAGCTCATAACAGTCAGATCTGTTATGAAGCCATGCAGTATGTAATATCCTTCTTTTTGCAGTTATTAACTCCCCACCTAGAATAGCCTTATGCTAAACGTGGGTGTGTTACTTCTAGTAAATAAGTGAAGTAAACTGAAAGTTCTAACCCTAACACGAAGCCGTTTATACGAAACTGCCCAGTTCAGTTCAGTTCAGATTTATTTTGCACATGTTCAAAAAGAAAAATATTACAGTTTATGAGTATTAGAAAGGGAATATGAGAAGTAAATATAAGTGAGAAAAAATATAATAAATCAATAGTGCACAGTGGTCAAAGTAGCATTAGGGCTTTCAAGTTGACCACTGCAAAAACTTCAAATGTTTATCGATAATAACTAATCTATTTAATGTGATTCGCACTAATAAAACAACCTAAAACTAAATGAGTTGAGACTCTAGCTTGGGGAACAAATAAGGAGAAATGATCAACTGCTGTTACACGATCGTCGAATTAAGAAAAGGTATATTCGCTGATCAAATCCCTTTACGGTGTCTAGCAAAAAAATACTTGAGAATAAAATTAAAGCTCGCGAGAACGAAAGACATTGAATAAGTTTTAGCTACAGTTTCGATTCTTGCTATCTGCCGTTGATTTTCCGATTAAAGCGTAGCGAGTAATTACTATTCATTCATTACTATATATTAGGACTGCTTTGAGCTAACTTGATTTACGTTAGAGAGTGTTTCAGCAATAGACCATTGCATAAATGGCATCCATTTGGAATAACCATTGTTTAGGAATCTTTAGTCTCGCATTCATGTGAAAAAGCTTTTAATGTGACAACGTGAACACAGTGTCGGGGACCTATTGAAGCTGGACGCCATTTATGCAATGGGTCTATACTTTAGATTGTGGTAATTTTAAAATTATTTGCATGAGCCTATCTTCAGAATTTGTTTCGCGTCCCATATACCGGTATACAAATAACCTAACCTAACCCTAACCCATATACCGGTATACAAATAACCTAACCTAACCCTAACCCATATACCGGTATACAAATAACCTAACCTAACCCTAACCCATATACCGGTATACAAATAATGCGATAGCAAAGCCTAGTACGCTGGCTGATTTGCTAGAATCAAAGAGCTATACACCGCCTGATGTTGGCCTATGACAGTCGCGAAGAATTCAAGGACGTCATTATCCTTATCAGGTCTTCCTCGTAAACATTGATTGGCGCGTATGCCTGCACGAGTTTTTGTAATGTGCTCATTATGACTGAAGAGACCACCGGCCCTAAATAATAGTCCATTAGGACCTTAAGCTTAATAATAACCCGGTCATTAACAATTGCCTAATCACCTACAAACGATGGTCATTTATTTAACACTTCCAATTAAGGGTCCCGTTTCCGATTCTTGCAAGCTTGGTAAAATATATTTGTTTTTGGGGCTTCGTTTGATGAGGTGATCATTATCAGAAAAGCTGTCCTCGAAAACAAAAATGACCGGTTTACAATTCTACTTAAAACTTATCTGGAAAAGTAAAGCGCGATTTGAGGCCCAATATTAGGAAGAATATACTTTTGAAATGTTTTTGATGTGAATCTCCCCTCCCCAATCATACCCACCTTGCCATAAAATAGGTTAAACTTGCAAGAATTTGTATTTCTTTAAATCAAGCCAGACACTGTCTATTCCGTCTATAGCGAGTGTCAGGCTGTGTGAATGCATAACAGCGAAAGGTTTAAGTGATTTCATTTTGATCTGACATTTTACGAGAACCGATCCTTATCAACTGAAACAGGAAGTGAAATATTAAACCGGTGAAACTGGTTCGTGAGTCATGTAATAGCTCGCATATTTGCACTCGCTATGGTCTATATTTGCACTCGAAAACTTTTATACAAATGTTGTCATTTTGTTACTGAGGAATTATCACTGAGAAAAGGACTTCAACTGTGTGCTGCCAAGTGAATATTTATTTTTGAAGATGACACCAATCTGTTTAACTCCTGTGATAATCCAAAAGAATTAGAGACAGTCAGAAAAGAAGAATTTAATACTTACTTAAAATACCAGGTATGCAAAAAATAAAACAACTATGGCTTATCTACATTCAAATTTTCTTTGTCTAAAATTTGGCAAACAATCCCTACAGAATTTAAAAGTTTAAATCTCTTACAGTTAAAAAAAACACAATACAAACTGTACTTATCCAGTCCCAGCTATAATGTGTTATTCAAATATTTTTTTTAATTGTCTCAACATGTCGCATATTTTATATTGTATACTACACAATACAAACTCTACCTCATCCAGTCCCAGCTGTAATTGTTATTCAAAATATTTCTTTAATTGTCTCAACATGTCGCATATTATATATTGTATACTACGCAATAGAAACTGTACTTATCCAGTCCCAGCTATAATGTGTTATTCAAATTGTTACTTTAATTGTCTCAACATGTCGCATATTTTATATTGTATACTACACAATACAAACTGTACTTATCCAGTCCCAGCTATAATGTGTTATTCAAATTATTACTTTAATTGTCTCAACATGTCGCATATTTTATATTGTATACTACGCAATACAAAATGTACCTCATCCAGTCCCAACTATTTAACAATTAGACCCGCAGCCCAAATGGGCTACGAGTCAATAGCCCATGAGGCACAGCCGAATGGGCTATTTAACTCGTAGCCCATGAGGGCGAGAGGTCTAATTGTTTTAGTATAAACTAACTAGTCGGACAGTAGAAAAGTTGAAAAGACGTTATTATTTCTTGAAGATGAAATAGACCTATAGTAGGGTAGCCAATCAGAATGCAGGATTTGTAAAAGTCCACTAGTTGGTTTATACTAAAATGTGTTATTCAAATTATTACTTTAAATTGTCTCAAAATGTCGGGGCACAGATAAGTCCCTAAATTTCAACGGGCACAGATAGTGGTGGATATTTACCTCGCCGAAGCGGCTCGGGAAATGATCCACCACTATTCACCTCCACTTCGGTGAATAATTGTTAAATATTCAGGACTAGTATATATACACGGCAAAGTGCAAAAACTTTGACCCCCCGCACCTCAACTATATAACTATATCGGGTGCATTATGGGTAGGAGTAAGTTCATTAAAATGCAACTACAGCCGATATCCGGGCGCGTTTCCAATACTTGTGTAGTTGATTTAAAGTTCGAGAATTTATCTAGAATGCAACACTTTTACTTGGAACAGGCAGGAAAGCTTAAAGTAAAGTAAGTGCACTCTATTTACCGTTTGGTCAAATATTTTTCCTGATTTTATGAATTAATGTTGACGTTAGCAGAACGAACCCGGACGGAACTGGCATGCCGAATTTCATTTGCGAAGCAAGAATTCAACGCTATTTTTGAGATTAAAATAGCTTAAAGGTTTACACAATTTATATTTTTTTTTACAACAAATCATAATACATTTAATTATTTTGATTAAGAAACGGATATAAATCAACGTATCCCATAACATTACCATATTTTATGGTACGAAACGATTCTAAAATTTTCTAATAAACTCTTAGTTATTCCTCTTGAAATTTCTTATCCAGTTTTATTCAAGGTTCGGCGGGATCCTGTTTTATGGTATTATTTTTTAGTGAATGCTTTTATGTTGAATGTTCTTATTATTGTTGCACATTTTACATTTCTTTCATTCTTATAATTTATTTTCTGATGAAACTGTTTATTATTTGCAGCTCCAAGCAACTGCAGTGTGTGAATTTCTTCTCATCGGGATCAGCTAAAAATAAACATACACACAGCAGTTAAAGGCAACGATTCGATGGTCAAATCTTACGTTACACTATAAAGTTTTTATTTTGCTTTGTTGGAACGTTTTTAACTATAAGCCAGGCTCTTGTGCAGTTTGTGCATGCAGTCAGCTCTGTACATATGACTCCTTTCATTCTGCTCACAGAGGTAGAAGACAGGACGGAATAACTGCTATGCGCTGATATCGAGCTGAGTTTGTTCATCGCTCTGGTTGTTGGTTTAGAATCACTGACAAAATTACTGACAAAATTACTGACAAAAAAATGTAGAATGTAAAAGTTTCTTACGAATTGATATTGGCCCTGAACCCACAGATCAGGTGTAATCATGTCTCCTCTATATGGGCTATCTCGATATTTTAGGTCATCAGAAGATCTCCTAGCAGCTTCAAAAATAGCTCGAACCTGAAACTTCGGCCTGATCTTTTCCCGTTCTCTTTCCGCCAACCAGGGATATGTTATCGGTTCTGCAAATATTCGACCTAACAGTAAATATATAGAGTGCATTTAAATACTCAGGTTACTTTAAGCTTTCCTGCCTGTCCCGAGTAAAAGTGTTTTATTCTAGATGAATTCTTGAACTTTAAATCAACTACATAAGTCTTCGCATAGTTAATAGAGTGGAATGGTTAGGAAACTCAGGGACCTTCTTTGTTATATGTCTTTGTTAGCTTTTTTCAACCACTACCGTGCACAAAACACAATAGAAATTCCAACATGTTAATCAATCAGCCAATAGAAACGTGTGAGTTCAGTCGTTCAGGGAACGCTAATGAACTATGATCGTGCACAATCTTTTGTCTTACCCCTTCCAACCTAAATCGCAGCGCCTTTGTTAGCCCTTTTGAAGTTTGCCGGGTTTCCTAACCATTCCACTCTATTAACTATGGTCTTCGCTATAATGATTTGCAAACGCGCGCGGATATCGGATGTAGTTGCATTTTAATGAACTTTACTCATACCCATAATGCACCCGATATAGTTATATAGTTGAGGTGCCGGGGGTCAAAGTTTTTGCACTTTGCTGTATATATATATATATATATATATTAAATATATATATATGAATATAAACTTTAGCTGCCGGGTTGATGCGGGGCCTTCCAGTATGTAGCAGCAAGAGAACGGAATAACTTCTACAACCCTGGAATGTTGCAAGAAACAACAAGAATGAAACCCAAGAATGGAGCTTGAAATGGAGCTTGAATCTTGAAACCCAAGAATGGAGCAGAAACCCACAGGGGACTAACCAGAGTTCCTGAAGCTTTTCAGTTCTGGATGTGAGATAAACTTCGAGGAATGAGAGAAATTGTAGGACAAATGTAATTAGTTTCACAGTCCCAGTCAAGAACAAAACAATCAATATCTTTGGATCCCGGGTTCCAAAATCTAGAATTAAATCTTGGCAGTTTCGCATTTAACTAGTTAGCAATGCAAACCGATCAATGGTACTATGCCAAACGTGATCAATCGTCAGTGGCGGATCCAGGATTTGAAAAAGGGGGGTGACTATTTTGACCGGTACAGTTTCTGGTGCGAAATTTCTTACAAAATTTGAACGAATGTATTTTATTTTTACGAATTCTTATACAGAATTTGTTTTTGGCCCAAAAGGGGGGGGGGGGTGACATGTCACCCCCGTAACCACCCCTGGATCCGCCACTGATCGTGTGGAACGAACTGCAAGCTAAACCCAATAATCAGAATCATAAAACCGGCTCAGAAAATCGGCTTTCTTGTTCTCCGATCTGGGAACCATTCCATTTCAATTGATACCTTGCTGGAACAGCAGATCCTAAAAATCTGCATGAGCACACGAGATTATTTTAGGAACATTTTGGTTATCAGTAAACCATTTAACGGTACAGCTGGACAATTTATGGATGAGAGATGGAAGAACGTATTTAACGGCCAAAATTTCTCGCATGGTAGAACTCCAACGGCTTTATTTGTCTGACCACATTGGACGATGTACCCTCCAAAACCCGTATTGCTCGCGTCAGAATAAACGATACCGACCGAACTTGATCTGGAAATAATCGGCCTGCCGTTTATGAGATCAAAACTAGACGACCAAAACAAGAGCTCGTTCAAGATCCCCGAAGTTAGGGAAACACGTTGATTCCAACACGATCTCTGGTCAATCGCAACATAGCATTCCCTGGTTAACAGCCTAGTAACAACAACAACAACAAGCTTTATTTGTACCTTAAAATAAATTAGAGATTACAAATATAACATCCCCTACCGCACAAGACATGGAATTAATCTGGCCAGTTACAGAAGCCAAATTTCTAATGGGTTAGGGTTAACGTCTTTATACGTTAGAAGCAAATCAATGGATGATTTCAATTTAGAAATCCGCCTCGCCGGTATAAACAAACGCCCTGAAACAAAGTCCAGTGAAGTTCCCCAAAAAGTTAAGATCTGAGTAGCCCGCCCACCGATTTTTCATTGTCAATCGTAAAGCCGGAGAATACAATATCCTGCTTAATGGGTCTCCTAAGAAGTTGAGCTGCCTCAAAAGACAGCGCGCCGCCAATCCCGTCGTATAAATAGACTACAATCTTATGACCGGAACTGCGCCAATGCTTAACCAACTGTCTATTAAATGACTTTAGTAAAGACATAGGGGGCGGAATGTTCGTTGCTCCTCTAGCTTTTACTTAATTCCAACTTCTGCTCATGAGATAGAGGATATTATATCTGAACTTAAACCTGACAAAGCATGTAGTCCTTTTAGCATACCTATTTCAACATTAAAATTGCTCAAGGCTGCATTACGGAGTGGACCGTCTAGAAATACTTTATAATTATTCATTCTCCTCTGGCATTGTTCCAGATCGCTTCAAGATTGCAAATGTAATTCCTGTTTACAAAAAGGACCTCTCCTCTCTCTTTTGTGAACTACAGACCTATTTCACTTTTATCTATTTTTAATAGAATTCAAGAGAAACTGATGTACAAACGACTACTTAATTACTTGAATAAGACTGCTGTCATCTTCGAACGTCAGTTTGGCTTTCAAGCTAAGTATTAAACTACACATACACCCTTATAATTAATTAACCATATTCAAAAGTCTTTCGAAAAAGGTTCTTATGCACTAGTCAATTGAAACTCCGGCCCACCGACCCCCGGGACATAGCGGGGAATGTAACATTTATACAGTGTTACATTTTGACCTTTTCCCCGCCCAACGGGGACAGTTGGCTGTTACAATACCCGCCCCTATGGCCCCGGCATGTGCTTCAGAATTTTCAATTGGAAGGAGGCATTGATAAATTGAATATACATAAGCTTCAATCTGTTGTTCCATTACTTGAAAAAAATACATTTTCTGAAGCACATCACTAGCGGAACCGGGGGAGGGGTTTCGGGGGCTGCAACCCCTCTATGATTCCTGTGTAAATCACTGTAAATTCAATTTTAAAATCTCTAGATTTCACAAAATCCTGGATCCGCCCCTGTACATTTTCTATTACTATACATGCTTTCCGCACTTTTACAGTCTCCACCATTGTCTTGTTTATCAGAAACCGTTGTCTGTCAACAAAAAAAAAACAATGCGACAAAGAAATATAAAGGAAATATCATGCAGCTGCGTTTAAATATATTTAAGTAATGATCCGTGTAAAAAGTACGACAAAATCCATTGTTATGTGGCATTGAGCCTCCCTCACATGGGATTTGTCTGTGTTTTAGACTACGAAAACACTGGGTGATAATTATGATTATTCTGAAATAAAAGTATTATGAAACCTTAGTTTCATTCTATTTTTATGAACAAATTATCTTCCATCCAATAGGAACAGCCAAAAACAATAGCTACGAAACAGGCACGATTGATAAGGTTCCGACCATACGATTTGCTTTACAAACGACATTTGGAACCGCAGTGCAAATCGTAGTTTTAATAGTTTGAAAAATTGGAGGAAATTAAACGTCTTCCTAACCTTTAAGGCGATTTTCATGTTTCAACCATTCAGATCAAGAATTTTCACAATACGAAATCAAACCTTGCCCATCTGAATGCCGTTCGGTGTCGTACTTGTTACACGAATCATTACTTAATCTGATATTTTACCGTGACGCAAACTTTAACAAAACCGGCTTTGTTGTTGCAAATAACAAAGGGTGTGTAATAATAAACACTTCCTGATCTACTACTCGTGACTTAACTCAGTATAAACACTGCCTCTGATGGAAACACCCAGGACTTGTTTAAATTAACTACGATTTTTGCGTGTCCCTAGCTTCCGCCATGTTTGATACACGTTGTTGATGCTCGGGCCCAGTCCTGCTCTGTCTTGGCTGGCGTTACAACCACCGCTAAAATCCCCGTAAATTTTGCAAATTGTTACTTTCCCCGTTCCACCGGAGAAATGCAGCGTTAAATGTGCGTTATTCCACGGCCATGTCCCCGTTAATGTCCCGGGGGCCGGGGTTTCAATTGACTAGTGCATTACTCCTTTGCTATATTTATTAACTTATCTAAAGCATTTGACACAGTAAATCACAATATTTTATTGTCAAAACGTCATTATTGTAGTATTCGTGGTATTGCAACAGAGTGGTTTACTTCCTACCTTACTGGTAGGAGGCAATATGTAACCATATATAATATTCCTTCATACCATAATGACATTTCATGTGGTGTGCTACAGGTCAGTCCTTGGACCGATATTATTTCTCCTTTATATAAACGATTTTTCTGAATCCTCTAGTGTATTTTATTTCCATCTCTTTGCAGATGATTCAAATCTCTTTCTCACAGATCGCAGCTATAAGAACTTAGAAACTAAGGTTAATGAAGAATTAGCTAAGGTTCATTCCTGGCTCTGTGCCTCAAAAGAAGATTTATCCTCTTGAGATTAATATCAGTAATATGCCAATAGAGCAAAACAATGAAGTCAAATATCTTGGTGTAATAATAGATTCTAACTTAAATTGGAAGGCTCATGTTAGTGAGGTATAGGTATATTGCCTAAATTAAGACACTTTGTCCATCGTTCAATATTAGTTCAACAAGAGGCTGCGTGCAGCCTTAACTCGGGCTGTATACATGTTTGTTTGTTTTGAAAGTATTAACGCTCAATAAAATATTGGTTGCGATGATTTCATGCATGTACACAACTTGGAAAATAAAATGAAAACTAATTAAACTAAACATGGTCTGTTCGTGACTGTAATAATTAGTATACAAGACTAGTGAATGCACATATAAGCAATCACTGATTTATTGTCTGAACCAACATAAAAACCTGAATTATTTCTGAAATACTATATTGGACTACGGATCGGTTATACTAAATTATAGGCAATATGCAAGCCATTGATTCCCACACTAACCCTTTTGGATGGGATGGAGACAGAAATGCCCAGCAAGTCCACATCGTCCCAATTTCAAAACCTAAATTATTCTATTTTTACGACAATCCAGAGTCCTATTTCGGTATTTCGAAGTCAATTCGGTATACTCAGACATGTTTTACAATTTCCTGATGACGTCATACCAACGTTTTGCATGTTTTCCTAGTCATTCTGGGTTTTTTTCAGTCAGCTCTAATTCAATTTTCGTTTTACTTTTTTCTTCTTTTTCGGCATTTCAAATTGACTCTTTTTAACACATTTTAGGGCAACGGTGTTCGCTCTGTAAACAAATCTCGAGTCCAAATCATTGAATGTTTCTTCCCGCTATCTTATAAAGTTTTATAAATTCTATTTATGGTTGTTCTAGTCAATTCCAGTATCTGTTAATAATTTATATTATTATAACATGACCTATGAAAGTTCTGCACTCTGATTGGCTTAGAGGAATGGTATTTCAATGTAATAGTGAAATTACAAACTCCAATGAGTTGTATTTCAAACTCCGGGGGGGGGGGGGGCACTCATGTACATGACGTAATTTAGGTGTGCAGCATTACTGGGTCCAGGCTTGAGCCCAATTTGACTTTGGAACAAATTATCTATCAATACGGGTTGATTTTCATAAATGTCGTGGACATTCTGGTTAATAAAAATACCATCACCACTTTTTATTTTTCAAACTGGGTCAGGCTCTGAAGACAACACCTCACATACCTACCTTTATTATGCAAGCGGTGCCCCCCTTCAGTTTGAAGTTCAGTACATACAGATCGCCAAGCAGGTGCAACAAACTACAAAGCTAAGGTGGCAAATACCTGTCTTTTGACAGCTAAAATTGAAGGTTTTGGATCATCTGTGCATCTGCTAATGGTGATATGAGAAAGTTCAAAGTGATTTCAAGTCTTTGAGTGAGCAGTTGACTGGCGACGAGGTACGTTTGAATCAATGAATGAAAACGAACCGAAAATTCACATTCATCTCGTTCAAACAACTGCCCAGGAACAGCTGACATTACACAAGGACAAAATACCAGCAAAATAAGCCAAGTTTACTTTTAAATTTTATTTTAATTGTTTTGTTTTTAACCCATGTGACCCTTTGCCGTGAGACAGTTGATTCAAATCTTGTTCAAGTTGTCTGAAGAAAAACCCTTGCTTGAACTGCTGGAATTTCATTGCAATAATTTTGTTCAGTTTTCTAGTTTTCGATTGTAAAATTTATTTTGAAGATGAATAACAGTTACTGTCTTTATAAAACAGCAATGTGACAACTATTTTATTGTTTGATTGTGCTTGATGAACTGTCTGAAATCAAACTTTGCTTGTACCAGAAATTGACCTTTTCCACAGGTTATAGCTATTTTCTCTGAACTCTGGAGTCGATTATTAAGCCTTTCTTTGAGATTTGGCTGTTCAATTTAATAAGCAGGATTTTTCAAATATTTTCACTTCAGCTCAAACTCAAAGAAGTAAACAAACTCGGTGCACCTGAGAGAACATATCTGATTGTCTTTTTCAGTAAATTTCTAAGGTCATATTATAAACAAATAATAATATAGCATGATTTGTAGTGATATTTGGCATAAATACCGCTCATATTACAAAATTGTTCGTGGCACGATATTACGAAAAATGAGCAGTATTTATTCCCAATATCACTACAAATAATGCTATTACCTATACTAACTCGACGTTTTACATACGTTTTTCGATATTTACTCTTCCAGTTCGGTTTCTATTTACGGATTTTCACGACAACTCATGTTATTCTTTGACAGTGTCAACTCGGTTTTCTGAGTCACAACTTTATATATAGGTTTGTAAGTCATATCCATGCAGTTATTCTTTTGACGATTTCAACCTTTTCTTCTTAGTCGAACTCCATAAAGTCACACCCTAGGCATCCACTCCAGTTCAATTTACGGTATTCCAAGTCGATGTCTCGGCATTGGTTTGACTACCGGGTTTGACTATTAGTACAACGCAGTGAGGACTCGACGCGATCGTTCGATGGTAAGCAGTGGACAATCGAAATCACTCAAATGAGTTTAGCAGTCTGACCTCCTGAGCGAGTGAACTTGTAGGCAATATCAACAACGCAACACTGCATGCAATGATGCAGCAGTACAAGCATTTTCTTTCCGTTTCCATGGATTATTTGCAGAAACGGAACCAATTAAAACCTCCTCACTTTTCACAGAGCTAGAGAAAATCGTGGCTGGCGGCCATGTGTACGTGTCCACGTGGACAGTGCAATCTGATCGGTTGACGGCGAAATAGCTCGACACCAAAAATAGAAATAAAGGAAAACCTGGAAAACTCGACTCGGGCCTGCCCACAGGCAGCCCGAGCAATTATACTATTCCTTCGACTACTCTTTTATGGTATATGGTAGTTGTGTGGGGCATTTTGTCCACCGTTCAATATTAGTTCAATTATACTATTCCTTCATATACTCTTTTATGGTATTTGGTTTAGTTGTGTGGGGCAATACAGTATGATTCAACACTTAGACTAATCTCAATCCTTCAGAAGAAAGCTGTGAGAATCATTACGTTTTCTAAACGAGATCAACACACCTCTCCACTTTTCAAGGAACATAATATTCTGAAATTCAATGATGTTATCTTTACATACAATGCATTGGCTTCAGATAACACTGTTATGGCTTGATAACACTGTTCTTCGTTTAATGAGAGCACGTGATCAAGTGCATAAAAAGGCATTAAATCTGGTTCACCTGCGGATTGGGAAGAGTACAGATACCTCCGTAACCAAGTGACGAGTATGAATAGAAAAAAAAGGAGGGACTATTTCTCTAACAAATTAGAATAAAATCGAGCAAACCCCAAAGCTTACTGGAATACCTTACCTTACTTTTATATATATATATAAATCAAAAGCAATGTTTTTGAAAACGAGTGTTCATGTATTCATATATCTATATATAGATCTACACAAATTTCCATATAGATAGTCTGGTTCTCTTCGTTAATTACTTTTTTTTGTCTAGTTTGTTTGTTTTTCCTTTTTCGTAATGTCTCGCTTTTCCCCTATTTTTTTGTTCCACAACATATAATTTACTAAACTATTATCTTAATATGACGTTGCCCAGCTTAGTTTAGCTCCACAAAGTTATTCTGGGCAACGTATACTAAATACAGTTTTAATTAATATTTCTTGTTATTACTATGTAATCTAATGGAATGAAATAAAGTGTGTTGTTTGTTGCTGTTGAAACCAAACGGCAGAACCTTAAATTCGTAAAATCGGAGGCGTCCCTCGCAAGACCTCCATTTGAAAGCCAAAATCTTCCAATGCATTTCGGAAATGTCAATGTGGTGAAAAATACGAATGAACCGGGAGAAAAAAAATTAAGAACTGTCCTAAGGTCTTCGTATTTAATAGATTTCTTAACGATCATTTTGTTCAAGATAAATCCAAAATGAGGCGTAATTTCCCTGAGGACTGTTGGGCCACGTGGAACGGATTACAATAGTGAGGATAACAAAAGACCTCCCTGATGCAACCACGGTCCAATAGCTCCTGAACTGCCCGCTCGACGAAATCATGATGGCGAGTCGAAGAGGATCTGTTCTCAATGGAATACAGAATGGGAGAATCTTGAAAAGTAATTTTAAAACCGTTATCGATAACGTCGAGAACAAATCGAGACGCCTCCACTACGTCGCGCCAAAAAGAAATATGGTTACGCAACGTCCCTTGAACAAAGGTCCCGGCAGACTCATGTTCATATTCAAATTGGTTCGCCTCATTAAGGCTTGGAGCCGGGTTGTTGGTCTTTGTCATGGTTCGGTACTGATAGGAACTGCAGAAATTGGCCCAATGGCCCCTCCTACCGCACCTGAAACACATATCGCTTGATCGACTATTGTTTCCGACGAATTTCTCTTGCGGACGACAAAACTACCAGAATAATAATTGCCAGAATTGAAACCGCCTTTGGAAAGGAATGAGTAAACGCAGAGTTTTAATCTTTTTGGATAGTTTTCCGCTTTTTTATCTTGTAGCTCTTTAATTCTTGTGGCAGCCCGTTTCTCCGCCTTCTTGTTTTTCTTTGCACCTCCTCGTTATCGGCGAGTTCGTCAGTAACATACTCTTGCACAGTAGCCCAACCGTAAGCAGACTTATCGGCTAATTTGATAATCTTTTGGCGACTATTAATAAGAGAAATACATTGACTCAATTCTTCCTGAGCTTTACCGATATCTTCGTTATCAAGCGCTGTTAATGCTGCTCGGCTACACCATAGTTAATAGAGTGGAATATGAATTAATAGAGTGTTATATGTCTTTGTTCGCTTTTTTCAACCACTACCGTGCACAAAACACAATAGAAATTCCAATGTGTTAATCAATCAGCCAATAGAAACATGTGAGTTCAGTCGTTCAGGGGACGCTAATGAACTATGACCGTGCACAATCTTTTGTCTTACCCCCTTCCAACATAAATTGCAGCGCCTTTGTTATCCCCTTTGAAGTTTGCCGGGTTTCAAAACCATTCCACTCTATTAACTATGGCTACACCTTGAAAGTTTCGTATTGAATTTGAATTGCTCCTCGTTGCCTTTCTTCTTAAATGAAAATTTGTCTGACTGAGCTTCGGATACGATACAAGAGGCAAAGTCCGATTGTGCTTTCAGGATATTGGACTGAGGACCCGTAATTTGATTGTTAAATACATTCAATATAGAGACTTTTTGAGCTTCCAAAATCAGTTGTACTCAAGTCAAGAGGAGCCGAAGATGGTCCTTGTTTCGCCATAACACACTATCCGGATAGCTAATTACCCAATAGAAAAAAACATAGCACTTATCTGAACTTTAGCTGGTTGATACGGGCCTTCTAGTATGTAGCACTTAAGAGAACGAAATAACCTCAACAACTCTATAAATACCCTAGATAGGCACATTGCCAACGAGAGCTTGTGCAGTAACGAGTTATTGGGGTTAGGTGGATTTCATTTCCGAATGGTGGCGTTAACCTGTGGATCTAGTATGGCGTTGCCTTTTCCGAATGGCGTTTGTGGTAGATTATGGGAGAGGACGCGTCGAAGGTTTCGAAAGGAATTGGTCATGCTGTAGATATGCCGCTGTCTAAGGTAATGAATTTTTCTCTGTTGTTTCTGTGTCTATTCAAACCACACGTTGCGCCAGTGTTTGGCAAGCGAAAGTCGCCAATGGACGAGTAACATTTTCAACGTTTCATGTGGAAACACTGACTTGTATGGCCAAATATTGTACTACACTTGGATAATATTTACCCAAAAGAAGCTTTTATTCCACTCAATTCGGTGCAGAAATGAGTTTTTGCCTACAAAACGCTCGCCAGTTTGAGTAAGAGGGAAAAACATTTGACAACTTTCTTGTCTTGTCCAACCAGCAATGTCTAGGCTAGCCTTAATTTACCTTAGGTTGCCTAAGAAACAGATTATTTACGACTAGGATGTCAAGCGATTCAGGATAGCTACGTTTAAGGACCAGAAATTGCGAAGTTATATTTATTTTAAGGCTAATGTACTGAAGACTTTGATTGTGACTAGAGAGTTTCAAAAATACTTAGCGCTAGCAAGCTGGTAAAAATAATATAGGAATTAAAATCTGTTGTGAATGTTTTCATGTCGAAAAACGTATGTTTAAGCCAAAAATTTCGGGCTGGAAATTTAGTATGGATAGCCTAGAGGTTGCAGTTAGTTTTTATTTGGTGAAAATCCATGCAGTAGTTATACTACAACAAGAGCCCATCTGGGCTTTCACTCGGGCCACATGAGATTGAAGATGAAATACACTTTCATTTGAAATCCTTTTAGTAATAACCGAAGGGAAGAATTATTAGCTGAATTTAGCAGTCTTTAGGAGTGGCCGGTAGCGCGGTGACATGCATTCTCTGCTCCCCTAGTATATATATTTCTCGTGTATGTAAATTAAAGAAGTTGACCTCTACTTATTCATGTACCGCACGCTTACAATTTAGTCTGCTGTTCTCCAGGTTCAGAGTACTAATAGATGTGTGTCTCAAATGTATGTTTATATTTGTCCCATATTATAAGTTGTATCCTGTCCACCTATGATGGAGCTATCATATGATATATTTCTCTACTGTTCATTCTACCCTGCGGCTCTTTATCGCAGCTCGCGTCCATATTGGTATTTATTAACTGAAATGCCTGTTGGTTATATACCCTCCTTCCCAAAACTGGTCTGCTCATTATATTACAGAACTATAAAGGGAACTGTTGGAAGCCTTTAATTTCTCGAACCAAAACCTCGGCCGTGAGAGGATTCTTGTTTAAGTTGACCTTGAGAGTTGAATATTGCTTCGCTCATCATAAATTATTCTGCGCGAGTGTTTATTTCTCCGGGGTATTTCTGACAGCCAAAAACACGCTCAAAATTATTTTAGTGCATGTTGGCCTACAGATCACGGTGTTTGCGCTGGTATGTATTATGACCGAGAGTAAAATGAAATGTGGCATAAAACCTACGAAACGTACCTCAAACAAGAATACCGTCCGATGGAAAAATCTATCAGCGCCACGAGGTCAACAAATCGACAAAGAAATGCAGATATAAACACGCAATGATTTCAACCTCACCGTACCTTAATTCATGACCTGACAAGACACTGTTCAGTTTCACTTTCACTCTCAGCTTTGTTCTTGAGTTGAAGTTGAGTTCGGCTTTGTTAAAGACTTCTTATTCAGTTGTATGGTATTGTGCAGTATATTTAAGTGTACAACTGACAACTGAATTTCTAACGAGACCTGAAACAACCATAGGGGCTGATCAAAGCCAGGTCCCGGCTAATCCACAGATCGAATTGGAATTTAGCGTGTTGGTTTTTGCGGAGGGAGGAAAACCGGAGAACCCGAAGGAAAACCCTCGGAGCAAGGGCGAGACACCAACAAACTCAACTCACATATGGCGTCGCGTCCGGGGATCGAACCTGGGCCACAGAGGTGAGAGGCGAAGCGCTTAACAACTGCGCCACCCCGACAGAGATTCAAATAACAAAGCCGTGGCGAAAGAGAAGCTTAAACGAGAAATATTTTGTCCTCCTAGAAAAACACAACATCTTGCCCTTTCTATCGAAGAAGCCTTGGTTTCAGCAGAAAGGAAAACGCTAAATTCCAATTCGATATGTGTGGATCTTTGAGTCCTTCAGGTCCGGCGTCGTGTCGTATATAAAATCACAGGCCATCTGGGTAAAAAACGCGGTCCTTCGGCTCCGACAAGAGCGCCAGTTGCAATATCCTGAGCCTGTTGGAAGGCTTTCGCACGAGTGAAGTTAAATAAAACATTAAACTGCTTACATTTGAGAAGAAGGGACTCCAAATTTGAGAGAAATTTGCTCGCGGATCCACCATTTTTATTTACTGTATTAAATTATGTACAGAAATTAACCTGGCGAGTGTTACGTGACCAGCACAGTGCGATCTGATTGGTGCTTAAATTTAATACATGGGTCAAAAGTCACATTTTGTTGCACCCAAAAAAAAAAAAAAAACGCTTGCATTTTAAGACTCGGTGCTGCCACAGGCAGCCCGAGTAACTACAGAATTCAGTGAAGAAACTGTGCCATTTCAGTCGTTTATCTCTAGTAATATAATTCCGCATGATCCCAATTTGACCTTTAATTGTATATTAATAGCAACGAGAAATAAGCATTTCCGGTTTCCGCCAGTTGAATAAATTGCTTTCCTATATCATTCTGTCATTCTGCTGGGTTTGGAAAATGATATTGCGAGATTGCTTTTAGAATTGAAAACAGACAGAACATATGGCAGCAGACTCATACCCTGACATATACGAAGACTGCAAGGCTGTCTCTGTATGTTACCTTTAACTGCTACACAAGCAAAACTAATCTCATCACGCACTAAACACATATAGGCTCTGCCAACAACGATCACAACTGAACACAACACAAAATAGCTCACCGACCATCTGCGAGTTGCCCTTAGGGGCCCTATGTTTTCTCTTATTATTCAAAACGCGAAAAAAAAAAAAATTTCCATATGAGCTTCTAACTCTTACACTATTTCTTCCCTCGGGCAGGTAATCATTATTAGATTGATAAATTATTCCCTGTAGAGATCTGCCGGTGTAAGACGCGTTCTTTGTCGCGCATGCGTTAGAGTTACCTAGCAACCACGGCATGATCCTCCATGTGACTTTGACACCCAACATCAATCAACTAACGTGTGCTACGCATTTCTGGTAAAAACTAAAAAAAACACCATTGAATTTCTAACGGGACCTGAAACAACCATAGGGGCTGATCAAAGTCAGGACCCGTCTATAAATCCACTGATCGAATTGGAATTTAGCATGTTGGTTTTTTGGAGGGAGAGAAGCCGGAGAATCTTGAGAAAAATCCTTGGAGCAAAGCCGAGATAACAACAAACGCAACAGTCACATATGGCGCCGCGTCCGGGGATCGAACCTGGGCCACAAAGGTGAGAGGCGGAGCGTTTAACCACTGCGCCACCCCGACGCAGTGGTTTCGAAACTTGATTCAAAACTTGTTTGAAAACTTATTTTGTTCGTCCATGGTGTTGTGGACGGTGGTAATATCAAGGAAAGCGTCCTACACCGGCAAAGGTCTCTTTCGTCTCTCTCTCTCTCTCTCTTCGTTATGGGAAGGAAGCGAACTCTGCCAGTAGGGAAGATAACTTACTTTTACGCTCACGTTCTGTTTTCTATACTTATCAAATTGTATTTGTTTTGCCTCATAGATCAGAGTTCCCAGCTCATGAGAAGAACATGGAAAGCAGAAAAACCAAAGCGAGTGCGAACGATATTCTCCCCTGATCAGCTAGAAAGATTGGAGAAGGAATTCGACACTCAACAATACATCGTGGGCACAGAGCGATTCTACCTGGCCTCTGAACTTGGTCTCACGGAGACTCAAGTCAAAGTGTGGTTTCAAAACAGACGAATCAAGTGGCGGAAACAGAACTTGGATATTTCTAAGGCTGTGGAGCAGGAACATGAGGAAAATTAATATACAAGAACTGTTATGTGTTTGAAAAACATTTAGAGCTGAAATGGCTTCCTCGTTAAACAGAAGTGGACGCCTTATCGTTTCCATGATAGAAACGATATGTAGAAAACTGTTAGTCATAATAGGACAGATAGGAGCTCAAGCTCAAATGTAAATAACCAGAAAATATCAAAAGACTGCATTTTTCGAGCGTAGTTTAAGTTGGAAGTGGTCACCAATGTCTCTTGACCAATAACGACTCTCATCTCACCTAAGATGCTTGAAGTTCCCGATGAGCCGTTAACAGTAAGACTATCATAAAGGAAGAGTTTGACTTCCACAATATGTTTAACTAAGGACCATTAAGAGCGACTGTCCACTAATATCGAGCGAAATCAGAATATCGCGGCAAAAGATGAAAAACACTTTTTCTTCATATTTCGTTCAAAGATAGGCTTTGGTCAGTTAGTAAATGTACTGGGATTTTTTTGTTCAAAAATTTATTTAACTTTGAGAAAAATTGAAAAAACGATTACATCCGGCGTGAGTCCGAGACACCCTGAAATAAGAGTGATTTTACCGGTCTATCTAACCTTGCCCTGTACAAACGCTAAAGGAGCTTCGCATTTTTCGAATTCGGATATTTGTTTAGAAAGTATTGATCAACTGTTTGAGTGCAATAATTAGATTATAGCTTTATTCTCAAGATCCTTAGAGCCCACTTAAATACGCTGTAGTTTGCTAATTTGAAAACCTTATTTCAGGGCACTTTTTGGAAAAAATAATTTTATATGTGGTATAATTCAGAATCCATTGAAGCTTCGTTTTTGATACAAGTTAGCATTGATCTAAAACATATATGAGAATTAGTTTGGGTTATCTTCTCAGTGCTTCATACGAGCGGTGTGAATTTCGACGAAATGACAACATGAATTTGTAAACAGTCAAGTCTTACTCTTCGACAAGAGTGCAAAATATCGAGCAGAAACCTATTGAACCAGCAGTTTTTAACAATAAACATAACTTAAAAGAGTTGAATGAACTTACCTTTTAATCCCATTGCTAGAAAATCGATTCTTACTAAGTTTTCTTCCTTCTAAGTTGCCCTCTTCAATTGTTGTAATCCAAGGTCACAATTACCAATTAACTGTTCGGCGGGTCAGCTTCCAGACATGATGGAATAATAACGATTCTTGCATTAATCGAATGGCTTTTGACCGCTTAATACAGGAAATGCATTAAAAACATACCTAGCTGCAAAAAAAATCCACTGTTGCGATTGCATTTCGTGTTTTTGTAGGCAACAGTTACAAGAGCGGATTCAGCTTTATGCATGTCACGCGCTCTTGTGTTTGCGTGGTCATGTCACGCGCTCTCGTTGGAGAGGGTGGGAGGGAGGGAAGGGAGAGAAAGGAGAGAGATGAAATAAATGGGCGGGGGATTTTTAACAAACCCTAGTGGGAACAACATCACAGGGGAGCATTATCAAATTATTTATCCGGCTTATATCTCATTCGAACTTTCCCTAATAGTATTGTATACGCCTTCTATACAGTCAGTTGAGGCTGGCTGTACTTCTGATATGAATGGTAAACCATTCATTGAGATTTCATAACCAAATTTGGTACAGCGCAAAATAAATAAGAAACAAAACAATTAACATCCAACATGTCCAAATGGGTTGTTTAATGTCCTCGTCTGGGATACCGTAGAGGCAAGCTTTTTCCCCGCTCCACGGGTTGGGTGTAGTCATGTAATGTGTGCATAACGTGAAAACTAGCAGTGCGAATGAAGAGCCGTGAAAACGAGGAAGCTAAGTTTTAGCGGCGAACGTACGGAAGTGAACTGCGCTTTTCAAAACATTGTAGGCGTACTTATATGGCGCAGAGGCTCCTAGCCGTGTCGTGTTACTCAAGAAATATCCCAACACGAAAAGGCAAGAAAATGGCCAAAAGTAGAGCGCAGCACCAACAAAGAGGCGTCCAGAACGATCCTGACAGCTGACTGACATTTTTGTTCCTGTAGATTCGGGTAAGAGTTTTCGTGTTAATCTCTGTACGGGCGGCAGTCAGGTGTAAGGAGCCACGATCCACGTGGTCTAGTGACTAACCCTAAATTAGCGAGCAATTGGGGATACTAAGTCAGGGTTAGAGAAGAGGAATTTAATGGTCCTGTGAACTAATCCAAACCCTAACTCAACATATTAAAAAAAACTAACCTTAGACAGAAGAACACGTGGATCGTCGATCTATCGATCTAGTTGATCTGCATAAAGAACTTTTCACGGTCAAAAGTGAAATCAACAACTTTTCGCTAATTAGCTAGCGGCGAAAGGCGTTGGGCTTAAAGTGCCGCTAACCCAATGTCTTTTCAAATAACCCCATAACAGCTGTTGAATTTTTCAAAAATAGGCGAAAAGCAAGCCAGCATTGTTCACAACCGAGTTATCGTGCACTAAATAAAAGCATCAGACTAGAAGGCTATTTCTATGATTATGTTTGTCGTCAATGAAATCTGGAATCCTGCCAACGATACAAACTGCAACAAGTGCTAGTAAATAAAGGCTTTTTGCCTAATTTGATGCCATTCGGCCAAGGCCCTAGCCTGCTTGCAGGCTCTGGTTGATTTGGAGCTATTGGTTGTTTGGAGTTCTTGTGGTGGGAGACAGGAGGGGTAAGGGGGAGAAAGAGGAGGGGGAAAATAGAGTCTGCGACAAGATCCTGTGTTTTTGAAATTCTCGTTCGTCCACAAGGTCTTGTCGCAGGCTCTCCTTTCTCTTTCTCCCCCTTCTCCCTCCTTTCTCCCACCCCAGGGACTCCAAATCAACCAGAGCCTACAAGCAGGCTACCAAGGCCCCAACTGCGCGCTCGTGAGAAAACTTGTCTAACATTAAAAAAAAACAGATTAAAAATAGCAACAACAATAACGACAACGATGACAATAATATCAGTGCGATTGATCAGTGGCAATGTTATAAGGTGGCTCTTCATGAACATTCACGGATAGACCTACAATTTATCATCTTTATCCGAGAGGACAAAAGGTCTAACCATTTGTGGTTTGAAATTTGATGTTTTGCGAAGACATTACCTTTTATCATGATCGAATCTGACTAATCATGTTCAACTATACAAAACACAATATGTACTCAATCGCGTTCGAAATTACAGACTCGTTCTTTGTCGCTGCTAAGTTGGCGGAGTGTGTTAGTACTAAAGTGCGCGGTGTGTCAGAGCAAGGATGGGAAGTCGAGTGTGTCACCGCCCTTGCCCTGATTATTTGCGCACACTTGCTAATACCGCTCAGCGTAGTGTAGCTAACTGGCTAATGTGATATAGTAGTATATAATATGCCGATCCTGGCACAGCACCTCCGTTTTCCGTCGTATATCACATCCGATGACCCCCTCCCCCTAACGCATTTTTGGACCACAATATGTACGTTCTCCCAACTTATTATCTCTCGAGTACCATAGATGTTGTGCCCATTTGTTGTCCCGTTTAAACAGCAATTAGAGAAAGGCTAGTATAAGGTATACATCGAACGATGACTGAGAAAATAAATTGTAGTTGGTTGATGCGAGGGAAGGACACGAAATGCGTAAGGAAGTGTTCTAAGACAACAGAGTACTGTGCTCAGCACAACTTCCAGATACAAAGAGGGGGCGCATTATTCATCCCATGTTCGAAGTGTAGTCATGGTTGTCGTACGAGTTACGGACTTTGTACGAAGTGTGGCGCATCACAGCGCCGTATCATTCGCGAGGCGAAATACCGAGAGACTACATGCCGCACTAAGGATTTCTTTTCAAAGGTGTTGGCGGAATTGGAGAACCATAAGGTATTTCTAGATAATTAGGAATCGTGATATAAAAAGAAAAAAAGAAGAAAGAGAACCCCGCATCGTGTCTCTTTCTTCTTTTTTTCTTATGTTAGATAATAGATAGACCCTATAGTATACACCACTAGTATGGACGACCCCCTTGGCTTGCTTGGTTGTAGCCTATATACGATCGATATTAATCCTCCTATTCCACGACTACATATCAATCCCCTGAAATGTGCTCCGAATGTCTATGTCCAATGAAAGTGATAGGAACTGAATTCATATGTTCCACCTGTGGCCTTGTTTCCGAGGCTGAATTTTTTTTATTGTATTGTATTGTATTGTATTTTATTCGCCACTAATAGAAGTTACAAAGTAGATAATACAAAGTAAATATATATAAAGGTTAATGGCGAGGAAGCCTAAAAAGAAACCATTAAGGGCTTATGTGAATTTAGGCTTCCTCTTAAAATAACAGCAAGTGGATAGACATAACGAGTAACTATGACGAACTGGCGTTTTTTCCTTGTTATTTTTTGCGTTACCTGTATTCTTAATAATAATTAATCATGATTAATATTTACAAAAGAGATAGGATTTAAAATTTACTTTGAAAAGAGAAAGGGAGGCGGAGTTAATAAGTTCAGTATCAAGTGAATTAAATAACTTTGGACCTTGAAAGTATACAGAAAACTGCCTTATGTTGGTTTTACATAAGGGAGTGCGAAAAGCTGGAGCATTTCTAGTGTTGTAATTATGGACTTGATCATTTGTTAAAATCTTGTTGTTAAATTTAATTGGCAAAAGACCATTTTTGTAGGAGTACATAAATTGACCTATCTGTAACAAAAGAATGTCATGGAATTTAATTATGTTTAGTTCTTTGAAAATAGGATCAGTGTGAGCATCAAATTTAGTCTTCATTAGGATTCTAATGACACGTTTTTGAAGTAGTACTATACGACGAAGATTGGATGGGTAAGTAGAAGCCCAGACTAAATTACAATATTGAAGGTAAGGATAAATCATTGCATAATACAGTGTTCGTAAAGACGTTTTGGAAAGGTAAAAACTAGATTTAAAAATGATTCCTACAGATTTCGATATTTTGTTGGCTATATGAGATATATATGGTTTCCAAGATAAGTGTTCATCTAGTATTACCCCTAGAAACATGGTTTCTTTTACTTGATCAATTATCTGGTTGTTTATAACCAACTGAAGATTATGACATTGTCTATTTTGTCTGGGTTTAAATATCATGAATTTTGTCTTTGTTAAATTCAATGAGAGTTTATTTGCCTTGAACCAATCTGATAATTTGTTTATTTCAGCATTCAGAGTATTGATCAGGTAAACAGGGTCTTTGTGAGAGAAAAATATATTTGTGTCATCAGCAAATAGAATAAGCTCTAATACATTAGAAACATTATTCAAGTCATTGATATACAATAAAAAAAATAAAGGACCAAGAATTGAGCCTTGGGGTACCCCACAGCAAATCTTTTTAGGAGAAGAGCAGTGCTCATTAAACTGAACGAATTGTGTTCTGTTGGAAAAGTAACTTTTAATCCAATCTAATGCTATGCCACGAATCCCGTAATGTTCAAGTTTGTCAAAAAGAATGCTGTGGTTAACAGTGTCGAAGGCTTTTGATAAATCTAGAAAAATTCCAACAGCAATTTCTTTACGATCAATTGCAGATGAAATTTTATCATATATGTCGATCAAAGCAAGCGCTGTAGAGTGATTTTTTCTGAAACCGAACTGATTATCATTTAAAATATTACATTTATTAATGTATATCAATAGGCGGTTATAAATTACTCTTTCCAAAAATTTAGAGAAGCTTGGTAGAATTGAGACTGGTCTATAATTGGTGAACAAATCTTGTTTATCAGCTTTAAACAGAGGAATCACGCGAGCAATTTTCATTTCATCAGGAACAATACCATGACTAATGGATAAATTGATAATGTGAGTCAAGGGTTCAGAAATAATATCAATAGATTGTTGTATTATAGACATAGGTATGTTGTCATACCCAGAGGCTTTTCCTGGTTTAAAGCTGTTGGCAATTTCTATCATCTCTTCTTTGGTTGTTGGATTAAAAAACACTGAACTCGAAAAAAAGCCGGAAACAAAATTCTGATGAGACATGGCTGAAGGCTGTATTTTTTTAGCTAAGTTAGGCCCAATATTAGGGAAATAATTACAAAATCTATTAGCAATTTCAACAGGATCTGAAATTTCATGGTCGTCAACTTTAAACGTCGAGGCTAATTTAGGCTTCGACCTTTTTTTGTTGATAACTTCATTAAGAATCCTCCAGGTGGCTTTAATGTTTGACTTATTGTCTTCTAATATTTTTTCGTAATACAGGCGTTTAGCAATTCTCAGAGAATGATTTAATTTGTTTTTGTAATCTTTATAAGACAGTTCGTGATTAGGAGTTGGAAAACGCAGGTATTTTTTATATAACTTGTTTTTTCTTTTTATGGACTTAAGGAGGCCTTTTGATAACCATGGCTTACCAAGGAGGCGGCGTTTTGCCTTTATTCTTCGTAACGGAAAGCACGCGTTATAAGTAGAAGTGTATTCTTTTAAGAAGCTATTGTATGCTTTCTTAGGGTCATTATACGCGTCAAGTTGAGACCAATTAATTGTTTCTAACTTATCTTTAAAATTAGCTAAGTTGTTTTGGCTTTTGTCACGAACAAGAATATAATCATTTGGGTTATGATACAGCGTGTCATCGGAACAAATCGAAAAAACCGGTAAATGGTCGGAAATGTCAGAAAACAATAGACCATTTCTCGAGTGATTATGAAAATGGTTGGTAAATATGTTATCAATTAGCGTTGCCGTATGAGATGTTATTCTAGAAGGACGAGTAATCAACGGAAGAAACATACTGGAGTACATTCCATCTAAGAATTCGCCGGTAGGTGCATGACATTGATAGTTCATTAGGTTCAAATTGAAATCGCCCATTAAGTAACATATTTTGTTTTCTTTAGAAATCTTTCCAATCATGTCATTGAATTTTTTCAAAAATTCATTCACATTCTGATTTGGTGGTCTATAGATGACGCCAACAATTATGTTTTTCCCCTGGGGTCTACTGATCTCAACGAATAACGAAATACCGGCGTTACAACGTATTCTTGGTTTGCATGTGACGTCAGGACGGCCATGCTGGTGGACGTTAAACAAAAGATTCTTCATTAGCGTCTCTTGTTCGTCCACCAGTATTCATTAGCGTCTCTTGTTCGTCCACCAGCATGTTTTTGTCTGTTGATTCTCCTGGGATTGATTGCAAACCATCAATAGCTGGTATTTATATTCTGTGCGTTGCATACCGTAGCAAGTGCCGCGGTAAGCGCGTTAATTGGGTTGTGAGTTCATTAGTAATGCTTTGTAGTTAGGGTATTTAAGGGTACACGTTGTTAGCGTGTTTCTCTTCAGCCGCGTACAACCTAGCAGGCAGACTTCTTTGAGTTTTGACTAACATGCAAATGACCCGCAAGAGTTCATCTTCTTCGACTATAAGACCTGACCTTCGACAGTTTATCACGCAGATTATCTTTCTACGACCTACTAATTTCTCCTCGGTTATCGATACGGGGTTTTATTTATTGAAGTCTCACGAATATTCTTCTAGCTTTTCAATCAAAATCCTCCTTGACTAGGGCAGCAAGCGGTAATTGAACCACCGGTACAAGGTTCTTGACAAGTTGGAGCAGGCTATTAAGCATGTACTGACCTACATCGAAAAGAGCAATTTAGTCCAAGAGGGAGCCATATAAGAAGCCTCCGATTTCGACGACGAAAAGCATAGTTTTCAGGTTAGAGAGAAGTGCACGTGAGCGCAGAGAGGTGTGCGAAACAGGTAGAGTCTAGCACAGGACTCGACAAAGACCGCCATATCGTCGATTTAATGCCGACATTCTTGCCTCTCCTGCGGTTCTACGCAACCAAGTTTGCAGTAATCCCACTTCTGCCTGGCCCGTGGTCAGATTGGTTCTTGCTTTAAGATAAGTTGTTCATGTAGTTGCAATTATATTTTGTACTACTAGTAGCCGTTGTTCTTTTTGTTTTTATTCACGGCTCCCACTTGCTGATTCTAAACTAACTTTGTTTTACTCTTCATCCCGATGTTATGACTGTAGGTTACCGGGCTGTATCCAGTATTCACCGTATATCTTTGTCTTATTGTTATTATTCCTGTTACTGCGTCTGTGCTTAGCACAGAATAACGAAATACCGGCGTTACAACGTATAGCTGGTATTTATATTCTGTGCGTTGCATACCGTAGCAAGTGCCGCGGTAAGCGCGTTAATTGGGTTGTGAGTTCTTTAGTAATGCTTTGTAGTTAGGGTATTTAAGGGTACACGTTGTTAGCGTGTTTCTCTTCAGCCGCGTACAACCTAGCAGGCAGACTTCTTTGAGTTTTTTCAGATTTTTTATTTCTGGTTCGGTTATCATGTTCTGTCAGGAGAACTTGTAAATTCAAATTTGCTATGTAGTTCCCTCGGAACTTGTAAATTATATTATAAGTGTGTTTTCCAGCGTATTGCTATGTATGGCCGCTTTCACGGTCTTCGTAGTTTTTTGTATGTTGTTCTGTCAGCAGAACTTGTAATTCCATTTCGTTCCCTTGGAACTTGTATATTATAGCACATATTGCTATGTATGACCGCTTTCACGGTCTTGGTGCATTTTTTTTTTTTATGTTCTGTACGTCAGCAGAACTTGTAAATTCCATTTCGTTATGTAGTTCCCTTGGAACTTGTAAATTATTTCCCAGCGTATTGCTATGTATGACCGCTTTCACGGTCTTGGTGCAGTTTTTTGTATATTATTCTGTCAACAGAACTTGTAAATTCCATTTCGTTATGTAGTTCCCTTGGAACTTGTAAATTATAGCACAAGTGTGTTCAGTGTATTTTCCAGCGTATTGCTATGTTGACCGCTTTTAAGGTCTTGGTGCAGTTTTTTGTATGCTCTGTCAGCACAAGTGTATTTTTCAGTGTATTTCCCAGCGTATTGCTATGTATGACCGCTTTCACGGTCTTGGTGCAGTTTTTTGTATGTTGTTCTGTCAGCAGAACTTGTAATTCCATTTCGTTCCCTTGGAACTTTTATATTATAGCACATATTGCTATGTATGACCGCTTTCACGGTCTTGGTGCAGTTTTTTGTATGTTGTTCTGTACGTCAGCAGAACTTGTAAATTCCATTTCGTTATGTAGTTCCCTTGGAACTTGTAAATTATAGCACCAGTGTATTTTTCAGTGTATTTCCCAGCGTATTGCTATGTATGACCGCTTTCACGGTCTTGGTGCAGTTTTTTGTATGTTGTTCTGTACGTCAGCAGAACTTGTAAATTCCATTTCGTTATGTAGTTCCCTTGGAACTTGTAAATTATAGCACCAGTGTATTTTTCAGTGTATTTCCCAGCGTATTGCTATGTATGACCGCTTTCACGGTCTTGGTGCAGTTTTTTGTATGTTGTTCTGTCAGCAGAACTTGTAATTCCCGATTTCGTTCCCTTGGAACTTGTAAATTATTTCCCAGCGTATTGCTATGTATGACCGCTTTCACGGTCTTGGTGCAGTTTTTTGTATCTTATTCTGTCAGCAGAACTTGTAAATTCCATTTCGTTATGTAGTTCCCTTGGAACTTGTAAATTATAGCACCAGTGTATTTTTCAGTGTATTTCCCAGCTTATTGCTATGTATGACCGCTTTCACGGTCTTGGTGCAGTTTTTTGTATGTTGTTCGGTACGTCAGCAGAACTTGTAAATTCCATTTCGTTATGTAGTTCCCTTGGAACTTGTAAATTATTTCCCAGCGTATTGCTATGTATGACAGCTTTCACGGTCTTGGTGCAGTTTTTTGTATATTATTCTGTCAACAGAACTTGTAAATTCCATTTCGTTATGTAGTTCCCTTGGAACTTGTAAATTATAGCACAAGTGTGTTCAGTGTATTTTCCAGCGTATTGCTATGTTGACCGCTTTCACGGTCTTGGTGCAGTTTTTTGTATGCTCTGTCAGCACAAGTGTATTTTTCAGTGTATTTCCCAGCGTATTGCTATGTATGACCGCTTTCACGGTCTTGGTGCAGTTTTTTGTATGTTGTTCTGTACGTCAGCAGAACTTGTAAATTCCATTTCGTTATGTAGTTCCCTTGGAACTTGTAAATTATAGCACCAGTGTATTTTTCAGTGTATTTCCCAGCGTATTGCTATGTATGACCGGTTTCACGGTCTTGGTGCAGTTTTTTGTATGTTGTTCTGTCAGCAGAACTTGTAATTCCCGATTTCGTTCCCTTGGAACTTGTAAATTATTTCCCAGCGTATTGCTATGTATGACCGCTTTCACGGTCTTGGTGCAGTTTTTTGTATCTTATTCTGTCAGCAGAACTTGTAAATTCCATTTCGTTATGTAGTTCCCTTGGAACTTGTAAATTATAGCACCAGTGTATTTTTCAGTGTATTTCCCAGCTTATTGCTATGTATGACCGCTTTCACGGTCTTGGTGCAGTTTTTTGTATGTTGTTCTGTACGTCAGCAGAACTTGTAAATTCAATTTCGTTATGTAGTTCCCTTGGAACTTGTAAATTATTTCCCAGCGTATTGCTATGTATGACAGCTTTCACGGTCTTGGTGCATTTTTTTGTATATTATTCTGTCAACAGAACTTGTAAATTCCATTTCGTTATGTAGTTCCCTTGGAACTTGTAAATTATAGCACAAGTGTGTTCAGTGTATTTTCCAGCGTATTGCTATGTTGACCGCTTTCACGGTCTTGGTGCAGTTTTTTGTATGCTCTGTCAGCACAAGTGTATTTTTCAGTGTATTTCCCAGCGTATTGCTATGTATGACCGCTTTCACGGTCTTGGTGCAGTTTTTTGTATGTTGTTCTGTACGTCAGCAGAACTTGTAAATTCCATTTCGTTATGTAGTTCCATTGGAACTTGTAAATTATAGCACCAGTGTATTTTTCAGTGTATTTCCCAGCGTATTGCTATGTATGACCGCTTTCACGGTCTTGGTGCAGTTTTTTGTATGTTCTGTCAGCAGAACTTGTAATTCCCGATTTCGTTCCCTTGGAACTTGTAAATTATTTCCCAGCGTATTGCTATGTATGACCGCTTTCACGGTCTTGGTGCAGTTTTTTGTATCTTATTCTGTCAGCAGAACTTGTAAATTCCATTTCGTTATGTAGTTCCCTTGGAACTTGTAAATTATTTCCCAGCGTATTGCTATGTATGACAGGTTTCACGGTCTTGGTGCATTTTTTTGTATATTATTCTGTCAACAGAACTTGTAAATTCCATTTCGTTAGGTAGTTCCCTTGGAACTTGTAAATTATAGCACAAGTGTGTTCAGTGTATTTTCCAGCGTATTGCTATGTTGACCGCTTTCACGGTCTTGGTGCAGTTTTTTGTATGCTCTGTCAGCACAAGTGTGTTTTTCAGTGTATTTTCCAGCGTATTGCTATGTATGACCGCTTTCACGGTCTTGGTGCAGTTTTTTGTATGTAGTTCTGATCAGCAGAACTTGTAAATACCATTTCGTCGTACTTGCACCAGTGTGTTTCAGTGCATTTTCCAGCGGTATTGCTCAGTCTGGCGGTGTGACGGCTGTAACAGTATATTGTTGCACATTTTGTATGTAGTTCTGATCAGCAGAACTTGTAATTCCAATTCGTCGCGCTTGTAAATTATATATCACCAGTGTGTTTTAGTGTATTTTCCAGGGTAAGGCTATACATGACCGCTTGACCGATGCAGTCGTTGTATGTAGTTCTCGCTCAGATCAGCAGAACTTGTAATTCCATTTTTGTTGTTGTTGTAGTTGATTCTAACTTATAGTTATTACGCTACCTCATTTCATTGCAATTTTAGTAGTATTGTCTTTGTCGTTAGGTAACTTTGTTATATTGCACGGATGTGCAGAATTTATTTATTTATATATATATATACTGATCATGTTTCATTTGTACTTTATTATGATATATATTTACATCGTATGTTCATCAATCTGTGTTTTTTTATTGATTTCTTTCAGATGGTAACTTTTGTTTTGTTCTTTGAGATAGGACATTATTCAACAGTGATTTGAGAGGACTTCTACCAACTACAAAAGTACAGCTTTCGCTCTCAGATTCCACCATGCATCATAGACCACTAACAAGTACGGCTGGAAGCACTGCAGATAGTATATACATGGCTTGTGTTCAAGGTGCTGGGGTCACCGAGTCGGCTGTTTACGCTTTGCTTTCACCTGCAGACCCGGAGGAGTCGCGCAGATAAAGCTCTAAAGACAAGTTTGCCCTACAGAACGTTTATCTTGGCAAATTCATAACTCACTGAACATTGTAATATTAATGAATATGCATCGTTTACCTCTAGTCGTTTTCTATTTATGGTACTCTTGTTTGGTATCCACGTCTTTTTTCGTAGAGATTCTTAGTTAAAATGGGTCTGTAAATTACTACTTAATTGCCTTGTCCTGTGGAGGGACGGAATGACATCTGGCTCCACCCAGATTTCCTAATCTTTTTTCCCTAACAAGGGTTTTTGGTAGGTAGGTTTTTTCTGGCCACATTGATGTCTTTCACTTTTTGTATACATTATTTGTAATACATGATATGTAACGGTTATTCTCTGGTAATACGTATTAAACGGTACTGTGCCTGTAGGTTACCGGGCTGTATCCAGTATTCACCGTATATCTTTGTCTTATTGTTATTATTCCTGTTACTGCGTCTGTGCTTAGCACAGAATAAAGATTCCACAGTCTCAAAATCATCAAAGCTTAAATCAACACGAATTTTAGATTCAAATTCATCTGATAAATACAAACCGACACCACCACCAGATCTGTTTGATCGATATCTATGATGAAAATAAAAACCTTCAATATTGACTGAATGAGAGGAATCTTGCAGCCAGGTTTCAGTAATCCCAATAACTGAAAACTTAGTATCTAAATTAGCCAATAAATCCGTGAAATTATCTAAGTGAGATTCTAGGCTGCGAATATTTAAATGCAAGAGAGAAAATTGTTTACCACAATGGGCTTCATTTTTTAACATATCGTAATCGCATTGATTAGAATCATTATAAAATGTGTATCTGGATCTAGGTCACCGGAAAGTGTTATGTGCTGGTTTGTATTTGAGAATAAAGGATTATAGTGCAAACTGGACAATCTATCAGAGTTGAAGTGAATAAGACCATGTTGCAGTTCATAGATTACAAGGTTAAATTCATTATCATCTAAGTTATTAAAAGGTAAATTTGAAAGTGAATTCATGGTAACTTATCTGCGTTCGGCACTGGTTAGCCGATTTCTTATTACAAGTTTATCCAACACAAAGTAGGCGATTTTTCCAGCTTTCTTGGCATCCTTCAGTTTAGTCATCTGGTTTTTTCTCTTCGCAATGGTTTCGCTACTTAGGTCTTCGTTGATGAATAAATCTTCAGGCTTAATTTTCCTGGCGCTCCTTAAGATCGACTCTTTTTGCTTCCAGTCTCGTAGACGACAAAAATTAAGCGAAGAAACGATCAACGTTTCTACTCGGTTGCGTATAGTAGGTCCGGATAGCTTTCGACATCAACGCGATCTCGATCGTATGAGCCCAACGGATAACCAAGAATTTCAACGACGCACAGTTATGAGAGAACTACAGGCATACAACGCTGCTTATAAACAAAACCACGACCTCTCGTTTCCTACAAACGTATTATTAACCGTAGCCGACGCATTCATCCAATCTAAGAAAGTTTGTGTCAAGCGTAGCCATGCTAAGAGAACTATTTTAGCCGCTCTACTTTACCATGCATGTATACAATGTGGGTTCGTTCGCTCTAAAAGTGAGGTTGCTCATTTCATGCAACTCAACAACCAGCGTATCTATAGCGGCAACGTCTTTATACGCTCGCTACATGCCGACGACAAAATCTATATTGACTTAAACGCTGATCGCATAGCTCCTCATATCGCAACGACCTTTGTCAAACTCGACCTACCTGAAGCACATCTCCAACAAATAGTCTACGAGGTCGTTAACACAGCAATCGAATGTTGTATCGGTTTCCACTCCATACTTCACACCAAAGTTATTGGAGCAAGCTACGAGGTGCTACGTCGTTCAGGATCGTGTATATCTCTTATTGACGCTGTTAAACTATGTGGTACACATAAGAGTTCAATCGTACGTTTTATAGATGAGTTGCTTGCTTACCATTCCCACTTCGAGCCCATCTATATAAAACATGGTCTAACTAGTGATAGAGCCTAATTTAAAAAGAAATAAAAATACATAAGAATGAATAGCATCACGAAGTCTACGAACAGAAAGTTTCTCACGCGTCGGAATTATTTGAATAGCATCACGAAGTCTACGAACAGAAAGTTTCTCACGCGTCGGAATTATTTGAATAGCATCACGAAGTCTACGAACAGAAAGTTTCTCACGCGTCGGAATTATTTGAATAGCATCACGAAGTCAACGAACAGAAAGTTTCTCACGCGTCGGAATTATTTTAATAGCATCACGAAGTCTACGAACAGAAAGTTTCTCACGCGTCTGAATTATTTTAATAGCATCACGAAGCCTACGAACAGAAAGTTTCTCACGTGTCGGAATTATTTTAATAGCATCACGAAGTCTACGAACAGAAAGTTTCTCACGCGTCGGAATATTTTTTTTATGGTTGGGATTCGAGCAAATACAGGTGCTAGACGAAAGATTTGGTAGCAAAAATAGTATTTATGTCTGGCAGAGCAGCTGCCGCATCGAGACAGAAATTTGCATATGAACTCGACATACGAATTAATTTATACGAAGCTTTTTGCAAAGTGAAAGTAGCTACCTTGTCCACTTCTCTCATAGGAAATATCGATTTTTATCCCACGAGACTGCCTAGTTTTGTTCTCATCTCGTTTTTTATCCCGGAGCGAAGTTCTTCGACGTTTTTTAACCCCCCTTCTCGCCTGTTTTTTTTGTCGTATTTCGAGCTTAAGCGCTTCGTATTTCCCTTTCTCACTAATAACACTTCCAAACTCGGCTTCTGAAATGTTACCATCGTCTAGGGCTTTCGAAACTTTGACTTCCACGGAATTAGCCTTAGCCCTGGCCAACATAACAGTCTTTTCGTGCTTCGAAACGTGAACCCCAAGTTTCTTACTGGCAACAGCCAACAAAGCCGAAACGACGGCACAAAGAAATCCGAGCGATCCTAAAGAAAGCCCCACTGGCAACCCCACACCTGTCAATGACGTACCCAACGCAGAGGCTGATAAAACACCACTCAGGCTACCTGTGGCCACAGCAACCCCATGAACAATACCACGCGCTCGGGCATATTTTTTGCGAACAACTTCGTAGTGCTTTGCCTGCTGTTCGAGCTCGGCAAGCGTATCGCAGACTTTCTGCAGTCGAAAGCTCTCTCCAGACAAACCAGTTTCAGATGAAGGTAGCTGGGGATAGACGGGCGTCGTTGGAATTTGTTGAATTGAATCGTTTGCCATTATATATCTGTCTACATATGGTTTACTCAAGCTTCAATACGAAATGAAGGGGGTGACCACGAAAGTCTATGATATTACCTTTCTCATCGCAAACTGTGAGGCGAAGTCTGTTTTGAATTATTCCTAGGGCTCGAATTGGTAAAGGAAACGGCATGATATATGTCAATCTTCTAAACCACCCACCAGGCGCATTAAAGTAAGATAATAATGTCGAGCGCTTTCCATTTAATAGTGAGAATTCGGAATTCACCACATCGCAGTAGATATATATTATTTCAATATCTTTTATCTTCAGGTCGTATTTTCCCACTTTTAGTGATACATTTCCATCTCCCACTTCATTTCCTTCGACGCCAAATAGTGTGCAGAGATTTGTACTGAATTTGATTGGTTTCTTTACCTCTAAGATCCAATACTTCTTATTAGGTATATCGATAAATTTAACGATGCCAGCATCAACTGCAGCGTTGAAGTGGGGCATTAGGGTTTTTATATTATAAGACCCCGGATCGATTTCGTATGGCAATCCCACACCTTCGGTTTCCCACTGGAACGAAGCCTTCTTTTCTAGGTTCTGCCAACTTTTCTCAATATTGATCTTGACTAGCGAAATATTCTGGATAAGAATAGGTTGATCGAAGTAGACCGTATGGTCAGCCGAGGTACAGGTGACATTTAAGATCACCATTGTGAAACTGCGCTTTTCGATAGTATTAAAGGCAAGCCACTATCCTATATAAGTCGCAAAGCTTCAATATGAGGAGGCACGGAGGCATTTTCAGCCTCCATCCGAGCTCGGGAGATAGCGAGAGAGACGATGAGACCCCAACACTGAATGCTAATTTACATGTAAAGGATAAGAATCAAGCCGGGAGAGAGAGAGAAGCTAAGGGGATCATCGATAAAAACGCGAGAATCGCAAAACTGAATGCCAATCTATTTGAGAAGTTCAAGAAAAAATACTCGCATGCAGATTTTCACCAGTTCTATGCATCCACTGACGTAGATGGTCCAGGCAAATATTCGACGAGTATTTGGTTTCGAGATGGGGATTCTAGCTATGTGGTTTACGGCGATGATGTCTCCAAGCTACCTGCTACCATTCGAAAACGTATCGACGGTGTGCTGTGGGATGTGCAGGGAGGTTTCCCATCTACCTTGACGCTAGACAAAAGTGTGAAATATCCTGTTACAGCGGTCCCAGATACCGAAAAAGCGCAAGATATCGATCTCACTAATCTATGGATATACGTTACACCTACGAAAACGTTGGAAGCAGGTGTTCCGAACATATTCAAGGAGACCGTTGTAAAGCATACAACATCACATGAGTCTTATGCATGGTTGTCTGCTCCGAATTTCAGCTATTGGCCTCAACAGTTAAATTTCGCAACGTGGTGTGCGACTTCTGGATGTGGAGTGTCGTTGTTCGACCTTGCTTTCAAAACATATCCACCCATTGTTCAAGGGTTCCTACGATTTCACGTATATTTCACAATACGAAGAATTCTGCGTGAACTTGGTGGTACTCATGGAGTGCCTCTACCTGGCGACTCTGCTTTCAAGCAAATTGATAACCTCTACAGCAAAACAGCTCTGGAGAACTTATGCATCGAGTTTGGTATATCTCGAACACCAGACTTCCGATGGCACGGAGGTAGGAATAACGGGCTAGGAGATATATTCCTTTTGTACCCGGGGCCGACAGGATACCTAAACGTCCATGGAGCCCGAAGCTATGACAAAGGGGCAACCACATGGCCCCAGCGCTATAATTTGTTTGCAGACCAAGGAGGCAAGGAGGACAAGGGCGATCTGGTATCTTTTATTCGGAACGATGAACACGAAGGGAAACAATACAATTGGTTTACGCCACCAATCGGGAAGGGTTTGACAGATGCTGGATTGGGTAGGTTGAATCGGTCGGTCGAGGCTTTCGGATATTGCGTTCTAGGTGCCCAAATCAACCTGGATGAATCCATCATAGATAGCCACAACGTCAAAGAAGAGTTTAGGAAGTTGGTTAAAGACGCTATTCTTGAAAACAATTTAGTGACGAGCTATAACAACTATAAGGTGGCCATAATGCACACACATAAGAGGCTCGATCTAGCAATAGCTGTAGGGGTGCGGTTACTACCAAGCAACCTTGAGTACTACCTCGGCAAGAAGGATGGTTATAAAAATCCAATCCCGAACGCCACGAAAGGTATGGTGTTAGGTGTAAACGGTGTTAATGATGAGGTTAAGGTTAACGATACCAAAGGATCAAACCCTATGGAAGGACCAACCAACAAGACACAACTACCACACGGCGCAAAGCAACAAGGTTCACCTCTCACACATAGCAAAAATACCCTCCATAGTACCGCTGCAGTAGAGCACTTACCAAATCCTACTCCACAACACGAGATCAATCTAGCAATGGTACCTATTGCTGCAGCTGGATCTGCTTGGTGGTTATTTCGCTAATGCCGTTTGAATTGCTCTATTACGAACACGACTACGGCCACGATTAACAACCAAGCGTTATTTGCTAGGAATCCCACAGCTTCACCAGCCATACTAAATATGAAACTTGCAATTGGTCCAATCATCCCAGGTAGAATCTGCCCCAGCTTCTTTCCTATTGCTTTTAATGTAGTCTCCAACCCTTGCGGCGTCAGCCAAACTATTTGGTAGCGAGGGAATTCCCTTCTTCAGATTGGAAACTATTGCACCAATCACGGTACCTACTACGGCCAGTATGCCAGTTATACCAACCCCGTACTTCCTTAAAATAGCTTTGACCCTATCGCGAAGGGGCAAACGTTCTAGTAGGGCTTCTTCTCTACGTTCTAGGACGTCCATTTCGTCACGGATGGTAGCTATCTCATTCTGAGCTGCTTCTTTCTGACCTGGGGTTGATGTAGGGTCTTGAAGTATGCTTTGTTCTAGTTTGAGATGCTCAGCAGCCTTTTTATTAGCTAGGACTACTTCTTCTATTGCCTCTGCATTTGTAGGACCTAGAACATATTTGAGGTCCTTCCCCATCCTCTTATATATATCACCATTCAAGGTGGTCAGAGGGATAGGTTTCTCTCCGCTTCCGTATGCGTGGATACCGACTCTACCATCAGACATGGTTGCTATCTCAAGTACGCCCCGAATCCCTGCATCCTCATAGTATCCCCAGACTTTATCGAACAACATCTGTTTAGCGCCTTCCGATAAGTTTTGTTTGAAGAGGAGATGTCGAGTGTTAAACTCTGGAGCTGTATATTCAACTTCCGAATAGTTCATCGCCTTCCTCCGAAAAAGTGGTTTCCTGAGTCTTCGGCTTAGCACCTTCTTTGTTATAGTTACGTCTTTTCATGTGGATCGTTTCGTCTGGCCCCGCATCTGGGGAATCTGGAAATATTAATGTCCATGCCTCTTTGTCAACAGTACCATCATCATTGTAGTCTCCACCTGCTTCAGCTCCACCAGTATTTTCCTCGTCTGGCTCAACCTCACCATCCATATTGAACCTAACTATATATCTTGCTATATTCAATATGATATCATCGAAGTTAGTTCCCGCACAAACGCATAGAGAGCCACTTGGACTCAAAGCTAGACGCATCCTATATAGACGAACTTTCGCACCATCATCTGCCAACCCAGGAGAGACGCTCTATGTCGCGGTTCCAAAACTAGGAGAAAACATCGTCCTAGTCCCAGGTAGCTTTGCACTATTAGCTGATATCGCATTGTCTGGCGGGCTTAACACCAATCGCGTAGTGTTAAATGACACTTAAAGGACAATTAAATGGAGTTGTGTTTTTAGATTTAAAAAAAGCTTTTGACACAGTAGATCATTCCATTCTCCTTGAGAAGTTATCCCTTTATGGGGTAGAGCCCTCCACTCTAAAATGGTTTTCATCCTACAAGTCAAATAGAGGTCAGAAGTGTTTAGTAAATGGTGCATTATCCTCTGAGTGTTTGATAAAATGTGGCGTGCCACAAGGATCTATTCTGGGTCCGTTACTCTTCTTACTCTATATAAATGATCTACCAAATTGTGTTAGCAACTGTAGGCCACGTCTTTACGCCGATGATACAAGTCTCTCTTTTACGGCTCCAGACGTGAGTAAACTGGAGACCGAAATAAATATGGAACTGACATCTGTAAAGAAATGGCTTATTGCTAACAAACTTTCACTCAATCTTCTTAAAACCGAATTTATGATTATAGGTACAAGACAGAGATTGGATTTTGATTATGATATTGAAATCTCATTGAATAATATTTCTGTAAGAAGAGTGAAGGAAACTAAACACCTCGGTGTATATTTAGATGAAAACCTTCGGTGGCACGCACACATTGATAATATTATTAAAAAGGTATCCTCTGGTCTTGGGATATTGAGGAGAGTAAGGCCCTTTGTACCAAGAGATGCTTTAATAAAAGTCTACATGGCACTGATTCTTCCACCCTTAGAATATTGCTCTATTGTTTGGGATAACCTTGGATTGGGTCTTGCCAATAAGTTACAGACTCTCCAAAATCGTGCTGCAAGAATAATAACTAAATCTGATTACACAATTAGGTCAACAGACATTCGTAAGGAATTGTGTTGGGAATCATTAAAAGAAAGAAGGCTAAAAACAAGGGCTATTATGATGTATAAGACAGTAAATAACCTAGCGCCCAGCTATCTTTCTGATCTTTTTATAAAAGAATCCCAACACTGTAGCTATAACTTACGTCATTCAAATGCAAACCTTCATATCCCAAGACCTCGAACAGAAGCACTAAAAAGAAGTTTTTCTTACAGTGGAGCCAAAATTTGGAACTCTTTGCCCAGTTTTACAAAAGAGGCAAACAGTTTAACCATATTTCGAACGGAGCTCCAAAATATTGATATTTGTGGACTCATGGACTGTTTATAATATATTTTTAATGTATATATTTAACATAAGTTTTGTAATTATATTATTAGTCCAAATACTATTAACTTATTGTAACGGTTCTCTTGGAAACCAAGTATAACTTGAAGAGATTCCGTGTTTTAAATAAAGATTCATTCATTCATTCATTCGTAGTAGCCAATGTCGGACGATGTTTAGTCTCCCACCGCAGATGTAGATTTGGAACAGAGGTAATAGAAGACCTTGCCCGACCAGATCTCCTACAAACATATTCCGATCTCTATCTTGCTACTCCAGATAGAGAAGCTCGGATTCAACAAGGTATCCAATCAGAGAAAGTGAACAAGCTTCGCTCGAAGACTAACGGCGCAACCGCTTTGAATGATGGAGAAACTGCGATACTGGCTGCATATGGTTCAAAGTATAGAATTCCATTAGATGTTGACATTCTAACACAACATGGAGCTTTGTATCCCCACGCCCTCCGTGACATTATTTCGTTCGATTTGGTTCTAGCGTCCGCTGTCGATATAGTGGTGGGATCAGATCCAACCAAGATAGGCACATACAAGCTCAACAACATACAGCTGGAGTATGAGGTCATCGAGGATGAAAAACTCGCCAGACAAGCAGAGCACGCATATACCACAGGCACTGCCTTTCTATTCGACTACGCTTTACACTCCACTACTGTACCTATTAATCAGGCATCAGACACTTTAGTGGCTAAGAACCTAACAGTCTCACGGAGATCCTTCACTGGACTACTTTTACTATTTGTGGCCCCATACACTGCAGGTACCCGGGACAGCGAGGCATTCTCCAATCCAGGCATAACTAAGGTGGAGGTAGATGTCAATGGCATTCCGAATTTCTTCTTTCCAGATTTATACTACCACCAGATTTCTGGGAGGCTGCCAAGGGATGGTTTGGTACATCAGTCGATGTCGATCCGAAAATGACACCTATGACGCCCGCCAAGTTCTACAACAACAAATTTGCCATATTGGTTGATTGTCGCACAGCAAAGGATTCAGTTGTCCATGGTGATGGCTTAGCTCAAATAGGTGGTGGAAAAGACATCGACATCCGAGTTCACAGAAGTGGAGGCAGTGGAACTGTTAACATGCACATCTTCGTTCTGTCAGATGCTCAGATTAATATATTGAATGGATCTCTGAGTAGTTTTACATATTAACAATGGATGCACTGGTAGAACACATACCATTCAACGCACTCATAGTAGGCCCAACAAACTGTGGGAAAACAGCATTTCTAATAGAGCAACTTCGTGGACCATTTCGTGGTAAGTTTGACTACATAGTATTAGTGTGCCCCACGTACGCCCACAACAAAACATATCGTGGATTCGCCAATCGAGATCCACACTTCTATGTTGTATCACCACCACAGGATTCTATCAATGCCGCATTACTTATTTGTGAAACCTTTTGGGCTGGGACCAATACTCTATTGATTCTAGATGATTGTGCCGCCTCAAAGGATGTCAAGAAACGAACCAACATACTCGTGGATTTAGCCTTTTCTGCTCGACATATCGGTATTTCAGTTTGGGTGCTCTCCCAACAATTAACAAGCATATGCAAACCTTTCCGCGAAAACGTAGCCGTCGTAGTTGCCTTCCTTACCGCATCGGCTATAGATGGAAAAAGGCTATTCGAGGACTATGGAGGCTCGCAAGAAGACAGTGAGTTACGAGCAGTGCTTCGGTCTCACAAGTTCGCTCGCATATGTTTTTGCTTACGACATCCTTTTGCGGTAGTGTTAGAGCTACCCGCACCTACAACATATTATCATGGGTGATGAAAAAGTACTTCTACTAGAGGGTGAGGATGTAACAGGCCCACCGCCTAAAACAGAGGACGTCGTAACAGATAACCGCGAAGCACTTGCAATTTTGGCTGCAACAGGTACAACAAAGGATTATCTAGGGAAAAAATTCTCTCTAGGAGACATTTCTAGACTACCTGAGAAAGAAGTAGATAGTTATATAGAAGATATCAGGCCGTTCTAGCTCAGCAAATAACAGGAAGCTTAGTCGATGGTGTGATGCGTCTAGCTACCCGATTAGTTGCTTACCTAGTACCCATAGACTCTCAAGAAGCACTGATCAAAGATCTACAAAAAGACCACCTAGTCCGCAATGAGATCAGTGCTGTGACTGGCCTATTATCACTTAAAGCAGGTCGCTTTGTAGCGCTAGCTAGCGTCTTGTTCCATGTATCTGGTCACATAGTCCTTCCTGGTACCTCTACTATCACACCTATTGAACCTTCACACATACCTACTATGTCGAAGCAAGATGGAGGAAACGATCAGATAACTGCGAATCCCCCGAAGACTGTGCCTGAGAAAAAAGGAAAAGATCCAAAGCGTGTTGCAGCTGCAAAAGCATTAGCAGAAAGCAATAAACGCGCTAGAGAGGCTCAGAAGAGAGAGTTGACACGTGAAGGTGAATTATCTAAAGAAACCGATGTGGGGGGAAGCTGGTCAAAAACCATATCTACCAATACTACTCTAGCAGCCATTGGCGTAGGCGCTTCGTTGGTGGGGGCGTACTATCAATACAGAATATACAGAGACGACGCCCCTAAGAATATTAGTACGATACAACCCGCGAGTCCAGTAGGGACTACGAAGGTAGCATTGCCGGATATGGAGTAGAACGATAAACATTTGAAGACTAGGACCATAGGTTATATGTCATAGGAGGATGGTAGAGAATAATTTGATGAAGGCAGTAGCTGACGCTGCTATAGTTACTGGGCTCGCTACAGGCATTGGTTGGATTGCAAGAAAGGTCGTTAAGGAACCTATGCTTAACGATCCTTCTGCTTCTATAGTGAACTACGTGAAGTGGACGGCCGTGGTGGCTGGTAGCATAGCTGCCAAGAAATATATCGAGGACAAGGGGTACATACCACCTGATTTGTGATGGCAACATTGGAGGGCATTGGAATGGCCATTTTCGGAGCTGTTTTGAATGCGACGGCATTCACCGGTGGTGGGGTGCTTGCTAAGTTTCTTTCTGGGAAAGATGAAAGACTTGCTATAGAACGAGAGAGACACGATAGGGCCATAGAGAAGAAAGAAAATGCCATGATGGTCTACAACAAGGAACGTCAAAGATTATACGATAATGCTATAGAACAGGAAGGTAAGGAGCGTGCTGCTTACAATACGCTAAAAGACACCAACAAAGCTTTCGTGCGATCCGATAAGCTACGCCAGGAACTGGAACGAATCAAAGCAATGAAAGAACCTCGGGTATCTGACTACTATCGACCTTCGAGTGAGCAGAAGACTGGTGAGTTGATCTATGTTGGAGGTGCAATGCTAGGCGCTGGCTATGCCGTTAGCCGCTGGCTATAGCTATGCTTTTTAAAAACGAGTCTTTTTATGTTCGTTGAGGTTACTAGGTAAATACTTACTAGGTATAGCGCAAAAGTTGGTTTTTCTATATCCATTTAAAGCTATATATACATATACGTATCAGAGGCAACTTTTTATTTAAATGGAAGAAGTGCAAGTCAAGGAGAACTTCAAGAGGCAACTTTCGATTAACACACAAGTTAAGATGCCCATCGGGATACATACAAAACACGAGGAAAGGCCCGTATGGGCAGTATCAGTTAAGGTAAAGGCTAAAGGAACCGGAAACTTCGTCGATGCTCGCGCTCTACTGGTCCTAGACTCTCCTATTTCATATTGTGCCGATTCGCTACTAGCCGAGTTAGGTTTCGAAGATGAGGTAGAGTTGGTAGCGCTATGGTCGGCCGATACAACCGGGTTACGCTTAGAAGGTGGTGGAGCCTTCTTAGTAGATCTAGAATTGCAATCTCTTGAGGGGGGGGGGGGTAGATTATTCAACCTTCGTAGAGATGTGGTTCTCCCGACTGAAGTCTTAAACAATACGTACTTTGAGTGGCGTCTTCTCCATGATTTAACTATATCCAAGGCAGACAAAATCAGTTTGGTAATAAGGCACGAACACATGGTAGACTTCTATATCAAAGATAAAGAGCCGGCAATGCTCAAGTGGAATCCAGAACCCCGACAAATCAAAAGTCTGCTCCATATGGAGAGTGGTAGATACCCAGGCGTCATACCAATATACTAATGATGGTTGAGAATAAATCAATGCAAAAAAGAAGAAGAAGAACTAGTTGGGCTAGACGAGTCTTTGTTCTTCTTTTTTGTCTTCGTATTAGGGTCTCATCGTTATGCTATATATGATGGATGCTCGCCTTGCAAATATCTTCTATGGTCCTCTTGGCTACTGGAAAGGCCGCGCTGCGATTGGTAAGCTATCAGTAGCAGCAAAGGTATCAGAAGACGTTGCTGCAAGTTGGTTAGAGAAACAAGCACTATGGCAGATATACCTAACACCACCGCGATATATCCCACGACCACATTGGACTGTATCGAAACCTAATGAGGTTCACCAGGCTGATTTGATCTTTCTACCTCACGATCGACCTGGACGTGGGCGAAAGCTCTATAAATATGCCTTAGTGGTAATCGATGTGGCTTCTCGATATAAAGAAGCTGAGCCCTTAGCCTCGAAAGATAGTGGTGAAGTGTCTGCAGCCTTTAAAGAATCTACCGGCGTAGTCCACTAATATGGCCAAAAACGTTACAAGTCGATCCTGGTAGAGAATTCATGGGGCGTATGTCTGAAACCTTAGAACTACATGGTACGAAAGTCCAACGAGGTGAGGCTGGTAACCATAGGGCGCAAGGGTTCGTTGAGCGAGCAAATAGAACGCTAGCTGAGAGATTGTTTGGATATCAATACGTACAGGAGATGGTGCTTACTTCAGAAGGGTCGGATGCGCGTAGTAGAGAATGGGTGTTGCGTCTTCCAGAGGTCGTAAAAGCCATGAATAATGAGGTGACTCGACTGACAGGAAAGAACCCTTCGAATTCTGTTGTGTCACAGCAGGTGAACATAAAAACTCCTACATATTCGCGGACTGTTGGATTAGAAGAAAAGCGCATACCGTTCGATGTTCTAGTTCGATATCTCTATGCGCCTGGGGAGTTGAAAGGTGGAGCCAAGCGAGCAACTGATCCTGTGTGGAGTTTACAGACATATGTTATTTCTCGAAGTGTGATATCTTCGAACCAACCAGTTCTGTACTATTTGGGAAAAGATGCACCAAAGCGAGGTTTTGTGCGTGAAGAGCTACAGATAGTACCACTAGATACGGAATTACCTCCAAAGGGTATACTATTCGTACCCAACAAATCTAAGCTAGCAGCCCGCAAATAAAATCGTCTAAGTTTAACTCCTCTGGAATCGTATCTTTATGTTCATAAGATAGCAACTCATCAATTAGGTCATCAAAGTTTTCCTCGGTGTTTTTGTGCCCATAGGCTAGTGTACCGATTCCGTTTGCCGAAATCCAGCGCTTACTATCGAATGGTGATAGAGATACTTTGTTCATATGCATACCATACATCCTGTGACCTTCACTTCGAAGCATATGCATTCCATGGCGGAATACTTTATTATCTAGTAAGCACTCTTTGTATTGTTCATGACGAATACGATGTTTCACGACTGCCTTCTTGGTGCCTTTGGCCTTCCTAATCTCACCACCACCTACTTTCAATATCGAGTAGAGCTTTGATCGTAGCCCAACATATTCAACTATGGGAATACCTTCACATTCGTCTTTCATTTTACCAAGTACTTTCTTGTTGTCTGTGTTATACGATGGATGGTCCTTGCTATAGTTGCTTGTATCATAGAGATGTTTGTTGATAGCAATGTCTGCATAGATGTAGTCAGTTTCGATGTATAGCAATAGACTGTCAGTATCTGTATATAGTAGATTACATCGTTGTCCATATTGATTATTGAGCTCGTTATAGTAGAAGTCATACATCAGATGTTTTGATAGATCTAGAATTGACATTCCAACATATACTGGGCGGTTTAGTAGTAGCTTATTTTTGTAGTTGTGCACAGCGGCTAGATCGTTGTCAAAGATTGTGGAGCGAGCATAGCTAGGTTTATTCAAGAGACGCTGTAGTCTGATTCCTTCTGAAGAGCGCACTAGTTTGATATCTACACGTTTTCGTAGATTCTCCATTGTTTTCCCAAATACGCTATTATTCATTAATTTGTAGAGGTCTTGCTCGAAAGTGCTATTCGCTTGTTTTCGTAATTCTGTATTAATTCGTAATTATGGCTCCATCCATCGGGATTGGTCGAATCGTAGTGCTCTGTGGATCTTTTTCAAACGCATACAAAGAGATAAGTAGAGTTGTAGGTTGCGGTAGTGAAGCACATATCGTTCTTTGTTATATAGGTTAGGCACAAGCTTCTCTGCTTTCAAAGATCCATTGCCTTTGTATAGTTCCTCAAATAGATCAGTCTGATACTCTGAGAACCAAGCTTTATCCACTTGCATTCTCTCGGGAGCTAGCGGATAGCTGTTGTGTGCGTCGTGAAGTTCTCGAGGATATTCGAGATCGACTTCGAGGATGTAACCCTTATCTGAATTGCTCGCGTGCTGGGTGATTTGTTCTGCTGTTGGTATACACCACTCGAATCCTCCAGTTGGTAGATATTGACTCATAGCTCAACCGTATAGGTTATTAGCATCAATGTAGACTATATGGCTATTTAGCTTATTGTGATCGAAATCGGGTATGTTTGGGTTATTTGCTTTAGCATAACGTTGAGATACCATAGATATCCCACCACGTAGACCTTTCTCAACAAATAGATGAATGTCATAGTCAGTTAATAGTTCAAGCTCCACGCCAGTCTTCTTTAACAGCGCATCCCACGATAGACCAGGACTAGTATAGTAGTGAGCCGGGTCTAAGCCATAGTTTTGCATACATGTCGTGCGAAAACCCTCAAACACATCTGCTAGAAGAAGTACATCGGTTTGGAGGTAAAGGTCGTGGTAGTCTCCTAACGTCTCACAACTGAATGTTTTCCAAACTTCCAGGGCGTGTTCGTAGTCCTCGTCGGATACGTCCTCTAGGTTTAGTTTACTATAGAACGAATTCTTTGGCGGAAGAGAAGTCTCTATGAATTTTTCCCAAGTGTCCATGTACTCGTAAGGGTAGACACCTTTGCGACCAAGAAGATATGCATTAGTGGGTGTATGCTTAACGGTTATCGGTAGACGAGATGGGTCTAGTTGCTTTATGCTACCTTCTCCACACTGTGGGCAAGTCCCCACTAGCTCCCAAGCATTGTTAATAACAACCAGCTCGACCTTATTACATCGCTTACATTTGCCTGCTGATGCCTCTATAGTACTACGAACCAGTTTGTCAAGTGACCCTAAGAGAAATTGTGCACTATCAATGAACCGGAGGTTGCCAAGTGAGAATGAAATATATTTCTCCATATTGTTTGGAATACAAGAGATATGGCCCGCTGTCTTGGAGATGGATTGCATCAATAGGTGAGAATCGTATCCGCGCAAGTTGTGGAATACAACTGGAATGGTAGGTGAGATACGCAATTTGAGGTTACAGACTCTATGTGCGGCACCTCGAAACTCGCCTGTGATGTGGCAATGATCACGTACTCTATCGCTACCAACCAAGGGCTTCTGACAGATATGACAAATAGTTGACCTATTATAAGCTCTCTGGTTTTCCTGTGACATACATAGTGGCTTGGCCTCTTGGGCTTTGATCTTTGCCTCCTCTTCTTGTATGCATCGTAGAAAGCGTTCGATAGTATCTGGACCTCTATATAGTACAGGTGGCTCGCTATAACCATCGGAACGTACGACTATGTAGCAAAATCCACAGGGAATATGTTCTTCTGTCTTTTGTGTGTTGCTTTTCTTGGGGTCTTGGGCAGGTCCTTCGATCTTAGTGGTTAAAGCTTCGAGGTCGGCATAGATAACGTAGGGAACTTTGAGCTGTTTGTGGATATTCTGAAAGGAGACTATGTTGTTCTCATTGGTAGGCATTTCAATTCGAATGGCTCGGTCATCGACGCCGTTACACTCTGGGGTGTGCTTCTTAAGTAGATCATTGGTAGTGTATCCATGTAGACACCGTTCGCAGAAGTGCTGCCTATGGCCATGCTTTGTTTGATCGGATAGAAGTTTGTTGAAGTCCTTGATCCAACAGTAGTGTTGCAACCCGCCATCTGGGTGCTCTATAAGCAAGAGGTTAACGCGTGTTAAGAAAGTCTCCTTCGAGATGTGATGTACGACCAAGCACTTTTCCTTTGGATCCCAACCATACACGCTGATGGAGATTTCGTTTTGTTTCTCCAATAGTGGTATTTGCGAAATTGGTGTTGGTGAGTCCACCCCCTCGTGTTTCGGCCAATCTTCTTTTCGATACTTTAATATTCTCTGGTTTTTTTTCGCAACTTGATGCAGCGCTGCTGTTATCGTCCAAAGTGCGCAGTGGTCGTCGTCGTTGTTCACATTGATCACGGCTCTCTTATTCGCGATTTCTGTAGGCAGTCGCAAATATGAACCTCCACGGAGTGGTTGATATCGAGCGATGTTTAACCATAGAATGTTGACTCTATCTATAACCCAGTTCGATCCTCGACTGATCCACTTCTCGATGTGGTTGTAGATCTGAGCATGTGCTTCTACTATTACCCCACGGATCTCAGCACTGTTGGTCAAAACGGTTTGCGAGCTCCAAAAGGTAACTATATCATATACTGAACCCTCAGGTTTGTCGAGCCGGAGCGTTATGTTCAAAGCTAGCTGAAGCTTAAGGCTGTTGAGGTCTTGGAGCTCTTCCTCGAGCTTTTCGGTAGTCTGCTTCCACACACCGGCGAGGAAAGCAGCTGGGTCTGCTCCTAGAGGATTACCATCTTGGACATCCATCTTCCATCCGTGTAAATAAACCCCAATGCCGGGTGCTCGGACGAATGCTAGTATATGTTCAGACATAGTGTAATACCTTGTACTGACCCTCCTCTAATAGGGCGTCAAAATACAATAAGCGTACTATAGTAGTATATAATATGCCGATCCTGGTCGTAGCGCATTTGTTTTCAGTTTTATGTCACATTTGATGGCCCCCGAACCCAAACGTATTTGTTGGACTTTGTTGTACCAAATTACAACATCTATGGTACTCGAGAGATAATAAGTTGAGATTTGGTATAACAAAGTCAAAAAATACGTTAGGGGGAGGGGGTCATCAGATGTGATATAGAACTGAAAACGGAGGTGCTGTGCCAGGATCGGCATATTATACACTACTGATATACTAAATTGTTATTTGTGTGGCAGTCAGACTCCCACCGGCTGTTGAAGCAAACTGAAGCAAATCATTATATAGCTAAGTCGCGAGCTATGATTGGTAAATCATAGCTTCCCGTACGGACCTTCCGCCCACTTCCGGTCTCAAAGAAAATGAAGAAACTATATAATATTTTTTTTATTAACCTCGTTTGCTCGGCGCGCTTCGCGCTTGAGCCATAAAAAGGGGAAAACCTCGGTCCATGACTTACGGTACCGACCGAGCAAACGAGGTTAATAAGAGGTAAATATAGTTGTCAGCATTGTGTTCAAATAAAGTGATGGGTCTCTATGAAGGGCACAGCAACATTTACATAACCCAGGTGCTTTCCTGAAGTTCGTGTATTTTATCTATCTTATTAATTCCAGCTTGGCCACTCTTTTTCTGGTCAGTATAAAATGTACACGAAGACATTTTGATTTAGATATTTCACAGTGCAACGACTTCCATCGGAGCCATCGAATTTGATTGGCTCGAATCTTTGAATTATTGCCTCGAGAGCTAACGAAGGCTGGATGTTTTGTTGTAAACTCGTACTGTACACAATTAGCTGGTTAGTATCAGGTACCTGTAAAAAACACAAATGTACAGGTTCCTCGGGAGAAGATGTCACAGTCAGATTAAAAAAAAATGGATGCTCGTCTCAGATACTATCTAAAGTCAGTTGTAAAGTCGATAATCAGAAAAAAGAGAAATATTTCATAAGCAGTAGAACAATAAACATGTTACATCTCATCGAGTTTTAATATTTTTTATGTTATCTGACAATGAGTAACAGGAAAAATCCAAAATTGTCCAATCACAAGAAATAAAATAAAAATAAAAATAAATAAATAAAAAAACATGATCGATGACGGGTAATGACAACAAAACTAGGAACCTACCTAGGAACCAGAGGTTCTAACTTCTCGCACTCTCTCTAGTTTTAGGCGCGAAGCGAGCTTAGCAAGGTACCCCCTCCCCAAGTATATACAAAATAAATGAAAAATGCCAGAGTCAGATTTCAACTTTCCGACTCGTTTTCACTGGCTTTGCTTTGTGTTGAGATTCCACCAACTATATCCATATATTAATTTGCATATACCATATCATTTCCATTTTCACAATATTTGGGGTACAGGAATTTGCACGAGAATTTTTTTCGTGAACAAGCCATTTTGTGCCACCATACGCATGGTTTAAAGTCGGCATTGTGAAAATTTGGGTATTTGGTAATTTGGGATATTTGGTGAAATCAGAATATTTCAGTGCAATCGGCTGTATCTATCTATAATCTATCTAACAAAAGCTTGTGTTCTCGCGAATGAACTAGCAAGAGGCTCTTTTCACGGCTCTTCATTCACACTGCTAGTTTTCACGTTATGCACACATTACATGACTACACCCAACCCGTGGAGCGGAGAAAAAGCTGGCTTCTATGGTATCCCGAACGAGGACATTAAGCAACCCATTTGGACATGTTGGATGTTAATTGTTTTGTTTCTTATTTAGTTTGCGCCGTACCAAATTTGGATATGAAACTGGCTCAATGAATGGTTTACCATTCATATCAGAAGTACAGCCAGCCTCAACTGTACAGAAGGCGTATACAATACTATTAGGGAAAGTTCGAATGAGATATAAGCCGGATAAATAATTTGATAATGCTCCCCTGTGATGTTGTTCCCACTAGGGTTTGTTAAAAATCCCCCGCCCATTTATTTCATCTCTCTCCTTTCTCTCCCTTCCCTCCCTCCCACCCTCTCAACGAGAGCGCGTGACATGACCACGCAAACACAAGAGCGCGTGACATGCATAAAGCTGGATCCGCTCTTGTAACTGTTGCCTACAAAAACACGAAATGCAATCGAAACTGTGGATTTTTTTCCCTGTAGGTATGTTTTTAATGCATTTCCTGTATTAAGCGGTCAAAACCCATTCGATTAATGCAAGAATCGTTATTATTCCATCATGTCTGGAAGCTGACCCGCCGAACAGTTAATTACTCGGGCTGCCTGTGGCAGCACCGAGTCTAAATCTGCAAGCCGTTTTTTTTTTCATTTTTTCTTTTTTTCATGTAGCAAAATTTCTGCGCATGCGTTAAAGGTCAAATTCACACCAATCAGATTGCACTGTGCTGGTCACGCAACAATCGCCAGGTTAATTTATTTACACAATTTAATACAGTAAATCAAGATGGTGGACGACGGCGCGAGGAATTTTCTCTCAAATTTGGAGTCCCATCTCTCAAATGTAAGCAGTTTAATGTTTTATTTAACTTCACTCGTGCGAAAGCCTTCCAACAGGCTCAGGATATTTCAACTGGCGCTCTTGTTTGAGGTACGTTTCGTAGGTAATAAACACTCAGCACAGAATAATTTACGATGACCGAAGCAGTTATTCAACTCTCACGGTAAACAAGACTCCTCTCACGGCAGAGGTTTTGGTTCGAGAAATTAAAGGCTTCCAACAGTTCCATTTATAGTTCTGTAATATAATGAGCAGACTGCAGTTTTGGGAAGGAGGGTAAAAGCTTTTAAATAGAGATAAACAAAACGGGCATTTCAGTTAATAATCTTTAGTCCAACAAATACCGATATGGTCGCGATCAAAGAGCCGCAGGGTAGAACGAACAGTAGAGAAATATAGTGATAGCTCCATCATAGGTGGACAGGTACAACTTATAATATGGGACAAATATAAACATACATTTGAGACACTCATCTATTAGTACTCTGAACCTGCAGAACAGCAGACTAAATTAGGACCGAATTCGCATTTTTTTCGATAAAAAAAAAGAATCAATGCCTTCAGCTGCTTCAGTATGATTCCCAGTCATATCAGTAATGGTGACTACCAAGCATTGTTGCTGGGGGAGATGTAAGAGTGACTCTAGATGTGAAAAACATTCATAAATCCGGCGCTAAAAGAGATATGTCTCGGAGAATGAAGCATCGATCGGTACACCGCTAGTAGAGGTTTCTCATCTTTTCTCGGCCTTTTTGATCACTCACAGGAGGAGCTTTTCTGTTCCAAAACCTTTACAGCAAGTTCAGTGAGAAATGTCAGCGTTGGATAAATGTTTGTACAAGAGACCTTAAAAGCACAGAACAACGACACTAGGTCTGGCAATGAAACGTAAGTGGCTATAAATTACTGAAACCCTGACTATGTATCCACCAGTAAACAATGAGAAGGAACTACTGTTCAACCATTAAGTTTACTTGAATTTATCAGTGGATTCTAAATAAATTTTGGAAGCAAAGCCTCGTCTACAGTACATCTACAATGCTTTGATTTATTTTCTGAGCACAAATGAAGTTAATTTCTTTCGGAGCTGCAGGTATTAAATTTGAAAACTCGATAAATGCAAACAATAATATAATGGTTTGAAAGAGCACACCAACATAAGAAAAATTGCCGAATTTTAGGATGCTATCAGTTCATAGTTTTAATGTATATGCTCTTCCAGCCATAACAGCTTTGGTCTCCGGTGAGTTTTATTGAAGAAGATGATTGCACTCGGTGTTGCAATGTTACTTCCGGTCTTACATATTTGGAAGACCTGGTCATGTGATCATCAGCCATGATGAATAAACAAGTTGAATTAACACGAACCCGCGTTCGGTCTTGTTGAGAAACATGGTGTCAGAAAAGTGGATTTTAACTTAGTTTAGATGAGCTAGCTACGCTCAAATAAGTTAAAAAAGCCAGTTAAGGTTTCAGAGAAGATTTCAAAGAAAAAAAAACCCGGAGGAAATCGGCTGAAACGGCGAAATTTCTAGCGAATCGTGCACGAGCAGATGGCACAAAATGTCTGACTCAGAGGAAAACACGCCGTCAACTTCAACTCAATCATCAGCAGGGGCATCGACACAGGCTCCCATCAGCAGCAGCTACCCGTCAAATTTCCCGATACCGAGCCAGATGGTATGTAGAGGAGATTTAACAAGCAATTGGGAATTCTTTAAACAGCAATGGAGCGACTACGAGATCGCCACAGGGCTAATTCAGCGACCCGAATCAGTGCGACTGGCGACTCTCCGTTCTGTCATGGGAAGGGAGTGTTTGCAAATTTTTCTTAACCTCAATTGTGGTCCAGACGAAGTCACGATTAAAACAGCTTTAGAAGTGCTGGAGGGATATTTCTTACCCAAGAGAAACGTGGTGTATGAGAGGTATGTGTTTAATTCATGCGTTCAAGGAAATGATGAAACTGTTGATAACTATGTTAACAGACTGAGAAAACTTGCCTCTTCGTGTGAATTTGGCACGCTTTCCGATGAAATGATTCGAGATCGATTGGTTATAGGCACAAGTGATCACATAACAAAAGGCAGAATGCTAAGAGCGACGGCACTTTCTCTTAACAAAGCTGTTGAAATGTGCAAATCAAGTGAAATAACAAACAAACAGCTGAAAAGTATGAAATCCGAAGTCGGCAAATCGAGCGAAGATCTCCATTACACGAGAAACGACCAACGTCGGTCACGTTCCAAAACGAAAGGCAAGCAATCTCACACTAACCGTAATCCAAGCCACAAGGCAAACCCTAATGTAGATGACAAATGCAAATATTGTGGAAGAAAAAGTAAGCACAATAAGAAAGAGGATTGTCCCGCCTTTGGCCAGCAATGTCATAAGTGCAAAAGAAAAAATCACTTCGCAAGCATGTGTTTGGCAGACAAAGAAAACAATTCAAGCAACTCAGCAACAAGAAGAATATGATTCGGATGAGTCATTGCTGAAAATAGAGAAAATAACTGCACTGAAGGGAAATGGAAAGCAGTTACTAGCTAACCTAACATTTTGCACAGAAACAAATCACAGAGAGAGAATTGTGTGTCAGCTGGACACAGGAGCGACTTGCAACGTGATAGGTTACAGAGATCTTGCACAGCTCTTACAGAATAGTGATCCACCGCTGACTCAGTCAAAAGCCAAGCTTAAGTTGTTTGATGGCACAATAATGCATCAATGGGACAAACCACTTTAGTAGTAGAAAGGAAAGGGAAGCTCTCAGACCTTAAGTTTCAAGTTGTCAATATCTCGAACAAGCCACTGATCTCAGCAGAGACATGTGAACAGTTAGAACTACTCAAAGTTGAGTTAGACTCAACAGAGTCCGTGTTTGGCCTTGAAAACAAAGAGAGTAGCTACCTCAGCAGAGAGCAGATACTGACAGAGTACAATGATGTTTTTGAAGGGTTGGGTCATATTGGTGACACAACAATCGTTGTAGATCCAGGGGTGAAACCAGTACAGCACACTCCTCGCAGGGTACCAGTAGCCCTGCAAGACAAAGTCAGATCCAAACTAGAAGATTTGGAGAAGAAGGGTATAGTGTAAAAGGTCACTAAACCAACCGAGTGGATCAGTAGCATGGTAATAGTCTCCACTCCGAAGAAAATTAGAATCTGTCTAGATCCCAAAGATTTAAACCGAGCAGTACTCCGCCCAAAGTACCAAATGCCTACTTTAGAAGAGGTATTGCCAAAACTAAGCCAAGCCAAGGTTTTCAGTACCCTTGATGCGAAAGATGGCTTTTATCAAATTGGCTTAGACGAAGAAAGTAGTCTAAAGACAACATTCTGGACGCCATTCGGAAGATACCGATATCTTCGAATGCCTTTCGGAATAAACCTAGCACCTGAAGAGTTCGAGCGAAAGCTCCATGAGAAATTGGATGGTCTCCCAGGCATCGAGATCCTAAGAGATGACATTCTAGTAATGGGCTATGGAGATACCCAAGAAGAAGCTCAGGAGAACCATGACGAAAACCTGGTTAGGTTATTAGAGGAAGCACGGAAAGCTAATTTACGCCTAAATAGCAGCAAGATGAACCTCAGGAAGACAGAAGTGCAGTTCATGGGGCATTTGATCACCAAAGATGGATTAAAGCCAGACCCTGAGAAAGTAAAGGCCGTGCAAAATATGCCTAAGCCGACATCCAAGAAAGAGCTGTCGAGCCTCCTAGGCTTTGTGAACTATCTGTCTCAGTTTTTGCCAAGGCTATCAGAAGTAGCGCAGCCTTTGAGAAATCTGACAGCTAAAGACATGAAGTTTGTTTGGTCTAAGCAGCATGACTCAGCATTCAAAGAAGTTCGAGAACTTGTAGTGAGTCATCCAGTTCTCAAATACTATGATCTGAATGAAGAAGTTACAGTGCAATGCGACGCCAGCGAGTATGGACTAGGAGCAGCATTAATGCCAAATGGTCAACCCGTTGCATTTGCTTCTAGGTCTCTTTCACAGACAGAGAGACAATATGCACAAATCGAGAAAGAATGTCTCGCCATAGTGTTTTCTTGTGAAAGGTTCAGTCAGTACCTAGCAGGCAGAGAGAAAGTCACCGTATAATCTGACCATAAGCCTCTGCAGACCATATTTCAGAAGTCAGTACTCTCCGCACCATGCAGATTGCAGCGAATGCTACTAAGGCTACAAAGATATAATCTAGATGTGAGGTACAAGCCAGGCTCACAGATGTATGTCGCAGATCATTAAGGTAGCACCAGACAGACTGAAGCAAATTCAGAAATGTACAGCGCAGGATCTGGTATTGGAAACTTTGAAGACCACAGTCCTAGCTGCATGGCCGGAAAGAAGAGAAGACGTTCCTGTACAAATCCGAGACTACTGGACTTACAGAGAAGAGATTTCACTGCACAACGGCGTTCTCTTTAAGAGTCAACGTGTGATCATCCCGAAAGCCATGAGATCTGAAATGCTCTCAAGAATTCACTCAAGTCACCAAGGAATAGCCTCATGCATGCGAAAAGTTAAAGATGTAGTTTTCTGGCCGGGAATGAGTTCTGAAATCAAAGAGAGGCTACATTCTTTTGTTTTTGCCTTAATACAGGAAAACCTGACCTTTGTAACTTTTCGATGTTTAGGTGAAGTCTTACAACGATATTACATGGGAAAGGATGAGTTTGGGATACAGTTTAAATAGGACTTGACAGTCTATATACAAGGGCACCCAACGAAGTTTTCGGTTAAAAAGCTGTTCGGTTTGAAAAAATTGTCCCTAGAAAATTGTTTTCTGAAATACTGGCTAGAAAATTTGTTTTAAATCTCTAGAAAATTATAGAAGAAAAGGGAGACTAAAAGATTTCCCCTAAAATATTCGTACGTCCCAATTCATTTGATCAATAGAGTCAGAACAGGAAAAAAGAATCCCTAAAAAATTCGTACCTCCACAAAACTTTGCAACATGAAGTTACTTGGGCTAGAAAATTCTTGTTATGTTCTAGACTACTAACAAATTCGTAGGCCGGGAATATTTTGCCATAGTATTTTCGGTTGACACGATTTCCACCTAGAAAATCCGAACAGCTAATAGCTTTCTAGAATATGTCAAAAGACATAGTAGGCGCCTTAAAATGGCTAGATAAGCTGCAGACAACTGGTTTCAAACGAATTTCAAAAAGTACTCGTTGGGTGCCCTTGTATATAGTAAGCAATTTTTGTCTCGTTGGTTGGCCAGCGAAGATGCAAAACTCGCTTGACAAGATCGACGTTTGTCGCTTTGTTTCAATCCTCTGTATTTCAGCCAAATTTTAAGCTGTTCGACAGTATAATCATCAGGTTCTCTTTCAAAATATGTTCCAGGAAAGCAGTCATTTCTGGTAGAATAGACAGAGGACGAACTGAAGTGCTAGTCAATTCTTGTAAGTTGATACAAGAAAAGCGGTTTGTTTGTCTGAGTCTTGGCGGGGGGTCTAGACTTGTGACGTAATTACCGCGCTCCGCTATAAGCGTGCGTAACATGAACATGAATAAGTAGGTCAACTTATTTAATTTACATACACGAGAAAAACAAAAATATTAAATTACATATATATACTAGGGGAGCAGAGAATGAATGTCACCGCGCTACTAGCCACTCCTAAAGACTGCTAAATTCAGCTAATGAATCCTCACTTCGGTTATTACTAGAGGATTTCAAATGTGGCCCGAGTGAAAGCCCAGATGGGCTCTTGTTGGTAATTGTGACCTTGGATTACAACAATTGAAGAGGGCAACTTAGAAGGAAGAAAACTTAGTAAGAATCGATTTTCTAGCAATGGGATTAAAAGGTAAGTTCATTCAACTCTTTTAAGTTATGTTTATTGTTAAAAACTGCTGGTTCAATAGGTTTCTGCTCGATATTTTGCACTCTTGTCGAAGAGTAAGACTTGACTGTTTACAAATTCATGTTGTCATTTCGTCGAAATTCACACCGCTCGTGTGAAGCATTGAGAAGATAACCCAAACTAATTCTCATATATGTTTTAGATCAATGCTAACTTGTATCAAAAACGAAGCTTCAATGGATTCTGAATTATACCACATATAAAATTAATTTTTCCAAAAAGTGCCCTGAAATAAGGTTTTCAAATTAGCAAACTACAGCGTATTTAAGTGGGCTCTCAAGATCTTGAGAATAAAGCTATAATCTAATTATTGCACTCAAACAGTTGATCAATACTTTCTAAACAAATATCCGAATTCGAAAAATGCGAAGCTCCTTTAGCGTTTGTACAGGGCAAGGTTAGAGAGACCGGTAAAATCACTCTTATTTCAGGGTGTCTCGCACTCACGCCGGCCGTAATCGTTTTTTCAATTTTTCTCAAAGTTAAATTTATTTTTGAACAAAAAAATCCCAGCACGTTTACTAACTGACCAAAGCCTATCTTTGAACGAAATATGAAGAAATATTTTTTTTAATCTTTTGCCGCGGTTTGCTCGATATTAGTGGACAGTCGCTCTTAAATACTTCTGGTTGGCGAAGGTACCTATCAAAGAAAAACAAATGCAAACAACAAACAGTTTGTGCTTTTTAGGGTATCTGAGACCATCACTTCTTCCAGCTTTTAAGGGTAGTTTGTAGTCAGCATGACCTTTTTGCAATTAGTTGCGTATTTACATATATTGTTGAGTTTTAAAGATTTTCCGACTCTATTTTTTACTCTCTTCCCCTAATCCCAGAAATACTGCAAAAACTCGGGCCTGAAAGGGTTAACACCTTATAATAATTATATCTTATTAACACCTTATAATAATTATATCTTATTAATGCCATATTAATACTATAACCACAAAAATAAAATAAAATAAAAAATAAGTGTGAATTGGTGGTGCTTGCTTGCACAAGCACACTAACAATGTTGACATCATCTTGTATGATGGGGTTCGGTACCACCTAACCTGGACCGTTCAGATGGCTCGGTCGCCCTCCTACGAGGAGGACATTGCATAACCTACAACTGTTCCATACAGGAAGGAACCAGGTAGCTCCTTAAGTCCACCATACCATATTCAAATACTTATTTTATCATAATTAACATATATACTTATCATTAACTCTCTAATCTATTAACAATCTTAATAACAATTCTAATATAATAATTAATCACCATCCATATATATAAATAAATATAATCAAAAACACTTTAATTAATATTTTAACCGACTCTAATCTTCTTCACACAAGTTCATCCTATTTTATTATTAACAATTATATTATTAACAACTCTAATCTTCTCCATTCTTCTTCACACCAGTTCATTCAAGTCCTAACCACTCCACCCTTTTCCACTCTTCTTCACACCAATTAATTAGATTAAATTAATTAACTCCACCTTTCTCCACTCTTCTTCACACCATTTAATTTAATTAATTCACACCATTTAATTTAATTAATTCACTCAACATAATAAACACACAACCAATCACAAACAATTACAACATAAATTAACCCTTAACCTTCATAAACACAAAAAAAATGCAACATCTTAATAGACAAAACCAAAATACAACATCTCAGACAAAACCAAAATTAACTTTATTTAAATAATAACTTCTGTCTTCATTAGTCCAATAATACAGTAATACATTAGTTCATTAATCGAATACAATCACTATATTTTAACCTCAATATTTAACCTCTATAATATATCTCTGTATATTAACCTCTGTATATTAACCTCCATATTTAACCTCTGTACCTCCATATTTAACCTCTATACATGCCATTGGTGTAGTCGTTTATGTAGATTAACCTTAGTACTTATCCGCTCTCGTAATTTAGGCATTACATATCTTACTAATAATATTCGCCTTAAACTTCCACGATAACGAGCTGCCATATTTATTATCATTGTTAATTTCCTATCTAACAACTTATTACCAGTATAAGGTAATCTAATAGTTCTTATCCCTACTGGCAACCCTGTCCTCGTTCCTGACAACCCCACAGAATTAACATTACTATACACACTATAAGGTACACTGTACTTTCTAATAGTTCGTAACTTATAACCTAATTTCCTCATCCTTATAGAATATAAAGTCATCGTATGATCGAAATCTTCCTCTGTACTAGATATCCTTGCGTACCTTATACTCTCATTACGCACCAATCCCTTAAAAACATTAGCAGGATGATTAGATTTTAATTTTAAATAGTTAAACCGATGATGCAATTTAAAATGGGTCATCCTATGCACCCTCTTTAAACACATAGATATGTCATCCAAAAATAATTTTACATCCAAAAATATACAACTACAATAGTTAATATCAAACTTAACTATTAAATTCGTAGGATAATATAACATCAGTCTATCTAATTCACTCTTAATCTCGACCTTATCTCTAGTACTCAATAATAAAAATCCATCATCAGCATACCTGCTCATCAGACATACAATGTTATTATCAACACTACGGGTAAGAAGATATAAATACTCTGAATATAACAACACTAAATCAGATACCTCCTTAGAATAATAACAACCCATTGGTACACCCTTACATTGCCTATAAACATAATTCCCTACATGAAAATAATTACTACTATTACACAAATGGTACAAATCTAACAAAAAGGAAATATAACCCTCTGTGTAACCTAACGAATCACACATACCTTCTAATACTCGTTTCACATCTACATCTAATATATTAGTAAATAAATCCTTAAAATCATAAGTAACAAATGTATACTTCAAATTGTCTAGTAACTCAAAATTGTCTATCCTCTGTAAAAACTCTAAAGTACTACTTATCACACCTACATCTAAACTTAATTCTTTCATATGATCTTTAAGCTTACTACTAAAAAGAGAAAATTCATGTTGCAAAAACTTTGATAGCTCAACAGTACACCACCCATAACCGGTTATTATAGGTCGACCGGTTAAATATTTTTCAGTTTGTGGCTCAGCCATCCCATCTAATTTATGAACTTTTGGCATAATATTCATACTCGATAACACATATCCATCTTTCGGAGTAGTCAATAGTACCTTACACAAATCTTCAGAAGCATTAAAATTCTTCAAAATAGAGGTTAAACTCAACTTGTAATTACTTATAATTTCGTGAACAACACTGCACCTCGGACCGATACGCTCATAAAAATCACTATTAATATGCCGCTCATACTCATGTTTATACCACCCTAATGTATTCACAGCCCAACCTAAACCCTTATCAGCCTCTCTAACCACTACCCCTTTCAGATTAGCTAACCTCTTAATCGCCTTCAACTCTCTACTATTTCTAACCAGCACTGGCTTAGTTACTCCCAATTCTTTACTCTTTCTCACTACCTCTTTTTCAGCCGATGGTATACCTATATCCATAGCCTCTAAAACTCTATATACAAAAGCCTTATCAACAGAAGATATATCGGGGTGTCTCAACAATCGCAATACTTCTTTACGTTTACTATCCCCCACTAATTTACACTGAAAATTTATCTTATTTCTCTTCCTAAGTCGCCTTAACTTAGCATAAATCCCTAGTCTCTTAACCCTATTGGAACAATTCTTATACATAGACACCCTTAAATATTCAAGCAATATATCATCACCTATTAATTTCAAACACTCATTACTGTCATTAATTACCACCCTTGGTACATAACCTGGATTCTGATTTAATACACTAATCTCTTCCTTACTAAATCCTTCATAAGTAAAATTATGAAAACTGTCTCCTCTTGATTTCTTCTCATTGTTTATATCTTGTTCTAATTGTTGTTTCCTTAGGTCTCCAATCCTTCTTGTATAATCTTCACTTAACATATTCTTCCTTTCATATATCAAATCCATATATACTCTTGTAACATCGTGTAATTCTAACATGTCAATACTTGGTCTACCCCTTACTCTCTTAATCCTCCTTGCGCCGAGAATTTCTTGCTTGCATCTCTTAAAGAAAATGCTACGGTTTTGAATAATGTTATTAACATCTCCTTCTAAAAGTTTCAACCTTAACTTTAAATTAACCAATTCATCCTTCCTATGATTCTCCTTTTCTTCACCGTCCATTTGATCATTAACCATCTCTCTCCGATTCTCATCCTCTCCATGATCGCCTTGTTCTTCTTTCTGTCCAATATTAATAACATCCTCCTGTCCATGATCTTTAACCACATCCTCCTGTCCATGATCTTTAACCAAATCTTTAACCACATCCTCCTGTCCATGATCTTTAACCAAATCTAATTTCTCTTCATTTCCTTCTAACATGTTATGATGATTAGCAACCACCCCTCCATGATCATCAACTGCCCCTCTTTCTGTTTCTTTCTTTACAGCCTGTCTGCATCCTGCATAGTCATCAGCATTATATGTGCAATGTTCACTTGTCTTCAAGTATAACCCATACATAGTAACCTCGACATTAACCATCTCCAACATCTTTTGATCCAAATCTCTCAACTCATTTTTAAAATGTTTCCACCCTTATGCCAGTTGTTCAAACGTTGTCGCCACAAACGGATCATGTTAAATCGTTCAATCATATATTAAATAGCTATAAACTCCTCGCTGTTTCTAAATAAATCACATTGCTTATACTCCTGCTCACTCAGAATCAAAAACCTCTCTCTGTCCTGCTCACTCAGAATGAAGGCACTCAACAGACACAGCACTCGTTTTTATAGCGTTATATAATCCTCATAAAATCTTTTGAAAAATAACGATCTTTAACTTGCTCGCACTCTCTTTTAAAATAACGTATATTCCAAAAAAAACGCAATCATATGACTGTTAAAAATCCTCTTTAAACACGACGTGATAATAATTAGCAAGCTGTTCGTAAAAACCTTCACAAGTAAATCACTGTAAGCATGTTAACTTTGACGGTTTATATTCACTCTACGATCTAAGACTAACGTTAACATCGTTATAAACAATTTTAGATAAAGCAAGAACAAGCACAGTAATTAATAATCCGTACATTCGTAAGTAAAGCAAGCCAAGTCATCGTTAAAGTGCTGCCAAGTGAGGTAGGTAAATATAATCGTAAACACATTCATTAGTTACAGACATAATAAACTTTTAATTCTACTAACCTCCATATAGTCTCCATGAAATCTCCATGAAATCTCCAATTGTCTCAAACGGTTTAAACGATCAATATTTCAACTCTAAACCTCTAAATCCTTTAGGCTTAACAAAAACAAAATGGCGCATAGAATCAACCGTGTGTATTTACGTGTCGGGTTAGGCCTGGGCCCAAGGCAGAAACACGTGACCGTCTCAGAACACCACTATGTTCTAGGTCCTAGCAAGCTTCCTAACCCTTGATAAAGGGGCTTGTTATTCAGAAATACACATTTGATATCTTTGGTTCTTATGCTTTGTCATTTTAATAAATTAATGCTTTTAGTCATTTTAATAAATTAATGCTTTTAGTCATTTTAATAAATTATTAATACTCTTATTCAGTCATTGGAAGTTGAATTTAGTACCCCTAGTCGTTAATCATTAAAAATAAATTTAATAAAGATAAAATTAAATAAAAATTAAAACCAAATTGATAATTTATATAAAAAAATACCAAAATTAAAACCAAATTTATAAATTAATATATAAAATAAAATAAATTACAAAAACTAGCGAACTTTTGATCTTCTTCCTAACTAGCAAACGTTTAACTTTCTTCCTAACTAGAAATCAACATGAGTGTCTCCGAGGACGTTGCTGACAGCGACGACCAGACGTGGAACTTTGGTGACGATGAAAATGTCGACATTGAAAACCAAATTCAACAGACACAATTAACAGAGGAGAGAACCCCCAAACGGCCATGGGTCAAAAAGATGGGTGCACTGTGCACTTTGAACAATAGCCTCGAAAGGGAGGAAGAAGAACTTAATAAGCAGAAAGGAATTATCGTAAAGAGACTGAATGCAATAGAAAAACAAAAAGAAGAGATTAAAATTAAAATTAAGAAACATAGCCAAATATGCCCACTATGAACAAAAAATAACATTCATGGGTGTAGCTGCTTTTAAGCCAGTTAACCCTGGCTTACAAACTTTCTGTTCGAACGGACTAACAAACCAAAAATGGCCAGCTATGCCCCTGACAGTAAATTTATTGTTGTCATATATAAATATATTTTTCCTTTTCTCTTAATGGGCCAATCGTACCTTAATAATTGGATACATAAAATTCCATATCATAACATGTGATAATAATAATAATTAAAAACCTTTTTAAATAATACTTGTTATGTCATCCCTCGATTCTAAGTCTGTTCTAAGTCGGACGCAATCATCTATTCTTAAGAACACAGTCCTCAGCAATTATGTTTTTAACATCCTGAGGATACAATCCTCCTGTAGCCTTGTATACATGTATGGATATCACTGATACATCCCATATTATGTGAAGGGTCATGGGTTGAGTGCAATCCTCCAGTACATTAAAAATATCCAAACGATGAATGCAATCCTCCAGTACGTTGAAAGTATCCAAACGATGACAATTATAATTGGTTTTAATGTTTTTGAGAATACAATCCTCCAATGTTATATAGACATGGTCATCCTCTATTGCACACCAACACGGTCATCCTTTATTGCATGTACATCACTGTTATCTATAGATCCTATAATCAAATGGAATCAGAGGGGTATATGTCATACTTCTTCATAGTATATAAATTACTATGATAACATCTAATCGTATTAATCTCATTCATAATTCATTTCATTTAAATTCAAATTTATTTTAATCCTACTTTTACTGCCGATATACCTTATATTGTAACTCTATTGTAACTCCTACCTATACTGTCATCCTTAATTCTCTCACTAATGATTATCTCACTGTCATCATAAAATCTAACTATCCTTTTCCCATATAACATAACATAACATAATATAACAATATAACATGGTATAACACTATAATAACAATACAATAATATTAACTTCGTACCTCAATACTATCACTCTATCACTATATCATAATCATCGCATATCACCACAATTTTAAAACATTAACCCTTTCATGCCCACATATGGAATTTTCCATATTACACTTGTTTTTAAAGCTACATGTAGACCCATAACATTCCCACTAACCAATTAACGAAAAGAATAATTTCATCCTAATGAACTACAATTGGCATGTTAATGAAAGAATAATTTCATCTAAATCCTTTCTCTGCATAAGCCAACTATAGGTTACATTATTTCAAAATAGACTAAAATAGGAATTCCAAAAAATAATTATTTCTCCTCAGATTCAACATTTTCTCTCAAAAAATAATTATTTCTCCTCAGATTCAACATTTTCTCTCAAAAATACATATTTCACAACACATTTTAGAGTTTCATGTTTGCACTAACCTCACTTTCTATCTCCCAACACCCAAACTTGCCCAGAAACAAACCATTCTGTCCACAAACATTTTCACCCATAATGACCGCGATGCATGCCGGGAAATCCTACCAAACAACGACATGGCACTTCCCCCATCTTCATTCTTCAAAATATATACTAAGTCTAAAGCCATTTCGACCTAATACCTTCATATTGGAATCAATGGCAAGTAAATATTGTCCAATATTCCAAAAAAGCTATGATAGGTGGCTCCAGAACCCCATTTATAAAGCCCACGCTAAAGTGACACAAGACGTCCTGGCCCATTCACGAGTGGAAAATGAAGCTCTTTCTCTGTCACAATAAACTGGCACAAACTCGGTTCTTTGAGAAAGTACTGATTGAAGCTCTCATCGGACTTAATGATGTCCTCCAGCACTCTATAAATGGTAAAAAAGGTTTTTTAAAAAGCCTATAATTCTATGTATTCATCCGAACAAACTTCCCGCCGGATCCGATAAGTAATCCACAACTGCCTTCAAAATGGCCGTCTAAAAACTCTGAGCCCCTAGTATTATAGGTCAGTTAAAAATTCCATGGTAACAATGACTATTTAGTTAGGGGGGAGGGTTTTTTCAGTCTAGAAATACTGCAAAAACTCGGGCCTGAAAGGGTTAACACCTTATAATAATTATATCTTATTAACACCTTATAATAATTATATCTTATTAATGCCATATTAATACTATAACCACAAAAATAAAATAAAATAAAAAATAAGTGTGAATTGGTGGTGCTTGCTTGCACAAGCACACTAACAATGTTGAGTATCAAATGGTCTACCACAGCAAATCAGTAGAGCGCAACAGGATAGCGGTCAAAAGACTGAGTATTCTGTACTTTATATTTTAGGCAGAAGCCAATTTTATTGAGATAATCAACATTTTAACGTTTGCTGGATGCTCGGACTATTTTTAACGTTTTTATTTTAATATTTGAAGGTCATCAAGATGACATACAAGATTGCATTCTTTCGAAAGATACTTTCCGCATTTAATTGTATTTGTCATTAACTTACTTTCTTGCTGAAGTGAGAATTCAATTTATTACATTATAAATTTAAAGTTTCCTTATTGCTCCTTCAGTAAATAAAAATAACCGACTACTTGAAGATTCAGGATTACCCCTAATATCTCAAACCTTGCTGCCAGTTTAATTTGTTACAGTCGAAAACTAATACATTTTTCATTCATTGTGAACGGAGAACAATTAGAAAAGTCCACGTTAAACAGACTGGCTCAAAGCAGGAGCGTCCATCTCGCATGGGTTAGGTTTTAGAATGTTTTTCCCCGAGTTCGGTTTCCGCTAGCCAATCACAAGCGTTTGCGTAATTTTCATTCAAATGATTAATTATGTTGCAGCCATCATCATTTTATCATCATCATTTTATTAAATAAACCACCAGTTTACAAACAACAGCGGAATTACACAAGTATTTATCACGCCCACAAACATGCCACGCCCTCGAGCACACACACACACACCAAAGTAGATATTAATTATTAGTATATACCACACCAGTGAATATCACTATTCGCGCGCTCTGATTGGCTACTCAAACAGTGAATATGATTTCATATTCACCTCTGAGCAAAGTAGCGATCATCTCGTGCGAGTTTTCGTTCATTTGATAGAAAATAAAATAACTATTTGGTGCTGGCTATTCACCTGGAGTTGTGGTATATACTATGATATCCACCACTATTCACCTCCACTTCGGTGAATAATTGTTAATTATTACTATATAGATATGGTAACAATAACTAAGTAGTAATAGTATGGTGGAAAGACAGCCTAAATAGAAGTCCTTTTTACACAAATAAGATTTTTCAAACGATAGTACAAACGAGCAGGGGAATACAACCAAATTCAATAAAAGAACATAAAAACATAAAATGTTTAAAAACATAAAATGCTTAAATAGCATGGTGGCCTTCCACTTTAAATTAAAGAAGAATCACGACTTTCATTCATATATACTGCACGCCGTCAGCATAATCTACATTTACCATTCGCACGTAGGAATTGGGGACAACAGAAGTTTACCTACTATGCACTGCTAGACTGGAACTCTTAGTCTCTGAAGTTAAACAATCAACTACATTATCAATTTTTAAATGTTACTGGCACATAACTTAATTTCATAATAATCCTTGTACTATTTCTATTTTATTTGAACCATTTATCTTTTCTGTTTTTCATATATTAGTGAAATATATATTTTTAATACAGGACTTCCTTGAAAATCACAAATTGTGAGTGGAGCTTTCCTGTCAAAATATTATTATTATTATTATTATTAAAGAGGAATAATGGTTAAAAGAGGATGTCGAGAAGAGAGAAGGAAGCAAATATGTGATTATACGATTCCAAGAAGTAGTTGACGAATAAAGTAAGTGGCTTTTAAGATTGTATTTAAAGCTATTGAAGGAGGTGTGCTTTTTTAAGTCGTCAGGGAGGAATTCCACAGTTTAGGTCCTTTATAAGCTATTCAGAATTGCATCACATTTGTTCTGCAGTATTTCGTCCTATAGTCACTAGCATGCCTGGTGTTATGTGAATGTATGTTTGTATTAGTAGAAAACATTTCTAGGAATACAAGTGGAAGACGTAATTTATGAATGTTAGGCAGGTTTAAAAGTTTATCAGCTTAAAAAAGGGGGGCTGTATGAGCATCAACATTTGATTTGTGGGACACCACATTGGACTGTTAGATATTCAGACCATTCAACTTTATATTCAACAAATTCTTTATGACTTTCCAAATAGTTTTGAATCCAGCTCAAGGCAACACCTATAATGCCATAATATTTTAATTTGTCTAATAAAATTCTGTGATTAACCGTGTCAAAAGCTTTTGATAGGTCCAGAAAGACTCCGGCACATAGCTGTTTACTGTCGATAGAAGATGAGATTTGATCAATTAATTGCATAAGTGCTAATGCAGTTGAGTGTTGTGATCTAAAATCATATTGATGATTGTAGAGGATATCATGTTTATTTATGAAGTCCATAAATCAATTAAAAATTACTTTCTCAAAAAATTTGGAAAAAGCGAATACGCCCCCTGTGAACGTAAGTAATAAAGAAGTAATAAAGAAAGGCCATAGTTAGTTCTATGTAATATATATAATAACTAAGTTATGTACGCTGCCCGATACGAAAAACCAGAATAAAACCACGTGGGAAAAAAATCTGGAAACGTACTCCTCGACCGAATGCAAGCGTACAAGCGAATGCAAGGTAGCGTCAGCGGCCCATATCTTTTTAGCATTGTTTTTGAACGACCTTGTTATAATTGACATTAAAGACCCTGTGTCCGAGCCCATGGTGCTTTGCGCCAATGTTATGATTAGTTTGTTTATCAACGGCCGCATAACTTAAAGGCCAGCTTTTAGGCGAACTAAAATGCTCTCGATTGTTTATAAGTTTAATAAAAGAAGTACACATACACTTTGGATAACGAATTTCATAATTTCTACCGGATTAAAAACCCAATCGAGCCCACGAATTTTCCCCGGATGCTTCGAATATGATTTTAAGAGTACTCGGCAGGAAGCCAGTTGTTCTGTCTTTAGATTCTAATTCGATTTACTAGTGCGACTTTTCACAACTCTACAAGCAAACACATACTCTTGTTACCTTGTTTTTATGTCTCCAGTATTGCTTAGCTGTATTTGAAGATCTCTACTTTCCTTACGAATGATATATTTTGAGTGCAAAAGAAATGTCGTACTCGCACTCGAGTCAAACTCACAGCGAAGTAACAGCTGTAACTCGGCAGATTGGAGTTTGACCCGCGATCGTAGCAAGACTTTCTGGACGTACTGGAGGATGAAAAAAAAAGGTTAAGGACATTGCTCAAGTAACTTAAGGCCTGGATTTTCGTCCTTAACAGACCCCCAGCAGAGATTTTAAAGATCTTCAATTCTCTGTCGATATATTTATATGTAAGTAGTCCAAAATATGAAAATACCTAATATTTGACTTTCTTAATCAGATGGCAGTTTCCTTTAGTGTCACGTGACATTCCCCAGTTGGTGACGTCATAAAACGAGTTCTTTGAAATGGGGGAAGTTTACACAGGAAAATGTGGCTTTGTAAGACTAATGTACAATAGATTAATGAGTTTCCTTACTAAGTTTAAATTAATTTATTCAAATCAATTTGGATTCCGTAGCAATCATTCCACAAATCATGCCTTACTATTAATAACCGATAAAATTCAAAGAGCAATCGAAGATGGTCAATACTCTTGTGGAATTTTTCTTGATCTCAGCAAGGCATTCGACACGGTGAATCACAAAATTCTTCTTGCTAAATTACATAATTATGGTATCCGTGGAGTGGTACATGACTGGTTTGTTTCTTACCTGTCAAATAGACAGCAGTTTGTATCTATCGATAATCACACCTCCTCATATACCTCAATTTCATGTGGTGTCCCACAGGGCTCCGTACTTGGCCCCCTACTCTTCCTCCTATATATTAATGACTTTAATTGTTGCTCCAAGTTATTTGATTTTCATCTTTTTGCTGACGACTCCAATTTATTTTTAGCAGATACTTCTCTTGATTCTCTTGAATCAAGGGTTAATGCTGAATTGAAAAATATTCACACCTGGTTGTGTGCAAACAAATTGTCATTAAATATTGATAAAACCAATTTTGTCATTTTTCACCCATTCCAGAAGAAAATACATAAATTTATCAACATTAGAATAAACAAGAAACCAATTGAACAGAAACATAGTATCAAATACCTTGGATTAATTATCGATTCAAATCTAAGCTGGAAAGAACATATTCGTCAACTATGCAAAAAGATATCTAGAGGCATTGGGTTATTATCAAAACTTAGACACTACGTATCCAATTGTATCCTGACCCAACTTTACTACTGTCTCATTTATCCCTTTCTCATCTATGGTGTAATTATCTGGGCTAATACCTACGAAACTACTCTTAAACCTATAATAACTTTACAGAAGAAAGCCATAAGAATTATACATTTTGCCAAATTTAATGATCATACGTCACCCCTTTTTAAGGACTCAAACATCTTGAAATTTATTGATATTGTCTATTACTTCAATTGCGTCTTCCTTTTCAAATTTCATTCCAACTTGTTACCAGCTGTATTTAATAACTTTTTTCAAACAATCTCTTCAAGACACAAGTATAATACAAGGTTGGCATCAAGATCGTCGTATTGTATTCCTTCTGTACGAACGAACTTCGGAAAATTCAATATTCGATTCAAAGGTGCTACAATCTGGAACGATATTGATGATCTATTAAAATACTCTAGCTTTTCGTCATTTAAACGTTCAATTAAACATTGCAAAATCGAATCATACTAATAGCGTTTCTTCCCTCAGTCTCGTAGTTTTGTTATTTGTTTATTTATTTATTTTTGTTCTTGTTCTATACTTGTGTCTTAATGTGTGTATATGTGTGAGACTATAATATGCTACTTGTTCGACTCTACAATGTTAGAAAAATATTGTGTAACGCTACCTAGCTAGATTAGCTTTATATAGTTATTCTGGGTAGCAAATACCCTACTTCTGAACAATCTCCCTTTCACTGTATATATAATAATTTGTGGTATTTAAATAAAGTTGTTGTTGTTGTTGTTGTTTTGCTATCACATTGCTTAAAATGACAATTGCATTGCATTTGCGCCTTTTAAGGTGGTATTAGTCACTTATATTATAAGATATTTTACTTTTTACTATGTCACGTGACCTGTTTCCTTTAATCAATTACTTCCGTTATGATCTGGACATGATTAAAAGGCGCATCGTTCAAGCCCTTATTATGAGTCATAGAAGAATGAAGAAAAAAGATTCATTTAAGTTCACTTTACGTACCCCGTTTTTGTCCCAAGGTTTCAACCGTTAACGGTGGTTTTCAAGTCACGTGACACCACTTTGAAATATACAAGTAGTTCATATTGTTACAAATACCGATAACAAACAGCCTACCGAGTTTCACAAAGATTGGATGGAAGCCTCCCTTTAAATAATAATATGTCAAATTAACAGGAGAGTCAGGCCTTAATATGCTTGAGTGCTTTCTCTGCTAATAAAAATGCAAAACATATACAGATAAGTCGTAACACCTCAGTGGAGCTTAGCCGTGCGAAATTATAATTACGAATGTTCTTGATGCCAGAAGTGGTTGCTTTGTGCTTTGTATTTCCAACGAAGCCCGCCGGCCCCTTAGTGCAGCAAATCCCAGGGAAACTCACGTAGTAGTCCTTTTGAACCACAAGTGTTCTCTTGTAGACCTAGAAAAAGTAAAATGTGGACTGCTGAAGGATTATTTGTCGAGTCACTTCGCCTCGCTGTCTCGGTCCTTTCTCCGGCATTCCTCTACTCGCCATAGACCGGGATTCGAAGAAATATTCGAACTAAAGTTTCATTTAAAAAAGTATATATACAAAAGTTAAGATAAAAGAAAGTTAGTTAAGCATATATACCTATCAATAATTACACGATGGCCCAAACTAGGGCTGGATTTCGAAAGATTCGGGAGTCACATAACAACAACAACGATCTTTCTGATTTTCGTAGTCCACGAAAATGATTTGCGCGCGCAAAGCACCATGGGCTAGGACACAGGGTCTTTAAGGGCCCATTGACATATTTAAATCGGCCGTTGCTTAGGGCAAGTTTGCAGCCTGGTAAAACCCGAACAATTAAAGAGTAGGCAGTGATTATTGTCAAGGTGACTCCTAGGGTAAAGTCTTGTAGTCTGATGACGTCATTAAGTGACGTCATGATGACGTCATCAAAATCAGAAAATTTCTAAACTCTCCAAGGATTTTTAAACTACTAGTAATTTATGAATATTTTCCGAACCTACGAATTAATGCGCATAAAACCGAGCATGCGTTTGCCATTACGAGAAAAAATAAAGATTTTACGACACTTTTAAGTCCAATATTGAGCTTTTTTGGCGAATGAAAAGCCATAACTTTGGCATTTATTGTCGGTTTCCAAAATCCATGCACGATTTTGTGGAGAACGTGGTCAACAACATTTTAACGGGAAAAAGTTTGGTGTTTAGTGAAAGCGCTCTAAATGTTTAAGATTTTTAGAAACCGGAAGTGAAGAAATTAACGCATGCGCAAAAGTGCCTGCTTTGTGGTCGTGAAATAGTCGCGAAACTGTTGATGCAGTAAAGTTTACAATAATTGGTCGAACAGGATGTGCATTTTCTCCTATTTCTTCCAACAATGGCCAGTTTTGGGGCTTGGTTGAATACTCCACTCTGCAATGAGCTAGCTTGATTGTCTGCAATGATCTTCGGACTGTGTTGAGCACATGCCATTCGATAGTGTCAAACATAGCATACTAAGTGATAAATTAAAGAATTGGCCCGATTTAAATCCTTTTATTGTTAATTGGTATATAAGTTTTTTTTTAAACGCAAACAAACAGTCATACATCAAGGAATGACATGTGAATGGAAATACATCAACAAAGGCACAATCCAGGGTAGCGTCAGTGGTCCGTATCTCATTAATATGTTTATGAATGATCTGTAAATTAGGGACGGACCATTAGAAAAGTTATGGGGGGGGGGGGGGGGGGTGGGGGATTCTCAAGCTGCATGAATTTTTTTTTTACTCCAGTTTGCTGTGCAGCAATTTTTTTTTCGGCTAAGATCTCATGCACGTTTTTTTATTTATTTTTTATTTTATGTACTAATCTATTCAATTTGGAATATTAAGTTATTCCAAATTTAGCTATCTTTGTACTTAACAGTTCTTGTCCTAAGTAAACCTTAAGGGCTAGCGTGCCCATATTAAAAGTTATACTTTAATATCGATACCTATAAAAGTGTACAGCTGCATCACCTTGCATGGCAAATGTTGTTTATGATTCAAGCTCATAGCGAGACCAGTGAAAATCCTATTAAAACAAATATTTTTGAGACGAAAAGTTATGTAAATTTCTTGTTTAAATTTCTCCTGCCTTTTAATAGTGGATAAATCAAAGGATACATACGTGTACCTCTCACAAAAGAGTTGCTACAACAAAAACACAGTGCGATAGAAGGAAACCATTTGAAGTTGATGGCATCCCTGTACATTTGTGCAGTCCCTGGCGTCTGCCTTGCCTCTCTCCCTAGCCTGCGAACAGCATCCCCTACTTGAGGGAGAACGACGATTTCATCGTTTCCGTTTCTCCCCATTCTCTCTACATGGGGAGAAACCGCCGTTCTCCCTCAAGTAGTAGCCTGTACACAGCCCGGGAACCCGACCCTGACTGCACCCAAATTATACTCAAATCCTTACCCTGATCTGCCCAAATCAGATCAAAACCCTGACCCTACCTGCCCAAACCGAGCTCAAAACCCTGGCCCACCCCCGCGGCACATACATAATACGTCACAAACAGGAGTACCACCCCGGGGTACACAGACCTCCGTAATCCCTTCAAAGGAAGAAAAGGGTCTGTACTATGGATGAGTTAATCGTGTTCTAGGTCACGTGGATAGATACAGGAATGTTGTAACCAGTCGCTGATTGGCTGGTGTCTCATAGCGGGTGCTTATTGGCTTAGCGGTTATGTTGACCTTCGAGCTCGGGTTTTCCCGCGGAGCCAGAACTATTCACTCTGGTTTGGAATTGTATTAAGACAAATTGCTATGTCATTTTGTGTCCTGTGCTTGGTTATGCACCTATCAGCTGCTTCCCCGAGGGGTCGGCCCCCGGGCTAACCACGGAGATATGTGGGGGAATACAGGAGGATTGAATGCAAACATTGCCCCTGGTTGGAAAACTGGGGTGGGCGATTTGTTCCTTAAAGATACTATGAAGGTCAGTGAAGTGTTAATAAAGTTCCATTTTCTGTTGAAAATAGAGTGTTCAATGTTATAGAAATACGGTTAGTAACGAGATTCCAGTAGTCAATTCAGCTCCATCGGTCTCATTTTGTGCAAAATGACGGGGGATTGTAGGTCGTGGAAGACCTAACCAGGGGACTTTGAAAGGGATGATTCCCCTACCCCTGGGGGAAATCGTCAATATTTGTTCTGTCTTTTTACAATCCCCCTGGTCAGCCCGTGGGTCGACCCCTCGGGGAAGCCGCTGATAGGTGCATCAATGATAAGAATATCGTTCATGGAACTGCTGCATTTCAAGTTAGGCCTAGCTACAAAAATCCCGAAAAATGGCCTAAAACTCTTTCCGGATAATCTACAGAAATGCTCTAAAAATCTCAGTTTTATCTCTAAAAATCTCGTAAGCACTTCTAAAAATCTCTAAAATTATGTCTTTAATTTTTTTTTCGAAATTAGCGTATTTTTGTTCACTGGCACTTGGAGCCTTTAAAACATACTTCCTTCTCTCTTTCTTCATCTCTTAACTCAACCAGTTCAGCTGCAACTTCAGCAGCCTCGACTGAGTCCGCCATTTTGAACTTACAGGCAAGGCATGCTGGGACTGCATAACTTATGGGGGGGGGGGGGGGGGAGGTTGACAAGCTTCAGAACTACTTAAATACTGCTTATGTTCACACGTTAATGGTTGGAATTTTTAATCTTAATAATTGTTATGAGATTTCTCTTTAAAAAGCTCATAATTTTTTTTAAATTGTTTTTTTCTAAAACCTTCTTTTTTTCTTCTAAAAATCCCGTTAGGGCTCTAAAAATTCCCCCCAAAATCCGTAGGCCTATTTCAAGTCTGGGGAAGAAATTATTTCTCTCGAATTTCAAGTGAAAAGAAATAGCCTCGGCGGTCAGGCGAGTTCGGCTACGAGCGCGAATTCTCAAACATCGAGTTCACATGGTTCTCAAACTCAAGAGTTTATCCAATCTTCAACTCCCTCGAGGAAAGAAAGATCTCCAAATCCCTTCCTTTGAAGGGATTACGCCGTCTGTGTATAGGCTATCGAAGAAGGAAATTTATTTATTTTCCTCGCTTCGCAGCATCCTCCCTCTTTGTCTCTTGCATTGCCATTAACAATAGGAAATGAACAATCTGAAATCTACAATGTGTACCGTCTAGTGTTTCTCGGCCAATGGAATATCGAAATGTAGTTTATGCAAAATTATGACAGAACACGATTAACGACAGTGTAGCACAGACGTCCCTTCCCGAGTTTTGAGGGGAGACGTACGGCTGTACACAGGCTATCAAGTAGAGGATGCTGTTCGCAAGGCTACTATCTCCCCCTCCATGTATGATTTTTTTTTTTTGTGTTGCTGGCTGTGCATGGATAATTTTTTTTGATAATTTTCCCTTGTATGGATTTTTTTTTTTGGAATTCCCCCCATAAACTTTTCTAAATGGTCCGTCCCTTAGTAATGACAACAAGACGACAGCGTTAGATAAATATACAGATGATTCGAACTTACAGATTATCATAAGTAAGACTGCGCCAGATGTATCAGTTCTCGCGATCAATCACTTTATGAACTGGACAAACTCAAATGCTATGTCTTGTAATCCAACCAAATGTAAAGAACTCATTTTTAATAAGAAAGGACACTTATCTCACTTTAATAATATTCCTAACATTGTACAATATGATGCATTGAAGATACTTGGAGTAATCTTTCAGTCAGACAGTAAATTTTCAAAAGCCCTTGGGGAGCTCGGGTGGCGCAGTGGTTAAGCGCTTCGCCTCTCACCTCTGTGGCCCATGTTCGAATCCGGACGCGGCGCCATATGTGAGTTGAGTTTGTTGGTATCTCACCCTTGCTCCGAGGGTTTTTCTCCGGGTTGTCCGGTTTTCCTCCCTCCGCAAAAACCAACACGCTAAATTCCAATTCGATCTGTGGATTAGCCGGGACCTGGCTTTGATCAGCCCCCATGGTTGTTTCAGCTCTCGATCGTTAGAAATTCAGAGAATTCAGAGAATTCAAAGCATGTCACTGTTAAACTCAAAGAAGCAAATAAGTGCCTTTTTATTATTAGAACTCTTCGAAAGGAAGGGTGTAGCCAAAAGGAACTCGACCATATCTTTAAATCACTCATCCTACCTAAATTAACTTACGGTTTATCTGTCTATGGCTCTAGTGAATCCGACCTTACCACAGTACAGCGCTTTCTTAAAAGATGCCATAAGAGAAAGGACTCTTCAGAGCTTATTAACATTGATTATCTTTTAGAGAAAAGTGACCGACACATTTTAATAAAGTTAACACTATTTCTAATCATCCATTACGGTCACTGTTGCCTACGGTTAAGCAGTCCTCTCGAAGGCTTAGAAAACAAACCGCCGTATATCCTAAAGTTAATACAGAGCGTTTTAAAGGTAGTTTTGTAAATAGATTAATTTTTAAGTATAACCTAGTTCCTTAATTCAAGTTGTCCTATTTTATATATCCATGTATGATTTTATGATAGCTTTTAATATTACCTTCTTATCTTCATTTACATTTTGTAACATCTGATATGTACAATATAAATGTATAATAAAGACATATTATTATTATTATTATTATTATGCCAGGAACCCATTTCGCGGGCAAACCGAAGAGCCAATAGAAATCGAGCTAAAAATTAGACCAAGATTCGACTACTTTTATTCACTTGTTGAATCTCGTGGCGTTCAGAACAGTTTGTTTTCCGACATCAAAAATACTTTTTTAAGGATGAAAACTAACCTGTATTTTAATTAGTTGCACTGAGGTTCAATCACAACTTATCAGGAACCCGAAAGCATTATCTGGAGACAAAAGAGTGCATGTTTGTGGAAGGTTTGAGTTGAAAACCTGCCGGTCGAAAATCACTTGACTTCTTGAGTGGCCGTACATTTCTTCGTGTTTTAGAAGCCATCTGGAAACAGCCATTTCAATCTTAGGGAGCGGTCATTAATTATTGGTGGGGGGGGGGGGGGGGGGGGGGAGGGCCGGTAAAATATCTAAAACGAGGACCCAAAAATGTTGGCCCTCCCCAAAACATCAAAAAATGAGGTTTTTGTTTTTAACAAAAGAGGAAATGTTTTGTTTGTTTTACTCCTGAAAACCTCGTTATCAAGCAGAATGTTTGAGGTCTCGAACGTTGCCCATTAGCAGCATCCAGCACGCACTGATTGCTGGTTAAGGGACATTTCCAGGGTGGAGCTGAATGGTCGATTGAAGTAGCCTAAAAATATTGTAAAAGTTTCATTGTTAAAACAGGCGCCCAAAAATGTGTGACCCTCCCCCAAATCGAAGCCCAAAAAATCTTAGCCCTCCCCCCTAAAATTTACCGGCCCTCCCCCCCCCCCCCCCCCCCCCCCCAGTAATTAATGACCGCTCCCTTAGACCACTATAGCTACTATTTACAAGATGTTCTTTCAATCTATCAACAGCGGGAAGAGCTCGGATACATCTGAGAATCCAATACAAGTTTGCTTTCCCTTTCATCGGCGATTTCCTGACTGATTTCACTCAGCTTTTGTCGCTGTAAAATGAAAAAGTTTGGTTTATCGTGTGAAAGAAAATAATAGTTGACCCTAAACCCTAACCTCAATCCGATAATTTTGGAGGAATCGTTCATGAATGACTCGAAAGGCGTCTAACTGTACTTGAACCTAGAGAAAGGGAAATGATTAATAATGTGTACCGAGCACAAAGGTAACGGCAAGCGTACGGCGCCGCCAACACAGTGATACCCGCTACGGCTTGCTCCGACTTTTGAACACTGTACTTCATTCATTCATGAAAACCTTTCAGGTAAACCACGAATAATACTTACAAACATGGGTAAGTATTAAAACTATCGGGTGGCCGGTGGTCACGCATAAAACTAGCCTGAGAAAACAGCCGACTCATATCGCCTCTCAGGCTAGCGTAAACCGGAAGTCAAAATCGCATCTGCTCCTTCGAGCATAGCAACGGTGTTGCGTAGCAACGGGAATATGTCAATGGGCCCTTAACCAAAACGAGTAGGAGACTTGGTAATAGTTTGTCGCGCGGGGCCTGGACAACGCGTTTGGGTAGACAGGACTTGTCTGTCTGTCTGTTGTCAACATGGCGTCGAGTGCAGCGAGTGAGTAATCTTCTCAATGTTTTCATGTTTCTTTAGCTGAAGAGGACATTCCTGGTGCAAGTTTGCCTCGGAAAACTCCAGAGGAAACCAGCAATTTACCGGCTTTGGCATGATTTCTCCTTAAACTCTTGGAACACATTCAAACACTCGTCGCCATGTTCAAATACAACAGACAGACAGACACGTTCTGTCTACCCAAACGCGTTGCCCAAGCCCGCTTGACAAGCTAGTACCTAGTCTCCTACTCGTTTTGGTTAAGGGAAATTGACAGCACGGGCACAAATTCTGTTATAATTAAATACGCGGACGACTCAACAATCACATCACCTGGAGGGGGGATATAGGGGTTTGCGGATTTGCGGATTTCAGCTAATATTCTTGCGGTTTTTCGCTAATGTTGATTTCAAAATGCGGTTTTGCGGTTTTGGAAAACACAGTGGTGTGCGGATCTGATGCTTTTTGACAAGCGGTATTCGGTGAAGGATTTTCAATTCCGGTTTGCGGTTACCGGTATTGATGCGATCTGATGTCGCAATGTCTTTAATATTCAACTCTACGTGACGTAGTGGTGAATTGCGGTTTGCAATTCCAGTTAATATTTCATTTGATTGTCTATTATCCAATGATAACGCTGTTTTCAAGTTCGTGAGTTGTAATGTGAACTTTGGACCCTTTGCGACCTCGTTGCCTCGGCCAGATATTGCAGAACCTATATACATCGCGTCGCGCCATGTCGCAAGGTCCACAAGCGAGTCCCGAAGGACCCGAAGCTATAACTAACTGCGTTGTTCTTTTTTACGAAGAGGGAAAAGGTGGGAAAAACTAACTAAGGAAAAACAATTTTTGATGTAAAGTTGGAAAGGAGAAGCGAGTGGTTAAGATGCGGGAAACGATTTGGTAAATTGATAGACGATAATAGACCGATTGTATTTATCACAAGCCACATTCATACGAACTGAATAGATCTGAATACTCACTATTTTCATACCGCTTCGAATCTCAACATATCGTTTGTAATATGACAATAATTGCACTATTTGCGGAAGGAAGATTCTCGTAATTTATATTAGCGTCTTCTAATTGAAATAAATTATTGTCTGTTGTCTATTGTCACAGTATGTGCAATATTGCTCAGAGCATGGATTTGTACCGTTCAGTGAGCGTACGATGCTGAGAATCTTGTCGGAACGCAGTGCGTCAGTGCGCAAGTCCCGGCAAGGTCTTGACTATTTTTCCGCCGAAGGCAGAAGAGCATTTGACGACTTAGCTGTGTTTATTGACAGTACTTAAACATCTGGGGCTTGTGGGGACAAGGTAGCAAGTTTACAAGAGGCTCTGAAGGCTGGAAAGCTGTACCTAAAATGAAAAATATTAAGTTGTATATACAATAGTGAAATTATCAAGCAAAAATTATAATCAGATTTGGCGAGGTTTTCTGCCATATTTTTAAGTGATAAAATTAAAATAATATAGAAAACAAGAGCCCATCTGGGCTTTCACTCGGGCCACTATGTAGCGATGCTTACGGTGACGTCAGACAGGCCAGTCACGCCACATTTGTTGTATTAGGGAGCTTCAGATTCGAGTACGAGTACGACTTTTACTACGAGTACAACTTTTAGACTCAAAATATCTCTGTCGCAAGAAAGTACAAATCTTTCATTTCTGCCAAGCAATGCTGCAGATACGAGAACAAGCTACTAAGAGTATGTGTTTGTTCATATATCTTTTTAAACTGTTCGTCGATTGTGAAAAGTCGTACTCGTACTCGAATCTGAAGCTCCCTATTCTGTGGTTGGCAGAAACGAAGCGTGAACGCAGTCAGTTGCTTATAAAATATCACAGGTCGGTGCTTATTCATCGCCAAATTACTTTCTTGTTCTTCCAAAATGCAACCAAGCCCTTTCATCGAAGCTTATATGCTCTTAACTTATAAGTCTTATAAAAGAATTAGGATATGGAAGCAGAATTGAGACTTTAGATGTATTTTGTGAGGCCCAAATCCCCGACGGGGGGGGGGGTTTCTTCCTATATTCGGCTGGTAGGGATGATCGTCGTATTTTTTAGGGTTTGAAATCGGCGATCCGGTATTTTTTAGGGGCTGGTCAAGCGAAATCCATTTTTAGGGTGATTTTTAGACCACGAGGGCCCAAATCGTTAGATGCCATACAAGTCATACAAACACGCGTTTTTTTTTGCCAACCACATTATATATGCGTATGCAAATATATAAATGACGTCAATGTTACAAACAGTAAGTTTACAAACATAAGTATCGCTATATACATCAATGCAGCTATTTTTTTGGGCGCCTTGGTTGTGCAAGGCAGGTTTTTTTCTTTGATATTTTGCGTTCCAGGATTTTTACTTTTTATTTTGGACTACCCTTCTTCAGATTTCTGATGGTGTATTCCCAATGACATTGAAGATGAAATACACTTTCATTTGAAATTCTCTTAGTAATAACCAAAAGGAATAATTATTAGCTGAATTTAGCAGTCTTTAGGAGTGGCCGGTAGCGCGGTGACTTTCATTCTCTGCTCCCCTAGTATATATGTAATTTAATATTTTTGTTTTTCTCGTATGTAAATTAAAGAAGTTGACCTTTTACTGTAAACACTACTTATTCATGAAATACACGTTTACAATTTAGTCTGCTGTTCTGTTATACTGCATGTTCCGAGTACTAATAGATTATTGTCTCAATGTTTATATTTATCCCATATTATAAGTTGTATCCTGTCCATCCTGTGATGGAGCTTTCACTATATTTCTCTACTGTTCTTTCTACAGTCTGCCCTGGGGCTCTTTATCGCAGCTCGCTGATCGCCGCCTCGCGGCTCTTTCTCCGCGGCTGTTCTTCGTGGTCAATTCGTGTGCCTCTGTGTAACTTTATCTGCTGTTCTTGCTATACATAATGAGCCATTACGAGTCCATATTGGTATTTGTTGGATTTAAAGATTATTAACTGAAATGCCTGTTGGTTATCACTAATTAAAAGCTTTACCCTCATTCCCAAAACTTCAGTCTGCTCATTATATTACAGAACTATAAAGGGAATAGCCCACTTCCGCGATATGCTTTACTTGTCACGCACAAAAGGTTTCAATACGAGGCTCCGTGCTAAATTAAATTTATTCTTTTCTCTTTTCTCTATTGTTGGAAGCCTTTAATTCCTCGAACCAAAACCTCGGCCGTGAGAGGTTACCTTGAGAGTGTATTCTGGCTTCGTGTTGGCGAGCGACAGTATTGCTCTCACAGTTCAGGAGATGTCTTCAGACTTCAATAGAGGAGAGTAACCCATAACTGCTCAACTACAGTATATATATTTGCTAGTAAATCGCTATATTTCGCTTAGTATAAATGTACACAGGTTTCGATACGAGAACGGTAAACCAGCCAAAAACACGGTCAAAATTATTTTAGTGTTGGCCTACCGATCACGGTGTTTGCGCTGGTATGTATTATGACCTAGAGTAAAATTAAATGTGGCATAAAACCTACGAAACGTACCCCCGAACGTACCTCAAGATAGACTATACTGGAGAGAAATCTATTAGCACCACGAGGTGCGCGCATATAATTAATGCATAATTTAACGCATGCGCAGACATTTTTCTGCACAGAACAAAAGAAATAACGGCCTGCAGATTTAGACTCGTGCCTGCCACAGGCAGCCCGAGTAACAAATTGGCCCAGACACTTTTTTGCCATTTTGAAATAATGCAACATTAATGTAGGAGGATTTCATAAAAGCATTCAAATTTCTTAAGATCATTAATATCGACATGCTCTTTCACATGGTAATGATGTTTTCTGTATATGTGAATAACCTATCGAAATGGGAATACACATTTATGAAAGTGGTGTATAGGGTGCTCGATTACGGCACGGAAAGTAATCTTTTCAAGAATATGCTATTGCGAAAGTATGGTATACGCCACCATGGCGGCACTCTTAAGATTAGCGCTCTGTACGTTCCTAGTTATTTCATCCCTTTGGAATTGTCTACAACCGACTGAACGATATTTATTACTTTCTAAGGACTCAATCTACTACCAAGTGCTTTTTCTGCGAGATGTTACTTCGTCTTCGGACGATTTTACGCCAATATATATGAATTATCGAATAGAGCCGAAGCGTGTCAAAGCTCATTCAAACTCAAGGCTGAGCTTTTCCGTGTGTAAGATGACCAAACATGGACTTCTGTTATTGGCTCTTCCTAACAAACACTTTACTATGGACTTATCCATTTACATGGATATCGAGGTCAACCCAGGACCAGACTTTGCTGATAATCTGACTCAACATTCAAGGGAACGCTTCATGAATTTAAATTCACGCACCACTGACAGCTAATTACGTATTCAAGAATAATAATAATAATAATAATAATAACTATTTATATAGCGCTGAATCCATTAATTGTCCTAAGCGCTTTACAAGAGTAAGTTAAAAAAATACATTATGGCTATACAATTACAACTATATAAAAATTACATAATACGCGGAATAAAATTCTAAAAATTCTAAATATATATATATATATATTTTATATAATAAAATAATATATATATATATATATATACATACATACAGACTATAGATTATATGCTGCTTTGAATTGGTATGTCTTGAGGTTCTTTTTAAAAAGTAAAATTGATGGCGACTTCCTAAGTTCCAGTGGTAAGTCGTTCCACAGTCTCGGTGCAGCTACAGAAAATGATCTATCACCATATGATTTAAGTTTGCTTGTCGGGATACTCAAAAGTTCTTTATTACTGGAACGCAGCGATCGTGAATATTTGCGATAACTCAATAGTTCGGTAACATAGGAGGGCGCCATCCCGTTAAGAGCTTTGTACACTAATAACAATAGCTTAAAAATAATACGAAACTCTACGGGTAGCCAATGTAGCTGGATCATTACAGGAGAAAGAAGTGAACTGTTCGGGCTGAAGTCAAAATACGACGTGTCAGATGAGTGTTATATAGATCTGAAGTATCTGGGATAATAAGAACTCGTGGTACTCGAGCTGGAGTGAAAGTTAGATCAAGGGTCCACAGAATTTCCACTTTTGACACACGAAGAGCCGATTTAACCCCCTCACCTCGAGGAAACAATACTGCCATCTTAAGCAACCTGATTTGCATTAATCACAAGAGACCCGACCCGTATGCTAAACTAAAGCTTAAAATAGCGCATCTTAATATCCAATCAATGAAGAACAGAAACCATCTTATCCAAGCCAGGCAATTAGTTAAGGAGAATGACTTTCACGTTTTCACCGTCTCTGAAACATGGTTCAATTCCACAGTCAAGAACACAGAGGTCGAGCTAGAAGGCTATAAGCTGTTTAGACTTGATCGTCTTCATAAAGCTGGAGGAGGTGTATGTGCCTACGTGAAATGCAATATCAAAGGTACAATCCTTAAACATCTGACAAAAATTTCTGAATCGGGACTTCATCAACTTTGGCTCCAATTGTAGCATAAGACGGCCAAATCGTTTATTATATGTGTAACTTACAGACCTCCCGACTGCCCTCTCAGCTGCTTGGGTTAGGTTAGGGTTAGGGTTAGGTTAAGTCTTGGAAAACCGATTGTAACACTGGGCGATCTAAACTGTGATCTCCTCAAAAGCGGCCAAGAACATGCAGCAATTGAAGATCTCTGCACTAACATGAATTTATCCCAAGTCATTACCGAACCAACAAGGTTCACAGATCGATCCGCAACACTTATTGATCTGATCCTTGTTTCAGATCAAGGCCTAGTCACCGAGTCTGGCATTGTTGATGTTAGCATTAGTAACCACTCGCTTGTTTATTGTACGTTAAATCTAAAAAAATCTAAGGTAACACCAGCATACGTAACCACAAGATCTTAGTAAGTAAGTAAGTAAGTAAGTAATCTTTATTTATACACGGTACACTCATCAGGGTTTTGTAAAAAGTTTACAATATAAAATTACATTTAAAATTAGCTCAAATAAAAACCTGCTTTCCATGAGTGCCGTGTGCTAATTTAAAATTAAGTTAAGCTAAGATAAGAAAAGAAGCTGCTGCAACCAGAGCGAAATCTACTTAGAGTTCTGGCTTGTCGCAACTCAATCGGAAGGCTATTCCATAGGACCGCACCACTATAGCCAAAGCTATTTTTGAGAAAGTTGGTGCGGGGCAGAGGAATAGCAAGTTTGCTCTCAGTGTCTCTTAGAGAATAATTCGTAACGCTGCTGCGGTCAACAAATTTCGAACGAAGATAGTCAGGGGCGAGTCCATTAAGCGATTTATAGACCATAACAGCTTTATGAATTTGGCGTTGAGTTTCAAGTTTTTTCCAGCCAAGTATTTCAAAGAGATAATCAGCATTAGCATCATAGCTGGAAAAGGTTAAAACCCGAGCCGCACGGTTTTGTAATTTTTGGAGTTTGTTAGCAAGGGTTTTATTGCAACTTCCCCACACAACACTACAGTAATCAAAATGTGGTTGCACCAGTGAATTGAAAATAGACTGCAGTGTCTTGCGGGGGACAAATGGTGCAATGCGCTTGAGGGCACCGATGCCAGAGGCAATTTTCTTACACAACTTGTCAATGTGTATGTTCCAGGACAGATTCTCATCGATATGAACACCGAGAGATTTTGTATTCGATACCTGTTTTATGGGAGCCCCATCAATTGTTAGTGACGGAGGGTTATTAAAGGTACTTAATTTTTGTCTTGATCCAATTAACATGAATTCTGTCTTCGATTTATTGAGAGTGAGCTTATTCGCGAGAAGCCATTCATTAACGTTAACAAGGTCCTGATTCAGATTACGATCTATGGCATCAATATTATTACTTGCGAAAGTTAAGTGAGTGTCGTCAGCATACATTCGAGGCTGGGAATGAGAGAGGCAGTTTGGTAAGTCATTAATGTAAAGCAGGAACAATAGCGGCCCCAAAATTGTTCCTTGTGGAATACCGCAGGATAATGAACGGTTTTGTGAGAAACAACCATTAACAAAACATTTTTGATTGCGGCTATTCAAGTAAGACTTAAACCAATTATTCGAGGCGCCCCTGATGCCGTATTCGTTTAATTTCGATAACAGAATATCGTGATCCACCGTATCGAATGCTTTCTTGAGATCTAAGAAAACAACGGCGTTCACATTGCCGTGATCAATATCGTATGCCCAATTTTCAGTGGCTTCAAGTAATGCAGTAACTGTAGAATGAAGGCATCGGAACCCTGATTGATGGCTCGAGAGTAAGTTATTTTCCGTTAGAAAAGCAAATACCTGATCGTAAATTAACCTTTCGAAAACTTTCGCCACAACAGGAATAATTGAAATGGGGCGATAGTTATTCAAATCAGCCTACCCCTAATTTATTCTCCCTAGCAGTCTCCCTGGTACCCTTTGAGTGGATTTATCGCGCCGTAGATGTAAACACAAAACTATTCACCTTTAATCATCTGCTCTCAGATGTCCAGATCGCTTTGCGCCCGTAAAAACGGTGAAAATTCGAAATCGCTCAGTCCCATTTATCAATGACGAAATAAAGGAATTTATGAGAGAGATGCCCCTAAAAAAACGCTTCAGGCTTACACGCGACACTGCAGATTGGTTATTGTATAAAACTGCACGAAACAACGCTAAAGATATGTTAAGGCAAGCAGAAGCTAATCATGTACAGGAAGAGATCAACAGACATAAAGGTAACACTGGCTCTAGTTGGAAAACGATCCGGAAATGTCTTCCTTCGAAACTCGTAACAAGCCCCCTTATAGTAAAGACACAGATCTAGTAGCTGGCGAATTTAATGAGTTTTTCACCTCAGTGGGACAGAATGCAGCAGAGGCCGCGAGTGAACTGTTGGCAAAGTTAGGTTCTGTCAATCCCAGCATTCCAGTCCATTCTCCTACTAGCTCTGCTGTCCAGCCCTTTAGTTTCCATCCTGTATCATCCCATGAGATCCGTAAAGTTATCTCGACAATGCCTTCTAATAAGGGTTCTATGAGGGTTGTTAAGGACTGTCTTCATCACATACTACCCGTCATAACCGACATTACAAACAGTTCTTTGCTGAGTTCTACCTATCCGGATGACTGGAAATACGCGGAGGTTATCCCCCTTCTGACAGAAAGTGATCATGAAGTAGCCCCCAATAATCGCCCCTTGTTCCTGTTGCCTACCATATCTAAGGTGTGCGAAAAAGTAGTCCTTTAGCAGTTTACCGCCTATTTACTTCAACACAAGCTCCTAAATCGTCACCAGAGCGGCAATCGCTTGTATCATTCTACAGAGACCTTAAACATTCTTACTACGGATGCATTTCTAAACGCAATGGATCAGAAGAAAGTGTCCACGCTTGTCCTGCTCGATCTCTCAAAGGCATTCGGTAGTTTAAACCATCCGATTTTATTGCGCAAGCTTGAGGGCGTTGGAGCATCCCCATCCGCACTCAGTTGGTTTAACAGCTACCTGACTGGAAGGTCTCAAGCCTTGCGTATTGGGTCGAGTATATCTAGCCCCCTGCCTATAATGCATGGCGTTCCTCACGGGGCAATACTATCACCTCTGTTGTTCACCATTTACTTAAACGACTTGCCTTCTGTGACCCGTCACTGCTCTCTAGAATCATATGTAGATGACTCCAAATTGTTCTTGTCATTCGCGAGAAACGATATGAATGACAGTATCAAAGCACTGGGAGAATATCTGCAAAGAGTGGCCCACTGGTGCTGTAGTAATAGTCTATTAATTAACCCCGATAAGACTAAGGTGCTTCACATTGGAACTCGCCAGATGCTAAACCTAGTGCCCCAAGATGCAGCTTGTATCAACCTTTTAGGAAAACAACTTACCCCTGTTCCATCAGCGAAAGATCTAGGTGTAATTATTGATTCGAACTTAACTTACGATACGCATATCTCTCACTTAGTATCTTCTTGTATGTCAAGCCTCTGTCAAATCAACAGGGTTAAACACCTGTTTAGCCCAGATTCTATGAAAACCATAATAAATGGTTTAGTACTAAGCAAACTCTTCTATTGTTTGTCCGTCTGGGCAAACACCTCTGACAAAAAATTTAAGAAATTACAGCTCGTTCAAAATCTAGCGAGTAAGTTCTGTAAATGGTCTGCTATCCATAACCGTTAGATCTTTCGCTTATAGGGGTGTTAAGATCTGGAACTCATTGGAAGCAGACCTTAAAAAGGAACCTAATTTCGCTAAATTTAAGAAACAACTAAAGTTAGCGCTTTTAGAGTAGTATTATGTACCATATCACTTAACTCACCTGATTATAGTTAGCACTTGTATTTTACTATTTCATTATTTTATTTTGTTACTGTTGTCACATCGTAAATAGTTGTTGAAAAGCCCCTATGGGAACTTCTATTAAAGATATGTATATATGTAAAAAAATTGCTGGTATATACTTCATGGTAGTGTTTCGTTCCATATAGTCTCCCTGCATAATACTGTAAATCAGTAGAGGAAATGATTATGCCGGGAACGAAACACTACTATGAAGTATATACCCTATTGCTGATAATAGTGATCCTGCACCTATTGTGCAATGAAATATGGATATATTTTTTTATGTATGGCTTTTAAAGGGAATCTCGGCTGAAAACAATGTTTGCTGTCAAACGATTGTTATGCATGCATAAGCCTGTTTCTGTCATTTATGAGCCCAAGACAATAGGATTGTGACGTCATCCGAATTAATGAGAGCGCCTTACAAATTAGCATACGCCCTAAAAATTAGCATAGCGCCCTAAAAAAACAGGATAATTGGCCACTTTGGAAAAGAGTAGGGGATTGGGGCGAGGGTGGTCTCGCAAAGGCGCTTGGGATCGTTACAGGGGACACGCATCGTACAGAATACAAACAAACATGGCGAATATCGCAATCAACTCATCGAATACAAGCAGAGAAAGTGAAATAAGCTTGAAAGAAGACACTGTACCAGAAGTAAAGCTCAACAGAAGTGTCCAGGAAAGGGTTCATAAAAGCCAACTTATTAAAGCAGAGCAAAGAAGTGAAAACTACCGCGGAACGGGAGTTAGCAGAAGTAAAGCGAAGTTGTGTGGCCGATTGCTACGATGAATCCGCAACGATCCGAACACATTATGCTTTAGCCGATTCCTACATTTTCCACCATCATGGATTTGTCACTTTAAAGTATTTAATACTTTGTAACTTTAGTTATACAGGTCTTGTTCTGTTCATGGGATTGTAGGCCGTGAATAACTACTGACAAGAGAAACGTTGAACCACTTGATCTTGAAGTCCGCTAGGCCTAGGGTGACATGTATTTGTAGCGATTTACTACATACCAACTCCTTCCGGCTCTTCACCCTACAATCCCAAGAACAGAACAGGGCCCGTTTAAAGTTACAAAGTACAACTTTAAAATCATAAATCCATGATGGGAAACGTAGGAATCGGCTATTAAAAGCATAACGTGTTCGGATCGTAGCATAATTCGGTCACACAGCTTCGCTTTACTTCTGCTAACTCCGTTCCGCGGTAGTTTTCACTTCTTTGCTCTGCTTTAATAAGTTGATTTTTATGAACCCACATTTCTGGACACTTCTGTTGAGCTTTACTTCTGGTGCAGTGCCTTTTTTAAAGTTTATTTCACTTTCTGTGCTTATATTCCATGAGTAAATTGCGATATTCGCCGTGTTTGTTTGTATTCTGTACGATGCGTGTCCCCTGTAACGATACCAAGCGCCTTTGCGAGACCACCCTCGCCCCAATCCCCTACTCTTTTCCAAAGTGGCCAATTCGGTGCCTCTCCTACTACTACTACTATGACGTCATGAGATCCAAATTGGAGCCGCGCAGGAAACTATCGACAGGAAAATCGGCGCATAAATGACATCTAGTGTACAACTTACTGGAGACAAATACAACAGCACACATAGGCGTGCATAACAAACATTGTTTTTCAGCCGAGATTCCCTTTAATTTTATTAGTGTAACGGCTCTTTTCCTCTATTTTAAGCTTAATTTAAGGTTAAATAAAACTGAGAAAGGAGAAAAAGAAGAAAAACAAATAACGGCCTGGTGTAGGAATCGAACTCCGGGTCCCTGAGGAGAAAAAGAAGTAAAAAAATAACGGCCTGGTGTAGGAATCGAACTCCGGGTCGCTGGGTTCAAAAGCGCGTGTGTTAACCACTTAATAATAGAGCCGTTACACTTATAATTCAGTTTAATAATAAGGTTTATATATAACACTCTGCGCGACCAGCGCCGTCTGCCCAACGGCAATCGTCACTGCTAAAATGGCCGCAGAACTTTTAACCTTTTTAAAACTTTTAAAGTGCAAGAAATGTTCTGTTTACATTTTTAAATCTAAACCCTAACCTAACCCTAACGCTACTATGATTGGTTGAGTCAAGACAAAAGCTTCGAGTACATCTCTCCCCTGTCACCCGGCGTGTGTAGAGATTGTCGCGAGCATATGTTTGGGTACCTGACCCGTACGGGATATTTTGGAAGCGTCCACGTGACCACCACCGGCCAATGAGATTGCATTTTAGATCAAGCAAGTTAACGGCTGTTCTGTTTGGTGGCCACACGAATAGCTGACTCGACTTTAGCGGCAAAGTGGCTGCATATTTTATGATATTTTCCGTGGTAAAATTGCCTTGCTATCACCGTTCAAAATATATATTATGGGGAAAACATTGGACAAGATGCCTATCAGGGTTTTGTAGCCATTCGTAAGTGAATTTGCGCTGAGAAAGCATTTTCTGGGTCGATTTGGCGACTCGAGTGGCTTGGAGTGACCTGCCTTGTTATGTTTTATAGGAGAGAAAGGAGCGATCAGAGAAAAATCGTCTAAACAGGCTAAAATCGTTAGAAAACCAAAGATCAATCAACTTCACAATACACAAGTAATATTTCATGACTTTCTTGACCATTTTAATACAGTTTCTGATGTTTCTTGTACAAATCATTAGCTTGGGCTGCCTGTGGGCTTACATGAACTTCTGAATGAATTGTGGTTTGAATGGTTGCCGAACTGTAATATTATTGTGACAGCGCCGCGTGTCTGAATTGAGCCAGCAGATCTGCGTTTAGGCTCAAAGTTTGAGAAAATAGAATAAATGAAGTAACTCGATAATAGGCCTTTGGCAATAGATGGTCACGTGACATGTTGGCCCATAGCAACGCCATACTGGGTTGCAAGTTTACCAGCTCTCCCTTGACAACCAATAGAGATTGACTGACCCGTGGTATCATAGCTGTACTTCGAAGCGTTTTTCTTTCCTTCTTACTAAATTGATCTCAAAATAAGTCTGATACAGAACAAAAGTAAAGGTTTTTCTTTACTTTTGATCCAGTATCTCGACAAATATGCTGGGCAAAATAGAGTTTGGACGCTCAAACGAACTCACCCTGGCATAATTTGCCAAACATGACGGCCGCTCAACAAGGTAAAGTATTCATAATTAAACGAATAGTATGGTAATAGTTGAGCAGATTCATTCTTTATTTTATACTATATTATATAAACTAGTAATTACGGAGCTAATTTCTCAGGTTTATATCTTCGGAGAGCTTACACGAAACATTGACGAATGGCACATGCAATGGTCGATATGACCACAGGAAGGCCAAGCTAAGCTCTGTATTTGCACTGTGAATAAAAAAGGAAAAGAAATAAAAACTTTGAAGAACTTGAAGAACTTGTCATGTGTCTTTAAGTAACCATATCGCAATATTGGTGCTCTGGCGCCTGTAATAGTATGTTTTCTAACTAGCTCTTTTTCTTAAATATTAAAGAGGGAGTCAGTTTTTCTCAACTATATTTTTCCTATGTTTGATGCACATGGTGACATGAAATATTGAGAACTTATTAAACACCTTGTAAGCTTTCTGCAGCAAACATGTCAACTCCAATGTTTCAAAAAGTGCTAGAAAATGATAAAGAACTTACCGGTAAGAATTTTTTTTATTTTTTTTAAATCTTAGCTTAATATGCTTCCTCTTATTAAATTACTGGCTAGAATACTTACACTTAGTGTTTTCCTTTAGAGCAGTTTTCAGTTGGGTGTAGGGAAACCAGTAGTATACAATATGCCGGTTCTGGCGCACATTCCTGAAATTCCTAATTTTTTGTATAATTTGTTGTATTTTTGTTACATTTTGTTGCTTTTTTCATCTAATGGACCCCCGAACGAAGTGAGGGGCCGAACGAAGTGAGGATAGTCCATTAGATGAAAAAAGCAACAAAATGTAACAAAAATACAACAAATTATACAAAAAAAATAGGAATTTCAGGAATGTGCGCCATAACGCGGCATATGGGATGCTACTAGAGTTTTATTTATCGTATTTTTATGTTATTTTAAATGATCGGTTTCTACCGCTTTTTTCCGGATTAAAGCAGTTTTGTTGATGATCGGTTTCTACCGCTTTTTTCCGGATTAAAGCAGTTTTGTTGTACTATTTTTTAATCGTATTTTTTACATTTCAATGCTCTATTAGAGAAACGTGTTTATAAGGTATTGTCTACTACTATAGTTCATTTATTGTATTTATATCATATATTAAAGGAACGTAATCATAACGTATCATATCAGGGCTAAGCATATATTAACATTTGTTCGAACATTTTGTTTATAGTGAATTTATTGTATTCTAACACCCTATTAGATGAGTGTTGCTATTAGGTATTATAACATATATTGTCATAATCATTATTTACTATTATAGTCCATTCATCATATTTCTACACCATACTAAAGGTTTGCTAACGTATATTCTCTATTTCTCGATATTAACGTATACTGCCATCTTAGTACGTATTAATACCACACAGATTAGACAAGTGCATGTGATTGAAGAATCTCAACGCAGACGTCACAACTAAGATACCAATTAGACACATAACATATAGGTATATCACACTATGTCTGAGATAATAACTTGTGATTGGTTGATGCAAGGAAAGAACAGTAAATGTATAAGGAAGCGCTCAAAGACATCGGAGTATTGTTCTCAACATAACTTACAGAAACGAAACGGGGGTAAACCATTCGTTCCATGTGCGAGATGTGGTAGAGGATGTCATACGGCTAATGAGCTTTGTTCAAAATGTACCACAATCCAACTCAGTCTCACTAACGAGAAGAAGCGCATCGATATGAAACGCGCTAAGTCGTTGATGGAATCTGAGAAACAAGAGGCAAAACTCCAAGCTAAGGATCCAAATAATATGGTGGACATTTGCGAACTCGATAAGATATTGAAAGATCTACATGTGGTAGAATCGGAGGATAAGTAGAAATCACAATACGAAAAAAAGAAAAAAAGAATGAAGAGAAATTGTTATGCAACCTCTCTTCATTCTTTTTTTTTTTTTTTTTTTTTAAACAACCAATTAAACAATTGACAGGCATATAGTATACAACTAGTATGGACGAGCTTATTAGATTACTTGGTCCAGGAATTTGTACGAGCCTACATATTAACACTGGTGGAACATGTCCCGAATGTCTATGTCCGATGGAAAATCAAGGAACGGAATTCATATGTCCCACTTGTGGTCTTGTTTCCGAGATCGACTCATGCGAAGAAACACCTATCAATGTTGCTACTCGGTTACGTATAGTAGGTCCGGATAGCTTTGTGTATCAACATGATCTAGACCGCTCAATCTCAAAACAAAGTGATAACAAAGAATTACAACGACGTAAGATCATGCGAGAACTACAGGCATACAACACTATTTATAACCAAAATTATTCCCACTCGTTTCCCACAAATGTATTAGTAATCGTAGCCGATGCATTCATTCAAGTACAGAAAGTTTGTATCAAACGTAGCTATGCTAAGAGAACTATTTTAGCCGCTCTTCTTTATCAGGCATGTATACAATGTGGGTTCGTTCGATCTAAAGGTGAGGTCACTAATTTTATGCAACTAAACAACAAATGCAGTAGTATAGTCGGCGTCAATTAAATACCACTTTTTCTTGTACAACAAAACTCAAAAGGTTGTGAATGTTATGGACGCCTTGTTTTCTTGCACAAGGGGCGTCATAAAGTGAATTCAGAAATCCACTTCATAACGCCCCTTGTGCAAGAAAAAAGGCGTCCATAACATTCACAACCTTTTGAGTTTCGTTGCACAAGAAAAAGTTGTATTTAATTGACGCCGACTATACTACTATGGGGTAACTAAGGGTCATTCAAAGTGTCACTAGACATTCTTGTACGTAAAATCCAACTTGATAATCCTATTAGAGATATGATTACATATAGTTATATCGACATCGATTGCTTGTACATAAAATCCAACTTGATAATCCTATTAGAGATATAATTACATATAGTTATATCGCTGCAACAGCCTTACACCTAAAAATCCAAACTCGAGTACCTGTTAAAGCTATCGTAATATATAGTTATATCGAAGGGAGAATGGTGAGACCACGTAGTGAACCACTTCCACGGAGTCTAGCTCGAGAGGCAGGTGCTATTCTAGAGGAGAGAGATGGAATGCTTGAGGGAGTGGAGATAGGTCGCCGTACTATCCGATGGCGCTTCTTCCAAGGTGTGGCAGGAGACTTGACTCCTAGGATCATGGAAAAGTTAGTTGCAAAGGTAACCACCAGCTTTTACCTGCGATACAGCTACACCTATCGCATTCGAAATGTCAATGACGGACGCGTGATTCTATTCTCCAAGACTGTCCCAGGCTCTCCATGGGTGAACATCCTAGAAGATGCAGAAGAGTGGATCAATAGCAAGGAGACAGCTCGATTGAATCCCGACAACATCACTCGACCAAATACCCAATGGGCCTTCGTTCGTTGGATCTACGTAGATGTCAAAGTCGTGATCGATCGTCAGCTTTTGTTGGGAACAGGTCCACTGCCCCAATGGCTTCGCCTTAAGAAAGGAATGCTTGCCCTTGATCGATATGGCGACAACCTATGTCTTTGGCGCTGCCTTGCCATGCATGAAGGAGCAAGAGTAGATAGGTGTTGTGTCAAAGCTCGAAAACTTGCCCAGAACTTCTATCGCCTGACAGCACCCACACAAGACGTTCCCAGAACTTCCTTAGACCAGCTGGAGGAAGTCGAGTTACACTTTGGAATCGGTATTCGGGTGTATGAACCCACGGAGGACGGCGCTTGGCATCTGACGCGACATGCAGCTCACTACAAGAATACGATGACGATTGGGATATACGACGGACATGCCTTCTACATCAAGAACATCAACAAGCTAGGGCACATCTACGTATGTAACGATTGTAAGCAACGGTTCACGAAAGCCTCAGACCTTCACCGTCATGCAGATCGTTGCAGGCGTGGAGAAACAAAGATTGTTTGCCCTGGAAAAGTAATCACAGTACCTCAGTCGGCATACGAAAAAGCCTTCTGGCCAGAGAGCACAGCCAGCAAAGGCGCTTTATACTGGTTGGAACGCGAAACCAAAAGGATTGGACAACACATTCATCATGCAGCTTGTGGGCATGGTGGAGAGCATTGGCTAGAAGGAGCGCCGGTCGACGGCTACGAACCTATTTCGAAAACCATCTTTCAATTTCATGGATGCTATTTCCATGGCTGCCCGAAATGCTTCCCTAGGGAAAGGAGGCTCTATCTCAAGACCTGTGAAAGAACGGCAAAGCTACAAGGAGCTGGTTATACAGTAGTGGAAGCTTGGGGCTGCTCCACAAAGAAGAAAAACAAACCAGTCCCCACACCAACACAAACTGTCTACCCACACTTCATAGTTTACGATTTCGAAGCCTATCTCGACACGACAAAAGGAAGACAACCAACGGACCACCTGACCATCGAAAACGTTCACGTTCCCATATCAGTATCAATTGCCGACACATACAATCGAAAGTCAACCCACATCTGTCGACGCAATCCAAAAGAACTCATCGAAGCCTTTGTCGAAGAACTCCAGCTAAGAGCGAAAGCGCTCCAAGAAGTCATTGCAGAACAGTTCTGCCCCAAGACACCTGAATTCTCTTTTGACACCCTACCAAAGAAACAACAAGCGAAGGTCGACGAATGGATCCGCCAAGTTCCAGTAGTGGGATTCAACTCTGGCAGGTACGATCTCAATCTGATCAGGAAGCACTTCGTAGGAATCATTGCCGACACCTGTTCAAAGATCCTGGTAGCAAAGAAAGCCAATTCCACTATGTTCCTATTGACCCCAGATTTCCGTTTCCTTGATGTGATCAACTACCTTGGACCTGGAACTTCTTATGAACGTTGGGTCGCTGCCTATGGCTGTGAGTTGCAAAAGAGTTTCTTCCCATATGAGTGGTTCGATTCTCCAGACAAGTTGGCTCACATTGGATTACCAGACTATCCAGAGTGGGGTTCGAAGTTGAAAAGAGAACATCTACTATCTATGGCAGAGTTCGAAGACTGTGAGTGCACCTTTCTCGACAAAGGAATGGAAACCTTTGCAGACTGGCTACGATACTACAACGACCTAGATGTAGTTCCATTCTTAGAGGCACTCGAAAAGATGCGAGATTTCTATCACGAGAAAGGAGTAGACATGCTGAAAGATGCAGTGTCCATTCCAGGAGTCTCACTACAGTTCCTGCTTCGAGGTAGTGTAGAAAGGGGAGCTGAGCTGTACGCTCCAAGTAAGGAAGCCTACCGCATGCTGAAAGACGCTGTCGTGGGAGGTCCAAGCATAGTGTTCACCAGACTCCACGAATCAGGAAAAACTAAGATTCGTAGTCATCAGGGAGGAACTAAGACTTGTCGTAAGATTCTTGGATACGATGCCAACGCCCTATATCTTTCTACCATGGAATTCGAAATGCCTTGTGGAAAAGAAAAGGTTGTGCACTATGACGATCCAGGTCCAGCCACCGAAGGATTCGTTGAATGTCTACTTGGTGGAACGTGGTTTGGATATGCAGAAGTAGACATCGAGATACCAAAGAAATTGTGGAAGGAATTTGAGGAGATGCCACCCTTCTTCTACAACAAGAAAATCCCCAAAGAAGCAATCCCTCCAGAAATGTTGGCCTACCTCACAAAGACAGGTAGAAAGCTCAGCGAGGAAAAGAAGCTAGTTGGGAGTCTCTCTGGAAAGAAGTTGCTACTCTATGCTCCTCTTCTACTTTGGTATGTAGATCATGGTGCAGTGATCACTGCTGTCTACCGCACGATAGACTACGAACCCAAAGAAATCTTCGGATGGTTCGTGGACCAAGTCACTGAGGCACGTCGTATGGGAGATGAAGACAAAGGTGAGGCTTTGCTGGCAGATGTGTTCAAGCTACTAGGAAACAGCGCCTATGGAAAGTTGCTCGAAGACTTGGGACGCCAAACAAAGGTCACCTATACAAAAGATGAGAAGGTTGTGGACAAGGCATTGCGAAGTGTTTGGTTCGAAGACCTGGAAGAGATTGGTGATGCATATGAACTAGAGAGTAGGAAAGACCAGATCCGAATCAAACGGCCTTTCCAAGTAGGTATCGCTGTGTACCAGCTCGCAAAGCTGCGTATGCTTGAGTTCTACTATGACTTCATCGACAAGTACATTGATCGCAATGATTTCGAATATATACAGATGGACACAGACAGTGCCTACATTGCCATCTCGGGAAATAGCCTCGATGAGGTTGTAAGACCGGAACTGCGAGAAGATTTCGAAGCCGAAAGGAATGAATGGCTAGCTTGGGACGAATGGAGCAGTCGTACACCAGGACTCTTCAAACTCGAATTCGAAGGGCATCGCGCCATTGCCCTATGCTCGAAAGCCTACTACGTCGATACAGGTGGCAGCAAGAAGTATTCCGCTAAAGGTATGTCTAGACGGCACAACGACATTTCGTGGGAACGATTCAAAGCAGCCCTCCAGGGTAGTATCGACATGGCGGAAAACCGAGGCTTCCGACTATCGCCAGAAGGCATAGCAACCTACGAACAACGGAAGCTTGGGCTATCGGCTTACTACGACAAAAGACGCGTTCTTCCCGATGGAATCCACACCGAGCCAATAGAGTACGCTGTTTAGCGTCTAGGTACAAACAGAATTCCTTTTGGTGGTAGTTCTGTATCCCTAGGAACGACTTGTAGCTCTTCACGAACGAATCCACGTTTGGGTGCGTCCTTCTCCTTCGCAAGGTAGTACAGCACAGGCTGTCCAGAAGATACTACACTTCGCGAAATGGTGTATATCTGCAAACTCCACACAGGATCAGTAGCTCTACGTTTTTCACCTCCTTCCAATTCTCCTGGTGCATAAAGATATCGAACTAGAACGTCGAATGGTAGACGCTCTTCTCTCAATCCAACGGTGCGCGAATACGTAGGAGTCTTCAGATCTACTTGTTGCGCCACTACAGAATTCGAAGGCTCTTTACCAGTCAACCGAGTCACCTCACTGTTCATGGCTTTGATAACCATTGGTAAACGAATTACCCATTCTCTACTACGCTCATCTGATCCTTCCGAAGTAAGCACCATCTCTTGTGCATACTGATACCCAAATAATCTCTCAGCTAGAGTCCTATTTGCTCTTTCAACAAAACTTTGCGCTCTATGATTACCAGCCTCACCTCGTTGAACTTTCGTACCATGTAGTTCTAGCGTTTCAGACATACGTCCCATGAATTCTCTACCAGGATCTACTTGCAAAGTCTTTGGCCATTCTAGTGGACTACGTTTATAGATTCGTTCGAATGCCGCAGCAACTTCACCACTATCTTTAGATGCCAAAGGTTCGGCTTCTTTGTATCGAGAAGCTACATCGATTACCACTAATGCATACTTATATAGTTTCCTTCCACGGCCAGGACGATCGTGTGGTAGAAATATCAAATCAGCTTGGTGGACTTCATTTGGTTTCGATACAGTCCAATGTGGTCGTGGAATGTGTTTTGGTGGTGGTAGATATATTTGCCACATAGATTGCTTTTCCAACCAACTCCTAGCCACGTCTTCTGATGCTTTCGCTGCTACCGATAGCTTGCCAATTGCAGTGTGACCTTTCCAATAGCCCATAGGCCCATAGAAGATATTCGCAAGTTTAGAATCCATCATACATCTATACATTCTAACCTTCAACAGATGAAAAAAAAAGGAAGAATAAAGAAAGTCGTTGCGTGACCCTCTTCATTCTTCCTTTTTTTTAGTAGTAGCTTAGTAGTAGCTTAAGTAGCTTACTAGTAGCTTAGGTAACTTACTAGTAGCTTGCTAGTAGCTTAGGGCAACTCACCAGTAGCTTAGGGTAACTTACTAGTAGCTTACTAGTAGCTTAGGGCAACTCACTAGTAGCTTAGGGCAACTCACCAGTAGCTTAGGGTAACTTACTAGTAGCTTACTAGTAGCTTAGGGCAACTCACCAGTAGCTTAGGGTAACTTACTAGTAGCTTAGGTAACTTACTAGTAGCTTAGGTAACTTACTAGTAGCTAGTAGTAGTATCTATATCCATTTACTAATAGCGTATCCAACACCTAGCATTCCACCACCAACGTAGAGCAACTCGCCAGTCTTCTGATTGTTTGAGGGTTGGTAGTAGTCAGATAAGCGGGGTTCTTTCATCTCTTTGAGCCGTTTTAGCTCTTTACGTAACTTATCGGATCGCACTAAGGCTTCGTTGGTATCTCTTTGATCGTTGTGTGCTTTGCGTTCAAGACCTTCCTGCTCTTGTGCATAGTCATATAAGCTTTGACGTTTGATTCTATACGCTTTCATTTCGCGTTCTAGTTTTTCGACGGCCCTATCGTGTCTCTCTCGTTCTGCATCTACATCACCACTCTTTCCAAGCATTCTAGCTAGTATGCCACCACCAGTAAATGCCGTCGCATTCAAAACAGCGCCGAAAATAGACATTCCAATAGCTGCTAACGTCGCCATTACGGTATGATCTTTTGTTTCTCAAGATATTGCTTTGCGTATAAGCTACCGAGTATCACGACAGTCCACTTTGCGTAATTCACTAGGGAAGAAGAAGGATCGCTAAGCATAGATTCCTTGGTAGTCTTTTTTACGATCCACCCAATACCAGAAGCGAGTCCAACGATTATAGATGCATCGGTTGCCGTCTTCATCAATTCCTTATCCATCTCGACATATATAAGTATGGTCTCGAGTCTTTAAGTGTTACTCCATGTCTAGTGCCGTTGGCTTTGCCGGAGCTGCAGGTTGTGTCGTGCTAACGGTGGCAACACGTTTATTGCCCTCTACATACTTCTTGTACGCAAAGTACGTGCCAAACAATGTAGCGCCAGTACCAATGACTGCGAGGATAGTCAGGCTTTCGAACCGACCTTTCTCTACGTCAGTTTCTTTACATGATTCGCTTTCGCGCATCAACTCTCTCTTTTGAGCTTCTTTAGCGAGTTTGTTGCTTAACGCTAGTGCTTTTCCAGCTGCGACGCGCTTTGGGTTTTTTATCTTAGTTGGTGCAGTCGTCGGAGGATTCGCAGTTATCTGGTCCGCTTCTTCCATCTTGATTCGATATAGTAGATATATGTGAAGGTTCAACAGTTGTACCAGGAATGACTACGTGACCAGATATGTGGAATAGGACGCTAGCTAGAGCTACAAGGCGACCTGCTTTGAGCGATAGTAGGCCAGTCGCAGCACTGATTTCGTTGCGGACTAGAGGGTCTTCTTGTAGGTCCTTGATCAGGGCTTCTTGAGAATCTATTGGTACTAGGTAGGCAACTAGGCGGGTAGCTAGACGTGTCACACCGTCGACTAAGCCTTTCGTTACTTGCTTAGCTAGAACGGCCTGATACCTCCTATGCAACTTGTCTACTTCTTTCTCAGGAAGTCTAGAGATGTCTCCTAGGGAAAAGTTTTTACCTAAGTATTCTTTCGTTACGCCTGTTGCGGCTAAGATCGAAAGTGATTCACGATTGTCTGACGTAACGTCTAGGTTGGTTGGTGGGGGGCCTGTTACATCCTCGCCGAATATCTCGAGTATATCTTTATCCATGATAATATGTTGTAGGTGCTGGGAGCTCTAACACTACCTCGAAAGGATGGCGGAGACAGAAGCACATGCGAGCGAACTTATGGGAGCCAAGTATCATTCGTAACTCTTTGCATTCTTGCGAGCCTCCATAATCCTCAAATATCCTTTTACCATCTACGGCCGATGCTGTATGGAATGCTACTACGATAGCTACGTTCTCACGGAAGGGCTTACATATGCTCGTTAATTGTTGGGACAGCACCCAAACGGAAATCCCTATATGTCGTGCAGAAAAGGCTAAGTCCACTAGCTTGTCAGTTCGTTTCTTGACGTCCTTCGATGCGGCGCAATCATCGAGAATCAATAGAGTATTGGTACCTGACCAAAATGTTGCGCAAATACTCAAAGTAGCATCGATGGCATCTTGTGGTGGCGATATGACGAAGAAATGAGGATCTCGATTTGCGAATCCACGATAAGTTTTGTTGTGGGCATACGTAGGACAAATCAGTACTATGTAATCAAACTTACCACGAAAGGCTCCACGAAGTTGTTCTATGAGAAACGCAGTCTTCCCACAATTCGTCGGACCGACTATGAGTGCGTTGAAAGGTATGTGCTCTACGAGAGAATCCATCAGTATAATATACTCTGCAGAGATCTGTTCAATATCGTGACCTGAGCATCCGCAAGGACATAGATGTGCATTTTCACATTTCCACTTCCCTTTGCAGTTCTATGTATGCGAATGTCGATGTCCTTTCCACTGCCGGTTTGTGCCAAGCCATCACCATGAACGGTGGAATCTTTTGCTGTGCGACAATCGATTAGAATAGAGAATCTATTTTCAAAGAACTTCTTTGGAGTCATAGAAGTATTGGGTGTACCAAACCAGCTTCTTGCAGCCTCCCAGAAATCTAGGGGAAGCATGCCGCTTGGAAAGAGTCTGTTGGGAATCCCATTGACATCTACTTCTACCTTCAAGATATCTGGATTCGAGAATGCTTCACTATCTCGCGTGCCAATGGTAGGTGGATCTATGAATAGTAGAAGTAGTCCAGCAAAGGATCGGCGTGGAACATTAACGTTTTGAGATATCAAAGTATCAGAGGTTTTAGCGATATCTACTGTCTTGAAGTGAACAGCGTAGTTGTATAGGAATGCAGCACCTATTTCATATTTGTGAAGTGCATTACTAGCCAGCGTTTCGTTCCTGATTGCTTCGTATTCTAGTTGGATGTTGGTAAGTTGGTACGTACCTATCTTCGTCGTATCCGATCCAATTACAACCTCGTTGGCAGACGCTAGAGTCAACTCGAATGTAATCGTACTTTCTAAGGCATGTGGATATAGAACTCCATGTTGTGTCAGAATGTCAACATCTAATGGAATCCTATACTTTGAACCACATGCAGTTAGGAGTGCGTTGTCTGCAGCAGATGAAGTACTTGCGTCACCAGCTTTCGAGCGTAGCTTATTCAAGTTCTCTGATTGAATGCCTTGTTGTATTCTAGACTCTCTCTCCTGCGTAGATAGGTATACGTCGGAGTATGTTTGTAGAAGGTCTGGCCTGACAAGGTCTTCTACTGTTTCAGCTCCCATCCTACAGATTCTACGCATGACCAAACAGCGTCCAACGTTCGAAACGACTCTGTTATTCGCATGTCCACCAGATAGTACGATGTCGCCCAATAGCGCTAAGCTGCCAGGTACTAGTACTACATCTTCTGCTAGCTTTGGAACTTCTACGTATAGAGTCTCACCTGGATTGGCAGATGATCGAGTGAAAGTTTTCCTATACAAGTCTCGCGGAGCCTTGAGTGCATGAGGCTCTCTTCGTACTTGTGTGGGATCCAACTTCGATGAGATCATGTTGAATATAACTATATATATAATTATGTTTAACATGGCCTCTGAGGGTAGGTATGATGAAAGAACTGATGAAGCTGAAAGAGGAAGAGACTACGACAACGATGATACTGTCAATGAAGAAACACGGAAATTGGCGTCAGACTCTACGAATGTGGATCCTAGTGAATCACTCAACCTGAAAACTAGACGCAATTATAATGAAGAAGGTGCTCGACCGAAGTATCAGGAAACGTCATTGACAGATGGAGAGCTTAGTGAATTGCTGGATGAGGATAGAATCGAACGGCCTAAATTTAGCGATCGCCACGTATTCTTCGAAACAGGCATATCGGATAGAACGAAACAAATGTTATTCGATGCTGTATGGGAACACTATGCGGATGTAGGGCTTCGTGGAGACCTTGAGATAACTAAAGTATGGGATGCCGATAAGGAACGGGGTAGAATCTACCTTCACGCACTTGGAAGTAAAGAGAAGCCCATACCTTTGACCACAGTGAAGGGCGAAAGATATCAAAGTATGGGTAAAGATCTCAAATTTGCCCTAGGTCCTACGGATGCAGAAAGAGCAGAACAAGTCATCCAAGGTCAAGAAAAGGCCGCCGAACATCTCAAAGTAGAAGATAGTATACTTCTAGACTCAACGTCAACTGAGGACCAGAAGGAAGCGGCTAAGGAAGAGAAAGTACACATCCATAACGAAATAGAATTACTCGAACGTCAAGAAGAAGCCATACTAGAACGTATGTCGCTACGTGAAAGGATCAAATACATTTTCAGAAAGCATGGAATGACCGTTCTTGCAGTGGTAACTTCTATTGGCGCTATCGTTAGTACGATAGTTTCCCTGTTGTCGAAATCCGTACCGAAACCAATAAAGACTGGTATTGATAAAGCAGCAGATGCAGTAAAGAAGGGATTGCAAACGACTGGGGGGTTGTTGAAAGAAATGGGAAAGAAACTTGGACAGATCCTACCTGGAATGATTGGATCGATTGCGAGTTTCATATTTACTATGGCTGGTAAAGCTCTGGGAGTACTAGCGCAGAACGTTTGGTTATTCATCGTAGCAATAGTGGTGATCACGATAGAGCAATACAAACGACGTTAACGAAACAACATCCATGCAATTCCAGCTGCGGCAATGGATGTCACTGCGAGATTGATCTCATGTTGTGGGGCAGCCTTTTGTACGGGATCTTGTTTCTTGTGCGTGACAGCCTTTAGTACAGGAACTTGTTTCTTGTGCGTTTCGAGATGCGGCAACGATTTCTTATCTGATGATCCTTCCATAAGAAGAGGTGAGTGTCCTTTGCCTTCTACATTGATGTCGTTAGTGCCTAGCACCATATCTTTCGTAGCTTTCGGGATTGGATTCTTATAACCATCTTTCTCACTAAGAGAGTACTCTAGATCGCTTGGCAATAATCGTACGCCTATAGCTATCGCTAGATCGAGCCTCTTATGTGTTGCCGTTATAGCAGTAAGATAGTTTTTGTAGCTCGCCACTAAATCGTTTTCGAGAATAGCAGCTTCGACTAAGCTCTTAAACTTTTCTTTGACGTTATGGCTACCTATGATGGATTCGTTCAAGTCGGCTTGTGCACCAAGTACGCAATGTCCAAAAGCCTCGACAGATCTATTCAACCTACCCAATCCAGCATCTGTCAAACCCTTTCCGATTGGTGGTGTAAACCAATTGTATTGCTTTCCTTCATGTTCATCGTTCCTAATGAAGGCCACAATATTGCCCTGATCCTCCTTACCTCCTTGGTCTGCAAATAAATTATATTTCTGAGGCCATGTGGTTGCACCTTTGTCATAGCTTCGGTCTCCATGGACGTTTACGTATCCTCTCCAACCTGGGTACAAAAGGAATATATCTCCTAGTCCATTATTCCTACCTCCGTGCCATCGGAAATCTGGTGTTCTAGATATACCAAATTCGATGCACAATTTCTCAAGAGCTGATTTGTTATAGGGGTTATCCATTTGCTTGAAATTAGAGTTACCAGGTAAAGGAACTCCATGAGTACCACCAAGTTCACGTAGAATTCTTCGTATCGTGAAATAAACATGGAATCGTAGGAACCCCTGAACGACTGGTGGATACGTTTTGAAAATAGGATCAAGCAATGACACTCCACATCCAGAAGTCGCACACCACGTTGCGAAATTCAATTGTTGAGGCCAGTATTTGAAATCTGGACCCTGTAACCAATGGTAGGACTCATTTGCTGTCATATGCTTTACGACGGTCTCCTTGAATATATTTGGAACGCCTGCTTTGAAAGGTTTTTCGTTGGGGGCGACATATATCCATAGATTAGTGAGATCGATATCTTGTGCCGGTCCAGTAGAAGGAACTGCCGTAATAGGATATTTCGCACTCCTATCTAGGGTCAACGTAGATGGGAAACCTTTATGCACATCCCACAATGCGTCATCGATGCGTCTTTGAGTGACTGCAGGTAACTTTGAGACATCATTGCCGTAAATGACATAGCTAGAATCTCCATCTCGAAACCAAATACTCGTCGAATATTTGCCTGGACCGTTCACTTCCGTAGAGACATAGAACTTGTGAAGATCTGCATGTGGATATCTTTTCTTGAACTTCACCAACAGATTGGCATTCAAGGTTGCAACCTCTCTACTTTCCACATCTTTTCTATCTATCCGAGCTTGATTCTCTCTCCTAGCTTGATTCTCAGCCTTTGACCTTATGTTAGCATTCGGTGTTGGGACCTCTTCCTCTTCGTCTTTCCCTCCGTAATGGTAACTGAAAAGACCTCCAGACCTCCTCATGTTGAAGCTATACATATATATAGTTATACCTTCAACATATAAGATGGTTCTCTTATATATCACCACAACATTGGCCGACCATACTGTCTACTTCGACGATCCAATTCTTATCAATAATATTTCGCTAGTTGAGGTCACTTTTGAGAACAGTTGGTGGAACCTAGAAACGAAGGCTTCGTTCTCGTGGTGGAATAAAGAAGGTGTGGGGTTCCCATACAATATCGCTATGGGGCATCACGATATGGCAAGCATCCAACCATACTTTAAACCTGCAATTGATGCTGGCATTGTGAAATTCGCGAAACCTGTACCTACAGAGGCTTGGACCCTAGAAGTCAAGAAACCAATCCAATTAAGTGAAAATCTCTGCACGCTGTTGGGCATCGAATGTAATAAAGATGCGAGGGATAACGGCGAGCTGATAGTACTAAAAGGTATTCATGAACTGGTGCTCAAAGATATCGAAACAGTGTATGTCCACTGCGATGTGGTGGATTCCAGCTTTTCAATTCGAGATGGAAAACGATCACAAGTCCTAGCCACGATAGAGATCCGAGGTGAAAGATTCGCAAAATCGACATACGCCTCTCTACTCCCAACAACCACTCGAGCTCCAGGGACAATGCAAAGCAGCCTTCGCCTTACGATTCGTGATGAGAAAGGCAACGTGGTAAACTTCCGTGGTCGCCCGATACGATACGTGTTGAAGCTTGAGTAAGCTATACGTATAACGTACAATGGAAGGCGACTCGATTCAACCGTTTCCATCAGCACCAAGTATCTATCCACAGATTGCTAGTGACACTGGAAAGAACTTTAGACTGCAAACGATCCGAGACACACTTTCGGACATAGAAGTTCAAGAAAGGCACTACGAAGGTGTGCGCAAGAAATATGCACGTTCTCAAGGAATAGTTCATGGCATCGCCGTGGTAACTGGAGGTCTATCTGTGATCTTATCTGGATCTGGATTGGGCGCAGCGTTGACTGGGGTTGGAATAGTGATTGGTCTACCACTTGGAGTTATTGGTGGGCTATGTGGATTAATTTCAGCATCTACAACCCTTGGAGCTAAGAAGTTAGGAATGAAGGTTTCTAAGCATGAAAAGACAACTATGTTGGCAAAGGCGAAAATCAATACGATTCGCGATCTAGTATCGAAGGCCTTACGCGATGAAAATATATCCGACTCCGAATACAGTCTCATCCTGAACGAAGCGAATAAGTATGAGATCATGAGGTCTGAAATTCGTCGCAAGGCTTCCATAGGTGAAAAAAGCACGGATCGGGTTCGAGCCGAACTCAAGCAAGAAGTGCAAAAGGAAATGCGAGAAAAACTTGGAATGTAAGAATCAACGTTTCCTATGAAAGGAACGAACATGGCTCTCACTTTCACTTTGCCAAGTCCTACTGCTAGTTAGCCCATACTTAGTGTAGATTGGTTCGAAGTGGGAATGGTAAGAAGACAACTCCTTGACAAAACGCTTGACCGCATTTCCAAATATGCCACATCGCTTAACGACATCCTTAAAAGACATAGACGATCCGGAGCGACGTAGCACCTCGTAACTTGCTCCAACGACTTTCGTCTTAAGCATTGATTTGGGGCCTATATTGTTTTCCATTGCCTTAGTAACGACCTCGTGGACTATTTGTTGAACGTCCCTAGGTACTCCTACAAGATCTAGTTGTAGGAAAGTCGTTGCAATGTGAGGAACTAGGCGCTCCGCATCCAAGTCTACATCAATCTTATCGTCGTCACACAGAGAACGTATGAAGACCTCTCCACTATGGATGCCTTCGTTTCTTAGTTGCATGAAGCGAGCGACCTCACCTTTAGATCGGACGAATCCACATTGTATGCATGCCTGGTAGAGTAGAGCAGCTAAAATATTTTTCTTAGCATCGCTACGCTTGAGACAAACTTTCATTACTTGGGTGAATGCGTCGGCTACGATTTCTAACGCGTTCATAGGGAACGATAGATCATAACTTTGTTTGTAAATAGTGTTGTATGCTCGTAGTTCTTGTAGGAGCGTTCGTCGTTTCAGTTCTATGTCATCATCGCTTTGCTTTGGTTTTGCGCGGTCTAGATCACTTTGATACTTAAACCCGTCCGAACCTACTATACGCAGTCGAGTAGTAATAATATCGATCTTCGTTTCTTCACATGGTTCAATCTCGGAAACGAGACCACATGTGGGACACACGAATTCCGTTCCTTGTATTTCAAAGGGGCAGAGACAATCAGGACATGTTTCACTGGTGTTAATACGTTCCACTTGTGGTTTGATATTCAGGCTTCTACAAATTCCAGGACCAAACAATCTGACTAGCTCGTCCATGATACAACTATAGATGTCGTACGTTCAATAGAAAAAAAAAAGAAGAGGAATGAAGAGGGCCACGCAACGACCTTCTTCATTCTTCCTTTTTTCTTTTTTCGTGGCTATTCCTAAGCGTCCTTCTCGTTCCTCAAGGCAGCCAACACCTCGTTGAGCGCATGGTTGAGAGACTCTCCAAGACCTTCCACTGGTTCCAGCACTCTTGATTCAGCGGGCAATGCTACCTCCGGTTCCACCATGTTTGGCTCCTCCTTTCTTGGATCCTCTAGCTTCTTGCTGGACTTCTTAGCGCGTCTTATATAGACACCGGAAGACTTCACCTTGATGGTGAGACGGTCACATCCTGAGCAAAGCTCGTAATCAGTACGACATCCTTTACCGCACTTCGAGCATGGTACGTATGGGGCACAGCCTTTTGAGATTTGGTAGTTATGCTGGGAACAGAACTTCGTTGTCTTCGAAATCTTCTTTGGACATTTTGAGTCCTTCCCTCTCATCAACCAATCACAAGTTATTGCGGCGTCTACATTTGAGTTCTTCTTCGACATGTTCGATCTGTATGGTGTTAATGCGTACTAAGATAACAACGTAAGCTAGTATTGTGGAATAAAGAATATATACTAATACCATTTAGTGGTAATATACAGTATAATAATCATTCCTTTAACATATACTTCAAGTTTGGATTTTTTAGGTGCGCGAATGTCTAGTGACACTTTGGCTTCCTACGTGGCAGAATGAGCATCCATGTAGTTGCGTAGTACAACCCTTTCGTCCTCTGTGAGCTGGGAGTACTGCCACTTAACGAACCATTTAGCGATATCAAGATGACCATTGTTACAGGCGTATTCTATAGCAAGATCAATGCATTCATACTCTAGGGTTATCTGAAAACGTCGCATGAGCCACTTAACGTTATTAAGATGACCATTCCTACTGGCACCTAATATAGCAAAACTGACGGCCTTATCCTCTTTGGTGAACTGGAAGTGCTTAATGAGCCGCTTAGCGATACCAAGATGACCATGCTCAAGGGCAGCGCGTAGAACGTGATTGGCGTGTTTATCCATCCTATCGAAACGTAAGTGCTTGATGAGCCACTTAACAGCATTAAGATCACCATATTCGCTGGCGTAGAGAAGAGAAAAGCTGTCGTCAATGGAGCTTGCGGAAATACCGAAAGTTCGAGCCAATTCGTCTCGATCGTCGTCACTATGAGTAGACCTCAAACCAAAGCATAGTGCTAGTTTACGGAACCTTTGGTCTACGTTTTTGTAGCGCGCGAGAGATGCAGCACCGTTTAGGCGTTTCGATGTCCTTGAGAGGCTTGCGAATGACCAAGGATCTGCATGCTCTACGATCTTAGTCAGAATTTCTAGAGGGAGGCACGATATATAATCCATAGTGGAAGAGATCGATATAACTATATGTAATCATATCTCTAATAGGATTATCAAGTTGGATTTTACGTACAAGAATGTCTAGTGACACTTTGAATGACCCTTAGTTACCCCATAGTAGTATAGTCGGCGTCAATTAAATACAACTTTTTCTTGTGCAACGAAACTCAAAAGGTTGTGAATGTTATGGACGCCTTTTTTCTTGCACAAGGGGCGTTATGAAGTGGATTTCTGAATTCACTTTATGACGCCCCTTGTGCAAGAAAACAAGGCGTCCATAACATTCACAACCTTTTGAGTTTTGTTGTACAAGAAAAAGTGGTATTTAATTGACGCCGACTATACTACTAATGCATATGTCGAGGAAATGAATTTATACGTTCTCTACATGATGATGATAAGATCGATATAGATTTAAATTCCGATCGCATAACTCCTTACATCGCAACGACTTTCGTTAAAATCAACCCCAAGGGAGTACCTAAGAATATCCAACAAATAGTCTATGAGATTGTTAGTATAACAATAGAAAACAATATAGGTACCAGTTCCATACTTCGAACTAAAGTTATTGGAGCAAGTTACGAGGTACTACGTCGTTCTGGATCTCATATATCTCTTACCGATGTTGTTAAACGATGTGGTACACATAAGGGTTCGATCATACGTTTTGTCAAGGAGTTGATTGCTTACCATTCCTACTTTGAGCCTATCTATAAAAAACACGGTCTAACTAGTGATAGGGTTTGATTTCGTAAAGTGACATTCGATTCTTATCCCACTAGACTGCCAAGTTTTTCCCTCATTTCCTTTTGCACCTCTTGCTTGAGTTCGGTTCGAATCTGTTCCACGCTTTTTTCACTCGTTCGTCCCGAACTAGTCTCACGACGAATTTCAGACCTCATAATCTCGTATTTATCTGCTTCAGCGAGGATGAGGCCGTATTCAGAATCAGATATATTTTCATCACGTAGGGCTTTCGATACTAGATCACGAATCGTATTAATTTTCGCTTTTGCCAACATAGTGGTTTTCTCATGCTTAGATACTTTTATTCCTAATTTTTTAGCTCCAATGGTCGTAGATGCTGAAATTAATCCACATAAGCCACCAATAACACCAAGTGGTAGACCAATCACTATTCCAAAACCGGTTAAAGCTACTCCCAATCCAGATCCAGATAAGATCACAGATAGACCTCCTGTTACCACTGCGATACCATGAACTATTCCTTGAGAACGTGCATATTTCTTACGCACACCTTCATAGTGTTTTTCTTGAATTTCTATATCCGAAAGCGTATCTCGGATTGTTTTCAGTCGAAAATTATTTCCATTGAGTGATGGATAGATATTTGGTGCTGATGGAAAAAGTGGTTGAATTGAATCGCCGTCCATCGTATCATATGCTATATACATACTACTTACTCAATCTTCAATACGTATTGTATAGGTCGACCATGGAAGTCTATAATATTTCCTTCCTCATCACGAATTGTTAGGTTGAGACTGTTTCGTGTTGTACGTATAGCTCGTATGGGTTGGGGCTTCGTTATAGTGTATGTGTTTTTTGAAAGCCAAGGGCGTCGGATCTCTATGCTAGCTAAGACTTTCGATCGATTTCCATTTAGAAGTGAGAAGTCAGAATCCACCACATCGCAATGGACATACACTGCGTAGTTATCTTTGATCAAAATTGTGTAACTACCATTATTTAGTAGAAACTTATTATCCTCTTTTTCTTCACCAGTGATACCCAATAGTGCGTATAAACTTTTATTAACCCCGATTGGTTTCTTAATTAATATGGTGCTATGCTTAAAGAGGGTACTGGCCTCGAAAGCCACGATACCAGCAGAGACTGCAGGGGTTAAGGCTCCTATGAGTTTTCTTAAGTTGTAGATCCCTGCATCAATTTTGTGTGGTAACATAATGCCGTTGACATCCCACCATAATGTGCCATCCTCTTCTAGGTTCCACCAACTATTCTCAAGTGTGACTCTGAGTAGCGAGATATCGTTGATAAGAATAGGGTTATCGAAGTAGACCGTATGGTCAGACGATGTGGTGGTGACATATAAGATAACCATCTTATATATTAAAGATATAAACTATGTATACGTATAACTTCAATATGACAGATGCTTGGAAGCAGTTCAAGTATCTATTTCCTGAGGCCGTACTTGGTTGGTTCGAATCCACTTCTGATAATGTCAATTTCAACGATCGGGGAATGTCTCATCGTGTGTTCACGGAGGAAGGACCGACTACTAAGACGGGTGGTGGTAAGTTAATGGGATGGCTTGGTCGCACTGGTAAAGCACTTGATATAGCACTTGGCACTAAATCAGTTTATGAGAGAGTACTATTCGCACGAAATCACGAAGGTCTTTCCAAACATGATTGGATAGAAGAAAATGAAAAGGTCGCATCATTGAATGCCGATCTATTGGAGAAGTTCAAGAAAAGATACCCACATGCAGATTTTCACCAGTTCTATGTATCAACGGATATAGACGGCCCTGGCAAATATTCAACTAGTATTTGGTTTCGAGATGGGAATCATGGTTATGTGGTTTATGGCGATGATGTCTCTAAGCTACCTACCACCATTCAAAAACGCATCAACAATGCATTGTGGGATGTGCATGGAGGTTTCCCACATACATTAACACTAGATAAAAGTGTGAAATATCCTATTGCGGCGGCCCCAGATACCGAAAAAGCACAAGATATCGATCTCATTAATCTATGGATATACGTCACGCCTACGAAAAAGTTCAAAGCAGGCGTACCCAACATATTCAAGGAGACCGTCATAAAGCATGTAACAGCAAATGAGTCCTACCATTGGTTACATGGTCCAGATTTCAAATATTGGCCTCAACAATTGAATTTCGCAACGTGGTGTGCGACTTCTGGATGTGGAGTGTCATTGTTCGATCCTATTTTCAAAACGTATCCTCCTATTGTTCAAGGACTACTACGATTTCACGTTTATTTCACAATACGAAGAATTCTACATGAACTTGGTGGTGCTCATGGAGTTCCTCTACCTGGTGACTCTGCTTTCAAGCAAATGGATAACCTCTATAACAAATCAGCTCTTGAGAAATTGTGCGTCGAGTTTGGTATATCTCGAACACCAGACTTCCGATGGCATGGAGGTAGGAATAATGGGTTAGGAGATATATTCCTTTTATACCCGGGTCCGACAGGATTCGTAAACGTTCATGGAGTCCGAAGCTATGACAAAGGTGCAACCACATGGCCTCAGAAATATAATTTATTTGCAGACCAAGGAGGTAAGAAGGATCAGGGCGATCTTGTGGCATTCATTCGGAACGATGAACATGAAGGAAAACAATACAATTGGTTTACACCACCAATCGGTAAGGGATTAACTGATGCTGGATTAGGTAGATTGAATCGATCCGTCGAAGCTTTTGGATATTGCGTTCTAGCTGCTCAAAATGATCTTAACCAATCCATCATAGATAGTTTCAATGTCAAAGAAACATTTAAGAGATTAGTCGAAGACGCTATTCTCGAAAACGGTTTAGTGGTAAGCTATAAAAACTATCTTACAGCTATACTACACACACATAAGAGATTAAACCTAGCAATAGCTATAGGGGTACGATTACTACCAAGCAATCTTGAGTACTACCTCGGTAAGAAGGATGGTTATAAAAATCCAATCCCGAGTGCCACAGAAGGTATGGTGTTAGGCGTAAACGATATTAATGCAGATGTTCTCGAAACCAAATCCCCACCAGATATGAAAGGGAAGAAACAAAAGAAACAAAAGAAACAATTACCACACCAAGTTCCACAACAATTACCACAACAAGTTCCACAACGAGTTTCACATAGTATCTTACCGAATCCTACTCCACAACATGAGATCAATCTAGCGATAGTATCTATTGCAGGAGCTGGAATTGCGTGGGCGTTATTTCGTTAACGACGTTTATATTGCTCTATTGTGATCACCACTATAGCTACGATGAATAACCAAACATTCTCTGCTAATACTCCTAGAGCTTTACCGGCCATAGTAAATATGAAATTCGCAATTGATCCAATCATTCCAGGTAGTATCTGTCCAAGTTTCTTTCCTATTTCCTTTAACAAATCACCCGTCGTTTTTAATCCCTTCTTTACTGTATCTACCACTTTGTCGATACCATCTTTTACTGGTTTCGGTACGGATCTCGATAATTGGGAAACTATTACACTAACGATGACACTAATAGCAGTTGTCACCGCAAGAACGGTCATTCCATATCTTTTGAAAATATCTTTGATCCTATCTCGGAGTGGCATACTATTTTCTAGGTCTTCGATTCCTTGCTCGTTTTCATCAATACTTCTACTATCCTCAGAAAGAATTGATTCTAATTCTGGTATATCATCAGCAATTGTATTGGGGTCTCGTATTCTAACTTGTTTTTGCTCGATGTCGACTGACAATACATTATTCTCTTGTCTCAATGCATTTAGCTTATTTTCTATATCTCTAGAAATTTTGTTGGGATCAAGTACTGCCATTAGACCTTTGGATAAATTCCTAGTTACATTATTGTCTTTGGTGATGAATGGACGCCATTTCGAACTATTATCGTTCAATTGTCGGATGTATGTATCTCCCTTTAAATTAATCCCGACCTCTAGATCACTTGTTTCTGTATTCGGAAAGCGGTTAAGGACTTCCATCCATGCACTTCTCATAAGCGAGACCGGAATGTAATGCTCATTGTATGGCTTTCTAGTGTTCGATGTGGTTGTATCAGGTACCAAATTCTGAAGATTAATCAACATGGCGTTCTCAACTTGCTTTTTATTAGCTATTATCATCTCCTTGGCTACCTCTTTTTGATTATGGCCCAAGATTTTTTTGAGATCGGTACTAATCATCTCATTCAGTACTCTGTCTTTACCTTCACCAATGAATAGATGCGTAAAGGGTTTTTTGCTTCCAAGTTTGCGAATTGATAGTTCTTTGTCTGTATAGGATATCTCAAAACCCTCTAGACGACCAATGTCTTCATATTCTTCCTTTACCATACCAACCAGAATCCTTTTTGCCTCTTCCGAAAAATAGTCTTGTTTGAATTCGAATTTTTGGACGAATCCATCAGTTATGCCTCTAGTGAACGATGTTTCCTGGTACTTTGGTCTAGCGCCTTCTGCGGCGAAGTTACGAAGTGGTATCTGCTCACTACCTCCAGCTTCATCTTGATCATCACCCAATAAGTGAGCCACATATCTTTCATCTGCTTCTCGTTTTCGTTGATTTTCTTCATCTCGTTGTCGTCGGTTTTCTTCATCTCGTTCTAGTCGATTTTCTTCATCTCGTTGTCGTTCTTCGTATCTATCTGTATTATCCTCAGGTCTCACATCAACGTCGACCCTATCTTCCATATTGAACATAACTATATATCTTGGTATATTCAACATGATATCGACGAAGTTAATTCCTACAGAAGCACTAAGAGTGCCACTCGCACTCAAAGCTCAACGAACTCTATATAGGAAAACGTTCACTCCATCATCTGCTAATCCGGGTGAGACTCTCTATGTGGAAGTTCCAACGATGGGAGAAGATATCGTATTGGTTCCTGGTAGTTTAGCACTATTGGGTGATATCGTATTGTCTGGTGGACATGCTAATAATCGTGTCGTTGCCAATGTTGGACGTTGCTTGGTTATACATCGAGTTTGTAAGATGGGAGCTGAAATAGTAGAAGACACTGCTCGATCGGATCTATTACAAACATATTCCGATATATATCTATCTACGCAAGAGAGAGAATCGAGAGTACAACAAGGTATCCAATCAGATAACACAAATAAGCTACGATCTAAGGCTGGTGATGCAAGTACTTCAGATACTGGTGAGAATGCATTGTTAGCTGCATATGGTTCCAAATATAGAATTCCGTTAGACGTCGATATTCTTACACAACATGGAGTTCTATATCCACATGCATTAGAAGACACTATTTCATTCGAATTAACTCTAGCCCGCGCTATCGATATAATAGTTGGATCAGATTCGACAAAGATAGGTACGTACAAGCTTACCAACATCCAGTTAGAATACGAAGCAATCAAGAATGAAACACTAGCTAGGTCTGCATTTCACGCATACGAAAAAGGTACTGCATTCCTATACGATCACGCAGTTCACTTCAAGTTAGTACCTATCGCTAAGGCATCAGATACTTTGATATCTCAGAATATAAATGTTCCACGACGATCATTTGCTGGATTACTTCTTCTATTCGTAGATCCACCCACCGCTGGTTCACGAGATAGTGAAGCATTCGTAAATCCTGATATTTCGAAGATAGAGATAGACGTAAATGGAGTTCCAAATAGATTCTTTCCAGGAGGTATGTTAACACCAGATTTTTGGGAGTCCGCAAAAGGATGGTTTTCTACATCCAATACTTCTATGACTCCCACAAAGTTTTACAACAATAGATTCGCTATTATAGTCGATTGTCGTACAGCAAAAGATTCCTCTGCTCATGGCGATGGAATGGCACAAACTGGTGGTGGAAAAGATATCGATATTCGTATACATAGAACTTTAAAAGGAAGTGGAAACGTAAACATGCATATCTACGTCCTTGCGGATGCTCAGCTTAAGATATTGAACAGATCTTTACATAGTATAACATACTGATGGATTCTCTCACAGAACATATTCCATTCAACACACTTATAGTAGGTCCAACAAATTGTGGAAAGACTGCATTTCTCATAGAACAACTTCGTGGACCATTTCGTGGGAAGTTCGATTATATAGTATTAATTTGTCCTACATATGCTCACAACAAAACGTATCATGGATTTGCTAATCGAGATCCGCATTTTTATGTTATATCTCCACCTCAGAATGCTATCATATAGGACTATCTATTTGGGTGCTATCCCAACAATTAACGAGCATATGTAAACCATTTCGTGAGAACGTAGCTATCGTAGTAGCATTTCATACAGCATCGGTTATAGATGGTAAAAAGATATTTGAAGATTACGGAGGCTCACAAGAATGCAATGAATTACGAACGATACTTCGATCTCACAAGTTTGCTCGTATATGTTTCTGTTTGCGCCATCCTTTTGCAGTAGTATTAGAGCTACCCGCACCTATAACATATTATCATGGACGAATACGTCAAAGAACTGGATGGATACGTCAGAGAACTGAAAGATGAGTGCGCTATTACTTGTCCTACAACCAAATTGGAATTTCCAACCGAATTGGAGGATATCGAAGAATATCGGGAAGAACTTAAGACCTTAGCTGTAGTGGGTACAACGAAAAAATATCTAGGACAGAATTTCTCCCTAGTAGATATAACTAAACTATCTGAGAAGGACGTAAAACGTTTACATAGTAGATACCAGGCCGTATTAGCAAATCAAATAACAGGACAAGTAGTAGATGGTGTACTACGTCAAGCTACTCGCGCAATCGCATACTTAGTTCCACTAGATAATCAAAAAGCACTGTTAAAGGATCTACAAGAAAACCAAGTAGTCCGCCATGAGATATCTGTTGCGGCCGGTCGATTAGCACTTAAAGCAGGTCGATTTGTAGCTCTAGCTAGTGTTTTGTTCCATGTAGCTGATCACATAGTCATTCCTGGTACTCCTATTGAACCTTCGCAAGTAATTACTATATCGAATCAAGATGGAAGAAACAGATCAGATAACTGCGAATCCACCAACGACTGCACCAACTAAAGTAAAAGATCCAAAGAGGGTTGCTGCTGGGAAAGCATTAGCACTAAGTAATAAACTTGCTAGAGCGGCTCAAAAGAGAGAGATTACACGTGAAAGTGAATTATCTAAAGAAATCAACGTAGATGAAAGTTGGATGAAAATTTTTAGAATACATAGATATATAATGGATGCTAAACTTGCGAATATCTTCTATGGTCCTATGGGCTATTGGAAAGGTCATGCTGCAATTGGTAAGCTATCAGTGGCTGCAAATGTATCAGAAGATGTAGCTAAGGGTTGGTTGGAGAAACAAGCCATGTGGCAAATATATCTATCACCACCACACTATATTCCACGACCACATTGGACTGTATCGAAACCTAATGAAGTTCATCAAGCTGATTTGATATTTCTACCTCATGATAGACCTAGTCGTGGAAGGAAACTATATAAGTATGCTTTAGTTGTGATTGACGTTGCTTCTAGATATAAAGAGGCTGAACCTTTATCGTCGAAAGATAGTGGTGAAGTTTCTGCAGCCTTTGAACGAATCTACAAACGTAGTCCACTAGAATGGCCAAAAACATTGCAAGTTGATCCTGGTAGAGAATTCAGGGGCGTATGTCTGAAACATTAGAACTACGTGGTACGAAAGTTCAACGAGGTGAAGCTGGTAATCATAGGGCACAAAGTTTTGTCGAACGAGCAAATAGAACGATAGCTGAAAGATTATTTGGATACCAATATGCAAAAGAGATGGTACTTACATCTGAAGGATCGAATGCACGTAGTAGAGAATGGGTATTGAGGCTTCCTGATGTTATCAAGGCTATGAACAACGAAGTTACTCGACTAACAGGTAAGGAGCCTTCAAATTCTATAGAGACACAACAAGTAAACGTAAAGACTCCTACATATTCTCGAACTATTGGATTGGATGAAAAGCGACTACCATTTGACGTTTTAGTTCGATATCTCTATGCATCTGGAGAATTGGAAGGTGGAACTAAACGAGCGACTGATCCTGTATGGAGTTTACAGACATACTATATTTCTCGAAATGTGGTATCATCAAATCAACCAGTTCTATACTATTTAGGAAAAGATGCACCAAAGCGAGGGTTTGTTCGTGAAGAGATACAAGTGATACCACCAGATACAGAACTACCACCAAAAGGTATTCTAAGATAGAAGCAACTCACAAATAAAGTCGTCCATATCTTCATCGTCCTTAACGACGTTTTTACGGCTGTAGGATAGTGTATCGATTGCGTTTGATATTATATTGCTAATAAAATCGGCTACTTCTTCATCATCTGGAAAAAAGTCTCCATGACCGTAGGCTATTGTATCTATTCCGTTTGCTAAAATACATCTCTTACTATCGAATGGTGATAGAGATACTTTGTTCATATGCATACCATACATCTTATGACCTTCACTTCGAAGCATATTCATTCCATGTTTGAATACTTTCTTATCCATCAAGCACTCTTTATATTGATCATGACGAATACGATGTTTCACTACTACCTTCTTGGTACCTTTAGCTTTACGAATCTCATCACCACCTACTTTCAATATAGAATAGAGCTTAGATCGTAGTCCAACATATTCGACTATAGGAATACCTCCACATTCGTCTTTCATTTTACCAAGTACTTTCTTGTTGTTGATACTATACAGCGGATGGTCTTTGCTGTAGTTACTAGTATCATATAGATGTTTATGAATTGCCATATCTGCATAGATGTCTTCAGTTTTAAAGTGTAGTACTAGACTGTCGGTATCGGTATAAAGTAGATTACAGCGTTGTCCATATTGCTTCTTGATCTCATTGTAGTAGAAGTCATACATCAGATGCTTTGATAGATCTAGAATTGACATTCCAACATATATGGGGCGGTTTAGCAATAGCTTACTTTTGTAGTTATGTACCGCGGCAAGATCATCATCAAAAATTGTGGATCGAGCATAACTAGGTTTATTCAATAGACGTTGTAGTTTGTTTCCTTCTGATGCGCGCACTAATTGGATATCTACACGTTTACGTAGATTCTCCATTGTTTTTCCAAATACGCTATTGTTCATCAGTTTGTATAGATCCTGCTTGAAGATGCTCTTCGCTTGTTTTCGTAACTCTGTATTCATTTGTATATATGGTTCCATCCATGGTGATTGGTCAAATCGTAGTGCCTTATGGATCTTTATCAAACGCATACCAAGATATAGATACAATTGTAGGTTACGGTAGTGGAGCACATATCGTTCTTTGTTATATAGATTAGGTACACGTTTTTCTACTTTCAAAGATCCATTACCTTTATATAGTTCCTCAAATAGATTGGTCTGATACTCTGAGAACAAATCTTTATTCACCTGAATTCTCTCGGGAGCTAGTGGATAGTCGTTGTGTGTATCATGAAGTTCTCGAGGATATTCAAGATCAACTTCAAGGATATAACCTTTATCTGAATCGATTGTGTGATTGGTTATTTGTTCTTCTGTTGGTGTATACCACTCGAATCCTCCTGTTGGTAGATATTGACTCATGGCCCAACCATATAGATTATTGGCATCAAGATAGATTATGTAGCTATATGGCTTATTTGGATCGAAATCGGGTATACTTTGGTTGTTTGCTTTGGCATAACGTTGTGATACCATGGATATACCACCACGTAGACCTCTCTCGATGAATAGATACATGTCATAGTCAGTTAATAGTTCGAGTTCCACTCCAGTCTTCTTTAACAATGCATCCCACGATAGACCAGGACTAGTATAATAATGTGCTGGATCTAATCCATAGTTTTGCATACATGTTGTACGAAAGTCCTCGAACACATCTGCTAGAAGAAGTACATCAGTTTGTAGATAAAGATCATGATAATCACCTAATGTCTTACAATCAAATACATTCCAAACTTTTATTGCATGTTCGTAATCTTCATCGGATATATCCTCTAGAGTTATTTTACTATAGAACGCGTCTTTCGGTGGTAGAGAAGTCTCTGCAAATCTATCCCATGAATCCATGTACTCATATGGATATACTCCTTTACGGGTCAATAGATTGGCTTTCTCTTGATTAGATGTATATTTTACAATTTGTTGGAATGTGTCTGATTCTGAGCTTGATACCAATGTACTAGGAGATGATGGTAGAAATTGAAAGCTATCAATGAATCGTAGGTTACCAAGTGAGAATGAAATATATTTCTCCATATTGTTTGGAATACAAGATATCTTACCTAATGTTATGGATATGGATTACATTATTAGGTGAGCATCATATCCACGAAAATTATGGAATACGACTGGGATGGTAAGAAAAGCACGTAATTTTAGATTACAGGTATTGTGTGCGGCACCTCTAAACTCGCCTGTGATGTGGCAATGATCACGTACTTTATCACCAACCAATGGCTTCTGACAGATATGACAAATTGTTGCGCTATTATAAGCTTTATAGTTTTGCCATGACATGCATAGCGGTTTAGCCTTTTGGGCTTCGATCTTCGCCTCTTCCTCTTGCATACATCGTAGAAAATGTTCGATAGCATCCCTACCTCTATATAGTACTGGTGGTTCACTATAACCATCAGAACATACAACTATATAGCAAAATCAACATGGAATATGTTCTTCTGTTTTAAGTGTGTTGCTCTTCTTTGGGTCTTGAGCAGGTCCTTCGATCTTAGTGGTTAATGCCTCGAAATCTGCATAGATAATATAGGTTACTTTGAGCTGCTTGTGTATATTCTGGAATGAGACTTTGTTGTTCTTATTGGTAGGCATTTCAATGCGTATGGCTTTGTCATTGATACCATTACACTCTGTAATGTGCTTTTCAAGAAGAGCTTCATTGGAATATCCATGTAGACATCGTTCGCAGAAGTGCTGCTTATGATCATGTTTTGTTTGATCGAATAGTAGTTTGTTGAAGTCCTTTATCCAGCAATAGTGTTGTTTACCGCTCTTTGGGTCTTCTATAAGTAGTAGATGGATGTACTTCGAAAAAGTCTTCTTTGAGATATGATATATGATTAAGCACTTTTCCTTTGGATCCCATCCATATACATTAATAGAAATGTTGTTTTGCTTCTCTAGAAGTGGTATTTGTGAGATTGGTGTTGGTGAGTCCACCCCATTGGATTTCACCATATCTATTTGATACTTTGATATCCTTTGAGGATCTTTTTTAACTAGAAACATTGCTGCACATATCGACCAGAGCGCACAGTGATCGTCTTTGTTGTTTACATTGATCACAGCTTTCTTATTCGCTATTTCTTCAGGTAGTGGTAAATATGAACCTCCACGTAGTGGTTGATATTTAGCGATGTTTAACCATAGAATATTGGCTCTATCTATGACCCAATTTGATCCACGACTGATCCACTTCTCGATTTGGTTGTACATCTGAGCATGTGCGTCTACTATTACACTACGGATCCCGGCGATATTGGTCAAAACAGATTGCGTACTATAAAAGGTGGCTGTCTCGTATACGTAACCATCAGGTTTATCAAGTACGAAAGTTATGTTTAAAGCTAATTGGGCCTTAAAGGTATTGTGGTTTTGTAGTTCTTCCTTAAACTTTTCGGTAGTTTGTTTACGTACACCAGCAAGGAAAACAGCTGGATCCGCTCCCATAGGATTATCATCAGGAATATCCATCTTCCATCCACGTAAATAGTCCCTTAAAGGACGTACTCGAACAAATGTTAGTATATGCTCAGCCATGATATAATAAACTTATAGCCACACTCCTCTAATAGGGTGGTGAAATGTAATACCTTGATCTAATATGGTATAGAAATATGATGAATGGACTATAGTAGTAAATAATGATTATGACAATATATGTTATAATACCTAGTAATCACACTCCTCTAATAGGGTTTTGAAATGTAATACCTTGATCTAATATGGTGTAGAAATATGATGAATGGACTATAATAGTAAATAATGATTATGACAATATATGTTATAATACCTAATAGCAACACTCCTCTAATAGGGTGTTAGAATACAATAAATTCACTATAAACAAAATGTTCGAACAAATGTTAATATATGCTTAGCCCTGATATAATACGTTATGATTGCATTCCTTTAATGTATAATTATAAATACAATAAATGAACTATAGTAGTAAATAATACCTTATAAACACGTTTCTCTAATAGAGCATTGAAATGTAAAAAATACGATTAAAAAATAGTACAACAAAACTGCTTTAATCAGGAAAAAAGCGGTAGAAACCGATCATCGACAAAACTGCTTTAATCCGGAAAAAGCGGTAGAAACCGATCATCGACAAAACTGCTTTAATCCGGAAAAAAGCGGTAGAAACCGATCATTTAAAATAACATAAAACTACGATAAATAAAACTCTAGTAGCATCCCATATGCCGCGTTATGGCGCACATTCCTGAAATTCCTATTTTTTTTGTATAATTTGTTGTATTTTTGTTACATTTTGTTGCTTTTTTCATCTAATGGACTATCCTCACTTCGTTCGGCCCCTCACTTCGTTCGGGGGTCCATTGCATGAAAAAAGCAACAAAATGTAACAAAAATACAAAAAATTATACAAAAAAATTAGGAATTTCAGGAATGTGCGCCAGAACCGGCATATTGTATACTACTAAACCAAACGCAAATTACCCACAGCCAGCCAATAGGAGCAAGTAATCACAAGTAACTCATAAATGGCTTCCCTGTGAGCCAAATGTCGCTGCATCAGCCTTACGTTAGCATTTCCATGTTGAGTAAATAATTAATGATTTCCCTAAGATACCATTCTTCTTTCCTAGTATACTGTTGCTTCAACGTAAGTATCTATCTTATACAACTTAAGTCTAATTAGGGAAGGTACATGGAAGGGGGGGGGGGGGTCTCAAGATGTTGAGGGGGGTCTGAAAATATTTTTCTGAAGTTAGTGTTACAAGGAGGGTGCTGAAAATTTTTCAGTTTAAACATCCACATTAAATGTACCTTCCCTTATAATAATTATATTATTTAGTATATTTAACTTAGTATTAATTAGTTATGGGGTTGGGTTTTCATTCTTATTACTGAGAGTTTGACTGGGTGTGTAGGGGATTTTGTGTCTTATTGTTTTCTCACGTGCTACTTTTTGGTGATACTTGTAATAAACAAAATAATAAATTCATAAAAAATATAATAATTTAGAGGAAAATATTTGGTTGAGAAAAACTGGTCAGTTTTATATAGTTGAGAATGTCTTTATATGACAAACCTGAAGTTTCTTATAATTCACAAAATAACATCCAACATATATATTTTTCTTTTAAAAATGAAAATAATTTCCCAGATTTACTAACACTTGGAAAACCTACTGCTCCATTTATAAACTCCCACTCCTATAACCCTTATTACTTCTCGTGGCATGATAGGTTATGTCATGTATAATACATTAATTTTCACCTTTTAAAAATGTTTTATTTGTATTTTTTGTTAGGGTGAACATATTCTTCGGACCCTTGTCCTTGAGTTAGTCCATTTTTTGTCCTGTCTTGTATTTAGTTTTCTGTGTGTCTATCATGACTAGTATATAACATTCTCTCCAAGATATAAATCTTTTCAAACCTGATATTTTTCTTTGCTTCAAAACTGGATATGTAACTTCAGGTAAGCTTTAATTACATTACATATAAATGATCATTTACATCTGCTGCACTTTTTTGCATTTTCAACACCCACTGACTCGGTATCAAACTAAATTAATATTCTGATATAATTTCTGCATCTCCACAAGTACAGTGCATGTACATGTAGCTAGCCATAGCCTGTCCTTTTCTAAGTTCAGGCAAAGGAAACGAACATTTAAAATAACAATACAACATGTTCCACCATTTACGAATGTTTTAGTAGCTCAGGACCTGAATTTAAAGTTAAACAGGATTATTTTAGTACGAGCGCCTAGAGTAAACAATATTCATCTCAATATTCTTTTGAATCCTGAACAAAAGCTTATTGTATTTGACCGATTATTCACTAGCATTAAAACAAGCAATCGAATGAGTTCACCATACTTAGTTGTGTTTAGTAGCCGCCATGTTTAGGAAATGCCCGACATTCGAGGTGAATATAATGGTCAGTGGTCAGCAATCAAGCAATGGAGGGCGTTCGCCACTCTGCCTATTTAGTCCTGTTTTTATCTCTTGTTTTGTTGCTGGAGTCCCCAAAACCATATGTAAAGGTTTCTAATAGTGCCTCCTCAATCCTACTTGCCCTAAAATTAGATGAGAAGCAATATCCGGGAAGAAATTCATCGGGTTTACCGCGACACTCGCATTACGCGAGCATTTCGCCATCTTGCAAGTTAAAGACTGGAATACATCTACTAAACGCTACTCTGACAGCATCGTACTTGGTATTACTAGCTGGTGATGTGAGCCTTAACTTGGACCCGTTAAAGATCCGTGTGGGTTGTGCTTGAAAGGCTGCCGTAAAAACCAGAAAGCGGTTCAATGTGATGAGTGCGACTTCTGGTTTCACGCTAAATGTATTGGTATGGCCAACTGATTTAATGATTTAATGATTTAATGATTCATATTAATGATATTGTTAGAATTACAAAGTTAAGTCGAAGCCAGAGGCTTATTTGGCAACTAGGTATTTCAATGTACAGTGCTTTAGAGAAAAAAAATTACATTGTCATATAGGCTACTGATGAATCACAATTATAAAGTTATTAATCGCAATAATGGGAAATAAAACAAAGAGGAAGCTATCATAATATTGATTGAATATTACAAGGGGTAGAGTGGTGCAATTAAAGTAGCATTTCTATTACATAACTATTACATTAATTCAACATAAATACTATATAAGTACTAGTACCAATGTATTAAATAACTAAATAAACATATTTTAGTTCAGAGATACGAGAGAAAGGAAATAATTCTTAAGTAGTTTCTTATAATTATATGTTTTTAGAGAGTGTCGAAGTTGTAAAGGAAGAGAGTTCCAAATGGTGGGTCCTTGAACGCGAATTGAGTAAATAAGTTTGTGATGATGAAGATGTAAATCATCTTTATGTCTAGTAAAATAATGGTGAAAATCATAATTGAAATTAAAAAGTAAGGATATTGAGGAAGGCAACTGCTTTTGGGTATGTAAAAAAACAAAACATGATATTTGATATTTGAAGACTTCGAAAATACTGAAGATGCTAAAATGGTTAAATAGGGGAAGGGAAGGTGTTTGTGGGGGAGAATGAGTAATAATACGAAGTGCTTTTTTTTGTAATTGGTGTATAGGTTTTAAGTGAGAAGGAAAGGTTGATGCCCAAATTATGTTACAGTACTGAAGATAGGGTAATACTAAGGAATTATAAAGTATATGAAGAGTGTTAGTATTAAAGAATTGTCGGGCTTTACTTATAATTCCTATGCTTTTTGCCATTTTTGTACTAATGGTTTTAATGTAAGGCTTCCAGGAAAGATGTTGATGAATGATAACACCTAAAAATTTAGTTTACTCGGTTCTATTTATATTATGATTATCAATGGAAATGGTTAAATTAGTAAAGTTAATTTTTTTCCTGGGGGGATGAAATAGAATGAATTTAGTTTTATCTGGATGTAAGGAAAGTTTATTGGCTTTAAGCCAGTCTCCAACATGTGTTAATTCACTATTTATAATATTTGACAGTTCTGAAATATTCTTACTACTATAAAATATATTGGTATCATCAGCAAATAAAATAAAAGATAGTTGTGAGGAACTATTGAAAATATCATTTATGTAAATAAGGAATAAAAGTGGTCCCAGAATTGAACTCTGTGGAACACCACATGAGATAGGTTTAGGCAAGGATCTCACACTGTCTATCTCAACATATTGTTTTCTGGATGAAAGATAACTTTTCAACCATTGTAACGGTATTCCTCGAATGCCATAGAATTCAAGTTTATCTAGAAGAATAGAGTGGTTGACAGTATCAAATGCTTTTTTAAAGTCAATAAATATACCAATTGTAAATTCGTTTTTTTCAAACGATTGCATAATTTTGTCTACAAGCTCAAGGATGGCCATAAATGTAGAGTGATTTTTTCGAAATCCATATTGGTGGTTACTAAGAATTTTGTGTTTTATTAAGTAATCAAGAATTCTTTGGTACATAACTTTTTCCAAAATTTTCGGAAAACAAGGAAGAATAGATATTGGTCGATAATTGCTGAAATTTTGTTGGTCTTCATTTTGTAGATAGGTATAACTTTACCTATCTTTAGTTTATCTGGTACAACACCAGTAGAAATTGATGTATTCCATATATTAGACAAAGGAAGGGCAAGTAAATCTATAGTTTCCTTGATGGGAAGAATGTTGATGCCATCAGAGCCTTCAGCTTTGGTTATTTTTAGGGACATGACAATTGATACAACTTCATCAGGAGATGTGGGAGAAAGAAAGATACTCTGAGGATAAGTTCCTTTAAGATAGGCTGTATGACTAGTAGCACTGGGTAATATTTTGTTTGCAAGAGAAGGTCCAACATTTGTGAAAAAAGCATTGAATTTGTTTACGATTTGTGTTAAGTCAGTATATGAGCCATTTGTGTCTTTCATATTTGAAGGTGTATGTGATGATAGTTTTTTTGATATGACTTCTTTAATGGTGGACCATGTGTTTTTTAAAGAGCAAGATGCAGATGACAGTTTGTCATGGTAGTATTTTTTTCTGGCTAGTATTACCGTATGATTATATTTATTTCGATATTTAGGGTATTTGATTTTGTTCATGCTTGATGGGTTCAGTAACAGTTGCTTGTAAAGGGCATTTTTTCTTCGACAAGAGTTTTGTAAGCCAGTAGTGAACCATGGTTTGGAATTTGATCTTCTATTGAACACCACAGTTTTTAATGGAAAATGTTTTTCATAAATAGGAATTAGTACGTCGATAAAATGATTATAGCCATCATTGGGATTGGTATATGAATCAGTGAATGTCCAGTCAATAAGGGCAAGTTCAGAACGAAAGTTTATAATATTAGTAGGAGACATATGACGTTTTTTTATTGTTGGAGGCCTACAGTTGTGAATAAGTGTTGTATTTGTTATTTGAAATATCGGAAGATGATCAGATATATCAGTATACAGAATACCACTGATCTTGCTGTGATCTAGGTTATTAGTGAATATGTTGTCTATTAAGGTAGCAGAATGAGAAGTAATTCTGGTTGGTTTTGATATCAGTGGATAAAAACTATTAGACATCATAAGGTCCAAAAAGTCATTAGTCGGTTCATGAGAATCGCAGTTCAACATATTAATATTTAAATCACCTAAAATGTAGCACTTTTTATTTTCAAAACTTAGTTTAGATAAGGTATGTCTAAAACTATCAATAAAATTGTTTACATCAACATCTGGAGGCTTATATAAACAACCTATAATTATGTTTTTGTCATGCGTTTGAATAATTTCTGAAAATATTGATTCATAATTTTTTTGGTCTTTGGATTCAAGATCACGACGGATTTTAAAATTATATAAATTACTGATAAACAAGCCCACACCTCCACCCATTTTATGTATTCTAGGATTTGAAAGAAAGCTATACCCTGGGAGATTATATATATCACTAGTATTATCATCTAGCCAAGTTTCTGAAATTCCTACAGCGGAAAAAGGAATATCCAAAGTAGATAGATAATCATACAGATCTTCACAATGTTTTTTTAAACTCCTTATATTAATGTGAAAAGTGGAAAAGCTATGCGAGAGTTTGGGAAAATATTTATTAAATTCAATGGAAGTAAAATAAGCACAGTTAGAAAGAAGGTTAGAATTATTCACTAGGATATAGTATCAGGGTCAAGTTCTGAAGAATTGATTAATTTACGGGTTTCAGAGTCTTCTATAAAAGGGTTATAAGATTTGTTTTTCAATTTAGCAATGTCAAAGTTAGAGTCGAATATACTATGGAGGTCACATATAGCAAAATAGAAATCATCATCATCTTCAAAATGGTTAAAGGGGAATATATCAGACAAACATGTGGAACAGAACCAAGGATCATTAGTAACAGAAAGTGCTAGATAATCAGAAGAGAATAATTTTGAACATTTAAGATGTGTCCATGACATACAGCTATCACAGTAGATAGCTTTATGATTTTTGTGTACAGAGTATTTGCAGACGGAACATGGATATAGAACTACCATAAGAAACAATGAAATAGATTAATGATAAGTAAGTAAAATACAGATAAATTAGTAACTGATAAACACTAAAACACAAAATAGATAAATAAGTTAAATATTAAACACTTGATTATATAGATAAGTTTGATACTTAAACAATTAAACTACGGAAAGACAAGATTGATGTATAACTACAGTTTTTTTGTTTTTGTAAGAAAGTTATAAGATTAAGAATGCAATGTCTGCTAAGATTTTGAATAACTACATGTACTTTCCTACTTAGCTTTTCCAAGGTATTTGACCAAGACACTGGTAGATAGAGTAGAACATTTCTCAACAGTGAGACTGTTCTGGCAAGATATTATGCCATCATTTGTCCATTTAGTTTAGGGATATTTGTCCAAAAGATGCTGGCAGTGTTTCAGAGTAGAACACTTCTCAATAATGTTACTGTCCTGGACTGGACGGAAGAATATCATGCCATCATTTGTCCAGACGCGGTTCACTTTATCTTGGGCATTATTGCGTAAGTGGGCAAGAATACGGCGCCTCGGCTGAGTCAAGTCTTCTTGGATATAGTACTGGGACTTGTTGGTCTTCAGAAGCCTCTTTTTTCTCATGATTTCCACTTTAGTATCATGCTTTGTCAGTCGAACTATTATTGGTCTTGGCTTCGCAGTTTTTTTTCCAATACGATGCGATCTGCTGATATCTTGTTCATCTAGATCCAGACCTAGTTCTTTTTCGGCAAATTCTAAGACAAGATCATTCGTAGATTGTGAACTATCAGGATCAGTGTTGTCTTGTTCCGGAATCCCGAAAATTCTGATATTTGTTCTCCGAGTGTACTGCTCCAAGTCGTCCAATCGGGATTCGTACTCTTCTGTGCGTTTTAGCAGTTCTAACTGCTGAGCTTTCACCATTTCTTGCTTTTCTTGCACTTCATTGACTTGGAAGAGAATAGAATCACCAAGAGAGTCTTAAGTTCCTGTGAGGAGAGATAATTGTCAACTGCTGCCTTGGCACTTGCTATTATCTGTGGTTCCAACACCGTTTTGACCATATTCGGTAAGGCATTTGTAAGCCATTCGTTGATCTTGAGCTCGAGTTTTTGCCAGATTAGGTCTGTTAATTCATCAACATTAAGTTCATCGGCTCTCGAGGCACTCCTTTTAGTTCTCTGTGTCATAATTAGGTATTTAAACTAATGTAGTTAAGATAACATTGGTTAAATCCGTAGTAAAGAAAGCGATTTCAGCAGCACAATAAAAACATGGCCGTCTTGTTCACTGACCGCTGACCATTCGCTGTGAATATGCTGACCTTTGTAAGCCAACTGCGAATTGGTCTTGTATCAAATGCTTGTTTCCTGGCTCAGTGTCACCGGATAAAACTCTCGATGATTCAGGCGTCCACGCTGACAACTTAATAGCAGATACTACCTGGCCAAGACTTCGTCGTGGACTGAGCATAGCTCACCTTAATGTCAACAGATTGTACAACAAGATAGATTCGGTCAGAGAATTACTAGCCCAAAATTCGTTGGATATCCTAAGGATATCCGAGACTTGGCTTACACCGGATATTTTGGACAGTGAAATATCAATCCAGGGATATTCTATCATAAGGAGAGATAGAAATACTAGTAGCAAAAAGCAGGGTGGTGGAATTGTTGTTTTTGTGAGAGATGGCCTGCATATATCATTAAGAACTGATTTGATGGTTGATGGCATAGAAGCTGTTTGAATTGAATTGATCCGGCCAAAATGCAAATCCCTTATCATTGGTACCATCTACAGACCTTCTGATAAAAATACGGATCAATTTATTACTGCCATGGACGATGTGTTTAAGGGTTTAAATCTGTCTAGAATAGAGCTTGCTGTTTTGGGAGATTTGACATTGACTTTGGCTCCCCGAGGGATAAGCGCCTACAGAAGGCTTTGCATTCATTCCTTTTCACTAATGATCTGCAACAATTGATAAAGAAACCAACGAGGGTATGCGAGTCTTCGGAAACAACAATTGACTTAATCTGTGTTAACAATGAGCACAGAGTTGTCCAGTGGGAGGTTATTACTACACCAATTAGTGACCACAGCATTGTCCTATGCGTGCTAAAGAGCGGCGTGCCTAAACTACCTGCTCGCACGTACGAAACACGTTCGTTCAAGAACTATAGTAAAGATGCTTTTCTTAATGATTTGAGAAATGTTCCGTGGAATGTGCTTGATACAACTGAGTCAGTTGATGATGCGGTCTCCTTGTGGAATCGCCTCTTCTCTGAGGTCGCTGATTCGCACGCGCCAATAAAGAAACAACGGATGAAAGGATATAAAACTCCTTGGGTGAACAACAAGCTCTTAGAAATACGCCGCGATCGTGAGTAGTAAGGGAGCTCACTTGGGTGCACATTCTCGGCCTCCTGATTGGCCCAAACAGGGGGCGTGGCCTAAAACGACGCCATTACGCACGCGGTCCTGTCAAAGGCCTGTCAATCAACTGGGGACCAAAAAGCCAGGCTTCTGATTGGTCGGAAGTTTAGGGGGGTCCCGTCAGGTTCGGCAGGGGGGTTGGAAAGGAGACCAAAGCCAGGCCTGGGATTGGTCGGAAGTTTAGGGGGGTCCCACCAGGGGTGTAGGGGGGTTTGTCGGGAGAGAACAAACCCAGGCTTCGGATTGGCGGCCGGAAAAGACCCCGGGCCGTATAAGAAAGTGAAACACCTTTGTAAATTTCAGTGTGAACGATGCTCCCTACGTGCTTTTGTGGGTGTTACGCTAAAGCCGCCAAAGGATTAGTGGGGACGCCAGAGTGTGTTTACAAGTGTGGACAAACAGCGGATTACAAGGCACAACCCCCGGTGCTGCCGTGCAGCTTTTATTTTACGGAGCAAGACCTGCCTTTGGTGAAAGCGGCCATCCCGGTCGGAACATTGTACAATACATTTCCCAAGTGTGGCCACAATTTGTGGATGAAAGTGGGGGTGAGCCGAAGTGAAAAAAATCCGAACCGCGTGTTCTTCACGTGCACGGCGCCGTCGCCCAACCCGAAGTGTGAGTTTCCGCTGGGATTTATGTGGGCCGGCCCCCCGGCACAACCTATTGGACCCCCACCCCCTAAGAAAGCCCACTACTACGCGTCGCCATGGACGTCACAGGCCCCCCAAAGAAAAACCACCCGTCGCTTGGACCAGTCCCAACGCCACTATGCCTCTTACGGATCCCCCCGTGGAGAGTCTACAGTGTCCCCCGAGGGGTCCCCCGGCGGGGAATGTGTGGAACCCGACAGAGACGTCCTCCGGACCCCCCACTGGTACAACGGCCGAGGGTCCCCCGCCCTCCCCACCCCCTATAGACATCCCGACAACGAGCCGATCCCCTCAGGCTCGCTACCAGCCCCACGCGAGCTATTGTTACTGAACCAAGAAGACCTAGATTTGGGGGACATGCCGGACAACCGGGATTTGCCCGCCCTAAAAGCCGGGTGGGCTTTGCACAAAACGCTCTACGTCATGACGTGCATCCGGGAATGCATGCGAGAACGTGGCCGTCACTGCGAGGGGTGTCACTACAGTCAACAGAGTCAACAGGACGAACGTTACCATTCCTGTTTATGGTCTTTTTCCGAGGAAAGCTTTACCGAGCGCGTGGCGAAGGCCCGGTCTCTTATTACCCTAGAGGCTCTACGGGCTACGGGCTACCGGGCTTTGCAGAGTTTGCACCTCTCGGGGATTGTTGCTCCCCTTACGTATACCGTGTTTGAACAGTTGCAAAAACTAAAGGACTCAAGCATGTTAAGGCATGGTTTTTGAACCGTTCTGATAAAACATTCAAAATTCGTTATCTTTGCTATTTATGTATGAAATACCCTATAACTTTGGAATAATACGGTAATCGTGTGTCTTAACATTTAAGTATCGGTATTTTGGTGTTTTGAAGGTCACGTGACCTTAAGGCTGATAAAACAAAGAAATCAAAATGGGGTGGCGGAAGTTATTATTTTGTTTCAGATTTTCGGTTCGAAATGTTAAGCTTGTTATGGGAAATGAGACTGTGTCCGGAATGGTTGACTTTTTATCACTGAAGAGGATATAAATGGCGAAAAATGGTTCCAAGAATAGGTCACGTGACCTGTTTTCTATATTTTCGCCATAACAGTCTATCAGAGTCAACCATTCCGGACTGATCTTTAAAGTCAACCACAAGTGTAATCAAATAAACACAAAATCGTTACTTAAAATATAAAATGCACCACCCCGTTTTTAGTTTAATTTTCAACTTTTTGTGAACACGTGGTTGGTCACGTGATAGACATTTAACCAAAATTTTATAATAGGTCGATTGAAAACGCTGAGATTAGATATAACCACTATTGTTCTAGGATTTGAGCAAATTCAAGTGACTCTATTCAACAAAATAGCTGTAGCCTCGTTTTCATGTTCAAACCATGCCTTAACATGCTTGAGGAGGCCGAGATTTACGAGGTCTACAAACGGTATTATTTTGAAGAAATCGAAGACCCTACCATTACGTACAAGAACCGAATTTGGCACGCGTTAGGCCAGGCTTTGATTTACGAAGACAATCCCCAGGACTATGTGGAAATTGGAGTGTTAACCCTTGTGGCTTTATTTGATTCAACCACTATGTGATTGGAGACAATAAAAGAGACTTTTGTTTGAGTAAAAACAACTTTGTTTCCATTATTTAAAATACAATGGCGGTGGGCCATTTCAGCCTCACCATGGTATCAGGTATTAATACAAGTGTATTTGAAAATAATAATAATAATAATCAAAGGTATCCTTTCAACCAAAATATAAAAATATAAAAATATAAAAAACTATATACATATATACAGGCCATCCCGTGGGCCCATTCAAGAGAGAGAAAATATCCGAAAATATCCGAAAATAGGCGAGCCATTGCTCTAATGGAAAAACGGAGAAAGTATTTTGTGAGCTAATCGCTCTAGTATGTTGAGAAAAATGTGTATTTGAAAATAATAATAATAATAATCAAAGGTATCCTTTCAACCAAAATATAAAAATATAAAAATATAAAAAACTATATACATATATACAGGCCATCCCGTGGGCCCATTCAAGAGAGAGAAAATATCCGAAAATACCCGAAAATAGGCGAGCCATTGCTCTAATGGAAAAACGGAGAAAGTATTTTGTGAGCTAATCGCTCTAGTATGTTGAGAAAAATGAGCTAATCGCCCTATTATAATTATTTTTTTTGAAACCAAGAAATGTTGAAAAGTGGGCTAATTGCCCGAATAAGTTTTTAAAAATTTAGAAAAAAGAGAAGAACTTCCCGCGGCATAATTTTTTAATAAACTAATCCATAATGTTGTTGGTATTGGCAATCGATCGGTAAAACAACAATGCCATAAACGGTCCCATGGTGAAATAGAATTAGGCTCCCCGCTTTTATGTAAAATAGGTGTCGGAATTTTGACTGACAAAAATAGCACCGGGGGACTTCATTTCTATTTAGAAATTTAGAGATCCTGGAGATCAAACAGGCGGCACACACAGTTCTCCTACAACAGGGTAGAGGTGGTAATATATCCTCCTGGGTTGTGTTACATTTGAAACACTAAAAAAATAAAAAATAAACATTTAGGTCTAATTTATGCCACGGGAGGAACTTCAGGAAACAGGAAATATCTTTCTAAAAAATTTCAATGGCGTAAACTTTTCCTTTATCGAGGGAAAACAAGATCATAACGTCGACTATAGTGTTCTGTTAGGGGTAAAGTTATGCACCCAAATGTGATGCCATGACGAAAAATTATAATGGACCAAATTGTCTTAAAAAAAAGTGCGTGGTGTAGATAGTGGACATCCTTCAGGTCTGTAGCGACAGGTAAAAAAGTCTATTCGGAAAAGAAAAATTTTAAAAATAAAAATAAAAAAATAAAAACGAATAATGTTTTAGAGAAATTAGTTCGCTAGGGGCGCTCTGACAAGAGCGGAGATCCCCCCGGTGGGGCCTCGAGAAAATCCTATAAAAATTAATCAAAACTTTTGTCCAACGGGGAAATTTTGCCAATAAAATGAACGGCTCTGTGAAGCAGCGACCGAACGTTAACACTGTTTTAGGGAGGTGGGAGAACATCAACAACTTACTTGAGCCAGGTTGAGTGTGGGTACGCCTCGGATATTCTAGAAAAACAAAAGAAAAATTAGCGGTGGTATTCCAAGGCAAAAAGAAAGTCAGCAGGATAGTACCTCCATCTCTCGAATGGGCCTTCGGACAGCCATTTCTTGTCTTGTCTTGTTTGTTGTTTGTTGTCTGTTGTTGTCTTGTTGGTACCTCTACCAAACCGAGAACAACCACTATGACGTCATGAACAACATGAGGGGGCTCCTGAACGCCAAACACTTCTGCCCCCTCTGCCAGAAGACCTACAACAACCCTAGACAACACGTTTGTGACACGACCTGTATCTGTTGTGGGGTCAAAGACTGCTCTCCCCTCCCCCCTGGAGAGAGATTTTCTTGGAGAAAATGCGACCAGTGCCGGCGGTGGTTCAAGAGTGGGGCCTGCTTCGACAACCACCGCCGTCACCAACCCCACCGGACGGGGCAAGGGAATCTATACACCAGAACATGGAGTTCGTGCGAACGGTACACGCGTTGTGTCCAGTTCGGGGTGACGATGGACCATCTGGCTCGTGGCCGGGACGGAGTCCACGTGTGCGGAGAATACCGTTGCCGGAGTTGCAAAGCTATTGTCCCCCCGAACCACTTGTGCTACATGCAAGTGGCGGACCAACAAGTCCCGCGCCTAGCCCCAGAAGGAGGTGGTGGGGGAGGAGAAGATGAAGATGAAGATGGAGATGCCTACGCGGCCCTCCTGGCGGAAGAAGAGGAGACAGAGAGAGCCGCCGCGGAAGACGAGGGGCATGAGGACAAGTTCCGGTACCTGTTCTTTGATTTTGAAGCCATGCCCCTGGAAGCGCAGCACGTGGTCAACTTTGCGGGGGTCTCGAAAGTGTGCGATCTCTGTGTGACGTCAGACTTACCCACCTGCACTCAATGCGGTCCACGGAAAGTAGAGTTCCGAGGCCCCACGGCCCTCCCCCAATTCTGTGACTGGCTCTTCTCGGGGGATCACAAAAACTACGTGTGCCTGGCCCACAACGCCATGGGGTACGACTCGTACCCCATCCTCGAGTATCTCTTCAAGAATGCCATAAAACCGAAAGTGCTCTTCCGCGGCGGCAAAGCTATGGTGGTGACCATCCCCGAGTACAAGTTGGTTATCAAAGATTCCCTCCTCTTCATCCCTCTGGCCCTCAAACAATTTCCCGTCACGTTTGGGTTCAACGCCGAAAATCTCAACAAGCTGGATTTTCCTATCTTTTTTAACAAACCAGAACATCAGCAGTACGTGGGGCCACTACCAGACCTGCATTACTACGAACCGGATTCGTTGAGTCCGCAAGGCAAACAAGAACTGGTGGCCTGGCATGCGGCCGAACGGGCCCGCGGCGGGGTCTTCGACTTCCAGAAAGAGTTGGCCCTCTATTGCCATCGGGATGTGGCCATCTTGAAACCGGCCTGTTTGGCGTTCCGGACAATAATGATGAAAGCGGCGGGGATAGACCCCTTTACCAAGACCGTAACCCTCGCCTCCCTATGCAACCTAGTGTTCCGCAAGAAATTCCTCAGACCTAACACCATTGCGGTCTTACCACGGCTCGGCTACCGGCCCAAGGACGTGCAGTCGGCGTTGGCGCTCCAATGGTTGGCCCACGTGGAGCGGCGGGACGGAATTCAGATCCAGCACGCGGGCAATTTGGGAGAGAAGCACGTGGGCCCCTACAAACTGGACGGGTACCACGCGGCCACCCACACGGCCTACGAAATAAATGGCTGCTTCTGGCACGGCTGTGACCGTTGCACCCCTCAAGATAGAGTGCATCCCCTGCTCCACTGCACAATGAGAACGTTGGCCGACCGGACCCGGGACAAAATGTTGTACCTGAAACAGCAAGGGTACCACGTGGTCCAGATTAGGGAGTGCGAAATTCGTGCGGCCATGGCCTTGGACCCGACCATCGTTGCCTTAGCACCCATCCCTCAAGCCCAGCTTCCCCTCGACCCCAGGAAAGCGTTCTTTGGAGGGCGAACCAACGGGATCAAGACTTACTGGGAAGCGACCGAGGGAGAATGGGGGAGAGAATGGATGGAGGCGCTGGATGTGTGCTCCCTATACCCCTGGGTGCAAAAAACGCAACGGTTCCCGCTGGGCCATCCAGACATCCTCACAAAAGATCTAGACCCTACCCTCCCGTACGAGGGGTTAATCCACCTGAAGATCTTGCCGCCACGCCGCCTATTTTTCCCGGTTCTCCCGATGCATGTGGGGGAGAAACTGCTATTTACCCTCTGTCGGACCTGCGCCGAAGACAAGAACCAGGTGTCCTGCGCACACGGCGACGAGGCCCGGGCTTTGACAGGCACTTGGGTGAGCCACGAACTTCACGAGGCCCTGCGCCAAGGCTACCGGGTCCTGGAAATGTACCGGGTATGGCATTATCCCGAGTCGGAACAGTACGATCCCGCTACCGGGACCCAGGGGTTGTTCACGGAATACGTGAACACTTTCCTCAAGATTAAACAAGAGGCGAGCGGGTGGCCGCCCGGGTGCCACACCGACGCCGAGAAAGCCTCTTTTATAGAGAATTACCGGAGGGCCACGGGGATCTTACTGGAGTGGGACAAGATCGAGTTCAACGCGGGGATGCGGGCCCTGGCGAAATGGATGCTCAACACTTTGTGGGGCAAGTTTGGCCAGAAGCAGAACCCTCGGCAGACGGAGTACGTCACCGACCTGGCCCGCTACTTCGATCTCATGATGAGCGACGAGAAGGAAGTGCAAGACATTCTGTTCGTGCACGAAGACATGGTGCAAGTCCACTACACCGCCACCCCACAGCACATTGACTCCAACCCCCACACCAACGTTGTGTTTGCCGCCTACACCACAGCCCATGCACGCCTGAAACTCTATTCTTACCTCCACCTCTTGAAGGACCGCATCGTCTACCACGATACGGACAGCATCTATTTCACGCAGAACGTAGGCCAAGTGGCGCCCCCGGTCGGCCGATTTCTAGGCGACATGACAAACGAACTTAAAGAAGGCGACCACATTGTCCGTTTTGCCTGTACCGGGCCCAAGAGTTACGGGTATGAAACGAGTCAAGGCCGCACAGTCTGCAAAGTGAAAGGACTACGCCTCAACGTGAGAAATCGGGCGATCGTGAACCTCGAGACCATGGTAGCCATGGTGCAAGGCCAAGGGGAGCCCACACGGACGGTGGTGACGCCGCACGCCATCCACCGCAACACCCAAGACCGGACGTTGCACACCCGCCCAGAGACCAAGACCTTCAAGATGGTCTACGACAAGAGGGTTCTCCACGGCTACCAGAGCTACCCTTACGGCTACTAAAGAAAACAAAGAGACTCTAGAATAATTTTTTTATTGTAATAAATGGTTCAGTTCCTTTGAGCTGTGATACCAAAGTCTCAGTCTTTTATTTAGAGGAACTCCATCTTGTAAGGCTGGAGTATTGGATGCTTGCGCAGGAATCCTTCCCAAATACAAATATCATAGACCAACTCCACATAGAATCCATAATAGGTTCCTTCGCAGTCGCTCAGCACATACTGCTTCCTTTCGCCTTCGCTCAGGTAATCTTCCATCCAGTACCCAAACGTAGAATAGCACATGTGGCACTCGCCCACAATGACATCGCCGCCGCCTTCCTCAGCTCCATAGAAAGTAATATCTAGACCCATAACGTTCACAGCTTGAACGTTCACAGCTTGAACGTTCACAGCTTTTTTTCTTTAAGTATTTTTCTTCAGGTGTTTGACGTTCCACCGGCTGATACTCTTGCCTTTGCGCTTGCCCGAAGTGGTCGTCGTTCGGATCGTTGTTTCGGTACGGCCGTCTTTCGATTTTCGGCTTGTGATCTTGCGGACTGTTTGCGTCCCCCCTGTCTGGGCTTTCTTTTTCTTTTGCGCCTTATACTATTTCTGTATTTGCTTTACCACCCGGGCGGTCCTGCTGGGTTTTTTACCCACCACGGTGTGGCGGGCCATCCTCTTCCGGGCCATCCTCTTCCCTGCGGTGGCTTGGGCGACACGGCGTTGCCAGTGGGGTTGTCCCATCCCCGCGGGTCTCATTAGGGTTCGTGCCATGGCGTTAATGAAGGGGGATTTAAAAAGGACGCCAATTTAAAGGCGGTTTTTGGGCGGAGCCTGTGCCAAAAGAGAGGCGACGGCTACCCCCACGGGGACCCCCACGGGACCCCCCACGGGGGAAGGCTTTGTAGGGGGTCCTGGAGAACGGTGTTTCCTCTCGGCGGGGCGGGAGATCTTAGTAAGGGGTGGGTAGTAGTAGGGGTTCTTCTGGAGTCGCGGCGGTTCGTTTAGGCCGGGGCGTGTACTATTTCTTCTTGGAGATGAGATCCCGGGGGTGGCGGACGAGATCTTTAGGAATTTTTTCTTCCGCTAGAAATTGCATGAAATCACGGTAGCCGGGCGACGTGCGGGTGGAAGAAGGATGCACCGCTTCTTTAATCAGATCGGCAATTTGACTGCCCGGCAGGGTTTGCCCGTAGAGTTTCACTTCCCCTTGTGCATTCCAGGTAATTTTCTGGGCTCCTTTCAGTTTCAACAGATTGACCAGCACCGACGCTAAAGGTTTGCTGGAGGGGGGCACGCGACGCAAAGCGCCCCTTTGGCTCTGGGTTAACACTTTGGCCGCCACGGCCGTGAAGGGACTAGGCTCAATGGTTTCGCGACGTCGGACGTATTTTTGGAGTAAATCTTGAAACTGGTCAGCGCTTGCCGGTTTCTCTGGGGTTTCTAGGACCTGCGCCATGGCCGTTTGGTACTGACTGAGCACTTTAACCCCTTTGGTCGTGTCCACACGAAGCTGTTGTTCCAACCACCGCATGGACTCTTCCGGCACCAAGACCATGCGCATAGGGTTCTTCCCCTCGGCCTCTTTCATCGCTTTTTTCGTTTGTGTCGCTTCACTGACCATCGCGTCACCGAAATTCCTACTGGGGCTGCTGGAGGGTGGTGTGGGGCCCGCTTCCTTTTCCCTGTCTGGGATTTCTTCTTGGGCGGCCGCGTCTTATACTTTCTTTGGATTTGCTTCGCCGCCCGCACGGTCCTGCTGACTTTTTTTCCCGGGACGGTTTGGCGCTGCCTTTTTCGCAGGCGGGCTAAAAATAACTGCCACCGGGCCGGGTCTGTACCCTCGGGCGCCGGCAAGTTGCGGATTGTTTGGACCATAAGACCTAAGCGGCGTCCAAAGCTTTCTTGGCTCCGTAAGCCACGCCTCCACTGATAGCTCCGGCGGCGGCCGCTTTGGCAGCAAAAACGGCGGCGGCAATGAGAGCGGCGGTCGTGAAAATGAAGCCCCCTCGCTGGCCCACGGCCTTTTTAAGCTTGGCTTTCTGCACCGCTGTCGAGGAGGAGAGCAGAATCCTTTTCCTCACGGCCGGCGGCAGGGCTTTGTTGGCTATTTTTCGAAGTTTCACCTTGATGGGAGCAAAGACTTTCTTGGCGCGGGCCCCTATCGGAAAAGTTCCACGCAAGGCGTTGTGCACCACTTCGCTGACGGCGTTGATTTGAGTGTGACTCGCGGCCCGGATGAGTTTCTTTTTCTGACCGAGATCCGCTTTGGCAAATTGTCGGATGAACAGCGCGTGACGTTGAAGCAAGGGGAAGGCCATCACCACAACTGAACGGTTTCCCTGGGGGGCTTAACCTATAAAGTTAATCCAATCCCCTTTGTTCGGGACCTTTTTCGACACGGAAAAGGGGGGATGGAAGGTTGTTTTGTTGGGTCTCTTCCACACCGCCCCACGAAGCTCTCGACCCACTGATTTACTCGCTCTTTGTACCGAGGGGACCTTCTTCTTTTTCTTAGTACCCCCTCGTTGCTCTCTTAGTTGCAGTTGCTTTCCTACGAGGTGCTTTTGTAGTTTGGTGTAGAGCTTGTTGTAGGACAAACCAGGCATCACAACCTTGGGTGTTTGTGCTAGGAGTTTCAACAGGTCCAACGCCTTCCCACCCCCTTTTGATCCTCCTCCAGCACGTAGGCGCGATGCTGTTGTCCCTCCTCGGAGAAAATGTTGGTGCGCAATCGGATTTGGGGTGGGGTCCGGGGGTGCAGGTCGAAGAGGAGGTAGCCAAAGGGGCGTTGGGTCGCGTCCTGGTAGGCCCGCATCACTGCCGGTACTTGCCCCGGAAAGGCCTGCTCGGCCAATTTCCGGACTTGCAACGAATCCCGAGCGTTTTTAAAAGCCACCAGGTAGTGCGCGTTGATGGAAATGGTGCGCGCGTACTTGCCTGGGGGGAAAATGTTCTGGGTCAGGTACAGCACGGAAATGTTGTGGTGGTGCGAGCCTTTGGTGAACAGGTCCACCACCCGCTCGTCCTTGGAGCCTTCTTTCATCAAATCGTCCAGGATCAAGAGGCCTGGCTTGCCGCGAAAGGGGGCGTACGGGTCGTCGGGAAGCCCCTCCACAAATTTCACCCCCAATTGTTTTTGCAGGGCAGTGAACCGGGGTTGCCAGGCACTGCCATAGCAGTACACGATCGTGAGGGGTGGGTGGGTGAAATGGGATTTCACATGATGCAGGAGTCTTTCGGTGAACACCGTTTTTCCCGATTGACTCTGACCCGTGATCAAGATATTGCAGGGCGCTTGGAAACGGACATCCATTGCGCCTCACACCCTTCCCAAGAATAACAAGACATGGAGGTGGGGAATTTGTTTTATTTTATTTTTTATTTTCTCTCAAACTGATAACACATTGATCGTGAAGGGAACTGTCTTGCTGCCACCGCGCCACACTCCGGCGCTGGTACTGGCGCTGCCAGGCTTGGAGGGCCCGGTCCCTGGTTGTCTTGGTCTTCCACTGCTGGAGGTTCTGCAGGACCTCCGCCAGGGTCCGGCCGTGGGCTCGGCGCAGGAGGTAGTACAGGCAATAACTGCCGCACACGTTGGACTTGTTCCCTTGCAACATCACACTGTTTTCCCTATGCTGGGCGTTCCCCTGCCTCACGTACTCTTGCAACCCATAATAAGAGGCGGGAAAGCCATAACTGTCGAATAATTCATTCACGCCTTGGCGCGGAAAATAAAAGGCCAACCAATGGGTGCCTGGTCCGTCGGCGTTGTCGGTATTGAGAATGAACGAGGCGGGGCGGGTCACGCGGCGGGGCCGTAGGTCCATGGGAAACACGCCCCGAAACGAGGCGCGGAGCCACCAATCGTGGCGGGCCAAGACCGTCAATTGCGACGTGTAGGTGGTCATCTCTGCTTACAACTTTTTCACTTCTCGGCTGCTGCTAATTTCGTACGCGGCGTCAAACTCGCAGTTCACGTACACCGATAAGGTCTGGGCGACCCCTGCTGCAAACTGAAGGCGGATGCCCACCGTCCCGTACTGTTGTATGGTCATGTGCGCGGCGTTGCCACTGCCGTCCGGGGTGAAGTCAAAACACAAGATGGCGTAGCCCTTGTCCCAATCGGTCCGGGTAATGTCAATCCCATGGTTGGCGTTCATGGCGCTTTGGGCCAGGAACAAGGTATTGTAACAGTCCAGGGTTTTTCCCGTCGCAAATTCGACGCGGGAGAAGGGGGTGGGGGTGCCGTCGATCGTGACCGTCGCGCGGGTCATCCCAAACCTTTGGAAATGGAAAGGGTTCTTTTTCAGCGCTCCCAAACTGCTCCCACTCTCCACCAAGGCAATGCGCATGCGTCGGGGGATGCGCCCGCCTAGGAAATCCGTTTTCTCAAAGGTGGTGTCGCCCTGGGAAATGGTGAACATCCGTTCTTCCTCGCTGTTGTAAGGGTAGAGGACGGGCTGGGACACGAGTTTCACTTCGATGCTCTTCATGAAGTCCTTGTTGCAGACACTGACGCGACGGAAGAAAGTGACCCGCATCAGCACGATTTTAGCGGCGGCCGCTTCCACCGCACCACTGTCCCCCATGAGGGCGAAGGCGTTGCTGGCTGGGGTGAGGCGGAATTCCAGGGGCACTCCGTTGAGGAGCAGTTTGTTGGAGAAGGCTGCATCAATGTAAAACATCCCGGTCAGTTCCACCACTTTGCTTTCCGCCGTGTAGGCTGCCCGCGTCGTCAACCCTGTGTTGGCCCCGGTGATGTCGAAAACATCCATGGCCCCGGCCATGTCTTTGTAGTACAGTCCCGAGGTCAGGTAGGATTTCTTGGCGGCTGGGGTAAAGTTGAGGAGGGTACTGAGGTAGGCTTTGTAGGGGTAGGTTTTGGTGCTCATGGTCATCCATTCCCCGTTCAAGGCCATGTCTATTTGCCACCAGAGGGAATGAAACCAATTGTTGACGGGCCCCAAGTTCAAACCGGCGGTCAAATTCTCGCCGTTGGCTTTCACGAGGTTGGCCGTCACCTTGAAGTAACTTCTAGGCAGCACGGTGTAATAGGGACTGGCCGGGAGGTAAAATTCCACGGGCGACCCGGGCAAGAGGGCCGATTTGGGAGCGTGCTCCGACCAATAGCCTCGTTCTTCGACCGCTTGGGCCAATTCCTTGCCGAAAAAATCCAAATGAGTGTTGTAGCCGCCCATCATGTTGGGCAGGGGCGGTTTGCCCATGCCTGCGACCGTAGCCATCAATAATCGTCGTCAAAGATATCTCTCTCCACACGTGCACGCTTGACGGGCGTTGAAGGAATGAGTGGGAAAGTCTGTTTTTGCTTTCTTTTATTCTTGTTGGCCGGGTTCTTCGTATTTTTGGCCGGCTTCTTCGTCTTTTTCCTTTTAGGCGCTACCCCCGCTAACTTTTCCAGACCTTGGATCAACATTTTACTGGTTTTCTTGCCGAGCACGCGGGCCGTCCCTTTGCTCGTGTCCTTCACGATTTGTTTCACCACCCTCTTGCCAAATTTCTTTTTCAGTCGTGCGAGTATCTTTTGTCCTCCTTTTTTAGCCACCGCCCCCGCGACGGTCCCGGCCAGCGCTTTGCCTGCCATGACGGCCAAGGGGGCTAGCGCCAAGGGCAAGAGTCCACCCTTTTGATTTGTGACCGGTTCATAACGACCGAGTTCATTCCAGCGGATAGGGATGAGTCCGCCCCCGCCTTGCTGGCCGCGGCCTCCCTGGAAGACAGGAATGGAGGAGGGCATGCGTTGAGTGGTGGGGGGTGCAGGTTTTGCACGGAACACAGGTATCGAAGACCCTCCGCCAGCCACTGCCATAGAGCCCGCAGACGATCCATTCATGCTTTCCTTTTCAGAGTGCGCTTCACAAATTCCAACGTCGCCACCACGGTAGCTGTTGAGGCGAATGAGAGGCGTTGGCCGGACTCGTCGGTTATAAGGATTTCCAGCGTGTCAAACACCGTTTTGGCGAGCGGGAAGTAGCGCATGACCGGAAAGTCTCGTTCCACCACCTTGTTGTACGAGACCTGGGCCGACACGACACGCAGCAAGGGTGCTTTCACATCCCCCACGATATGCGGCTCGATCAGATCGCAGTACACGTACAAACTGCGTACGGGTTGGTGTTTAAAATCGCGGTTGAGCAGGTAGGGTGTGGGCGTCCAGAATTTTAGACCGGAATAATAGGTGGACCAACACTCGGGCTGGTACCCCACCAGGGGGAAACCGAGGGAGAGCGCGTCTTTGTGTGCCGCAAAGTTTTCGGGTATGTGCCCGTCGCCAAATCCAAACAGCTTGGCCAGCCAAGGGCTCATGACAAGTTGGGCTCCCTCACTACGGATTTGAACGACCACATTTAAGGACCCTTTAGGCGGAGAACGGTTCCAATACCATAACACCTCAGGGGCATTCATCGGAATGACCTCTTGGAGGGCTTTGGCGTTCGCGTAGTTCCCGGTCGGTACCACAAAGGTTTTTGTGATCTTTTGAAAGTTGGGAAACAAGGTAGCGCCTTTGCCCGTACTCGCTTTAGTGAGGTAGTACATAGTCCGTTCTTTCTCCAAAACCGACGCGGGGATCAGGATGGGTTCGTCTGAGATAAAGGCCCCCGTATGGATCTTCACGAAACTGGACATCAACGTGGTGTTGGTTCCCAGTTTTTTCAGTAGGCCCGCAGGATGTGCGGTGGGCTTTTTGGGATCGTCCTCCAAGCCGATCATGTAGGCCAGTTTAGGGGGTAAGGCTAACGCGTAGCCGCCCGTCGTGGCTTGATTCAATTCCAGGACGGTTTTACCCATGGCTTTATTGGAAGATTCCACCCGGACGGTAAATGTTTTCATGATCGAATAGTAGCCCCATTGCAACATCGCCCAGTGCATGGCTCTGACCAGTTCTGTGACCGTTTCGAAAGACTGTGGAGTAAAGGTGATGTTCGGGAGGAGGGCGTAGGAGGTTTCTTCTTCTCGATTAAGTGTTACGTGGACCATGGAGAATTGGCGGTCTTGATCTTTGGGGAACAATTCATCCCAGGCGCGTGGAAATTGCAGGTGGCAGAGGGCCATCTCCCACTGCCGGTCTAAGACCAACATCTCCGGGAGCCGGATACGAAAATGAGAGCCCGTGTTATTGGGAAAGGTAGCCCTGCTGGCCACGCTAGGCAGCGTCATCCAGATGCGGTTGGGGTTCATGCTTTCCGGAAATGGAGGGTCACTTCCACCTTGGAGGTTTGCGGAAATGAAACAAGTTTCCCTTGCTCGTCGGTTATAAGGATTTCGAAATCCTCAAACACCGTCTTGGCCAACCGTCTGTAGTACAGGGGGGCAAAGTTGCGTTCGTGGACCTCACCGTCCCCGGGCCCTGAAAAAAGGACTCTCAACAAGGGCGCTTTCGTATCCCCCACAATACTGGGTTCCATCAAATCACAGTACATGTACAAGGTCGTCTTCTTCTGGGGACTGGGGAAGACCAGAGTCGTGACCGCCATTTCCCAGTCTGGAGACAACGTGTACATTTTATGGAGGTGGATACGGAACCGGGACGGGGTATTGACGTAGGTGGAGACGTAAGACTTCACCCCGTGGGTTAAGGTAATGTAAAATTCCTCCTGCTCCATCCTCTCTTTCTCCACAATGACTCCGACCGTCGGAACAACAAACTCTTTTATTTATTTTTTCACCCGTACGTTTGGGTCTGGAGCTGAGTTACCGGAACCCAACTGTTAAATTTAGCGGGGTACCCTTCCCATTTCACCAAGACTTCTTCCTGGTTCTTCTTCTTGCCGGGGCGGCGTTGCAACACCTTTTCGATGATAAAGAGACTTTCTTTTTCCACGGCCACCGGCGTCATCTCGCTTTCGTAAAACGTTCCCCGCAACCCCTCCCCGCTCAAGTCCTCCAACCGGTAGACGGGAGGGGTGCGGTAGTCCAACCGTTTTATCACCGTGAACACTTCCTCCGACCAGTTGGCCAGATAGCTTTTTTCAAAATGGCCTTTGGTCTTGCTAATCCGTACCGTGTCGCCGGGACGGTACAACGGTTTCTTCGGTTTCCTCTTTAGCGGCGTCACCTGCTTTTCCCGGTACAAGACGGCTCGCACCTCGTGGTCGTTGAAGGGTGTGACGGTGATGGGGGCGCGTCGAATGCTGCTGTGGACGGCTCGGTTGTACCGAGCACCAATTGGGGGAGGACTTTCAAATACTCTTTCTTCCCGGTGGCCGTGAAATATTTGTACATGCGCCCCTTGAGCGTCCGGTTGAACCGCTCGGCAATCTGGGCTTTGGTCTCGTTGTACGTGACGAAAAAGGCCACGTCATTCTTTTTTAAAAAGGCCTGGAACTTGCGGTTGGTAAATTCTGTGTCAGCATCGGTCTGCAACCGCAACGGTTTCCGTTCGCGGAACACTTGGGTAAAGGCGCGCACCAATTCCTCTCCCGTCTTGTTCTTCAGGGGGACCGCCCACGCGTACTTGGACAACATATCGATGATGGTCAAAATGTGTTTATAGCCCTTGTTGAAGGCACTCGTGGCTTGTATGTCCACCAGATCCGCCTGCCACTGTTCGTCGAGGGCCAGCACGCGCACGCGCCCTCGCAGAATTTTTTTTCGAAAAGGGCGGTGCAACGTAAAGGTCAATTGTTTTTTCAGCCACGCTAAAGTGGTGGTGCGGGTTACCCCCACTTCGCTAGCCGCTTTCACCAGACGGGCAGCACCCCCAACGCCTCGAGCAGCGCGGAAGGATTCTTTTTCTTCTCCTTCTTTCGCCCCATAATCCTCAAAATGAGAGCCCTGAATAATCACTTTTCCTCCGCAACACGCCAAGAGACAACGGACACGTTTCAAAATGCCGTGGCACTTGAGGGACGGACCTCCTCCTCCGCCGCAGGGCATTCTGTACTCTCCCCGAGTCTAGCGTGCGGTACCTCCCTTATACTTTTTCCCACCTAGAAAAGACAGACACCATCTTTTTTTTCCTGGATATTTTTATTGTTTTTGTTTTTTACAGAAAAAACTAGAAGCCAAAGCTAAGAGAAGAAACGCAGACATCGTCTTCGATGGCTTCTTGAGTCGTGGCGTGCTTGCTCTCGAACGAAACCGTCCTCCCGCTGTCTTCATACAGTTTGTAGGTGTAGGTCGGGGGGTTGGTGAACACGACCGCCGCTTGCTGGATCACGCAGATCCCTTGGTCTACATCCAAGTGGACCTTCCTCAAGGCCTTCGTCAATAGCTCTCGCGCAGAGTTAGGGGTCCATTTCTTGTCTTGTCCATCCGCCTAGAAGAGGCCCCACGCAAAACTGTGGGCCACCGTGTTGAGGTAAGGGAAGAGTCCGTCCGTCATGGGGGTCGTCGACTCGCGCACCAGGGTTTCCATGGTTTCCTCGGGGTACGTGTCGTGAATGCCGGTGACGTAATGCATCCCAAAACGCCTCACTTTGTCGTAGAGGGGATTGTCCATATCCGAGACCCTCCGTTTCCGGAATAGGTGGGTGATCAGGGTGGCAACCAACTCCTCCTGCATAACGTAGTAGGTGCCTTGAATACGAGCCTTGTAGTTTGTTTCCAGGATCTCTAGCCAAACGCGCCTCCCTGGTTCTGTGGCCATTATCAAGTCGTCCAGGCTAGCCTTGCTACCTTGGGTCAGTGCGAAATGAGGGTCAAAATCATTGACCCCACGCTTCTGCAGCATATGGAAGGTCAACCGGTCCACAAAGTACCGCACCGCCGTCACGAACCATGACAGAATTTCTTTGGGCCTCTTCAACTCCCTCTTCTCGGCCATTCTATCGTCATACGCATTCTCTTCTTCCAACCTCTTCTCTCTCTTGGCTCTCTTTGCACTCTTTGTAGCGTCGTCCTCTTCTTCTTCCTCTTCCTCCATGGCTTCGCTGTTCAACATCATCCTCCTATACCCTGCCCTCTGGTCGGTCTCTTCATCTTCTTGTAGATCGTTGGCGAATTCATTATCTCCCTCCACTTTATACTTCCCTAGGGCTGTGATCAAGTGATCCCTCAAGACACGGCAGGACTTCCTCGCGGGGGTCAGACGGTCCACCTCATACGTCACAGGAAGGACATAGGCACGCACTTTACGACGGTTCAGGCTCGTGGTGACCATAGAATGGCTGAGGTGGTAGGCCAAGCGGTACAGCCGCTCGTTTTGACAGGAGCGGGTTCGCCTTCCCTGGACGTAGTGATACAACTCAAACTCCGAATAGTCATAGAGTTGGTACAACAGCATGGTGGTGCAGTGGTCCCAGATAGGCAACAGACGTTCATACTCTTCGTTCAGGATTTTGGTCGTGACGTGGGGGCATAACTCCTTGAGTGTTTTCTCGTGATGCTTCCTCACCTGGGTCTGGCATTCGTCAAAACTCAGACCGAGGTTGTGGGTGTCGTTCCAGTGCAGGGTAGCCCGGCTGTACCGTTCACACAAATGGTAGTACAGGTAAGCGAGGAAGTGCTGATACTCTACTATGATGGCGTACTCTCTCTTGTGTCGGGTTTCTTGCGCTGGGTAGTAGGGTCCGGGAGTAGTTCGCCGAAGCTTTTGTCGAAATGGGACTGGCACGCCGACTCTATCCTCATGTAGCGGGAAGAGATGATTCTACTAACCACCCTCATCTCCGCATCGTAGGATTCGGCGTGGTACCAATACCTGTCGTTACGGACATCTTGGGTACGGCTGCGGTACAAGCAACCCTGCTCTCCCCAGACCAGGTCTTCACACATTCGCGTCTCGCACAACTCGGCCCATGTCAGCTTCAGGCCCTCCTTCAGGGGAAACCAGCGGAACAAGAAGTTCGTCATCTCCCTCAGGAAATTGCTGCGTAAGGAGCAACTGGACCATTTGGCGCCCACTCCCAGATGGTGGCACACGGCCGCCTCGTTCATGTAGTTGAATTCCTTCATGACCATCTCGTACATCATCGCGTACAGCGCCTCCCGATCTTCGTCGTCCACATCTATGCTGAGCCAGTAATGCACGCACCCCGCCAGCATGTGTTGCAGTTCCTTCAAATACCTCACCTCCAGCAACTTCTTCACGACAGAAAACTCCTTCTTCACCACGTCGTCTAACGTCTGCCGGTCCCACATCTCTCTCTCACTCATCAGATCTTGGTAGAATTTGGCCAAGAGGGCCCGGCACACACTCCTCATGTCCTCCTTGTACTTGAACACGAGTACTTTGTCGTCGTCGTATTTGAACAGCCATGCGTCCTCCGCGTTATAGCCACGCGGAGGAATCTTCAAGGTCAAGGCTTTGCGTTTGCCCTCCCGTTGGGCCACTTGCTGCACCCGCTGAAAACAATCCCCGTTCGCGTAGGAGACCACCGCCATGTACAGGGAGGCCAACGTGACGTGCATTGGACTCATGGGAGGGAGGTCGGTATGCCTCGTCTCGGTGTTCATGAGGCGTATCTTCTGCAGAAATCCTCCAAACAATTGGGCCATGTCGTCCGTCCCCTTTTCCCACAGTTTGCCTTGCCACGTTTGCAAAATGACATACGCTTGATCGGTTGTGAGCTGTTTCAGGCTGACCACCACCTCGTCCCTCATCTCTAGCGTGACGGGTAACGCACACATCTGCCCAAAATAGGGCAGGAATTCGTTCAGGTGTTCCGGCGAAAAGCCTTGGCGAGCTTTCTCCCAATTCTCGGCGAATCCCTCTTTCGGCCGAATTATTTTCCATTGCGAAATGTCGGCGGTCACCAAAGCCACGTACAAATGCTGGGTCAACGCTTTAAATTGTTCACGGCTCGCTTTGTCCACTTCGTCTACCGATAGAAATTTCATCGTGTTGATCATCTTCCCAAAGAGTCCACACTTTATGGTACTCTCGATAGAGCATAGACACCACGGCAAAGAACCAAAACAACATGAATGCCTTCTCCCCAAGGGTTCACTTTTTTATACGGCCCGGGGTCTTTTCCGGCCGCCAATCCGGGCCCTGGGTTTGTTCTCTCCCGACAAACCCCCCTACACCCCTGGCGGGACCCCCCTAAACTTCCGACCAATCCCAGGCCTGGCTTTGGTCTCCTTTCCAACCCCCCTGCCGAACCTGGCGGGACCCCCCTAAACTTCCGACCAATCAGAAGCCTGGCTTTTTGGTCCCCAGTTGATTGACAGGCCTTTGACAGGACCGCGTGCGTAATGGCGTCGTTTTAGGCCACGCCCCCTGTTTGGGCCAATCAGGAGGCCGAGAATGTGCACCCAAGTGAGCTCCCTTACTACTATCGTGACTATCACCATCGTAAAGCTCGTGTGACTGGCACTAAATACCACTGGGACATGTATAAGAAATTGCGCAACTGCGCAAATCGAGAAGAGCGGAAGTTGAAATCGGCCTACTTCTGTCAACTGATTGAAAACTCGAAATCTGATGGATCGCGGATGTGGAAGACTTTAAAACAAGTATTACCCTCGACAAAGTCCAAAACTGTAAACGGCATTCAGACAAAGAGCACGTTCTATTCTAAAGCCATCGACGTTGCTGAAGTCTTTAACAAACATTTCGTAACTATCGGTCAGAAATTAGCACAAGCTATCAGTAGCAACGAGACGAACCGTATCTCGTTTGAATCCAAAACTGACGCAAAATTTAGCCTTCAGAGTGTTTCTGAAGAGTTCGTTATGGCTCAATTACGTAGCCTTAAGTCCAACAAAGCTATTGGCCTGGATAATATCAGCGCAAGACTCCAGAAAGATGCCTCTAAAGTCATTGCTCCAGTAATTCAAAAACTGATCAATCTGTCAATCAACAAGAGCTGTTTTCCAAATTTGTGGAAATCAGCTAAAGTTACAGCGTTATTTAAGAGCGGCGATGCATCAAATTGTGATAATTACAGGCCAATTCCATCTTGCCTACCGTAAATAAAATCATGGAACGAGCCGTAAAATCTCAATTCTACAGCTTCCTCGAGGAAAATAGACTCTTATACTCGCAGCAATTTGGATTCCGATCCAAAAGATCAACATCTACAGCTCTATTGCAAATTACAGATACCTTCCTTCAAAACATGGACCGAGGGCAGGTCACAGGCGTGTTCCATTCAGGCGTGGTTCCATTCAGGCGTGGTCCATTCAGTTTTAATTTGTTGTCTGTTAATTTATGGCGTGAGATCACACGAACCACATCGAACATTTGCAGTTTTGAGTTCATCACTTTGTGATGTTGAATTGTTCGAACGTAAGGGCAAGTCGTTCTAACGTTTAGGGCAAGTTGTTCGAACGTTTATTACGTGAATTGCAGAGTGAATGCGGAGGATACGATCAAAAGTTTCCTTCAGCATAATTTATTAAGTTTTGGCGGAAATCGTTGGTAATTGAAACCGCTCGAAGATCTAGAGACGGCGTTGGAGTTGCAGGTTACAAACAATTTCATGCCAAATTGATTTTTGACAATAACTGTATAACAAAGGAAAACTACACGCATTTTGCGTGTAATACACGAGTGTAGTGCACGCGTGTAATACACTCAAATGCGTGTAGTAAATAAATTTTGTACACGCGCGTTACACGTGTGTAAATGTTAACATACATCCAGGCTGTACTGTACTTCAATCTCTCTCCCTAGCATTAACTGGTTTGGTGTTGACCCTGTTGACTCATGGACAGCAGATCGATAGGCCATCATGCACATGGGAAGTTGCTAGTCACAATCTTCGTGGTTTTCCTTGAGCTTTCCCCTTAACATCTCGATCAGGGCACGGTTATACCTTTCCACCTGCCCATCGGATTGTGGATGCAGAGGTGTTGTTCTCGTCTTTTCGATGTCTAGTAGCCTGCAGACCTCTTCCATGACCTTTGACTCGAAGTTGGTCCCTTGGTCACTATGGAGCTGACGTGGGACACCAAAGCGACATATAAATTCAGCCACAAGCTTCTCAGCAACTGTCGAGGCCATTTGATCTGGAATGGCGTAACTCTCTGTCCACTTAGTAAAATAGTCGGTAACGACTAATACATAACGGTTTCCTCTTGGTGTCAGTGGCAGTGGCCCGATAATTTCTATAGCGAGTCTCTCGAGTGGGGCCCCAACAATGTATTACTTCAATGGTGCACGACGCTTCTTTCCATTGGTCTTCTTTGCACCACAGTCATGGCATCTAGTTACCCATCCGCGAGGTTAATCCAGGTCAATAGTACCGGAGTCTCAAAGCACTCAATGTTTTCTGAACTCCCCTGTGACTTGCTGTAGTGTGATTGTGATGAGCTCGTAATGATGTCTCTCTCAAGCTGTTTGGTAAGACAATCTGCCTTATGACTCTGTCACCACTCGCACTCTCCCATCTGCGAAACAGAATCCCATACTCGAATACGAGACGATCCCACTGGGCCCAAAGTACTTTGAATACAAGACTTGTGGCTGACACATCTGTCCACTTTGGCCGTTTGTCACCTGGTTGTGATTGCATCATCTTAATAAAAGATTGCAAGTCAGAGTCCTTCAACTGTTGTTCCTTCAGTTACTCAGTTGTCCACACCGGTTTCAGTTTCACAGTACTGCACTTGCTGAAGCTACCTACTGAGGGTTCAAGGCAAGTCTTATTTACTTCTTCCAGACATCCGTCATCACAGTTGTTTTCAAGCGGTTCCTTGGTCTCCCTATCTTCCTCGAAGTCTGCCTGGACTCCAACATCGCACCTTGGTAGCGGTACTGCCTTTTCCCATGTTTGACACCATTTACAGCGGTCAGTGCATGGTCTGCGAGATAAAGCATCAGCATTACCGTGACGGATTCCTTCGCGGTGCACGATAGCGAAATCTAAGGTACTTAGGAATGCAAACCAGCGAGCAAGCTGTCCTTCTGGATCTTTTGTCTTGAGAATAGACTTTAACGGTGCATGATCGGTGCGTACAGTAAACTTGCGGCCCTGGAGATAATGCAGATGCTGCTTAGTAAATTCGAAACTCTCTACGAGTTGTGCAGTAATTCCTCTTAGACTTGGACAGTGTCCTACTCGAGTATGCTATTGGCTTCTCCTTCCCATTTTGTATCTGGGAGAGCACAGCACCGATACCGTGGTTGCTGGCATCTTGTATCAAGTATGAATTCTCTATCTGGTAAAGGATAAGCAAGCACAGGAGAAGATGTAAGCAGCTGTTTCAGTCCATCAAAAGCAATTTGACTGTCAACTGTCCACTCAAACTCCTTCGAGTGTTCAGTTAGTCGGTAGAGCGGCTTTGCTACTGTTGCAAATCCTGGTACAAAACGCCTATAGTATGACGCTAGACCGAGAAAGCTCTTTACTTCTGTCGAATTTTCCGGAACTGGCCAGTCTGAAACACGCCCGAATTTTTCAGGATCAGTCATGACGCCTTTGTCAGTTACAAGGTGTCCCAAATAGGTTATCTGCTGTTGGAACAGGGTACACTTCCGTGGCTTAAGCTTAAGCCCAGCTGATGCAACTCTTGACATCACTTCCTCCAGTCGCTGTAAGTGTTCCTGAAAGGTAGTTGCAAACACTATCACATCATCCAAGTAGCACAAACAAATTCTAAACTGGAGTCCCTTCAAGACAAGTGCCATTAATCGTTCAAATGTTCCTGGTGCATTACTCAAGCCAAATGGCATGACATTCCACTCATACAGCCCACTGTTTGTTACAAATGCAGCCTTCCCTTGTGTTGCTGGATCCATACCTACTTGCCAATAACCGGAGGCCATATCCAAAGTGGAGAACCACTTAGAGCCAGACAAACAGTGTAAGGAATCATCAATTCTAGGTAGTGGAAATGCATCTTTGACAGTAACAGAATTAAGCTGTCTATAATCAATGCAGGAACTTTGGCTTCCATCCTTTTTGGTCACAAGAACCACAGATGAGGCCCATGGACTATTAGATTCATGCACTCTCCCTTCTTCCAGAAGTGTGTTAACCTGTCGTTCAATCTCAGCTTGTTTCCATGGTGCAGTCCTGCGAGGTCTTTGTCTGATTGGTGCTGCACTTCCAGTGTTAATGCTGTGCTTGGTTACTAATTCCCAGGTCTCTGTCTGATAGTGAAAAGACATGCTGATATTTAGCTAAAAGACTAACAGTTTGTTGCCTTTCTTCCAAACTCAGAAGAACTGAGCTCCGGTTAACCAGTTCTTTTAATGGCTCAGGAAGTTGGTCTTCAGTTTTCTTGTTTGTCTCACTTTGACTTAACTCAAGTTCACAACTGTACTCATTTCCATCCTCTGGGAATTCTACTTTTGCTACACAACATACAAGTTTAGCCACTGCTATCACCGTATTAGCTTGCAAAGTTTGAGGCTCATCTGTCAGATTTAGGATGCGAACTGGGACATCTCCCTTTCCTACATTTACTAGGGGCCGACCCACATACAACCCTTTATCCTGCAAACGGGGACTGTTACATGCTTCTAAAACATGCATGTGATCTAACTCTGGAAGAGAAGATTGTACTTTCCTCCTGTTTACGTGTACGGGGATAATGAATTCTGATTTGGCTGCAATAAAACTTGAGCGACGAAATGATATTTCCCCGGAGGGTCAGTTTACTTACCTGACGGGGAGATGTAGTTCTTCGAATTCCTTTGTAGACTGATACGATCAATACATATGCAGATCGCGGCCGCGCGCGGTCTGGGTACCACATTAAAAAAGTTGTAGGCATTCCTAGCTTCCACTGAGAGAGTGGTGCGGAGGTAACGAATGACAGTAACAGGGAGGCGAGGTACAGCATGTCCTCTGGCTGGGGATCTGTATTGATCGTATCAGTCTACAAAGGAGTTTGAAGAACTACATCTCCCCGTCATATAAGTAAACTGACCCTCCGGGGGAAATATCATTTCTTCTTCACTCCTTCTCCGACTGATACTCACAATACATATGCAGACTTCGTAGCGTTACTGACATAAGTACTCTTGGTATAAGGTTACCATATTTACTGTTAGAAACTTGTAACTTAACCAAATATAATTGGAACTCTAACAACACCATCTGTAATTTTAACGATTCTATAGCTATTCAAGCTGTAACAACCTGTAATCATCTGGTTGTAATAAACAAAACCAAAGCCAACAATAAACAGGCCTAGCCTTGACAAGTCGTTGTAAATCTCAAACGACTATATGCATACATATATACATACATAAGGTGTTCAGATGGACCCTACATTCAGGACTGTCGTAGCAAAGTCCCCCTTGTTAGAGGGTCTATGATAAAACTGTTCGAATGTCTCTGCTGAGGACCAGTCAGCCGCCTCAAGTATGGTTTCCAGTGGTAAGCCTGCTTCTGCAGCAGAAGTAGTGGAGGCACTCCGTGTTGAGTGACCGGTGAAGCGTTGATCAATCCCTGCCAGCTGCAAGGTCTTTCTAAGCCATCTAGAAAGCGTCTGGTTTGTGATTGTCCCGTAAGGTCGAATATATGAAATCAGTAGCTGAGATGATTTCCTCACTGCTTCCGTTCTGGCTTGGTATGCCTCCAGGGCCTTAATTACACAAATGCTCTGGTCATTATTATAAGCTGGAAGATATATTCTCCGAGGAGGATGTCCCGATCTAGATGTCTTCACATGAGATAATAGAAGAAATTCCCAAGAGCTAGTTTTCTTAGACACCGAGTTCAGATCTAGCTTAACTAGTTCATGAGCGCGTGCTGCAGATGTCAGATCTAAAAGGGTGACCAGCTTCAGCGTGAGCTGTTTAAGAGTTAAACTACTCATAGGCTCCAGGATCGAAAGGTATAGCAACAAGGGCTTAACATTCCAAGTAGAGCTGAGGCGCGGTGTTGGGGGCTTCAAACGAAAAATACCCTTCATAAAACGTGAAACAACTGGGAGTTCCCCAAGGAGAAACTGTCCAACTGGGACATGAGCTTGTGAGATTGCTGATTTGTAGACCGCAATCGTCCTATATTCTAGGTCACGCTGCACAGCTATTTCAGATAGGAAGGTCAAGACCTTCTCTACCGGGGCTGAGACTGGACAAAGACCACGGGTGAGACACCACCTGTGACCAGGCCCTCCAAAGTCCCTGGTAGCGTTTCTGAGTTGATTGGGACCATGATGCCAGAAGTATCTTAATTACTTCTGGTGGGAAACCCACTGCTTTGTAGGATCGCCCGATATCGGCCGTACAGTCAGGTTGAGCGAGTGCCAAAGTGGATGCACTGTCCCTGGCTCGAAGGGTAGATATAGAAGTGACTTCTCCTTGGAAAGTCGAAATGGGGCCTTTGTCAGCATTAGGCGAATCTCTGGATACCAGGACTGGCTCGGCCAGTCGGGGGCTACCAACAGTGCTGTCGCTCTGACGGACCGGATCTTCTGAAGTACACGAGACAGGAGTACTACTGGAGGGTGAATGAAACCCTTCTAGCGGTTCCAGTCCTGCTGGAAGGCATCTACTGCCAATGCCCCTGGGTCCGGGTGACGTGACACATAGTTCGGCACCTGATGGTTGAGGCGCGAAGCAAAGAGATCGATCTCTGGGACATAAAATAGACGAGTAATTTCTCTGAAGATCCGGCTGTTGAGAGTCCATTCTGTGCGAGTGTTGAATTCTCTCGACGCTGTGTCCGCTTCGACATTCAACACACCCGGTAGGTACCGGGCCGTTACCCAAGCGCCTTTGCTCAACAGAAGAGACCAGATCTCCAGTGCTAGGAGAGACAATGAAGGGGAACGTGTTACTCACCTCCTGTTGACGTAAGCCACTGCTGTGGTGTTGTCCATCTCTAGGAGAATGTGACGTGGGGCAGTTGCCATTTGTCCTAGAAAGGATCGAAGTGCCAGCAATGCTGCCTTCAGTTCCAGACAGTTTATGTGTTGTTGTGCCTCCAAGACACCCCAACGTCCCCCTGCCATCGTCCCGTCGCAAGTCGCCCCCCAACCCTTTAATGATGCATCGGTCCTGATGGAGAGATCGAACGGGGGTGAGGTGAGATCCTGTCTGTTTAATGTGTGAAGTGTCGGAGACAACCACCATTCCAGCTCTTTCCGCGACGGCTGAGACAGTTCTATCTATGTTCTCCGTTTCCACCCTATGTTGTGGATTGTATGCGCTTGAAGACGTTGCAGAGAGCGATGATGAAAAGGTAAGGCCCACAGCCCTGTCTGGGCTGCGTGGGGGTCATGCGGCCTAACAAGGTTAACAGCTCCCCCAACGACGTCTCCTGTGACCTGATTCGTTTACGGCAACACTTCACAATCCTCAGGATCTTTTCCTTGGGCAGAGAAATAGTCATCTGAACCGTATTTAGCACTGCTCCCAGGACACACTAATTGATTGGTTGGGGCCGGTGAGCAATTTTCCGGCTTCACAATAAATCCCAGACTGGATAGCATATCCAGGACACGTTGGAATATTGTCCTCAGCGTCTGTTCTTGTTGGTGAATGATCAATAGATCGTCTAGGTAGATCACTGTCCGCAGCCCCTTGGAACGGAGCCGTGCTACTATCGGGCACATAACCTTTGTGAACACACGCGGAGCTGTCGTGAGACCGAAGGGTAGACATTGAAACTCGAACAGTGTCCCTTCGAACAGAAACCGAAGGTACTTTCTGGACTCCGCATGGACTGGAATTGAATAGTATGCATCCTTGAGATCTAGTTTCATCATGAAGTCTTTCAAGCAGAGGAGAGACCGAGCCGTATGAATCTCCTCCATTTTGAAGTTTTCTTTCACAAGAAACCTGTTCAGGGCCTTCAGGTTGATGACTGGTCGAAACTCCCCAGCCCCTTGACCCTTTTCCACTAAGAATATTGCTGACACGAATTGCTGCGGATGTGGTCCACCACTCTGACAGCTCCCTTTAATATCAGAGACTGAATCGCCTCCATTAAGAGACATTTCGGTTGGCCCTTCCGGGCCACAGTTGCTCGTGCACGTCACTGTCGTGGGGGTCTCACAAACGGGATTCTGTAACCCGATATTGTGTTCAATGTCCACTTGTCCGTTGTTAGCATTTTCCAGTTTGGTAAGAAATGTTTTAGCCGACCAGCGTTGCCACTGGCCGAGTGAAGAACTGAGGGTAGGCTTGAGGGAAGGTTTGGTAAATAGTCAACTGCTGGTAGATCGACTGGTATCTGTCGATGTTCTTGGCCCTGTATTTGACTTGGTATACTTGTTTCCAGGGCCCCTTGATCTGTTTGGGTTGACAGGACTGCGACAGGACTGCGAACGGTTGACAAAGGGGCGTGTTTCCCTTGGTTGGCTTTATGAGCTTCGTATTTGAAGCACTATGGTCATGCTCAAACCGTATTTTCTCATGCAATTTGTGGGGAAAGAGATGCTTGTCGGTTGGAATCCCCTTCCGAATGGTTCTCTTACCAATCTCTGTGAGGTAGTCAGAAACACGGCGTTGCCGCCAGTTATTTAAGCCGTGCGTTAGCGTTTCCCAGCATAACAAAGGCGTCCTCTAGCATATCTTTAACCACATCAGGGTCGGTTCCTCCCTCGTCATCACTGCCCTCAGTCTGGGGTGTATTCAGTGTAGTCAAGGCTGCCAATATTGGCCTAGCGACAGATATATAGGCGGCTTGTTTCTCCGCAAGGCCTTCGTCAAACGCCAATGTCTCCTTGGTTTTCAAGTATCCATGGCGTTTCGGTAATTCTTCTTTCATTCCAGCCTCCATAGTTGGAGCGACTAAGAAGCAGTCAGTACCTGTAATTGCTCCTTCCACTTGTCCTTGACCAAAGGCTTTGCAAAAGCCTTGGTAGTTAAGTCCAGAAGTTCTGGTGAAATCTCCGCGGGCTTCTCCATTGAGAAGAACCGGTCGCCTCTCGTGGATTCCACAGAAGGCTCCTCTGCCGCTGGCTGTGGTACAGCGAGTGTTTCTGGGCTGTTAGTCCCAGAACTTGATGCAGTGGCTGCCGTTACTAGGCCGCCAGATGTGAAAAAAATCGCCATCTGCCGGCAAAGATCTCGCGACTGAGTCTGCAATCATCTTTTCGATGGTCTGTTGATCGTGTGGTACAGCTCCCGCCGATAGGATCGGGTTGACTCACTTATGTTGTCCTAGAAGACAATACAAAAGGCGGTCAATGACTCATGCCTTATCTCTTGTGACTGAATCCGTCGATAAACATCCGGTTAAATCGATGGAAAACACAGCCATCCTGCTCCTAAAATGCAAGAAAACAATCAAAATACAAAACACTTACTTACTCTGTTGTCTTGTTGGCCATTCCCGGAGAGACAAGGATGTATTTCGATGTAAAATACGCTGAAAATAGTTTTAACAAAGAGTTGTGGTTGACCGAAGCACGCCGCGAAAAAAAGAGGAAGGTAGGAACGCCTACAACTTTTTTAATGTGGTACCCAGACCGCGCGCGGCCGCGATCTGCATATGTATTGTGAGTATCAGACGGAGAAGGAGTGAAGAAGAACCATACACCTGTAACTAAGTGACTGCCTTTGTGAATCAATACAATCAATGGTCTCTCCATTAACAGTTAAAGTGCTGTTGCACTGACCTGTGATAGCAAATCCATGCCTAATATTGCATCATCATCTATGTCTGCTACAACAACACTCACACACAATTCTTGGGTTCCCAGTCTTATGGGTATATTTCCTGTGCCTGATGTCTCAGCCTTGTGACCATCTGCTAGATAAATGTCAGTGTTCCCCTTTACGAAATTAGATTTCTGACTATCATGAAGCCTCTCATAGATTTTCCGTGATAAAATTGTTCTAGCTGCCCCTGTATCAACTAACCAATTGACACACTCTTCTCCAATGAACCCTGTGACATAGAGACCATACAATATGTGTGGAGTAATACCTGTTTTTGAGTTATCCTCTAACTTTTCTCTTTGTGCATTAGCTTCAGAGCTTTCCAGGCCTGAATACTGACTTTGCTGTTGCTCTAAATTGCTCAGGCATTCCCTTGGGCTATCGGAAATGCCCTCCTCTCGTTTCCCTGCTGCTCTTTCCATAATTGACAGTTCCTTTTAATGTGTCCTTTCTCTTTACAGTGCCAACATTCCACATCCCTAGTTTTCTCACTAGTACTCTTTTGCATGCAAAACTGAACCTGATCAGCAAGCTGGTTAAGAAACTGTTGTTGAGCTAACTGTTGTTGTTGCTGTACCTGAAGTTGGTGGTGTAATTCTTCAAGTTTCCTTGCAATATTGGTTGTTTCTCTCTCTACACTTTCTACAGACCTGGGCCGGGTTGTTCAAAGCCCGATTAGTGCTAATCCAGGGTTAATTTCCATGACAACCAATAGGTTCTGTGCAGAGTTAATCCAGGATTAACAGTAATCGGGCTTTGAACAACCCGGCCCTGATCTTAGTTGTGGCTGATCTCCTTAACCCAGTGTCAACCAATCGGAAAGCCTCCAACTCACATGCAGCTAAAAGGGCTTCATCTAGGTTCTTTGGTTTATCTCTACGTAATCGCATTCTGTCATCTCTGTTAAATATGGCATCAATAAAATGCTGTACAGCAAATCTCTCCTGTGCTTGTGGATGTAAATCCTGGTATGCAAGACTAGACATATTTCTAATATCTGCTGCTAAAGCTTTAAGGGTCTCACCTTCTTGTTGTTGTCGGTTTAGAAGCTTGGCTTGATGCAGTTCCACTTGTTTATCCACGCCAAAGCGTAGTTCCAACCTATTTACTAGCTTTTCGTAGTTGTTGCAATCGTCATCTGACATTCCATGGAGTATTTTCTGTGCCTCACCACGAAGCGCTACAGACAAAAACACTGGTGATTCCTCTGAATCCCATCCATTCATGATAGCACATCTATCAAAATGCCGCAGGTAATCCCTTAAACATTTGCTCCCATTGTAATCATCCGGTAACTTAATCGGCTTTTTGAATCGGCGAGGTGAAGGTACCACAACTGCACAAGCGCCAGCACAACTTTGCGAATCACCATTTTGCGATTTTTGGCTGTTTAAAGCCAATGAGAACTCATTCCGAAACGGATTTCCCGGCCTAAATTCGGTTGTTTCCACTCCGGTATAGCTCTGAGTCGAATTCGATTGATCTAGGTTCTCCGTAAATGGATTTTTCTTCTGTTTAGAGGTCGAAGAACTAGAAAACAGACCCGAGTCGAATTCATTAATCATGGTCGCCGATGCACAACAATCCGGGAAACAATGCACAAACCACAACAAAACCACGTAAACTTGTAATAAATAGCACATGAAGTTCTTACTACACCGCTGCCACCAGTTATAGCGTTCCGAGTCCCCTTTTTCTTCCTGTACTACCACAAACCATACGCTGATGTGCTTTCTAACTTCTTTAATGGCGGACTCTTTCTTCGCACGTGCTTACAACTCAATTAATCTGCTTCTGGGGGTGGGGGTGGTTACAAACTTACTCAAGGGGGGTAGGGACCTATGACATCATTACAATATTTACTGACACCGCTCTTGTAAGTACTTCTGCAATAGCTTCCGTTATACTCTCATCAGTGTCTTCAAGTGGGTTTAGAATAGCCTGTGTTGCGGCTCTGGAGTATCGGAGCACAGCGAGCGGAGATTAGGGGGATTGGGGCGAGAGAAAAAAGAGGGGGGGAGGGGGTGGGGAGGAGAGGAGAGGAAGAGAGAGCCTGCCGGCAACCCATGGTTATTTTGGTATACACCCACTAATTAAAATGCATAAAATTAGTAAGTCATTCGATTGATTCATCCAATCATCATGCGGCGGAAGTAAAAACCGTGTTTAATATCTGTCAAACTCACGCGTGGAATCTCAAGGAATCTCAACTCGAGCGTAAAATTCAAAACAAAAAATATACGAACTTGGAGAATGTCAGCTGAAACTCCAAAGAAACATGTGAAGACAGGGCCTAAACCCAAACCTGTAAATGTCAACGACTTTTGCAGGATATGTAATGTATGTTCCACGGCGAGAATCTGTTCAAGCCGTCAGAAAGAAAAGAGAGCCGAGGCTTAATTCTAGCTGGTGCCTGCAAAAGTATTGATCTTCATATTCCGAAATCTGATGCCTTATCAGGGCGAGTCTGTCGTTCCTGTGGAAGGAAGATTCGAAATGCAGTAGAGAACTACACCTTTGTTCGGGAAAGTTTGTAGGGTAAAGATAACTTAGATATTAAAAGAGAACTCGTTGCCGCTAAATATAAAGTGAGCTGTATAAAGCCGCCACCAAATCAGAAAAGAACACTGCAGACCACAATAACGGTTCTGCCAAAAGAAGCGCTAAAAACCATCCACGCAGCGTTACGAAATCATCAAAGCAGCTCGTATTTTCGGAAGCCCAAGCCTGTTCCTCGAACACACCGGTCCATGTTTCAACCGTGTGCGATTCGTCGACGACAATACAAGCAAGACGCTTGTAGAGTTCTGATGCAGGGTTCTTCAGCTGACCGCGAAATTCGCCCTCATACTTCTTCTGCAGAACTAAACAGCAATTTGAAGTTGCACTTCTGTAGTTCCTCGGATTTAACTGGTTCAATTGATCTTTCACAATACTAGCCAAAGGAGCAATAACCAAAACGAGAAGCCGGCCATCATTTAAATTAACTGGTTCAATTGATCTTTCACAATACTAGCCAAAGGAGCAATAACCAAAACGATAAGCCGGCCATCATTTTCGACGTCTTTAATACTAATGAATGCTTGGAATATCCTACATTTTCCAAACCCAGTTGGGATTACAGCTAGAACATCTCTTCCAGACAAAATATCTATGATAGCCTTGCTCCTGTTCTTTCTTTGAATTCATCGCTGAGGGAATTCTCGGTATGTTTGTCGCCATATTAATTGGTTTCTGCTCTTATCGCATGCCATGCATGAATAAAATTAAATGATTTCTGTCAATCACGCATTTTAGCCAATAGCAATACGCGGCCTTCTGAGGCCGAGAGTTATCAAAATAACCATGGCTTGCCGGCAGGCTCTCTCTTCCTCTCCTCTCCACCCCTTCCCCCCTCTCTTTTCTCTCTCGCCCCAATCCCCCTAATCTTCCCATAGCTGCGCTCCTATACTCCAGAGCCGCAACGCAGGCTTGGTTTAGAACTACTTCTGTTTACTTCGGAATACGGGATCCGTGAATTCCGAACTTTGATTTTCACCATCTAACTGATCTTTTCTCGACATCACTTTTAAGGTTAGCTGTAGCTTAACGCCTTTAAGTTCTTCAGTATCCTTGTTGATCTGTCCTCGATTCTGAGTACAAATGCCTTCCAAAAAGGCTCGAGGAACCTTTCCTAATGAGTGACCCTCTGGGACGTTAATCGAAAGTGCTTGTGAGCCGCTCTTTCCAGTTCAAAGATGAGGGGCTCTTTCAGGACGTGATAATGTTTACTTTCTCTTCGCTTTTTAAGCACCTGTTTGGTGGGTGGAGCCCGAACTGGGGATGGTGGTGGTATGGTGTTTCTTGATCTTGGTAGTATCGGCGAATCATCTCTTCTCTCTCTAGAACATCATTACGAAATTACTTTGATTTTTGAACTCGAATATACTCTGGTGAAGCTCTTTTCAGTTCTAACTCTGGAATGCTCACACCACGTCTAATGACGAAGTTAACCAGATCTTGTCTACGCAACTTACTATTTAACAATTAGATCCGCAGCCTGAATGGACTAGGAGTCAATAGCCCATGAGGCGCAGCCGAGTGGGCTATTTAACTCGTAGCCCATGAGGGCTAGAGGTCTAATTGTTTTAGTATAAACTACCTAGTCGGACAGTAGAAAATAATAGAAAGAAACTAATTGAAGTTGAAAAAAGGTTATTATTTCGTGAAAATGCATGCAGCTTCTCTCTACCATGGGCTATAACAAATAGACCTATAGTAGGGTAGCCAATCAGAATGCAGGATTTGTAATAGTCTACTAGTTGGTTTATACTAAAACGCTTTAGTCAAGCAGCTTTAGCAATTTCCAGCTGACATTGAATATGTAAGTACAGGCTAGTTGTGTTACCATACAAAACTTTAATTTCATTGCATATTTGTAGACTTCATATTATGTTATATTTGGTAGCGTAATATGCTCACTTAAAACACAACAATTTCTGCTGGTTTTCTTGAATGAAAACGTTCAAAATGTACGCGCGTGTACATAAAAGCTTTATAGCATGGCATTAATTTATGTCAACAGCTCAAGCCATCTTGCTGATCAAAAATATAATAACACAATACCCAGAAGTATACGAGGATGAATTACAGGAATGGCTTGAATACCTGAATGAACTCTCTCTTTCCGCCATCCATAACTGCTTGCGTAAAATCGGTTGGACACGAAGGAAGGTACAATATCTTTTAGGGTTCAGGGTCGCAAAGGTATTATAGGTATATGCATTGTATAAAGTAGGTATTAAACTAGTTTCTCTAAAAACTAGTGTTGGTCTGCGTTAGCGGGGATAATAGGGACTTTAAGCAACTCACGACGACGACGGCAAATCAGTTGACCGGAAGTAAAAATGCAATGCAGGCACCAACTGCGCATGACACCTGCCAAACCTCTGTCGTCGTCCAGATGTCGACAACGCGTGGTAGCTTTCGTAGCGGTCGTCGTGTAAAGGTGATAATTTTTCTATAATTTTGACATTATTCTGTGCGTTTTAGACAAGCAAAATCAGCTATCAGTGTTGTTTAGTGTTTCCTTAAGTTACATGTACGGTTTTTGATGCCTTTGAAGTAACTTTGAACTTGTTATTCATTTAGGAAAATCCTCTCTTCTAGTTCTAGTTATGGCACAAAGCTCAAACGCTGCAAAGCAAAAGGCGCCGTAAGTAAAATTCATTGACTTCCTTTGCCCATTTGATTTAAAACCTTTTAAGGAATTAAGTTAAAACTTACGCCTGCAATCGTTTACTTTATTATAGAAACTACCAAGATTATCTGTGAAATAATTTCACATTTTCACCTGATCATTCACCTTTTCAAGTAAAATTGTATACTCAGATAGATAACATTTTCACTTATTTAAATGTACGTGTGAAAATTGGATTTCGTTTTCAAATGATTCTTAAATTCACGAGTATTGGAATTGGACAATTCAACTTTTCGTTAAAGACTTTAAGAGGGCATCCATGTGAAAACCATGCACCCTGAAAAAATGAGTCTACATGGTACATCTCAGATTTTATTCATATTTTGCACATATATTACTATTGGCCTGGCATTACTGGACTTGGTAGAATATTTTGGAAAAATTCCAAAAACTGTAAGAAATATGGGGGTCAGTACGAACTGCCTCGGTTTGAGGGGTATTTCCACTTTCTATTTTTAGTCATGTTTACAGGAAATGTTTGAGCAAACCATATAAGCTATATACACAAAACGTTTCTACAGCATAAACACGACCAATTGCAATTTAATTATGATATAAGTGCCCAAAAATATTCAGTATTCAAGGAGTAAGGCTTTCATGTACAAGTGACTTCCGAAATTAATTTTCAAAAAGTCAAATTTTAGGGTAAAATGACATTAGAATACTATCGATGCGGCGAAATTGTAGAAGATGAGAGAGTTATTATTTTGTAGATCAGTCATTTGGAGATACAACTGGGGACTAAAAAGTTTGTAAAGTTTATATTCAGCTTAGGAGCAGTGAGGCCAAAGTAACATACTCCCACAACGCCCGGGCCCAACGTAAATAAACAATCAACGCCAGAGTTAAACTGTATCGTGTGCAGAATAACGGGACAAATAACGGACAGGAATGAGAAACAAAGCCCTAAAATAACTGGGTGATAAATTTATTTGTCACTTATGCCTATGGTTTTGCAATTAACAATCAACTAATTAACAATTAACTTCAAAATAAGAAAAATTAGTAATACGAAGGATGAATCAGCGATAAATGCATACCTGATTCTAGCCTTATTTGTGCTCTCCTCCCCAGCTCTGTCATGGTCTCGAAGCCACAACGTACGATAATTATCTTCTTGTAGATATTAAACCGAAAGAATATTTACCCGAAATACAGGAATGGCTTTGTAGCAGCCGCCATTTTGTTTAGGACTAGAACCCAGTCTGCTGTTGTGCACCACAGGTAGCCCGAACACAGATGTGTACATTCCATGTGGGCCCAACATATATACCAGTGTGGGTAATTTATATTGAAATATTTATGAATCTCATGAAACGGAACTGAAAATAATCATACTGCACTACTTAATAAATCTACATAATTTTGTTTGCAAAACGTTTATTTTTATTTTGTTCAAGCTGATTATAGGTTAAAATTACCCATGATGCACCTGACACATGTAACTGTTATGGGGTCAAATGTTTGCATATATTCATACACAAGGTCACAACAATGAATTGTATCCCATGCATATATCCTGTATATTCACACGACCCACATAAGGCCATCCCAATTTTTTTGTGGAAAAGTTAACAAAAATACAAAGCTTGACATTGACCCAATTTTTGGGAAAAGTTAGAAAAAAAAGGATTGAAGAACATACTTTCAACTACACCTCTTTTCCTAGTTCTCTACGTATTAGCATTTTATTGGGATGGCCTAATCAGCTGTTTCGGGGCCGACCTGGAGCGCAGTGCCATCCCGGAAAGCGAAGTTCAGAAATGTCTGACGTATGTTGCTATTGCTACAAACTATATTAGAAAAGGGTTCGGAAAACATCTGGGTGAACGATGAAACATATTGTGTGGATCGTGACAGATGTTATCCAGACTTGCCAGTACGAAGCTGAATTACGCTGGATTTACATACACATGTATGTGCTGGGCGCTTGTTCAGACTGTTGTTTATAGGTACACACGGTAAGCCACGCAATTTACAAGCATGAGTAGTTATCTTAGTTATCTCCCCATTAATTCGGTCGACCAACAAGCACTGAGGGTGGTCACTGCCAGATATTTGTTTAACGTCCAAAGTGGTTCCTTAGCGTCCTGTGATACACAGCTGCTGATGAATATGAGCGTCGTGAGACGCAATCGCGTTCCCAAAGCCCGCGATAATTTGACCAGCGCCAAGATACTGTCCAAAAGATCTCGGGCTATGAGAATGAGATTGCGTGAGACGGGACCGCCATTTTACGTGATCATCCGAGGCACGAGGGATCGAAAAGGCGGAGGCGCGAACACTGCGCTTCTCTGTTTCTCTTAATGTTTCCTGGGTGGCTAATTGATCGAGCAGGAAGCATAAAAATGTTTTGCTGCACGGATGGATAAACGAGGAAACGTTGTTGCAGAAAAAACTAACGAATGAGGAGAGGCAGATGCGCTCTAGTGTAGCCCCACAACTAAGGCTGCCCCTCATAAAGGGAACGTTTCAAGACTCTACGGCAAAGTTATTTAACGAACTCCCTGCTAACATAAGATCATGTGTTGACCCAAAACCATACAATGGTCAGGTTAAACAAATTTTAATGAACAGAACAAAATATCGGATTGATTAACCAATTAGTATTTTCCCTTTTCAGTGCCTTTTATACATTATAGTCGTACATAGTTGGATATAGTTCACCATAGCCTATATGGTTACCAAAGTTTCCAGTGTTTCCTTTCTTTCCTTATAGTAATATAGTTATAGCTAATACTAATAATACTCATTAGTATTTTTCTCTTGCCTCTTGCCTACTATATATAGTAGTTGTACATAGTCGTTTATATAGTTCACCATAGTTTCCATAGTGCTTTTTTTCTTTTTCTTATGTAATATAAAGTTATAGCAGTTGTAGTAGTTTTTTTTTATATTGATCTCGCAGATGTAAAGCTACTTAGTAGAGATGCTGTGATTAAATTTATTATTGTCTTGCCGGTGGGATCTGGGTTTGTGTTGCTAAGAAAAACATATACTGTGTGTCACTGGAGCCAAGTAAACATTGTTTCCTCCATAGCCAACGTGGAAACATTGTTGCGGAAGCAAATCTTGCCTCATCGAAAAACAAAAATGTCTTTGAAATGCTTCAGAAACATGTTTTCCTTCCTGGAAAATTGATTTGTTTTTGCGCAAATTTGACTCGTTTTTACAGACAAATGTATGGAAAGCTAAAAACACGATTGCACGCTTCCCAGCACAGCAAAATCCCTCAAATTTCGGTCAGTTAATCTTTTACCTGGTATATCTTAAGTTTGTATCTGAAGAACATTTCAGAAATTCGATTTTACGGTTTTTTTTTTATTATTACATATATATTTACAGACAGGATTACCAAAATAGTTTTTGAAGAAAAACTAATCGAGTGCTTCTCCTGTACTGTAATTTTACATGTTTTTCGGACGGCACTAGCATTACAATATGAAAATAAAGCCGACAAAAGAATGTACAAAAAAACAAACAAAAGATGGAACAAGACAAGACAGATTTTATTTGGCATCGGATTCCCATACAAACACTGTATTTCGCGCCATGTTTACACCCCTTTCAAAATGTCGGAATTAACCGCGAACTGGTCTATTATCTTAAAACTGTAAAGCAATACGTTTTTCTTTGTGTACGAGGTTGGTAGTTTTTCAGCTGTAGGATGTCCGGTGTCCGCGGGGAACAGGATATCAGGACACGTGACTTGTCTCTTCGTGTGTACCGACCTTTACGTCTGCGAGCGGGCGAGGCGCGCGGCGTGATTTGTTTTCACTTGTGTGGGTTGTTCTTTTATCTTTTGTTTTCCATATTGATTTTCTATGTTTTTTATGCAACGAGCTCCGCTATAAAGAGATACGAGGACGCCAGTAACAAATCGCATATAAGTGTATCACAGGCAGCTATAAGCGGAGAGTGAGCCATTATGCACTAGTCAAAGTAAACCCCCACCCCCCTCCCCCTCCCAACCCGGACAGGGTGGGGGAAATGTGGGGCTAAGGATCACATTTATCGAGGTAGAGTGCCCGAGGGGGTGGGGAAATAACAGGTATTCGACCCCTCGCTAGTTGAGGTGGGGCCTGCTATGTGGGGCAAAACGTGGGGATTTGATCATGGCCGAGGAGGTCTGGTTCATGTTTATAGGCAGACAGACGACAGGGAAGCCAGACAACTACAGTGACGATGAGACTGTGCTTTATTGCACTTGTGGAATGCCAGAGGAATGATTAATGATAGCATGTGATAATGAGGACTGTGCTATTGAATGGTTCCATTTGGCATGTGTCAACCTCACTACACCTCCAAAAGGGAAGTGAATTTGTCCAATCTGTCTTGATCAAGCATGAATGAAATGTGTCATAGGTCATGCTTACGTTAGATTATTAATTAAATGTTTGAACAGCTTGTTGAACGATGTATGTATTAAAGGAGTCCCCAGGGGTAGGGCGTTTTGCTGTCTACAATTGCCGCAATTGGTGGGGGATTTTTCTCTATTTGTCTCCCCCGTTTTTCAAATTCCCCACTAAACCCCACCCTGTCCCGGGTTGGGGGAGGAGGGGGGGGGGGTGGGGGTTTACTTGGACTAGTGCATTACCACCCCGCCCTAAAATCAAAAATGAATAAAATACCCTGTCTAGACAGTACAGTACAGTACATGTGAAAATATTTAAAAATGTTATGATAATTTTACCTGACACGCGCCATCAACAACAACCCCGCCAAGTCCCAAGGCATTTCATACAATTCTTTGTATAGAAAAAACAACATTGATTTAGAAGAGCAAAAAATAGTGAAGAAAGCCTTCAATGGTAATATAGTTGATTTTCCCTTGTAACGAGAAGATATGCCACATTCCTTCGTTGAATATAAACAAAATGAGCACTTGATCAAGTCCGAATCCATCTCGTGGATAGGGCGGGAAATACACGTGCAGAAGTTACACGCAGTTCCTGTCACGCAATTCTTGAGATATCATTATATCACTACAGGGATTTCATCTATTTCGGTGATACCACATTTGATTTCATGGATTATACACAAATTTTGGTATTTCAACGGAACGAACAGAATATTATGCACAAGATTGAAACAAATTGAGTCCGTAGAAAACGAAACCATTATAATTAGTTTTTTTTAAATTATGAAAAGAAAACATCGTTTATTTACAGAATAAAACTATAGACTTGAATAGAGAATCGGCTAAAGAACCTAAATACGACTGTACGTCCATTTCTACTTGTCACTCATTCAGGCTCGCAAAACTCAGAGTGACTCGGATTACAAGCTGTATTTAAAGCGTAGCGTAGTTTGAAATCCTCTATATATCATAGTCAAAGAAAATGTATTGTCTTTGATCCAATCAAACAATTTTAAACGAAGATACTGCCATAAACTATGAGTACCTATTTCTCAGCTTTGACTCCGTCAAACGCGACAATAATTCAGTCACTTTAGACATCAGAATATCGGGTGATGGACTTGATCACCCTTCAAAACTAAAATAATATTGAAAATGAATGTGCATTCGAATTCTTAAAGCAATTATTGGCAGAAAATCGCCGTGTCACCATATCGTCATGTGTTCAATAACTAAACATTGTGGATTTTGAGAGTGCGTACTCTCTAACTCAGCATTAACTTTACAGAGATTTTTTTTAACAGATGCAGAGATCTATTGTATGTCAATCTAGAAATATTTCTAAATTCAAAGAAAAGAACGCCGCGACGCTGTAAACGACCATTGCCAGACAGCATTTATCGGGTTTTAAAAAGACCTAGGGATAGGTTAGACAGCTAGACAGCTGACCCTAACCATTAAAGTAGCGTTAAATAAAAATTCGACAGAAGCGACAAAATATAAATAAAATTAGTTAATTTTGGTTTTAATATGCTGACGGAACTTAGTACTAAAGCAGGTAAAAATATAATATTGCTCTGATTTTGAGCATTTCAGGGGGTCAAACAGTTTGATTGTCATATCTCAAAGGCCTTTTACATTTCAGCCAAACTATTTCACATGGGTCATTAGCTAGTTAAGATATAAATGTGTGCCAAGTTTAAAGTAAATCGGAGAGGTGCACTGTAGACTCGTCTGCACGGTTCTCACATGGATCCTCTCAAAATACCTTGAGACTCCAAAGACAAGAGTTGTAGTATATTTAGTAGCACTTCCGGTCTGCATAATTAATGTAACACGATATCACTAGTTACTTGACATATTGTAATGTGGCAAGGAATTAAGGCAGTCAATAAACAACCGCTTGTCTCTCGAACACGTACTTCTCTCTCTCCGTGATTTTCACTAAATATGTATACGCGAAATACTACATGTTGTCAGAAGAAACTCATTCAAGCTCAGTGAACAACAACAGTTGAAAACAACAAGAAATACAACAGATCGGCCAACGCCGAAACATTACCGGCACAATGAACCATATCAAAGGTCCGGGTGAAATGGATTTCACAAACCCGCAAAACGTGTCAGAAACTTGGAGGCGTTGGAAAAGAGGAATGCAGTACTATCTCACTGCAACATGCAAGAAAAGAAGCAAGGAAGAGAAAGTCGCAATATTTATGTGCATGATTGGCAAAGACGGCCAGGAAATCAAAGACACATTTGATTTTGAAACCGATGAAGAAAAACAAAAGGTGATCACAACAGACATTCTTTTCGCTAAATTCGAGGCGTACTGCAAACCAAAGAAAAACCTTGTAGTGGACAGACACCGTTTCCTTACAAGAGACCAGGCTTCTGGTGAGTCGATCGACCAGTACGTAACCAATCTTAGAACTCTCGCTGCATCGTGTGAATGGGGCGAGTTAAAGCACGACCTCATTTTTAGCCGTATCGTAAGCGGGATCTCATCGAGAAAGGTACGCGAAGGGTTACTGCGTGAATCAGAACTCTCCCTGAAGCGAGCCGTCGAGATATGCCGAGTCGACGAAATGTCAAAACAACAAATGAAGTTGTTCTCTAGTGAAAGTGAAAGCAATGTGAGTGAAGTGAAGCAACGGCCCAGAACAGTGCACAGGCCTCAAAACATAAACCAGAGCAACTCCGCTACAGCGCAACCGGAAACGAGGAGAAGCATTCCACAGGGTCAAGCAGAGTACACGCGTGACTGTGAAAATTGCGGATGCAAGCATACAAGGGGTCAATGCCCAGCCTATGGCCGCCAGTGTAATAAGTCCAAGAAAGCACTTAATACAGCAAGAAAGCCCCGAAGATAACCATTTCTACCTTGACACTGTCAGCGTGAGAGTTGAAGCCGTTGACAGGTCCGGAAATCCGAAACGGAATACGTTACACTCTCGTTGAACAACACCAAAATAGAGCTCAAGCTAGATACCGGAGCAGAAGTTAACGTCATACCACTTACAACGTATAAGAATATAGCAGAAAGCTCTATAGTTCAGCTCAGGCCTCCCAGAGCTCGCCTCAGTGCCTATAACGGCGAGGACATCCCAGTGAAAGCTGTGTGCACACTGGAGTACAAGGACAATGACGAGCTGCATAATCTAGAGTTTTACGTCACGGACATACAGAGCGAACCGGTACTCAGCATCGGAGCGTGCAAAGAATTGGGACTTGTACATTTCATGATCAGCGCCGTAAACAATGAAGATCTTGAATCGTTCACAGCCAGGATAAAAACGAAGTAAGCGGACGTTTTCTCTGGACTTGGGTGTCTTGAACGCCCGTATCACATCGAGCTAGATCCGACGGTCCAACCAGTAATAAATCCCCCGAGGTGAATCCCGTACGGCATACAAGATATAGTCAAGAAAACTCTCGACGACATGTGCACTCAAGGCGTCATTGTTCCAGTTGATGAGCCCACGGACTGGGTTAACTCGATGGTCTCAAGCATGTTAAGGCATGGTTTGAGCATGAAATCGAGGCTAAAGCTATTTTATTGAATAGAGTGGCTTATGTTTGCCCGAATTCTACAAAAATAGTGGATATCACTATAAAGCTCGGCGTTCTGAGTCGTTTCAACAGATTTTGTTGTAAAATGTCTATCACGTGATCAGCCACGTGATTACAAAATCTGGAAATTTCATCTCAAAATGGGCCGGTTACACTGCATTTTTAAAGTAACGGTTTCTTGCTTATGTGATTACACTTCTGATTGTTTCTAAAGATCTGCTTGGAATGGTTGACCCTGATAGATTGTTAAGGCGAAAATAGAGAAAACAGGTCACGTGACCTGTTCTTGGAACCAGTTTTCCCCAATTTTCTCACCTACAATGGCAAAATGTCAACCATTCCAGACAGAGATTTACGGACAACCAGAAGTGTAATCAGATAAGCCAGGAATCGTTACTTTAAAAATGCACTGTGACCGGCCCATTTTGAATTCTTTGTTTTATCAGCCTTAAGATCACGTGACCACCAAAACACGAGAATACCTAACTTAAAATGTTGATACCTATGATTGCTGCCTAATTACCGATTTCTATGGTATTTCATTGAAAAATGACAAAGTTAGCGAATTTAGAGTGTATAACAGAATTGCTGAATAAACCATGCCTTAACATGCTTGAGGTCGCTGTAAAAAAGGAAGGCAGCGACAAACTTCGAATTTGCATTGATTCCCGTCCACTGAACAAGGCCATCAAGAGGGAACACTATTACCTGCCGACGATAGAGGAAATAACAACGAGGTTAAGCGGTGCGAAATACCTGTCAACGTTGGACGCAAGATCGGGTTTTTGGCAGATACCGCTGGACGAGGAAAGTTCAATTCTCACAACGTTCGCAACGCCGTTTGGCAGATATCGTTTCACTCGAATGCTCTTCGGCATTCACAGCGCCCAAGAAGTATTCCACAAGAGACTACATCAACTGATTTATGATATCGAAGGAGTCGAGACAGACATTGACGATATTCTTGTTTGGGGCAAGACCCAAGAGTAACACTATGAGAGACTTGAGAGAACACTGCAAAGGGCAAGACAATGCAACCTGAGGCTCAACCCCGACAAATGCAATCTCAGGCGTCCTGAAGTTTTGTACATTGGCAATGTACTCTCAAGCGATGGAGTCAGGCCAGACGCATCCAAACGGGAAGCCATAACCAGTATGCCAGCGCCAGAAGACAAGCACGATATACAACGGCTACTCGGCATGGTCAACTTCGTTCCCAATGTCTCAGAAGTTATAGCGCCTCTGCGTGAGCTCCTCAGAAAGGACATCGCATGGCACTGGACAGAGCGCCACGAACAATCACTCCATGATATCAAGAAGCTCTTGACGAGCCCAGGAATCCTGAAGTACTACGACCCAGCGCAGCCCGTGCAGTTTCAGGTAGACGCGTGCAAGTCAGGTCTCGGTGCAGTGCTGCTACAGGGTGGCTCACCCGTCGTTATGCATCGCGTTTCCTACCTGAGGCTGAGCGCAGGTATGCGCAGATCGAGAAGGAACTGCTAGCGGTAGTGTTTGGTTTTGAACGTTTCCACCAGTATGTCTACGCTAAGCAGGTAGCGGTCGAGACAGATCACAAACCGTTAGTCTCGATAATACGAAAACCGCTAGACAAAGCGCCCGCGAGACTTCAACGGATGCTTCTTCGTTTACAGAGGTACGACATAGACCTCGAGTACAAGCCGGGGAAGGAGCTCTATGCTGCAGATACACTCTCAAGAGCACACCTTCCATCCACTGACAAGGAGGACGAAGAGCTAGTGACTTGTGTACATTCAGTCATAGCACATCTTCCCGTTAGCGACCAAAAGCTAGTCGAACTTCAGCGTGAAACATCGACCGACCCAACGATGATGAAGTTAACAGAAATAATCTACGGAGGTTGGCCGAACCACAAACAAACCGTGAATACTGGTCCAGCAGAGACGAACTCTCTGTCCATGATGGCCTCGTCTTCAAAGGTGAGACTATCGTAGTGTCTCGAGCGATGAGATGTGAGGTCCTGAAGAAGATACACGAAGGGCACTTAGGCATCGAACGCAGCAAACTTCGCGCCAGAGAATTGGAAGAACAAGCAGAACATCCAAAAGGCATACTACGACAGGTCGGCCGTTCCGTTGAAGCCCCTTCTGTCAGGTGAAACGGTCCGAGTTAAACGGGAAGGGGAATGGAAACCTGCAAAAGTTGTTGAGCCAGCACAAACAACCAGAAGTTACATCGTGGAGACTGAAGATGGAGCAGTCTATCGCCGAAACCACTGACACCTTCTGCAAGACAAATAGGGCAATAAGACAACAGAGCAACTGACTTCAGCCACTCACACCCAGGACGATGATCCTCCCGCACCCATTACTACACGTATGACTGAGGATAAGAGCATGCAGCCACCAAGCACTGTAGCACAGTCAAGCAGTGAGGAGTATCGCACACGTTCGGGGAGACTAGTGAAACAGCCAGACAAACTGGACATTTAATGGACACTTGAACTCAGAAGTTTATTTTTTTTAATTTTTAAAATTCGTTTTGTTCATGTTGAAAGTTCGTCACTCTTCTTTAAGGGGAAGTTGTAGTATATTTAGTAGCACTTCCGGTCTACATAATTAATGTAACACGATATCACTAGTTACCTGACGTATTGTAATGTGGCTAAGGAATTAAAGGGGCCGTCTCACCCACAGTGCTTAGCGCACTCAGATAGCATATCGGCCATTTTCGATGCCATCGAAATCCAGAGTTTTATGGTAGTGGTTTTAATCTTCTCTACATCTCTGTCATCCTTCCAGCTATCGTAAAAAAATCATACTAGGTTTAACCTTTTTTATTGCTCTTCCTATTGAGCCCCTTATTTAAGTGTTTTAAATTATTTGGTCATGCAAATTTTAGTTTTATTTCAGGTGGCCGTAGTTCTCTGATGGATGCCAAAGGAAACAATTGTCCGTTTGTGTCCACGATTTCCACCTACAACATGGAGAAGCTATTCTGACCATTACTCTTTATATGTAAAGATATATTAGCGCTTAATTCGAGTATCTACTATCTTTGAGCCGATTTGGGTTTTTGGACACCGTGGCTGGCTTACGTGACCACAATTTGCAACAAAACTCCACTTGAAGAACAGTTTCCTAAAATAATTTTCAGGGCTTTGGCGTTTAACTTGTGGAAACAGGTCTCTCTCTGGTTTCGAAGGGCGGAATTCGGGCTTTTAGACAGTGATTTTGCCGAGATTTTCGGATTCACTGGGTTGATCATTTGAAGTTTATACTCGCACGAAATTTGACAAACGGCAAAGCCGCCGAGACTGCGTGCATGATATTCTGCGAGCTGCTATTCGTTCACTGTTCTCTCTTGATCTGGTTCTCTGGCACCAGCAACTAGATTGCCTGCTAGCAGATTATCTCTCTCTCTCTCTGCAGGGAAAAATAAAACCGAGGGGAGAAACCTCTCTTTTCATAATTATTAGTATTCTCTGTTTATAGTACTGATGGCAGGGTTCGGAAGCGACGGGTGAGCGGTAAATATTATAGTCAACAAAATATTATAGGCAACGAAACTCTGTTTGGTCGACCCGAAAAGAATTGAGCAATTTCCTAAAATCATTTTGAGGGCTTCGGCGTTTAACTTGTGGAAATAGGTCTCTCTCTGGTTTCGAAGGTCTTTCACACAGTGATTTCGCCGAGATTTTCGGATTCACCTGATTGATCAAAGTTTATACTCGCACGAAATTTGACAACAGAGCCGCCGTGATAATAATTTCCCATTGAAATTATAATTCATTCACTGTTCTCTCTTGAACTGGTTCTCTGGTACAGCCAGCAACGAGATTGCCTGCTAGCAGATCTATCTCTTTTTCTCTCTGCAAGTAAAAATAAAACCGAGAAGAGAAACCCCAGAGAAACATCTCGCTTTCATAATTATTAGTATTACCCGGAGAGAGTGTTCTCTGTTTATAGTAGCGACGGGTGAGCAGCAAATGGTACAGCACAGCCAAGTACTGCTGTATAACACTTTGTTGACTTCACATTCAACTTGTTAGGTACTATTAGTTTCATCAAGGTCATCCATGTTCAAATCAAAATTATCATCTCACCAACATTAAGAATATGCTTAGTTCGTGAGGTTCCCGCCGTGAACAAGGGGTCAAAGTCCTGCATATAAACAATAACAAAAGCACGCTAAGCACTGTGGGTGAGACGGTCCCTTCAAGGCAGTCAATAAACAACCGCTTGTCTCTCGAACACGTACTTCTCTCTCTCCGTGATTTTCACTAAATATGTATACGCGAAATACTACAAGAGTCAAGAGCTTATTTACTTTCGATGAATCGATACATACATACATGTACATACCTCTAATCATTTAGTTATTTTATATTTGAACTCGAGTACAAAAATCTAAATTTCAACAATTTTATTTAGCACGATTAAGCAACATTAAATGAAAGTCTTTAGACTTTATTGTAAACAACAGAGTTACAAAGTGTTTTTTTGCTTGTTCTTCTAGGAATTTTCCAGTGCTCTAAAGATCATGATGTGTTGTTAGCCAGAGAGAGTTTGGTATGTGAACCATTCAAATTCAAGTCAAGAAGTAGGGAGAGTGGCCAGGCATGGGAAGTCATTGCCAAAAACCTCAATGCTATTGAAATACCACATTTCAGGGTTTCAGAGAGGGCTGTCAGGGACAGAGCAAAACTTCTGCTCAAGAACTATGACTTTAAAATCAGGGAAGAGGAAAGAGCCACGGGTATTGAAGTACCTGATCCAACAGAACTTGATCTAGCATTAGAAGATATTCTTGCAAAGGAAAAGGAGGCAAAGGCAGGATTGGATGCGTGTGAAAAACTAAGCAATATGACCAGAGAGATTAGGTGAATGCTGAAGAAATGCACCTGCAAGCAATGGAAAAAATTGGAGACACAAAGAAACGTGAAGGGCAAGGTAACGGGGAGGCTGCGGCTCCAAAAGTTAAGAAGAATAGAAGAAGTGGCACAGATACATTAGATTTTATGAGAGAAAATGGAGAGAGATTTTCAGCTGAAACATAATGAAATGGAGGAAAAAAGGAAGGAAAGGGAGACACAGAGAGCTGAGCAGCAAAAACTAAATGAACAACAGAGTAATATGCTTCAACAGATGCAGATACAGCAGCTGCATCAAAGGCAGCAGACACAAGATATGTTATCTATGTTCGTGTAACAGAATCAACAGCAAAATCAGACAGTGCTGGCAATTCTAGAAAAAATGATGACAAAGTAGAGCATTTAGGGACTGGTCATTCATTATGGGTGGGGCAGTGGGTAAGGAAAGGAGGCACTTTGAATGGTTTGTCCCTGTTTAGGAGTGGTTTGAAAACAAATGTTACTGGGGTTGCAGTGAGTGATAAAAAATATTTGGAGTTTCTCACCCACACCACCCAAATCCATAATAAATAGCTGTTCCCTTATGGTTCTCTAGAACATAAACAGTACTGAATGCAAGCATCGATAATTGTTTTATTTTCAGTTCTTTGCTAGTTATTAGACAACTTTCAATAGTTTTGCAGGGAACTCAGTATAACGTAGAACATATTGTAAGACACAGGTTTCATGTTTATTGAAAGCAGTAGTGAATAAAATCACATTGCTTATGGGGATGAACCATAATTTTGTTAGAGGGTGTGGTGAAGCGGGAAGAGTTTGAGAAAAATGAAAGAAAATTGTTTTCAGAGCCTTAGAATGCACAGCGTAATTATAAACGTTTTTTTGAGGGCTGGAAAATAATTGTCTGCACAGAAGCAGCAATCAACAAAAAAAATTGTTAATAGACCCTTTCAGCTTGCCTGTTTGTTGCCCCATTTCATACTATGTGATAGTTCTCCAGAGGATTCAGTGCTTTGTTTTCCAATTATAGAAATTGTTACATTTCCTCTTGTCATACAGAAAAACTAAAACGTATTACTCAAGGGAAAAGTTACGTGGTCTGAAATGGGGCAACAAACAGGCAAGCTGAAAGGGTCTATTGTGGGTCCATGTTTCTAACCAACCCTCCCCTCCAAGGAAATAATGGTTTGTCCTTTACTGTTGGGTTATATATCAGTTTGGATTGTATTATGCTTCATGTAGTTTTGCAGGGAGCTTAGAACACATTGTGAAACACAGGCTTGACATTTCATTTAAAGTGATAGTTAATAAAACCACATTGCTCAATATTAGGTTTTATATCACCGAGTTTGGAATGTATTATATTTATGCAAAGTAATCCTCTAGGCTTGGAGGCTTAACATAAAAAAACTTAGAAGTGCTATTGCCATACAGACAGGTCAGAGCATTGCGAAGGAGGGCGGACACAATGTACATTTCCCCCACACTACTTAAGGAAACCTTCAGATTTTTTTGAAATCCATAAACTTAAAACAATTCACAATATCTGCAAATGGCCATTCTACTGATACCCTTAATGGGTATGCAGGGTCTCCATATATACACATCGGCTGTCCTGTTGGAGAAAATGCAAACTGCTGCAGTTGCCTCAATAGTCCAGTGTCTGCCAGCATGCCTGCATCATGCTTTCTCCCTTCTTTACGATGAAAATGAAAACATGTTTTGTTTTTGATTAATGACAGAGCTACTATAGATGACATAATTTACCACATTATTTTAGTTTCCTCCCCTCCTATATCGATTCGCCATTTTACTACTTACCAACTGGACCATAAATGTTGCCTATGGGGCCATTTGGTAATGCAACCGATTGGAACTTGATGGCGTGAACCCTCTTGTGGCCATTGTACATTACCCTTTGTCTTTCCCCTGGTTTGCAAATTGGTCTAACAGTCCTATCTACGAAGCCGAAGCAGTTGTTAAAGGCTGTTCCTTTAGCAGAAATTGCGTACATTTGCAAGGAGGGAGGGTTCAAAATATTGTCGTTCCAGTTAATTATCTTGTCGCTATGTGTGTCATATATGTAGTCTAGCACATTCTCAGCCAGACAGGTTGAACCTCCGACATGAGCGAAAAGCAGCCATCAATGAACACGTAAGTAAACACCTGAAATAAATTGATTTCTGTATTCGCCTCTAAGTAAATTCTTACATATTTTTCAATAAGTTTACCTTTCCTACAGATTGGAATGGAGCTCTGAACATGATGTGTTACTTTGCAACGGAGCCTTTCAAAGCAAAACCGCGAACACTGCAGCGTGGTAATCTTTGGAATGTTGTTGTTGAAAACTTGAATGACTTAGATCATCCAGTCTTCAGAGTGACCAAACAAGGCATTAGAGATCGCTTTAATCTACTAAAAGATAAGTTCAAGAAACAAAAGAAGCAGCAAGATAGAGCCAGTGGTATAGAAGTAGAACAAACCGAGCTCGACGTACTTCTCGAGGAAATCATTGAGAAAGAGCAGTTTTATGAAGGGAAAAACAACGAACAAGATGAAGAAAATTACAAAAAATCATTGGAAAGCAAGGCCACTGAAGCAGGGATTAGGCAAAAAGCGATGGAGAGCCTTGGCGAGAGTATGAAAAGAAAATCAGATTCGGAAGAAAGTCTCATCGATGAGAAGCCGAGAAAAACATCAAGATCTAAATCCTCTGATGCTATAGAATACCTTAAGAGCAAAAGTGATCAGGAAAAGCAGCTCAGAGAGCAAGATCTTGAGCTAAAACGCAAACAGATGGAAATAGATGAGAAAAGGCAAAATTTAGCTGAGCGGCAGCATAAAGACTTCATGACCTTGATGCAAACGATGCAAACAAGTTCCATGCAGCTGATGCAGTCAGTGGTTCAACAAATGGCTAAAATGTAATTCAAATAACCACGAACCTGATCAATCGTTAACTCGTTGTTGGTGTTGTTGTTTTTAAGAGAAATCAATCCTCATTCAATGTTTAGAGGTTATGACATGGCATGTTTATTGATGTAGTGAATGGTTTTACAAATAACATTTTTAAAATTTTACTGACCTGGTTTAGCAGATTTACCTGTTAACATCTTTCCTGTTTACGATGTTTGAGATTTTATTTAAGCTTAATAATTTATAAGTCATAACATTAGTTGTCATTCAATGTGTTTGAAATATTTATCTAAAAACAGTTTTTCAATGAAGTATAAAATGCAAATTGTTCTTCCGTTTTGATGATTTGCAAATTATTTGATATTTAAAATTAAAACTAATGTACAAACCTGTGAAAACCGAGTCATGGATCTGTATTCAGTCAGGTCTGTTGTTTAATTGTACCAGTGTTCTTGTACATACCGAAATGATCTTGCATCGATTTTGCAGTAATAGCAGATACTGCCAGAATACTTCTATATGAAATATGCGTGATATATACTTTGTAGCATAAACATTCTTACAAAAAACATTCTAGATCAATGGCTATCGATATCAGTACAACAAACAGTAGCGTGATTGCAGTAAACCCAAGAAACAATATTATTACTAGATTACTGTAGATGTTGCAGATAACTTTTGTCTTCAGTTAATATTTTTTGTTACTAGTTAATTTCATTTTTTAATGTATTTGAGTACCTCCGACCTAGTATTGTAAATTACTGCATGTAACCGGATTCCTGGCATTTTTAGCTTTTCTGGTTATTTCGGGAACCCAGTTGCCTTTAAATATTTAAATTTATGATTGTAATAATTATATTTTCCTTATTGTGGGTTGTTGTTGTATAAAATAGTTGTTGTTGTAACCCTTTTTCAGTTGCCCATTTTTTACGACCCTCTATTTTGGGGGGTTTGAAAAAGTATGACACTCCCTATGCTAAAATATTAATTATATCCCATATGCCCGTTTCTCCGATCGCAGCGACCGCTGAAAAAAGTACTTGTCAATCGTAGCGATTATATATTGCTATCAAATGTAACTGAACCGAGCTATCGGGTACAACAAAAGTTCTCTCCTGGCGATCGTAATCGCTACGACCGCTGGAGAGTAGATTCCATGTTTCCACTACGATCGCTATAAGGGCCGGACATTATTTAGCGGTGGGGGAGGGGGGCTACTAGATTTGTAGAGGGGGGGCATGATTTTTTATGCTCCCATTTAGGGGAGGGGGTCAAATTTTTATATGCTCCTCTTTTATAGGTTAAATATATTTATAGGCTTATCTAAGGGGAGGATCATTATTGTGTGAGGCCAGAGAACTGCAAGGTCACAATTTTTTGCGCTAGCCACAACTGATGCAGATCTAGTAGCGCCCCTCCCTACCGCTAAATAATGTCCGGTCCCTAAAGCCGACTCACCTTTACAGCGATCGCAGCGAACGACCAAATGAAAACCAGCCTACATTCCGCGATGAAAGCAAACAATACGTATGGCATTATATATTAAATCTAAAAATAATCTGGTAAGGAGAAACGATAACGCTCCGGGTAATGGACTCCTGTTTATGTCTAAAGGATGATTTGTTTCGCTAAACACGCTGGAGAATAGAGGCACTGACTGTAGGCGTAAAAGTGTATCATGTGCCAAGCAGTACTAGTAGTAGTATAGAAGTATTTTTATGGAAGTAGCTATTCAGTCTTTATCAGCAGTGGATATATTACTTTGATGTTAAAGAGATGTTGATTTATGTTCAAGTTCTGCCCAAAAAGACCGCAAAAAAGTATCCGCAGGCGCTTAGACTTAGTATTCTGTTCTTCGTTCTATCTAAGCGCTTGTGGTATCGTTTTGCGTTTTTTAGCCGATCTAGAGTCATTCACTACTGATGAAGAAGCTAAGACGACTCATTCAGAGGTGGATCCAGGATTTTGTAAAAGGTGACCAGTTAAACGACTCATAGGGGGGTGCAAAATAATAGTGTCATACTAGAGAACTATACTTACAATCTGTAACAGGTTTCATATGATATCTCTACGATAATTTTTCATGTCTGAGTAGCAAACATTCGAATATGCATTTAGCTATTCATTTCTGAGTGATATCCAGGAGTAAGGGGGAACCCAATGTCATCTCTCATTTACCAATCATAAATGCGACATCTGTTTAAGTGTAGTTCTTTGGTACCTTACCTATACCCTGGGTACCAGAGTCTCCAAGCTCCACTCGTTTACTTTCTCTTCTCAGCCAAGTAAACGAGTGGAGCTTGGAGACTCTGGTAACCAGGGTACCTTACCTACAATGAATGTCAACATTCTTGCAAGTTACCATCAATATTGAGTCTTTTGGGTTCGCGGGAGATTATCAAATTCAGCAAGTTTACTATCAATCAGCTGTTTTAATACCAGGCATGGAAACATCCCGGATGGGGGAAGGGTAGCACTTGCAAAATTAATTAAATGGTAGAGGTGTGTGAAAAACGTAGCTGTGTTGGCTAGAAATAACTGACACATAACTGTACGGTATACGCGTTGGTAGAGCATGGGAGTCCGTTATGTGGTCATGGCTGTATCCTTTTTATTGAATTATAATTAAAATAATTTAAGGGGACAAAATATGAATGAAATTGACCACAATAGTAATCCGTGTAAGGCTCAGAAGAATGTATGTTGACATCGGACGATTTAAACCTTTGCTGCTATCTTTACCATTTTGGCAGAGTCTAAACATAAATAAGCGTCCCTTTTTAAAATAGTAAAGTAATGATGAAGAATAACTAGTCGGGTACGAACTCAGGGGTTGTCACAACTTGATTCGATCATTCAGTCTGTTTTATGCTCAGTTTAGTGCTCTCGTATCTATATATTGTTTTAGGATATTTAGTTCTTCCCATTTTCTATTTAATAGAAATTGCCGCATTCAGATGTAGTTTTATTTTAGAGACATTTTGTATGATGGAATCGACAACGACTAGACCTTCGATCTTCATGCATGCAATACGGTGGCTCAACTGGCCATGGTAAATTCGAAATCCGGTCACTATGCTAAATATTAAAATCAGTGATATGTGAACAAGATATTCGTCACAATACGGGTACGTACGTATGTGCCGCAATGGGGCCGGTCCAGACCCGGTTTTCAGAGAAAATATAGTTCCAAAATCCGGTTTTCCAAGTTATTGTGAAAACGAACGCGGATTTATGTATTATTACGAGTCGTCTATAACCTGTCTTTTTGTGAAAAACTCGTACCCGGAAATCATAACCACCACACAGTCCTCCTCCCACGGGCTCTATGGATTGTACAATCGGCAGGATAGAACTGTAGACCGGTTTCTATGTGTAGATCGTTACGATCGCTATCTATGATCGCTGCGGTCCCTGCGATCGTAACGATCCTATGGAAAACCGGGCTTTATAAACTATGCCTCGTTATGTCTCTAGCAATTACAAACCCGCTTGTGATAGGCAAGCGAAAACTAAACTCGCGGAAACCGCACCATAAATAACGCGTTTGCATTCACTTTTTTTCACCCGGTGGCCATATTGGATCCAATGCGAGGTTTTGCTTGGCTAAACTCGTTCTAATATCCCTCAGTGCGAGGTTATAGCGTTGCTAAAACCAAAACTGATTAAGGTTACCGGATACCTTCAAAACGAAAAAGATGGGGAAATATTGTTTTCGCACAGAAATGTAGTTTTAGTAGTAGTGTCTTGTATACCAAAAACTCGGTTCAAAAAAAAAAAAAATTTGACGGAGAAATACCAAAAGGAAGTTTTTAACCGGAAGTCAAAGGTTCTTTTTGATTGACAGCAGATCAATAAACACATGACAAGTGCTCACTCGCCCGTAACGACGGTGTGGTGAATTCATTTCATACCAATGTTTACGTTTAATGAAAAAAGTTTTTCCACCACACGATTCCACAATTCCATCGGTTGTTGGCCTTATATCTTACAAAAAGCAAGCAGGATGCCCTTAGCTTGAAAAACAAAGAAAAAGTAAAGCAAAACGATGCCAAACAATGCATACACTACAATTACAAAGCCAACCCGACAAGCGTTCGTATTTTCACTTTCAGACAGAGTGCCGAGTGGTCCACATCTGAACATAAAGAAGAATTGATAAGAGCCTGCCGAGAGAATATTTGTTTCCAAGAAAGCTTAGATGGAAACGTAGTCTGACGATGACCCTGAATCGGTTGAACCACGATCTCGCTATTGCCGTGCTGTTTCAGACGCCTGCAAATCGCTGTCTCCTCTACAACTGTGCTGGCATTCAAGGCGTCTCTATAGGTGTTCACCTTGCCTTTGCCCCTCGAGGTCTTTTTGTCTTTCCCGTTTTTCTAGCCTGGGAAACCAGCCGACTCTTACCGCTACCATTTTTCAAGTCACACACAAAAAAACATTTTCTCGATGCGGCGCGTAGCTTTGATCGGAAATCAACATTGGCGGGAAATCTTGACAGATAGTTAAACTGTGATGAGAAATGATTGGCCAAGAGCTTGCTAATTGTTGGAGAGGCGGGGCTTCAGATTCACGCACGATAGACGGGTATATTTTTTGAAGTGCTATTTTCTCGCTTTCGATTTTCAATCAAAATAGAGTTTTAAAAAAGCTCCCACTCAAGAGAAATTTATTTGATTTGTTCAAAATTTTCACAAAATGTCAATTGATATCTCAGCTGCAAAACTCTGTCGGGGAATTGGGAAATTCTAAAAAAAGAGCTCTTGACGACGTTTCCCGCATATCTAACTCGGATTATTTTTCGCCTTTTCACGGAAAGCATGATAATTTTTGAACTAAATCGAATTTTGAAATTCCCCGACACCCTTTTGTAATACGATTCCTCTGAAATGCGACAAAGCAAACACATTTTTAAAATTTAAAATATTTTCGGAGTCGGAGCTTCTGAAAGCCATCTCACTAGATCGGAGAAACGGGATGGCGGAAAATTCGAGATTTTCAAAGAACTCAAAACATTTTATGTATTCTTGTAGCCAATTTTATAAGCTTTAAAATGACACATGAATGATTTATCTACGATGTTTTCTCGAGGCGCTACATAATTTAGACTGGAAACGCACCCTGAAGGTATCCGGTAACCTTAACTCGCTTTGAATCCAAGATGGCCACTGGGTGAAAATATTGAATATACGTAATTGCCGTTTTAGAACTCCCGAGAGATTATTATGCGGCCGGCGTCAGCTCCAGAACCTGACCAGTCCGGAAAGTAGCTATAAAACACTTTTTCCAGAATTTTGAGAAAAAAGTCTAAGGTATTGCTACATTTTTCCTTCAGAACCGTACTCGGCTTGCGAATTATAATAATCGGTCGGGCTCGCCAACTGGTCATACCAAAAGAGTCAAGAGACATAACATAAGTACCTCGGTCTTCCCCCTGAGGGAGATAAGGTTACGTGTAGCTTTGATTTCAATTGGCGACCAAACTCAAAGACAAAAATAAAAAACAAATCCAGTGATACTGAGATCCTATATAAAATATCACTAGTTCCCCGGATCGGAACGTAAACCAGAAGTCCATAAGTTATATTCCTGATAAAGCGGGCTTCCTGTGTGTAACGCAATCTCAGCTGTTGACAGTTTACGGCAGACATGTTTATCTCTACGAAACCACATGAAAGGTACATATTAAGCCATTACAATTACTTTTTAACATTCCTAACAGTGAATAGTTCAACTGTAGATCATTCGGATTGACTTAGAAGTCTCATAAAGGTAGTCTATCAATTGAAAGTTGTCGGCGCTCCGGCACGAGTAAAGATTCAACAATATGTCATCGCAAAAATACCGCTAAAAGCCACTGATTTTGTACATAATTGGTAGAAACCGATATATAATCTATCTGAAAGTACTCAGGCTTCTTTAGTATCAAGTTTAACCCGATAGATGTTGATATAATATTTTTTTCGTCTGTTCATCTTAGATTCTGTGCATTCGAACGCTGTGAGGAAAGAGAGTATTCTTACGTCGGTGCCACTTGCATTTGGTGCCCTGAAAATTCGTAGTTTTAATTGGCCAAAAATTGTATTGCATGTATTTAAAGAAAAAACATTGCTCTTTCGCTAGGTTATACTCTAATATAGCCAGGTCGTGTATCATTAGAGATTTTGGCTTCTCAATTTGGTCATTATTTTGCGTACCAAAAATGTCTAAAATTAACAAAATAATGAAAAATCGCTAAAATATTTAATTTGTAATCAAATTAAACAAATAACCCATGAAAAGAGAAATCATTATCTTTTCTTAGTATTTAGCTGCACAGTATTGCTATAAATTTCTATTTTCATTTTTAGGCGAGCCGTTTACGATGTGTGGTATCGAGCTCCCTAAAACCGGTCTGAGAGCCGTAACACCGATTTGGTCGCCGTTTGGCTAAAATAAAAATCAGATTCAACTAAAAGTTATATTTATATGAATCACTCACCCAGGCCATTATTCTGAGAAAGTTTGAGGAATTTCATTTTTTCTCATCCTACACACTTTAGGAGATATTTACAGGCCGCTCTTAGTATTCGTATTGGTATTAGTATTCGACAACCCCTACTGAAAACGACAATACAGAGCTGAGTACATCAAGTGTGTCCAGAGTGCATTAGACGACTGTGACCAAAAGAACATTGAACATTTAAATGATGTGATACGAAACTTCAACTTTCCCTAATTTCCTTAGTCAAGAATACATTCTACTGTAACCTGTGAATACGTGCATTGCAATAATGTTCAACGCCATGCATGAAACTATTATAACCTTCATTGATAAATACTAGGTGCACAGTAATAAAGAAAAGAACAACGATGCGCCGCAACGATTTGCAACAATCATGCAAGACTCAAACTCTAAGGTAAATTTGGTGTAAGATAGATAAATGCTTGTCCTGGTCGACACTCTTGCCCGCATGCACGCTACCGAGTACGGACTGCCCTCCAATACTACTACAATTAGCATGTCCACATAAATTCCACGTAGCCATGCACCAGTCTATAGCTAAGATGAACTGAATTGCGTGTCTGTCAGCAACACATGCCTACAAGACAATAAGAGTAAGAGTAAGAGTAAGAGTAAGAGTAAGAGTAAGAATGATAGTAACTAGTACTTTAATAAATAAGCATCCCTAACAATCTAGTTTCTCACAAAAACATGTCCCACATCGAAGAGACAGTGCGTATGCAATAAGAGAGCAGAGAGTAGTGTGCAGAAAAACAGGGCCCACATGGAAGCGATGGTGTGTACGTAATACACACCATAATAAGAGGGCAACACGTACTTTATCATTTCACCCGGCCCGGGATAGGGGAAGTCAGTGATCGGTCGTGAGAGACCTCCTCGTACAAACGCTAGCATGTTAGTATCCTGTATCATTCCATACAAGATTCTAGTTGGCTTTACAGTTGGTACTCTGCATCATTTGATACAGAATACTAATAGGGCTTATTAGTATTATGTATCATTGATACTAGAATTTTATATGGGGTTTACAGTGTATCCACGTGACCCGAATGCTGGGTCTGGATTGGCTAGTACCCTCAGCGTATGGTACTAATTCTATTTCAATCCACAGTCTGAGAGATCGCCTCACCACCGTGGGCCATGTGGCAGATGTTGTGTCCAGGTGGGATCTAAGCTGCAGAGATGGGCTAGCTAAGCCCTGACAATGAATTCCATCCACATCTGGGCTAGCTTACATGTATATATCGATTGGTTATCAGACCTGGACAGCCCACGAGCAAACATAGTCAATCCAAAATCAAAAAGTGGTTAAATTGATGGAAAAAGTAGTTAAATGTAATTCAGTTCTCCTTTTTGTTTTTTTAAATCTATATTATTAACCGGTAAGCATTAGTGTGCAGCATTCAAATATTAAGAATGAAAAGTCCGAAGACTATACAGCAAAGCTGATATACAACGTAAAATTCTAAAACAAAGCACTACGGTTAGCTAGGCCTGACACGAAAAGTGCTCGAACTAGATGCAGCCATAGACAGCTGTTTCGTTCTTATTAGAACTCGTCAGTATGGCATAGCACTGCCACTGCACTACCGACCCGGACTGCGCTAAAAAGCATCTAGTAAGAGCTCACAGAAAGGCTTGGTTATCGGGTCACACGTCATTACGTGTGGCGAAAAGCCAAAAACCAAGCAAATCTGAACTAAACGTGTCAGTGCTTTGCAAGAAATATAGTGATGCTGGGCAGACCAGCTTTATAAAAATGATGACAAATAGCAGGAATAATCGGATCTATAAAAGACCTACGGTACAAAAATAATCCACAAATAACACTTGTCCTAATTTTGTTCGAATTTTCAAAACATCACTCACAGTATTAATCGTTAATTGAACTTGAACACTATTAATTAGGGTAGAGTAAATTTGCTCTCTTTATGGAATATATCAATAGTTTAAATATTTTTTTCCTTTAGTATAGACCCTATGCAAAAAGGCGTGGCCTAATTAGCATAAATTCTGAATTTAAACAAATACAGAAAAATTGATACAGACTCCTGAAAGAGCAGTAAGAAGTTGTTGACAGTATGTCGGTTAATAGTTTTATAACAATTGGTTCCAAGGTTATTAGCGTTTAAACCTGTGGGTAAACATGAAAACGAGGCTAAAAAGGCCAATCAACTTCACACCGGTGAACGTTGCCGCAGTTATTCGCTTTATCGGTTTATTGGCAGAGTATTGTAAACAGGGCTGTAAAGTAAACTGTCATCCAAATTAGCTTATGTATTGTATGAAAAGACGAGTTGCAGAATTCAATCAAGGCTCTGTGTTAGGGCCTCTTTTATTTCTTTTATACATAAACGATTTCTGTAACTGTAGCAAACTATTTAATTTTCATATTTTTGCAGATGACACCAACCTCTTTTGTTCCAATAACAATTTACTTGCCTTAGAAACTTCCATTAATGAAAATCTTAGATTAGTGTATAAGTGGTTATCGACAAATAAGCTGTCATTGAATATTGACAAAACGAACTTTATCATATTCCATCCTCCTCAAAAAGCAGTGAGCTATAAAATCAAATTATGCATAAACAATAGAGAAATTAAACAAGAAAAGAGTATTAAGTACCTAGGTGTCTTCATTGACTCACATTTGAGTTGGAAACATCATATCTTACATATATCCAAGAAAGTTAATCGATGTGTTGGTATCATGTGTAAAATTCGACATTATGTCAGTTTGTCTATTTTGACTCAATTATACTATACTCTAATTTATCCTTTTTTATCATATGTCACATGTACATGGGGAAATACATACCCCTCTACTCTTAGGCCCCTAATCACACTTCAGAAAAAAGCAGTGCGTATTATCACTTTTTCCAAGTATAACGATCATTCTAGTCCACTGTTTAAACGATTAGGTATACTTAAATTTCTTGATTTAGTTTTCACTCATAATGCCTTATTTATGTATGATTTTCACCACAATAGACTCCCTGTTGCATTTAATGATTAGTTTAGCCTTGTTTGTAACATTCATCAATACAATACTAGACTAGCTAGCAAAAAGGCATTTTATCTCCCAAAAATAAGAACAAATTATGGCAAATTTAGTATACGCTACACAGGTGTTAAAAGATGAAAACCCAAAATCCAAAAGTCGTAAATGTTTTGCAAAGCTTCTCAGAGACTCCTTTATAATGATTTATTGATGAATGTCCTTTTCATTACCATTACTACAATGTATTTTAATTAACTATCAGAATTATTAGCTTTCTACCTTCCTATTGCCATCTTAATTTTGTAGTTTTATAATACTTATGTACTGTAGCTCAGTTAAACATTGTTGTTCTTGTCCCCTGGCCTATCTTGTTTCAAAATTTTCAAAGCAATTTGTAACGCTACTTAGCTCGAATAGCCCTCATGGTTAATCTAAGCAGCGTTTACTCTATCTAAGTCTTAAGTACCATTAGCAACAGATTATTTTCTTTTGCTATATTTTGTTAGTTTCTGTATTCTTCTTTGTAAATGTACGAGTATAAATAAAAGCTTGATTGATTGATTGAGAAGGTGCGATGGACCTTGCTAAGAAGTTGACAGACTTCTCTAACTGGCAAGGAAACGAGCGACTGCCTCAAGCCGTTGCACGCGTCAATGATATCATCTTGGTGAACATGCAACTCAAGCCTTTAAGCGCAATGAAGCAGTCTTCCATTCACAAATATTTCTCCTCATTCTCTTGTATACAGATTTATACTGACTCAGCTCTCAATGATGACGACATCTACTGCTGGAACAGTATCATACCCTGCAGCTTTATTGTAGTGTAAAGACTGTCAATGTTCTTTCATTGAAATCAAATCCAATCATTTTTGCCATTATTAACATTGAATAAGTCAATAAAACAAGCAACTTTAAAGGAGCCGTCTCACCCACAGTGCTTCGCGTGCTTTGTTATTATTTATATGCAGATAAGCTTCTGCTAGTTAGTTTTACAATGTTTATTTAATTATCTTTCCCCTGCCCCCGCCTCGAATAGTATTGTTTTTGCTAATTTGCGGGTTGGCAAGTATCTTAATTATTGTAAGTATTTCTTTCATAATAAATTGTTGTTGTTGTTGTTTGACCCCTTGTTCACAGGGGAACCTCACGAACTGAGCGATTCTTTATGTTGGTGACATGATAATTTTGACTTGAACATGGATGACCTTGATGAAACTAATAGTACCTTGCAAATTGAATGTGAAGTCAACAAAGTGTTATACAGCAGTCCTTGGCTGTACTATGATATTACCGCTCACCCGGTAATATTATAGTACAGAAAATATTCTCTCCGGGTAATACTAATAATTATGAAAGCTAGAGGTTTCTCTCCTCCGTTTTATTTTTACTTGCAGAGAGAGAGGGAGATAGATCTGCTAGCAGGCAATCTCGTTGCTGGCAGTAGCAGAGAATCAGTTCAAGAGAGAACAGTGAACGAATTACAGCTCGCTTCAATGAGAAATTATTATCTCGGCGGCTCTGTTGTCAAATTTCGTGCGAGTATAAACTTTGATCCGAAAATCTCGGCGAAATCACTGTGTGAAAGCCCTTCGAAACCAGAGACAGACCTGTTTCCACAAGTTAAACGCCGAAGCCCGGCCTCAAAATGATTTTAGGAAATTGCTCAGTCTTTCGGGTCGACTAAAGGAGTTTCGTTGCCTATAATACTTTGTTGACTATATACCGCTCACCCGTCGCTTATATCAGTGTTATAAACAGAAAACACGAGAGGTTTCTCTCCTCAAAGTTTTTTCCCAGCAGAGAGAGAGAGACAGAGAGAGAGAGAGAGAGAGATCTGCTAGCAGGCAATCTCGTTGCTGGCAGTAGCATAGAACCAGTTCAAGAGCTCACTTGAATGTGAAATTATTATCTCGGCGGCTTTGTTTGTCAAATTAACTTTGATCGACCCGGTGAATCCGAAAAACTCGGCGAAATCAGTTTCTAAAAGTCCTTCGAAACCAGAGAGAGACCTGTTTCCACAAATTAAACGCCAAAGCCTTCAAAATGATTTTAGGAAACTGCTCAGTTCTTTTCGGGTCGACCAAGCGGAGTTTTGTTGTCATATGGTCACGTAAGCCAGCCACGGTGTTTAACAACCCAAATCGGCTCAAAGATAGTAGATAAAATATTTGCTTGCGAATAGGAATTTTATGCCTTCCTCCTTCTGATTGTAATTATCAAATGCTTGGTATTTCATACACAATGCCATTTGTAGGCTTCTTGGGATTACAAGTGCCATTATAATTGACCACCCTATATGGTTACAGAATGATCATATGACCTTTGATGGTTGTTTGTCAGTCATTCTCTTTGATTTCTCATTGAGAGAGGAAGTGTGAAACTAATTTTAACAATGTAAGACAATTTTACGTTTATTTCACACTTCCTTGTTGTGTATCATTATTCGTATGAGGGACAATACAACTTTATAATTAAGTTTATCTTATTTTCGTCGCGATTTTCATCATTAATTGCGATATTTTGATTCACGCTTGTTTGTACGCCTACAGCACGATATCACGCTACCATTCATACTACATGTACATGGCAATTCACATCCCAACAGTCCTTATTCTCGGCCATTCCTTTGTAAAGCGGCTGCAATACAATTTGCAATCGTGCTTTGATGCTCGTACAGACTGTAATTTTAACTTACTTGGGACAGCGAACGTTCATATGTTCGGTGTTGGAGAGCGTACTGTTTCAAAACTACAGGAATATGACCTAGGTGTGGTTTCGCGCATTTCCCCCGATATTATCATTTTAGAAATTGGCACGAACGATTTATCGGGTGCTATGAGGCCCGAGACTGTCGGTTCCGCGATCGAGGATTTCGTTTGCTTGATGCGAGAGCGATTTTCAGTTAGCGTGATTGCCGTTTGCGAAGTTCTCCCGCGTGTCACTCCCCAAGACCGTGCGTTCTTCTCAAATTTCAATGCCCGCGCCGACACGCTAAATCATTATCTTAATGTTGTGCTGGAGCCTCTGCCTAATGTTTTATGGTGGTCCCATAAAAAGATCAATGATCTTTCCCAAGGTTTCCTGTTAAAAGATAGTGTTCACCTGAATCAATCGGGTCAATATCATTTATATCGTAGCTATAGGGGAGCCATCTTGAAAGCATTGTGCATGCTTTAAATAACACGGAGTCGTGCTTAAAACTCCTTTATTACAAGGCAGTTCAGTGTGTTGTCCCTTATCTCATTTGTATTCATTAATTGATCGTTAATGTATGTTATATTATGTATTGGGGAATTCGTTCTCCAGAGGGTACGATACTCGAATTATTATCAGGATGTTTTGGGGAATTCGTACTCCAGAGGGTATATACGATCCTCGAATTATTGTTTTTGGGAATTCGTTATCCAGAGGGTACGATCCTCGAATTATTATGTTTTGGGGAATTCGTTCTCCAGTGGGTATGATCCTCGAATTATTATGTTTTGGGGAATTCGTTCTCCAGAGGGTACGATCCTCGAATTATTATGTTTTGGGGAATTCGTTCTCCAGAGGGTACGATCCTCGAATTATTATGTTTTTGGAAATTCGTTCTCAAGAGGGTACGATCCTCAAATTATTCCTTATTGTGGCACATAGGGACTTGTTGGTGCGGCAGACTTTATGTCTGCCATGGTTTGGACCTGCCACTTTTTTCTTCTATTCTGCCAACAACAATCACTCCATTGTTCATCAATTGTTATTCGTGGGCTATGTTTCTGCCTTTTTTCTGGATATTTTTGTGTTGCAGCATGCCTCCTAAGCGATCCCAACGGCTGAAGCGCCTATCTGTTAGGGCCACTGGTGGCAAGGCCAATTCGAAGTGTACTGTGTGCCACACCAGCTCCTGTACCAGAATCGATACCCGCACAGTCCACTATTCTATTGGTGGAATCAGTTGTCGAGCCTGCGCCACCCACCTCAGCCCCAGCATTCTCCTTTCCTCCGGGCTTCTTCGACCGCCTGGTCACCACAGTTACGGAGGAAGTGGCAGAGAGACTTACACCGCCAGTCACCAATTCTTCTGGTACATGTACCTCAACAGGAGCTGCTTCTCTGCCTCTTCCCTTTATCAGTCCAGAGGCTGATGTAGAAGCTATAGCTATACAGGCTGTCCCCCTCCCCCTCGCAGCTTTGTCAACTACCCTCCCAGGGACATGTGCAGCATCTATTGTACAAGGGTCTGTAGATGCTGCACATTTTTGCCCTGTCAGGTGAGCACATTGCTACACCCACACAGCTATTCCATTCTGTCGCGTTGCCAGTTATCCATAACCTACTCTCTAGAACTCGACGAAGATCATCACATGAAAACGCGAGTTTAACTATCTGGACCAAGTTTGATATGCCACCTAAAAGTTTCCGGTTGGCATCACACACATTCCACTAGGTGACAAGTGACACAATGGATGCCCAAATATAGTGCACACGCTATGGGGCGCTACAACAACAGCCTATTAATGAGCTAACCAAACACGTTACACGCTCTTTCTTTAACAAAGAGAATTCAGAACTAAAGAGTCAACAAGTAAAGTAAATTAAATTAAATTAAACAGTCCTGCTGGTGCACGGCGATTGCGCGTAGGATAACGCGGTATTGTAGACACAATGGGAGAGGGCATCATTGATGCCGCAACTGTTTCTGGCGGTGGCGTTGAAACCACAGATGGTGATTCAGCTTGTTCACATTGTTCTGGTGTTACAAGTGGTACTTGTGGCGTATCGCTCATAAGAGCTGAAGAGTTAGGTACGGTAAGAGACTGACCGACCGCATAAAAATCCTGATTCACATCCGCTGGACGTTTTGGGGGTAGTCGAGCATCCCAAATTCGAATGTCCCTACGGTTGCGACAGTACGTCCTACCATTGACACAAACCCAGTATGAGCGAGGACCATGCTGTCCAGTGCAGACGCCAGACGTCCACGATTTCTGCTCAGGTAATCGTATGCTGACATAGATCCATTTCCTTAGAGTAGGTAGCTGTCGCGCGTGAAGATCATACTGTGTGCGATACTGCTCCTTCTTTGCGCGAAGAGCTTCTCCGTCAGCCTTCATGCTGAACCTGGGTGAGAGCAAAGCAGGTGTTGCCACGAGTAACGTCTTGCAGCGCCGACCCATTAGACGTTGCGCTGGGCTCGACCCTATTCCCTCAGTTGGAGTGTTTCGGAAATCAAGTAAAGCCTGGGCTTCATTAATTCCTTAGCCTTCGTGAAGAGTCTCTTTATTGTCTTAACTGAGTTTTCGACCTTGCCATTTGATTGCGCATGGTAAGGTGACGAGGTACTGTGCTTGAACTGCCACTCCGCCGCAAATGTCGTAAATTCGCTTGACGAGAATTGAGGGCCGTTGTCCGATATCACCTCGTCAGGAATCTCATGACGTGCGAAAATGATAGACAAAGATCTGATGATGTCCTTAGGAGTCGTTATACGAAGACGATCGACTTCCGGGTAGTTGGAATAGTAATCAACAACAACAAGAATCTGCCTTCCGTCGTGCTCGCAAAGGTCAACGCCCACCTTGGCCCACGGACGATTTACTACCTCATGTAGCAATAAGGGCTCCTTCTGCTGAGCATCACGGTGTTTCATGCAGATGTCACATTTACTCATAAAGTCCTTAAACTCTTTGCTACTTCCCGGCCAATAAAGTGCTTCACGCATTCGGCGCTGGCAGCCAGTAATACCAATATGACTTGAGTGCACGAGTGTCATCAATTTCTTGCGAAGGGAAGCTGGGACGTACACCTGTTGTCCACGAAATATGAGTGAGTCCTGCACTATCAGATGAGATCGTTCACCAAAAAATTGGCGAAGAGTAGGTGATACCATCCTGTGAGGATCGTTTCACGGAGCTGTATAGAGACCGGATCAACTGCTGATGCTTGACTGAGATCTTCCCAACCAACTGACGATATGGAACGAGGGTCCCGATGATCAACGGAAGAGAGAGCATGAATCTCTGAGTTGTCTTTAGTTGTAGGCAGGTTAGCTCGACTCAGAGGATCTGCGAGACACATATCAGCACCCTTCTTGTATGACACATCAAGATTATAGCGTTAAAGACGCATAAGTAACTTCTGCAGCGTAAGGGGAGCTGTGTTCAAGGCTTTTTTGAAGATGACCTCCAATGGCTTGTGATCTGTCTCAACATGAATCACATGGCGGCCATACAGATAGTCGTCGAACTTCTCACAAGCCCACGTGATTGCTAGACACTCTTTCTCGATCTGGGCCCACTTTGTCTCTGCTGCAGTCATTGCTCTTGAAGCGTATGCCACCGGTTGGGAACTCTGAAGTAGGACAGCACCCAAACCGAATTGAGAAGCATCGCATTGCAGAGTTACATCATCGCTAAGGCTATAGAACCTCAACACAGGTGTGGTTACTAATGCTTGCTTTATCTCCTTCATCGCTGTTTGATGCTGGGGGGTCCAAAACCAACTTGCTCCTTTAACCTTTAGCTCCCGCAAGGGATGTGTCATGTGTGATAGTCCGGGTAGAAACTTTCCGAGATAGCCTACCATACCCAGGAATCTCTCCAAACCTTTGACATCAACCGGATCTGGCATCTCAACCATGGCCTTCACTTTTTCAGGATCCGCGGAGATTCCTTCTGCTGAAAATATGTGGCCAACATATCTAACTCGTTTCAGGCACAGCATCAGCTCGTCACTGTTGAGCTTGACGGTGCGATCTTGACATCGCTGCCAAAAAACTACGAGGTTTCTGTCATGATCTTTGTCAGCTGCTTCCTGCGTTTCGCCTCTCCCATAGACAAGAAAGTCGTCTGTCATCACCTCAACTCCTTCAAGACCCTCAATAAGCTCGTGCATCTTTCTCTGGAAGATCTCGGGTGCTGAGTTTAAACCGAAGTAAGATGAGATGTCTCATCATCCAGTTCAACATGCCAAAACCCTTCACGCACATCACAAATTGAAAAACGTTTTGAATCCTTCATGCGTGATGCAATAGCCTCGACCGTGGGCAACGAGTAGTTCTCCCTCATGATTTCTTCGTTCAGATCCTTGGGGTCTAGGCAGATTCGCAGCGTTCCGTTTTTATTCGGGCGGACTAACATCCATGAGAGCCAAGCTGTAGGCTCTTCAACCTTTACAATTACTCCTCGGTACACGAGTTCATCCAAGGCAGTCTTCACATTTTCTCGGATTGCTTGCGCTAACTTCCTACTGGGGACTTCTCTCCTTTAAGGCGAATATGGTACTTTCCCGGCACCTGACCTAGTTCATTATTGAACACTTCTGGGTACATCTCCATTAGATGCTTCTTGGGTTCTGCTCTCAAAGTGAGCCCTAACGCCTCAACAGAACTCAGACGATTTACATCTTGGTCTGTGATTACAACGCATCTGAGTCCCTCGCTGGCTCTTTTGCTTAGTAGACATGTATTGAACCGGTTTCCTTCTATGATGTGACACTCTAGTCGGGCAGAGTACCCATCCCGTTTCCACACACGGATGATTGAAGTACCAAAGATTGGTAACTTCTCGTCTCCATAATTTCGGACAAAGTCATTCCCAGGAACAACATTCTTGAGGTTGTAATCTCCCGTCACGCGTTTGTAGACACGCACTGGCAGCACTGTACGATCCGCACCGTATCAATTTGAAACTGCTCTTCTTCGCCATTCTTGAATTGCTCCACTCAACAAGTGCAGGGCCTCAGAAGATATACCCTCATCGATTTACTTGATGTTGACCAGAGATTGTTCTCACGCCAAACATAGATCTACAGTCTTCTGCAAAGTAAGATCTGGGATACGCAAAAGACGCTCCCTAACCTTAGAATCCCGTATACCAAACAAGATCCGGTCGCGTAGCATGTCATCCAAGTCGTTGAATTCGCATGTGCTAGCGAGACGACGAAGTGTTGTCAGGTACGAGTTGAACGATTCGCCTTCCTTTTGCGAACAACGATTAAAGTGTAAACGTTCCATTGGCACATTCTTCTTTGGAAGAAAATACTGATCGAATCGGGCGATCACTGGCACAATCTTCTTTCGATCTCCCTCTGGCAAATCCGATTCCAGAGTTACAAAGAGTTTAATGACCTTTGGACCTAGATACGTGAACAAATGAGCGACTTGTATAGCCTCATCCTTCTGGTTCAATTCCGTACAAATTATGTAATTCTCCCAAATAGTTTTCCAATCTTTCCAGTCCTCGGCTTGTTGGGCTGTGGTGCCTTCCAAATCAAGTTTCGGTGGAATTGGCAAACTGTTAGCGGCCATCTTGGTTCAATTTAAACGGTAAAAGATCGACTAAACTTGATTAAATTTTATTTAAACAAAGTCTTGAAAGTATCCAACCACTTCTGACACCATGTCGCGTTGCCAGTTATCCATAACCTACTCTCTAGAACTCGACGAAGATCATCACATGAAAACGCGAGTTTAACTATCTGGACCAAGTTTGATATGCCACCTAAAAGTTTCCGGTTGGCATCACACACATTCCACTAGGTGACAAGTGACACAATGGATGCCCAACTGTTGTTGTTCACTGAGCTTGAATGAGTTTCTTCTGACAACATGTAGTATTTCGCGTATACATATTTAGTGAAAATCACGGAGAGAGAGAAGTACGTGTTCGAGAGACAAGCGGTTGTTTATTGACTGCCTTAATTCCTTGCCACATTACAATATGTCAAGTAACTAGTGATATCGTGTTACATTAATTATGTAGACCGGAAGTGCTACTAAATATACTACAACTCTTGTCTTTGGAGTCTCAAGGTATTTTGAGAGGATCCATGTGAGAACCGTGCAGACGAGTCTACAGTGCACCTCTCCGATTTACTTTAAACTTGGCACACATTTATATCTTAACTAGCTAATGACCCATGTGAAATAGTTTGGCTGAAATGTAAAAGGCCTTTGAGATATGACAATCAAACTGTTTGACCCCCTGAAATGCTCAAAATCAGAGCAAAATATACCTCATGTTGTAACATGCCGCAATCGCAAATGATTTTAAGTAGAAATATTATATTTTTACCTGCTTTAGTACTAAGTTCCGTCAGCATATTAAAACCAAAATTAACTAATTTTATTTATATTTTGTCGCTTCTGTCGAATTTTTATTTAACGCTACTTTAATGGTTAGGGTCAGCTGTCTAGCTGTCTAACCTATCCCTAGATCTTTTTAAAACCCGATAAATGCTGTCTGGCAATGGTCGTTTACAGCGTCGCGGCGTTCTTTTCTTTGAATTTAGAAATATTTCTAGATTGACATACAATAGATCTCTGCATCTGTTAAAAAAAATCTCTGTAAAGTTAATGCTGAGTTAGAGAGTACGCACTCTCAAAATCAACAATGTTTAGTTATTGAACACATGACGATATGGTGACACGGCGATTTTTTTTTTCGATTAAAATCGAAAATACGGTGAACTTCAGATTTTCTGCCAATAATTGCTTTAAGAATTCGAATGAACATTCATTTTCAATATTATTTTAGTTTTGAAGGGTGATCAAGTCCATCACCCGATATTCTGATGTCTAAAGTGACTGAATTATTGTCGCGTTTGACGGAGTCAAAGCTGAGAAATAGGTACTCATAGTTTATGGCAGTATCTTCGTTTAAAATTGTTTGATTGGATCAAAGACAATACATTTTCTTTGACTATGATATATAGAGGATTTCAAACTACGCTACGCTTTAAATACAGCTTGTAATCCGAGTCACTCTGAGTTTTGCGAGCCTGAATGAGTGACAAGTAGAAATGGACGTACAGTCGTATTTAAGTTCTTTAGCCGATTCTCTATTCAAGTCTTTAGTTTTATTTTGTAAAGAAACGATGTTTTCTTTTCATAATTAAAAAAAAACTAATTATAATGGTTTCGTTTTCTTGGAATCTCTTTATTATATGCTCGTCATGCTAGTTCGCACAGGATAGTTGGCCAAGTTTATAGAACCGTTTAGATTCAGCGACGGGAAGCCATTCTGATGTCGTTACTACATTGTTACGGACTCAATTTGTTTCAATCTTGTGCATAATATTCTGTTCGTTCCGTTGAAATACCAAAATTTGTGTATAATCCATGAAATCAAATGTGGTATCACCGAAATAGATGAAATCCCTGTAGTGATATAATGATATCTCAAGAATTGCGTGACAGGAACTGCGTGTAACTTCTGCACGTGTATTTCCCGCCCTATCCACGAGATGGATTCGGACTTGATCAAGTGCTCATTTTGTGTATATTCAACGAAGGAATGTGGCATATCTTCTCGTTACAAGGGAAAATCAACTATATTACCATTGAAGGCTTTCTTCACTATTTTTCGCTCTTCTAAATCAATGATTTTTTTTCTATACAAAGAATTGTATGAAATGCCTTGGTACTTGGCGGGGTTGTTGTTGATGGCGCGTGTTAGGTAAAATTATCATAACATTTATAAATATTTTCACATGTACTGTACTGTCTAGACAGGGTTTTTTATTCATTTTTGATTTTAGGGCGGGGTGGTAATGCACTAGTCCAAGTAAACCCCCACCCCCCCCCCCCTCCTCCCCCAACCCGGGACAGGGTGGGGTTTAGTGGGGAATCTGAAAAACGGGGGAGACAAATAGAGAAAAATGCCCCACCAATTGCGGCAATTGTAGACAAGATTCAAGATTCATTTATTTGCACATAATTATAGCTGTCGGTCCTTATCTTACATTAACATATAAATATACATATATAAAGAAATAAGTGGGGGAAAAAGAATAGGTATGTTTAGAAAAAAATGTGCGTAGTGGCCAAAGTAGCAATAGCTTTCGAGTTGGCCACTACATTGATAAAACTAAATGGGAGAGAAATAGACATAGCTAATAAATAATAATAAAGAATGGTATGAAGTGACATTTTAAATAAATTCATGTAGTTATGTATAGATTTTGAAGGACACTACATTATTGTTTAATCTTATCTTAGAACAAAAAAGAGAATAAAAATGTCAATATAAGTAGCTGATTTGTATATATTTGTCTTGCATATATAAGGCACACATTTTAATATTATGACTGTTTATCTAGTAAAAACTGTATGTACTGCTTCTTGAAGCTGGTTTTGGGCAAGGTTTTAATAGTAAGGGGTATTGATTCCCAGATTCTTGATGAAATTACTTTGAATCGTGATAAACCATAGTTAGTTCTGGAGGCTGGCCTGTACAAATTTTGGTTTGCTGCATATCTGGTGTTATAGTTATGGATATCTTTAGCAGAAGTAATTAGCTCAAGGAAGGCAGGTGGGATATTTTGTTTATCATATTGTATTTTATGTATAAGGGAGGAAATTTTAAGGTTAAAGATATTTCCCAGATTTAAAATTTCTAACATTTTGTAATATGGGGTAGCATTTTCAAATTTGTTGGCAAAGAACATTTGACGAATACATTTATTTTGCTTAGTCTTAATTCTTTTTAGTCTAGTTTGGGTTGCAGTGCCCCAACTCATAAGTCCATAGTTCAAATAGGGGTAAATAAATGTGTAGTATAATTGTTTCAATATATTGAAGGGTACATAGTATCTTAACTTTGATATAATTCCCACATTCTTTGCTATTTTACTGCTTATATGTTTAACTTGAGCATCCCATTGTAAGTTTTCATCAATAAACACTCCTAAATATTTAATCTGTGTTTTTTGTTCTATATTGCATGAGGTTATTTTTATACTAGCTTTTTTCTTTGGGGAAGTTATAAGCATATAGTTTTTTTTTTTAAAGTTTATTGAAAGTTTATTTACTGAGCAATACTTTAGCACATTGTTTAGTTCCTCATTTACAACTGTTTCCAAATCATTCAAATTATCCGATGAATAAAATATATTTGTATCATCTGCAAATATTCTGAATAAGAATTTGTTGGAGCAATTTGGGAGATCATTTATATACAATAAGAATAATAGGGGACCTAAGGTGGAGCCCGTGGGATGCCACATATTATGTTTCGTAAACTTGATTCAGAATTATTAACTTTAACATATTGCTTACGGTTACTTAGATAGCTTGAAAACCATGCATTAGGAAGTCCACGAATACCATACTTATACAATTTTGCTAACAGTATTTCATGATTAATGGTGTCAAATGCTTTGGAAAAGTCCAAAAAAATTCCACAAGTTATTTGTTTTTCATCTATTGCTGTCTTAAATTTTGCTATTGTTTCTAAAATAGCATATTCAGTCGAGTAGCCCTTTCTAAAGCCAAATTGATAGTTGTATAATATATTATGTTTTTCAATGAAAAAGATTAGTTGGTTATAGACTAAGCGTTCTAAGACTTTACAAAATGGGGAGATGATAGCAATGGGGCGGTAATTCCCTAATTCAGTAACAATGTCACTCTTATATATTGGGGTTACTCTAGAAATTTAAAAAAATTCAGGAACTATGCCAGTTGAAATAGACTCATTGTATAGTTGTGTAAAAGGGGCAGATAGTGAGGCACTTGCAAGTTTAATTAATTTTATTGGGATATCAATATATGCTTTTGTTTCATCTAAGGCAGCAAACAAAGAAGACACTTGTGATTCTGTAACAGGGGATAGAATGAAACTTGTAGATGGGGAGTTAGTAATATACTGGGTGGGACTGGTGTTATCAGGTTTTATTTTGCTAGCTAATGTTGGGCCAATATTTACAAAAAAGTTGTTGAACTGATCAGCAATGTCAGCCTGAGAAGTATAAGTTTTATTGCCACGTATAATTCTAGTAGGGTAAGACTGGCCCTTTGTCTTCCTTTTAATTAGTGTACCAATAAGTTTCCAAGTAGACTTAAGATTACCTTTAGATTGTGTAAACTTGAGGGTATAATAAAACGCCCTACCCCTGGGGACTCCTTTAATAAATACATCGTTCAACAAGCTGTTCAAACATTTAATTAATAATCTAACGTAAGTATGACCTATGACACATTTCATTCATGCTTGATCAAGACAGATTGGACAAATTCACTTCCCTTTTGGAGGTGTAGTGAGGTTGACACATGCCAAATGGAACCATTCAATATCACAGTCCTCATTATCACATGCTATCATTAATCATTCCTCTGGCATTCCACAAGTGCAATAAAGCACAGTCTCATCGTCACTGTAGTTGTCTGGCTTCCCTGTCGTCTGTCTGCCTATAAACATGAACCAGACCTCCTCGGCCATGATCAAATCCCCACGTTTTGCCCCACATAGCAGGCCCCACCTCAACTAGCGAGGGGTCGAATACCTGTTATTTCCCCACCTCCTCGGGCACTCTACCTCGATAAATGTGATCCTTAGCCCCACATTTCCCCCACCCTGTCCGGGTTGGGAGGGGGAGGGGGGTGGGGGTTTACTTTGACTAGTGCATAATGGCTCACTCTCCGCTTATAGCTGCCTGTGATACACTTATATGCGATTTGTTACTGGCGTCCTCGTATCTCTTTATAGCGGAGCTCGTTGCATAAAAAAACATAGAAAATCAATATGGAAAACAAAAGATAAAAGAACAACCCACACAAGTGAAAACAAATCACGCCGCGCGCCTCGCCCGCTCGCAGACGTAAAGGTCGGTACACACGAAGAGACAAGTCACGTGTCCTGATATCCTGTTCCCCGCGGACACCGGACATCCTACAGCTGAAAAACTACCAACCTCGTACACAAAGAAAAACGTATTGCTTTACAGTTTTAAGATAATAGACCAGTTCGCGGTTAATTCCGACATTTTGAAAGGGGTGTAAACATGGCGCGAAATACAGTGTTTGTATGGGAATCCGATGCCAAATAAAATCTGTCTTGTCTTGTTCCATCTTTTGTTTGTTTTTTTGTACATTCTTTTGTCGGCTTTATTTTCATATTGTAATGCTAGTGCCGTCCGAAAAACATGTAAAATTACAGTACAGGAGAAGCACTCGAATAGTTTTTCTTCAAAAACTATTTTGGTAATCCTGTCTGTAAATATATATGTAATAATAAAAAAATCCCGTAAAATCGAATTTCTGAAATATTCTTCAGATACAAACTTAAGATATACCAGGTAAAAGATTAACTGACCGAAATTTGAGGGATTTTGCTGTGCTGGGAAGCGTGCAATCGTGTTTTTAGCTTTCCATACATTTGTCTGTAAAAACGAGTCAAATTTGCGCAAAAACAAATCAATTTTCCAGGAAGTAAAACATGTTTCTGAAGCATTTCAAAGACATTTTTTTGTTTCGATGAGGCAAGATTTGCTTCCGCAACAATGTTTCCACGTTGGCTATGGAGGAAACAATGTTTACTTGGCTCCAATGACACACAGTATATGTTTTTCTTAGCAACACAAACACAGATCCCACCGGCAAGACAATAATAAATTTAATCACAGCATCTCTACTAAGTAGCTTTACATCTGCGAGATCAATATAAAAAAAAGCTACTACAACTGCTATAACTTTATATTACATAAGAAAAAGAAAAAAAGCACTATGGAAACTATGGTGAACTATATAAACGACTATGTACAACTACTATATATAGTAGGCAAGAGGCAAGAGAAAAATACTAATGAGTATTATTAGTATTAGCTATAACTATATTACTATAAGGAAAGAAAGGAAACACTGGAAACTTTGGTAACCATATAGGCTATGGTGAACTATATCCAACTATGTACGACTATAATGTATAAAAGGCACTGAAAAGGGAAAATACTAATTGGTTAATCAATCCGATGTTTTGTTCTGTTCATTAAAATTTGTTTAACCTGACGATTGTATGGTTTTGGGTCAACACATGATCTTATGTTAGCAGGGAGTTCGTTAAATAACTTTGCCGTAGAGTCTTGAAACGTTCCCTTTATGAGGGGCAGCCTTAGTTGTGGGGCTACACTAGAGCGCATCTGCCTCTCCTCATTCGTTAGTTTTTTCTGCAACAACGTTTCCTCGTTTATCCACCCGTGCAGCAAAACATTTTTATGCTTCCTGCTCGATCAATTAGCCACCCAGGAAACATTAAGAGAAACAGAGAAGCGCAGATGATCACGTAGATGATCACGTAAAATGGCGGTCCCGTCTCACGCAATCTCATTCTCATAGCCCGAGATCTTTTGGACAGTATCTTGGCGCTGGTCAAATTATCGCGGGCTTTGGGAACGCGATTGCGTCTCACGACGCTCATATTCATCAGCAGCTGTGTATCACAGGACGCTAAGGAACCACTTTGGACGTTAAACAAATATCTGGCAGTGACCACCCTCAGTGCTTGTTGGTCGACCGAATTAATGGAGAGATAACTAAGATAACTACTCATGCTTGTAAACTGCGTGGCTTACCGTGTGTACCTATAAACAGCAGTCTGAACAAGCGCCCAGCACATACATGTGTATGTAAATCCAGCGTAATTCAGCTTCGTACTGGCAAGTCTGGATAACGTCTGTCACGATCCACACAATATGTTTCATCGTTCACCCAGATGTTTTCCGAACCCTTTTCTAATATAGTTTGTAGCAATAGCAACATACGTCAGACATTTCTGAACTTCGCTTTCCGGGATGGCACTGCGCTCCAGGTCAGCCCCGAAACAGCTGATTAGGCCATCCCAATAAAATGCTAATACGTAGAGAACTAGGAAAAGAGGTGTAGTTGAAAGTATGTTCTTCAATCCTTTTTTTTCTAACTTTTCCCAAAAATTGGGTCAATGTCAAGCTTTGTATTTTTGTTAACTTTTCCACAAAAAAATTGGGATGGCCTTATGTGGGTCGTGTGAATATACAGGATATATGCATGGGATACAATTCATTGTTGTGACCTTGTGTATGAATATATGCAAACATTTGACCCCATAACAGGTACATGTGTCAGGTGCATCATGGGTAATTTTAACCTATAATCAGCTTGAAAAAAATAAAAATAAAAGTTTTGCAAACAAAATTATGTAGATTTATTAAGTAGTGCAGTATGATTATTTTCAGTTCCGTTTCATGAGATTCATAAATATTTCAATATAAATTACCCACACTGGTATATATGTTGGGCCCACATGGAATGTACACATCTGTGTTCGGGCTACCTGTGGTGCACAACAGCAGACTGGGTTCTAGTCCTAAACAAAATGGCGGCTGCTACAAAGCCATTCCTGTATTTCGGCTAAATATTCTTTCGGTTTAATATCTACAAGAAGATAATTATCGTACGTTGTGGCTTCGAGACCATGACAGAGCTGGGGAGGAGAGCACAAATAAGGCTAGAATCAGGTATGCATTTATCGCTGATTCATCCTTCGTATTACTAATTTTTCTTATTTTGAAGTTAATTGTTAATTAGTTGATTGTTAATTGCAAAACCATAGGCATAAGTGACAAATAAATTTATCACCCAGTTATTTTAGGGCTTTGTTTCTCATTCCTGTCCGTTATTTGTCCCGTTATTCTGCACACGATACAGTTTAACTCTGGCGTTGATTGTTTATTTACGTTGGGCCCGGGCGTTGTGGGAGTATGTTACTTTGGCCTCACTGCTCCTAAGCTGAATATAAACTTTACAAACTTTTTAGTCCCCAGTTGTATCTCCAAATGACTGATCTACAAAATAATAACTCTCTCATCTTCTACAATTTCGCCGCATCGATAGTATTCTAATGTCATTTTACCCTAAAATTTGACTTTTTGAAAATTAATTTCGGAAGTCACTTGTACATGAAAGCCTTACTCCTTGAATACTGAATATTTTTGGGCACTTATATCATAATTAAATTGCAATTGGTCGTGTTTATGCTGTAGAAACGTTTTGTGTATATAGCTGATATGGTTTGCTCAAACATTTCCTGTAAACATGACTAAAAATAGAAAGTGGAAATACCCCTCAAACCGAGGCAGTTCGTACTGACCCCCATATTTCTAACAGTTTTTGGAATTTTTCCAAAATATTCTACCAAGTCCAGTAATGCCAGGCCAATAGTAATATATGTGCAAAATATGAATAAAATCTGATATGTACCATGTAGACTCATTTTTACAGGGTGCATGGTTTTCACATGGATGCCCTCTTAAAGTCTTTAAACGAAAAGTTGAATTGTCCAATTCCAATACTCGTGATTTTAAGAATCATTTGAAAACGAAATCCAATTTTCACACGTACATTTAAATAAGTGAAAATGTTATCTATCTGAGTATACAATTTTACTTGAAAAGGTGAATGATCAGGTGAAAATGTGAAATTATTTCACAGATAATCTTGGTAGTTTCTATAATAAAGTAAACGATTGCAGGCGTAAGTTTTAACTTAATTCCTTAAAAGGTTTTAAATCAAATGGGCAAAGGAAGTCAATGAATTTTACTTACGGCGCCTTTTGCTTTGCAGCGTTTGAGCTTTGTGCCATAACTAGAACTAGAAGAGAGGATTTTCCTAAATGAATAACAAGTTCAAAGTTACTTCAAAGGCATCAAAAACCGTACATGTAACTTAAGGAAACACTAAACAACACTGATAGCTGATTTTGCTTGTCTAAAACGCACAGAATAATGTCAAAATTATAGAAAAATTATCACCTTTACACGACGACCGCTACGAAAGCTACCACGCGTTGTCGACATCTGGACGACGACAGAGGTTTGGCAGGTGTCATGCGCAGTTGGTGCCTGCATTGCATTTTTACTTCCGGTCAACTGATTTGCCGTCGTCGTCGTGAGTTGCTTAAAGTCCCTATTATCCCCGCTAACGCAGACCAACACTAGTTTTTAGAGAAACTAGTTTAATACCTACTTTATACAATGCATATACCTATAATACCTTTGCGACCCTGAACCCTAAAAGATATTGTACCTTCCTTCGTGTCCAACCGATTTTACGCAAGCAGTTATGGATGGCGGAAAGAGAGAGTTCATTCAGGTATTCAAGCCATTCCTGTAATTCATCCTCGTATACTTCTGGGTATTGTGTTATTATATTTTTGATCAGCAAGATGGCTTGAGCTGTTGACATAAATTAATGCCATGCTATAAAGCTTTTATGTACACGCGCGTACATTTTGAACGTTTTCATTCAAGAAAACCAGCAGAAATTGTTGTGTTTAAAGTGAGCATATTACGCTACCAAATATAACATAATATTAAGTCTACAAATATGCAATGAAATTAAAGTTTTGTATGGTAACACAACTAGCCTGTACTTACATATTCAATGTCAGCTGGAAATTGCTAAAGCTGCTTGACTAAAGCGTTTTAGTATAAACCAACTAGTAGACTATTACAACTCCTGCATTCTGATTGGCTACCCTACTATAGGTCTGTTTGTCATAGCCCATGGTAGAGAGAAGCTGCATGCATTTTCACGAAATAATAACCTTTTTTCAACTTCAATTAGTTTCTTTCTATTATTTTCTACTGTCCGACTAGGTAGTTTATACTAAAACAATTAGACCTCTAGCCCTCATGGGCTACGAGTTAAATAGCCCACTCGGCTGCGCCTCATGGGCTATTGACTCCTAGTCCATTCAGGCTGCGGATCTAATTGTTAAATAGTAAGTTGCGTAGACAAGATCTGGTTAACTTCGTCATTAGACGTGGTGTGAGCATTCCAGAGTTAGAACTGAAAAGAGCTTCACCAGAGTATATTCGAGTTCAAAAATCAAAGTAATTTCGTAATGATGTTCTAGAGAGAGAAGAGATGATTCGCCGATACTACCAAGATCAAGAAACACCATACCACCACCATCCCCAGTTCGGGCTCCACCCACCAAACAGGTGCTTAAAAAGCGGAGAGAAAGTAAACATTATCACGTCCTGAAAGAGCCCCTCATCTTTGAACTGGAAAGAGCGGCTCACAAGCACTTTCGATTAACGTCCCAGAGGGTCACTCATTAGGAAAGGTTCCTCGAGCCTTTTTGGAAGGCATTTGTACTCAGAATCGAGGACAGATCAACAAGGATACTGAAGAGCTTAAAGGCGTTAAGCTACAGCGAACCTTAAAAGTGATGTCGAGAAAAGATCAGTTAGATGGTGAAAATCAAAGTTCGGAATTCACGGATCCCGTATTCCGAAGTAAACAGAAGTAGTTCTAAACCAAGCCTGCGTTGCGGCTCTGGAGTATAGGAGCGCAGCTATGGGAAGATTAGGGGGATTGGGGCGAGAGAAAAAAGAGAGGGGGGAAGGGGTGGAGAGGAGAGGAAGAGAGAGCCTGCCGGCAAGCCATGGTTATTTTGATAACTCTCGGCCTCAGAAGGCCGCGTATTGCTATTGGCTAAAATGCGTGATTGACAGAAATCATTTAATTTTATTCATGCATGGCATGCGATAAGAGCAGAAACCAATTAATATGGCGACAAACATACCGAGCATTCCCTCAGCGATGAATTCAAAGAAAGAACAGGAGCAAGGCTATCATAGATATTTTGTCTGGAAGAGATGTTCTAGCTGTAATCCCAACTGGGTTTGGAAAATGTAGGATATTCCAAGCATTCATTAGTATTAAAGACGTCGAAAATGATGGCCGGCTTATCGTTTTGGTTATTGCTCCTTTGGCTAGTATTGTGAAAGATCAATTGAACCAGTTAATTTAAATGATGGCCGGCTTCTCGTTTTGGTTATTGCTCCTTTGGCTAGTATTGTGAAAGATCAATTGAACCAGTTAAATCCGAGGAACTACAGAAGTGCAACTTCAAATTGCTGTTTAGTTCTGCAGAAGAAGTATGAGGGCGAATTTCGCGGTCAGCTGAAGAACCCTGCATCAGAACTCCACAAGCGTCTTTCTCGTATTGTCGTCGACGAATCGCACACGGTTGAAACATGGACCGGTGTGTTCGAGGAACAGGCTTGGGCTTCCGAAAATACGAGCTGCTTTGATGATTTCGTAACGCTGCGTGGATGGTTTTTAGCGCTTCATTTGGCAGAACTTCGTTCCGTTATTGTGGTCTGCAGTGTTCTTTTCTGATTTGGTGGCGGCTTTATACAGCTCACTTTACCCTTAGTTATCTTTACCCTGCAAACTTTCCCGAACAAAGGTGTAGTTCTCTACTGCATTTCGAATCTTCCTTCCACAGGAACGACAGACTCGCCCTGATAAGGCATCAGATTTCGGAATATGAAGATCAATACTTTTGCAGGCACCAGCTAGAATTAAGCCTCGGCTCTCTTTTCTTTCTGACGGCTTGAACAGATTCTCGCCGTGGAACATACATTACATATCCTGCAAAAGTCGTTGACATTTACAGGTTTGGGTTTAGGCCCTGTCTTCACATGTTTCTTTGGAGTTTCAGCTGACATTCTCCAAGTTCGTATATTTTTTGTTTTGAATTTTACGCTCGAGTTGAGCTTCCTTGAGATTCCACGCGTGAGTTTGACAGATATTAAACACGGTTTTTACTTCCGCCGCATGATGATTGGATGAATCGATCGAATGACTTACTAATTTTATGCATTTTAATTAGTGGGTGTATACCAAAATAACCATGGGTTGCCGGCAGGCTCTCTCTTCCTCTCCTCTCCTCCCCACCCCCTCCCCCCCTCTTTTTTTCTCGCCCCAATCCCCCTAATCTCCGCTCGCTGTGCTCCGATACTCCAGAGCCGCAACACAGGCTATTCTAAACCCACTTGAAGACACTGATGAGAGTATAACGAAGCTATTGCAGAAGTACTTACAAGAGCGGTGTCAGTAAATATTGTAATGATGTCATAGGTCCCTACCCCCCTTGAGTAAGTTTGTAACTACCCCCACCCCCAGAAGCAGATTAATTGAGTTGTAAGCACGTGCGAAGAAAGAGTCCGCCATTAAAGAAGTTAGAAAGCCCATCAGCGTATGGTTTGTGGTAGTACAGGAAGAAAAAGGGGACTCGGAACGCTATAACTGGTGGCAGCGGTGTAGTAAGAACTTCATGTGCTATTTATTACAAGTTTACGTGGTTTTGTTGTGGTTTGTGCATTGTTTCCCGGATTGTTGTGCATCGGCGACCATGATTAATGAATTCGACTCGGGTCTGTTTTCTAGTTCTTCGACCTCTAAACAGAAGAAAAATCCATTTACGGAGAACCTAGATCAATCGAATTCGACTCAGAGCTATACCGGAGTGGAAACAACCGAATTTAGGCCGGGAAATCCGTTTCGGAATGAGTTCTCATTGGCTTTAAACAGCCACAAATCGCAAAATGGTGATTCGCAAAGTTGTGCTGGCGCTTGTGCAGTTGTGGTACCTTCACCTCGCCGATTCAAAAAGCCGATTAAGTTACCGGATGATTACAATGGGAGCAAATGTTTAAGGGATTACCTGCGGCATTTTGATAGATGTGCTATCATGAATGGATGGGATTCAGAGGAATCACCAGTGTTTTTATCTGTAGCGCTTCGTGGTGAGGCACAGAAAATACTCCATGGAATGTCAGATGACGATTGCAACAACTACGAAAAGCTAGTAAATAGGTTGGAACTACGCTTTGGCGTGGATAAACAAGTGGAACTGCATCAAGCCAAGCTTCTAAACCGACAACAACAAGAAGGTGAGACCCTTAAAGCTTTAGCAGCAGATATTAGAAATATGTCTAGTCTTGCATACCAGGATTTACATCCACAAGCACAGGAGAGATTTGCTGTACAGCATTTTATTGATGCCATATTTAACAGAGATGACAGAATGCGATTACGTAGAGATAAATCAAAGAACCTAGATGAAGCCCTTTTAGCTGCATGTGAGTTGGAGGCTTTCCGATTGGTTGACACTGGGTTAAGGAGATCAGCCACAACTAAGATCAGGGCCGGGTTGTTCAAAGCCCGATTACTGTTAATCCTGGATTAACTCTGCACAGAACCTATTGGTTGTCATGGAAATTAACCCTGGATTAGCACTAATCGGGCTTTGAACAACCCGGCCCAGGTCTGTAGAAAGTGTAGAGAGAGAAACAACCAATATTGCAAGGAAACTTGAAGAATTACACCACCAACTTCAGGTACAGCAACAACAACAGTTAGCTCAACAACAGTTTCTTAACCAGCTTGCTGATCAGGTTCAGTTTTGCATGCAAAAGAGTACTAGTGAGAAAACTAGGGATGTGGAATGTTGGCACTGTAAAGAGAAAGGACACATTAAAAGGAACTGTCAATTATGGAAAGAGCAGCAGAGAAACGAGAGGAGGGCATTTCCGACAGCCCAAGGGAATGCCTGAGCAATTTAGAGCAACAGCAAAGTCAGTATTCAGGCCTGGAAAGCTCTGAAGCTAATGCACAAAGAGAAAAGTTAGAGGATAACTCAAAAACAGGTATTACTCCACACATATTGTATGGTCTCTATGTCACAGGGTTCATTGGAGAAGAGTGTGTCAATTGGTTAGTTGATACAGGGGCAGCTAGAACAATTTTATCACGGAAAATCTATGAGAGGCTTCATGATAGTCAGAAATCTAATTTCGTAAAGGGGAACACTGACATTTATCTAGCAGATGGTCATAAGGCTGAGACATCAGGCACAGGAAATATACCCATAAGACTGGGAACCCAAGAATTGTGTGTGAGTGTTGTTGTAGCAGACATAGATGATGATGCAATATTAGGCATGGATTTGCTATCACAGGTCAGTGCAACAGCACTTTAACTGTTAATGGAGAGACCATTGATTGTATTGATTCACAAAGGCAGTCACTTAGTTACAGGTGTATGGTTCTTCTTCACTCCTTCTCCGTCTGATACTCACAATACATATGCAGATCGCGGCCGCGCGCGGTCTGGGTACCACATTAAAAAAGTTGTAGGCGTTCCTACCTTCCTCTTTTTTTCGTGACGTGCTTCGGTCAACCACAACTCTTTGTTAAAACTATTTTCAGCGTACTTTACATCGAAATACATCCTTGTCTCTCCGGGAATGGCCAACAAGACAACAGAGTAAGTAAGTGTTTTGTATTTTGATTGTTTTCTTGCATTTTAGGAGCAGGATGGCTGTGTTTTCCATCGATTTAACCGGATGTTTATCGACGGATTCAGTCACAAGAGATAAGGCATGAGTCATTGACCGCCTTTTGTATTGTCTTCTAGGACAACATAAGTGAGTCAACCCGATCCTATCGGCGGGAGCTGTACCACACGATCAACAGACCATCGAAAAGATGATTGCAGACTCAGTCGCGAGATCTTTGCCGGCAGATGGCGAATTTTTTCACATCTGGCGGCCTAGTAACGGCAGCCACTGCATCAAGTTCTGGGACTAACAGCCCAAAAACACTCGCTGTACCACAGCCAGCGGCAGAGGAGCCTTCTGTAGAATCCACGAGAGGCGACCGGTTCTTCTCAATGGAGAAGCCCGCGGAGATTTCACCAGAACTTCTGGACTTAACTACCAAGGCTTTTGCAAAGCCTTTGGTCAAGGACAAGTGGAAGGAGCAATTACAGGTACTGACTGCTTCTTAGTCGCTCCAACTATGGAGGCTGGAATGAAAGAAGAATTACCGAAACGCCATGGATACTTGAAAACCAAGGAGACATTGGCGTTTGACGAAGGCCTTGCGGAGAAACAAGCCGCCTATATATCTGTCGCTAGGCCAATATTGGCAGCCTTGACTACACTGAATACACCCCAGACTGAGGGCAGTGATGACGAGGGAGGAACCGACCCTGATGTGGTTAAAGATATGCTAGAGGACGCCTTTGTTATGCTGGGAAACGCTAACGCACGGCTTAAATAACTGGCGGCAACGCCGTGTTTCTGACTACCTCACAGAGATTGGTAAGAGAACCATTCGGAAGGGGATTCCAACCGACAAGCATCTCTTTCCCCACAAATTGCATGAGAAAATACGGTTTGAGCATGACCATAGTGCTTCAAATACGAAGCTCATAAAGCCAACCAAGGGAAACACGCCCCTTTGTCAACCGTTCGCAGTCCTGTCGCAGTCCTGTCAACCCAAACAGATCAAGGGGCCCTGGAAACAAGTATACCAAGTCAAATACAGGGCCAAGAACATCGACAGATACCAGTCGATCTACCAGCAGTTGACTATTTACCAAACCTTCCCTCAAGCCTACCCTCAGTTCTTCACTCGGCCAGTGGCAACGCTGGTCGGCTAAAACATTTCTTACCAAACTGGAAAATGCTAACAACGGACAAGTGGACATTGAACACAATATCGGGTTACAGAATCCCGTTTGTGAGACCCCCACGACAGTGACGTGCACGAGCAACTGTGGCCCGGAAGGGCCAACCGAAATGTCTCTTAATGGAGGCGATTCAGTCTCTGATATTAAAGGGAGCTGTCAGAGTGGTGGAACCACATCCGCAGCAATTCGTGTCAGCAATATTCTTAGTGGAAAAGGGTCAAGGGGCTGGGGAGTTTCGACCAGTCATCAACCTGAAGGCCCTGAACAGGTTTCTTGTGAAAGAAAACTTCAAAATGGAGGAGATTCATACGGCTCGGTCTCTCCTCTGCTTGAAAGACTTCATGATGAAACTAGATCTCAAGGATGCATACTATTCAATTCCAGTCCATGCGGAGTCCAGAAAGTACCTTCGGTTTCTGTTCGAAGGGACACTGTTCGAGTTTCAATGTCTACCCTTCGGTCTCACGACAGCTCCGCGTGTGTTCACAAAGGTTATGTGCCCGCACGGCTCCGTTCCAAGGGGCTGCGGACAGTGATCTACCTAGACGATCTATTGATCATTCACCAACAAGAACAGACGCTGAGGACAATATTCCAACGTGTCCTGGATATGCTATCCAGTCTGGGATTTATTGTGAATGATGCTATTATTATTGCTGGTTTTGCAATCAATCCCCAGAGATTCAAATAACAAAGATGTGGCAGCCATGTTGGTTGAATCAAACAAATAAATATTTTAGTTTCATGGTTGATCGAACGAGGAATCTTTTGTTAACGTCAACCAGGATGGCGGCGAAGACGTCACATGAAAACGAGCAATAGCCCACTTTGACGATGTTGCGCACGCATCAGAAAACAATAGATGTGGCCCGCCAAATAGGTTGTGTGGCCTTTCGTTATTTAAAACAGATAGCCATTGTTCTAGCTGTGCGCGCAACATCGTCAAAATAGCCAATTGAGCAGAAGTACCGTTAGTTATCCATTCCACAAAACTGAACTAGTATGAAGTTTGCGGTGTCCTCGCTCAAGCTGTTCAGTTCTACAATAGTGTTCAAGTTGAAAGAACGGAGCATGATAAGAAGACATCAAATTTCGTTACAAAATTAATTTTGGAGTGACTTTAGCATCGGTGCATCAAGATCAACTCTGAAAGAACAAATAGCGGAATTTTTTGTTGTCAACAAGTTCCCGTTACTGAAGTTCGTTAACGAACCTATATATCATCTCCTCGACGCAAAGCTGAGTTCTGCGTGTGACGGTATTTTTGACATTATAACTGAAAAAAATGTCCGTGTCAGCTAATATTCACAGAGAGTTTCTCGGAGTACGTTACAAAGGCATTTCAGCTAGTTCCTCTAAATTCTGTAAACTACCAAAACTGAAAAACATCAATTATTCCGGTTGATGCCGGATGACGGATTAGTAATTTTCGTTTATGAAAATTATTTGCCTTCAAAAGACGCCACCTTCTCCGATTGGTATGCGTTGACGCGCCCGAGACCTATACTAGTACGTATCTCAGGGGACAAGATGGAGTGGTGGTTACACGGTTCCCTGGTCATATATCATTACTCGCTCTGCATTTCTATATCAGGAAGTTTGTATTACAAGGAACTGCTTCATTGATGTATGAGGAACCCGAAAACGAACCTAGAATCCCTACTTATGAGTATGGCCGTAGTATTGTGGAGTTGTAGTTTCTCTTGGAAAACGAGCCTAAAGGGGAAGAATTAGAAATTCTCAAGAGAATAAAACCGGCCGTGCCTGATAATCTAGAGGTGAAACGAAGGCTTTCGACTTGTTGTCAACCGTACGCATTAAGTGTCAATGCTCTGATGGTTCTCGCTGGATTCTGTTACGTATTCACTAAATTTTGCCAAGATAACCGCATGCTGGAACTTCAGCGATCAGCGAAAGAAAACAGGCGAGGTTCTATTTGGTCAACTGCGTCAAAGAACATCGTTCTTGGAATCGAAATCATCGATAGCCCGGAAGATATATACCTACAACGTTTCCATGGAATAAATGATGATCACATATCCTCTCTGGGTTATCCTTTCAAATATGACGTTAACAACGGACCAGCAGTTTATCTTACTCCCTGGAACGAGCGAAAAGTGAAGAAGCAACTAGTGTCTGCCTCCAGACGTGAATTAGAAAGTCACCTATGTTTACCGGAACACGGACCTCCTTTTGGGTTCACTATAAGTATCGCAACGAACTCTACAGCGAGAAACTACAAAACACTCAAAACTGGAAAAGCATTCCTACAAGTTCGTAAAAGTACGGTAGTTGGGTTGGGAAATGTCGACACGGGATGTGGCGTTTTCACAATAAAGGAGATACCGCCCTCAACCTGGATATGCGCCTATGCGCCACTCGCACCGATGAGAAAAAGCACAGCAGATAACTGGGGTGACTACCTATTCACGTTCAAATGTTTTGGAAAGGAAGTAGATGTAGATTGGTCAGAGTGTCCGTTAGCGTTAGGAACCTTTGCTAACGATGGGACATTTCCTTTTTGCCTGAGACCTACCAAATTCAACCAGATTATCAAGAAAAGGGTTAACGCGGAATTCGCAGTGCGCGACAGAACGGAACTATGGTTAAAATCCACCAAAGTTATTCCAGCGAAAAGTGAGATTTTGGTTAGGTGTTCATTCGACAACTCCTACTGGAAACGACAATACACAGCTGAGTACATCAAGTGTGTCCAGAGTGCATTAGACGTCTGTGACCAAAAGAACATTGAACATTTAAATGATGTGATACGAAATTTCAACTTTCCTTAATTTCCTTAGTCAAGAATACATTCTACTGTAACCTGTGAATACGTGCTTTGCAATAATGTTCAACGCCCATGCATGAAACTATTAACCTTCATTGATAAATAATAGGTGCATAGTAACAAAGAAACGATGCGCCGCAAAGAATTGCAACAATCATGCAAGACTCAAACTCTAAGGTAAGTTTGGTGTAAGATAGATAAATGCTTGTCCTGGTCGACACTCTTGCCGGCTTGCACGCTACCAACTACGTACAGCCCGTGAGCGAACCTCGGTGGTATTTCTGCCCTCCAATATATACTACAGCTGCCACACTTAGCACATCCACATAAATGCCTAGGCATCAGTCTAGAGCCAAGTTGAACGGAATTGCGTGTCAGCTGTCACAGTAACACATGCCTGCAAGACAATAAGAATAAGAATAAGAATAACTAGTACTTTAATAAATAAGCCTCCCTAACAATCTAGTTTGTCACAAAAACATGTCCCACATCGAAGACGCGCTGCAGTGTGTAGGCAATAAGAGAGCAGTCAGAGTGGGGTGTGCAGAAGAGAAACAGGTCCCACATGGAAGAGAGATGGTGTGTATACCATAATAAGAGGGCAACATGTATCACCAGGGCCCGGGATAGGGCGTCCTGCTCCTCATCCTAACGGTAGCATGTTAGTATCCTGTATCATTCCATACAAGATTCTAGTTGGCTTTACAGTTGGTACTCTGTATCAATCATTTGATACAGAATACTAATAGGGTTTATTAATTAGTATGCTGTATAATTGATCCTAGAATTTTGTATGGGGTTTACAGTGGCTAGCACCCTTAGGGTATGGTACTAATTCAAATTCTATTTCAATCCACAGTCTGAGAGATCGCCTCACCACCGTGGGCCATGTGGCAGAGATAGTGTCCAGGTGGGGTCTAAGCTGCAGAGATGGGCTAGCTAAGCCGTGACAATGAATGCCATCCACATCTGGGCTAGCTTACATGTATATATCGATTGGTTATCAGGCCTGGCCACCCCACAAGCAAACATAGTCAATCCAAAATCAAAAAGTGGTTAATTTGATGCAAAAAGAGTTAGTTCAGTACAAACAATAGTTAATTTGATGTAAAAACTTAAGTTAATCTGATGTAAAGAGTAGTTACATGTAATTAAGTTCTCCTTTTTTTTTGCATCAATATTATTAACCGGTAAGCATTAGGGTGCAGCATTCAAATATTAACGATTAATAGTGCTCGTGATGTTTAAAAATTCCACAAATAACACTTGTCCTAATTTAGTTGTCCTAACTTGTCCTAATTTAGTATTAATCGTTAATTGAACTTGAACACTATTGATTAGGGTAGAGTAAATTTGCTCTCTTTATTATGGAATATATCAATAGTTAATTAGTTTTTTTCCTTTAGTATAGACCCTATGCAAAAAACATTACCTAATTAGCATAAATTCTAAATTTAAACAATAACTTACTCCTGAAAGAGCAGTAAGAAGTTGTTGACAGTATGTAGTTTAATAGTTTTATAACAATTGGCTCCAAAGTTATTAGCATTTAAACCTTTGGATAAACATGAAAACGAGGCTGGTAATGCAAACCCTAATTACTCTGTAGCAATGAATTGATTTCCTCATGTGAACAATATTGGCCAAAACAGTATTATTGCATAACGTCTATACAGCAGTCTCTTGAAGAGCATGCAAGGGATGGACATTTTTGGGGAGGGGAGAGGTGGGAGGGGAGAGGGGGAGGAAGAGGGGCTGGGGGTAATGTGTAATATAATATATAAATGGATAATTGACTTCTTTTTTTTTTGGAAATAATTTATGCTCTGTAACAATTTTGTTTATCACACAGTTAGCTTGCAATATTTTTTGCTATAGCTACACGATGTCGATTTGCACAAATTGTTTCTTTGGTTTGTTGGCGCAGCATGTTTTTTTTACAAACCTCTGCACAAATTATATTTGTGTAATTTTTCCAAACCCATATTCCAACCCCAGCCCCCCTCCCTTTCAAAAATATAATGGTCCATCCCTTAGAGCTTAGAGATATGTACGTATTATACCTGTGCAGAAATAAAGATTTATACGTGTATGAATGGTGTGGTTATTGGTGTTTCGCTGCACGTGGTGTTTTCGTAATCAAGCTTGAACTCTTGACACGGCTTTGTCAGCTTTGTTCCAATTCTTAAGCTAGTGAAGTCCAGGATTAAAGGGTATTTTCAATAAGTTGAATACTGAGCTTTTGCTTGATTGAAATAAGTAAATGTACATGTGAGCATGGACATGCAGTTTCTAGGACTTTGTATGAAGCCATTATTCCCCTATCGTAACAGCTCATGAATATCCCCAAGTCTCCTAACACATGCACAGCTGCTTTAAACGCACACAGCTGTTGTCAACATAGGCTCACCTTTTCCGTTCTCGACTCCATTATATACTGGATATGGTCCTTCGTTCAATTCGCTTGATGTCTCACGTGGGTATATACTTCATGGGACATGCTCAAACATGCTTCACCTCGTTCTGAAACGTAAATCCTTACGCGCGTACGTCATTCTTTTAAAGATCTGCTTTTTCCTTCCTATTTAGTTCATGCACTAATACTGGAAGGTGCCTAAAAGGATAAAACAGTGGAGGGGGGGGGGGGGAATGAAACAGCTCAGGGAGTTAATATGACAACAATATATAGTGTGCAGGTTAAATAAACACGCAAATAAATAATCAGATAAATAATGATTGCTGAAGTATAGTCAACTTCGAAGCTGAGAAAGAAGCGCGAGAGAGAAAGAAAGAGAGAGAGATAGAGAAGAGAGAGCGATGAAATCCAAAACTATTCAGACACTAAGTATTTTTAACATACATTAATAAACTAAGCACAGGAAGCCCGGTTCCAGGACACAGCAATCCGGTTTAATATGACCGATGTTTATTTTTTCTTTCTCTAACAAAAACTTTAAAAAATCCAATTGGAGCCTTTTATTGACTAACATCAGCTCCTATGGCTGTTTCAGGTCCCATTAGAATTTTTTTATATGTAAATCTCGTGCACGAGGGCCGCAATGCGCATATGGTCGGTTTAGCAGAAATACTCTGGAGGTGTCCCTAATAGCATCGCGATCCCCGTAGCCGAGAGCCTTATACGGACTGGGGAGAGGAACTCTCTCACTCAACTCGTATTTACATATTCCCGTGAGCGAACATTTTCGTAACCAGACCCGGACACTTTTGAGGTTTTCTTTTCTTTTTAAGCTCCCGTAAGTGGACACCCCGGCAGAATAATCCCATTACTAGAACGATTGCAAACAATCAACTTCACATCGGTGAACTTTACCGCAATTATTCGCTTTATCGGTTTATTGGCACAGTATTGTAAACAGGGCTGTAAAGTAAACTGTCATCCAAATTAGCTTATGTATTGTATGAAGAGACGAGTTACGGAAGCCGTACATGTTGGTGGACATGCAACTCAAGCCTTTAAGCACAACGAAGCAGTCTTCCATTCGCAAATACCGGTATTTCTCCTAATTCTCTTTTGTACAGCTTTATACTGACTCAGCTCGAACAATGATGACGACATCTACTGCTGGAACAGTGTCATATCCCTGCAGCTTTATTGTAGTGTAAAGACTGTCAATGTTCTTTCATTGAAGTCCAATCCATCATTTTTGCCATTATTAACATTGAATACCGTAAAGATTCGATTAAGCGCCCTCCTTCAAATAAGCGCCCCCTCTCGAATAAGCGCCCCCTTCCACTGCGTTTTCTGGAATAAGCGCCCCCTCCAAAATAAACGCCCCCTCCCCCTCTCTCGATAATAAGAAACACGTGTTATCGTGTTACCGATATTATCTGTACGTTACAACGTACGGTATTACTTCCGACCCTGAAAGTACTGACTCAGCCTTTGACTGACACGCGACCAGGTTTTTTACATGCAGTTACAGTTCTTGTTAGGATCTTAATAAAAGTTATGTTTTTTATTGTCTCGGATTGCAGCATTTTTTCAAAAATGAAATAAGCGCCCCCTCTTGACTAAGAGCCCCCCTAGACCCTCAAAAATTAAATAGGCGTCCCGGGCGCTTAATCGAATCTTGACGGTAGTTTCCAAGTGTTTTCTCTTGTGGGCTAGTTCTCAATTTAATAGAGGCCCAGTTTACCGAACGTGCACTGACCAGGTAAATCAGTTGAAAGTTATGTCCATACGACATATGTTTCCAAGTGTTTTCTCTTGAGCGTAAAGTACCAAATACTCCTAATCAATTCCCGTGAATTGCTGTAATTTCCATTCATTACGAGGCAAACCAATTCGTATCAGTACTGACGTCAAATACTCAGAAACTTACAACCGTAAATTATACGAGTGCTCAATTACCACGTCGCTCTAAAGGTTCCATGTTTTAAATCTAATTTCTGATCGGTTCACTATCCACCGGATAGATATCTCATGCTCAACACTTCAAATTTGACAGTATGTATAACAGCCATGTATGTGGTCTGTGAAGAATGTTATGCTAAAAGAATGCTCCTTATTTTGATAACATCTCTTTTAAACTTCTCTGGTGCCGAGATTTTAATTAAGTGAATATAAATGTATAATTCGATTGTGTTTATTCGGTTAATTGGTTATTTTTACGTAAAGTGTCAACATGTGACAACCCGTCAACTTCATATGCTGCCGACATACTGATACCGGGCACAGCGTTCAGCCTCCTGTAATACAAGCTGCAAGGGCGGTTCATAATTTACTTTAGATCTAGTTCACCGAATGTGCACTGGCGAGGTAAGTTAATTTAAAGTTCTTTCCATAGAAAATATGCAGGGCGCAGGGAGGAGCTTGACTAGTTCAGTGGGAAAAGAATGCAAAAAATATTGTGAAAACACTCGGGCTAAATTTTACCGTGCAACACGTTTTTCTCTCTTTACTTCGAACGTGGCAGTTTGCAGTTAGAACCATGTTCCACATCTCATGGTAAACACCTCGAATTTCACAGTACTTATGTATCCGCTTCGTTTTAATTTATCTATAGTTTTGAGCAATTGAATCCAGACAATGGTACAGAATGAGGGAAAGTGCTGTTCTCCCATGCAGGTAAGAACTCAACAATTACACGACCACGCAACAGTAACTTTTGGATAAATCTGATTTAGTATATCACGGATACGATGGGTGACTAGTTTTGTTAAAACGCTCAGTACTGTTTAGTTTTATTGAGTCAGATTCGACAGCTCCTGATCATGAACTGAACATTATGCGTCGGTGAATGAAAACGAATCAACAAAACTCCCACCCATGTGGGCTTGGTTAGCGCGATTCCCCTCGTGTCTCAGGCCACGCGATATCTGAAGGTTTGCTCGAGGTCAGTTAAAAACGATACTTAATTACCAACAACAACTTTATTGATTTTATATGTAAGAAAAAAATTAAGTAATGCTTATTACAATAATGAATTTTATTCTAGAGCAAGACATATTACCCTGCTTAAACTGATCATAATGGGCCGGGGTGGGTGGGATCTCCTGACACTAATAACTGGTAATTGGAATAAGGTCCAATCGACCCTAACCTTAACAAATATGTTTTTAGCGTAATTTAGCCAAACAATTTTCTTCTATTAGTTCAAGAAGAAATTTCTTAGAGTCAACGGGGAGACTGAAAGCCTTCTCGATTTTCTGCTCTCACTTCAAGGGATCATTACTTGATTCATCCTGGGACACGATTTGAAAACTAAAATAGGAACCACACGAACTGGTTATGCGGTTAATCGGTTAGCTCAAACTACACCAAGTAAAACGATAAACAGGTTTTATTTATGTATTGAATATAGTTGGGGTTTTATCGTTCTCACACTTTGCCTAACATTTCAATTAATTTTTATTTATTCGGGTACAAAGGTAGTGTTCAGAAATGTAAGCAGTTAAGCGGCTAATCTCTTCAGTGAAGGAATATTTCGAGCAAAATTTGTAGCAGAAAAATAGCTTTCACGATTTTCTGTTTTCAGTTTAAGAGGAAATTTATGGATTCACGTTATGACAGGCAAAAATAAAGTTTCCTTCATACAATTTCCATATCTGAACCATAAAGGTAGTGTACAGAAATGTAAGCAGTTAAGCGGCTAATCTCTTTAGTGAAGGAATATTTCGAGCAAAAGCTGTAGCAGAAAAATAGCTTTCACGATTTTCTGTTCTCAGTTTAAGGGACAATTTATGGATTCACATTAATGACAGACAAAAATAACGTTTCCTTCATACAATTTCCATCTCAGAACCGTGATATCCTAGACGATTTTGTTCAATTTTCAGAGCATGGTTGGAGCTGTGTTTGTTCAGCCTCGTTTCCGTGCCGTGAATGTTTGTGTTTTGTTGCGTTGGTTTCTCCTAAACTATTTGTTGAAATGCCATGACGTTTTTCTTTCTCAGGATCTATGTTCTGTTGTGAACGAAAATGAGAACATTTGATAAAGGATTTCATTTCGAAAAATTCCGAAAACTAACTGATACCGACGTGCAAGAGCAAAATTTCAAAGTTTTTAAATTTAGCGTATTTATGCAATAGCCGTAGCTGTTTCTAGCGCGTTAGGAAACTGTTTTGGGTCTACCGGCTCACACAGTGGATAAGCAGTTTTATAGCTTCAAACGTTTGAGAATTGTTCACAAGGGTATCCTCTCTCAGTTCAACGAGATATTTTGACTTCAGGGGTTACATTCTAACAGATTACGTTCAGTTTTCAGAGCTTGGTAATCCTTTCTGTAGATTTTAGATTCTGCATTTAAGGTAGCATGATTGTATAAAATTTGACTAAAGAAATCGGTCATGTCATTCACAATGTCGCCTAAGTTTCACATAAATCTTTCAGCTATGATCTTCAGTTTCTGCATGCATGAACTATACATGCCACTGATATCGTAACACGAAATCCATAATGTTTGAGCAACCTGAAGTAAAGTTATCCTCATTAGAATTTCAGTTTTAATAAGATTTTGATCCAAAAATTTACTAAAACCATAGAATGTCAATGTATTTACAATTTTAGCAAAGGTAATATTCGCTGTATTTTCACTATATTGATCTTACAGGGAATTCAGGCCTAGCTGATGGTTTATATGTATTTAACCAACAGAAGAAAGTAACATTAACAAAAATACATTTCAGATTCTGTAAGGTACAAGATAATTTTGCAGAATTTGACTTAACAAGTGAGCCATGTCATACAGAGTCTCAGCTAAGTTGAAGGGAAATCCTTTAGATATGATCTTTATTTTCTGCATGCATGAACCAGGCATGCCACTGATATTGTAGCATGAAATCCATAATGATTCAGTAACCAGAAGCAAAGTTAACCTCATTAAAATTACAGTTTTATTATAGTTTTGGCCCAAAAAATTACTAAAACCAGAGAATGTCAATGTGTTGACAATTTTAGCAAAGGCAATACTTGCTCTATTATCTATATATTGGTCCTACAGTGAAGTCAGGTCTTGATGATGGTTTATGCGTATTTAAACTTCCGAACAAAGTAACGTAAAAAAATTCGTTTCGTATTCTGTAAGGTATAATATATTTTTACAGAGTTTAACTGAAGAACTTAACCATGCCCGAATGTTTGTCGGTTTGTCGCGTTGGGTTCTCCTAAACTATTTGCCCAAATGTCACGGGGTTTTTTCTTTTGCATGTTGTGAATATGTATTCTGTTGTATGCGAAAATAAGGACATTTGGTAAAGGATTTCATTTCGAAAAATTCGCCGTAAAAACGGCAGGGTTGAGTGTAACATAAAACGTAAAAGTAACGCCATTTCCTTACTTCTACTCTAAATTTGACGAAATGTTGGCAGGTTGGTAACAAAGTAAGACTACATTTTTCGGGACAATTGTTTCCGTATTGTGTCGTTGTTGTGACGTCATAAGGGATGCCTCCTTTTTTGGTGAAAATTAACCTTTAAAACACGTTTCAAAAATATTACGTCATCAGAACGCTTTTATGAAATATATTAATTTGCCGAAAATTTGAACTTTCTACGATAAACATATTCAAAGTTATGGACGATTTACTGTTTTTATGACGTCATTATTAGTGACGTCATACTTCAAGCTTAAATCAGATTGCCGAGTATAAAAATATTATTAAAGAGAATACTATGACTTATGAGTGTTAGCTAAATGCATTTCATTGATAACATTCCAAAAATATTGAACTGGCTATTTTCTGAGGGTACACAAATATACTTATGACGTCATAATGACGTATACAAAAAATGGGGCTTCGATTCTAAGCTGTTATACTAAAAAAAAAAACCAAATTCTAAAAAGAACACGTTGTTACTACTAAAGAGCTCTATTAGTATGCGAAATATGATGCACCAGTATTTCGAACTGTAAAAGTTAAAACAAGCGACATTTTCATAAATGGTTTTATGCTATTTATTTCCCGCCAATTTTTGAAGTAAACGAAAGTTATTAAAGTTTGAATTTTGCCAATTTTTGGCGGGAAAATTAGCAAAATTCAAACTTTAATAACTTTCGTTTACTTCAACTGATCGGTAACGGGTTTTCGATTATTTCATTCTCATGAACAAGAGATTTTAAAAAGATATAATAAAACGTTTTTAGAGGTAATAAAATTTTATAAGAAACCTATTAGAAAAGGATATATGACGTCATTGTGACGTCATAATGATGGCTATATTAGCTTAACTTATCAGACTATGTTTTGTTTACACTCCTTTATACACCTACCAAAATTCATTCTTCTATGTCGAAAACTTTTAAATATATATAAAACCAGCTAGCTAGGTCCCATTAGATTTTTTTTATATGTAAATGTCGTGCACGAGGGCCGCAATGCACATATGGCCGGTTTGGCAGAAATACTCAGAAGGTGTCCCTAATAGCACCGCGATCCCCGTGGCCGAGAGACTTATACGGACTGGGGAGAGGAACTCTCAGTCAACTCGTACATATTCCCGTAAGCGGACATTTCGGACACTTTTGAGGTTTTAGTTTGTTTTTAAGCTCCCGTAAGTGGACACCCCGGCAGAATAATCCCATCCAAGGGCTACGAAGGGAGAAGGCTGCTTAGGATTCTAGGCAGCCACGATCTGCCTAATGTCATAAAGGAACCCACAAGAATAACAGAAACAAAATCTACTCTTCTTGATCTCCTAATTACTACTGACACCTCCAAGATCATCACCTCAGGAACATTTGATCCTGGTTTGTCTGATCACTGCCTCATTTATGGAATTATTAAGCTTCAACGCAATAGGACTTCCCCTAAATACATTATCGCTACGACCTACGAACAAGTTAATATCGAGAGTTTAAAACATGACTTTAAAAGTGCTCCTTGGTCCGTCATTCAAACATTTAATGACGTTGATGACATAACTTGGGCTTGAGAAACTCTCTATAAAAACATTTTGAATGGTCACATTCCACAAAGGAAGGTCAAAATACGCTCACATACTTTGCCATGGATGCATTCCTAAATCAGAAAAACTTTGAATAAACGGTATATACTACTCAAGCGTGCAAAGGAGACAGGGTCTAAAGAGCTGTGGAACGAATATAAAAAACTCAGGAATGAAGTCACCAGACTCTTAAGAGAGGCAGAAGCTAATTATTGGAGACAAGAGTTTAAGTATACTAAATGTAGTAAAGATTTCTGGAAACTTGTAGGCAAAATAACTCATAAAAAGAGGCCAAGTACTATAGGCCCAATAAAAGATGACCAAGGCAATATTATTGTTGATGATTACGCCAAGGCTGAGGCCATGAATGACTTTTTTGTGGCTGTAAGACTTAAAAAAATAATCCTGTGGAAAAAATTATCCTGTGGAAGATGTTTTGGAGATGTTTTGGAGTCACCCCCTACCCTCTCACAAGTGACATTGGATAAATCTAATTTGCAACGACGCCTTAAGCCTATAAATCCAAACAAAGCCTCTGGTCCTGATCTTATAGCCCCTCGAGATTTCCACCTTATCGGGGAGGCCATTGTGGAAGGTCTATATACTGTTTGTAAACATAGTCTGCACAAATCTGCTGTCCCATCACAATGGAAGATATCTAGGATGAGGAAATTACAGGCCCCTTCACTGATGCTGAGTTTCCCAAGCAAACTACTGGAGGGAATAGTGTGCGAAGACCTACAAATGTTTTTCAGTTGTCGGACACCTAAATGATAATCAGTGGGATTTCGTCAAGAACGATCCACTGAGGGTCTTCTAATATACCTGACAGAAATCTGGAAAATGGCTCTGGACTATAGACAAGTAGTCGGTGTAGTGTACATACTTGACTTCCATGCAGAAAGCATTTGACGCGGTCTCTCGCGCAATACAGAAATATAAACTGCAAGCTATGGGAATAAATGGAGATCTTTTTGACTGGGTGATAGGGAACAGCTGTAGTTAATGGTTGCCGTTCTCAGACCAAGCCAGTTAGCTGTAGTGTGCCACATGCTCCCTGCTTGGACCCCGATTCTTCTCATATTATATTAATAATCTATGTGACTCTATTACGGAGGGCAATATGGTAATGTATGCTGACGACACAACATTATTTCTCATTGGTAACAATGTGGACGAAGTAGCTGATGGCTTAAATAGAGCTTTATCTGACATAAACACCTGGTGTAGAAACAACAAACGCACCATACATGCTGGAAAATCTGAGGCCATGATAATGTCTCATAGAGCCTTTTGCGGCCCACTTAAACCTATTAAGCTAGGTGATAAGAACTTGAGTTTTGTATCTGAAACCAGATTCCTGGGAGTTACTATAGACTCCCAACTGTCTTGGAACAGTCACGTTGAAATTTATGTGTAAATCTTTTGGAAAGAAGGTTAACCAACTAAGAAGATTTAAATATTTACCAAAGAACACCTTAGAAGCAATCTATTTTACTAGTATTGTCCCTACCGTCACTTACTGTAATTTGGTCTGGGGCACCTGTTCCCTGATGGTGGCGAGACGAAAGGAACACACACAGTTTGGTTTACCTTGGTTTATTGGTTCGTGTTTACTTACCTGTCGATGCACAAAGGGTGCAGAAATCAGGACGCGGAACGAAACAATTAACACTTTTTCTGGGAAATAGGTAGGCTAGTTCTCAATTTAATAGAGGCCCAGTTTACCGAACGTGCACTGACCAGGTAAATCAGTTGAAAGTTATGTCCATACGACATATGTTTCCAAGTGTTTTCTCTTGAGCGTAAAGTAACAAATACTCCTAATCTATTCTCGTGCATTGCTGTAATTTTCATTCGTTACGAGGCGAATCCATTCGTATCAGTACTGACGTCAAATACTCAGAAACTTAAAACCGTAAATTATACGAGTGCTCAGTTATCCACGTCGTTCTAAAGGTTCCATGTTTAAAATCTAATTTCTGATCGGTTCACTATCCACAGGATTTAGGTTACGGTTTAGGCTGATCTTTTTGCAGAAATCGATCGAGAATCATTCCAAGCCGTATCGTGCACCGGATGGTGTAATTTGCGGCTTGACGGCTTGGCGGATTGACGGCTTGGCGGATTGACGGCTTGGCGGATTGACGGCTCGACGGCTTGGCGGCTCGACTGCTTGGCGGCTCGACGGCTTGGCGGCTTGACAGCTTGACTGAACGGCGGAATAACTTTTTTTTTAGAGGCTTTGTAAGAAGTGCAAACATACATACATACACTTTATTTATCCTCAAATTTACAGAGTAGCTGAAATAAGCTAACCTTTCGAAACGTTTGAAACAGGAACAATTGGCGAAAAGGCTAATTGATCTGTTTCATATAAATTTTAGTATGGGTCTGTACAATGTGCGAGGCATGCGAGCCAGCGATGCGAGCCATGCAAAAATATATAATTAATCAAAAACAAAATTTAGCCAGACCAATTAAAGTTCGATCGATTATTTCCAGTACTGATGATGAAACACTCATACAAATCATTATTCAGTTGACCGGGAATAGGGAAAGTGCGTGTTGAAATGTTAAAGGAAAAAAATGGCGGGGGAAATGAAAGACATGATCTGTCGCAGCGTGGAAATTTCGAAGATCGGCTGAGCCAAGTCCAAGAGAATTTGACTTTCTTTCCGATTAACGATAAAAAGCAAGCATTCTTGATGACCTTTCGGAATCAGTATTCTCCAGATACAGAACCGAGATCAACAGACCGAAACAAACAGAACAGAGATGAACAGACTGATGATTTTAATACGGACATGAATCGAATTAGTGCAGAACTGAATAAACTACTTTTCGGATTGCAAAAACAATTTATCGAACTGCAAATGACGTGAACAAACTAGTAGGATAAAGAAGAAAAGTATTAAACCGAAAACAAAACGACAGAACAAGAAAAACGAGCGAAACTGAACTTTGAGAGGAAATTATAAGATTGGCCGAACCCCTGTGGAAACATCAACAAAGGGTGACTTTCATTCAGAAAGGCGATTTCGATTCTCGCTGGAAAATCGATGGAAACAACGGTTGTCACGGTTTTAGTTTAGAAGTCGCATGTGTGTCACAGAACTGTTGATGTTTCATGGGTTTAGCGCTATGGATTCTGGAACGCACTGACATACAGCTATGTCGATTGTATTGAAGAGCGGCCATATCGAATGTATATTGGAACAAGAGCCCACTGGACTTTCACTCGGGCCACAATATATTCATCAGGAGACATTTTGCATCTCCCACCTTTATGGAGGAATGGGTACTCCCATGAAGAAATTGGTTTCAGTGTCCAAGGGAAGCACATTAGAAATGTGGAGGGGGGAGGTAGGACTTCCTCAAGATGCACATTTTGTTCGTCGCTGGAAGCGGATCAGAGAAACTAAGTAGTAGATTGAACTGAATTGTGATTGTAATAGAAATATTGTAAATTAGAATCAGAAAGGACTTAGCTGTGAATAACTGTGAGGGTAAAGAGAACAAAATAAGACTTACAGCGAGGTATACGCTGGTATAAAAATAAAAACGTTTCATTTTTCTAAGGATCCAGAAGCAGGGGTCCACGTTTCGTCGACTGACTCGGGTTCCTGTATACGGAAAATTTGATTTTTTTCACCTCAAAAAGCAATTACCATTGCAGGAACTCTAATCTCAATTGTCTTACTTTTTCTTGCAACTCGCATTTTAAACTTGCAACTCGCATTTTTCAACTCGCAACTCGCATTTTTCAACTCGCATCAAATCCATTCTCCAAGTTCACTGACAACCAGTAAGCAAAAGCACACACAGGCGGAAGCTGAATACTTACCTTCTCACATTCATTTGCAACGAAAACCCCAAAACCCTGCCCTGAAAACACATGGTAATTCGAGCCACCGACATAAGATCCGCGGCTGAACTGATGATGAGCCAACAGCTAACAGGTATAAAATATCAATAGCAAAGTTTTTTGCAACAGTTGGTTACATTGTACAACGTGTTGTGTGAATTGGATTGGTGCCTGTACCAAGCATTTTGGCCAAGTGTCTACACCCCTAAATTTTGTCCGCGGACCCAAACGTTTTCGGCACGACACCTATTTTTGTCGTGTACATATGAACATTTCTGGGTCGGCGGACCCATATTATCTCGGTCCGCCTGGTTGGAGAGCCGTCCTTGAGAATTATAGCAGAAGTCTACAATTATTATTACCTTAAATAAAGCTTTCCAAACATAACGAAGGTATATCGGTTAATAAGAGTTTTATTATATGGCCATTTTGAAATCTAATATAAAGGGTAAAGGCAAGGAAATGTTTTTTATTTGCATTGCTACGGCGCGCGTGTAACACTCAAATGGCTTCTCCAGTACTTTTACTGAATACGAGAAACTACGCTTGCGATTTTCAAAACGATCGATAGTATCGTTGTTTTAGGCATGAAATCTAACAAGAGGAAAGCCTATAAAGCAAAAAGGTGTTCAAAAGTGAACAGTGTTCATTTAAAATGAGATAAATCAAACATCTTTCATCACTAAAGCGGCGCATCAATATGTTAATTCAAACCGGTATTTTCTAAATTAAAAGTAGTGGCCAGACTGGGAATCCACCAGATCTTCATCAACTACTACATGAGGGTCTGAATGGGTGGGGTCTACATGTCAGTAGTCAGTTAAAATTTTGGCCATTTATCATTTGTCAGTTAGTCCTAGTTAATCATTACTAGAGAAAATTTACAATGTTTGACCCACAAAAAACAAATTTGTCAGTTGTCAGTTATATTTCGGTTGTCAGTAAAAAAAATCGTCATTTGTCAGTTCTCTGTTATTCTCCTTTGTATGTGATTAAATAATTATAAATTTCTGGGAAACCTGTCTCGAAATCCTGACTTAAGGATCCTGACTAGAGAGCTCCTTCCTGCCGCCGTTGTCGGAGCAACTAACCACAGTTAAGTTTACTACGGTAAACCAGCCGACAGGTCACACTGCATGAGGATGCCGTTAAAGACTCTATGTCGACCGGCATCCATTGCGGGCGTTTGTTTTTGTTTGGTTTCAAGATTTAGACCTGGCGTTCCTCGCTAGCCTTCGGACGGCCATCTTGACCTCTCAAGACATCGGAAGATGAATTGCAGAGGATTAATGTTTAATGGTGAGTTTTAAGTCTTTCAATTCAATTTTTTACTGAAGGTTGCCGGCGAATACGAAGTTCTACACGAAGACAGAGCCGATACGGCGATAGGATATTTTGCAGTTCAACTTTATACTTGTATTATTTCTATAAAAAAAACCGGAAAGATGGCCAAACACGTGGCTGCCCTTGTAGGACGGCTGACTTAGAATGTATGGCTAATCGGTATAAGTGTGGTACATCGAGAAAGCCATGTGCAACTGAAGGTATGAACAGCTAGCTGAAAAGAAAGTCAAAAGTTTGTGCAATCAACAAAATACCCGACTAAATATTTTTATCACAGCCCAACTAAGGACAAAAATAAAAAGGTGTAAAACATGTTTCTGTATTACGAACATTATTTCAGAATCTAGAAACAGTTCCTCAAGGAAGCGCGCGTTATATAAGTGTACCAGGCTGTTCGCTAGTGAGGCAAAGAAGAGAACACGAAACAGGAAATAACTAGTGTATTAAAGTACACGATTTATATTTTTCAGAAGGATTTTAGTATAATCTACAGTGTCACTAAACTCCATTTCTTTTTATAAAGATTTCTTTAACGATTTAGCATGACGACAGAGTTGAAATTCTTGTAAAACTCCAGGGGGGGTCCTCCCTTATATAGTCTAAACATGGACGTGCGCTGGACAGGGTACGGTTTTTGGCCTCTGTCCTGAACAGGGTATATAATTTCATGAGAGTCTGTCCTAACCAGGGTATTGATTGCACGATTATCCTCATCTCACCAGTCTTTAACAAGTCATCAGTCAACAGACACTCCACAAGATCATTGTCACCCAATCATTGCAATTGCCAATAAAACACAATTGTGTAAAACAGGAGTCTGTATTTAGTCATTTGTCCTAAACTAGAGGGTGTTGTCCTACACAGGGTAGGTATTTGGAGATTTTCTGTCCTGAACAGGGTCAGGGTTTCAACCCTATACCCAAACATGGGTCCAGTACCCCCTGGGGTAAAACTGTTGAACAATGGCCATGTGAGCTTAGATTTTACAATCTTCATGATGAGTCACGAATCCAGGCCCAGAACCCGAAATTCCAGGAACGTTGTGCCTTGCTCCTGAGAATAAAATTTTATGTTACAGATGAAGGGAATGCATCACTTCATATGCCTTGGTCGAAACCTATGTCTAGATAGACATGTTCTCAAAATTGCCATTCGCTGTAGGTGAAATTAGGGTGGATCCTCTAGACGTTTCAATGGCCAGCTACAGCAAAACAGCCTAGACAGTTTATTTTGTAGGAGCATGGCTATTTTGGGAAAGGAACAGTTATTCCTTCTTGTGCCATAAAAAAAGATCCATCAACAGATCCCTCCCCAGACAATGTCTATGTTGGCTTGAGATCAGAGTAGAAAAGTCCCCCTGGAGGGGTAGGGGCTCCCATATAACAGTGATGGGGTGCTTGTTGAAAAATTCCAAAGGAACCCTTAAAAGGTACCAAAATCTCATTTTTCTGGGCATGGGCAAAATTAATTTTTACCCTAAGAGGTGGCAATCCTAGCTATTTTAATATCTTACTTGGTTTACTCTGAATACCCTAAAGGCACTGTTGGCATTTCAAATTAAACACCCAGAGGTACGAAAATATGCATTTTGACCCCAAAAGGTATGATGAGCATTGCCATCAGCGAGATATAGGGAGTCGAATCTGGCGAGTTCTTCCTCTTACACCCTTTACCAATACCCCTTACAAATACTTTTCCTATAGCCCACTTTCGATATAGCATAAGGAGTAGAGTCAGGTGGTTAGAGTGCCCTCCAAGAATTGTAAAATTTTGGGTTGAAAAAGTGGTGAATCTTTATTGTTCAAATAAAATAACAATTCCTGTGCTCTCACTGGACAAAGATGACCAGACATGTGACTAGGCAATATGAGAGCATAGTGAAAAGTGCCCAGCTAGCACTATTGCAAAAAAAAACAAGAGTAACAACAATAATAACAACAATAGAGAATCTGTTGTGGGCCTAAAGTGCAATATTCATTTATCTAACATATATTAGTTGTTAGAAATCAATTGTGCTCTATCAGCAATGCTGCAATCTAATTGGCTAAGCTACTCACTATAACACTTGTGTGGTATTTACTAAAAACATTATTCAACACAAATTCAGTGACAATTGGTGGATATTTACCTCCTTGTGAAGTGACATGGCAAGTTACGGTGTAACAACTTCAACATGGGCCACCACATAGTCAAATTTGATTGGCTTGGAAGCTACTGATGTCTGGGCCTTTAAATTTGATTGGCTTGGGGACTACCAAAGTCTGGATCATTTGTTACAAATGGAATGATTGCAGAATACCCCACCACTTGGTTAATTAATAATGCATTTTCTCAAATTCTCATACAAACCCTCTAAAAACCTAACCCTGAAATTCAAATAAATCTTACCTATTTTCAACTCCAAATCATTCATATAACTAATCTAAATACACCCGAGCTAAATGCATAATTTTGAACAATTGGTAAGGGCTTTTCAAGTGATCTTTCGAAGTGGTGAGGTATTCTGCAATCTAGCCGTTATAAACTTGTACTGTGACTGGCTGGTTAGTGTTGGGTGGTCCTGTTAGAAGTAGTCACACTGTAAATATCCACTACTAGTCACATACACTGTAAGGGATATTTATTTAATTATTTCTTAGCCCTAAATCTGCTGCAATATTAAGTAACCAAATAAATCAATTCTGGGCTTTCTCGTAAAGTAATAGTTGGAGCCAGATGGAATTGTCTTGGATGTTGTTGTGGCAGAGGCACTACCCTTTTGGCTACTTGTCATAAGCTCTTGCTTTACAATTATGTCCTGTAATATAAGGGATAAGTGTTTTTGAGGAATAATTCTCAAGTTGTAATTCTAATTGTCACTACAGAGCTAAGGCTTATGATTTGAGAAATAGGATTTTAGTGTGAAACCCTGATCCTTGGGCCTAGCTATTACAAGATTACTCTTTTAATTTTGAGAATGCATTCAAGAAAAAATGAAATTCCCTACCCTATAGAAGACTTAACCTATCCAAACTTGAAGCTAAATACTGAAGAACTTCAAGAATGCTAAAGGTAAATTGTATAGCCTACATGTACGTGTATATCAGACCAATACGACTGTGAAACCTGCATCCAACTGTACTCACTCATGAAATTACATAATGATAGTGACATGACATGTATAAAGTTGTTGAGGTAGACGTTGCTCGTGCTGATCACCTCCAGATCCTGTTGTGCTGATTGGACATGAACTGAAAACGAGACCAATACGTAAAAAAGATAAGAACATATTTACGTGAGTAGAGCAGAGAGTGAGAACAGACTACAAACTCAAGTACAGAGCGCAAATAATTTCAAGTATTACTTACTCGGTTACTGCAGTAAAACTTGAGCGAATTCACTGTCCGTGAGTCTTGAATAACCCTTGGAGGCTTTCCAATCCCTCCACTGGTCTTGTACCGATTCTCTTAAGTATATAACTTTCAAAGTCACTGGTTTTTTGGGCCGTCCTCCTCTACCTAGTTGCCGTTTTGGTTCCTTGGACGACATCTAAGATGGACGACTCTAAACGCATGACTCGTAACAGGTCTAACAAGAGTATAGAATTGAATGATCTTTGCGAAATAACTGAATGTAAAGTTAACTGATTGACTTATACGTCTTTTGAGAGTATTTTTTTCGAAAAAGTCGCTATGATTACAAGGATGGAAGAAGATTACTGAACCATACCGTCTAACTCGCTAAAATTCGAGGTTTCGTAAAAAAGCGCCCGCATTGCATGCCGGTCGACATAGAGTCTTTAACTATAGTAAACTTTGTCCAGTGATTCAATTTATCATAATGTTGTCATTCCACCGTTCCGTCAAAGCCGTAGAGCCGCCAAGCCGTCGAGCCGTCGAGTCGCAAATTACACCATCCGTATCACACACTGCCGGGAAGAAAAGCTCGGGCTAAATATTATTATTTTCAATTGTTTGTGTCGCTCGATAGTACGATACCGATTGTCATTTGCAGGGCGCAGGGAGGAGCTTGACTAGTTCAGTGGGAAAAGAATCCAAAAATATTGTAAAAACACTCGGGCTAAATTTTACCGTGTGCAACCCATTTTTTGATGTTCTTCGAACGGTGCGCGGGTTGCAGCTAGACCACGTTCCAGATCTCATGGTCAACACCTCAAATTTCACAGTACTTATGTAAAACAGCCTGGCGTGTGGTCTGTGAGCAAACTTCTTGAGGAAAGTTATGCTAGTTATGAAATGTCACTGAAAATGAGTAATATGGAAGGTTCTTGAAAAAATATGATAGTATCCGCTTCGTTTTAATTTATCTACAGTTTTGAGCAATTGAATCCAGACAATGCCGTCAATGCTACAGAAAGGAAATATGTTGTTCTCACCTATTTGTGTATTTTTTGTACGTATGTTTGGACTATACTATCTGAAGCTGTGCTAAAGACGAGAATTTCTCAAAGAACACCAACGGAATCTGCCTTCAACTGCAAGAATGACTGCAAGACTTGCAATTCCAATATCGCAACAATCGACAAGACTGTCTTTCGTTAATTGCTAGGGTTATTTCAGTTTCATTAGTGATATTCTAGACGATTTCGTTCAGTTTTCAGAGCATGGTTGGAGCTGCCTTTGTTCAGCCTCGTTTCCGTGCCGTGAATGTTTG